>OY829327.1:53607617-54937156 GCA_963691655.1 Toxonevra muliebris
CATCAGATTACAAAAATATCGTAAAAAATATGAAGAAAAAAAACTAAAACAGCGAACATAAATATTTTACGAGCTTTTAAGTGGAGTATTTATTTATTATATTTATTAAGTGTATTAAATTAAAAATAAAAATCTCCTTTTTTAACTGTGATTTTAACCCGTCTGACATTTTATTAGCTGCATTTACTCTTATTATTATTATTATGTCGTTGATGTTGCTGTAGTAGTTTCGCTTCAAATATTTCATACGTCTCCATCTTAAAAGAAAACAAAAAAGAGCAAGGAGTAACGACGGGAGAGTGTGAGGAGATGAAGTAGCGATAGAGTTGATATTCACTCATTCATTCACTCATTCATTCATGCTTATTAAGTTGAATTATTTATGGGTGTGTGCGAGTATGTATTAGATGTTGTTGTTGTTGTTTTTGCTAGCTGTTGCTGCCGTTTGTTGTTTTTTTTTTTTGTTTTATTTTGTATTTAACTTCGTTTATATTACTTCATTTTATAGCTGCTGTCGCTGTTGCCATCGTGTGTTATCACAATGAAACATTTTTTATACTTTATCATCATGACATTAATTGCGCTGATAAATGCAATCGTTAAGCCAATTAAATGAAAATTTCATTTTAGCTCAGTATGCATACGTATGTATGTATGTGTGCGGCGCGTGTATTATGTACATTATTGTGGCTCAAATTCCTATAGTTTCTTTTAATAATCCAAAACAAAGTTTCAATTAGGAAAATGTCAATCGATCCAAATTTGTTTGCATTTCATTTTTGTTTATTAGAAGTAAATACTCGATTCTTAATATGAAAAGTTCATTAGCTACGATCAATTGAAATTATCCGATTTTCCGCAATATTAAATTTTGAAATCAGAAAGAGCTCATTTCGATCCACTCTAATTCACATATGTGAAATAGAGATGGGCGCGCGAAGTGAATTTTACGTGACACGCGTTAACGCGACATAATTCTCACGTGAGCGTGATTTAATTTCCATAATTCCCACGTGAATATGCGTGAGCTTGATAAAACTATCACGTAAAAATGCGTGAGCATAAATTACTCTGTTCATGACGCCATTATAATTCACATTTTCTTAAAAAGCTAATTTTGCTGGTTTAAAAAGCAGCTCTGTGTTTTTCTATATATAAGCATTTTTATATGTATTTACCTAAATTTTCATATTTAAAAATAAAATGGCAACGTGCGTGAAATTTTTTTTTGTAAAATGTCAGCGTGTGTGAATATGCGTGAGTGATATTTTCAAAGTCGTGATCATGCGTGAGTGTGAGTCGAAAAGTACTCACGCGCCCATCTCTAATATGTAGCACTGTTTCTATCTTCTCATGATATAGTTTTCAGTTGTTTCTATTCTTGGCTACCTACTTAAAATTCCCACGTTCGTTGACTCGTTCGTCGCTGTCAAATAAAAAGCCTAAAAAGCCACAAATTACTTATAGCATAATATTTTAACTACATTTTTTCATTTGATGGTTCTATCAGATAGCCCGCATCGTGGTGGCGGTACTCTGGCGAGATATTCACTCCAACTACTCGTATTTGAAAGTGTTTGACAGTTTCAGCATGATCGATGATTGAATATATGGTATTTTGTTTGCGGTGCGATTAGAATTATTGGTAGTAATTTTTGTAGGGTAACATGCAATCAATATGTAGGCACAAATTTAAATGAAGCAGTATTTATTTCGTATTGCTTTGCCATTCAACATTTACACGTGAGCATACATCATTTACAGAATATCATGTTGTCAGAAATAAATTTTGAATTTTGATACAACACAAAAAGACTTAGATAAAGAGAACGCATGGCATTTTACAGTCTCATTCTGATGTATTGGAAATGTCAATTTGTATAGGTTCATACATATGGATACAATGTATGAATACAATAAATTTCAAGTATAGGATTTTATTCCTGATAAGAACACCATAAAGATTGATTGGACAATGTTTATGTTTAATAAAGAAGTTACTTTGCAAATGCATTAACTGAGACAGGAGATATAACATTAAAGCGAATATCGGTTTAAATGGCGGTAGTTTCTAGGAATCTCTAAATTGTTAAAGAATAGAGAGGTTTCTGGTCTTTTTTTTTTTTAATTTCATGAGTCAAAAAAAAAAAATAAATAAAACAATATAAAAAGAACGAAAAAAAAATGAAAAACATTGAGTAAAATTTTTTAACACCAACGACCGAGGACGAAGCACGTTCAAAAATTCGAAAAAATGTGTATAAATTCTCAAATAATAAACAATAGCATGTATTAAGTTTCGGAATGATTCATTAAATACTTTCTTCACTAAAAATTCTTTAAAAAGGAGATATTTTGAACCAGATTCCACCTTTAGCAGAGAAGCAGCTTGACTGTTGGAGAAAGCATTTTCACGAAATTCTGAATCCAGCAGCAATTCAGCCATTAAAGACAACTGACGAAGTAGTCCTTGCAATTAAGAGCTCAGAAAACAACAAAACAGCGAAGACTGAGCAAATTTTTACTGAAATGCTTAAGCTGTGCCCAGAGACTTCAGCTAAATCAAAAAAGTATGCGTCCGAACCCATCCAACCGTTTAAAAGAGTTTAGTTTCCATAAACAACAGTCGAAGATGAATCCTTTAAATCAGCTAGCTAAACACAATATCAAACAACGGCCTGTCGTTAAATGGGTAATCAATTGAGAGACATAGAAAGACACAAAAGTTAATGAATTTGGAAAATCGTGGAAGAAATTAAAAAGGACAGCAAAATATCGTGTACGATGGAGAAAATTCACTGAGAACCTATACTTCTGCAGAAAGAAGAATTTCGATTGAGAAAAAGTATCTGTAACAAATAAATAAATTTTAAGAGAATAAACAATTTAGCATAGGAAAAAACGCATTCAGAGAATCTACTAATTTTCTCATATAGCATATTCATGGAACTCTCTTTAAAGGTAATATATACATTTCCTTGCTGTGCTCTCTTCAAAAATTACAGTAAAATAAGATTCATGTGAATCATGAATAAGGTTGGAGTTTGAAATAATAATTCTGATGTACAAACAATTAACAACTTGAAATGCAGATAAACCTATGTACATACAGTGTTTTCAAGAAGAGCATGTACGGCTTAATTGTACGAACAACTTTAAGTATCAAGTTGAACTTTATTTTCAACATCCAACATTTCGTTGCGAATGGCGCTGTATAACCTTTCAAACAATCGCAATTATAATTTCGTTGTTTAAGCAATTTTTCAAATCGTACTACGTGAATGCACAACGTTTTTAAGCTGCCATTCTTTGCTCACATCCAAAGGAATCCAAAATGTCATAGGAAGATGCTGCAAATATCTTGAGAAATTGAAGGCATTCGTAAAAAAAATGAAACCAACTTTTTTTAAGACACCAGAACTTACAAAATCATGTGGTTCTAGAGCAACATCAAAGCAGTAGGATTCGGTGATAGCATGAGTTTTTGAAGCCAATTCTACTATTACACTTAAAGCAGCCCAACAAAAACTGGCGCAGAAGGTCACTAATAATATCTCTTAGTATAATATAAAGTCGTTTAAATGAATTCCAAATTGAGTTCTGAGCTACCATAACCAAAGTCTAACTGACGGCAAAACAAACAAAAAAAATGTCAGGTGTGGAGTGTCAAACATATGGATAATGATTGAATAGATGTGGCCTTTACAGACGAATCTTTTTTTTCGACGGAAGGTACCATAAAACGTGCCTTGCCCATTAAGGGGAATAAAATGGTTCTGAGATAAGTTAAGCATCATGTTTGGGGATGTTTTTCAAAACAAAGTTTCGACTGGATAATCATGTTTACGAGAAATTTGGATATCCAGTACATGATCCATTTATACCAACATAGACTCTTATCTTCTGCCAATAACTGGTTTGGGAAAGGAAATCGAAATTGAGTGCTTTAAGAGCGCAGAACCCTAAACATCAATGTCATTTGTTCAGTAAGTGAAAAGATGAAAATTTTATAAGAATTTTGGAATGCGCCTCTCAATCTCCTGATGCTAACCACATTGAAAATTTTTGAGCAACTATTAAGCTTAAGATGAGCGGAAAAAATGCTAAGAGCATTGCCCAATTGAAACGACAGCATAAACCTAAATGGCGGAGTTTGCCGCAATCGTATGCCGAAAAGCTAGAAATAATATGACCTCGCGTTACCACGAAACTACTCTGAATTGTGGTAACTGGATACTATATCGATATGTCAGCATTGGACAAAAAAATGTTTAAAAATAATGTGGGATATTTTTTGAAGAACTTAGGCCATACACGCTCTTGTTGAATTTAAACCTCAAATGGCAATTGCGCCAGTAAACATTTCAAAACCCTGACCTTCTACCCACAACTACTCTTAATTCTCTCCCCACTACGTTAAGTATGTCTATACCCCCACAAATAAACCACAGTCTATGAGCAGCTGAGCGTTTAACGTTAGAAGTTTTAAATGGTGCGAATTCGGTCCAGTGCGTCGTTAGGTTAGGTTGGAGAGGCTCTCTAGAAACACACTTAGGCCTGAACGGTGATACCACATGGTTAGACCTACAGTTTAACGCCGGTTTCGAACGGCGGTGTGGCAATTTGTTATCACTTATCTCATAATTTCCATTCACTTTATATCGATAGTGAATATAAGAAGGTTATTAGAATTAACCACCAGACCAAGACGAGAATCGAACCCATAACCTTCCGAGTAAAAGTCTATCGAGGTTGTCAGTGTGCCATTAGAAGGTGACATAAGTCGTGGTATATGAAAAACCGTAAAACGTTGTTTTTGTATCTTAAATAAGATCTTTCATAAAACGTGAATGAATTTGTGCCTACCTAAATTTTCCTAAATTACGACACATCAGAAAAGAATATTTCATATAATTGTAGCGCGTTGATATCATTTTCTATTTAATTAAGAATAAATTTAAATTGCGCTTACGGTTTCAGTGAGAAATTTTACCCCTATGAGCACCATTTTCATCTCTAATTTTCAGATGAAATCACAAAAATCTAATTCGCATCAGTGTGCAGTTTACGCATGTTATTCATCCCACCTATGTTGTTTACGGGCTTTGTACCATTTGTGGGTTAAAACAACGTAAATCAAAAAATACACATTTGCATGTGAATTTATACATAAATTTATGCTGCTCAGTTTTAAGGTTAAATCATTATTCAAAATTAGAAATGTTTCAAATATGCAAATTCGATAAAAATTAGGGCGCAGAAAATTATTAGCTACAGCCACAGCCAAATACTCATACTCGTGTATATATATTAGATGGCTTATTTTGCTAAAGTATTTCAGATCTTAATTGTGACAGCAGAATATGAAAATAGGGTGCTAAAAACCAATTAGAATGAAAAAAAAAATTTAAATTTGAGAAAACTGGATGCGCTACTCCGAAAACCGTGATTTTAAAGGATGTTTTACAATAGGTTTGGGATTTTGTATGGAAAAAGCATTTAACTTGCATATAAAAGATTTTTAGATATCTATATCTATGCCGCTAAAGCGAATGGCGTACCCATTTTTGTGATACAACTGAACCCAAAGCCACCCCTAGCGCCTAAAGTGACCATTTAGCACTTTTTTTTAAAAATTTTTAAATTTACCCGTTAGTAATTTTTTTAAAACTAAAGTAAGTAGGATTGTAGGTAATTCAATTTAGTTTATTTAAAAAACAAAAATTTTTCAAATCGCGTTATATTTGAACTAGTAAATTAACTTTTAGTGAACCCATGTCGAGTGAACTTGATTTCACCTTTGACAAATGTCGTCAAAAAATTGCACGAAAAAAAAAGGCAGGAGTTGAAATCGTGCTTCCACTTAACTTTCGATTTGAACAATTTCGATTTTTTTCTGCCCGTCCTAATGCTCATACATAAATTCCATTTGACTGCGTTATTTTCATTTGGTTTTTGTTTATTTGCGCATGTATTCATTGTTTTTACATTCCTTTTTGACATTTTTGAAAAATTTCAGGAATTTCCTTAATTCATTGAGCAATAAGCTTTTTTTATTTTAACACATTTATGTTAACACATTAACTGATAATAAGGGTGTTTGGGGATAAAACATCCCCTTACTGATCAGATGACAGTTACTGTCGAGTCAAACAACAACAAAAAAAAAAACTCAAATGTGCAACTTACTTCACTCGATGGAAATGACTTTTTGACAACTACGAAAAGAAATTAACTTCAAATTTTTTCATAGACCTACTTAAATGCGCCTATTTATGCCTTGCATGAAAAATTTAGCTGCTAAATGTTATTTTGCCACCCTGATCAAAAAGTTAGCGGAATTTATTCAGAAAATAAAAAATACAAGTTTATTCATCTAAATCTATATTGTCCCCTTCAAAGTAATCCCCATCGACTGCAACACCCTTATGTCAGCGCTTGATCCAATCCTCGAAACATTTTTTATATTCGGTTTTCGGTATGTCCATCAGTGCTTCCTGCGATTTTTCCATTATTTCCTCTCGGCTGCTGAAACGCGTTCCCCGTAATGGTTTTTTAACTCGATTGAACAGAAAAAAGTCACAGGGAGCCAAATCAGGTGAATTCGGTGGTTGTAGGATGGTATTTGTTGCGTTTTTCGTCAAAAAATTACGAATAATGATGGCGCTGTGCGACGGTGCGTGATCATGGTGCAAAGTCCTCGAGTTTTCTGTCCACAATTCTGGTCTCTTTCGGCGAATTGCTTCACGGAAAAGCCTCATAACGCCCAAATAATACTCTTTGTCTACTGTCTGGCCTTCTGGCAAAAATTCATGATGCACTACACCGTTGTAATCCATGAAAGCCGTGAGCATTGCCTTCTTTTTTGACTGAAAACGGAGTTTTTTTTTATGGTCTCGGCTCATTTGGTGAACGCCATCCACTTGCCTGATGTCTGGATTGCGTATTGTACTCATAAACCCATGTCTCGTCTCCAGTAATGAACCTTTTGATGAATGTGGGATCGGATTGAGACTCGAAAATCATGTCTTTTGCGACGTCAACACGGTCTCTTTTTTGCATGAAATTGAGGCCTTTTGGCACCAACTTTGCTGCTACATGACGGAAACCCAAATCATTAACCACAATGTTTTGGACGGATTCATAGGCAATGTTCAAGTCCTCTGCTATCTCTCTGATGGTTAATTTGCGGTTATTGACCAAAATTTCTTTTACTTTATCAATGTTTTCGTCGGGTTTCGATGTTGATGGTCTGCCACTGTGTTCATCATCTTCGATTGACTCATGACCACTTTTACACCGCTCGTGCTACTGGTAAACGACCGTTTTCTTTAGAGAATCGTTGCCGAAACACTTTTCCAACATTTCCAACATTCTCGCACCATTAAATCCATTTTTTACGCAAAATTTAATACAAGTTCTTGTTGCAAATTTAAATCCATTTCTAAAATTGTAAAAAATCGCCAACACACACAGAGATAGATGTACTCTTTGCTACGTAACTTTTGCAAATGTCAAGCTATGACGCTAAGATTTAGAGAGAATATCAACAACAGATATACCAACTTAACAAAAAAAAGCAGAACTCAAATGGGAACGATAGGAGTGCCACACGGTGGTTATTCCGGGAACTTTTTGATCCAGGTGGTTTAAACATTTATTGAGTTTTGTTCGTCTCTTCTAAGAGTGGTGGAAATGTCTTACGAGGTGTCAACGTACCACCACCGATATTATGCTTAAGAGGGTGGCCTGAATTAGAAGATTATTCTGTGATTCTTTTTTTTTTAGAAGAGAAAAAAGAAATGGACCCATTAAAGTTCAAGGTATATTTATGTATATATTCAATTCATATAATTTTTTTCTTTTTTTTTTTTTGATAGTAAAATAATAAATTATAATAGATTTATTAGTCTTTTTTATGAGCATTTTGCCGCTGCAGTCTTCAATCGCCGAGAAAGATTCAACTCGTAATTCTTGACCGAAATAAAAAAACCAAAAATATTTGGAATTTTTATATTTTTCTTCTGGGTGAACCAAAAATAAACCGAAAACATCGTGAATTCATAATTTTACTTAGGTTAAAAAAAAAAAAAAAAATAGTTTACACTTTAACAATTACTTTAAGGTGCTATAAAATTGATTTAAATAGACTTTTTGACCAACTTTTTTGATTCACTTAGAAGAAAATTTAATATTGAAGAAAAACAACTTCAGTTTAGATTTTACCTCTGTAACTTTGTAAATATATTCTTGAATAATATATCTATCGATTTAGGCAATACAAAGAAACAAATTTTCAGGACACCCCCTTACTACAAGCCCAATCAATTTTGGACCCAATTAATTTGGAATTCTTAGTGAATTCTGCTTGAACGCTGACGATTATCCACTAAAATGTTTTCATTGTTTACTGTTGATGATGGCATTATTATAGATTTTATTTTACTCTTAAGAGTTCATTAACTAAATGAAATTTTAGTAAACAAACTTAAACCTCATGACACTGATAACGGCGCGTTTGTTCATGAGTGCATATATTTGACTGTGACTGTGACTATGTGTGTGTGTGTGTGAAGTTGTTAAAATATATTTGTATTCATTTTATTTTATTTATTTTTAGTTATGTGTGTTGTGTTCCTGATCGCCTGCAATGATGACCTTCCAAACCTTTAGAAAAATAAAAAGCTTTTACTATTACACAACATGTTCGCATATAAACTCTAAGAGTGTGAAACTGACAGTAACTTACAGCTTCCGCTTTACGCTTGTTCTTGTTCTTCTTTCTATTCTTGTTGTTGTTCCTTATGTGTGCTTCTGTATCTCATATCAACACTGAATGGGAATGTGTTATATTTGTGTATGTATTTGAAAGCATGAAATTCAATTTTTGCTTTCACTTTTTGTTGTTGTTTCTATTTTACTACTATTGTTATTGCTATTGTGATTGTTGCTGTTGGCTTTATTGTTGTTTCTATTATTATTTTAATCTAAACATGCCAAACTGACTGACGCATTTTTATCTCGCTGCTTTTTTATCTCAATTTCTTTTGTATTCTTTCTATTCTACAACTACTGCTGCTGTTGTTATCTGATATATTGGTATCTATTGTTGTGTGTATGTTACTGCCTGCTTGTGGTTTAATCATATGCGTTTTTAGTGATCTCTGTTTTGTTGCTGCGGCATTTTATCACAGCTACTGTGTGCATACCATGTGAATATGTAAGTAGTTGATATGTAAGTATGTTCTTTTATTGGAGCGGTTGGCTTCTGGCATAAGTCACTCCACTCACTTCACCTATGACCTTGAGCGTTCATTCTAATTGTATATACCTACATGCTTAAATGTATTGGAATGTAGTTAAGAAGGATAATCAATTTTCGGTGCTTTGTATTTATATATACTTATAAACAAACGTACATCATCCTTCTCCTCTACATATCGGCATTCAAGTATTTACATATTGTCTGTATGCATTCCTGCTCACAGACAAACCCATGCATATATTCAGTTACACATAACTTCGGAAGATTTTTATTGCATTTGATTCGAAGAACCTGGCAGACAAATAAATAAATAAAAGTATCGCATTTGAAGTCATCTTCCACATGCATTATCTCATGATCTTTCAGCCAATTTTTTGGGCTGTGAAACTTTTTTGCGCGGGTTAGGTAAGTCTAAAAACATAGAATCGATGTAAAATTTAAAGTAGTGAAACATATAGAATGATGGCAAGGGAAATGACGGAAATAGCCGAAACAGTCGTGTATGATACAACATGTGTGCACACTTCGTATAAAGAAATATGTTTGCACAGGTAGAACAACGAGGTAAAAAATTTAAATTAAATAATATGCTCCGAACACAATGGATGCGACAGCAACACTGTAACACGACGACAAGATGGCGTCTGAAGCATAAGTTGTCTGAGACTTGAACACAATGAACGCGGCAACGGCAGAACACACATTTTCAATTAATTTTTCATCCATACACAGTTTTCTACTTTATAAAAATTAAAACAGTAATTTTTGTTAAAACTTTCATAAATTAACTTATTTTTATTACTTGCAATGGAAAATAACAGAAGCAAACAAAACGAAAAACGTATATTGCATTTCCCTCTGTCGCAAGTCAAAAATGGAAAAAGAGTGTAGTCGATGACTGCGACAATTGTAGCTGTGTTCCATTATCGCAGCGTTGCAGCCAATGTGTTTATCTTCATAAGAATACATGCGATCAAAGTTGTCGCATCCATTGTGTTCGGAGCTATAAACTTACATCCAGCCGCAGTGCGCGCATGTTGTATCGTCTATACTTTGCTTTACTCTCCACATCTACATTCTGGTTTTGTGTGCTAATATGCAAATGTAATCCTTAATATGTGCACAAACTAATTTCTCTAATCGTCTTCAATTCGGTTTTACTATACAGATCAGAGACGTGGGCGCCCACTGACGATCTGCTCCAAATTTACAACTTTTTTCCCGTGCCGAATACCGATTTTTTCAAAATAGTGATGAATGGCTTAGTGGATGCGAGAGCCCAGCAACGCAGTTGAAAATTGATAAAAGCACCGGTTGGTCATTCACGGATTTTCATGAATAAAGTGATCGAGCAAAACGGAGGGAAACTGAAATAATTTGTCAGAAATATTATGCCCATGAATTAGAGTTTGTTACTTAAATGAGCTGCCGTACAAAAATAATGACTTAAGTCTTATCGCGGCTTTTAGTAGCGTCAGATCTAGTTATTTCGACTTTTTACTACAAATCTATCAAAAATCAAAAATGGCAAGGTCATCAAATGCAATAAAAATGCTAGAATTTACTGCAGATCCGGAAAATTCATTGGAAAAACGTAGAATTGATGAAAGTGATCACAATAATAATGACACAAGAGATGATGATGATTGCAAACAATTTGTAAAATGAAAATATTTTTGTATTGTATTAGATAAAACATATTAGCCCTATTCACGATTTGGTGCAAATGGTCTTGCATCGTTGCACAATAACAAATAGATGCCACATGCAATAAAAATTTGCATTTGCAATGATGCAAGATCATTCGCAACTTATTGTGAATAGAGCTATTATAAATATAAGGACACATTAAATGGAATGCTTCGAAAATTTCACAATATACATTATTTTCAGGCAATTCTAAAAAAATTTTAAAAAATGGATGTCATATTCGTAATCAACGACGACGGCTCAACTTGGATTTGATTCATACATGCAGAACACGCACTATTATTTTTGTTAAGTGATCTTTATAAAGCAGTAAGAACATTATGTTGCACAGGGTGTTTTGTTTAGAAGTGTGGAGCTTTATTATATAGATAAGGGTTTGCCATTATGTTTTAAGAATGATTTCGGGCAAGTTGCCGCCGCGGCTGGCTTGAACAAATTCCAATTTTCCCAATTTTCGAACACTTTTTGCAGCAATTAGGGCCGTATGTCAGTAATAACGCGCCAAATATTCTCTTTCAAGGCGTCAATCGTCTTGGGCTTATCTGCGTAGACAAGCGATTTTACATAGCCCCATAAAAAATAGTCCAGCGGTGTTGGAGGCCACGCCACAGGCCCACGACGCGAGATAATGCCCTCACTAAAAGTTTCCTTCAATAAATTTATTGTTTCGTTGGCTGTATGGCATGTAGCGTCGTCTTTTTGGAACCAAAGGTCGTCCACATCAACATCCTCCAATTCTATAGCGTTCCCATTGACTGTAATATTATTGCCGGCTTCATCTTTGAAGAAATATGGACTAATGATTCCCTCTGCTCATAGAGCACACCAAACAGTGACTTTTTGAGGATGTAACGGCGTCTGAACAATGACTTGTGGTTTATCATCCCTCCAAATGCGACAATTTTGCTTATTAACGTACCCATTCAACCAAAAGTGAGCTCATCGCTGAACAAAATTTTCTTGTGAAAATCGGGATCGGTGGCCATCTCGTTTTGGGCCCATTCACCGAACGTGCGACGAGCTGGATGGTCGTTCGGCTTCAATTTTTGCACGAGTTGGATTTTGTAAGCCTGCAAACCAAGATCCTTCCGCAAAATCTTCCATTAAATAGATGGGCACAGCTCCAATTGTTGCGCGCGATGGCGGATGGACTCATTCGGTTCTTCTTCGATACTCTGCTCCACAGCAGCAATAGCGTCTTCGGTGCGCACTGTAAGGCGTCTCTGAGGATGCGTATTATTCAGTAGAATAAACGTGGTGTGAAACCGATCTATGGCTGCTCGAATTACCGACTCTGCTGGGCGATTATATAGTTCGAATATTGGACGTAGCGAGCGATGCGTCTCGCGAACCGATCCATTATTCTGGTAATAAATTTGCATGATTTGCAAACGTTGTTCAGGAGTAAGTCTATTCATTATGAAATGCCAAATCAAACTGAGCATAAAGCAAGTGACAGCTGTCAAAAAGACAAACTCTGAAAAAAGTATTGCCAGATTGAAAACCACACTTCTAAAAAAAACACTCTTTAGAACAACAACTTTTCCATAAATATTTTTGTAAACAGAATGACGAAAACCCATAGACCCAAATTAAATTATTGCTACTTAAAAAGTAAAAATTTCGTTAACTCATTGCTGCAATTTAAACTACGTTGCTCTTAAGTGCTGCACTTCATATCACAAAAATCTTTTAACTTTAAATAAATCTCATTAAATTGCGTTATAATTAATATGCCAAGCATTAAAAGCCTTAAAATATGTATTTAAATATTTACGATATATATGTAATTTAAATGTCAGCGCTATCGTAAAGAACATCAGCGCGTAAAAAATAAAGACAAATAAAATATTGCACGCGCTTTATTTATTAAAAATGTTTCTTCTGCTGTTGCTGCAAGTAGCTTCAACTACACATATTCATCAATTCGTATCTGCTTTTTGGGCTTTTCAATTGAATGTTGCTTATCTTTTTCGTAAAAAAATTTAAAGTTTTTTAAAGTTTTTGCATTCTCATTTTGTGCTACATAATTAAGAAGTTCAGTTTATTATTTTGGAATTGTTTTCATGAGATTATCATGATTTAAATATATGTGTGGGTAATTTTTCATTATCCATAGTTTTACTATGTTGTAGGCAAGAAACAGTTATTTCGTTTTCCACTTCTTTAAATCGCGACGCTTCGTCTCTCATTTCCTCTCTCATAAAAGCACTTCAGCTTTTCAGGTTAAATGAATTTGGCAGGATAGCATTGACTGGGTTGCCAGATGAACATGTTTGAATTTGCACCATAATCGATGTTCTGAATCACTACACCTCTGAAATTGATTTAAAACTTTTTGGAGTGATCTTAGAAAACCGATAATCATAATGCAAATGAACATGTAAGGGCATTTGCAGACTGGATTGAAGGCAGCAAAGTGGTAATGTCCTGTACGCAAGACGCAAGGATGGGTTGTACCACTGGAATACAAAAAAAGTATTGCTCTACTAAGTATTAAAATAATTGAGTAAAAAAATGAACAATTTTCGAATTGATACAAAATCCTTTTATTCTTATGTATTATTTACTCGATGTATCGAAATAAAAAATTTGCCACTTGAAAAAAAAAGAAGAAAATTCAGTGTTTGCTTATCAGATATTACATGAATATTTTGGGCTGACTTTATTAATTTTTTTTACATTCATAATCTTAAGTATTTGTTTACTTTCCTGAGACAACGCTGTTCGCCAACATTTAACTTATGCTGAAATTAACCCCCAAAAAGAGAAAGTGTGACACCACTTTATTTTATATTTTTTATCGTTAAAATCCACATCGATGGGGAAAAAACAAAAATACTTAACGTAATCCTAACCTAAGTACTTTTTTTTAATGCCGCCACGTAATCGATAATGCCTTGGAAATGGGAATGGGCAGTTAAAAGCCTCTTAGCAAAATGTAAGCATTAAGAAAAATAGCAACAAAAATCAATGCGCACTCATGAGAAACAAAAATCATAAATTACATAAGCTCACCAACGCAATTACAATAAAGTGTCTCTTCGTTTAATACGTACGAGGAGTAATAGAGTGTGGAGTTTAGGGGAGTGAGAGAGAGAGAGAGAGCGAGGCAGAAGTGGAAAGTGTCAAGTGTATGTATGAAATGAGCAAAGTGTCATCATTTGCCACAAAAAAAAATAAAATTAATTTTGGAGAGGGATTCATACTGTCGAAAAGAGTACAGGATATCCAGGATATAGAGCTCGCAGTAAATAAATTAATTACTTAACCCTCTCAGGATTTTCGTACACATATGTGTACATGAATTTGATGAATTTTTCCTGACTACAATTTAAATGTCAACCAAATCATTTCTGTATTGACGTCTTTGTTGTTTTTTCCTCTATTGTTTGAAATTTATTTTGTTACAATTGAAGCATTACCGTCGAAACTATTGTGACTTTTATGGGAGAATCTCACTTTTTTTGTGCTCTTTTTTTTTTTGAGTCGTCAATTTCAAAAAATTATTAAAAATACTAAATAATAAAAAGATGTGTAAAAAACAAATTTCTTATGTAGATAGAACCTTCCTCTGTCGACAGAGACACATGAACGTTTTTTTGTACATATTTGTATACCTCGCATACGGCTACACCTGGACAGGTAAAAATACCCGAATATTTTTTTTTTTTTTTTTTTTTTACTATTTGGGGGCTCCTAAACACGAAAATCAACATCTCGATTTTTTCCTACCACGGGAAGTACCCATTCTCCTGAGAGGTCTAAAGCAAAACAAATAAATGCATTTACATATAATTAATTAAAGCATTTTAATTTTTAATAATATTGCATTTCATTTGATTTGTGAAAGTGAAAAAGTTAAAAACAAGAACCAATTAATAATTTCATGCAACAATTTGTGCTTAAGCAAATTTTATTAGGCGTGATTATTTATTTATTTTATTTTAATAATAACATTGTGTCTAGACTTAAAATTAGCATAAATCTTCACTTTTTTTTTTGCTTTATCTTTTTGCAGAGATAAATTGTTTATTGTGACATTTGTATCTTTTCTTTTGGGGCAGTCGTTACTTTTTGATATTTGCCTTCTATGATTAATGTCTGACTTGCCATTTATTTTTCCCAGTTGCAGCGTTGAAGTTAGAGGAGGTAGTAGCATCTATGTAAATTATGAAAATACTTTCTATTTTAGTTTATTACTGTTTTATCGTATGTAGACTCAGTTTATTTAGCATGACCAGTGGCAAAGTAATATCAGTGCTTTAATGTCATATATGCCACAAATTTGTTGCATGAAATCAAGCGCAGAGATATTGACTTGAAAATTGCGGTTTAAGAGAGACCGAAGCTAGTCCAACAATTAGGAAATTTACAAGAGTTCCACACTATATACATACTTATATAATCCGCATAATATTTTCAAGTATTTTTGACATCTTTTGCATATCTATTATTAGCTGAAAATGATTAATTGTATCAGTAGCAAAAAAAAAAGAAAAACTGTTGACAGAAAGCTGTTAACTTTCCAAACAAATATACACAACTTTATTGTTAAAGTTTCTTCAAGTTTTGTGAATTTTTGCTGCGTTTGTGAAAATTCATGATCGTAAAATTGCAATTTTCACAAAATTGTTTTAGTATGATGAAAATATTCAAGTTTTGTGATGATGAGTTTCAGTTCTTTAGCGAAAGGATTTTATTAGCATTTTTATTACTTCATTCAGGATAATGATGAAGAATTTTTATCACTTACGCATATAAATTTAAGCAGTTTAAGTTGAAACGTAATGCAGTGGAGAATTAATACATAAGTAGTAAAAAAATACACGCATTAGCATTAATTCTAATACTTATACATACGTACTAGCAAATGTCAACGAAATGTTACTCATACGCCATGGAGAGTCAGTGATATAATAAAGCGAAACATTAATTTAAATATTTAAGAAAGTGCTTGCATAATATTCGTCGTAATTCCCAAATGCTAGTGAAATTTCTGCAAATGCAGCATACACTGGAATAAACAGCAACAACAAAAAACAATTGAAGTAACACAAAACAGAAAGCAACAAAATTATAAATCCAATTTAACAAAATTGTAACTAAAATCCCAAATGATGAAAAATTCCATTTACAGATTCAAAATGAAATAGCGACAACAGCAAATAGCAACCAACTACCAGCCAAAAGCAGCAGCAGTAGAACCAACAACACAAACAATGCCAAAAATGACAATGTAGCTACACTACAATTGCAATAGTTGCAACCAGTACAACAACAACAACAGTAGCATGATTTGTAATAGTAAAATACGAAACTGTCAAATCAAATGCAGAAACTTCAGCGCAGCGGCATTCATTCAAACAGTTAGCGCATAAACAATAAACCTGGAAATGGAAATCCACTATAGCATGGCATTTGCATGTTCATAGTGGTAACGGACAGAGGCGACTCCCCGAGTGGTGGCGGTCGACAGATTTAAAGCCACCGATTTTAAATCAAATTTGAAAAGGGCACGAGCGTAGCAAGCGGCAATATCAATAACATTGTTTGCATAACTTAAATGAAAAATTTCAATGAAGAATTGTTCCTCGTTGGCAAAGCTTTATAGCTTCCCAAGCCATTACCTGCAAGTTGTTACTTGGCATCACATAGAAATGCTTGATTTATAATGTAATGGATATCACTATACCAAATAAATTTAAGTCAGCAACTAACTTGCAGTATTGCGCATTTTTAAGTTTATTGCAAGTTAGAAACTTAAAAATTCGGAATCATGGTAAACACTCCTCTTTCAGGTTTATAGAAAGTTAACACTGTTTGTCAAACAAAATAAAAATTAAACACTTTTCAATTTCAATTTGCCTACAAAAAAATAAAAATAAAAGCACAAAAAATTAAACTGAATTCACTTTTCTCTGTGTGTGAGAGAGAATCTGGACATAATTGATTAATTTTTGTGTGTTTATGTTGTAAACTATATACATATATGTTGTAACTATATAAATTCAATTTCAATGAAAAACAAAAGCTAAAATATAAACAGAAAATAAAATTATGTAGCAAAAACCGTAACAATAGATGGAGAGAAAAAGAAGAACAAAACACATATATAAGCAACTACAAAAATTCATGCCATTTTAGTAGCTGCAGTTACTGCCTGGCAAAATAACAATAACGACAGCAACAAATCCTGCAATTGCAAGAGCCCTCAATGTACATACAATCATACAACTATCACTAACAATGCAACTACAACTATAATAACAGATTTTCATTTCAAATGCACACAAACACACACACATTCATGAACATATCCAGCGGTTTTTAAGACAAGTGCTTCAAAATTAAGCGCTTAAAAAGTGCTTGCGAGTGCACTATATTAACAAGCAACCACGTGAACCACAAATGAAGTTTTCAATTGAACAATAAAAAAAGAGTATTGTTTAACGAAACGCTGCAAACGATTCACAGAGCAAGAAAAGAAGCTAGTTAGTCTTCACACAGCTGCGAAACAAAGAGGTTGCAGAATTTCATGAAAACTGTGTGCATTTTATTTTACTTATTTTTTCAATTTGTTTTTATCAAAAATAAATAAAAACATAATATATATATAATTAAATGTAATCTATGTATATATTTTTAATTAAAAAAAATAAAATAAAATAAAATAAAGTGACGCAGCAATAAAGAAATAGAAACACATGAATTGTTGCTCGATATTTTTTCTCTCTCCTCTCCTTCTCAACAAAAGTAAGCACGAAGCTGTGAATGAGCGAGCGGAAGTGAGCACTTATTGTTACAATTGTTTGGCACTAAAAGTACTGCACTAAACATGCGCTACTCTCCTAGGACATACAACGTTAAAATTAGTATGAAATTTATGTGCTTTTAGAGCACTTAAGTGCTTGTAGTTAAACACTTGGTTTACGCTTTTATAGTGATTTCATTTACCGCTGGGTAGACACTCTCTTACATACATACATCTATCATTTACAATGATATAAGCATTGTTGGTAAATGTTGTTGTTTCTTCGACTTCTGATTCCTCTGCTAATTTCATGTTCTTTTAAATTAATGAAAGCATTTGACAGCTGCCAGTGCATGAATCTTTCACTCACAGTAGTAGAATTTACAGCAAAACAGTAGAATTCTTTGTGAATGCACATACATTCTGTCAAATAAATACCGGGAATTGTTCATTTAGAAACACTGCGTGAAAATTATGAAGTTGGTATTAATATATTGATTCGGTTAGTAGGCCTTAAGTTTGTTTTGCAAATTTCTAGATTCGGTTCGTTTCTAAACCGTACCGCAACGCGTCTCATGTCCAAAACATCAACTAAAATTACCCGAACGAATTCCTGAGATATGTCTAGATCCCGACCCACCTCTCTTAAGCTTCATAAACGATTTTCCATCACCATTTAATTCATTCAATCGACATTTTCTCTGGTCGAATGCATTGAAGTTCGACCAGAGCCAGGGAAGTCTTCTACCGCTTCTCGAGTTTGTAATAAAGCTACCCCATTTAAGGACTTCTTCAATATGTTTAACGATTTCGTAACACAAGTTTTATTGGCATCATTGGTATCACATTTAAGATCGACTAACCTAAACGACAGAGCTGTAAAAGAATGCACTCATTTTGAGCTGCAGTCATTGAAGTCATTGCGAATGAATTCAATTTTCTGACTGCAGTCTTTCATTCTATTTGAGGCTTATGACTTTGAAAATGAAGTCACGAAGTCTTCTTGACATCAATGACTGTTCCATTAATTTGCCAGTCAACTGTGAGTTCACTATAAATAACTCACAATAATACCATGGCTTCATATTATAATTGAAATCGCAATCATGTCTTCAAATTCGGTTGATGTCGTCAAGTCAATTGAGACTTCACTTTTACAAACTAAAGTCATTTATGTAAAGATACTACAAAAAGTGTTAAGTTTCATGCTAATACACAACGAACTATTTGAGAGGTAGTGCAGAAAAACTGCACGAAAAACAGTGTAGTTTCTATTTCTACACATTCCCCCGGTAAAATTTAACGACCAGAAGGGAGTGAAGGTGTTTATGTTAATGTGGCAATGCATAAAAACTGAATCCATACCCTTTTCATGTTGGTTTTTCGTGCACTACACTTTTTGATATTGCATACTAGATTTAGTTAGAGCAAAAATAACAATACGATACAAAATAAAAAAGCAGATTTACTTAGAGTGGCACATAGTGCATATTGACTTCAATTGATTTCAATTGACTTCAACTAAATGAATTCAAGTCATTCAATGAATTATTCCGGTCGAGACTCATTAAAAAAAACTGCTCAGTCATGACTTCATATGCATTATTTTACAATTGAATGGTCAGTCATTGACTTCAAATTGACTTATGACTTCATGATTTTAATTCTTCAGTCACAAAAAGAATGCAATAATTCAGTCATTTTTTAACGAACGACACTCGTGCTGCTTCTGCTCTGAATTAAAATTATAGCATTTTTTTAGAGCAGAGCTTTAGCTCTTTCAGCTTACAAAATAAAACAAAAAAAAACCTTCTTTCTTTTTTTTTTTTTTTTGTTATACTATATAAAAATTGTGTTAAAAGGTGATTTCAGTGATTATGAATTCAATTAACTTGGATTATACATATAGACATACATATATCTACAGTATCCAGTATTTGAGAAATTTTCAATATTCTGAAGAGAATTTGAATTAAAAAATTGAAGTCTTTTGGGAAAAATAGATTTTAGTCGCCATTAATATGGCCACCACTGTAAATATACTATATTCTTGTATTTATTGTATTGCTTTAGTAAGTAACCGCTACTTCATACGCATTTATGTATAGAAAATGCGTGATTAAGAAAAGAATTGTAATACATAGTTTCAAAACATAATAGCACAATAAGCCACGGCAGTATATTAATGTATCCCTAACATAAATCTCAGTCTCGCTACTCGTAATATGCCAAAAACAAACAAAAATAAATAGAAACAAAAGCAAGAAAGCGAACCATTTCACCATAAATTAACAGTTTTCATTACGAAATTTATAGCTAGACCGACACTATACATATGTATTGGTAACACAGTTGATTCCTTATGGAGATGCCCATGGATTAGGGAAACAGCGTCAAATAAAGATGTAGTTATGCTGCCGGCAATTAATTACTGAGCAAACAAAATTGCTGGATTAAATTAAAATAACCTAGAAAAAATAGAAGTTGATCGAAAATGTTTTGAATTTATATATTCCAATTTTTAATGAATTATTGTACCAGAGTGTAATTAAACTGAGGCAGTAATGGGTTGATCCGGTTGCTTTTTTGCAGAGACAAAATAAGACTAATTTATTATTATTGTTATTAAGAAAGAGGCGAGGGAGGGGGTTACTATGGGGATTACAAATCAATTCAGATTTTCTGGAGAAAATTGCGTTATTATGCTTCAACAGCCGCTGAAGCTGAGCCAGCAATTATTTTATTTTCAATGTAAATTATGAGCAGCTTGCAGACGTGAATGAATTTGAGTATTTGGCGAGTATACCATATTAACTCCCTATGGAGGCACGCTAATTGATTTAAGGTTTTAGTACATTAAAAAAAGAAAACGTTTCCTACACTGCTATTACGGTACAACAGTCCATTGAGATCTTACGACGTGCTTCTCACATCCATTCATGTTATGCGAATTATATTTGTGCACGGATGGGGAAGAGACCTAACGTTTCAAAACGAATCCAAACGGCAAAGTGATTAGCTTATTTTAAGCAATTTTTACTCTTAGAGGTTTGCCATTGCTAGCCAACTTTCTACTTGTGATTTTTCGACCGCAGATCGGCCGGATATTGAAGCCAGACTCTGGCCAGCAGTTCAGCACGCAACGCGTACGCGATCTGGAACGAGCCTTAGACGGCATGGAGAAACAGTGTACACAAAATGTCTTTTTGTTTAATGGACTACGATATTTGGAAATATTATGTACATAAATAAGCCAAGTTCCTAATTTATTAATTGTATATTTCTAAGAGTATGCCAATTATAATAATAATAGACGTGGTTATTGCCCGATGTTAACAATTCTAGAGACCACTTCAACTAAATGTGCTGCTTTTCGACATATACTACGCCCATTTCAACGAGTTTGTCTATTTCAAAGCTTGACATTTTTTAGACCATTTATAGGCCATTTTTATACTAAGTATAATTTGAACTCATTGTTCCAGTTTTGTTCGAATTGTCTCATAAATGATTCCTCTGAAACAGAAGCAGCCATACGTTTCTTTCAAGAGGTGTGGGAGCGAAGTAACCGGAAATCAACTTAAATTTAAACTAATTACTTTTCATTGGAAACAAAGCATTCGTCTGAATTTTAATAATTTTCTTAATAGTTTTTCTACATTAACCTAAATAAATCACAGACGCGTACACATAAAAATAGTCACAGAAAATTACTAAAAACGAAAAGAAAATGAAATATTTGTATACACATTTGAATTTCACTAAAAATTATGGAAAAACGTAAACACAAATTTTTTGTTTACGCGAAAAATTCAATGCGATGCGTGTAAAAGATTTTAATGTTTAGCTCGCAAAAGTGCGCCAAAAAGAAATTTTAATTATTTTTTTGGCACTTTTTCTTTTTAATTATTTTAATATTTATGTTTGTGCTTTTCAAAAAATTTCAATTGAAATAGATTTTATTTTATTTGAAAGAAAAACAAGAAAGGCATAAACAAAAAACATTAAACTCATCCTTCTCAAAGTATAATATAATTTAAGGCGAATATAGAGACGAAAAAGGAAGAAGAGGAAAACACAGATATTTTACTAAGAAATGCAATAATAACTAGAAGCCAAAAAAAGTAACAAGAAATATTAAATGAATTTATTGTAAAATACTCGCTTAGAAAGTAGCAACAGCTACAGTAAATTGACGGTGAACATGAAATGAAATATTAATAGAATTTCGCTTATCAATTGACATTGATGAAATTTACAATTTCAATACTGATGCGGCAACAAAAGTAATTGATAGATAGACAGGCAGGCAGACGGTGAGACATACAGCAGTAACAGCAACCTCAGCAGTAGTAGTGACAACAACCACTTTGAGTATAACAATGATTGACACATTGTCGCTGAAATCGACGGTAATATTTCATTGGAGAAATGAAACGGCAAGAGCAGTAGGCAAGTGGTGGAGGGGCACAGACAAAACAAAAGTTGAAAAAAATTGGTTAAGTTCAATTAAATTTTTTTTGTTATGTATCAGTATACAAAAAAAAAAAAAAAAAAAAAAAAAGAACAAGTAAATGAAAAATGGCCAATGGCATCGATGAAGAAAGATGGAAAGAGTAGCAGAAACAAAACAGAATGATTCGTTCCATCACAGTGTTGGGAAATGTAGGTATTTTGTATTTTTTCAGTTTCTTTTGGTTTTAAAAAGTATCGTAGTACCAGTGAGACCAATTCAGTACCTTTTTACGCTCATCAAAATACAATAAAATAATTGTATTTCAAATAATATGCTTACTTTTCGAAATTCACAATTGAATTACTTATAGCCATTACTAAGTATCACAGCTGTAAAAGAATGCATTCAATTTAATAGCAATACCTTGAAGTCACAGTTAAACGTCAATTCATGATTGGAGTTGTTGAATAAAATATTTGACTCCAGAATAAAAAATGCAATTAGAAGTCTTTTTTGGAGTTGTCGATTGGTTATTCATTCAGAAAAGTTTTTTTTTGGAGTCAAGAGAATGCAATCTTTTTTTTTTTTTGAAAATCATAACTGATTTGAAATCACCTGAAGTCACTTGAAGTCACTTGGAGTCAGTTGTAATTTGAAGTCAATTGGAGTCACATGAAGTCTTTGGAGTCAATTGGGATTTTGAAGTCAGTTGGAGTCACTTGAAGTCATTTGAATACATTTGGAGTCAATTGGAATTTGATGTCTTTTGGAGTCGATTGGGGTTTTGAAGTCAATTGGAGTCACTTGAGCTAATTTGGAGTCAATTGGAATTCGAATTCAATTGAAGTCGCTTGGACTCAATTGGGATGTGAAGTTGTTTATACATTTAATCAAAACCAATTGTCTAAGCCAGAGGTTCCCAAACTATGTGCTGTTGAAGATAAAAAGTGTTCCGCGTAAAAATCAAATTTATCTCGTGAGAAAAAAATTTTATTCGTTCTTTAACATAAACAAAAGTATATATTATATATATATATATATATGATGAAGTCTCAACAAAGAATTATGAGAGACCAGAAGGGAATTGTCAAAATTTAAGCGTAGCGAACACCTCACACACACACTTATAGTTTTTGATCAGCTAAGTGTTCATTTTTAGTTAACCCACAACTGATTTTCAGCTTTTACTCTAAAAACATAACATTAACGTTAAGCTATTGTAATTAGGTTTTAAAATTTAGATCAATCCTTTCAAACTAAGAGTTAGGTGGTTGCCCAAAGGAAAAGCATTGGTGAGACTTTTTGAACTTCGTAGTGAATTATTAGTTTTCTCTTCGTCGAACAATTTGGCAAACAATTTTATTGATTTATTCTTCATGGTTTGTAATTGTTGCGTGTTTAGCAGATATTTTTACTAAGTGAAATGAAATTATCTTACTAAGTGAAATGAAATTATCTAACAATCAAGTCTATTACAATATTTTCCCCCTGAGGATAACTCTATGGATTAACAATCATTATGTAGTTACATCTAAGGCAGTGGGTCTCAAAACATGTGATTATGAAATTGATTTAATAGCTGATTCTAGTGTAAAATAAAAATATTGAACCAGATATTAAAAGAATTTGTAATTCAAAGAATCAAAAACACAGTAGTCAATAAGAATATACATAATTGAACTATATTTATCTTTTATTTTACTCTTAAGTTTTAGATGAATGTGTTTAAAAAAAAACACCTTATAACTTATATAAAAAAACAGTGTTTCTTTGGAATTATTAATTTTGCAAAATGTTCCTTGATCCAAAAAGTTTGGGAATGGCTGGTCTCAGCAATGCCACAATAACTAATTGGATCTGTGCAAGATAATTTTCACCAGATCGTGAATAACCCTATTCATTAAATATAACAGAATTCAAATATTTTTTTCGTAATTTTTGATAGAAATACCTTTTCGGGGGAAATGTACCTTTTCTTACACTATTCGATACAATTTTATTAAACCTATTTTCCAACACTGTTCCATCATGCACGCTATTGTACAACAAAGAGATGTAGATAAAATCTTTTCAACAAAAAAGCATTATTAAAAATATTAAAAACAATTTTAAAACATTCTAAAATTTAAAATAACAACAACAAATCTTTTTCGTATTATTTATAACCAAAATTTTTCGAATAATATCAAAATCAGCTTGTGAAGCTCATTTGCATTTAAGATATTTCAAATGTTCTTTGTATATTTCTGTTGCTGCTGCTACTTAAAATAAACTTCAATATTGTTTTATTTCCAGATTCGATTTCTCGATCTCTTTAATCACTTTTTGCTGACGTCAGAGCGTTGTGTGACTAGTTGCTCGCATCGGTTCATATCAAAGTCTAAGATTGTCAAAAATGAACATGAAGAAAAATACAAAAGTACAACGAGAAAAAAGTTAGATAAGCATCGATCGAGTAGTTTTATATGCACGATCTATTTCAATATTTTAAAGTAAACATGTTTCTTGCTGAATAAAAACAAAAATGCCAAAAAATTATAGCAGCAAAATTTAAACTAAACGCACTGCTGGTGATTTTTTCACAATTTTCGCGTAAATACATTTCTTTTTTGCTCTGGTTTGGTGAAATTTGGTTGATTTACATTTACGTAATCGAGAATGACAGTTTGGCGGTTCACAATTGTATACGAGATTTAATTAATAAAGCAATGGAGCAGCGTAAACATTCAGGAAATTGCGATTTTGCTTCCTACCCCAGTTTGGGTAGTTTGGCAGTGATGTATCACTGTATGGCGGGGATGATATATCAATTTCATTCAACAAACGACGCAATTAGGGATTATCGTTGGTCAGCTTAGTTATATATACTCAGCCAAGACAAAGCCATGTTAAAAATCAATAAATCAAAAATGGTTCGGTGGCACCTATACTTTACAGAGATAAGATAGTTCACTCAAAAACCAAATTCAGTTCACTCAAAATAATAAGATGGAAGAGTTTAGTTACCTTGCAAGAATTGTGCCATTCATATTTTAAAACCAAAAATGCTTACCTTAAACGAAATAGAAAACAACAAAATAAGCAAAGTCATATGAGAATACACAAAGATATAAATCATAAATCATGTCAATAAATTGTCAATTACGCCATAATCACAAAAAGCAAACAAGCAGACAACATACAACAAGATTCACCCAAAAAGCACTGCAGCAAACGACAGAGTTTTGAACTGCAAGCGCAACGAAAGAAAAAAAAATATGTGAGATTGTGTGCCTTTGTCAAGTGGCACGAATCGAATCTCTAGTTATACAATTTATTTCAACAATTTATGTCACTTTCCAGCAAATTTCATACAGAATGAGAAAAACAAAAATAAAGTCAAATTGCTCGTAATATGCAGCAATCGTACAATCGAAAGCGTAGTAAATTTGCCAATAACTAAATGCAAATCACACTAAATTCAAATGTAAACAACAAAATAAATCAAAGCAAACAACAAAAATATGAGAAAAATATATATGTAAATAGAAGAAAAAGTAGAACTCGTGCGTAATTCAGAATCAAAGCGGAGACGTTTTTTATGTAAATATTGCTTCATCGATACAAGAAAGTGCAGAAAATCAACAATTACAATAAACAAATTAGGCACTCAACAATCGATATTGAAATGAAGGAAATAGATTTACTTTATATAAAAAGAAATTGTCAATGAGCAGTAACAATTGTAAGCAGGCTTAACACTGGGAAGAGGAGCCAAAAGAGAACACAATGCCTTTTTCATTTAGTTATCTTAAGTTAAGATGAATCAATGAAGGATTTATATGAATACAAGGCAAACCGACTAATTAAGAAAAAGGATCTACCCCCAGACCAAAAGCAGCCAAAAAAGTTGAATATTACTACATTAGTCGCCCAACGGTAGTGTAAAAGAAAAACAAAAACATCAAGAGCTTATTCAGAATTGTAAATGCCAACAATTGAAAATAAAAAGAACTATGGATGTAATACAAAAAGTGCAAATTGTGAATGCTAGATCAAATTTAGCTCTTTCTCAATTGGTCTGGCGATATTGTAAATCAGTGTTGGTTGTTGTAGCATTTTAGCAGAAATTCAAAGAAAAAAAAACATAATAGCAATTGTAAGAATTGAGAATGTCAAGTGGCGAGGAAGATGTAAACAATAATGGCACTCAAGCATTTGTGTTCATAAATTTAATTTTTTATAGTTTTTTTTTTTTTTTTGTTTAGATAATACCTTCATTGTAACTACATTTATGCAATTTAAATGCACAAACTGAACTGGTCACTATTATGTAAGTTCAAGTAGGTATTTAAAAAATGAAACCGAAAATTAAAATCAAGAAAGATTGAGTGAGAGAAAGAAAACTTTGATGGTTTTAAATACTTAATAGATGATGGCATGAAGATGAAAATAAATTTGAATCTTTGTAATTTTAAAACTACTACCTTGATCAAAAAATTCCCGGAATAACCACCGTGTGACGTTCCCATCGTTCCGATTTGAGTTCTGTTTTTTTTTTATTAAGTTGGTCATAGCTTGACATTTGCAAAAGTTACGTAGCCAAGAGTACATCTATCTCTGTGTGTGTTGGCGATTTTTTACAATTTTATTGAATTGTATTGTATTAAATTTTGCGTAATAAACTGATTTGATGGTGCACGAACGTTGGAAATGTTGGAAAAGTCTTTCGGCAACGATTCTCTAAAGAAAACGGTCGTTTACCAGCGGCACGAGCGGTTTAAAAGTGGTCGTGAGTGAATCGAAGATGATGAACGCAGTGGTAGACCATTGACATAGAAAACGGACGAAAACGTTGATAAAGTAAAAGAAATTTTGGTCAATAACCGCAAATTAACCATCAGAGAGATAGCAGAGGACTTGAACATTGCCTATGAATCCGTCCAAAACATTGTGGTTAATGATTTGGGTTTCCGTCATGTAGCAGCAAAGTTGGTGCCAAAAGGCCTCAATTTCATGCAAAAAAGAGACCGTGTTGACGTGGCAAAAGACATGATTTTCGAGTCTCAATCCGATCCCACATTCATCAAAAGGTTCATTACTGGAGATGAGACGTGGGTTTATGAGTACGACACGCAATCCAGACATAAGGCAAGTGAATGACGTTCACCAAATGAGCCGAGACCAAAAAAAAAAAACTTCGTTTTCAGTCAAAAAAGAAGGCAATGCTCACGGTTTTCATGGATTACAACGGTGTAGTGCATCATGAATTTTTGCCAGAAGGCCAGACAGTAAACAAAGAGTATTATTTGGGCGTTATGAGACGTTTGCGTGAAGCAATTCGCCGAAAGAGACCAGAATCGTGGACAGAAAACTCTTGGATTTTGCACCATGATAACGTACTGTCGCACAATGCCATCATTATTCGTAATTTTTTGACGAAAAACGCAACAAATACCATCCTACAACCACCGAATTCACCTGATTTGGCTCCCTGTGACTTCTTTCTGTTTAATCGTTTCAGCAGTCGAGAGAAAGTGATGGAAAAATCGCAGGAAGCACTGATGGACATACCGAAAACCGAATATAAAAAATATTTCGAGGATTGAATCAAGCGCTGGCATAAGTTGCAGGCGAGGGGGACAATATAGATTTAGATTAATAAACTTATCTTTTTAATTTTCTGAATAAATTCCGGGAACTTTTTGATCAAGTTGGTATAAACTGAGTATAAAAATGTTATTGCTTCAATTTTTTATAATACATTTTTATTGGCGGAATGAGAAAAATTTACCAGTTAAGTGGATTGGCAGACAATTATATCGTATGAAATTTCTTTTGTGTGAGTGCCAAAGTTTCGTATGGCAATCGCGTCTGTGCTTTTTTATTTTGTGGTTATGTGCTAATGACTGCGAGAGCAGGAACTAATTTGTGTTTTTAAAAATAATGAAGAGCACCGAAAAATGTAAAGATTATTGATGTGTAAATAACCATTGCGGCGGTATGAACAAATTTTATATGAGGGTAAAATGAGAGAATATTTCATCCCATCTCTAAAAGCTCGCTGTATTTTTAATCTTATGCCCAAAAGCTCGCTGTTTTAACCACAAAATCATACTACACTAGCAGCCAGTGCTACAGCCAGAAAAACATTTTAGGGGTTCTATTAAAAAAAAGAAAAAAGGTCTTTCATTTATTCGAATCAAAATAATAGTGTAGTATGAATAACATAACAAAAAAAATTCGGGAGGCCCTCATTCGTATCGAAATACAATATCAAAATGATTCATACAAAATATACTGGGGGATTCGAAACAATGTCCCCCCACTACGGCCCTCCACTACTTTATTTACATATAAAATAATAATTAATATCCAGTATACTTTCGGGTTGGAACCTCTACACTTCACAGGATGGTACGAAAGTTTGACAGATACTACATAACCTTATTTAAAGTATTTATAGTTTGACAGCCACTTTAATTACGTAATAGGTGTATAAATATGAAGTGCGGTTTTAACTAACAGATGGAGTAGCTATTATGTATGGTTTGTGTCGAGGATAATTGGAGAGTAGATATTTGTCAATAAGATCTAGTATGTCATAGGGTGCGATTACAAATATACACAAAAAATTTGTTTCACTTCAAAACTGTCCAATTTTGTACCAGAAAAAGAAGTTTTGAGGGGAAGTTTAATAACCTTCTTTCATTTGCAGAAACTGTAAGATTGTTGGTAGAAGCTTATGGTGAACATGCTCTAAGCTAAGACATTTGTGAACGATAATTTCAAATATTTAAAAGTGGTGATTTTGACTTCAGTAAAAAAAACTTCAGGAGGACCATCGAAAATGTTTGAAGGTGGGATCTGTCTACTATGAACTACTAAGAAGACCTGGTAAAACTGGATACAATGCTTGGTCCCATGTTGCACATTGTTAAAAACTATTTGAAAAACATCAAATGGGACATTTTACCCCTATATTCAACAGACTTGGCTACTTCCGCCTACTACTTGTTTCGATCACTGCGACACTTCAATTTGTACGAAGAGGAAAAAAATTTGGTTAATGGATGATTTGCCTCAAAAAATGAAAAGTGGTACTTGAACGGAATCTACCAGCTAACGATGGCCAACATTTTGTATTACTGAGGTCATTAACTTTGTTCAATAGCTTTGGATTGTCAAACAACGCCCTTGTCTCAAATTTTAGCACTGTACTGTAAATTGTTGCTTTACAGTTGTATGGAGAGTGACACGCCCACTTTAAGGTCGGATTATGATTCTGGTAACTAACTGGATTATGAAACTGGGCAAACAAATAAACTTGTTGCATTCAATTTTTTATATTGTACAAGATTGAATTAAATTATGATGATACAAAAATCTGTTAAAATATTATATTACGTAATTTTATCAACGCAGGTAGATATGTAGAGTAGCAAATCTATAATGGAATGAAGGATGAATTACGTGCTTTATAAAATGAAATTTCCTTAACGAAACCTTTGTCAGCGGCAACAAAAATATCTGCTCACTAACTACTAAACTCACTAAAGAAAGCGTTTTCTTTGCGTGTAAATTGAATTTCGTTAGTGACAAGTTACTCACATTGTACTTGTGCAAAGAGTAAAAGAGCAGTGAAGAAGCGGAAAATGAAGATGGAGCTGAAGTTGGGGGCGCATGCAGTTAGCGTGTTAAGTGCTGTCACAGCACAAATACATATACACGCAGACATCGCGTGCACGTATCTCTCAGTAAAGTAAATATGTATGCATGTACGTCTAGTATGAATGTGTGTTTGAGAAAAGAATAGATTGACGAAATGACGGGACGAAACGAGACGTGAGAATTAAGAAACCAAACTGAAATAATGTGCAGTGCTGACAATGGCAATTGCGACACGAAAAGTAGCAGGAGAGGAGGATAGAAAAACTGACAATACAAATCACGCCTCTTGTCTGTTGACGAAACAAATTATGACGCCGGTCAAAGGGAGGAAAAAGGCAATTCATATTTTAATATTTGCTCAAAAAAAAAGAAAAAAAAACATGCTGATATTTTTATTTATTTCTTTTTACTCTAGTTTTTTATTGTTTCTTCTTTGTTTGCTTGTTGTTGGCTTTTTTTTTTTTATTATTATGTTTTTGCTATTTGGACTTTGTTGCTAATTATACTAAAATATCTTTATCACAGAATTTATTTACACGTGAGTGTGCATGTTTAACTAGAGTTTTTGAAATTGTGTTTTTAACATGATGTTGAATTATGTAAAAGCATTCATAGAGGCTAGCTCTCATACTTGGGTATGGAAATATTCAATTAGTTCCTTTGGTATTAAAATTTTCCATTACAAATTAAGTTGGCATGTAAGTTTCAGATTTTCAAGATTCATTGAAAAGTCGGTATCGCAAAACTGGAGATACAGTCGTGGCGTTTAGCACCCGCCCAATTCAAGAAAATCCTCTCCTTCTTACCTTTAAAATTTGGTCCCTTGTGCTCAGTCCACACTCTACCGACTGAGCAGCGACCTCAGGCCTCGCAGTAGCTTCTCTTCGTTTCTTTACCTACCTAATGGCACAATCTAACTCTTCCCACTCTCTGAGGTATAATAAACATAGCTAAGCTTTTTTCACTTGTGTGTCTTAATTTTCCCCTCGGTCAATGACTGACAATTTATTTAATGCAATGCATTTGCATTCAAGAATGGAAAATATTTGCGCGAAACGCTCACATTCTTTCTCTTTCACTGTCTCGCAGTCACTCTCGTTTAATCTCGCTCTTTCTACTGACTATTTCAAAAATATGTAGGTATATCTTCATGTATCAGTGTTACAAATGTGGGGCTCACTCATGTTGTAAGTTGTTGTAAATTTGTCAATCCGGTTCTAGACTCGTACTTGTCGTGTCTTTTTGTTTTTGTGCTGATTTTTTGCTTTAATTTATTCATGAATCACTTTGCAGTTTTGTCTTTGTGCATTTTTCGCATTGGATTTTCTGGTTTTCGCATTTCGATACAACACAACACACCAACAACAACTACAACGAAAAGTTGGCGCGCTTATAAATTTTAGATGAAATGTCTCTACAAATTGAGCGTTTATAAATTTTTCAGTTTAAGTGCCTTCGTAAAATTGAACATTTAATATTCGTATGCACTTAACGCACAAACAAATCAAATGCTGGCTGAAGTCTGTCTGAAATAATTCTGACAAGTGTAATGGCAATTTTGTTAAAGCAAAATGTTAAAAAAATTTCATTCCAACTTTAGAAAATTTACACAATAGTTTAGTTTTCTAGAATCGCATTATCATTTTCTCTAAATTATAATTTTCTATTCAAAATATTATTGAGTATATTTTATAATTTCGAAGAATGTAAATTGCATATAGTAAATAAATTTATAGCACAGACAAGGACTACTATTTCAAGTAGCTCTTTTAAGAACAACCCATGAAAGTTGTATTAAACATATTCATAATCTGGCGCAAATGGTCAATGGAAAATAATAGCCATAGATGCATATCGCATCTATTTCTGGTTGTGATAGCAAAAATATTTTGCTTCATTCAGCGTTATTCGGCGTATTGGTCGAAAAGGCTTTCGATCGGGTCTCTCGAGAACTAGCACGACAGCCACTAAGAAACCAGCTGATTTCGGATAACATCATCAATCAGGTTCGTGACACTTACCAACAAGTCACCATGCAGGGCTTACAAATAGCTTCGAAGTGCATGTGGGAGTCCATTAGGGCTTAGTGATAGACTTCCTAAGGCTGTTCTTCAAGAAAAGTTGTATCAATGAGTAGATGCGCTGGAATCCAATGGGCTCCGAGTAAACCGTACGAAGATTGAAGCGACTGAATTTCGGTTCGGCGAAAAGACCGATAATGAGCCAGTGATATTGGAAATCGACAACGAACCTACCAAAGTTGTGGAAAGCTTTAAATACCTGGACTCTCATGTTAGTGGAGACGGTACACTTAAACGGGAAGTCGCACATCGGATTCAAAATGGTTGGCAAAGCTGGATAGCCGCATCTAGCGTTTTGTATGATACAAAAATACTGCAACAGTTAAAGGTCAAAATATATAAAAGCATGATCAGACCAGCAATGACGTACGCATCTGAGTGTTGGGCCATACCGCAAAAGCTGGAACCGAAACTCCATGTGTCAGAAAGGCGCATTACTTCGGGAAACACTATTAAGAGCGATATGTGGATGGGAGATATCAAGGAGACCCGACCCGAAATAGGACAAGCCTAGGTTAAGAAGAAGCAGATTTTCGAGCCAAACCATTTTTTAACCGATTTTGCGGCGATGAGAGTTTTAAAAAACCCGGTTTTGAACTGAACCAGTGGTTCGGAGAGAGACCGTGTAACGCTGAACCATACTACGAAATTTGTTTGGTTCGCATCCCTGGTTTTAACAGCTTACTATTAAGCGGAAAATTATATTTTCTAAATGCTAGTCAACTTTCTTTTAGTTCGAAGAATTTTCGATTACATATGTATATTATAATAACAAAATCACAATAACAAAATTTGTTATTTTTGCCCATAGTGCAATGATTGATCGGGAAAGCCGCGGTTGACGAAATCATAAGTCGGTTTGTCACATTTTTTTCTTTTTTATTCCACTTGGGAACATAGGGTTTCAACAAAACATTTCCATCTTTTTCTATTTGCTGCTATTTCTTTTGCAACTTTCGACGTTTCTTTAGTTGCTCGTAGCTCGTATTCAATAGAGCGCCTCCAGGTGTTCCGAGGACGTCCAGGCCGTCTGTGGTCTTCAGGGTTCCAATCTAGCGGAGTTCGGCAGCTGCTACCCGACGCCATTTTTTGAGTCTTATTTGCTTGTGAATAGGCTTATTTGCTTGTGAAAACCGCCATAATCCTGCGTTGCTTATTGTGTTTGGTAAGAAAATTTTGATTATGATGCGGAGTCATTTGTTAACGAACAGTTATAGTTTTTGCGTGATCTGATTTGAAACCAGCGATGTTTAGCTGCCGTATAACAGTGTTGATTTCATGAAGATCCTCAATTTAGTTTTTATTGAGATCTGCGAGCTTTTCCATATGCGCTCAAGCCGCCCAAACGCTGTTCAAACTTTGTGCAACCTGCTTTCAACATCTTTTACTGCTCTTCCATTGATTGAAACTATGCCGCTGAGGTAGCAGAAACTATCCACGTACTGCACCGCCTGTACTTCAATGATGATGTTGTTGCTGCTGGTGTTATTAACTCTCATCGCCTATGTTTTCTTGATATTTATCCCTAATCCAATTTTTCGAGCCGCAGTGATTACTAGATCTGGTTTTGTTTGAATGTCGGAGAATCTGTGTGACAAAAGGCAAAAATCGAGATCGTGTAGCTCCCGGGAGAGTGTCCATTTAATCCCACTACTTTTCAATTCGACATAGAGCATCATTTTGTCGATAACTATTTCACTCCTGGACGACCTCGATAGCCTAGTGGATAGTGCACTAGACTTTCATCTGGGAGGTTCGGGTTCGATTCCCGTCTTCGTCTGGTGCTTAATTTTCATTACTTTCTTATATTCACTATCAATATGAAGTGTATGAGAATTATAAGATAGTGTACAAGTACACACATTGGTTGGTAATGGCAAAACCACAAAGTCGATAAAAAATTGCCACATCGCCGTTAGAAATCGGTGTTAAACTGTAGGTCCAACTATGTGGTATCACAATGGGCTGTTCAAGCCTAAATGTGTCTCTCGACAGCCACTCCAACCTAACCTAACCATTTCACTCCTGATGTTGTTCTGAACCAAGTAGCTAGTATTGCCGTTGCGGAGGACTGAGAACTCTGCATTGTGGTAGAGCCTCTTTATGAGTTGGACGGTTTTTTCGTCAAAGCTGCCCATATTGTAGAGCGATAAATGGTATCGAATGATAGATTGGTGTTTTCCATTCTAGGAACTGCTCTAGGACCGCTCGTCGCGAAACAGCTGTTCGATGGGTTTGTTACTAAACACACTGAAGTGCTCTGGAACCCTTAAAGGTTCGCTTTACTATCACTCACGAAATTTGAAAACTGTTGGGGGCTTCTAGGGCTTTCAATACAGCCTGAGAGTAATTTCTAAACGTTTTCGGTTATATTCAAAATGGCAAAGATCTCCGTTTGGAAGATCGTCGTCATTTTTCCATAGTCCAGGCACCAACCAGAGTCGATTCTGATTTTGGAGCCGTATGTATAGGAAACCTGTATCAAACCCGAAATGATGACTTCTGGATATTTCACATCATAATTTCACGCGTCCCTTTTTTACAAATACTAAAAAGCAAAATTGATCAGCAAATCTAAAGAAAAACATAAGAAAATAATCTGGTTCCGTTTTGGATTTCTTACAAATCTTTTCCTTCATTTATTCTCACATATATCAAAAGTATTCAAAAGCCTGTGCTACAGTGTTCATTGGGATTTCAAATGGCTCGTGTTTATTTCTCTGTGAATATTTAAATCATTTAAAAATCCAACGACATCGATTCAGTGAACCATTTGTATTAAGTTTAATCAATAACGTTGAGTCGTCTATTGCACTCAAACGAAGGATGAATGGAAAGAATGTACGTGTATTTGTGGATGAGTTGATGTCGGTGATGTACAAAGAAGAAGATAAGTGAAAATGGTTGCTGTCATTAGTGTAATTATAAATTTCACTTTGTGATGCTGTCACAAATTGTGAAATTTCATTAACTTTTAATTCCAAAGTGCCAATCTATCAGCAAACAAAAACATAAGCTTTTACCTTTAATTGTTTACACAATTTTATTACACAAATTCAAAAAGTACAAGTTATTCTCTATTCTTCATACATAACTAAAAAGATTGTAGTATTCTCAGCACATATAAATCAGAGCTGGGTAAATTCAATTACATTACATTCCCAATTCCAGTTACAAGAAATTGTAATTGGTACTTAAATGTTTTCAATTCCTTAGTAATGGAATTGATAAAACTTTCAATTCCATTACAAGTAATTGTAATCGGTAATTCAAATTTTTAAATTTCTAGGTAATAAAATTGGAAAAATTTTCGATTCCATTATAGGGAATTGTATTTTGTAATTAAAAATATATCAATTCCTTAAAGGAATTGAAAATGTAATTGAAAAGAAAGGAATTTATTATTTAAGTGTAATCAATTACTTTATTGGAATTAAATTCCAATTTAGGTGGAATGATTCTTCGAAAGTAATTGATTCCCTTTTAGTTCAATTCCAAAGAAGCAAAAAAAAAAAAAAATTCGAAAAACATTGTTAAATGCTTCTAATAAGCCGTTACGAAAGAAGTGGACCCAAATTTTATACGTAATGGCTTATTAGAAGCATTTTACAATGTCTTTTAAAAAAATTTTTTTTTTTTTGGGTTTTTGGAATTGAACTAAAAAGGAATCAATTATTAAAATTATTTGGCTTTGAATGAACAATGATGCCAGAAGAATATCAAAAAGTTCATAGAACTAGCAGATCAGACGATCGTTTCGGAACCAGCTACGGTTCCTCATCAGTGATCTTTGTGATGATTCAATAATTTCAACAATCTATATAAGTGAAAATACTGTAAAGTAAATGAGAATTACAAAGACTGTTATTTTCACTGAATAGTATTATTGAAAGGAACTACCGTTCTATGTACTTTTTGCCATTCTTCTTTGACACTTCACTTCAAAAAGGAATCAATTACTTTTTAGGAATCATTCCAACTAAATTGGAATTTAATTCCAAGTAAGTAATTGATTACACTTAAATATTAAATTTCTTTCTATTCAATCACATTTTCAATTCCTTTAAGGAATTGATATATATTTTTAATTACAAAATACAATTCCTTGTAATGAAATCGAAAATTTATTCAATTCTATACTCTAGGAAATTTTAATTACCGATTACAATTCCTTGTAATGGAATTGAAAGTTTTATCAATTCCATTACTAAGGAATTGAAAACATTAAAGTACCAATTAGAATTCTTTGTAATTGGAATGGAGATGGAATTTAATTCCTAAAGGAATCATTATTACCCAACTCTGATATAAATATATGTTAAAATCTAAACAGCGGAAACTTGTATTATTATTTTTTAAAGGAAATACAAACGATTGAAATTTTGTACTGATTATCGATTAAAAATTTTTATTGCACTTTATAAGATTTGCGGCATTTAACCAAACAAAGAATTTGTTTTTACTTACTGATAATGAGAATACGATTTTACAAAAATAAAAACCTAATGCATCGAAAGAAAAAAAAAACATTAAAACGAAAAAGCATTTGTACTTTGTGCTGATAACACTTTGACGTCGGCGATGACGTTGATGTTCTTCTAGAGGGTAGATGCAGTTAGAAATGAGAATGTAGATAACGGCATTATGTGACTGCAATTGACCTCATTGTCAGTTTACGATATTTTTTTCGGTAGCACCAACACAAAGCACAAAGAACCAACATTGTTCGAAAATAAAAAGAACCGAACATTGAATTCAATGCGCAATAAATAAATATTAAAATATTTTGTACATAAAAATATCTACACCACGTTGTCGATGTTGGGGACGGCTAAGGTAAAAAAAAATTCTTGGAAAGTTTCCAAGATGAGACCGGAAGCCAAGTGATAATCCTGGTTGAGACTTAGATACCAATCGTGCCGTGCCGAGCATCTACCTGATTGGGGATCCAAATAAAAGCCAAACCATTAACGGTTTATCCGGATACCTGGCTCCTGACAGAAGGACAAATGGCTGACCAGACGAAGGACACTGACAATCGGAGGAGGTTGGGAACCGCATCCAAAGACGAGCTCTTAGCCTCAAGCCAAGAGGCACCAGGGAGCAGTGATATAGCTGTGGGACATAGCACATCACCGATCCCTGAAAAACCCACAACCTCCGCCGCAGCCATGGGCTAAAAGCGTGAGAACAAAAACAAAAGCCCGTTTAGATGTAAACAGTATCAGAGGGCCCTAAATATCCTCGACAGGATTAGCAAGAATGAAACCGAAGGTACTCTTCATGCCAAAGACGCTACAGACAAAATTCGCTTCTAGGCTGTAGTCTATGAATACAAGGCCTATGAGGCTGCGCATGGTGCAAAGGCTGAAACCACGAAAAGGAATCGGTCATCCGATGAAACTGGCAAGGCGCTAAAGATTAAAGTTTGCGGAGCAATCAAAACTTCTTCTGTTTCGACCGGCAACAACACTGCACGCAAATTTGCAGAGGTCGTAAGGGACCACCTGCAAGCAGCGTAAGTAGATGATAACAACCGTGATAAGCCAGTTTTGGAGAAATGGGTGTGAGGATCAATTCTCACTGGAGTATTTGAAAAGATCCGTCCACCAGATTCACGATGCATAGGAAAGTTTAAGGCTTAAGCCGATTCCGGCTAGTGAGATTTACATGAGGCCCAGAGCACGTATTTGGGTCCCAAAATGAAATTAGATACTGGCAAGTTAATTACATATTTGAAGGCTCACAACCCAGGTATCCCAATGAACGAATTGTCGGTGGTCATGGCGGAGGCTACGGACAATAACAGCATGTCGTATTTTCTTCAGATTGCAGAACAGAGCATCGAGTCTTTAAAGAAGGCCGGCAATTCGGAATGCTAAGCTAAAAATTTTCTGTTCTGCGAACTCGGAAGAGCAAAACGAAATTGACGACGCAAATTGATTGATGGGATGCAATTTGATGACGCCGCCACCGCAGGATGCGGCGACAACAAATAAGCAATGGTGCTGAAGGTTGTCCAAATTAACCTGCAGCATTCAAAAACTGTGACGGACAACCTTTTCGTCTTTGTGGCGGAAGAAGACGTCGATATCGTCATTATCCAAGAGCCTGGGGTGCAGAGCAACGAGGTGAAAGGATAGAATGGCAAGAACTACAATCTTTTCTATAAGCAAACATCAGATAAGCCTAGCTCATGTTTATTAGCAAAGAGGCACCATATTGTTTTTTTGAGCCCCCTCCACAGCTCATCAGATGTGACGGTGGTTCCAATGGAAGCTACTGAAGGTGTCAAAATAAAATTACCTTCAGTGTAAATGACACATGATCAGCCAGCACCACCAAACGAGGTTCGTCAGCTGGTCCTAACAAAGAACCACGAACCCTTGCTTGCACTTTATGTACGAGGCAAATACTTTAAGTTACTCCACGTTACAGAAACCCTCAATTCTGCATAATAGGCTTAGAGGTTATGTGTTTCATTCACATTAATAAGACAGCCAGGGTAAAGGTTCAACATATCTTCCATACAGCTCACTTGATCTACCTGCTAGTAGGAGGGTAAAATATCTGCTGAAAATATTTGTTTTGAAAGAAATGTTGATTTAGAAATAGGCTACGATGCCAATAAACACAATACAGTCAGTGTAAGATAGCAGTAATATAAACAGCAGGGAAGAGTGATTTTCTCTCGCTGCGCATTTTTACTCTTATCAACTCTCTTGAAATAATTTTATAAATTACGACAATCCCACCGACATTATTCAGTGTTCCTCCTCAGTAAAACAAAAAGAGGAATAAAAATTATAAATTGAAAGTTAAAATGAAATTAATTTTCAGCGTGCAAAATTTTCCTTCCTTATAGTTGAAAAGCCAAAGAAACTTTTATGAAGCGTCTTATACTTAATGCTTTGTGTGCACAAACAAAGAAGGTGGCAACCAGGACAACAGCATTATAATTGATAAACATCATTAAAGTGCTACTGAAGTTCTGCTTTAACACAAGCAACACAGAATCATAGTTTAGTGAGCGATGGTGAATACGAACATTAGTTTTTAGAAGGAAGATGAAATTTCTCTTGGAATTATTGTGAAGAATAATTTAAAACTCCATGTTATCTTCCTGGTAAAAACGAAAGTGTAATTGACAGATACAAGAAACACAGCTTGACAAAAGTTTTGTATTTTGCTGTTATTGATGCTGTTGGTGGTTGATGAAAGATGAACGACAAAGGACAAAGGGCGACTTCAATTACAATTACCTTTAAAGTTACTACTTTAATAATAACAAGAAGCAAACAAACACTTTAAATATCAAGCTGAAAGAACAATATGAAGTACCCAGAATTATATTAAATAGATTTTCAACAAAATTTGATTTAACTAAATAAACATTGCCACAACAATGAAAGAAAATAATAAAATGAGAAACCGAAAGATCCTAAGGCACTTGCACAATAACCAGAGAACGAAATAAGAAATTTACTGCCTTTTATGTTAGTGTGCAGGGAGGCGGTATGGTGTAATGCAATGAGGTGAGAGAACAAATGCCGCAAGCAAAAGAAATTCCTTGCAACCTTTCACCAACAAACATTTGAAATCCAAATAAAGCAACAGAATGGAGAAATGTAGGGGAGCACAGCATATAAAATTGCCACAGATGAAGAAGTTTTCTAATTTGTATTTTGTGCACGATTTTGTAATTTCATTCAAGCTACAACTTCGACTCGCATATAGAATGAAAATATACAACGAAAGATGCCTAAGTAAACAACAGAAACTTGAGTTGTCTTAAACTGAATCTTAGTCTTAGACATTGTGGTAAAAAAAAAAAAAAACCATGAAAAATAATTTTTGTTTTTTCAAAAAATTAAGTTCTTTTCTTCTTCTGTTTCTTTCTTTTCAACATGTATTGGAAATATGTAATTGGACACTTAGCTACGAGCAGCGATCACCTTAATTGCCATCAATTATTTGTTAATTATGGAACATTATCAAACAAACACCCAGCTTGTAATCTATTTTTGGGAAATCCTTGCAAATTGGAATATGAATGGAAAATCGAAGTGATATGGAATAAAAAATCCCAATTTGCAATTATTTTAACGTAGTGCTGACACCTGGCAAGCGATATTTGAGCAGGTGAGAAGACAAATCTAGTCGATGGTAGCAGAATTTTCAATGCAGACTTTCAACAACTCAGTTATTTATTATAATGCCAGCCCATTTGCTACAAATCTGAAATCCTTTTTCTGCTACAATGTACAAGGGAAAAATTTAGAAAATATGAGAATAAAAAAATTTTCTGAATAAAATGAAGTCCAAAAAAAAGTTACAGCTACTGAAATATCTCAATTAAAAAAAAAAAAAAACATGAAAAACAAAGAACATGTAATGTAATATGTATGTATTTACTGCTGGATACCCAGCAGTAAATTGAAGTACTATAATAGCTCAAAATAAGTGCTTAACTGCAAGCATTTAAGTTGCATACCAATTTTAACATTGTGTGTCCTAGGAGAGTCGCGCTTGTTTAATGCAGCACTTTTAGCGCCAAACAAGTGCAACAATAAGTGCGTTAGATTTTCATTTCCGCTCGCTTATTCACAGCTTCGTGCTTACTTTTGTTGAGAAAGAGAGGGGAGAGAAAAAATAGCGAGTAACGATTCATGCGTTTCTATTTCTTTATTACTACGTCGCTTTTTTTCTACTTTTTTAACTAAAAATATATACATAGATTATATTTCATTATATATTATGTTACTATTTATTTTTTATAAAAAAAAAATTTACAAAAAAGTAAAATAAATACAACCTCTTTGTTTCGCAACTGCGTGCAGACTTACTCGCTTCATTTCATCCTCGGTGAATCGTTGGTAGCGTCTCGTTAAATAATACTCGTTTTTATTTTTCGATTGAAAACTTCATTTGTGGTTCGCATGGTTACTTTGCAATTTTCGGTTAATATGGTGGGTGCATTCACAAGCACTTACTAAGCTCTTAAATTTGAAGCACTTGTCTGAAAAACCACTGGGTGCTATCTATGAATGAATGGGTTCGTACGTGCCTAGCAACATCACAAAACAAAAAATAAATAGATTTTCTCTTCCTCTATTTCTACTTCTTTATATGCGCAGCATACAATTTGCAATTTTCACTTTCATGTTCACAGACAAAATCATAAGAATATGGATGAAGTTGATTATACAGTGTTGAAAGAATTTATTGCATCACCAATTGAAGCTTTAAGTTTCCCTCTTTCAAATAGCCATTTTAGCAATGGAGCCATATTTGGCTTTGCCTTTATTTATTTTGATGCACTATTTCATTAGATAGTTGGTATTAATTACTAGTAATTTTTTAGTTAATTCACTAGCAGATCGATTCTGTACGTTACCGCAAAAAGGTAATATTGTTACCGAAATAGGTTACCTGGTTTAACAATCGGTATTCTCGCAACGCGATAACGCTGCTAACAGTTGCGAACCCCCCATGGTTTTGCTTCATTGTGTGGTAAAAAGCTTTTGCGATATTTCCATAGCAAATGCAATACGGAAATGAATTGTACATGATATTTTATAATTTTACCATTAATTTTTGTATAAATTTGTGAGCTGCGGTAGCTTTTAATGCCAGCCACGCATCCAGACAACAAACAAGACGTTCCAATAAAAATATTGAAACAGTATGAGCCAGTATTGAGGAGACTCCAACGACATCGAGCTATCGCCGTTCTCAGGAATTAGACATCTCTCGAATCACTCTCCGACGCCTAATGTTTCCATACAAAATTCAAATGCCATAAGAACTAAACCCAGCTGATTATCTGCGTCGCCTAATTTATGCCAAATGAACCACCGAAATGTTTGAAAACGAACTTGACTTTTGGCGAAAAATCATTATGTCAGACGAGGCACATTTCGCGTTGAATGGAGGCGTAAATAAGCAAAATTGTCGGTTTTATGCCACCGAAAACCCTCAATTAATGGAAAAACAGCCACTTTACGACCAAAAAGTTACTGTTTGCGCGGATATTATCGTCGGGCCGTATTTTTAAGAAGACGATGATGGAGCCACCGTAATCGTCAATGCCGACTGTTATTGAGCCATGATAACGAATTTTTTAATGCCCATTGTTCGTGAAAATGGCATGGGTGGCTTCTAGTTTTAACAGGACGGCACTGCATATCACACACCTTAACAAATAACCAATTGATTGCGACAATTGTTCCCCGGGGACCCATATCAAAAAATGGCGATTTTGACTGGTCACCCAGATCGCCAGATTTAACACCACCAAACCTTTATTTGCGGAGTTATTTGAAGTCCAAGGTATACACAAATAAGTCAAGGGCTTTAGCTCAATTAAAAGCCAACATACGACTTGAAATCGCCGCCATATCAGCCGAATCACGCCAAAACAATGGAAAATGTCGAATAAGGAAAACACTTGGCCGTCAAAGCCAAAGGTGGCCATTTGTGCGAAATCTTAAATGTTTTACATCAAATAAAATATGCCCAAAGCCTGAAGACGTAATGGTACTGAATAACAAAGGGGGATTATTTTAATTAGTATGAAAAATTACATAATTGTTACCAATATTTATACTTTTATTATTTGTGGAATTGTGGGGATTCTGGCTTATACGTTTTGACCGTTTTAGAATTGGAAAATGTTGAGCTATTCCGTCAAATATCTGGAAGCACTAGTCACACACAACGCAAGCAGAGATGTCGACGTGTGCTCTCTCAGTGTCATATCTTGTGCTCTATGGTTTGTAGTAGCACTTTCCTGCACAGTTCTTTCAGTGGAAGGGGCCAAACTCGCATTACATCACATATATTTTCCACCTCAATTTTTAATTTTGCCTATATCGCAAGCTAAGATGTTTGTACATCAATAAAACTGGTATGTCGTGTTAAAAATAGAATAAAGTCCTCATTAAAGATGTTACTCAATTCTTTCAAATACATAACAAGAAACCCAAAATCGCTTACGAGTTTAACAAATTTATACTCCAAAATTAATATGTTCTTCCACCATTAATAATAATACAATTTCATTTTGCAAAGTCATCTTAAAAAGTAAGTAATTCAAATCAACAAGTAAATTTAGTCAAATATATTTGCATACAATTATAAGAAGTCCACAGAAATGTTACGTTTGAGATAAACAGAAGAAAAAAGTGTGAAACCAACCACGAAAGTCATAAAACCTTTTAGCTGTAAAAATTATCCTATCCTTTGTGTTGTATCCTTTTCAACTGCTGCCCTCTACTTCGAAATTAACCCGATTAAATACAAATTTAAATTATAGTATCCTTGTTGAGTAAACCCCGGAGCAAATCCGCTTAAGCAAGGAAAAAAACTTATCATTTCCAATAAGGAAATGTAGTAGTAGTCGGTAGTCTGTACATACTCAGCTACAGAAAAGTATTTAAATTGTAATTAAAAATCCAAAATTTGCTATTTTTGTACATAAGTATGAGTAAAGGTTTTGTGTAATGTGAAGCAATGAATTAATTTGCATAAATTTTCAACGAAATAAAAAAACTTACTTCGTAAAAACTTTAACGAAAAGTAAATTTCATAAAAGGTATGGCTTTACTTACATAAAAGAAATAATTATAGAAAATTTCTCAAACAAAAAAAATTTTTAGCTACTTTATGCCATAAAAATGCCAAAGGACAAAAAGATGAAGCACTAAAAAATTGTATGTTTTTGTTTTCCGCTGGCGTTATTTAGTTTATGGTAGTTAGTGAAGCTTCAAACTGAATTGAATTCAGTCATGAGTATTTCGTCTTGTAATATATTTTCCACTTCATCACTTCTTATCTCTGAGTTTGTGTATGGGTATGTAGATATCCATTTTCATAATAATTCTCGACAAATATCGCATACATCTATATAAATAAGTAGGTAGTAGACGTATTAGAATTCGCAAAATTTTTAGAAGTCATTGAACTGCAAGCACAATGAAAATGAATGAGTGGAAAACCTCAAGAAGAAAAAAACGAACTTAAAGAGAAATAAAATTAATAAAGAGGAGGCTATTTTATTTTTCTCCGGTAAGGCAACATCAAGGAAATCTTCTTATGCATAAATAATACGTTCAAATAAATACTAAGCAAAAGCAAAAATGTGAGAAGGTAAAGTGGAACACTTGATTATGTATGTCTCTTGGTATAGAACTAAAATTTCTTTGTGGAATAACTGGGAAGGCGAGAAATGTCCATTTCAACAATTCAAATAGATAATGAATGCCATTTGGAAGTTTAAAAAAAGCAATACATTTTAAAATACTTCTTAAATTAAATTTATTTTGATTGTTTGGTGATGGATTAGCACCAACTAGTCAACCCTCTTGGCACTGCGCCCTAGGCTCATAGTTTAATTAATTATTGCATTGGGATTTTCCCCCCTAAAATCAAAAGTTTGCAATTATGCCTAATGACAGACTTTTGCAACCTCAAGCTATTTTTCAAAACGGAGCACAAATATAACAGGAGTGCATTGAAAAGCCAGACCTATGCCCGCAGCACACTGGTGCGCCATAAACGTGTTTTTTTACTCTTTTCTATCGGCATGTTTTAATTGATCTCAAAGGGAGTAAGTTATCAGACACTTATCTCAAGCTCATATACATAACTATAGTTACATCCCAGTTGAACTTAGGATGATCGTAGGTGTAATCCTCAAGCGCTCCAAAACGAGCAATGGATTACTCCCTATTGCTCTTGAGCTCTTGCATTTTAGAGCAGTTTTTAAAATTGCATATTATATTCATTTGTTCATTTATTTTTATTTTTTTTTATTTACTATCATAGTTTTTTTTCCTTGATCTCCTATTCAGTTCTCTTTTTGGCACAGTTTTTCCAGGCTCGAACCTATGTCCGAAAAACCGCATCGTGAATGTTAAATAACGCGCTTACCAACTGAGCCACATAAGCAAATTCACTTTCAGTGAATTTTTGTTCTTTTACTCTTGTTTTTTAACTCTTTGAGACAAACGATTTTGAAGAAAATAAAAACCCTAGTTTCACAGAATTTTTTCGTTTATAGCGTTGCCAACTGAATGATAAATTGTAAATAATATATTAAACTGTATGACTACAAGTAGTTTCTACTTTTCGAGGTGGGTTTAAATACCACCTTGTTCAAAAAGTTCCCGGAATAACCACCGTGTGACGCTCCCATCGTTCCTATTTGAGTTCTGTTTTTTTGTTAAGTTGGTACATCTGTTGTTGATATTCCCTCTAAATCTTAGCGTCATAGCTTGACATTTGCAAAAGATACGCAGCCAAGAGTACATCTATCTCTGTGTGTGTTGGCGATTTTTACAATTTTATTAAATTGTATTGTATTAAATTTTACGTAAAAAACGGATTTAATGGTGCGCGAACGTTGGAAATGACGGAAAAGTGTTTCGGCAACGATCCTCTAAAGAAAACGGTCGTTTACCAGTGGCACGAGCGGTTCAAAAGTGGTCGTGAGTCAATCGAAGATGATGAACGCAGTGGCAGACCATCAACATCGAAACCCGACGAAAACATTGGCTCCGTCCAAAACATTGTGGTTAATGATTTGGGTTTCCGTCATGTAGCAACAAAGTTGGTGCCAAAAGACCTCAATTTCATGCACAAATAAAGACCGTGTTGACGTCGCAAAAGACATGATTTTCGAGTCTCAATCCGATCCCACATTCATCAAAAGGTTCATTACTGGAGACGAGACGTGGGTTTATGAGTACAACACGCAATCCAGACATCAGGCAAGTGAATGACGTTCACCAAATGAGCCGAGACAAAAAAAAAAACCACATCGTTTTCAGTCAAAAAAGAAGGCAATGCTCACAGTTTTCATGGATTAAAACGGTGTAGTGCATCATGAATATTTGCCAGAAGGCCAGACAGTAAACAAAGAGTATTATTTGGGCGTTATGAGACGTTTGCGTGAAGCAATTCGCCGAAAGAGACCAGAATCGTGGACAGAAAACTCTTGGATTTTGCACCATGATAACGCACCGTCGCACAGTGCCATCATTATTCGCAATTTTTTGACGAAAAACGCAACAAATACCATCCAACAACCACCGAATTCACCTGATTTGGCTCCCTGTGACTTCTTTCTGTTCAACCGAGTTAAAAAACCATTACGGGGAACGCGTTTCAGCAGCCGAGAGGAAGTAATGGAAAAATTGCAGGAAGCACTGATGGACATACCGAAAACCGAATATAAAAAATTTTTCGAGGATTGGATCAAGCGCTGGCATAAGTGTGTTGCAGTCGATGGGGATTACTTTGAAAGGGACAATATAGATTTAGATGAATAAAATTGTATTTTACCCTATTTTACCCTAAAGAGTTAACTAGGCAAAAAAGAGTAAGATATACAAATTTGAACTACTCAATCACGATGTTTTTGTTTATCATTATTTCTAAAAATAGACCATATAAAATTATGAAATTGTGTTAGTGAAAGCTAAAAATTTGTTTATTGTATTAAAGTTTCTCATTTATTGGTCCTTTTGGAGCAAAGAAATCATTGCTCTTTTGCGGAGTGTTCACTATTTGTGCAACTGGGATGTATTTGTTATCACACACCAGAACAATGACAAATATAAAAACAACTAAATAAATACACAGTTTTATGTAAAATGGCACTTACCTTCTCTGGCTTTTAAGTAGACCGTATTGGCCACAATATTCTCTAATTCCATTAGTTCCAGGTTGGCGGTTGTTTATTGTATCCTTTGGCTCGCTCGAAATATATGTGTATTTTATTTATATTCAAGGCAAGTTCAACACTCGATTGTGTGCTTGTGTTGGTGGTGTAAATGCGTGATGTAAATGTATGCTTATTTTAGACACGTCGATTATGTATGCACTACGCTCCTTAATATCCGTTCAGAGTGGAACTGTTGTCAATAACAGTTTCCCTTTCCTGTTAGTTATTTGTTAAATAAAATGTGTGTATGTATATTTTTATATATGAATATGAGTGTGTGTGTATGCAAGTGTTTTTTTTTGTTTTTTGTTGGTACGTTTCTTTGTTGCTGCAGCCGCTGCTTTCTCTAATTTCGTAGCACGATAATTACGTTGTAATTTGTGTTTACTTGCCACCTTCTAATATTATGTTGTAAAAACCTCGCAAGCAACAGCGTCATTTAGTTAGGATATTAAATATTGGATGGGGTTGCAAGCCACAAACACTACTAAGTTTCTCTCTTTCCCACTTCGTTTTCGTATCCTTTGAGTGTGGGTGTTGCGTAAGTGCTGGAGTTTTTGGCAGCGGTTTATTCTGGTGATGATTTGGTTGAGCGTGGTTTTTCTGATTTTCTGTTTTTCTTGGAAAATGTTTGCTGTGGGTTTTTTAGCTTATTGTTTCTTACTTTCTGTATGTGAACATAGTTTTCAAAACTATTCACTTCTCTTTCAATTAATGCAAAACACTTCAGTTAAAAATTGAGCGTGAGTTGAATTCTAAAAATCTTATGTCAAAATATATTTAAAATTTTGCTGTAAAGTAGTGTCAAGCATCTGAAAAGATAAAATGCAAAAATGATTTGATGAGAAACAATTGAAAATTATGTAAAAATAAATCTATTTGATTCTTCTGCTTGCAGCAGTGCAATCAGTAGAGCTGTAAAAGAATGCAGCCATTTTGCACTGCATTCAATTTTTTTACTGCAGTCTTTCATTCTATTTGAGGCTTATGACTTTGAAAATGAAGTCACGAAGTCTTCTTGGCGTCAATGACTGTTCCATTCATTTGGAACAGTCAACTGTGACTTCACTATAAATAAGACACAATAATGCCATGGCTTCACATTATAATTGAATATGAAGTCATGGCTTCACATTTGGTTGAAGTCTTTAAGTTAATTGAGACTTCACGTTTACAGACTGCAGTCATTTATTGAAGAATACTACAAAAAATATTAAATTTCTTTAATTAGTAGTGCATAAATACCTCACAAAAAAAAAAAAACAGTTGGCCAATTCACAAGTTGTCTTATTTGGCGTCGTATCCTCCACTTTTTGATGTTGCATATTAGGTTAAGACAGATGTTTGTAAGAACAGAAATAACTTTACGTTAGAAAATAAAAAAAGTAGTGGTACATAGTGCATATTGATTTCAATTGACTCCAACTAAATGACTTTAAGTCAATCAATGAATTATTCAGGTCGGGACTTCATTAAAGAAACTGCTCATTAATGACTTCAAATTAATTATTTTCCAATGAATGGTTAGTCATTTACTTCAAAATGACTTATGTCTTCATGATTTTAGACTTCACTCACAAAAAAAATGAAATAATCCAGTAATTTCTAAATTAAGTCAACAGACTTGAAATTACAGCATTCTTTTACACCTCTGTAGAGTCCTTTTGTGACACAGAACTTCCTGGATAGTAATTAAATTATATTCCACTTTAAAAGCCATAGATTACATATTTACAAATTGAATATCGCGTGGGAGGCAATCAGATAGCACCAATACATAGAAAATGAAAATCGAAATGGGAAATTCAAATGAGATTTGTAGATTTTACCCTCAACTTATATGCTGTAGGCATTTATAATGCATTTACACCATCATCATATCATTATCCTCATCCGTCATCATCACTACGATTGACCACATCGAATCATGAAAAATTCAAATAAATGCCAAAGGACGCCAATATTGTTAGTACCTATATGCATAGGTGTATGACGTCAGCAATATTTACATGCACAACTTTTTATATGTTTATATATCTGCATATGTGTGTGCAGTAGAGGACCCAAGGGGTGTTTTGATGTTGAACTCACCCCGCCCCACTTCCATTTATTTCATTTAAAAATTAAATCCTAGGGCAACACTTTAGGAAATCTCTGGATCCCCCAGGGAGTGAATGAGTATGTAAAATTGGCGAACCTAATTCACTTGCGTAGAAGCAAGCAGCAAATAAAATTTAAATTATTCAGCAAAAAACGCTAATTGTGTTTAACACTTTCGGAACCGTAAGAAAACCAGAGGAGATAGTGCAAAACCGAATCCGGATTCGTATTGTCTGACCCCAATTTCTTGATAGAATTTTTTTATTAAAACAGACATTTTGCGCCTCTGAAGGTCTAAACTTTCATGGGTTACCGGTGACTCTATAGCCCTCAATGGTATTTTAGTATACATTTTTATTAGATTGTTTTCTTTTTATTTTTTTGAAGATAGACAAAGTAAGTTAATATTAATTTTTCACTTAATCCTTTCTTAACCGTAAAAAAACTAGGATGCAAGAGCAAAGTCCAGTCCAGATTTGCATTTTCGATTTTCATTTCACTGTAAAAAAGTCCTTAAAAAATTTTCATTAAAAACTTAGGGTCAAGCGTAACCCATAGCAAAATTTAAGAAATACCCGAGCTGGGAATCGAACCCAGGAGCCCAAAGACAAGAGACTAGCTCGGTGCCACTAGACTACCGAGGCTTCATATAACAAAAAAGAACAATTTTAATTGGTAAAAACCAAAGATTTGAATAAACAAACATTTACTCTCTGTTAACTAAGTTTACGGTTTCATTCTAAAGTGTGCTACGTTAACGAACAAAATAAATTCGTTTACGAACTCGTTAAAGAGTTATTTTAATTATTTAAGTAAAAAAAAATAAGGCTTAAAAAAAATCAAACTTCACACAAAACTACACGACACACACAAAAAAAAATCAAAAATCTATTAGATTTGCCGATTTTTTTCTCATCTGTTTTCTAAGTGCTTAAAAAAAATTAAAACGATTGTGCAGAGCCAGAATTTCCCAAAATTTTCAAAAAACTAGTTACTTGGAAGATTTACTGCCTTTTACTGGACTTTTGTCGGAAAATTTTTAATCATCGTTAAATATGAGTTTCGTAAAAAGTTCGCTTTGTTGCTGGCTGTGTCACTAATGTAATACGATTAGGAACACACACACATTCTTACTAAGTGACACAGGAGAAACATTTTCATACAGAGTAAATGTGTTGTATCTAAACGTTGACAGAGCGAACAGAAAAGGGAAAAAAGGAAATAACAGTAACCAATAACATTTGCCACTTTGTTGCATAATGTTATTATGATAAGCGAATGTGCTCCAGTATTTAGCTGGAGAACTTCTTCATAGAAACGAACATAATGTGCATGTAAATGAACATAATGGCGGATTCAATAGAAATGAAGGCAATGAAGGCTTTTAATGCTTTTTACTACGATTTTAGTTCAATTTACAATTTCACACTTTGCGCATTACACCAACAATGATATTTTTTTATGCTATTACTATAAGTACTTAAGTATTTAAGTGTATTGGAATGTAAAGTAAAAGTACAACATTTATTACATACAACCAAATATCACAAGATGAAATCTATGTGATAAGTTGGTGGTAAGGTAGTTTTTAGTCAATAGTTTTGAGATTTGAAGCTTTTCCATGGTTTAACCACAAAATAAAGAATTATGCTGATTCTGCACTCAGCATTTTGATATTTGTAAATTTTGAGTAAGCAGGGAGGGGCTTCCTGTGCCTGTTGTTAACTTGTTAGTAGGCTACCTGAAGTGATGTTTTTACAGCTTGACTTTTACTTCTGTACTTTTTCACTCTATAATGTGACCTTATGCATAATTCAGAATTTTTTCGTATATATTTCAGTTTAACTGGTCATAAAGCAAATATCGATCAATTATCTGCAGAAAAATTTTACTTTTAGTCAAATTACACAAAACTCATTCATTTATGAACTAAACTTGAGTGCATTCAATCACAATTCTATATTCATGCTCAAATAACAAAATCTTATTACAATTAACTACATACACACACACACACACACACATTTGCGTCACAAACATACGATAAATTCGAAGATGAAAAATAAAAAGGATAATTGGATAAAATGTGCAAATGGGGAAATCAAAAAAGAAAAAACTTTGGAAGAAAGAAAGCGTTGATGACGACCAGTGCATGAGTAGAATGTGTGGTATTGGCATCAATGAATAAATATATATGTACGTATGCACACTAGGGTGGGTCAAATTGATCGAGCGAAAAAAACTTGCCATCAATTCGAGTCTCCACATCTTCAAAAATAAATATTGGCTGCTATAACTTAAGTGCAGGTAAGTTGGATCACTTTTGTTTTGCTAATAACTTTACTTTGGTATTTTTTATAATTACTTCCTTTTTTTGAACGAACGAGAAATATTTCCCCTTTCTAAGGGTATGAAATACTTACTTCAATTACATATTTTAAATTAAGCAGTAGTGAATGGAAAAACAAAGAATGGGGGTATTTTTATACAAAGCGTTAGTAAATGAAATAAGAAAACCACAAATTTTATAACAATTGCAAATTTTGTGCTTGTAGCTACTTTTATATAATTTATATAGGAGCTTGTTTTCTTAAATATTTTGTTATAGTTCGGTAAACATATCTTCTATTTTAGAAAGCATATTAAGAAAAAAAAAACTTTTAAAAGTGATCCGAATTAATATCAAGCGCTTTTCTACAATATTAAAATAAAAATTATGTATTTTTGTTAATAGTCAACGACTTTAAAACAGGAAGAAATATGCTTTAATTTTCTATTAAAATATTATTTTTTTTCAGAAATCCATAATCCTCATTTTTATCGCTCAGAGTTTCCCTTACAAAAAACTATCCAACTTGGCCACACTTACGTTACATATACGATTTCATTACTTCTTACATATTACATATGATCCGGAAAAGTTGCAGCAAATCGATAATTTTAGGATTTAATTTAATTTATAAATTTTGTGTTATTTTAATTTATTATGGGTAGGTACTAAACCCTTTTTTGTAAAAATCCAGAGGCTCGAAATTGTCCACACTTTGTGGACAAAAAAATTTGACCCGCCCTAATGTATAACAAGCAAGAAACCCAGCACCAACCATTGCACAGTCCATTCGTAGCATCAGTCCACTTAGAAATGTGGCAACAACATAAGCCCGAAACCGAAACGAAATTTTAGTAAATATACCAAGAAATATGAGATTTAATATTTAGAGTTTAAATATTACGCAACGGGGTGAAGAGAAACTAAAAGAAAAAATAGAGAAGCAAGCGTGCTATACACATTCATACATACTATACATATCTAAGTAAGAAGGGTCAGTCTCAATCCTTTGCTATGCACACATACACACACACACACACTTCCCCTGCGGGAAGTGGGCAAGAATATTCCTGCGGTAAGGTATGCCTGTCGTAAGAGGCGACTGAAATACCCCACAGAGAGAGAGAGAGAGAGAGAGAGGGCGTGACCAAACTGTCACAAAGCTCTATACCATCCCGATGAAGGACGCCACTTCAGTCTGCAATGAGACCACGCCCGTCTCACCAGACTAAAGCAACAAGGCGCAGCCCAAAAAATAATAAACACCAAGGAGACCCAGTCGTCTCCCGTGTTTATTACAAAACAGTGATCCCGACTGCAATGAGACCACGCCCGTCTCACCAGATCGGTTAAAACAAAAAGGCGCAGCCAACAATAAACGCCCAGGATACCTACACGCCTCCAGCGTTTACATGAAACGATACCACGCGATATAACGAGTGGAACGAAGAAGCCAGGGTGTCAGCGACCCTGCCCCACAGCGGACGGCTACTAACAAGACCGACAAAAATTAAAACAGACGAGTGAGCAGTAATGCTCTAGACGGCCTCCCGACGAAATACTTAACGGTGGTTCCGGGAGGAGCTTTCCGTCGGACGAGAGGAGATGTTTAGCGGGTGGAAGTCTCGCACTGACTTTGGCTTTCAATGCTTTTACTCCTCGTTAAATAAAAAAAAAGCACGAAAGTATAATGGTCATTTTTAAAATAATTTATTCAGTTTTAATGTATTTTATTTAAAAACGATTTCCAAAGCTCCTCCAATCTTAGGATTTAAGAATTTGAAGAATTGCTTTTGTTATTTCTCATCTCATAGTTTTGCGAACTTTGATAGCACTGTTCTACAAATGGAAACTTTTGAAAATGAGCAGAGATGGGGCAAATCCACTTAGGGCAATGGGGGGTCACTGAGTCCGAATCCGTGGTTCGTTTGGCTCTGCTATGTCACAATTTTTTTTATTGACATCAAAATTTTTAAAATTGAAAAAAAATTAAATTTATCGAAACATTCATTTTTACAAAAAATTTTTTTTTTATTGTTTAACTTTAAAATTTTTTTTTTTTAAATTAGTTTTTTCGTAATTTTTTTCATTCTCGTTATCATCGTTCACTTTTATCTCGTTGTTAGCTTAACCCAGCTTAACTCCAATCGCATTCTTACATACGTATCGTCGCCTGAGAATTGATTTGGCGTATGTGTATACGTATTCGTATACGATATGTATAAACAGTTTAAAGCTCATTTTTCACTTAAGTACACGTTTGGCTATCATTGCACTAACCCATTAAGAACGAGCGGGAACCAAAGTAAATAGATCAAGAAAGTAACTTGAGAAAAAAAACGTTTTTGAACCTGGCTCAGGAACGACTCATCGACAAGGTGCCATATGGCACCGCTAGGTATTACTGGGTTAAGCTAACAACGAGATAAAAGTGAACGATGATAACGAGGATGAAAAAAATTACGAAAAAACAAATAATTACAAAAAAATAAAAAAAAAAATTTTAAATTTTTAAAGTTAAAAAATAAAAAAAAAATCGAAAAATTTTCTTTTGTAAAAATGGATGTTTTGATGAAAAAAAATTCGATTTGCATTTTTAATTTTTAATTTTCAATTTTAAAAATTTTGATGTCAATAAAAAAAAATTGTGACGTAGCAGAGCAAAACGAACCACGGATTCGGACTCAGCGACCCCCCATTACCCTAAGGACACTTGTTCCGTCTCTGCTCATTTTTAGCTGTTGAACAGTGTAGTTTATCACATTGCTCACTGAAGTATTGTAAGCGGTTGTGCTAAAATCTTAAAAAAAAAATGGTTTCTTGCGTAATTATGCGAAATTTGTGCCTCAGAGGTGATTCTGAAGTTCGAAGATCCACCTAAATGTTTAGCAAGAAACAGTTTCTCCGAACACAGTATGATTCGGGTATTTTTGGAAAAGGGGGGTATAAAACACCGGCGAGGTTTCAGGGATAGAAAAATGGTATAATTACAAACATTTTTTATAACATCTTTGCTTAAGACGTAAAATTCGTATCTATTAAAATAAAATTTGTTAGTATTAAGTCGGTTGCTTTTCATTCTGCTGTATAAAATACACACGATAAATATATACAGCACAAAAAATATTAGTCTTATTCATTCTTTAGAGTAAAGTGGTTGGTAATCGGGTAAAAAAGTAATGTTTCACCTTAGAAAGTGAGCGCATCTAAAACTACAATCCTGGGTAAATATCAATCAGCTGCTTTTCTCTTCTCTGCGATCAGTGTTGTCAGTTTAATGCGCTAGCACAACAACTCATGTTTTTTATTTTTTCTTTTCGTTTAAACCAATAAATAGGCAACACTACTTTTCTCTCGTGTAACAAGTATTTTAGACATGGGTCAAGCGACGACCTCGATAGTCTAGTGGATAGTGCACTAGACTTTCATCCAGAAGGTTGCGGGTTCGATTCTTATATTCACCATCGATATGAAGTGGATAATTATAATAATGTGTACAAGTACACACCTTGTTTGGTAATGGCAAAACCACCGAGCTGATAAAAAATTGCCACATAGCCGTTCGGAATCGGCGTTAAACTGTAGGTCCTACCATCGCCACTGTGGTCTAGTGGTAGAGTGCCAGACTCTTGCATCTGGAGACCCGAGTTCGATTCTCGGCTTGGGTATGTTTCTTATCTATCTTTCTTTCTCTCTTCCTTTCTTTCTTTCTTGGGGCTTTGGTACAATAGATCTTATAGGTCAGAGTGCCTGACTTTCGAGTCGTCCTTCCTTCAAATAATAATAACGGGTCAAACCAGAGTAAGGGCCGTTTTCTCAATATCCGATTAAGCACTAATCCGAACTTTAACCGACGGTTAGTAGTAGTAATTAGTTCTGATTAGTGTTTAATCGGACGTTGATAAAACGGCCCTAAAAGTGTAAAATGAGGGTAAAAAGAAATGCGGAATATTTTGTTATTGTAAAGCAATTTTGTTTTACACTTTTGACCTGTTACCTCGTTACCCAGCACCTTAATTTTAATTTTTTAATTTTAATTAATTTTTTTTCGTTTTTGAATTACAGCCAACAAGAAAATATATGAAAGTTTCCTTGCTAAGCACGAGGGTTAATCCCAAAACAAACCCCGCTCCTTAGATTTGATATTGGTAGAAACAATGGTATTGGGTCAGTGTGTGCAAAAGCTTAAATATCATTAGAGAAAATAAGCAGCAGAGGAAATTCTTAGCACACATGAAATGGCACCAGCACGTGTCTACCTTCATGCTAACATCAGTTGACACATGACGGGCATACAATATTCGTCCAACATACAATAAGGTAAAGAGCGAAGGCGGATTGAGAAATAAAAAAGAAATGTAAAAGGTATCATTGCATGATGACTTGAAGCAAGTGCTGTCTGAGTTAAAACAAATTCCAAGAAAGCTGCTTTTAGTTAAGTAAGAAATAGGAGAAAAACAATAATAAAGAATATTTTCCGAGCGAAATGTTTTTCCATTAATGCGTATTATATTTAACCTTTATGTAAACTCTCATGTCTACCCAGGCAGATTTTATGAAGCGAGATTAAGTGACATTCCAGTTTAAAATTTGAAGAATGTTTTTGTTTTTAATTTTTGGGTTCCTTATAGTATCAAGAATACTCTCCTAAAATATTAGTGAAAAAAAAGTTATACATATAGTTGTACCTTGGTGTACCAAAGGGACCTAACGTCCAAAAACAAGTTTTCGATAAAGTAAACAATTATTCGACTTCAAAATCGTCACTCAAGAATTTTCAGGGTCGTTGATTAAGAATCCGAAATAAATTTTTTTAAATTCAAAATGGCGTATCTAATATGGTGGAAGAATTTTTATAAATGGATCGGATTCGCTTAAAACTTATTACTCGGGGTTTTCGGGAGACGCTGATTCCGAACCGGGCATCGGATTTTCAAAACTTAAAGTGGCAGATCCAATAGGGTCGAGTATGTACAAGTTCATAGGATTCGCTTGAAATTCGTTACTCGGGGATTACAAATCTGACATTAAATTCGTGACCGATGACGATGATAACGAGTTTCAAGCGAATCCGATATATTTTTTTAAATTTCTTCCGCCAAAACTCTGAAGCCAGTATTGTAATCAGCGACTGAGTAACGGTTTTCAAAGTAATCAGATCAATTTTTAAAAAATCTTTCGCCATATTGGATCTGCCACTTTGAATTTTGAAAAACGGTAATTCGATTCGTAATCAGAATACTTTTTTCTATCACAATCGCCAACGTAAGGCGTTTTCAGATGTATAAAATCAACGGATCTCACATAGATCAAGCAAATAGAAGGAGCGGAGAACAATTTAAAGAATCACGTACAGCGAGAAAAAAGGCTCAATCAGAGCATCTAAAGAAGTTTACATAACTTGAAGATCTTCAGTATGCACCAGGGATGGCTGACTAAAAGAACTTTAAATGCGTTTTTCTCAAAATTATGTTTTTTGAACTGGTAGGACTGATATCTCGAGTTCTACTGAACTGATTTTGGAACCACAAAAATTAGAAAATACCCTAAAAAGTTTAAAGGAAAAATACAAGTGTCAAAGAAGAATGGCAAAAAGTATATAGAACTGTAGTGATGGTTCCTCTCAACAATACTGTTCGGTGAAAATAACTGTCTTTGTAATTCTCATTTACTGCACAGTATTTTCACTTTTATATAGATTGTTGAAATACGGGAACTATCACAAAGATCAGCTGGTTCCAAAACGATCGTCTGATCTACTAGTTCTATGTACTTTTTGAAATTCTTCTGGCATCATTATTCATTTAAAGCCTAACAGTTGAATTTAATTCAATTTTTACTAATTAATTTGAAGTGTGAACAGCCAAATTTAGAAAAAATTTGCAAAAAATTTTTCCAAATTAAAAATACTAAGGAAAGTTTCACTATTTTGTAATTCCACTTATAGAGAAATGTCTAGCGAAGAAAATCTTTTTTAGTGGATATCTTTTTCTTTATTAGGAAGCTCGGAATCCATCCTACCATTAAAATTTGATTTTTTTGGAGATGCCCTCGCCGGAATTAAATTTTGGATTTTTGGAATTTTGGATTAAAAGTGGTCAACAAAATTTTTTGTTTTGTTCTTCAAAATAGATTCTTATAACACTTCTAGGCAATTTTGTAATAAAATATCATAGTTTAAAAAAAAAAAAAATTCGCCAAAAAGTCTACAGGAATACAAAAATGTCCCCTATATAAACAATTATGCTCAAATTTTTGCTGATTTGAAATTGATCTGACTTTTAAATTTCTAGGTTAGAAGTTTTTCTAGCAAAACTAGTAAAATAATTGTGAGATTGGCTTGCAAAAAACTCATTAAAAACCCACAACGGCGACTTGCGTCCGATTAGTCGGCTTAGAAAAAAATGTGCTTAAAATAGAAATGGGGAAAAAAATGGTTTTCCAATTTGATTTTTATTTTTTGTTTTGTCAAGTGTAATCTTTAGTTTCTTCTACTCTAATAACTCTCAAATTGAAAGTGTCAGCAAATAACTATTTACTTACTCAGCTCGTAAATATAATTAACAAGTATGATTGCTAATTAACAAATCAGTTATAATTATTTGCAAATTATTTCACAATGCCATGGCAACTGTGTGACAAACCGCGCTATTCCGGCTCAATTATAATAGAGCATTTTATAAAAGTTTATTTCTTTCGAAATGATGAGTTGTTAAGGTTTTTTTTTTGTCACTTTCGCACAAGAAGTAAGTAAATATCAAGGAGCAAGTAAATATCAAAACATAGGAATAGTCCTGTAATGCGTTTTGAAGTATGTAGCTATATAAACACTAAAATAATTTATTACCATAAAATTCCATTATCCATAATGCAACCCTGACAATCTAAAACCATTCTCATCCAGTTTCAATTCCTTAATCAATTAATCTTTTCATTTCTTGATTTGGAAATTTTTAATTTGGAGGAAATACTAATTTAGGTTTTGATTTTACTGTCTATAAATTTTATCAAAGTTTTAAATTTTGCCAGTTAATTAAATGATTAGGTTAGTTTGGAGTGGCTGTCAAGAGACACACTTACACACTTAGGCCTGAACGGCATATTGTGATACCACATAGTTGGACCTACAGTTTAACACCGATTCCGAACGACGGTGTGGCAATAATTGATTAAAAAATCAATTATTTTCTACCAATTCAATTATTTCATTTAACCATATGATAAATTAATCGATAAATAGTTTGTTCTATCATCACTAGTATTGAGTGAATATGTGAATGCATCTGTGTTATCGTTTTTTTGCACATACAGAAATTTAAATGCAATTTCAGTATACCTACTCTGAATGCAATCAATAATTAAATATCTGTTGTTGCTGGTGTACGTACGAACAGCCAGAGTGATAATTCTTGCTGCTGGCTGTTAAACTTATTAGCTACTTGTTATAATTAGTGTTTTAGTGCTTGAATATGTTGTCTGCGTGTTGATTTAATTACATAGATGACACACATTCGCACTTATGTATGGGTCTACCATAAATGAGTATGACATATCAAATTCAGCTTCGATTCTACGAGGTGGCATAATCATAATAAATTGTGCGTTTATGATATGATAGAATTAAGAAATAAAAATTATTATTATTTTTGGTAACATTTAATACAATTTTAAAGACCTGAGTGGAACAGCTATGTCTACTAAGTATCCTTCTCGTATCTTTTTGTTAACATAAGTTATGTCAGGCCGATTGTGTTCTCGACGGTGTGCTGTATAAAGTGTCCTATCAAAGTATATTTTCACACTCTCTGTTTCGATAACTGGGTCAGGTTCATAAAGATAGTACCAAGGTAGCTTGGGTGCTATATTGTTTTTCTTTAGAAGCACGATGTGAATGATTTTGGCGACATCGTTGTGGCGTTTCAAATAGTCGCTTTGAGCCAGAGTGGAGCATCCTGATATGATGTGATCAACTGTCTCTCCACGCGAGCCACACCTTCTACAAACGTCTTCGTGAGCATCCGGTTGTTTAACTATATATTTCATATAGTTTCTGGTTGGTAGTACCTCATCTTGGATAGCGAGCATTAAACCCTCAGTTTCCGAATAGATGTTTTCATTGGTCAGCCAGTTGTTTGACAATTTTTGGTCAACGTTTTGGTTGGTTAACGAATGGTAGTATCTTCCGTGTAAAGGTTTTGATCTCCAATTCTCCAGTTTTTGATTTTTTGATGCTGCACTAAATTCGATCGTAGGTGCTTGTAGTTTTAGAGGCGTGTACTCGTCATCGATTGATGTGATTGCCCTTACAAGGTTTAACTCATCTCGTTTTTCATGGAAATATAATCGCAGGGACTTTAACTGGTTTTCATGTAGCAGTTGGATGTCAATGAGCCCCCATCCTCCATGTCTTCTGGGAAGTGTCATTCTTTCCAAACACGCCTTAGGATGGTGTACTCTGTATTTCGTGAGAGTTGTTCTAATTTTCCGTTGAATGTTGTTAAGCTCTGTTGTACTACATCGAATAATTCCAAAGCCAAAGCTATATGTGAGTACTGGGATGGCGTATGTATTAATTGATTTAAAACGATTTTTACCATTTAAGTGAGATTTCAGAAGCTTATGGATTCTTCCAAAAACTTCGTTCTTAAGTTTATCTCTGCTTTATAACTGCTTTTTGCTCAATTCTTCTGTTTTGCATAACACCTAGGTATTTGTAGACATCACCTTGAGCCAATTCACCTACTTCAAGGACCGTGGGTTCTGCGCTTGATGATATCTTCCCTCTAGTCATATCTAGTGTCTTGCATTTGTCAATACCGAACGACATTTTGATATCATTGCTGAAAGATTCCGTGATGCTTAGCAGATGGTTTAGGTGGGTCTTGGTGGAAGCATATAATTTAAGGTCATCCATATACAGTAGATGGCTAATTTTGTGTAATGAGTCTCTATTCTTTTTGAGATTAAGCACATATCCCGTTTCTTTTAAAAGGTTGCTAAGTGGGTTTAAGGCAATGCAGCATAAAAGTTAACATACAGCGTATCAGATTTCATGCCGTTTTCATTATTTACTGGGTGTCAAAGGCAGCTTGCATTCGTCGTGGCATGGAGGCAACTGAAAAAGTGTGAGGTCTCTTCAAGAACTAATATGCTTAGTGATGGGAACTATCGAATAAAAACTATCGAATTATTCGATAGCTTAAAAATTTCCATTCATATTTTGCGAATAAGTTAAATATTTTTCGCTATTGGCGAAATATGCCAACGATTTTTTCCTGTAACTGTAAATCATTCGATAATTTTGATCACTACTAATTTTTATCAAGTCCTTTGCCGGTGTTTTCACTACATCAAAGCTTGTTCTAAACTGCCGACCTCCACTCAACTTTTTGTCGAGTCACTCGCAGGTTCACCTATATTGGGTACCTGGACTTATGGATATTTCAGGTAACTGCAATGCCGACGATCTAGCAAAACAGGGCTCGCAGATTACAAATATATCCTTCCATTGGTGTCCCTCTTACGTCTATTAAATCAACCATTAAGCAAAACTACCTTGAGGAAGCAAAAAGATCCTGGGTAGCGGAGCATACCTGTGGTATTACCAGGCTAGCATGGACCCTTATGGACAATAGACATGGACATTAGAGCGCTACTCAACCTCAGTAGAAACTCCATCAGCATTACGACGGTGCTCAAGGGACACTGCATAGTGAGGAGACACGCTGCAAGACTAGGACTGCCATTCAATGACTTCTGCCGGGGCTGCTGCTCTGAGGAGGAGGAAGAAACAGTCCCACATTTCATGTGCGAATGCTCATCTCTGGCCAGAAGGGGACTAAAACTCCTGGGCTCACTTTTCTTCACTAGTCTGTCCGAGCTATCTTCCATAAATATTAAGGACATAGCCAGATTCATTATAGAATCCTCATGGTTCTTCACTCCGTAAATGGGGGAATCGCGCCGTACTGTGGTACCACAATGAGCCTAATTCTGTGCTTTCAAGTAAAAGTCTGGCACTCTAACCTAACCCAGCCTAACTAGTTCAAATAAATGAATGAATGAAAAAAATTGTTCGATAGTCAAAGTCATTCAGTTACTAACTAACTATCGATAGTTGAAATCACTCGATAGTTCCCATCACTAATTATGCTATTGAAGTAAATTTTTTTTTATTTATGAATAAATAATCATCCTTTAAAGAACCGGAAACCTACTTTTTCTTTTATATTCTTAAGTTTAGAGAAACTGAAAATCCGGTGGTGTATATAGACTTGTTACCTTCACTGTACATATCTGAACAGCACACTGGCAGCTTATGTACACTTGTGGTCACATCATTAAGTCCCTAGAGCAATATTTTATGCTGAGTTTGAAAAATATTTTATATTAGTAGTCCATAATTTTTTATAATGTCATTTAGCGGTACCATTAGTAGCCTTAAAAAATATTAAGAGTAATTACAAAAGCGTGACGTATTTTGCGGGCAGTCGGCAATTGTGTGTGAAGGAGTAAGATTAGAAGTGGACATATAATTAAGTCATTTTATATTCTTCCGCAATCAACTTGACTTAGTGCACTCAAATTCCGTAAAACCAATAGAATTGATTATTTACACAATTCTGTATACTTTAATTGTACAATTTTGATTTTGGTTGTGATGGGCAAAAATAAGAGTTCCACTCCCTCGAAGAGGGAGCTCATTTGGAAAACTTTCCAGAACTTTGGGATTATTGCAAAGGTCGTGGAAGAGCTAGCTTTTTTACGTGGAAAAGTGGTCAATGAGATAAGATACTACAAAAAATTCAAATCATTTCACATTTTGCAACGCAAAAAACTACTTAAAACTCAAATGGACTTAGATTATAATTTAAAAATATCAGCCAGAACTATACGCAAGCGATTAAACGAAAAAAAATATTAGGACGAATTAGCAGACATAAACCCAACGATAAAAAAAAAGTATTGCGCAGCGTATTCAGTTCGCTAAACGATATCTCCACTAGCACCAGCACTTTTGGAAAATGATTGTTTGGAGCGATGAATCCAAATTAAATATGTTTGGGATCAATGGAAGGCTCATTGTTAGACACCCAAAATTTACTTAAAAAAACTGTAAAACATGGGGCCCTTGTGTAATGGTTTGGTGGTGTTTCACTTCAGCTGGAGTTAGTTCAATTGCTTAAATCGATAGCAAAATTACAAAGGCATCCTTAAAAATCATCTTCTCCGAGGATATGGTGAAAATTTACTTTTGGGGTAGCATGATAACGACCCGAAACACACATATCGGGTCGTTAAGTCTTGGTTGAATTAGAACAAAATAAAAATTCTCGAGTGGCCTGCACCAAGACTATATTTAAACCATATAGAAAATCTATAGAGTATTTTAAAAAGGGTCGTGGCAGCGCAAAAACCTTCAAATGAGGTTTCGTTATGGGCTATCATTCAGGAGGAATAGAATCAAATCACTGCTGCCCAAAGCGCTGGTACTAATCGAAGAGATGTACAGAAATTATCAGGCAAAAATGATTTCCACAAAGTACTAATAGTACCAAGGGTAAAATTTCAGTTCAAAATTAAAAATCATCAAACCTATTATTTTTAAATATTTTTGTTTAGCATATAACTTAATTATATGATCACAAATTACACCATAGACATACGATAATTTGGAAAAATTTTACATATTTGACATTATAACTGTTTATTTCTTTTATAATTTCAAATCTTGAACTGTTATTTATTTATTTTACTGTTGGTTTTGTTTCTTTTTAAAAGAAACTTTATTTTTTCTTAAAATTCTTCTGCTCCTTATGAGTGTATGACTTAATTATATGTCCACAAGTGTATATTGCGAGGAAATATTGTAAAGAAGTAGCTGGCGTTACACTGAAAAAAGAGACAAATTTTCTTTCACCTTTTTCCCCACTAAAAAAATAACAACAAACGTGGAGGAACTAATATAAAAATACAAGAAATGAAAATAAATAACAAATACAATTACTGAAAAGCATACAACAGGAAATAAATAGAATTTTTTACTAAAATTGGAGAAGCAGAACAGAGACCAGTAGAAGGAGCAGCGGCACTTCACAGCAAAAATATTATACTAACAAGCTGATGGCGAGAAGGAGAAAACAAAAGTATGTATATTAGGGCGTACCAATTTTTTTTTTTTTTTTTTTTTAAGTACTCTGACAGAAAAATTTTATATTTGATTGTGATCAACTTTACTGAAGAAAGTATGGCAAAAAAAATGGATCCTGGAAAGGATGGTAAAATAGTACTACGTACTGTAGTTGTTTGTTTAATATTACTGAAACTTCTATAAATTTTACTGGGAGGTAGGCTCCATTTTTTTGCCATATTTTCTTCAGTAAAGTTGATCAGGATCAAATGTCGAATTTTTCTGTCAAATTACTTTCCAAAAAAAAATTCATCCATACAAATTGGTACGCCCTAATGTATATGTATTTCTGTTGAAGCAAAATGCAATTGGAATGCGAATGCATTTGTAACAAAAATAGCAAAAAGTGAAAGAAGAAATTACCCTCATTCTTTGACGCAAATATCACATTGCAAATATATTGTATAAGGAGATGTATTCCAGTGATGAATATATATGTCATGTGCATAAAATATACAAACACAGAGTGATTTGCATGAACAATAAATTTATGCGAATGTACGTACACGCAGTGTTGCCATAAACTAGATGCTGGCCAAAACTGACCCTTTTCCCAGGATAAATAGCGAATATCTCCACACTTGACAGCCACATTCACAGGACTTAATCGAGACTTCACCTCCGAAAACATTATTGGATTCTACATAATTTTCAGTCCAAAAAATCAAGTTCTTTCTTTCTTCTTTAATACAACGAACAAAAAGGTTAAACAAGTATTTCTCTATACGAACATTTATATATCATCTAAATCTAATCAATGCACATACATACAAAAGCAACTCAAACTCGAGAATGTCATAAATTCACTGTAAATGGAATTTTTTCTCTTACGACATAGAAATTGTGATTTCTATGATGTAGAAAAAGAAGGAATTACAAAAAATTCAAATAGGAATAAAGAGAGAGCAAATGTCTGAGAAAAAAATGCTTGATTAATGAAACTATAGGCTTCAAGCGGAAAAGGCCGCATATCGCTCGTTTGCTGCAAAACTGTCAAAATAAAAAAAAAAAATAAAAGAAAAAAGGCGGGTAAACTACGCAGAATAACCGTTATTTAATGATTTGCCTTATCTTATGAACTCTTCTCGTGAGAAGAGTTTTTGCCGTTTTTATATGCGATTTTCTTGAAACTTTGTTTTTTTGGCTTGTGACAGTCTTGCAGAAAACGAGCCATGATTCCTGATCAGAGGCTATTAACCCTCTCAAGGGAATGTGTACTTCCCGTGGTAGGAAAAAATTGAGATGTTGGTTTTTGTGTTTAGGAGACTCCAAATAGTTAAAAAATACTATTCACGAATTTTTAGATGTCCAGGTTTAGCCGTTCGCGATGTACACATATTTTTACAAAAAAACGTTCAGGGGGCTTTAAAATACTCCTGTGTCTATCGATAGAGGAAGGTTCTATCTACATAAAAAATTTGTTTTTTAGACATCTTTTTCTTATTAAGTATTTTTAATAAGTTTTTGAAATTGACGACGAAAAAAAAAAGAGAGCACAAAAAAAGTAAGGTTGTCCCATAAAAGTCACAATAGTTTCGACGGTTATGCTTCAATTATAACAAAATAAATTCCAAACGATATAGGAAAAAACAACAAAGACGTCAATATCAAAATTGTTGGGTTGGCATTTACATCAAAGTCAGAAAAAATGTTCAAACTCATGTACACATGTGTACGAAAATCCTGAGAGATTTAATAAAACCAGAGCCCGAAAATAACTCTTATTTTTTTTCAAGTAAAGTCAGACTGTAAACTTTTATATTAAAAAGTAAAAGTTTAAAATTACTCTTAACTTTTAATTATAAAAATAAAACTTAAGAGTCATCCTAAACTTTTATAAAAAAGGTTAGCATTCAAGATTTAACTATTTGAACTATTTTCTGCTACTACGTTTTATCACTATTAATTTAGTTTTTTTTCTACTATTTTCTAATATATTTTCTACTATTACTTTGTAACTATTTTTTTTTTTTACTATTTTTTCATCTAATTTTACTACTACTTTTTCTACTACTATTTTGCACTACATTTTCTCACAATTGAAAAATTTACAAAAACAATTCGAAATTAGTAAAACATCATAGGAAAATAGTAATAGAAAATTAATAGAAAATACTGGTAGAAAACAGTAGTAGAATAAAGTAGTTGAAAAAAGTAGTGGGAAATAGTAGTAGAAATAAAGTAGTAGTCTTCAAAGACATTTAAAAATAAGAGTTTTCGGAGACATTTGAAAATAAAAGTCTTTAAAGACTCTTATAATTTTAGTTTAAACTAAATATTAAAAAAAAAAATTTTCGAAACTCTTCTGATCATCACTTTTAACTCTTATAAAATAAAAGTTTATAAAAACCCTTATTTTGAAGACTTTTTGATAAAAGTTATAAAAGTTTCATGCTCTGAATAAAACACGCATTAATGTATGAGTCCAAAAACTTTTAATATAAATATATTGTCCCATTTGCAAAAAAAAAAAAAAACAAACATATTATTAAATAATTTTGAATTTATAGCATTTGATAATTGTAAGAAAACGTTGAAGTAACATTAAAATTTCTGAAAGAGCAAAACCGCATAGCTCGCGCCATGCATCAAAATATAAACTTTCGCAAATACTAAAGCAGCAGTAAACCAAAATGAAAAGTTCTTCATCCTTTGAATCATAAAATGTAAGCGCACAAACACAGGCATGCGTCTACACATCACACACTCACACACACACAGAGGCTAACACATATGAATGTTCAACCTTAACACAAATAAATTACAAATTCACATGAAATTACGCAAAAACGACAACAAGAACATGAATAGCGTTGGAGATGCAAGCAGTAAAAATATGGAGGAATATGAGAAGAGAGAGGGACACACTTACAGATAATTCTCTCTGCAACGTTGGCAACATTACACCAGAAGCAAATGAGGGTAAAATACTTAGCTATACGCGCTATACTGACTGTGGACGAGGCACAGTGTTTAACATTTGGCCAAATATAGTTAAAATTAAAGTTACAACTTATAAAAAATTTATCAATTTACCAAGTGCAATTTAATACTTCAATTAAGCAATTAAGAGGAATCCAAAATGTTAAAAAATTCTGCTTTATTCGGTTGCTGTGCAGTTAATCGTTTATGAAAATTTTGCTTATACCAAATGGTAAGCCGATTTTCAAAATAGGACTCATACACGAAATACTGCCGGTTCCAAGGGGTGGTTTGGGTGGTTACGTTTCTACTGATAGAGAAAACCTAGAGAGAAAAATTAAGTGTGAGCCTGAGCCGCCCACTGTTACTATTTTTGACCACTTTTTGCATGAGAATGAAACACTGTGCGACGCGCTGTGGAATACAAGCAAAACACAAAAAAAAAAAAAAAAGAAACATAAAAATGGCGTCAGTAAACACGAAATGCAATCTTCAGCTTGAGGGTGAACATGTAATAAAAATTAAGGAAGAAGTAGAAGTTGAAAAGTTTAAAAGGAAAAGGATGCACATTAAAGCGAAGAGAAAAAGTGATGCGAAGTGAAATTAATATCTAAGATGGCTACATCGATTCACGGATATCCGAGCTGAAAATAACGTTCCTTGCTCCAAATGGCACCTGGTCGAAACATAGCAGCAAGCAACAACAACAACCAACATCAGCGCAACAGCAAATACTTAAAATGAAGGCGAACTGCTAACGTTTGTTGTTGCCACATGAAAACATGAAAATAAACGAACGATGATTTTAGAGTTTTTAACACTTTTGCCAGCAGCAAAGCAGAAAACAAAAGAACAAGAGTCTCATGCTCTCGATTAAATTGCACGAATGAGCGAGCGCAAGGGTTATCTTTTTAGAAAGAATACATAACAAAAACTAGACTGCATATGCAATGTGCAAATATTATAGGTTTATGCACTAACATGTGAGCGTTCAATGAAAATATTAGATATACGCAATACTTTAACTATCAAAATATTACTGTCTTATGGCAAAATAATGAAAATATTTTGAATTCCTCTTACGAATTTAACTTTTTTTGTATTAATCACAGGTGGCAACTATTTTCCGAAGCGACAGTCAGCTGTTTATCAATTCGCAACCATATGCTGTTGCAGTTACGCATTGAATCGAAGCAGTGCGTAATTTGAAGAGTAGTGCAGAGTTTTCGTCAACTGGAAAGGCGAAAAATTTTCGCAATCTGGACTTTAACGACGTCGCAAGGGCATTTCATATCAACCCGTGAATACCCATATTGCGAATAAGTGCGAGGGCTAGAGCAAAGTACAGGTTGCTATTTGTGGCAGTACCACACCCATAAGCAGCTTATTTTAAATGCAACATGCGCAGCTATTTAGCAACTGGCCAAACTCCAATATATAAAAAATAAAAATAACAACACTTGCTACTTTTACTTCATCAATTCATCCGCCCAAGAATAGTAAACTTCCGTTGCCATTCATATTCAGAGAATCAACACTAGCAGATTATAATTTTGTTTAGTTGCTTTAAAATTTTTTGATTCATGACCTAAGATCAAAATGTATGAGATTCCCAACAGTAAGTGGGGGATTTGGGGATAAAGGCCCAAGCCCATCCCCCCTAGGATACGCTAGTGAGTATCAATATACACTGAGTGAACTGCGCTTTGAGCGTTAATGTTTAGATTAGTTTCTTTCATGTTACTTTCCAAAGTCCTTTCGTTTTTTACTGCATAACCAACCAACCACAGTGTTACCAATATTATGTATGTATGTCTGCTCGCAGCCAATTGCGAATGTCGGTAATGCACGAGCTGCTAGACTAGCATCAACTGCGGATGTATGTTTTTACTTCCTTTTTCGCTCTCGTTGCTAATAAATTACGTTCTTGTTGGAACCACGTACGATAAAACTGTATAAAAATATTACGCTCTGGCGAAACGATACAAAGCGCAACAGAAACAGCGCATATAAAAAAATGTCAGCTCCAAATCCAATCATATTTAGTTTGTAAAATATTGCAAGGTTATATTTTGTATGTTGGCATAGTATCCAACACACACTTTAATGATGTTTCATTTGCAATTAAATCATAAATTAAAAGCATTTTCATGAGAAAGAAAATAATACATTATTAGAATTCTGCAAATAATTTTTTTTTCCAGCACCATTCGTTATTTTGATGTCATTCTAATTTTACTAATAACATTAAAAATATTAGGTTCTGTTAACCCTCTCATGCCCGAATTTTAATGGAGCTTGAAAGAAACCCTTTGTACTGAAATTATGGTTACTTAGAACTCCCAAAATCATCACACCAAATTTCATCCCTCTATTTTTATTTGTTTTTTCTTTATTAAAAGTTAAAAAACATGACTATGGACTATAGACCACTGGAACCACTGGATAACCTTTTTCCTTCAATTTTTTATTTTCATATTCTGTTGTCTTTTATAAACCTAAAGCATTTTTTTTCTTTAAATTAATGAACAAGATTTTACGATCATCTTTTGCACTTAGGTTTTTGACCTTACTTCAAAGACAAAAAAAAAAATCAATAACACATTGCTATAGTAAAAATTAACTTCACAAGTGAACAGGAGTAACCAGCCACCCCACTATTTTTGAAAGCACCGCAAAATTATAGTAATGAATAAAATTTTTTTTTTTGAAAGTTTTTATTGAAGTAAATAAGTGATTTTATAATAAATAACTTGTTGCTATTTATGTAGACAAAAAAAGTGTTGCCTTCCTAAGGTTAATGCTGACAAATGTCTCACGCATTATTATTTACGTCACAAGTTTGAGCACTGAGAATTCCTAAATTGAGCTGTATACCATTCCGATTACCATAAAGAGAGACTGAAACCAGATTTATGTCATATCCGGCCAGGACATAGTCGTCACACAATAGCAGAAGAAAACAAATCAAATCTAATAAGAAATTTTAGACTATCAAAACGATATTTTTAACTGAAGTTTGATATTATATGGAAACAAATTCCAGAAGCAGAAACCATTTCTAAGTAGGTTGAAATAAGTCAAACCATCCAGAACGCAATTCTTACCCTTTAAGTTCCAATAACTTCTAAGCTAAACTAGTAAACAAAATGATCTCCGATCAAATAAAACTTTTTCCACAATTTCTAATATGGGTCATTGCTGTCAACACGAAAATTAAAATACCATAAAATTATTACATACAAAAAATTAAAGAAAATTGAAAACAAATAAAAAATATTCGGCATTTAAAGGTTTTTGACTGTGGCCAATCGAACATTTCATTCTATTTTTATGTGTGTATGGACAAGTGTCTGTGTATCTATTTTTCAATATTGTTTCTTTCACTTAGATAATTCGTCTGTGATTTATAGCTATTTGGGGTTGGGGTCGATTATAATGGTTTTGTATAAAGCACGCATGAAAAAATTTAAATTGAAAATGGTGTAGGAAGCCAACAAAGAGAAACTGTCAGCACTTGCTTCTCAATTGAAGGAGGTGAACAATAATGGACAAAATTTCAAAATAGTTGGCAGAGGAAAATACAGTCAAGAAATTTCAGATCAATTTTTAACATACTATAATTTATATATATAATTTACAACAGCCAAAAAAAATCATATACTATCTCTATCTTAAACACACTCCACAAAAAGGTAAGGAAAGTTATTAAAAGGATTTATCAAACTTGACAACTAAATAAAATAAAAATAAACTAAAACATAGGAATACAATAATACTCCCCAAAGTATCTTGCCACAGAGCTAGCGTCTGATTTAAAGTTATTAATGGTAAATCTTAAGGCATCCATATTGACAGAAGTTACTTGAATTCCATCAGCAAAAAAAAAAAGAAAAAATCCAAAAAGAAAGAAAATTTATTCTATCAAATATGGTAGGTACCAATTTGAATTCGGAATTGCCAGAAAAAATATTATGATTATAATAAAGATGAAGCTGTTGGATGCTGATTTGCCTACGAGATAAAGTTAATGAAGGAAAGGTAAATTTAAATGAATGAAATCACACAGCGTGGTGCGGTGTTGTCGGTTTTTAGGTAGATACTGTGTTAAGTTAAGGACTTTTAAAATGAATTCAATTTTCTTTAGGAAGCGGAAATAAAGCAACGATTGTAATATTTTTGCATTCACTTTCACTTTAATCTCAATAGTATTTTTAAAAAGTGTAACTTTTCATACTTCTACGTATCGAAATGTGCCAATGCAGTGAAGGGTCGACATTAAGGAGTAGCATTTGAACATGAAGGTAACGAGATGACAAATAAAAGAAACTGCATGGATGCTAAGTTCACCCGCGACCAAATTTCAAATTTCCCACTAGCGCACAAATACTAATTTCGCATACTAAAAGCTAAGTATGTATGTATGTATTTAACTCTTTGCGACACGAGTATCGTTCAGAGCAAAAGTGAACTAAAATATGTTCAGAGCAAGAGTGGGTTAAGTCACTACGCCGATTTTGCTCCCAAAAAAACAGTAACATCTTTTTTGCTCTTACTTTAAGTTGTTTCATTTTCACATAAAATCGTATTTCTTATACCGTTCTTGGGCTCAGAAATAAATTTATTTCACTTTTACTCTTAACAAAAATTTTAAATCGCGCTTTCGCTCCTAACCTCTCAAATAAAACTGACAATATGGTAGCAGTGGTTGAGACCAGCGTTGATACTTTAGTTATATTTTTAAAAACATAATTTATATAAAAATAGTGAGATTGTGAAAAAATTAAAAAAATTTAATATCAATCGCCGATTTGTTGAGCGAAAGGTTGAGAGATATAAGAAAAGTGGAGAAGTTAAAACAAGAAGAAAAAACCGTACAGAACGCGTTCTATCCGGACGACGGCGGAGATCAAAAAAGTGCGTGAAGGATTTTTAGGAATTGAGGAGTGTCAGCCCGAAAAATCGCAAAAGATTTCAACAGAAGCCGACATTCTGCCCGTTTAAAAAGAAGCTGGAACTAAAGGCTTATAAAAAAAGCGAATTCATGGTCTCAAGCAAAACACCGACAAATGAGGACGAAAAGATGTGGAGTGCTTCTTCGCCAGCATGACAGGTGCGAAATAAGTTCTGGTGTAAAATTATTTTCATTGCAGCAGCCGCACAATTCGCAGATTGATAGACTGCACGCAAAAAGTATGTTTTGTGTTCCTGCAACAAGCCGAGAGGTGGAGCTGTTCCAAAATGCTTCTTTCCATTTCCAAAAGAGGCAAACTTTTCCTTCTGTTTATCGACAGAAGTGTGAAAATTAATGCGGAATACTTTCAGCAAGAAGTCCTCATCAAGTATTTGATTCCTTATGCAAAGCAAATCTTCGGTGAAGATGCATTTTGTTTTCAACAAGATTCTGCGCCAGCTGACAAAGCAAGATGGTATCAGGACTGGTGTCGTGACAATTTGCTTCATTTTATCTCCACTGAAGCATGCCCCATATTTTTTCCGGACTTAAATCACTTGAATTTTTGCATTTATGGTTAGATGATGGGGAAAATTGAAGAATATGAAAAATATAAACCAGAGTCCTTCAAGCGGCATTTGGTAAAAATTATGGGAACAAATCAAAACTTTGCTGAACGTTTGAAAGCCGTGAAGAAGTTTAAGGCGATAGATTCGAATTGTCCCATTAAACATGAAAGAAAATACTTCAATTAAAATAAAAATACAAATTTCAGCTTAAAAATTTAATTCAGTTTTGTTTTATTTAAAAAAATGAGTGCGACAGTTATTCTGGTTCACGCTGTAGTAGTACCCATTTTTTGTCAACTTTATTATACGTTTTCTCAAGGACCTCACAATAGGCGTTTGTTTCAGTGATGACCTCTTCATTCGATCCAAATCTCTTACCGCTGAGCCATTTCTTTAGATTTGGATTTATGTATTTATGGATTTTTGCCATGGCAAAATATGCCGGTGCATTGTCATGGTGAAAGAGCACTTTTTTCTTTTCGAAATGCGGTCGTTTTTGCTTCAAATCAATGGCGAATAATATTCGCTGGTAATCGTTTAACCCTTTACAAGGTAATCGATGTGAATGACACCGCGTGCATCCTATAAAACTGTGGCAATGAGTTTGTTTGCCTTCTTTAGTACACGTTCACCCAAAGAAATCCACTGCTTTGACTGTTCCTTGGTCTCCAGTGTGTTGTGATGGATCCATGTTTCATCCACGGTTACGAAACGGTGCAGAAAACGATTGTGAGCAATTGCGGCACCCATCGAATAGCTTTTTCAAGTCCAAATATTCAAGTAAAATGTACCTCCAGCCTCAGCCAACTCACGCACTTTCATTCTCTGATCGACCAATATCATTCCAAAGAATTTGCCGGTGATTTCGGGCGTAACTAGCTCTTTTGGGCAATCTGAACGTTCGGCGTCACTTATGCTGCTACGACCACAACGAAATTCAGTAAACCACTTCTAAATCATTGAAGTTGGTGATGCAGAGTCGGTTCCAGTCGTTTTTTACGCAAAAAATACTACTTGATGAGCACACGAAATTCACTTTTTTTATTTTTGTCGAAATTCAAGAAGATGTCTGCTGTCAATAATTGTCAAACACAAACTAAATGACGCAGCTCGCTCAAACTTTGGCAGTAGTCTATTAACAGATAGTAGTTGGCAGGAGCAGTGTTGCATTTAAAGTTACTACGCGGTAAATTAAAAAGTTAGTTACTGACCTATAAAACTGCTCTCATATGTATATAATTCTGTGTTTAATGTATTTGAGTATAAAATATCTTTAGTGTAGCCAGATCAGAATATTTACATGGAGGGTGTACAAAAAATTAATAATTTAACATTAACAAAAACTTACAGACGAAGAAGGAATCAGAGCGTATCTCATCTCTGGAATTCACATACCTGAAAGTAAAGGAAAAAATAGCATTAATTTTTATTTTTTATACGAATAAATTGTTTAATGGAACATATAAAAAATAGTTTCTATACATATTGGGAGTATGAATGTATAAACTCGTAATTGTGACTAACTTCATATCTATCATACGCGCCATTTTTTTGACATTGACAGATATTCTATCTCGAAGAGCGCTATCTGGAAGGCACATAGGAAGCATTATATACACTCCTTATCTCAACTATATTATATTAATTTCTTTAATAGTTTTAGGCTTATTTAGTCAATTGGTTACTGATGATTTATGTTAATTTTTTTATAGGAGAATTTATAAATCCTTTTTTTTTATAAAATTATAATGTCAGCAAAGTTTTTCCTGTATTCCATAACTACTATACGAGTATATCACCAACTTATCTACTATCTTATACTATTAATAATTTGGTAAAGTTTGGATGTATTATTGATGGATTATTCAGTATTATAATGGCAGCACTCACTGTTTGAACATAGGCTATGTTTTATTTCAATTAAATAAGTGGGAGTGGCATCTTCCATACAAACTGAACACTTAAATTGACATATCTGAGAAAACATAGTAAAGAATGCAATGAAAGTTTGTGTGATGTGAAGATATATTGGTGGTAGTTATTGGGAAGAATATGGAATTTTTTATACAAGTGGGAGTGGCACCTTCCATACAAAACAAAAAACCTGGAAAAGTGGGTGAGATTGGAAAAGGGGGCATGGCACCTCTTATATAATGTGAATTTAAGAATTGTGAGAAAGATATGGATAGGGGGAGAGGGCGTGGTCCATTTCATTCAATTCTAATGCTTTTTTGGAAACATATCTAGAATCGTTTGAAGAACAGTAATGAAATTTCGTACAAAAGCGATAGTTGACAAAACCATACTACATAAATAATGTGGGGGGGATTGAAATAGAAGGCATGGCACTTTCCATACAATTTGAATTTTTATTACTGGATATCACAGGAAATATTTATGGTCCAAATAAAAAGTTTGTGAGTTTTAAAGTTAAACTTTTTTATATGTTAGTAGTCCCATATATCTCACGTCTTTTTATTGAGGAACATCAAAATTTCAGACCGACTAGAGCCAACCGCTGTTTTTCACCTAACCACATTGTTTTTTTTACTGTTATTGCCGTGTAATAGATTTCCCTTATTTTGGGCATGTAGACTAATTGGATGAATATATTTAATACAAGAACCATAAAATCTACAACCGCGCTCATCAAGCTGCAAAGATGTATTGCCATTAGAGTTTCTGTAGAGTATTTGTAATGCGTATTTTTTTTTTGTGCTATCAAAGCGCTTGCATTTCATATGTATGTAACTAATTTCATTAAAGTCTCTTTAAAGCCAAAACGTAAACAAAACACACGCAAACTTTCAAACGTAAATAACGGTAAATACCCGCAAAAGTCAACAACAGAGGAAGAATAGCTATGTTCATACAAACACAGAGACAAACCGACAGGCCACGCCGTCAATTATTTGAATTTCGAGCGCATTCTTTTGCAAAAATGGCGGACAAAATTACATGCAGACAGGCAAACAAAATACAAATAGAGATGCCGAACAGTTGGGAATAGCGAAAGCAGAAACAAACGAGGATAACAGTAACAAAAAATAAATAAATGCTGACACAAAGGAAGAAAAAATTTTATCAAAGAGAAGGGGCAAATAAGTCGCTGATGGCGGTTGTTGTTGCTGCCATCGAAAATGGCAATATCCCCTATGCATTAAATTAAAATGGCGGATGTATGTATGTATGTACATTAGGCAAGAATTAAAATGGAGGAATTTTTTTTTAAATTTATATGCAGAAAAGTCAAACTACTATACAAAACAAACGGCTTCTAAGGCTGTGTCTTCTTTAGCTTTATTTTTCGGCTTGCAAGCCTACTTTCTTGCTTTTAATTTACCCGTGCGAGGAGGTTTTTTTTACAGAATTTTATGTATTTATTTGTTGAATCTTTTTTTTATATTTTTAAAAAACTAGCACTAATTATTCAAAGCTTGACACTAAAAATATACATATATGGCCCCTATTCTGAAGCCCATCGCAATCGAAATTTTTATACGAATCGTAACATTGGTACTCAAAAACCCATTTCGTTTCATCGTAACATTCAAAATTCGTAACTTTGTTATTCTAGGATCCATCGTAATCGTAAATTTGCTGTTTTTTCTAAAGAGTTTTTTTTTTTCTAAAGAAAAACGGAAAAATCATGAAAGGTTTGAGTATAAAATAAAGAAAAAGTTGTGGGAAGGAAATGTGATTATTAAATTCTTATTTTTTCGTTATAGGTCTAAAGTATCAGAAACTGGTGGAGTTGATTCGCACTAACCCGGAGATTGCTCAAAGGCTCAGCCGATATTCTAAGGAGGAAGTGTCGTCTTTTTGGTAAAAATGTTGCATACAAAGGCAGGAGGCTGCCATATGGAAAAAAGTAAGAGGTCTTTCAATTGAATTTTATTTTCGCAGCTTTATTTACAATAACATATTAACCCCCAAAACTCCAATTAAAAAAAGAGAGATCAATGCGACTGGAGCATGGAGCAATGTCGATTACAGGCCATAAATGCAGTAGAAAATGAGGTAATTAAACTGACTGGGCTAGGAGGAGCGACACCATAATACCAGAAAAGTAGAGCTTCTCAAAAAAAATTTAAATTGAATTAAAAACTTTTCGTATAACAATTGCTTCTTTAAATTCCATTGATTCTCTTTAAACTTGCTCAGATCTCTGATACCTTTCCTGAAAATCTATTTGATTTTTTAGCTTCTTCTTATTCATATTTGAGCCTTTCATTCATGTTTTTTTTTATTGTCAAATAATTTTTATGTATGTTAAAATTTTAAATCCAATATTTTATTATTATCTATTTATAATTTTTTCGTATTTTGTTTGAAATTAGCTATAAAAAGTTATAAATATGTGATATTCTCTAATATGCTTTAAGTCTTGCTTATGCAATTAAAATAATATTTAAAATAAATATATGTTGCCTTGCAATTGAAAGCAAAAATTTGTTTTAATGAAATTATGTGAAATTTGACATGTGATTTTCCCATAAGCTTGGTTTCTGACGTCTTCCTCTACAGGGTATTCTACACCTAAGTTCACTTTCAGCTCTTGTTCATTGCTTTTAAGTACATATTCCTCTTCTTTGTAAACAATACATATGTTGGCAGCGCGCAAGAAAAATTTATAATTTTCGACGCCTTTATATTTTTTCCCAGCACAATGTTGAATTCTTCTTTCGGCAAAAAACCTTATCGTAACTACTAGCCTGCTTAGCTATGTAATCGAAGACGCCAACGCGCTTAGCCCCATCTCCTCCGTTGACACATCAAGTACGTACTTGAATGCATCTTTGTTTAACAGAAATTTGTTTTTAAATTATGATACAAAGCAATTTATACAATTCTTAAACTTGTTTGCCATTTATCTTTTACGAATAATTGCCAAGATCAAATGGACTACATCCATCCCTTAAAAGTCACTTCTACTTTCCACTTCTTCCTGGTGAATGGCTGCCGCAATGAAATCCATGTATAGCCAAATATAATATTATTTGTTTAATATGACAACAAAAGCTCAAAAGAAACAGGTTTCGAACAAAACGACCAAAATTACCAAATTGCTATATATTTCAATTCCACTGATCCAAGCAAAACAGCTGATTTCGAAATTACGTCGGCTTTTCCTCTTTTTCTTTCCATCATTACGATGGACTCTGGAATACCAATTTTGTCGTATTCGTAGCGTAATTCGTAATCGGATCCTAGAATAGCATCCATTATTAATCAAATGCAATGTGCATACAAATATTTTTTCTCTCACTCTACTGTTATTCCTATTTCATTTTCGCAGTTGCCAAAACTATTAAAGAAATCAGACCTCCATCGATTCACAATGCGTTTTTTGCGTTTTATCAAATTGTTTACGAAAAGATGATAGTGTCGTTTCAAATATGGTACGAGTATTGGTACTCGTAAAAACCTATTCGTTTTACATATACTTTATATAAGTATTCATAATCGCAAAATATTGGAAACTTATTAAATGTTATAAAATAATAATTTATTAGCGTTTTTGGTGGAAGACGATGGACTCCAATTCATGCAAAAATCGGAAGCAAAAAAAAAAAAAAACGATAGTGAGTTATTAAATGTGTATTACAATAGAGAGCTCATAAGGAGGAATAATTGTTACTTCACTAGCTACAGGTTATGTCTCGAATGCTTTAAAATTAAAATAGCTTACCTTCTAAAATCGGGAAAAATTCATTATACTAAGACGAAACCGGATAAAAAAGTCATTTAAATGAAGGTACTAATTTTTCAAACTCATCTTCATATTCACTACAAGCCCTAACCACTATTAATACGTACAGCTGAATTTGTTTCTAAATTTCAACTTTGAACGCGACTTAACGATTATAAAACTTGATTTCTTTTAAAGATGTTATACTTTTTGAAAGCTTATTGAATAATTTATTAAATATAAAAAACAAAAATATTTAATTTAAACAACAAACAAAATTTGTTTACTTTATTCCAGGATACTCATAAAACTAAGAAATAACGATTGACCACTATTAATACGTACAGTGCATAACAATTAAAATTAATATTTTTTTGCATCTCCCTTTGCGGTTATTATGACTTCAGTTCGGTTTGACGTACTATTAACCGGAATTTGGCGATCACTGGGTGTTATGGATTCCCAATTTTCTTTGATTTTGGCTTTTAATTCCACAACAGTTCTTTGCGGATCATTTACCAGACGTTTCTTCATAATTGCGCAAACACCTTCAATAAATTGAGACCAGGACTTGAATATGGTCAATGTCATACACTTGTTTGATACGAACTTAACCAGTTTTGTGTGAATTTAGCGGTATGATACGGTGCACCATTCTGCTGAAAGATAAACTCTCTATGAGTGTTTAATTTAATCACGTATCTTCCAGAATGGGTGCATGGTCTGTAACTTTTGTGGTGCCGTCGAGAAACTGGAGTTGCCCTACGCCTTTTGCAGACATTCACCTCCCTACCACATCGTTGGCAGGTAACTTAACTATGCATTTAAGACAATCAAGGTAACATGCGCTTTTTACGAATCACTCTCTTTCGTACATCAACAGAGGTATAATTTACTGAATATAATGCAGTTTCATTGTCTCTATATCCAGGAATGTTTATTCTTCTCCAAAGAAAGCCGTATTTTATTTTGTTTATCCTTTTGTTAGTGGCTTTTCTTTGACCTACAACATTTAAAAAAATATGATACTTCTATTGCCCTACCTTATGAAGCCCATAGCCAATTTCTTTAAATTTTTCCTTTTCCAGTCATGTCCTACTAATTTTCCCGTTGCTTTTGATCACTCCGATGCTGCGATTCATCCGTTATGTTTCTGCAATTGCTGACAGTACCATCAAATCACAATCGGTCAAGTTGAATACTCTTCCAAAGTTGACAGCATTGTTTGAAGCTGAGTAACTTTTTTGAATTTTTTTACTACAACCCTCTTAAATTAGCACAAAAATTAATGCTAGATTTTATTTTATCAATTATACCTTCCGAATATCTGCGCAGGTAGGATTTTCGACAACATGTCGTTACTTGAATGGCAAATGTTTCACAGAATGTCATATTTATATTTTTTTAGTCCCTTACTAACAGCAAAATGCTATTCCGCTTGTTCGTTTGTTTGCTCTGTTTCTTATTTCTGATTTTTTTCTAGTGTACATATTAATAATGGTCAATCTTTATTTTGTAATATAATGAGTATGCTGGAGTAAAGTACAAATTTGTTTATTTTTTTAAATTTTATTTTACAATTCATTAATTATTTAATAAGGTTTCAAATAAATATAACATTTTTGAAAGAAAAAGAGTTTTATAATCATAAAATTATATTCAAAGTTGAGCCTTAGAAAAAAATTTAGCTGTACGTATTAATAGTGGTTAGGGGCTTGTATATTTAACTATATAAATAAAAGAAACAAATATTTTTTTTTTGTGAAATTTCATAAAATTTCAATGATAATGTCAAAAGCGCTTTAGTTGAAAACAAGCAAAACATTTTTTTTTTTCTTATTTCCTGGAACATTTTAAATTTTGAGTTCTGCCCTTTTTGTAGTTAGTGTGCGATATGTATGTTACTATAATGTGGCACAGCTGAAAGCTTTAGAAGAAACCATTACGGCCCAATTTCCACTTCATTGATCTTAAAGAATTCTTATCATTAAAAAGTAAAAAAGTAAAAGAAAAAAACCAATCAAACTGTAGTATTAATAAATAACACAAAATGAAGGAGAAGATTCCTTTAAGCACTGGAGACATTATTAAAAGATAACAGAGGAAGGGCATTTCTTGTATTGTTTCGATACCTTTGGTACGGAAACTGGGCATATGTATAGTTAGGAGGAGATATACTAATGAGGTTGTAATTTCTTGAGGAAAATCACAACAATTACCGTGAAGTTTGATGGAAATATATAAAAGCAGACCCAAAAAAGGAAAGCAAATACTCATTTTAATTGAATGGCGAACAAAAGCCGCTTAAGAATTGTATTTGTGTTTCCATCTTTTCATTGCTCTCCAAGTGCCTAAGCATGGTCATTATAATGGCAACAAATAAACGTTAATATGTATGCAAAAATACCCAAAAGGCAGACAAGTTAATTATCTCAAAATAGAAAAACACAAAAACAATAAAATTACAACACAAAAATAAATTACTAGATACTCAAGAAATGTAAGTACTTTTTGCAACGATATTAAATGCTATTTGTGTAAATGAAGGAATATTCATGTCATTACAACAAAAAAAAAACTCGATTCCACACTACAACAATAAAAAGGCAAAGAATATTGCCAACAATTTAGTAGCAGAAGAATATAGCTTGATAAAGATATACATTTGTATGTATGCACATAAAGAGCGAAATCATATAACGAAATGAAACAGTTTTCTACATAAAAAAAAAAATCGTTTTAATAAAAGATAATCTAGAGGAAACCTCAAGTTATTTTTCGTCATCATCATATGCTAATATCCATTTCATTGTGCGTCCCTTTTGACCAATAATCAAATGCATTCAGTGGACCAAAAAAACCAAAACTTCAAACAAAAAAAATATTTTCCCATATAAAAATGTAAATTTTTTCGAAACTTTTCATTACAATTTAAGTGCGCTATTGACTTTCGATGAACAGTAAAATAGTTTTGTTTTGGTCGTTTGAGTAGTCTGCATGTTTGTATTTTGAAAGGGTTAATATTGTTGATATACCATGTCAGGGCTAATATGTATGGGTAAAAAAAAAGAAACTAAAAAGTGTGGAAATGCTAAAAACGTGATTTATTTACTTTACTTTTCTCAAAACCCCGACAAACATCGACTCAACCAGAAATTCCCTTAACTTCATATGTAGAATAAATAAATCACAATTCAAGCAATTGCCCAAATACATAAAAAAAGTTAATTTTTGAGAGAGTAGGAAGCCACAGACAATACAAATTTAATGAAAAAGTTTCAACACTTTTTGTCCATTTGAGATTTTAATTAATTTCAAAAAAAAAATATTTTTGTACTGTTTGCTTGTGTAAATTTCTTCGCACAAGTATCAGAGAAGAGGGAATTACAAAAACAAACTTCAAGCCCACTCATGTACATTAGAGTAGTTCTTATTTTGGCTGTTTTAAAAAAATGCCAAAAAGTTGGTAATAAGCTGTAAGTGAGATGAATTGTATGGGGATATTTTGTTAGGCTAGTTGCGACTAAACAAAATATTCACAATTAAATTTACAGGAGAATGTTTTTTCACTGCCTTGCTGCAAGAACACGGACAAGAACATAGGAGACTGGGGGGTAGTTAGCTAAATAATCAATTAACTATGCATTCAACTACAACGTTTAGTTTAGTTGACATTTTTTCAACTACAACTAAAATAGGAGACTATGAAAATTAAATCTAGATGTTAATTTTTCAAAGTCATGACTTAAGTTCATGTCAATTTCGTTATTTAAAGTTATATATAAACAGGTTAATGAACAAATGTAGTCATCACAACTACAATGTATATAGAGACGGGCAAATCAAACTGCCGTTTCGGAATCCGCCACAATTCCTCATCAGTGATCTTAGTGATAGTTCTTCATCTTTCAATATCCTATATAAGCTACTAATATTTGAAATCATAACCCAGAATTACGGATTTGATTCCAAATATCTTCACTGAATAGAGATATTGAAAGAAACTACCACTACCGTTCTATACACTTATGTTGTTGTTTTTTTCCCATTGTTGCTAGTCTGCATAACAGTTCGTTATTTGAAAGTCTAGTACATGAGAGAGTGTGTGTGTTTGTGAGAAAATGATTCTAGGTGTCATTTTTTTTGAACGGGCCCCATTCGATCAGTTCATGATAGTTTTTTAGAAGACTATGAAAATTAAATCTAGATGTTAATTTTCAATCCAACTATTTCAGTTGTAGTTGAAATAATTTCAACTGAATTTTTTGTGTTTCATTTTTGTGTCATAAAATCATTTTGCGTCAGAAATGCAATACAGTCATCGCTTGAAACCGTGAAATAATAAAAACCAAGGGTATTCACGTTTAAAAGATTGTTCACGTTTCCGATTGTACAAAAAAAAATACCCTAAACTTTAAAAGCTATATCTTATAATGTAAAAAAGAACATTTTTTTGGTGAAATAACTTAACCGGGTTAGAGCGCAAAAATGCAATAATAAAAAAAAAAGACAAACCCCAGAATTTTTGTTTTCAGTTAACTTTGATGAAAGAAAAATTAATATGAAGTCCATTTTTTGATTAATTTTTGAGTTTAGCAGTTAGGAGAGGAAAACGAAAGAATGTCTTGATGCGGCCTTGCGGATTTAATCAAAAAAATAAAGATATACTTGGGCAATTCACAAGGTGTCTTATTTGGCGTCGTATTCTCTCATTTGTCATAAATTCTCTAATTTTTCAAACAAAATTATACGAACTTACGACAGTATACGAAAGTATATGAGGAGACTTTTTTTCGATTTTTATAAAAAACTTATTATGCGCGATAATTCGTCACAAAACAATACATAAAAATAACAATAAACAACAATCGTGTGATCGCAGAAAGTGCAAACTGACCACATAATTTATATTTTTTCTTTCTTCAGGTCTGCAAATTAATTTTTAAAAAATAAATAAATTTGCACTTATTGATTAAATAAATTAAAATTGAGGGATGGCTGCCTCAGGGAGGCTTTACGGGTTAGAGGGTTGAATTAAAAAAATCGCAAAAATTTACTTGAATTAAGAATTACTTAAATAAAAATGTAAAGTAAAAAATAAATGAAAAATAAATTTAAAAAAGAAATAAAATTTTAAATAAAAAAATACTTCAATGGATGAAAAGTTTTTAATTTAAAAACAAAATTAATTAAGAAAAAAAAATCGGTAATCTTCATCTTAAATATTACCTTTTTCTATTAGGTTCTTGTAGTAATTCCCGAAATTACTAAAATCATGAATATGGATATACAATTTTTAAGACATTTTGTTCACGTTTTAGAATATTCAATGGACGTTATCGAACGTTGACTGTATATGCTTTAGGGGCGTTCCAAAAAATTGGACATCACAACCGCTTCTTAATTGGGTTTTATAGCTGTTTTTGGTGCGGTCACAACGTCCAAAGTGGTTTTGGACGTTATGTCCATGGGCTTTATGTCAGGTCACAAAATACCGTTTAGCACTTCACTCCAATTCGGCAACTTGCACAAACGTTCAACAATAAAAAAAAAAATGCAAAATGGCCCCAAAATAATTTTGATATTTTAAAACTTTCTTGTAAAATAAAAAATAGTCCAAAAGAGGAAAAATTACCCCAAAACAATTGGAGCTATGGCTAAAATTTTAACCATAGCTCCAATTTTTATTTTAATAATAGAATATTTTGGGGGTGATTTTTCGCGTTAGGTTTTTTGACTATTTTTCTTGAGGCCATATTTCATAGAGCCATTTTGCACATTTTATTAGATTGTGTTCATTAAAAAAGAAGTCGACGAAAACCCATTCATTGTTTTTATGAATTGTTTCGTTGAGGCCAGATAAATGAACCTTTTCATTAATTTTTAATTGATTTTAAAACATTTTTGGTTCCGTGTAAAAATCTTCAGGAAAAAAACAAGCTAATTTTTAGGAGAGGCAGCATCAATGCACATATCTTATCATATCTTTTGATAAGGACCGCTCTAATGTATATATTATAGTTTCCAGATAAAATATCTATACGTGTGTATGTATGAGTGTGTATGTGTAATATGTATGCACATATGTGTGTGCATTTAAAGCAAATAATAACTTTTTCAGTGGGAAAAAGTTTTAATGGCAGCACATACAGCAATAATAAAAATTTCAGCTTGCTTCAAACTCAATTTGGCAAATGACAAAATCAGGTCAATTTTTGAGCAAAAAGAATTACCAAAAAGCGATAGAAACATAACAACAACGACAACAAAAACATAAAATGCGAAAACAGAAATTTAGACCATATTCGAACACTTTTCAACAAACCAACAACAAACAAGAGTAAGAAGCAAGATAGCGGGGGTGCAAAAAGTACCAGAGGGTGTTTTTTAAAAAATGAGATTTATAAAACAACAACCACACAACGATGACGGCAATGAGTGTAATAACGGAGATGCTTTAGTAACAATGACGACAAGCAAACTACTGTAGCAATATACAAATAACAACAACAAGAACAACCACAACGCCAGTAACAACATGATCAACATCAGCATCATCAACAGCAACAGCAACAATATCATGCAAATTCTGTGCTCGAAACAATGTAGCAACATCGCACATGCACTAAATAGGGTCACCATCAGACCACCACTAATGTATTCCTACAAAATTCCACATGCAAAGCTTGACAAAAATAAATATACATATATGTGCACACATATGTAGTATATGTACTTCAGCATGTATGTATGTTGTGGGTGAACGTTCAATATATGGAGAATGAATTTTAAAAGAGCTCAAAAGCCAAACAAAAAACTAAATCAAAAACATTGCAATTTATGTTGATGTCATTTAGGGTTGCGATAACGACGACTTGACAACAACGTAGTATGAATTAGCTTCAAAAGATAACGTATTAATAACGTTTCATGCCACCTCATACAATGGGTTCCAAGTTATAGAATTTTAAAAATTTCGCATGTACGGGAGCTAGTTAGGATTGGCAAGTATATCAGGCAATAATAACATTTAATGATAATTTTTATTAATATAGTAGCAGGGTTCCGCTGGCCAGCACCGCTGTCCGGTCCACAATTTTATCACAAAACAACTCGAGAAATCCATTCACAGTAATAAGAGGTGCCACGCCCCCCTTTTACAATCAATATCACTCAAATATTTTCTGTAGTATGGCGTTATCAAATAACGTCGTATGAAATTTCAGTATGGTTCCAGAGATATACTCAAATACCACGCCCACTTTTCCGAGCCCACCCTAATTTTTCCCACAAAATGTCGTGAACAAAGATTACTTTCGTACCAAATCTTAGTACCGTGATACAAATAGTTCCTGAGATAAAAATTCAGGTTTGTATGGGAGGTATCACGCCCACTTCTCTAATCCTCGCTTTGAATGTTGACGTCAGGCTTCATAACAAATATATTATGTAAGTTTCAGCTCAATCGGATGGTTAGTTTCTGAGTTTTCGCCGTCAAAGTAACAGCTCATTTTTATATGCCTTTCAACGTTTCGTATGGGAGGTAGGCGTGTAGATTACAAGTCATGTGCAAATGAGCCAAATAGCAGAAATTTAGACAATTTAGACAATGTAGTGTGCTCCACAAAATTTTAAATTTTGAACCATTATGAAACCAACTCTAAGAGATCTTACTATCCATTTTTATCAAGTTTAATGATGTGCTCAAACTTTATATTCCACTCCAACTTTACAGTCTGCCACTCATGTGGCAATAAGGTTTACGTTGAAATCGCTGTAGGGGGATTTTCACCGAAAACTGGAACTACTGGGTCCATAGCTTAGGTGAGTTCTTCTGTGGGTGTTCTCCTGGATATTTTTTAAACATTTGATAGACAGTACTGGTTTGCAGAATCGATTCATAAAGACCTGCAGGCTCGGTCCCCTCACACATTTTTTTTCCTTTCTGTCATTGACATTGAATTTTTTTCTAATCGTTTGCAGATGACAGCGCCATTTTTCAATCACTCTTGTTTGAAGCACCCAAAGAGCTACTTGAAGGATGAGAGAAAAAGGCATGCTATGAAACACTCACTCAATAAAGTTGAGTTTTTTACTATTAACTTATAAATTAAGTCCTAATGATGCGTATACGCACAAAAAAGAAGAATAATTGAATGCAGATAAAAAAAAAGTTACCGGAAGACCGATTGAAAATAGTAGGGGAAAGGCTTGCAGGGTGAGACGAGTTTTGTTTTTATGTCCAAAATTTTTTACTAAAAAAAATATCACACAAAGCTATATACCGTTGCAAACGTAATGTCTTGGGCTACATCTTTGCTGCAGAAAATAGTTGCATTGCTTGAAAAATTAAAAAGTTATGGCCAGTTTTCCGAACATATGTTTTTTGGCAAAAAAAAAAATTAATGGCATACAGGTTGAGACAGTCATAGTAAATGAGAAAATGTTGGAACAAAAAAAATTATGACGACGAATTTCAAAGTATTATTGTTAATTTATTTATCATAAAGACCTCAGTCATGAAGAAGAGAAAAGCGATAAGAAATTCTATTAATTTTCGTCAGAAAGATCGGCATCAGAGTCGCATTATGTTGGCACACTTTAAATGGAATGGTGGTTGACACTTGTTGCATTCCACGGAATTTGTGATAGTTAGTTTGGCTGGTAAATTCTTCATACATAATCAGAAATCTTCATCTGAAGACGACGTTTTCTTTTTTTGGACTGTCCGTGTTCGCTTATTATAAAAGTTCAATAGCAATTCCGAATGAGCTTTCTGACGTTTTCCCTCCAAAACATATAACAGCACATAGTGTCTCAACCTGCAAGCATCGCCTATATTTTGAAATTATGTTATATTTTTTTTCACTACGTAAGATATGTTCAAAATTCCTTCATAATATTAAAATAGAGCAAAAACTGTGGTAAGAATGTTATATTAACCTTTTTGTAAAGCTTCAATAACTAAACTTTTTTTACGTTTGGAATTTGAATTCTCAAATTCACTTTTTTCACAAAAATTACTCTGTTTGAAGCATAAGGAATGGCAACAAGTAGGTCTTTCTGTAATGAAAAATTTAGTGCTGATGTTATATCAACGTGACAGCAGAAATATTCATACCGTTAGTGGAAAAAAACAAAAATTTTGGACTGTCTCAACCTGCATGCCTTTCCTGTACGTTTAACCACTAAAGTAAAAAAACCGATACAAGAAAAATGGTGCAAAGATTAAATTCTTGAACGGCATTAAAACATGCAATTGGAACAGAATTTACCGAAAAAATACACAAATACCACATCATTCAAACAAATTTAGTTTTCTTAAAAGAAATTATAATAAATGCTTTGCTTACTAATTAATTTCAAATGAGCTAAGAAGAAAATTACAGTACAATTTTCAGGCTGTCATGTTTTCATTCCGTTTTCTTAATTTTTTTTATCTATATTGGTTCTGCATTCACGCTTTGAAGGTACAGAAATATGACGTTTTCTCACCGACAAAACGGTTAAATCTGTTTTTATGTAAGATTTACCTGAAACATCTGCTCTCGGTTTGTTGGGATTTATTAACGCGAGCATCACAAATCCAACTGGATTTACCGAAACATATTCAATAAAGCTAAAAGGAAATAGAGATTCCTTGGAACATCGCGAAAACGTTACTTGCTTACCTCTATTCCTCCGCTTTTTTCGTGGTAGATGTTCTACGGAGATGCACAATGTGATACGATCACTTGGTATGCTCTCCAGGAATACACAAACAGCAAACAGAAGTAACTCATTCCATGTGAATACGGAATTCCATGTGAATACCAAGACTTACACTGTTAGTTTTTTCCTTTGTCGTTCTGCAGGTATGAGGAATAGGCTCTTTACGTGTGTTTTTCCTGGCTTGACAGTTCATAAACCTTATTAACAAACGTTCATAATTAATTCTCCCCTTCCCCTTCTCACCAGTCTAACAACGTTTCATTTTACAATCCAACTTTGCATCCATCGAAAAAGATAGAATATATAAAAAAGTTCCAGATAAGATTATAAGCTTTATATTCATGAAGTTATTTAATATTTAATTGTTTAACATTTATATTAATAATTACATCCATTAAACTTAAATCCCAAAATGAGATTGTGCCGCCATTTTTATTAGAGATTTTTGAGTATATGTACTTTGGCTAGTCACAAAGTTACATAAAGCTTTATATACATGTATGTATATCCCAACATATCCCTTACGCTTGTAAGGCAGCAACCCAAAATACGCCCACAGTGACACAGAGTGGTCGCCGGCCAAATGCCAGTGCAACAATGCAGGCAACATTTTTGTAGCCAAATTCACATAAAATTCAGAAACTTTCGAAGATCCATTCACACTCACATAAGCATCACGATGGAATGGCATTTAGCTTAGATCCGAACGAGTGAGCGAATGAATGTGCGGAAGGCCGTATATGCATTCAATGCACATATCTGCTTGACTGGATGCCTGTCTATCGGATTGTCTTTGTATTCTGAACGTTATGGTGTTTTGCTTGTTTCTGTTCAGCTCATCAGTGGCTATGTGTGAATGAAAGCAGAGGATCCATTTACGGATTTAGAAATTTTTGTTGGAATTTCTGAGTTAACATTTTTCAAGTTCTTTTGTAGATTCTTTGTGCTTGTAGCTCACGTTCTTCTTGTTGTTGTTGCTGCTGCTGGAGTTGCTTCCTATTGGACTTGATGGCAAGTATACAAAAACATTGTGAATATATGTGCATACATACATACATACATTCATACATACATACATATGTATGGGTGTATTTACGTCGCTTTATACATTGAAATTATAAATCAAGTTTTCGTTGATGTTGTTGTTATTGTTGTTCTAGCTATGACTGCTTGCTAACAGCTAATCATGAGAAATGTTTGCATGCAAATTTCGCTAACGACTTTTTGCTGAATGAATGCGTAGGAAGGATGTGAGAGTTGTGTCATCATTATAGTTGTTGTTGTTACTGGTTGTTTACAAGTTCCAACTAAAATAAAACTTAGTTTGAAAGTTGTTGTTGCGGATGTTAATGTGTTTGTAATTAAGTGAAGTAGTTAGCTGCAAATGTTAGTGCAAAAAATATTTTTTTAAAAGAAGGATCAGTTTTTTTTTTAAAGTCTGACGAGCTGAATTCAATTTGAAAAAAGCAATGATTTCTCTGCATATTTTTTCGCAACCTCGTTGGTTGGCAACATTATTAAATTGAAAATCTGATATTCCATTTATGTAAATAATTCAAGCCAAAAAATTAATAAAAAATCATTCAGACTGTAAAGAGCAAACAACATGAAGCACACACTCATACACACAGAAAAACTGAACCTACGCCCCAAGCAACAACATCAATGCACTTCAAATGGGAATAGCTTTACTAACAACTTACCCCTTTTTATATGCACAATTTTTACACACATTCCATTTCCCAACAGGCCGACCACCCTATCCTTGAATTGTAGGTTGGGTGGCTGTATGGTGGTTTGGTACTGAAAGCAGCTTGAACTTGTGCAATTGTGCGCACAAATGCTGCAGACGAACTGAACTCGACACAAAAATAAAAACAAAAACCAACAAAACTCAACTCAAAAAATCATGTAAAATGTAAAAAAGGAAAAATTTTGCAAACGAACACAAAAATGTATTTTTCAAATCTTTTGTTCCTTCAACAAAATAACGCAAGAGTCAAAGTGGGGAGAGCAACTGAATTGAATCTACGAAAGAGCACTAGACATAGAAGAAACAGAGAAGGAAGGAACGCAGCATTGGAGCACCAACGAACGCCAGCCGCACTGCTTCCGCTCGTTTCGCAAATATAATTTTCAAAGTATTTTTTCCCTCATTTTCTTTAACTACCAAATCGCTACACTGGAACACTCCCTTAGGGTAGAAATAATTTCGATCTACGAATATCTAAGCGTACGTATTTATATTAAAAGTCATTGCACTTTTTTCAGTTTCCTTGTACTGTTGTTTTTTGCCAGTTTTCAAATGTCGTTTGAGTGTTGCAAAAACAAATAAAAGTATTAAATTCGCTACCACATTGTACGCTTGAATATGAGTCGAAGAAAAACTAAATCGCATACGTCCGATAATTTGCCGATTGGTAGCATAGCGTACGATATTACTGGCTCATGAATGAAGAATTTGTGTAGCTTAGGAGGTATATTTATTGCACCATGGATCGGATAATTTTTTCACAAAATATCTGGCAGTTTTCCACTCAAAATCTCGAAACTTTTCTACTTCCACTTCTTGAACACAATTTGTCAGTCAGTTTAAAATCAAACACCAACAATTGTGGCAATCCACTTCAAACTAGTACAAAAAAATCAATGTCAAGAAAATATCTGCAAAAGATTTCTAACCTCTCAGCAATTCTGAGCTGTTAAGGATGGGCATTATTAAGCTTATGAGATTGCGTTTAGGTCAATAGGGCCAATAGCACTCTACCACCTGTCAATTCTGCAAAAACTGTTCTCAATTCCATAATAAAAAGATATAAACATTAAATAACGTTGACTCTTTTGCTAATTTCTATCCCTGATATTGACAACATGTAAAAATTCTTAAACAAAACAATATTGCGTATAAAACATAAATAGATTAGATTATTAAGGAGGTGGGCATTAAGTTCTCAGATCACTGCGGTCATCTAGGGTCTGTTGTGATACCCCCAAGAAATTGTTTTTTTTTTATGGTTCTCCTATGAGCTCATTTTTTTAAGGGGATTTAATATCTCTTTAGTAGAACTATCCGCTATGTCTCGCGGTTATAGAATAGAATATCTTAAGTAACGAAGACGGGTCCTTATAAGAACTTAACAGTACCATATAATATGTTCTGCTATTTCTTCCTCCTCGTTACATATTCGGCATGTATCGTCTTATGCTAGACCCAAGGTCGATAAGTGTTTATTGGCCCTACAATGCCCTGTGTAGAACCCTGAGGCAAATCGGATTTGATTCATGCTTAAATTAAGCAATTGTTTAGTTCTTCGTTGACAGATCTTTGACATGAATCATTTCGCTTGTCTGTTACCGGGGGTTTCGCTCCACTATTGTAGCGAGTTATTGACCAGTCAATTTTTTAAACTAATTTTAGCGGAACTCCATGGCCGGCCGCAGAATAGTCGTGATCCTGTGAATTCACTGGAGACCTAGCAAGTTCATCTGCCATTTTGTTGCCTACATGTCCCCTAAGACCTGGCATTCAAATGAGTTGTACTCTGTTGTGAGAAGTTAGACTGATTAGGATCTGTAGGCAGTTCCAAACTAAAGGTAATTTTGTATGCAGCAAGTGCAAGAAGAGCCGCTTTGCTGTCAGAGTGTATGTAATTGTTCTTGTTGACCACAGATCTGTTTTCATAATCCCCTAGGCAGAGCTCAATAGCATGCACTTAGGCTTGGAAAACTGAGTTACCTGTGCCCATACCTGCATAAATGATTTTTTTTTGGTCTCAACCCGTATACTCGTTTCCCAACTCCTTCAATTGTCTTGGAGCCATCTGTATTAAATTACATGATAGTCCCCTGTAAACTTGAGCCTAACCGGTTCCCAGTTATTTCTATCGGGCAATGTGACATTAAAGTTATGGCAGAAGTTATACCGCGGAAGGCATTTGTCGGTAGTAAGAATACTAAAATGTTCAACCTGATTAATTTCTTGGATTAGATTTGAATGAATGGTTTTACATGCCGTTCCTTCTGCTTTAGAGATGAGCTTACAGATAAGCTGTAGAGCTTCTTTCTTTAAGAATAAGTGAAGCGGAAATACCATAGGTTTAGCAATGTATTTAATGCCGCGGAAGGCGTTGTTCGCTATAGCTATATACATATAGCCACATTAAGAGCTTGAGAGCTTAGGACTGAGTCCCCAGTTCTTGCCTACTAGACTTTTGCTGGTCCAAATGGCTTTCCTGGCTTTCTTGATTTTCTATCAAGAATCACACCCAGATATTTTACTTCTTTTGAGAAATTAAGGGTTTCACCAAATAGTTTATATAGTAAACATACAAATTTATTAGTTCTAAGTTCAGCTTAATAGAAAATTACAAATCAGATTAGATTTTCAGAATAATATTTAAAATAATCTGCTCAATCAGCTTTTTATGATCTTTTTTTTTTGCTATTTCCATGAAAATTTATATTATTATATATATTATATTTATATACATATTATATTTATATACTTAGTCGCTCAGGCTGAGAAATCAGAAAGCATCTTTGATCCAATTGGATATAAAAAATGTTTATAAGTTTGTTGTAAAAAATATATTTGTGAGCTCACTTCATTATATTAATTGTAAAATATTCGACAATAATGCCTACGTTTTACGCAATAAACAGCCTTGTGCCAAAAATAATAAGTAAATAAATATAAATAACTACATATACATGCATATGCATGTACATATGTATGTGCGCACATATGAATATATATGTACGTTCGTTTTCCATTAAAAATGCATGCACTTTAAGTTTCAAATCAATTAATATACAATCGCATGTAATTACGCCAAATCGCAAGACAGACATACAATAACGCGTACAAACAGAAACACACACACACACATGCAGACAGATAGGCAGTCGTCAGGCAGTCAGACGGAGGCAGAGGCAAAAATAGAAGCAGACAGCCAGACAGACAGACAAAGCTAATAAAAATATTTTTAAAATAAACAAAAAATAAAAATTAAACTGTTTTGCATTTGACAGTGCGCAACCAGAACAAAGCGATCGATCGATCGTTCGAATATGATCATCGTCGTCGCACGCAAACTATTCTCTCCGTTCCTCTCATTTAATCCACCTCTGCCTTCTACCCTTAGCACAGCTGTTGGCCCGAAAATTTCTAGTTAATCAAACTCATTAGACATTAAATTAACGTCGATAATGTCCATCATTGAAACCGACGGCGAAACTGAACCTGTTGTCTGTTTGCTTGCCTTGCTCTGCTTGAATTCCTTGTATCTCTCTTTCTAATTCAATGGCATGGTCATCGCTCGTTTTGCTCTTTTTTTTTTTTTGTTTTTTGTCATTTACTTAAATATTCTTATTAAATGAAATTATATTTATAAATAAGCACGTTTGTTATTTAAATGATGTGACGTCGTTATGACGTCAAAGCACAAAACGATTATTTATGACAGCAACCACTTCAACAATCAAGAATATACAACAGAAGCAGCAACAGTAACAATAACAAGAATAACAGTAACAAACAAAAAATTTAAATGAAATATGTACACAAAAAAAATATAGAAAAAAAACACACAAAAATGTCATATATGTACATATGATATTTAAATAAAGTTCGACACTTGCTTGCACACACTTAATATAGACACAAGTGGCCAACCTACCTATGTATCTACTAACCAAGCGAACAAGCTAGCAGCTACCTACTTACTTGGCTACATCCACACATAAGTACATACAGCATAGCCAGATAATGAGCCAATACAAAAATACTACAAAACTACACAAATTCAAGACGGTATATTCATAACCAGCCATCAGTATATAATTTAAGACCTCTAGCAGGTAATCCTGCTTTTTGACGACGGGCAACACTGTGATCTATTTATATAAAAGTAAGGAATTAATTATGTTTTATGGCAACGAAAACCTTTATCCATTGTGAATAAATTATAATAACCAACTGAAATTTGTTTAATTGCGGAACCAAATTTACCTGCTAGAGAGTTAATAACTAATTTTAGAATTAAAGTTACCAGTTTAGTCTTTCTCCAGCCGGAAACAATTGCAATTCATGTCAATTTCTATCACTTTAATTCTATAATTATTAACCTGGTTAAAGAGTGTGGCACAAGTAGATAAATAAATGCAGACCTTGTTGCCTTCCGTTGCCCATAATAAATAATAATTAACTATAAACTAATAATAATATGCATGCATACATTAATGAAACCTGTGCAGCGCAGACCACTTCACTACACCGCCACCCATCCACATCTATACGTTGACAAACCGAGAGAGTAAGTAGAGAGTGTGTAAAAAATACTGCACCGCCATTTAAAACATTTGACGTAAGCATTTCATTTTACCCATGCTTTCAATGGTACCGTTATACAAACTCGTATGCAAAAATAAAAAACAACAACGCATGTACATGTACGCCCAGTTCCGGAGAAATATATAGGTACTGTGTTGTAGTTTCCAATTTAAATTTCGAAGGGAGAAGGAAAGAATGGGATAATTAGGTTCCTGTGTTGATGTGTGAAATTACCAATAATTATAATAGGATGGGTCGTTCAGTTCATTTTATTTTTTTTTCATTATTGTATGAGTATCATACACGAGATTGCCAATTGAAAGAAAAAATAAAGCTCATTCAAATCAAATGTATGGAAGTATTCTGTATGTACAGTAGGTGAAAAAAATTTGTTGTCAAAATGATTAGCACCAAATATCTTCGCAATAATAGATAATAATAAATAAATAATAGCTTTGAAATTTGTTGCAATAATAATATAAAGAAAGAAATTCAGTTCTGATTTTCTTTTAATATTACTAAGTGATAGTACGATGGTGTAAATTAAGTTGTCAAAAGTTTCAGCATCTAAAATGGAAAATGGCCACCTTTTTCGCTAACAATTGTAGTCGATTGGTCTTCTATATTGAAAACGATAATTTTACATCGCTCTGGAGTATTTTGCACCTAACCTTTATTCATAATTACCCTATATTTCTTAATACTGTTGGGAGCGTGCTCCATTTTCAATCTGTCCTTTCATTACCGTTTGATGACGAGTCAGGGCTTAGTGATGATCATTAGGAAATTCTTTTTTCATCATTACGAACATATTTTATTGTCATTTTAGAAATTTTGATTGGACATTGTGATTTGAGTTGATGAAAATTTTACTTATTCAGTTTTTCTCTTCAGGTACTGGAACGGATTTTGGAGGATCAGATACTATATCAGCATTTAACTTGGTTTTTTTAATGATAAAATTTTGATTATACTACCCCTGTACAAACATTCTGAAACTCTTTTCTTCTTTGAGATGCCTTAGAGGTCAGTAATGGGGCCCATAGTAAAGGAAAACTCTCCAAAAATCATTCCCCCTATGAGCATTTTCTATTCATTTCATGGACTTGACTTACTACAAGAGAGCTTTGTCATAAAATAGTTGCAGTTTTAATTCGTTATCTATATAATTAAAACGATTAAATTTTTGTCGTATCCTTTCATTTGTCATAAATTCTCATGTTTCATACAAAATTATGATTATTTTATGATTATACGACAGTATATGACAGCCTATGAGGCGACTTAGAAATATTTTTTTTTAGATTTTTATAAAAAAAAATTATCTGCGCGATAATTTTCCATCACAAAACACATAAAAATAACTATAAACAACAATCGTGTGATCGCAGAAAGTGCAAACTGACCATAAATTATGTGTTTATTCTTTCTTCAGATCTGCCAATTAATTTAAAAAAAAATAAATTTGCACTTGTCCATTAATTAAAATAGAATAAAGGCCGCCTCAGGGCGGCCTTACTGGTTAGAGGTTTAAGTTTCGGCTGTGGTAAAACTGAGTGTTGCTAGATGTAATTTGACGTCTCCACTGTAAAGTTTGACATTTGTTAACAAATACGTACTCAGAACGTTTTTTCATACAAGCGTCATTTAGTTGTTTACATTGAGTTGAAAAATTAATTTTTTTTATATTTGTTTATTATGATTTTCGACAATGCACTATCACAACAACAGTGTATTGATAAACTTAATTCGATTTTTGGCGATGAAGCACCTTTAATAATAGAATTTTGGTCGTCATTCGCTCACTGACGAATTCAGTGAAGGTCGCCCTAAATCAGCTGTTGTGCCAGAGAGCATCGATGCTGTGCAAGAAAGCAGGCGACCTTAGGCATTAGTTCAACCCGCATACATAAGATATCACATAATCATTTGGCCGTGAAAAGGATTTGTTCTCGTTGGATCCCACATAAACTAAGCGACGGCCAAAAAAAAAAGGCTCGTGTTGACTGGTGCAAGAAAATTATTAAAAAATACAACGACGGAGGGTCGAAAGATATGTATAAGATCAAGACAGGTGACGAATCATGGATCTTTGCGTATGAGCCAGAAACTAAACAGCAGTCTACTGTATGTGAGCTAAATCCAACAGAAGTTGTTCGCGCTTGAAGCACTGAAAATGGTCGCTGGCTTCTTTGGAAAAACTGATCATATGGCCACGGTACCAATTGAGCAACGCAAAACGGTCACTTCTGAATGGTACACAACCATTTGCTTGCCAGAAGTATTTGGTGAGTTGAGGAAAAAAAAGCAACGTCGTCGAATCATTCTTCATTAAGACAATGGGAGCTCCCACACATCTCGTCAAGCAACCGAATTTTTGACCACTCATCGGCCGTACAGTCTTGACTGGACACCCAATGATTTGCTGCGCCTGAAGAAGCTGTTGATGCGTTCCAAAACCATGTTTTAAAGGTGTCTCAAAAGGAATGGAAAAACTGTTTTGACACTTGGTTTAAATGAATGCAAAAGTGTATAAATCTTCATGGAGAATATTTTGAAAAGCAATAAAGCCATTTTCAAAGAGTGCTCCTCTTATCATTAAAAACTATTGTTTGAGTGGTATAGAACATTTTCTTCCATCATTTGCTATTTCATTGACCGTAGCTCTATTTTATATATGCAAGTGTATATTTAAAATAGCTATAAATGTATGTGGTTGCATAACTGCTATTTTGCGGTAGTACTATTTCACTGTATCACCAAGCAAACATACACACACACACACACACACACACGTTCTTCCTCCGTTTATTCAAATATGTATCTACCCACACCATTTCCACACTACAATTTCCCCTCGCACTCTCTCCTCATTGTTGTAGTGCATAGTTGTGGCCAGTTCCTGTTGATATCCTGTTCATTTAGTCTCATGCCTTTTTTATTTTTGGATAAAATTTGCCATTGTGCTTTTTTGTTCTTCGTTGGTAGCAAAAGTGTTTTTTCCCTTTTTTTTACGTTATCATTTGTCTTTGGAACCTTCTGCTTTGATGAGTTTTTTATTGGTCGTGTACTTTTACTGTTTTTTCATTTACTTTTGCTGCTTCTATTCCATTTTTGTTTGCCCATAAGCCAAAACGACAAAGAGACCGACAGCGACGACATCAACGACGATAACACTCTTAATTTCATGTGCGACAAAAATTGACAAAGGCGTCATAAGCGAACAACGAAACGAGAATAAGCAAAGTGGCAAAATGAATTTATACAGGTAAAAATTACGATGAGATGGGTGGAGAAGACTACGTTGCTACTAATGTTGCTTGTTGGTGGTTGCTATCCACAGACATTTACAGATTTATGACCTCATAAGAATTTCAAATGAAATTACTTATGACGAAAATTATTCACATTCTTCGAGCTATGTACGTCGACGGCAACGGTGAATTTATGTAGCAAAAGTTTTATGCTTCGCGAATAAAATTGACACAACTTCAGCTCGCCCTCTCCCTCGCTTCTCTGGCCGCTATGTGATATGCAAATAGTTGATGGTGCTTGCTTTGTGTACACTGACATTCCACACACCTTGCTGACAACCAAAAATTTTCGTAGTTATTTATTTGGAGGGTCAAGTGGCACGGCAAATGAGTGCGAGTATAGGCGAACTGATGGCCGCCTTTCTTTCATATCTATATTCATATCAGTGTCCCCGGAGGATTTGTATTTCATATTTTAGATGGCTTTCTGTAAAACAACCTCTATGGGAATTTCGTTTTTCTAGTTCTTAATTTCTTAAGATTGTATCTGTAACATTGTTACACTATGTAATTATTTTATCTAATTTTTATGTTTTGTGATGAAATTTAAAAGAATTTTCAAATATTTGTTTTTTATCTTCTACAAGTTTAGTATTAAGTAATCAGATTATATACTAGAATAGTTACAACATCAATTATTTTTGGATGATTTCAAATCATTTACAAATTTTTTCTTAGAATATTTCCTTCTTCTCTCATGATTCTTTTCTCTCCATTTCTTCTTCTTTTTTTTCTATCGACGGTGGCGGCGGAAAAAACATTTTCAAATGTGTGCACTCAAGTGAAAATGGAAACTTTTGCTAAACTACCTTAAAAATCACCTTAAAAAAAAGGAAAACTTTTTAACGCATTTAAATGGAAAGTTGGTTTTTCAAGTAGCACACAAAACGAAAAAAAAAAAAGGAAAATGAACTGGCATCAAATAACGACATGAAAAACTTTCTACTAAAAACAAAATATTGTTGTAGCTTGTTTTTCTTTATATTTCTTCTTTTTGATGAAAAAAAATTGTCCAATAAAAGATACTGTTGCTGAGTTTAGCTATCGCGACGAAGGCTCCACAAAGTTTCCTTCCTTTTTATTATTTATTTTTTTTTGTTTTAATTTCAAACAAATCAAATTGAATTTATTTATGGTTCATTGACCAAAGCACAGTGCTCAGGCACAAAGTTGCAATCAAAAGGGAAATAAAAAGATAATAATTTCAAGAGGAACCAAAAGAGACACACACGAGAATGTATTTTTTATTTTTGAAAAGCAACTGGAAAAAACTATGGCCGCTCAGTTTTGATTTACGTTTTACTAGTAATTTCGGGTCAAAAATTCTGCATTTCTTATACTTTTGCGGCCAACATTTTTAGAATTTCTGAGAATAAAATGGAAAAAAATCAGAACTGACAAAGAGGGCAGAAAAAATGTAGAATTTTTTCGAGAAAAGAAAATGCTAAAAGTTTGAGAAGTGTATATAGGTTATTGAACATATCTGGAAAATCCTCACACTGAAAAATATTGACTAATTGATAATCTTTTGCAACAGAAAAACAAATTTTTTTACAAATATTATGAAGAAAGTAATTATCTACGAAATTCGTCACATTGATTTCATACTCCTTATAAGTAGAACTACCGATATTATCAATACACATTACTGTCGAGTTTAGCTTTATTTCTTAAGCTAAACTCGATTTCTCTAACAACAACAATGTTATTTATATCATATTGATATTTTGTTATTAATTTAAGGGTATTTTATAGTTGATTTGATAAATGAAAGAGAGAAAATTATGACAAGTTTCATTTCAAATGCTATTCATCAATATGATCACTTCGCGCCTTGATGACGGATTTGAAAATTGTTAACATTCTTTCAACTAGATTTTGGAATTTTTCCAATTCGATATCGTTTCACGAATGTTGAAGGCACTCCCACAAGTGCGATTCGCTGGTTAGTTGCATCTTTCGGACCTGACGGTCGAGCTCATCCCATAACAGCTCAATTGGGTTAAAGTCTCAGAACTGTGGTGGCCATTTCATTATTTCAAGTAGTTAAATAGTTTTGACATTACTTAGAAGTGTGTTTGGGATCGTTATCCTGTTAAAAAATAAAACCATATCCGACTAAGCCAATCCGTTGGAGTATCAAATGATATTTTTCTTTTCTTTATTATTCTGTTGGTGCAAGACAACTGGATTTGAAATGTTCGCCTGATTTTCTACGAACATAGTTGCGTCGCTTACTACCGAATATTCTTAATTTGGATTTATCCGTCCAAAGTACCGATTTCCATTGATCGATTTGCAAATTTCAATCGTTTTTATTTACAGTCTTTTTAACAAGAGCTTGTACGTCCTAAGTCCTTCAAAACATACCCCAATCAAAAAAAAATTTCCCACATTATTTTTAAACATTTTTTGGTCAAATGCGCTGACATAGCAATATAGTTTCCAGTTACCACAATTTTGAATAATTTCGTGGTAACGCGAGGTCATATTATTTCTATTTTTCGGCATATGATTGCGGCAAACTCCGCCATTTTGACTTAGGCTGTCGTTTCGATTAGACAATGCTCTTAACATTTTTTCTACTCATCTTAAGCTTAATAGTTGCTCAAAAATCATGTACTGGATATCCAAATTTTTCGTAAACATTATTATTTTGTCGAGACCCTGTTTTGAAAAGCATCCCCAAACATTCCTAGATGCTTAACTTATCTCAGAACCATTTTACTGCCCTTAATGGACAAGGATCGTACCTACAGTCAAAAAAAAAAGATTCGTCTGTAAAGGCATATGTTTGACACTCCACACCTGACATTTTTTTGTTTGTTTTGCCGTCAGTTAGAGTTTGGTTATGGTAGCTCAGAATACAATTTGGAATTCATTTAAACGACTTTAGATTTTACTAAGGGATATATTAATTACCTTCAGCGCCAGTTTTTGTTGGGCTGCTTCAAGTGTAAAGGTAGAATTGGCTTCAGAAACTCATGCTATCACCAAATCCTACTGCTTCGATGTTGCTCTAGAGCCACATGATTTTGTAAGTTGTAAACATTCTGGTGTCTTAAAAAAAGTTGGTTCTTAAAAAAAGTTGGGCATTTCGGATTCCCTTGGATGTGAACAATTGCTTATAAAACGCAATTATAATTGCGATTGTTTGAAAGGTTATACAGCGCCATTCGCAATGGAATGTTGAATGTTGAAAATAAAATCCAACTTGATACTTAAACTTTTTCGTACAATTAAGCCGAACACGCTCTTGTTGAAAAGACAGTATTTACAGTATTTGGCAACACGGCCAACCATGCCTTTTGCAATCAATCTTCGTTTCGCTGTTATAACTGAAATTGGCCTGGGCAAAGTTTTATTGATTTTTTCTGCGATATCTGGTGTCATTTTGAACCGATTATTACCACTTATGGTATTTTTCGAGCGGCCACTACGAATTTTGCTTACATTTGAGCCGGTTTTAGCGTATCTTTTCAATGTTGTCACGACTCCGTTTTGCGAAATTCCAACTATTTTAACGATTTCGCGTTGTTTTGCCGGTTTTTCTCAAAATAATCACTTGTGCTCTCTTTTCAATAGATAATTCACTTTTTTTTTTGCCATTTCGAAAATATTTTTTGTTATTTTGAAAATAACCAATTATTTAAAGATAGAAAAAGTGTGCATGGACATGAAATGAAAGGGTTTTTTTAAATATTGATGTGTAAACATTTTAGCTCACGGTATGGGCAAAATTTCAAATGTGTAAAATGTGAGAATAACTGTATCGTAAGATGTAAGATAACTGTAACGTCCAGTTCCCGTCTTGCTCACACTACTGCGCGACATGACTGTGCTACTCTAAACAACAAAGAGAAGGGAGAAGAGAAGAAGAGAGGGAGAAATTAAAATACGAGCGGAGTTTGTTTGTTTATGTTTCGATCAATTTACTCACACGTATATAATATGTGCATACGAAAACAAAATGTTCGTGTACATTTATTCGTGGCAGAATTATTTGTTGGTGCTAAACGTGTGTAGATCGACTATACCATACAAGCAGAGAAGTCGCCGTAGCAAACACTGGCGTTTTGCGTTTTGCATTCGGTTAGTTAGATTGGATTAAAATTAAATATTTTTTAAAATATAAAAACAATACAAAATGATAAGTAATAAACAATCTAGGTTTCAATAAATGTATAAACAAAATGTAGTGATAATGATAGCAAACCACAGCATTATAAAAATTTTGCTTTGTGCATTAACCTTAGAAAGGCAACACTTTTTTTTATCTATGAAAATAGCAAAAATGTTAAACAGAAAAAATCAAACTTATTTATTATAAAATCACTTATTTACTTCAATAAAAATACATTGTTTCTTAGTTTTATTAAATGCAGTTAAGGCAAATCTCTTTGCTGTGCTTTTAAAAAGTAGTGGTGTGACTGGTCAGCCCTGTTGCTTTTCTAAGGTTAAATGCGGAAAGCACTTATCATCGCCTGAGAATTAATTTGGCGTATGTGTGTACAAATTCATATACCTATACGCCAAATCAGTTCTAAGGCGACGTTAAGTAAAATTTTTACGTCTAATAAAATTTCAAATCGACAAGAAGAAAAACTTAATGCGCGGAAAAAAGATGCAATTGCAATTGTATATATACGAGCATATCGTGCCCGATGCATTGAGTAAAAGAAAAATGATTCAAATTCAACATATCAGCCCTATTCACGATTTGGTGCAAATGCAAAATAATTCTGTTATCACAACAACAAATACATACGATATGGAACAAAAATTTGCATTTGCATTGATGCAAGGCCATTTGCAATTTATAGTGAATTGGCTATTACAAATATATAAAAGATAATGATATCTAATAAATTTTTAAGTTTATAAAAGAATTCTTTTAATTTGAATTATTTACCTTTGAATCAAATCCCTATAAATGGCTATACATATGTGAGCTTATGTATATGGCATTCAGTTGGTTTAACTGTTTACACATCAAATATCTTGCGTGCTTTGCACGCATCCATTGTTTTTTTTTTTTTTATCAAAATTCTCGATGATAGAATTCTTTGTTTTTACATTTTTGCTATTTTTCATAAAATAAACATGAGAGATATTGAAAAATAATTGAGAATCGTTAAAAAAAAAGATAGACATGATATAAATAGCATTACTTCTGGTTAGAAAAATCAAGCAATAAATACCGAAAATCTAAATTTTTTTCTAAAATTTCCCTTAATTAATTTTCGGTTAACTTTGAAGATGGTGAGTGCTAAGTGAGCTATAATTTCGAACAAAGCTTTATTTTCTGTGGTCCGTTTCTTCATAACGCATTCCAGTTTCTAGTTTTTCCAAGCACACATTTGCCTTCGAGTCCGATAACACCATGTTGGGATACTTCGGCGAAAGCGGCATCATACTTTTCCGAATATTTCAACTACAGAACAATTCAATGTCAATAATGATGAGGATATTCGGGTGGCCAAGGAGCTATTGTAATAGTTTGAAGGGTATGTTTCATCAATAGTTGCGTCGACTGTACAGCTGGGAACTCCAGAACGGGAGCAGAGAATATTGCGATTGTTAAGGATTTACGCAGCTTATTGCCCACCCTAGACTGTAAATGTTTCGCTTAAAATGAATGTATGTACACACAGTCACAAAAGTATACATACGATACAATTTTTTGACTTTTTTACGTAATAATTAAAATGTGAAAATTGCTTGGATGCAGATTTGTTATTTTGCCTTTTTTACACTGATGTTATCAACAACAAAAACAATTCCTATTAGTGTAGCATGTAAGAAAAAGGAAAAACGGAGCCCCTATATAGTGAAATATCACAAAACTACAAGAAACCTAAAGTTGTCTATGGAGGTCATTCAAATTTTTTAACTTTAATTTTCAATATTTTTTAGAATATTCTTAAACAATTTTGTAAACACTTTTTCTTTACTTACAGTTTTATTCATTCAGATATTGTTCTGTTTTTGGGTTTTCTTAGTTTACAATGATGAATTAAATAAAACTGCACCAAAAAAAATTTTAAATTTGAACTATTAAGTTAGGAAATCAAATTTAAAGAAAATCGTACGTATACTTATGTGAGTGTGTGTATGTTCTTCGGCTTCGAATCAATATTTCTCGCTGCTCTACTCATAGCTATAAATAATATATTACTGCTCTTCCACATTAAAACATTACTGACCAACTAATTACTTACTTAGTTACACTTTAAGTGTCAAAACAGAAATTATTAAAATAGCTAAAGATAAAAAGAAAAGCAATTACAACAAATTCATTAAAGTCGTAACTAACTTAATTTCGAAACGGCTTTATTTCTTCAATCTCATTAAAAGCTATTGTCATACAAAAGAAAAATTAAACGGCTAAAAGAAAAACAAAATATTTAAGTACAAGAATATATCAACTATTACTATGAGCGCATGGTTAAGTTACGTTCAGTTAATTTTATCGAAATGACAAAGACTAGACTTCATAACTGGCGTTATTAGCCATGTCCAGAACACACAAAATCGCATCACCATCGCCACCAGCAACAGCAATGCCAATACCGTCATCATAATCATCGAAATAATAGCAATAAGATTTAAGAAAATCGATGAAAAAAAAAGTAAAAGGGGATCGCCATACATGGTCGAAGAGAGAAGCCATTATCAACCAAATCGGGCCATTCTTCAACTTGTTTATTTCATTCCTTTTTGTTTCACTCTTGGCTTGTGGCCTTGGCATGTTGTATGTGTGTTTTGTTTTGTATTGTTACAACACACATTTTCCTAAGCAGCAATTTTAAAAGAACACCAACAACAATCATTCAAATTACCCCATGAATTTCCACCGTAGCAGACAATTCAATTTGCCATCCTTTTGTTGACTCGTTCTTTTTTATTTATTCAAGTAAGTCGGGAGAAAGAGAGCATTTGGCATTCTTGTATCTTCTCGAGTGTAAAATGAAAGAGAGTGAGAGGAGAAGAAGTGAGAGAAAAGAAAGAAAGTAATTGTTTTGACATTTTTGTTTGTTTCTTTTTTTAGTGTGGAAAAAGTGTTTATATATTTATGATGGCGCAATGCCGGCGCAGCGATATGCAAATTTGATTATTTTCTTTACTTTTTTCAAGGATTTGTGTAGGCATATCACAACGGCAACAACAGCAACAGCAGCAAAATAACAACATGGCATTAGCATGTATCAGCGCCGCTAACGATAAACATTACTTTTTTTCCTCACAAGTAAAAGTAAAAACAACAAGAGCTGAGCCGGATAATATGAAATAGTTAGAGCATAAGGTTGAAAGGTTATGTTTAGAAGATTTTGTTTACGCTTTTCATCGAAATCAAAAAACTGCCAAAGGGGCGTGCGTTGAAATGTGAAAAATGCTTCAAGGTCTGCGACGACGATACCGCAGAAAAAAACAAAATTTATTGTGCGTGAAAGTTCATTAGAACTTTATAGCTATCTATAGATCAATACAAGGCTTAAGCATTTCATAATAGTTAATTATTTTTTACATTCATACCTTTCATTAGACAGAATTTATGTATATGGCAACTCATTGCTATTGAAACTTAACGCGTTTTTTCACGTTTTCAAAGCGGGCACAATTTACCGAGAACCGTTTTACCGATCGAACTGGAATTTGGTACACTTATTTAGATTAAACTGGCGAAGGAACGGGAGAATTTTAAAATGTTGTTTTCTTTTTTTTTTTGGCAAAAATTGCATTTTTAAGTTTCAGCAGCCGCAATTTTGTAAAAACATAATTTTTTCAAAACCGTCTCGTTCATCCGCCAGATTAACTAACTTACTTGACTGGTAAACTGGTGAAACATCTTCTTTTTTTTATTTCAGATGTCTTATTCTCGAATTACAGTGCTCATCATCCCAAAAAAAAAAAAAATGTCCCACACAAACTTATCCTTGTGAAAAACATGTTTTTGTGTCCTATAAGTAGACTTAGCGGACTTAACCCTTTCGGGACCGTAAGGAAATCAGAGGAGATAGCGCAAAACCGGATTCGGGTTCATATTGTCTAATTCCAATTTCTTGTTACAATTTTTCATCAAAACAGACATTTTGCGCTTCTGAAGGAATAAACTTTTATGGGTCATCAGTGACCCTGTGGCTTTCAGTGGGATTTTTTACGAATTTTTTGTGTACATTTTTTTAGATATTTTTTTTAGAGATAGACAAAGTTACTTGGTATTAATTTTTTACTTAAACCTTTCTCGACCGTAAGAAAACTAGAACCGAGAGAGCAAAACCGAGTCAAATTCGCATTCTTCGTCTCCTATTTCATTGTAAAAAAGTTCTTAAAAACTTTCCATTGAAGATCTTAGGGTCACCGGTGACCCATAGCAAAACTTGTATTTCCAAAAAAGTGAACAAAAATTTAAAAACATGGGAAATCATGTTTTAGTAAATTGTTTTTCCCAAAACATATTGAAAATTTGGTGTGTTTGGACAAATATGTACAAAATGTAAAAAATAGGAGCGTTGAAAATTAACAAAAAAAAAACTCAATTTGCTCACTTTGATCCGCTACAATACCGTTATAAAAACAAAAAAAAACAAAATTAAAGAATTATCCTGACGATAGTCTAGTGGGTAGTGCACTAGACTTTCATCTGGGAGGTTCGGGTTCGATTTTCATCTTCGTCTGGTGGTTAATTTTTATAACTTTCTTATATTCACTTTTAATTAGAAGTGTATGAGAATTATAAGATAGTGTACAAGTACACACATTAATTGGTAATGGCAAAACCACCAAGCCGATAAAAAATTGCCACCGCCGTTCGGAATCGGCATTAAACTGTAGGTCCAACTATGTCGCATCACAATGGGCCGTTCAGGCCTAAGTATGTCTCTCGATAGCCACTCCAACTTAAACTTAAAGAATTATCAATTCTCTTTCTAAATACCCTATGTTTATAAAAATTGCTTGGACAGTTTTAAAAAAATTGGACTGCGCCATCCGAAATTGGGGCAAAAGAAAAGAAAAATTTCTTAAACCATTGTATTTTTTCAGGCTAACTCGCTCTGTAAATTTATTAAAATTCATATCATACCAATGGTTTTGGCCATCAAAAATTTTGCAAGTGTTGTTCCATAGACAATTGTCTATTTTTTAGCCACTACTGCAAATTGTCTTAAAATTTCTCAAATCATTTCCCCGTTCATATAAATACAATCCAAAAATCTGAGTAACCAGTGGCGTAGTTTGAAATTAATTTCGGGGGACTGCGATTTTTTTGTTTTACAAAAATATTAACTATTAATAATAACTATCATTTTATTTTACATGGAAGCGATAGAAAAATATCCATGAAAACGGTTTTTTCACAAAATTGCTAAAAAGTTTAAGTCGGAGATATCGATGGTTAGTTAAAAGATTAAGCTATCTTAAGCTATTAGAGGTCACCTTAAAATTCTGCCATTTACCTAGAGTTACCAGACTCCAAAAATCACGAATTTTCCGGGGGTGGAAAATGTGGCAATGGAAAATAGTAAATTTGGAAAATGAAGCAAAACTAAGCTTCATATCTTACCTTTTCAACGACACCAACTTTGTATCGATCGCATTATTTATAAGCGAGTAAAAGGTTATTTACCGGCTTGGGTACCTTTCTACCTTTTCTACTTTTCTTGGCTGTGGTGCTAAGTACTCGGCCGTTTTTTATTAGCAACTTTTGCCATAAAATTGGGCAGTTTTGTTAGAAAAATTTCGGAAAAAAGTTTGGCACAGTGGCCTAATGGGTCGAAAAATTCCCAATGAATATTTAAGCAACGCATTGAAATATGAGGCTGAATTTGCGTGATCATTTTATATCAATTCTAGGTCATGCATGAAATTTTATCGAAATCGTATGTCTGGAACTAGTACAACAGAAATGGAAGCTATATCTACTTCTATTTAGAAAATAAAGTGAAAAGTTTCAAAACTATATTAAAGCCTGTTTAGACTTATGGGATGCAATTATGGGGTACAGCCAGAAATATTGAAATACTACAACGCTATCAACCCAAAACTCTAAAAATGATAACCAATGAAATCAACTTGATGGAAAAGTTTTGCATCCCTCTCGTATTCAGCGCACAAACATATAAAATTACATTAACTAATGTATAACAGGCTGAGTGAACGTATGTATTCAAATTATAGCTTATATTAAATCATTTTAGAAAAATTCGATTTCGCAGGCCTGTGATGTCCGTTGAAGCTGACAGCCGCGCAAATAAAAACAAAAGGAAGTTACCTTGGTAAAGCGGCAAAACTTTTGCCAGCAAACAACCAGCAGCAATATATGGAAGTGAAGCATTTTCATATGTTTGCCACTATGTATGTATTTATTACGTGGGTCTTTATTACTGCGGTCAGTCCAAACTTCAAACCACTACAATCATCCTACCCATAGAATTTTCTAGCTGGTCAATATTTGTGGTGGAATACAGCCCATCTTTAGACACTTACACACTTTAGTAGGATGCGAACACAGCATACAAAAGAAGAAGAACGAAGTTTATGCAAAAATGTATTCAAGGCGAGATATTAAATGAGAAATGGTAAGAGTCACCAGTATTGCTTAACTGCTGCTAAATGCAAAAATCATTAACTGCTGCAATATCTCTTCTGCAACATTCATACATTCATTCGAGATATGTACACATTTGGTTATGTAGACTTTCATGGGGTGTTTTTTTTTTTTTTTTGGCTTTGACTTTGGTTTAATGCCATACTACCTACCTACTTCATTCTTTTATAACATTCCATAGTCTACTGCTAAAAATCATCATTCTCGTTGTTGCAGCATCATGTTTGTTTTTTTGTGCTTTTCTTTGAACTCTTCTTACTTAGGCTTAATCCTGGGTGGTCCGAATTTTTTGTTTCTTTTTTTTTTGCATTAAGAAATTTTGCTTTATTGAATTCGAAAGGTGTTTTTTTTTTGTTGTTGTCTTGTTTTTGTTTCTTTTTTTCTCGTTAACTTTGAGTTTCATAAATTTTTTCAGTTTGAGGCAGGTAAAACAACTGTGATAAACAATTGTGTTTTCATTTGTTATTTCTCTTAAAACTTTAGAGTTCGCGCTACAATGACTTTGACTTTCAAAAGTCTAAGTATACTTGAAAGGATAATGTCTTTAATTTCACAGTAAGAGCACAACTGTCTATTTCAAGCTTTTGAGAAGAAGATTCCTTGCAATACACTTGTAAATGTATAGGTTATGATAACCGACCGATTCCTCTAAATCCTTAAGCCACTAAACATGCTCAATCGTTTCTATGTACTTTGATACAAATTCGAAAGTATCACATAACCGTTCCCTATTAGAGTTGCTACAAATAATATCCATTAAAGACACCGCTTATATCCCAGTTGAACTTAGGATGATCGTAGGAGTTTTCATCGACCCCCATAACTATTAACAAAGAAAATTTTCTCAACGGGGGAATAAAATCCCATTTTCAAGAGAAAGGATAGGAGGAGATGGAGGAAAAGTCCATACACAAAAATGGTTTAACTCTTCTGCAATTTTATTCAAATGGAAAGGGAATATTTTAAGAAATTCATTTAAATTATATAAAAAGAATAGAGCTTTAAAAGAGAAACCATTAATTTATACATAATGATTATAAGTACTACGTTAATCACAAAAACATTTTGTTGAATTCTATTTTGTTCTTATTATTGTGGTTTTCTTATTATTTTAGATAAATATTTTTTTGAGGCTTGAAGTAAAAAACTTTTTCATACAACTTAAATTTGCGTTATTAAAATTTTTCAGTTTATAGAAGTTTCCAAGGATGAATTTTAAAGGGTTCTTTGTTGTTGTGTTGATAGTAGCAGGTAAAAGTTTAGCCACAGTTAAAGATGAAATACTGAGAATACAAATGCAAAAGAGAAAGATGAGCGAATACTTATTTATTTCAAATAATTTGTTTGTGATTTTCAAAGATTATACAAAGACATTTCCAAAATAAAATTCAAAAACAAATTTAAAAAATAAATAAAGCAAACAACGAACAGCGCGAACATCAAAGTAAAAAAACACAAACGAATAATAACAATAAATACTTGAATCAATTAGAAAAAATAATAATGAGAAAAAAGGAAAGAATAACACAAACGAACGAAAGTATTTAAATGAAAATTAGGATAATTTGAGTATCATTGAATTGTGAAAGAAGAGAAATGAGGGGTGGAAACAAAAGTAACGCTTGCCACACAAAAGTAAACAAGTGGCATATACATACATATGAGTAGGAGCAGCAAACAAGGATGTATATGGCTATAACTATGACCATTGACAAGCGAGTGGAGAAGGCAATGGCAATGATGGTGATAGCATTAACAAGACTAAACTTTAAGTGAATTGATTAAAAAGCAAGCGTGAAAATGTCGAGCAGCATGTGGTCGAAAGCGACCAATGAGTTTTTATTCATTTTTACATATGTGCATACATACATATATTTTATACATAAATATGTATCCTAAAAACTCCCAGGGAAATGCAGGAATGTGCGGGTGTACGTATTGAGTATGTTCACGCACATTATATACATTCAATCTGCAAGTGTTTTATATATTCGTACAAATAACATTTTATTGATTGAATAAATGACTGAATGAGTTGGTTGGCTGATGTAAAATAAAACTGATTGAATTGTAAGTAGGTATTGAATTTGTTAGAATTATTGAGTATGGTTTAGTTTTTTCGTGGCAAATTCAGTAGCAGCAGAACGTTTTCCCCATGGCACAAATGGGAATGTGTGGCAAATGACGCATTCAATATTTGTGCGTAAATGTAGTGGATAGCAATAAACACGCACGCACATGTGAACTACTCCATTCAACACTAAGTAGATATAGCTTCTATTTAAAACCACATCAAAGACCTGAAGAAAAGATAACACCGAGAAAATAATAAAATCAACTGGAACGGCAAATGATTAAGAAACGAACAAAAATATGGGCGTAACTACTTACTTTCTCAGATTCGAAAAAAATTATGAATCTTTCATTCTTTCTTTCATTGATTATATTTTCGAAGAAATTTTTATTTCCTCCAAAATTATATGAACTTTTATGCACAATGAACTTATTAATGTACGCTCTACATTGATTTCTTATGTAGAATTTACTGAGATATTGAAAAAATAGCGCTATTTTTTACAGGCTTTTCCTTGGTTTATGTCAGTACATCATAGCCAAAAAGTCTATTCTGAAATCTTTAAGCATTTGACAGGCTTTTCGTTCAGTTTTCACAGTAGGTTAAGCCAGCTTATGCATATTATAGTTGGGCCTTTAAACTTTCTTATTACCCAGGATACCTTTTGAATGCATATTGCGGGTTATTTAAAAAACATTTTATAATTTTCTGACACACTTTTTTTATTACTTATGATTTCGCCGAATAATCAACCACTATTGCTAACTGGCATAAAATATTATTTGACATATTTTTCAAAACTAATCTGATCAAAATAATTGAAATTCAATTCCTATGAAAGAAGTTACAGGTGAAAAAGCGGCCAGTTTCTAATCACGCACCCCTTAATCTTCGTGCATTGCCAAATTGAATTCAATTCACTCTTAAAAATATATATATCAAAATCTATTCAGTAACAACAATTTGATATAAAAATTCTCTTTTTTCAGTATTCTATTCGATATCTTTAAGTGAAAATTACAAAACTTTTCTATTCTTTTTTCGTCATCATCATTATCATAGACAATTCAACTCAACCGTTATCATTAAAGTAATCAGTGGAATTTAACACCATCACCACCACTGCTACCACCATGAATACCATTACTATCGCCAATATGACAGAATAGGAAAGAATACCTACAGTAACCATAAAGAGAGCAAGAATAACAAGAAAAGGCTCACAATATAGCAGCATAGTTTAATCTGACGAGATTTTTTTCTAAAAATAATGGCATTTTTTCTCAATAATTTATAAATACCTTTAACAATCATAGCTCGCACATCTATCAAACTTTATTTTTTTAATTGCCAAAACCACTGTCAGTAACTAACACTCACCAATAAGTATTCGTGTCATGTTTTCGATCCTGCTAAAGATACTATCAACCTCAAAAAAGAGTTTTGATAGATCATGTACCGGAGCAGATTATTAACAGAGGTTTTGGAAGGTGTATTTCGATTTCAACTGTTTTATATAAGTAAAAAATCCGAGTGTTCTCAGAATAGGGATAATAGAACTGTAAATTTGTAATTTATTTGCCAATGTGCATAAAATTTGATAGATAGCAGTCAAAATGGCACTTGGCATCTTTGGTCGAAGAGATTTTTTTTTTAGTAAACAAATAAACATTCTCAATTTGTTAATACACTAAAGAAGTGAATATTCTTGAATTAGCTGTTATGTCGACAATTATCTAAAAGATTTATGAAAGACACGAAAAACATTTTCTTGTGGATATATTTAAAAAGAAAAACTCTTGCTTTTTATATTTTATCCATGGTAGAAGTATTTAGAGCAGTGATGGCCAACTATACATTCAGAATGAGCGACTTGGAAATGAGCCTTGTACGTGTGAAATTTCTTACGCTCTTAACCACGCGGGCTACCCTTTGGCCCACTCTGATTTAGAGGTAGATGCATTTTTTCAAAAAGTAATGTAGCCATTTCAAATTTTTGATAAGTAAGAGGAAATTTTAAGAGATGCATTTTTTAAAATGGGTACAAAAATTACTTAGTACAATATTATAAATTTTATTTATAATAAAAAAGTATAGGTAATGTTATTTAAATTTGTTTTCTTTATTAGCAAATACCTTGAATAAGTTGAGAGTTAATAAATAATATAAAAATAGCAACTAAATCTCCCTATGTATATGCAATACTATGCAAATTATTTTCTTATAAATTCTCACTTAAAAATTGAACCATGAAAATACAACGCTGTTGTGAAAAGAGGAATAGTACCAAAAGAAATGTTTCCCAATTGTTAAAGTTCCTCTTACTTGTGCATCTACCTTTTTATATATCTTATATAATTATATCTTATTTCTGAAAACGGAAATCAAAGGAATTTTACAGCGCTAAAAATAATAAGGACAATGTTGGAATTACAGAGAAAAAAAATTAGAATATCTCGTTGTGAGAACAACGTGGCGGATCTACACTAAACATACTATGGGTCAAAATTAGCATTATGACGCCTTTTTAAACCCGCTTCACCACCCGAACAATAAACTGAAGCCCCATTTAAAATGCAGCGAGAATGCGAGACGATGTTCGAAAGCGTCACGTCGACAAATTTTCATTCAATGTGCGCATATAAAATGAAGCGAGGCGAGCTTTCGTCTCGCCAGTGAATTCCGAAAATTTGAAAAAACCTCGCGAGCGAGACGCGATGTTGATACATGTAGAGCTGCCAGATGTACTACATACTGTTGAAAGGAAATAAAATATAAAGTATATTAGTAAAAAACTGTGGAAAAACGGAATAATCCTTAGTGCAGCAATTATTCAAATTATTAATCTTTTTTATTAAATTTTCCTGAAAATAACTTGATTTTAAAATATATACACTAAGGCAATTTTTCTAATGAATGATGGTAACTCTTAATAAAGTAAACACACTTAAACATCTGTTTCATATTAATCGCGCCTCGCTTAATTGTAAATTGAACAACGAGAATAGCGGCGAGTGCTCTCGTTTCCGAAATCGACTTCGAAACACGCCTCGCGTCCTCGCTACATTGTAAATTGGGCTTGATACGGATCTATACTAAGTTCACTCTCTCTGGCGAGCAATCAGACAAGTTATTGAGGAAATATCTTCTCAAAAACCTATATCTTGTCCTGGCCAAAGCCGGGCATTCACAAAAAAACGGATGTTTCTTTTTCTGCCAATTTTGGCCTCTAAACATAGTTTATGATTTTTATTTCGAATGAAAATCCTCATACGTTAGACAAAAGAAAATATATAGCATTTGTTTCAAAATGTATGCTGATGCAATTTCCGTGATCGCGACTGTAATTTAGGTTCATCAGCCAAAAATCAAAAATCTTGGTTTTTGCAATTATGACGAAAACGATACCTCTTCACGACTCCCCGTGGATTCGTCAAAGGTCGAAAAGTTAGTAAGCACAACAAAAATTCAAAAGTTCGCAGCCTTCCTCTTTTTTTTTAAACGCTACAAATCGGGAAAATAATATAGAATCTCTTAAGGCAACAACACTAGCATGGGCCAATTCGCAATAGATACCGACACAGAGAAAAATTCAAAAAAATTACATCAAAATTAGAAAATGAAGGGAAAAAGCAAGAAAAAGTGGGAAGAAGGAAGAAAGAATTTTAACAAAATGCCACAACAAACAAATAATAAAAATATATAAAATGTCAAAAGCATAAGATTAAACCGAAAAGCAAAAAGGAAAACAAAGCAAACTGATGTGGTGTTTTTGTGTTTGGTCTTTTGTTTTTACTTATTTTGTTTTTGCGTTTTGTGTTTTTGCCACTAACCTGATTATGTATTATTGTTTTATATGTTGGCAATAAATGTTGCGGTGCTGCGACTGTTTCTTTAAACTTTTATTTTGTTTGATTTTGATATTAACGTTTGCGCTAGTGTAGTCATAAATACATGCACATATGTATATATATATATATATATATATATATGAGGATATCGGAGAGGGCCTTTGTAGTAGTGAGCGTCGCTGCGTGCGTGTGCCTTTTTTATTTTATTTATTAAGCTTTTTTCGGTTAACTTTTTATTTTATTTACGCGCACTTAAGAATTTCACAAACATTTTCTCAAGAAAATTAATGCGAAATCTTTGAATTTATATATTTTTTTGATGAGATGATAAGATATTTCTTTACAAAATAAAAAAAAAGACGATAATTTTAGATAGTAGGTACATAATAGTAATTAAATTCATTATGTTTGGAGCAAAATAAACGAGTTTAAATGCGGCATTTTATAACTATAGAGAAATTGTGCCTTTGTCACGAGTCCGCTTTATTAATTAAAATTGAAACCCAAAAACGGACGGAAAATTAAATGAAGAATTTCTCACAGTTTTTTATATACTCATTTTCGTACAACGTTTTCTTGTAATCAAAAGCGAATTAGTATAATACTAATTTTTCGCTGTACTAGTTATAGTTTAGCAACTTGACCCGATTCAAGTGTTTTAAAAATTTTCAGGTTTCAGAAACAATTCAAGGGGAAACCTTGATTTTAATATTTGCGAAAGCCACCCTTCAATTAGAGAATACGATGGACTCAATCAATGACTAGAATGGAAAGTAACAAAGTTCATTGATAAATCCTACATCATAATATCTTTTTAATTAAACTCCAGAAAAATTATATTATCCCAAGCTCAATGACCCAATATTTCCTGAATGAACTGGTTTTGTTACAATAGCGTCAAATATTTGAACTTGTACTCGTATAGTAGAATATAGGTGGGTGTTGGATAAATCTGGCATATATTTTGAATGGTTAACGCCCGTGAATTTAATAATCTAATGGAACTGCCGCAAATATCTCGCTAAAATTTTAGCCGCAGCGTCGTGAAAAAATAAAATGCCACAATCCAAATTAGTGCAATTGTTTGTGACTCAGACCAAAGATTTTTTGGTTTTTTTTTTTCGGCTAGCGTCGAAAAATTTATAAAGTAAAAATAAAAAAACTTAATATTCTAGCCACAGCATTTACAACTCACTCACGTTTTTCGCTTCTTTCGCTGTTGATTTTTCACTTTTTGCTCAAAAATTTTTTGCTGTTTGCTTTTCGGAATTCACTTTACACGTATTTTTTCTCTTGTGCTAACACTTAACTAATGAGAATTTCCGATTTTCCCCAAAATAATTTGCAATTAATTATTTAGATCTGATTATCTTCAAATTTAACACTCTAATTTGCAGAACTTTTCACAATTTTCCACCGAGACCCGAAAAAATTTTGCTTCTCGTCGCTCTGAAGTTAAAAAGTTTCTAACAAAGCTTCCACGAAAAAAGACGAGAACTGTCAAAAAGGAAAAGAGACAAACGATGGAAGGTTATTGCTATTTCAGTTAACATGGCTGTAGGTATAACAGTGTTGCATTGCATTTCAAAAAATTAGAAAACCACTTTGCACTACATAAAATGAACCCCAATCATTTGTTGAATTACACAGTCCTGATTAAATACATGCAAACGTTTTCTATGTATATTTGTTCTCTGAATGTGAATTGAGATGTAGAAGATGCCTTTTGGCCATTTTCTGCTGTCTATAAAATCTAGAAATTATTTTTACAACTATTACTAATTTTCTTTTTGTATTTATCCTGGATAAATACGAAAAATATGTTTGTTAGGAAAACTTATATTATAAGAAGTTTTTAAAAAATCTTTGTAAACAATGTAATGTAACAAAAAAAATTTCGAGTCAAGAATTTAGGTCAGTCAATCAAAATATCTGATTTGAAAACTAAAATTGTAAAATTCCAAATTTGCTAATCTATCAAATACAAAAACAAATTTTAAGATTTTCCTGTTACTTACCTTAAGCCCGTATGATACTTTTTTTTTTTGCATTTTGAATATAATTTTTAATGTCTTTGGAACAAACGACTAGCATAAAGGCTGTATTTTTCATTGGTGTGAGTACATCACACTATAGACACAAAAAATGTAGAAGTGTCAAAAAAAATGAGATAGGATAAAAAAATACGTTAAAATGAACTTAGTCTTACATTTTTAAGCTGCTAGCAAACTCTTTTTTTGAAAGTACTACATTGAAAGTTGACATTTTTCAAATAAATAAACAAAAGAAATTAATAAGGATCTACAAATTTTGTGCTGCAAATATAAATTTATTAAATGTAGCGGCTTTATTAGAATTGAAGGAAGTAAAAACAAAATCTAAAAAGAAAAAATACTCTGCACTTTGGCTACTATGCAGAGAGGAGGAAGGTTGGAAAAATTCAATTATAATCAGTTTATTTATTAGTAAAACTTCACACGACTAATATTTTTTGGGCTTTGGCCATAAACTAATTGAAGAAATTCACTGCGAAGACTCCAAAAATGTATTAAGAATGACGCCGATATAATTTGAAAAAAAATAAATAAAATAAAACGAAGATATTGTTTAACAATTTTGATTCTTTTCAATTAATTTTTAAAGACGTTGTGCCAGAATTTGACAGAAATTTGTATGGGAGACAGTTTATAGTGCGGACACACGAGAGTGAATTTCATTAAAATTCTGAATTTCAAATTTAGGTGAGCACACGATAAAAAAGGAATTTCAAATTCGTTTTTTGACAGATTATAAATTTGGAGAAGAAGAATATTTTTGTGTTCTGTGTAAATAAAAATGTATTTTTGTATTTTATACATGAAACAACAACACATTTTCATTCAATGATTTATTGCTCGTGGAGTCGGGAGGTTATGAAAGCAAAATCCAAAATGGGTAAATATATATAATAAGTCCTAAATTTTTCCTGTTTTTTACAACCTAATGTTTAAGGGTTGCTAATTACTTTCTGCTTTTCGCTGAAATGCGTCTGAAATACAAAATTTCATTTGACAGTTTTTGTATGGCGCAATTCCGAATTTCAGACGATTTTCAACGAAAAGCTAAATTTGCCTAAATTTACTCGCGTGTACCGCACTATTAGCCAATTTTATTGCAGCTGCTATGTTTCATCTCAGGGTTGCAATTAATTGTGTGAATTGCCCAATTTACACGTTTACTCATATAATATTGCGGACACATGAGAGTGCATTTCGATGAAATTCTGCATTTCAAACGAAGGTGGACACACGCCAAAAAAAAATGTTTTTTGGCAGATTATAAGTTTGGAAGAAGAAAAAGAATTTGTATGTGCGTATTGTACAAATAAAAATAAATGAAAATGTTGCCTTTCAATTGGATTTGGACACCAAGAATTTATATAACAATTTTGGGAAATTGGATCAATGACAATGAGTTATTCTCCGACTCCACAATTTTATTTTTTCGCTTAATAAATATTACAAGAGTTATGAAAACCAAATCCAAAATGTCTAAAAAAAATTTGATAGATCTTACATTTTCCTGTTTTTTACAACCTTGCGTTTGGCGTTTTGCTTATTTGTAAGCAAATCTGCTTACTTTTTTTAAGGTTGTGCACGTGTACTTTTTTCTCATTTTGTTTATTTTAATTTGAATTAAAATTTGCAAGAAAATTTTGATATATTGGCATAATTTTTTAATTACTCCCTTCATTTCATTTTTTTCATTCCATTAGAATGGGAAGCACTAATTATGTTCATGCATACTTGGTGTCATCTCTGCAAGTTATCGAATGAAAAATGTCAGTAGTACCAAAATTACATAGAGCCACAAATTTTCAACCAAATTTTCGAGAGATTTTCCAACGGGTTTTCAGTAATTTGGGGTCGCTGATCACGACTGCGTACACAGTTTTTCTTCATTAAATCTAGTTCTCCCACAATGACCTGAAGTCATAAAATTGGGATTTTCAAGGGCTATAAAGAAATTTGTTTATTTCAGCAGATACGAATTTTATATCTGATGCAAAGTTATTAATCACAAAGGGATAAACAATATACACTTTTCCTCCAACTCTTACCCTTCCTCTTGATTGGGATTTTAAACCCCATTTTTCCATAAATGGCAGATAAAAAACACCGATGAGAAAACTATTATACTGTTTTTTGGAGAAAATGTGTCTTGTTAAAAATTATGAAGGGTCTTAGAACATTAGAATGACCTACCAGGTACATATTTCCCAAAATAATGCAAATACATAATTTTGGCATTAGAACCAAGACATTAACACTACATAAGTAAATAATGGAATCGTTTGTTGTTGTAGTTACATTATGCTTCCACGTGGAGCCAAGAAAGTATAAAAAAACATATTTAACTGGTTTGAAAAAAAAATTTTTGTTGGCTCCGCATGGGATTGAACTACGGGTCAAATTTCTTTTGTTAAATCACCCTATATAAGCATTCCTTGTCTTATTACTACCATATATGTTTGTTTACTTTTTTTTCAAATTGAAAGAATTTGATTACAAAATTTTGTAGTCCGTGGCAACTCTGGTTTCTAGTTAATTTCTTTGTTTAGACGCATTTCAACGAAATGTTAAATTTGCCTAAAATGAACTCTCGTGTGTCCGCACTCTAAAAATGGAAACTTCCACACTTGCGCAGTTGAGAGTAAGGCTGTGGTTATATTGGGAGTATGCTCGACGAACACAATGAAATTGTTGTTGCACCGAACACAAAGATAGAGTATTCACTCACTCTCATACCGAACACGATATGCTCGGTGTATTGTACACCGAGCACGCCGAGTATTCATTGTGGCAATGAGTTATTTTACAAAACAGTATCATTACATACATAATAATATTAAACAAACGAGTATATTTTGGCAAAAAGCAACTCTGCAACGAGCTGAATGTAACCACCATGACCGAGCACGCAAGAAAATGTTTTGTGTTCTTCGAACGCCGAGCACCAATATAACCAGGCACTTACGCGTTTGCAGAAAACCCCGAAGAAGAAAGAAATATTGAATTATATATTAAGCCTGTTCATGTACAAAAAATTGTTAACAATTGTTAATAGTTTTACTGGAAAAGTGTTCACGTACTTTTCAACGAGATAGAAACACAAGAGCGTAAGAATGTGAGAGAGAAAAAGTAGTTGTAAGTTTCTGAAAGTAAACTTTATGCTTTCACAAATTTTCAGCTGCCGAAAAAAAAACGACTGTCAAATATAAAAATGTCAACAATAATTTTGGAAGAGCTAAATTTGTTAAAATGAATTTATGATTTTGAAAATGGAAATATTTGCGAATGCAAGTGTGCCACACGAAATGAATTCAACAAATTACTCTTTGAATTAATTAAATTAAACTATAAACTGCACAATATTTTTTCGCGCTTAAAATTAACTGTCAAATCAACGGATCAGCTGTTTAGTTGAAGGTTTTCTGTTCACGTTTTATGAATATATGGGTAATATTCAAGAATGATGGAAATGAACATTACGCACTCAGCTGTTCAAATATTTTTCGTTCTGCGTATCTACGTCACACCAGAATTTTAATACGAGTGAACTGTCAAATTTGTATGCATTTTGTTAGTGAAAATTCAAACAATTGTGTTAAATGTTGAAAATAATAATATTTACCTTATTAAATTCCTTGTGAAAGTAATTATAAGACATGTTATTAAGGTTTTTGAACATTTAAAAGCTTAATTTATTTTATTTAATTTCATACGTCAATTACAAAAACTGTGTGTGTGTACATAAACAAGCATACATCCCAATAAACATTTGGGTTTGAGATCAACGTGAGGTGAAGTTGATATCAAATACCTTTCTCAAATCTCCAACGTTAATTCTCAATAGCACCTCCATTGGTGTAGTATAGCATTCTCAGCAAAAAGTGCATTTTTTTTGTATGGTAATAATTATAGTTATCAACTTGAGGAAATTGTAGTTCAAAACTTGAGTTCTAACGTAAGTCTCCAATTGGTCTCAAAGGAAATTTACAGTATTGCCATAAGCAATAATTATTTATATTTAATTGAAACATAAAAAATAAAAGGAAATTTTAAATGACTTTTTTATTTCTTCGCTTTTCAACTTCAAAAGCAACTTAAAATTTTAACAATTTCATATCACAAATTTTCCGCGATAAATTCCTTTTCTGAATTATCTTCCATATCGTTATTTTCCTCCTCGCTCATGTCAATATCACTTGGGAGTAAACAATTTTGGTTGGCAGTTGAAGTGGAAGGCTCTAGCATCAAAATTTCAGCAGCTTTAAGCGCTCCGACAATAAGTCCACTTCCAGCCTTATTTAAATTTTCAATTTTTTACTTTTATGCATTATTCTTACTTTTAAAATTAAAGTTTTTCGCAAAAATTATTTTCTCTTCATTTTCTTCCTTTTATCACTTCACTTTTGTCGAAAAACAAGTGCCAATCCAATAGCAGTGTTGCCATAATAAAATATGTAAATATTTTCTCAAATATATCTCAACTCATTCTCAATTTGAAAGCCAATGTTGAGAAAAATATTTGATATCGATTGGAGAATCATGTTGAATATCAACTTGAGAATTATAAATTTCTTAAAGGTTTGAGAATTTTTTTTTGTGCTTGTTGGGAAGTTAGGAAAACTATATTCTTTTATATTTTAGTTTGCTTTCGTTTCGTTTCGTTTTTTTTTTTTTTTTTTTTGTATCAGTTTTCTACAATCTCATTATTTAATCTGGTTTTGTCATCGTCCATCTAGTACATTAATATTGTACAAACGCGCCTTTTCTGCTTGCATGTAATTTTGCTTTTCGCAGACGAACATCCACTTGCTTGAGTGCATCACTACTCATCAAGAAATAAGTATGTAAAAATGGTTGTTAATCGCACTTCAAATAATCGGTTTTCTTCATTGACTTCCTTTGATTCATTGTTCATCGCTATCAAGAATGATAGAAAAAAAGAGAAATTACACCCTCAGCTCCTCAAATTTTGTTTCGTTCGGCGCATGTACGTCACACCAGAATTTTTATACAAGCGAACTGTCAAATTTGTATGTGAAAATTTAAAAAATTGTGTAAAATTATGAAAATAATAATAATTACCTTTTTATAGTTTTAGATATTTTGTGCAAATAATTATGCAAATGTGGGCAGTTTCTGTATTGAAGCTGTTGCCGCGCCGGCAAAAACTAACCCACTTCTCCAGCACTGCTACATCTGACGGAAATTAAAAGAAACTAATATTGGATACGTTGTTGGCATAACAATTATCACAATTAAACACAGCACAGTATTTTTTAAATATATTAAAATTATATTTATTTACTTATTCACCAGTTATATTAATATTATTCAAATTTATAAAATAAAAAGTTTTCACTTCACAAAATAGTAATAACAGTAATTTTTTGTTTTATTATGATTACAATTATAACAATTTACCACAACAATTCAATTTCAAGCAGTTAATATTATAAAATCAAATAAAATACAAATTTTCGCTTGGCAATGCTCAGTAATATCATATAAAAAGTATTTTTTTCTTCTGGTGTGACGTCACAACTATACCAGTTGATTGCTAAAAAATTTAAACAAAGTAACGGACCTGCGCAAGTCGTAGTTTTTATTTCTATCATTCTTGCATCGATTTTGCAGTTATGTGCATAAATACAGTCGGGTCTTCGCCAACTTCCTCGAGTGCTTCAAACGAATCCGAGCTCTTGTGTTTCATAGAAATAGTAATTTCTTATGCCCTAAACAGATGTGCAGAGTTCTGCATGATGTATCTATTTCTTATTTCGCTGCGCAGAGGCATTAATGCCAATACGTAAAATTTAAATTATTGTAATTCAGCGGCAGTATTACCCACAATGAAAACTTAATTTTTGTATTTTGTCACTTTTTTGAGAAACAAATGTCAAATGAAGGAACAATAAATTGTATTTGTAAAAAATAATGAATTTTTATATGATAAAAAAAGACTTTTTATTTCAATGTGCTTTCCGTTGATAGCATCTACTACATGCGGCATTCCCACCTAGTCATAAAATTTGTTAGTGATTTAAAAATCTTAAATATGAATCGTAAACCACTATTTTTATTTTTTCACGTTTATCAACTTCCATTTCAATAACAAATATTATATTATTAAAATAATTTAAAATAATCTAGGAAAGTAAACAAACATTGACAGCTGTCGATGAGAAAAAAATGTCAAAAAAATATGCACGTCTGTCTGGCCTGCAGATATGCATGCATCACTGCATGCAGAATATCTGCACATCTGTTTAGGGCATTACTGCCTAGTTATATTGGTGCTCGGTGTTCGACGAACACAAAACATTTTCTTTCGTTCTCGGTCATGGTGGTTACATTCAGCTCGTTGCATAGTTGATTTTAGTCAAAATATACTCGTTTGTTTAATACTAATTTATATGTATTGATACTGTTTTGTAAAATAACTCATTGCCACCCTGAATACTCGGCGTGCTCGGTGTAAAATACGCCGAGCATATCGTGTTCGGTGTGAGAGTGAGTACAGACTCTCTCTTTGTGTTCAGTGCAACAACAATTTCATGGTGTTCGCCGAGCTTACTCGCAATATAACCACAGCCTTAGCAGTCACAAACACAGCCTTAGCACAGTCACAAACCACAATTCATATGAATTCAATGAATAAGCACAGCCACTATTGATGTATAGCAGAGCCACATGAGTCATATGAGCATTGCCAGTAATTTTTAACATTACCTATCAATTTCAACAGGGTGTTATCAAAATTTAAAACTTTAAAAAAAAAAAAAAGACCTTGAACTTTTCGTGCGCCTTGTTATTTTAGCCTTCACTGTAAAAAAGGCTTAGATTTCGACATAGTCTTCGTTGCCTACATTTAGGCAGAAACTAAAATTATTATTTTAGCCTTTACTATGGGGAAATAATAATTGTGCAGTAATTTTGACCCTTTTACAGTACGACAGTAATAAGTGAAACAAATACAGAAATTTGGTAATATTAGGTTTTACTATGCTCAGAACTTTTTCAGTAACAATATTTTATATTCTACTACTTTCAAAAAATAATATCTCTAAACAAAAAAATAATTTTTACAAAAAAAAATGCAGATAAGTTTTTAAACGTACAGTAAGTAATTTAACCAAAAAAACAGTAATTTATTTTTTTATACAGTAATTTGAATATATAATATAACAACACTGAATACAACAGACGCTTAAGTAGTTTGTTCTTGAGCTACTTAAGAATTCTGAATTCTTAAGATTTCTGGACGGTTTTTATAATCAACTTTTTTTTTATTTTTATTTTTTTATTAAAATGGTACATAGCAGTTGCATTTATTAATTATTTATTTAATAATATTTAAGAAATACATACATTTCATTTCTTATACGTTGTACAAGTAGCTTTTTATTAGGTAAAAGCACTAAAAGCGAGAACACCAATCGAACAAAAATTAATTCCAAACCTACTAACAAAACTTTAGTCAAATCTTGTGGTTTTAGGAAGTTGGATACAAGTCAAAAATTGCATAAGTTTTCTGGACAATTAAGATTTCCGAACTTAAGAATTCCAAGCGTGTACTGAATATGATTTGTAAGGGAAGTGGGACGCTCACTTATGGAACAAAATCCATTTTAATTATGGTGAATCATATAGCAACTATACGATCTTAAGCATATTTTCATTACTGGACCTGTCTTAAATTCCATGATATTTTCCATAAAACATTATAAGGTTGAAATTAGTGTTCTTAATACCCGTCAAGTAATAGCCGTACACACGTATTTCCGGGCACTCGACAGTGTGGGTATTATCCGATTACCTGGACATAATACATGAACAAGAAATTTACGGGTAATACCTGAAATAAGTTGCCAATATAACGGTTTTTCGGGTCGAGAAATCCGAATTTGGCATTGTTTGCTTTTACAATTGGTTCTAGAGGACTCGACCATACAAAAGTTTCTTAAAACTCATTGTTTTTGTAGGTTTTCTTCTATAAAATGTTGCCAATTTTTATTTAAAAATCGGGGGACTCAAGTTGATTTTTTTTTGAAGAATTTGATTACAAAATTTTGTAGGCCGTGTCAACACTGATAGCGTTGCCTTAAAAAAAATTCTCACTATCTCTATTCTTCTTCAGTCTCAAAATATCCTGCACTTTTCCTGTTCCTGTTAATGGGACGGACAGACCATCTCCGCAGCCCCGGGTAGACTGCGACGCATTTTCTAAACTTTTAGGTTTTTAATTAATTTTGTTTCCTAAACAAAAACAGCTATTTAATTGTACGTAACGGAACGTTGTATTATAACTGACCCTACTTCTGGCTACGCCAAAGTGACATTTCATTACTTAACGTTAATTCACCAGACCATAAAGAGCAATTGATTGCAAAATTGAATGAACGCCATATTGTATTCCCTGCTCGTGCTAATGTTTCCGATATGCGTGAGCGTTTAATAAGTTATTTTAAGACCGAAAACCCAGAATCTTCTGCCGCAAATCATACAGAAGCAAAAGAAGTTGCAGATAATAGCCGTGAAGATGAGATTATTAACCGTGAACCATTAGTGCAGATCAGAAGTTATCAATGGAGAATCGTGAGCCAGTGGCTGCCAACTTTGCGCCGGACCAGTGACGGTGAAGTAGTAGTATGGAAAAAAGTTTCAAGAAACTTTTTGCATTCTCCTTAAAATTTCTTGTACTTTTTAGATGTAGAAACATTAACGAGAAACTAGTTTCTTTACGCAATGATTGTTTTTGTCACTTTTTTTTGACATTCGTTTTCAATTTGTGCATGTTTTGAAACACACATTTTTATGAACAGAAATAACTCATTGCCTATGACACTCTAATTTTTTCCAAAATTTCTTGAAAACTGTAACCTGAGAAACGTTTTTTGAAATTTTTTGATGAAATTAAAATATTCTTGTTTTTACTAAAATTGTAATTGAAACTAAAATACTCTGCTATTTGCTTCTTTCGATGTGTTTGTGTTCGTTGTACTTAACATTTTTCATTAAATTTACGTATGGCAGTCCCTTTGACACAATACTTTGAAAGGTACATTATTATTTCCCTTTTTGCATTGTTGTATTTATATGCACATATGAGCCGTTGCGTGCAAAAGTGGTGTAAGTCATAAAATTCGATTTTGAGCAATGCATTGGTTTAGTAGAAGTGTTGTAAAAAATAAAGTAATTGTTAAATTATTTTTCTCACTTCTCAGGCAGCTTAATAGGATACATGTTCATCTAATAATCCTTGTTTTTACTTGAAATATACCTTTTATGTACCCTCAAAATGACTTACACCAATTTTGCAGGCAACATGTTTATTATATTAAGTTGTATAAAATGAGTTACACCAAATCGTGAGTTTTGTGATAAAAATAGCATTTGTTGTAGAATTTTTTGTTCAAAATATAATAAATACATTCTTCAAATTATTTTTAAACTCAAAACAATATTGAATTCAATTTTTGTAAGTAGGTATAGTAAAGCAAATACAAAGCTATTAAAATCCAAATCAAAATTTTATAGTGAACTATTCATTTGCTACTCGTCTAAGGGTCCCACATTTTCTAATTTAGATGTGCTAACATGTAAAGTGTGAAATACGCAGCTGAAGCACAGAATGTAGCGTAGCAAACAATGAAGCACGACAAAGAAAAATGTGAACAGAATGTGCACCTCAAAAGCTCATGTTTATTGTAACTGGAAACACACACACCCATATTTTTCTCCACATTTTTGCAATCAGTGCATTTTTCCTCTGAGCTTGAGGCGCGACAAATTTGAAAAGTTTCAATTTTGCGCTTCATACTCAGCTTCAGAGACAGAGACAACTTCACATTGAGTTTGATTACAATGAAAATGTATACATTTTTACATTTTACTTTTGACAGATTATTACTTCGCGTTTCAGCTTCACATTCTGTTCCTCACTTTAGACTGTGGATGGTAGCCGATATTTTCTTTTCTTATGGCAGTTGATATATCAACGTATTATGAGCAAATTTATCTTTCTAATATTATTCTATTCATATTATGTACTGTTTCGTTCATAGGTATGCCGTGTACGGCTTAGCCGATAAATAACGCCTGACAGGAAGTAAAAAAAGGCGGCGACGTGAAGTTAATGTGAGCCGCACGATGTAGCTTTCGGGCTTGAAGGTAAACCAAAATATATGTGCAATGATGGCTGGAGAAGTTGCTATTTCTGAGGAGTATTCAATTGGCGAAACTTTAGCAACTAGCAAAGTAATTTTCTAAAATTTTTAAGTTTCTTCCCTTGTAAAGCCAAGTCCTCTACCCGACGGAAACAAACGCCCCTTAAAATTTTCAAAACGACTGCACTGACCCAATCTGACCTGTCAAAAATATTGTTTACGTCTCTTTGTTTACATTTTTGTGAACTGAGAAATAAATAGAAAAGATTGCATTTGGGAAATTTAAATATTAAAAATGAAAAAGTGTGTGATTTGTGGCAAAATAAATGGTCCAGGATCATATTTTAAAATTCCAAATGATGAACGCAGGCGACAGCAGTGGTCCGCAATATGTAAAATAGATCTTAAGCCGACAGCCAAGGTATGCGGCGATCATTTTCTGCAATCTGACTTCATAGTCGGTGCAAGGTTGTCATTAATGCCAAGAGCAGTTCCTTCCGTTGGAATCGTCTCACAGACAGGGTAAGTGTAAGAAAAATATAAATTAAGTATGCTGTACTATTTTTTTTTATCTATTCAAGCACGCATTCATTAAACCAAATGGTGGTTACAAAACCAAATGCTTCTGGTGCTGACGATAGATTGCATGTAAAAAAACTCATTGAAGTTGAACAAATAAACAGGGCAAGTAAAAAACCATCTTGGGTCGAAGAATTTTGTGCATTACCAAATGTTTCTGGTGATGATAAATTTCATTCTTTTACAAAGTAAGTGTAGAAATGTTATAAAGATGTATAAATTTAGGCCACTGACACTTAGACAAACTAATTCAATATTCTAGATCGGGTATATTGTATTTAAATGGCCTCGCTGAGGTGGAATATGTAAATTCCAATGCGAAAACAGAGTAAGTTCATTAATTCGTTGCCCTGTGGTTTTACTGGCATGACAAGTGTAATAAGATTATCAATTAAATATGTACCACTATTCTTTTTTTTTAGCACGCACTCATTAAACCAAATGGAAATTGAAATACCAAAGGCTTCTGGTGCTGACTTTATAGTTGAAGGTATAAATTGCTATACACAAACAGAGTAAGTTATTTTATTCATTGCAATCAGACTGGGGGGTAGTTAACTACTTTTTTTTTCAACTATCACTTAGTTGTAGTTGAAATAATTTCAACTACATTCCAACTATTTCAGTTTCAACTACATTTCAACTATTTCAATTGTAGTTGAAAAAATATCAACTACATTTCAACTATTTCAATTGTAGTTGAATGCATAGTTAACTGATTATTTAGTTAATTACCCCTTGTTTTATTGCAATAAAAATTATAAAATTCTCACAGCATTTTAAAAATACTATACTTACATATCTTACTTTTCAGTAATGACTTCATTATATCCAGTGTGGATATGGAAAACTACAAATTGAGGAGCGAAATAAGAAAGTTAAAAAATGAAAATTCGAAATTGAAAAAAGAATTGGAGAATGCTAATGCCGCTATAGCTTCAATGAACACAATATTTACTGATAGCCAAATTCGAAAGATGGGAAATCCAGGTACGTTTCTTTATGAAATACATTCCAAAGTCTCATTAAAGTAATTTTAATACAGAAAAGAACGTTAATTGGCGTTGGGAAGACATTTCCTCATGCATTTGTTTACATGCTGCTGGACCAAAAGCGTATAACCATTTATACCAACAAGGTTTTCCGCTGCCTCACGTTTCGACATTACACCGATGGGCTCGTAAAATTGTGCCAACAGAACCTTAATAGAACTATGGCAGCAAGTCTCCAAGTCTAGTTTAGTTTATGTTTGAGATTATTGTACAGACAACTTTGCTGTATAATTTTTCAAATTCGGCTATGTACAAGCAAAATGCACATCAGCACAAACTATTACTTTATATTAAATTTTATTGAAATATAAAAATAGTTCTTAAAAAAACAATTTATCATAGATTTTTTTTTGGAACTGCAGAAGAAGTATTCAAGAATATATAACTCAGACAGGTTTTACGTCCATTGTACTACATCCTGTTTTGGTTTTTCTATCCTTTGAATCTACCAGATTTGTAAATAAATCTGAGTAGATACTGTAGTGTTAAAGAGCTCAGATGGACGTCTCTCGACACTCCAATGTCAAATGTGCCAACTTTGATCCAATAGAAAGCGGGGCAGACAATAATAAAATGGTCAGCAGTCTCTTCACATTCTTCCTTCGAACCACTGGAACCACATGATGACAATAACATATTTAGATTTTTAAGTTATGCAATTAATAATTTTTTTAAAGACATTTTTTTTATGTTCAATTAATTTTGACATTTCCAAAGCAGTGTTTTAGTTTTGTCTTTTAATATTGATATCAGCTTTTATAATTTAGCCATGAGTCCGATCCCCTAAAAGCAGGCTATAACCAGAATTACAATAGCACGTCGTAGCAGTAAGAAAAAATGGATGTGTGCAAGGCACGCAAGATATTTGATGTGTAAACAGTTAAGCTAACTGAATGTCATATACATAAGCTCACATATGTATAGCCATATATAGGGATTTAATGTACAATCTATATGCTTAGGTAATTAATTCAAATTAAAACAATTCTTTTATAAACTTAAAAACTTATTAGATATCATTATCTTTTATATATAATAGCCCAATTCACCATAAATTGCAAATGGTCTTGCATCATTGCAAATGCAAATTTTTATTACATATCACATATATTTGTTGTTGTGATAGCATAAATATTTTGTAATTGCACCAAATCGTGAATAGGGCTGATATGTTGTAGTTGCATTATTTTTCTTTTACTCAATGCATCGGGATCTATATGCTCGCATATACGCAGCTTCAATTGCATCCTTTTTTTCGCGGTTTAAGTTTTTCTTCCTGTCGATTTGAAATTTTATTAGATGTGAAAATTTTACATAACGTCGCCTGAGAATTGATTTGGCGTATAGGTATATGAATTTGTACACACATACGTCAAATCAATCCTCAGGCGACGATAAGTGCTTTCCGCATTTAACCTTAGAAAGGCAACAGGGATGACTAGTCACCCCACTACTTTTTAACAGCATCGCAAAGAGAGTTGTCTTAACTGCATTTAATAAAAATAAAAAAGAATGTATTTTTATTGAAGTAAATAAGTGATTTTATAATAAATAAGTTTGATTTTTTCTGTTTAACATTTTTGCTAATGTTAATGTACAAAGCAAAATTTTTATAATGCCGTGATTTGCTATCATTATCACTACATTTTGTTTATACATTTATTTAAACTTAGATTCCTTATTACCTTTCATTTTGTATTGTTTTTATATTTTAAAAAATATTTAATTTTAATCCAATCTAACTAACCGTATGCAAAACCTATCAAACGCCTGTGTTTGCTACGGCGACTTCTCTGCTTGTATGGTATAGTCGATCTCCACACGTTTAACACCAACAAATAATTCTGCTACTAATAAATGTACACACACATTTTGTTTTCGTATGTACATATATGTGTGAGTAAATTGATCGAAACATAAACAAACAAACTCCGCTCGTATTTTAATTTTTCCCTCTCTTCTTCTCTTTGTTGTTTAGAGTAGCACAGTCATGCCGCTCAGTAGTGTGAGCGAGAGGGGAACTGGACGTTACAGTTATCTTACATCTTACGATACAGTTATTCTTACATTTTACACATTTGAAATTTTGCCCATACCGTGAGCTAAAATTTTTACACATAAAAAAAAACAGCGCTGCAAACTGCTACTGCTTTACTGTCACGACACGCTTTTGTAATTCAGGGTTTAGTCTTCTGTGTATTATTATGCCATGCAACGTTACATAAAAGGTATCAACGATAGAAATGTATTTTTTATAAATAAAATGACAATACAAATACTAATGTTTGGAAAGGCACGAAAATAATTAGGGTATTCACAACACTCCGTATACTGTCGTATATTTGTAATGTATAATTTTGCATGAAAAATTACGGTATTTAAGACAAATGAGAGGATAAGACGCCGAAAAAGAGACCTTGTGAATACCCTACATATTTGTTTATGATATAAGGTATGTTCGCGTACTTTTCCAGTACAAATTTGCAAGCAACCATATTCAAGAGAGTGTGAAAGTAATCGCAACAACTTGCAAGTTATGAGAAACAGCTGATTGTAAACATCAAATTCTGAAACTTGAAGGGAGATGTTCAAATGATTAAAATGAACTAATAAAACCCAATTTAATCTATATTTCCTTACTTCTTCCATTCATCCATTCACCATTTTTACAAAAAATAGAATCATATGTTTTTCAAAAATATGTTTTCTTGCTAGCAAATTGTTACAAGTAAAAATTGACACAGTAAAAATTGCAAGTTCCCTCACTGTCACTTTATTCTCTCATTTTTTCTCTCGTTGCGAATTTTTTGTGGGTAAACAAACGCCTTTCAGACAAAAAAAGTGAAAATTTGTATGAATTTGTTGTTCGCTAATAGACCTATATTAATAGAATATTTACATATGAATTGATAGCTTGAGTATCTACTATATATCTTTTATTAGGTCTGACACCGTAATTTTTGGGCAAAGTCTGGTAAACTTAGAGCAAACAAAAAAATACTTTCCTGTGATAGACAAAAATGCACAAAAATATATTCTTGCATGAAACAAGACGTCAAATTGTAACAACAGCTAAATTCAAAAAACAAAGTGTGAAATTTAATAAAATAAAAATTGCTAAATCTTACAAGAAAATAAATAAACAATGGAAAAATTACACATAAGTTGTTCTCCTGACATCTTCTATAAAATCTTCTGATTCCCAATAACCACTTGGATTATTAAGCAGAAACTTCTACAGTATCAGAAGATGAATAGACATTTGCGTCATTAGTCTGTTAAGAATGCAGTTAAAAAATTAATATATTTTCAAATATCTTTTGGAAATTTTTCATGTTAAATAACACAGAAAATGAGGGGTTTTTTGCAAAAATATAGCTTTATTTCAATAACAAATGAATAAATTATTCAAAGTAGTTCCCATTCTTGAATTCCTATGAACTCCTTGTCAAAAAAAAAAAAAAACTATGAACGAATCAATACAATTTTTAATACTTTAAATTGAAGTAAAGCATACGATTTCTTGGGCCTCGGGCGGTCGTAATAAATCCATTTTTTGTCGCCAGTAATAATTCGATGCAAAAACGAACTATTTTTGTAGCGACATACAAAATCTGAAAATGGTTTCTTGAGTAACTCCTAATATTATTGTAAGCTCCTCTTGGGTTTGGTACGAGTGTTTGTCGAGTAACATCTCCAATTCTTCATCATCGAACTTTTACACATGACCAGGGCGTTCCTTGCCTTCCGTGTCAACATCTGCATTTTAAACCAGAAGGCACATGGTTTAATCGACAGCAATTGATAACTTTCAACAGCATTTTTTTTTCGAATTAAAGAAGAAAAACAAAACTTTCCGTAAATGCTGTTTATTTGGCACGTATGCTGACATGTTTGTAGTGCAAAAAGGTTATGTTGTTTAAACTTTGGCAAATTGATACATAATCAAAAAGAACCTTGCTCTAAGACGTTTCACTTTCTGCGACATATTTTCGTTTAACACGGTAAAAACCTCATTCTAACACAGTATAGGAAACAAAAAATTTGTTTGCTCGTTATGTTGTTTTTACACACAAAAAGAAAAAGGTAAAATTTTTTGAGTGCACTTGCGGAAAAGTGTCCACTTGGCTTCATTTAGACATCCTAAAATTTTCACGAAAAAAAATTTAAATTAAAAGATGGCTAGGCTTGGTTTTTTGCCTGGATAATCAATTTTTAGCGGTTGGAGAAAAAAATCCTTTCTAGAAGCACCAGGAACGTTGGGAAATTTTTTTGCCCTTCGTTGTATATGTTGTGGATTGGAGAATGTTTATGGCTTACGTAAAAGAACGCGGAGCTAGACACGTTGCCAGTTTTTGGCGCAAAAACAAGAGAACAATCCCCAACCTAAGAAGATCGATCGATGTCTAAAAAATTAAAAAAAAAACAATTATTTTTGGCGTCTTTTGAGATCTTGGGTCGTAACCCCCTTTTTGCGCTGGTTCCTTGTATCGTTTAACACAATTTTCCAGGAACGTGACCCCCGTGTGAAGCGAGGTCTACCTGTAGTTACAGTATTGCCAGTACAAGTTATGCCATTAATTGTAAATCCCTCATTTTCAAGTTATACACCCAATATATTAAATTTAAATATTTTGAGTTTACAAAAATTTGATTTAATTTTATTTAAATATAAGAATTTAAACAATATTTGGACAAGAGTGTTCTTAGAATGCATTTCAATTTTACGACCTAACCTAAAACAACAAAGATATGTAATGTTTTGGTTTTTTTTCTCGACATTGATGATTTTTAAAATGATGTGCCCCTATATATAAATCTTCCAAATTTCTGGCAACATCTACATTTCTTCGTGTAGCTGTCTCCCAAATATTTTGTCGAGGGTTTAGGTTTGGCGACTAAAATAAAAAATAAAGCCCCAACCTGACCTACTCCAGTAGCAGGTACGCACATTCAGGCCTACTCCTATTGTAGTTTTCTACATTACCTTTTTTATGTTTTTGGGATACAAAGTGTTGAATTAAAACATAGTTTCATATTTAAGATAATTGCTATAATACTTTTTATTGAGATTTTTTAATTTTATATTTTTTTTTTTTTTTTTTTGTAATTTTACAAATTTTTTATATCACACATAAAGGTAAGTATTACTTTTTTTGTTGCTGCCTTAAAATTTATAATTACATCTGCGGAACGCTTGTAAGGTACTATTAGATTTACTAAAAAAAGTAACTACTTGCGCACATTTACCTTTATAAAATTCATAATTTCAGTTAATGAGTCTTTCTTTTTAGATAAGTTTGCTTATAGCTGGTATGAGGTTAAAGTATGACAAGTTTTAAACAACTTTAAAATGTCAATACGAGTAGATTTCAAATCCTAGCTTAAATTATTTGTCATAAATCTAAGAACAGCGTATTTTATAATTTTTAGTTTTTTTTTTAATATAATTTCGTTATAGTAGTGTTTTTATTGCACTTGATGCGTATTTTTTTTTTTCGTTTTTTCCTTAAGCATATTTTTTTTTTTTTAATTTTTTGACATCACGATTTATTAATTTTTTTAGATTTTAAATTACAAATCATTTTACAATATTCACTAAAGCTATAAGTATTAAGGTAATGATGAAAGCGAGAGATAGACATTGAATTTGGAATATTCGGGCGTTCAAAGAAATAAAAAAAAAGACAGACATACCTTAAGATTTAAAAATAAAAACTAAATATAAAGAAAACAAAGATTTTGTTTCTTCTTTTATAAATTCATATGAACAGTTATGAGGATTTCGATTTTTACACATTATTTAAGTATAGAATTGCATATTTTTTAACAAACAAAAGACAAATTTCAAGGTTTCTATAGTATGTGTGTCTGTGTGTATGTGTGTTAGTCTAGAGTAGTTAGAGAAAATGTCTTTTGCAAAATCAAAAAATAGCAGATGAGCAAACATGAAAACTATAAATACGTTAGTTAAGTTAAAATTTAAGGCAATTTGTACGTTGGATTTACAACAATGCTAAAAAGTTTAGCTTAAGAATTTTGTAACTAAACGCAGGAATACAAAAAAATTAAGCGTAAATTTTTGTAATTTAAAATATTATTTAAAATTGATTTTTTGGCTTTTTTTGTGGTTGGAAGTTTTTTTAATCTGTTTTTTAGCTTTTTTTGAGGTTTTTGTAATGCTTTCGTTTTCTTTATACCCTCGCACATTGCGATTACAAGTAAATATTACTTATGGTAAAAAGAAAACGCACATATATTTTTTATTTTTTGATGTCGTGAAATAAAGTTGCTTTTGTTGATGATATACTCGTATGGGGTTTGAAACTTCTTTCTGATCGTGGTGTTTTCCTATTAATATATAGTATAGTTCCGCCTCATGCATTTGGTTCGTTTATGAAGTGCCTAAACCGGCAATGCGATTTTGTGGAATGAATTCGTCAGCTAAGGGATTGAGTAGAGAGTGCTCCACATTACAGTCGCTCACAGCGAGTGAGGATAATGCAGCATTTAATTCCTCCGTTCTGTAAGTGAACAATAGTTGACATTTGTTTTCAGTAATTTCTTATATACGTAATTATGTTCTTCATATTCAGAAATAACAAACTAAAGTAAAACATTTTAATCGACACTTGCTGGAGTAGAAAAGTTAACATCTAAGTAGTAAAAACTAATGTATGTTTTTGCGGTTCTGGCAGGTACCCGACGACATGTGTGTGTTTAAATAAGGTAGCAATGACAATAAGCAATATTAAGTAATAAGAAACCACAACATCTCATTTACAAAATTTTGCAGTTAACTTTTAAATATAATTCAAATGTCTTTTTGACTATATACAAGCAAACATCAATTAAACCAATTGTGTGTAGGTAGGTGTAGGATACAAAACACGAAAATCAAATAAAAACATGTTTAGAGCAAAAAATTATCTCGCACCTATGTGTGCAATTGTATCGAATATTAGACTATAGTTTTTATGTTTTTTATAAATATCTTTTCTTTTCATAAATCCAGATGGTTTCTTTACAAATCCTTAGCATTTCTAAGCGTTACGTACTTTGCTTTTTGCCACTCAACTAATTCCGCTTCCAGCTCATCTTCTAACATTGCCTCAATGCAATCATTCATTATATCCTCCTCTTCGAGGCGTTGTAATTCCTACAAATACACATCATTACATATTATTATGATTTAAATTGCTCTATTGAGGAGTAATCAATTTTCACTTACATTTTTATCGAATTCTTCTTCATTCTCCATCCACATATATTCGGAAAAATCTGGTCCATCCTCTTCTAAATCTGATAACGAATCATCGTCTTCCACTATTATCTCAACAAATTGGTCGGACCAATCATTAGAAGGAACTTTCATAATCATTTTGTTTGTAGATTTTTTTTTTGTCTATTATTGTTGTTATTATAATTATTGATGTTAAAGCTATACAACTGAAAATATATAAAAATAATGGATTGTTATAAATAGATAAATAAAATATATTTTTTATGTTAGAGTAAAATGCAATAAATTAAAATAGAGTGCGTTTCATATCATAACCCAGTTACAAATTTTAAAAATTTCGTATCGTTTTCCATTGGTACATTTTGAAATACCAAAAAAGTTTTCATGATATCTTTTAGAGTTCTGAGCACTAAATGCTTTTTTAGCAAGATATTTCTACTGATTATTTCTTAAAGCTATTTTCAGAGTTTCTTCCAAGGCTGTTAAATCGAAGCGAGCTCCATGTCTAATAGATTACCAAAGTACTTCAATATTACAATTTAGGAAAAATAATATGATTACTGATTCTTTCCCACCAAAACACATCTAATTTTCGTTTTACAGCTAGTAACTTCCAAATTAATGTAAAAGCGGAAATTAGTTTACACAAAAGAGGCAATATCTGGGAACATCGATTACACTGCTCTGCATGGGTTTTGCGAATAAGATGAATCCTAGTGTTTTCGAATGAATTTTTCATGCTGAGCACGAATCTGGGGTCGAAAATTTCTCATCACGTCACGTTTTTGAGAAAAAAGGGGTTGAAACCCCTTTAAAACTGCGTTTTTGGCCATTTTTGTAAAATAGTGGATCTGAACTTTACAAATATCTGAAATTAAAGACTGAACCATGCCCTTTCAAATGAGCCCTATGCCAAATTGTTCGCATGCGCATATTCAGGAGATTTGTCGTCAGAGTTCTCATAAATAACGATTCCCTTTGACGCTGAACTAAAATTTTGGAATTTCGTTTATTTCTTCGAAACAGAAAACCAATTAAGTTGCCATTTGTATCACTCTACATCAATCCGTTGTTCTGTAGCACTATCTTTTATTAATTTTGCTATTTAACAAATTATATCAAACCGGTTAAACTAAATTAACGCAACTAGCAAAACAAAGAAAAAATCAATAAAGAAATACAATTTTGTTTACACTCACTGAGAAAAAGAAATCGAATCGTAACAAGTGGGAGAAGAATGATTCAAAGGTGATTTTTGACTTGTTTTGGGCTTTTATGCTATTCTATTTAATTTTATTTTTGTTAATTTTGAATGGCCAAAAATCTATTTTTATGTAGCAGCTTTGTGACTAATGCCAAAATGTTTGTCTATGAAAAAATCGATGCCAAAAGTTTAAATTTACGCAGAAGAAAATTGTGGCAAATGGAATGTGTATGAAACAAAACAAACAGGAAAGAAAAACACACAAAAACATAAATGATAAAAATGCAAATATTAAAAAAAGAGAGTCAGTTAAAGCCAAAAATAAAATTGCGACAATTGACTTGAATACTATATACATACAATCATCATCGCAATAATAATACAAATAATAATCTTATAAATATAAATACATATTTAAAAAAAAAAATATTGCTTGCCTGATATGAATATATTTTTTGTTTTTTCTTGTTAATCAAACGAAATATACGAAGTAAACAAAAGCACAGCACAGCACACAAAAACAAAACGAAACACTTGAAACTCTGAATCCAATGAAGCGAATGAGTGAAATGAACGCAAGCACACACCAACGACGAGACAGACTGACTGAATTAGTCGAACTTCGAGACGAGTTCATGGATACGAGAAGCGAACGTGTGGGTAAACACGACAGCGGTAACGACGGGAACATGGTAAAACAAATGCAAAATATAAATAATAAAACATATAGTCTAAACAAATTCAAATCAAAAAGCAGAAAGCTGAAAACACATTGTAAACGCACATACATACGTCTTACTATCTATGAGCGTTAAAATATTTGCTCAAAATATTGTATGCAACCAGTAGTAACTAGCAAACAACTAAAGCTATTTATGCATGTCCATCCCTTGCCTTTACGGCTATATATTAGCTAAAATAGATACGTCTATGACTAAATAAAAATATATACTCAGCGATTAACTATTTGACAATATGTATCCTACGTAAAACCCAATTGCGCCTTTTAATGGTAGCTTTTACTCATAGACGTGTGCAGGGCAGAATTTTTCTTGAGTTTTGGCTGAACCGAGGATTAAAGTTTCTGTATAACAGTTCAGCACTGCACGACTATGTATCCACATAAGGTGGGCGGAGATGTATAGGCGAAAAAAGTTCATGTTTTTGCTCCCGCAATTGGCCATTGTGAGTCCGTATATCGCACCAAAGAATTAAATATGTGAATTTTCATAAATCCGATATTTTAAATTTGATTTTGATAAACAAGAGCTCGTTGGAAAATAACATCAAGTTTTCTCCACAAAAATTGAGAAACAAAATTTTTTCTCAGAACATTCAGCTCACGAAGAGTATTCGTAATCGAAAAACGGTTTAAACGGTGGCGTTAAACTGACAAAAACTCAGACTATTAATCGCGGGGGCAAAAATATGAAGTCTTTGTAGTTTCTATAATATTTCTATTTAAAGCTATCAAACTAGGATGACAGGAAAATAAACTTATTATTCTTTTACACTCATATCAATTTAAGTACATCGCTATCAGCCCTATTACTAATTCCGAAGGACAAGAATACGAAAGAAATAGCATTCCTAATTCCGACGAATTCGAAGATAGCGCTAGAAACTATCAGAAAAAAGTTCCAATGAAAAAATCAGCTTTTTTGTGTCAACAGTGAAAAGGAAAAGTATTAAAAATTTTAAGAAAATATTTTTAATACTTTTTGAGCGATAAGTAGGGTAGCCAGACATACTGATTTGATCAGTACATGTCCTGATTTTTTTTTAAATACTGATTTTTTTAAATTTCAAAATCAGTACGAAAATGTACTGACTTTTTCAAATTAATGTCTTATACCATGTTCTCATTGGTTTCGAACGAAACTGCAATCGTTCACATTGTGAAGCTAGTTTCGATTATGGTTTCGTTTGACAGTTCATTGTTTATTTCTTGTTGTAAAATGCCGCCAGCTAAAATTTTTGCTAATATTGAAAAAATTTGAATACGAAAAGAATCAAAATGATAAACAAAATATTTAGCAACAAAATAAAAGTGTATAGGAGAAAGCACCAATTCTTTTGTGTCTTGTTTCACTGCAACCACAGTCACTATGCCAAAAAGGCAATTATCATTTCAATTTAAAAAAAAAAGTTTCCTATAGACATCTTATGTACATAAACTTTCTAAAAAAAACAAAAAAAAAACAAAAAAAAAAAAAAATTAAAATAAATTTGGTCCATTTGTTTTTGAGCCAAATCTGAATTTACAATTTTCATACAACCAATTTTATATATTAGTATAGATATAAAAGTATAGATAAACTTGGGTCAAATCGAAACCAGGGAGTTAAAGCTTCGGGACACGTTGTGGATGTTTTGCGACTTGTGTAGGAGGGTGGATATCAGCATGGTGTTGGAAAAGATCAGGAAGTTGGAATGGCACAATCAATGACGTCGAAAGCAATGAAACGGAGCTTGAATATTTTGGAAGCAAAGTTTTGTGCAAAGTGGAAAAAAATAGATATGGATAAAGAAGAAACAAGGTATGCCAATATGGATTTCCATGGAAGAACGCAATTTTCTGTTTCATAATGTGCCTTGAGGCACGCACGTAAAAATAATTCTCCCGACAGAAGAGAAATTTGTTATATTTCAACCGTAAAAGTTATTACAATATAAACGCCATGCTGGTTTTGTAATACTACTTTGCCAATTTATTAAAATGCATAAAAAGATAAATTATGCACGAATAATTAATAATTGATCTTCCTCACATTTTGATCTGCTTCAAAAAATAACACAATATTTTCAAAACGTTTATATCTTGTTGTTTATCTTTATTTGTACAAAATCATCACGAAAAACTGTTAAAATTCTGTTTCATTAGGAATTAGTGATGCCAATCTCCCGAGTTTCGAAATTTCAGGGGAATTTCGTAGTTACAACGGAATTAAGAATACGAATTGTTCATTCGTAGATATGACGGAAGGTCCGTCGGAATTCGTGATAGCGCTATATATATTATTTTTAGCTCACGAAATATAGCTTAAACTAAAGGAATCGAAAAGAAAAAAAAGAAACTTCGACGATAATTTCAAACTATGTAGATAAATTTAAATACTTAAGGCATATACTCGTACATAAATACATAACTGAAGGTAAATATAGAATAAAAAAATGTTGTTGCGTTGAAATGAATGAACTACATTGATGCGAACCTTCTACGGCAAGGTAACAAGTGTTATTATGAACTAGCTTGCCTATATGTACTCATACATATGTAAGTTTATACTTATTTTAAAACAACACGTTTCAATTATGGGCGGAATTTAAATTGAATTCTCTACATATTCAATAATTTTGTAACTACTTTTATATTTCCTTTATATTCACATATGTTCTCATTAAATTTCCGGTATGCATATGAATTTACATATGTGTTATAATAATTTTTAATAAAAAATCATGTTAATCCTATACGGAGGCAAAATTTAATATTTTTGAGACAAAGAAAGCATGGAGCTATTTTTTCTTACTTGCTATAATTTCCGCTTTGGAATGCATACTGTTATCACGGAGGCATGCATAATAGTGCAAGACACACTTAGGTCTGAACGGCCCACACTTAGGTGGGAACTACAATTTAACGCCAGTTCCGAACGGCGGTGTAGCAATTTGTTATCACTTGGCGGTTTTGCCATTGCTTACCAAGATGTGTACTTGTACACATTTTTATAATTCTCATATACTTCACATTGATTGTGAATATAAGGTTATGAGGATTAACAACCAGACGAAGACGGGAATCGAACCCGAAACTCCCGGATGAAAGTCTAGAGCACAATTTATTTGTTATGACGGGTTCTGGTATATGGATGAATGCTTTTAATTCGGTGCCTCTATGGTTTTTGATAACAAAAAGTGTAATAATAAAGCTTTTTGCAGGTACATTTCAATATGTTTCTCTTTCTGTAATTGTAAAATCTATATATCTATCTATATTGTAAAATACCACTGATTCTAAGAGTTCTTTCTTTAATTTGTAAAACAAAAAAAACTAGTGGTTTTGAAAAATTTGATCGATTATTTCTTTAAGTTAATAATTCCATCTTGTAGGCCGGAAAGAATTTCAAGTCGAAAACAGTTTCAACTTGAAAAATGTTCAGTATGTGCTGTTCTACGGGGTGGCAATAAAACAATGAAAATAAATGGGAATATATATATATATACCCGTACTTTCACTCGGAGACTTAATTGTCTATTATGATTGTTCTTAATTGCCAATAGGAGGCACTATCTAACCACGGTTTCCGTCAGCGGTTCAGGTAATGTCTCTGTTGAACTATTTAGTTCTCCGGATGAAGGTAAGGAGATCCGATAGTTTCACATCCGCAAGCATTGGGGTCTACACATCTGCAGCTTTGGATATTGACATAGAAAGTGAAGAATCGTTTGTCTCTTCTTCATCATGACAACTTCTACACAGCCCGCTCGTCGAAATATGCAACCGTTGGAGCATTGGTGCAATAGCACAATGCCCAGTTGACTCCTGTGAGCAGGCGTATTGCAGATTTGTTGTGCCCTAAGAGGCCATTTGTCTTTTTCAAAATTTAGTTAAGTTATTTATTTATTACAAGAAAAATAATGACAAATCATTAAATTGCTGAATTTAGACTATAATGGAGATTTAAAATTTTTCTTGAAATGGAAAAAGTTAAGAGCTCTTCTTCTCTGGAAGAGCTTGTGGCATTGGCCATATTAAAGGCTTTACATGACTGTATCTTTAGGCTATATATTAATGATCTTAGAAATGCGACTGTTTCTCTCATACCACTTAAATCATATAACCATAACTACATAAAAGCAATAATATAGTGCTTAACTTTAAGTTAGTTTTAAAATTTATTTTAAGATTAAATAAATAATAATAATAATAAAAGCAATAAAAACATATGGTAAATTATCGGACGGGCTTCCCCCCTGACAGTTACTTTTGTTTTATAATTGTACGAGTGTATGAATTTTTTCTTCGCTTTTTGCAAAAAATGTTTAATTCATACATACGTACTTGTATATAACACTTGAGGAAGTGGACAACGCCGAGTCGATGCTGACGTCGCATTAGAAACGGTACTTGCTTCCGCTATTTTTGTAATAAAATTAAAAACGGTCTCGCCAAATTGCGCATTTGCACATAGACCAGGTCTATTAAATATTAACCTTCAGATAAAATAAAAATACATCAATAAATATAAACAAAATGGAGTTTTCCTTCCTCCCGTTTACTTTACACCAGGTTGTGCAAACGAAATATAGGAGAAAAAATATACCTGAAAATTTTATATATTGTTTGTCAACTCACATAAGTTTTGTATTCTCGCTTATTGCCAAGATGTCAAAATTATTCCTTCAAAATGCACTGAAAATTTTGCAACAATTCGTTAACACTAGAAATTTATTAAAAATATACACAAAAAATTTTGATTGAAATTTCAACAATTTCAACGAATGTGTACACAACGACCCGAAAAAGACAACTATTGACATATATGCACAGTTACGCACTTTTAGAGTACTTTTTTAGGTTTGCAATGTAAGGTACTATTTGTTATACATGAATGAACTAAAATGCACCTATGGTTAGATTGATTTGTGTGTAGTGCTGCCACTCTCTCAAAAGCTTACAATTTTGATTGCAGGGAGAGATTTTGAGTAATTTAAATTTCCAACTAATTTTTAAGTAATTAATAGCGTATTGTAGTTTTGTGGTTTATTAATACGTATAGGATGGGTGCTAAACAGTAGCAAACTACTGTGGTAGAATGTGGTTTCCGTCTAGTGAGAAAATTCTTGATTTTTGCTGTGCCAAAAGGTATAAAAGTACTCGAGTAAATTTTGACAACAATGGCTTAAAAAAAATAATTGAAAAAAGCAATTTTCCGTTCATATATTTCGAAAATTTATGGCTATATTGATTTTTTATTAAAAGCAAGATCAATAAAAGAATAGATCGTCTATTGATGCCTTTTTGCAGAAATGAACATCGTACAAATATTGCCTTTGTGGAGCGATTATTATCGTTTGTTTCTCTGCTGCGCTCATGTTTCGTTTATATCATCAAATATTCATATAATCCATGGCTCAATAATAAGGTTATAGGAGCGCTACAAAAACAAAATTGACCGTATATTTTGTTTTTATATGCAGGGCTGGAAATCTCTACTGTCAAATTCATACCGAAACAGCTGATTTATTTTGAACTCATATTTTTTTTGCTTTATTTGACATAAGAATTAGACGAATAAATCGGAAAAAAGAAGAGAGCTATTCTTATATATAACCTTATTATTAAGCAATGATGTAGCCAATTATATTCAACGCACAAGTGTCAAAAATTTACTAATTCAAGTATTTTGATATCATTTGGCACAGGTTCAAAAAATTACATACAAAATTAGTTAAAAAAAATAATTGAAAAAAGGAATATTCCATATATATATTTCGAAATTTTATGGCTATATTGATTGTAATTTTATTAGAAGCAAGATCAATAAAAGAATGGATCGTCTATGTGGCTGCTCATGGTTGCGTTCGTGTGAGCAGCCACTATTGCTGCCTTTTTGCAGAATTTAACATCGTACAAAATGTGTCTTTGTGCAGCGACGCTATTCTTCAGTGTGGCCAACTATTGTTTTTCAAAATCCGCTAAAATGAAGAAATAAACGCGTATTATCTTTCGAAAAGCTCTAGATTTTTTCTTATCAAAGTTTTAAACAAACATTTTTTATATACAGTAGAATCGCGATAATTCGCACGCCATTAATTCGAAAATCTCAATAATTCGTAACAAACTGCTGGCCCCTTGAAAAAATCGCTTTAATTCGCATTTTGGTCCCCTCGCTAATTAATACTTTTTTTCAATACAAGGTCTGTTTAACTTCTTGTTGTCAACCTCTTCTAATTCGTAATGCAAAGCGAAATTCTATTGAACTATTACGTTCACTTTTTTTATGGAAGTTTTTGTGTTTTTCGTGGTTGACAAGATACGCGAGAAGAGCCTTAAACTACAAAACCGTTAATTTGTATTTTTCTTATTTTAACCTCGTTAACCCTAGGATTGTATATCCCAATAATGTTCGAAAACTTAAGTAAAATGGGAGATACGGTTTCCATTTTATTTGAGTTTCTTTAAAGTACGAATGCTGGTTGTCAATGAATGGATTGTATACATGCAGTGTCGTCGCCGTAAATTGGCTTTGCTATAATTTTATTATAATTGGTTACAAAGGTTATAGCAGACATTATGACCCATTGCAAAACTTAACTGTAAGGATTAAGAGTCCTGGACATAATTTTTTTTTTTAAATTTATTTTAATATTTGTATAAAATATTGAAGAAACTCAACCAGATTTTGAGGAAAAACTTGGGGATGAAAGGTTTAAATCTAAAACCTCTGTAAGTCGCAAAAACGTGCTGGTCCCTTGAGATTACGAATTAATGGGATTCTGCTGTATTAAAAAGAAAATTAATTAAATACATGTATTTTTAAAGTTTTTAATTCTCAGCATTTTTAAATTATATAATCACAAGAAAAGATAATGGAAAAAGAGTATTTATACACTTTGATCACAAAAAAGTATACAGCGTAATAATAAGCTGCAGAGAAACAAACTACAAGAATAGCAGTGTGGCCAACTCAGCGCTTTTCCCGCTAAATTTAGTGCCTTTTGAAAATTAAAACGCGAAAAAAGCGTTTTAGCAGTCAGCAGGTTTTTTATTACGTTTTTTCAATTTAAAAGACACTAAATGCTCCGCTAAATAATTAATTATTGATTGTGATTATATAATTAATTATTTTTAAAATTCTTTTTTTTATATATCGGCCATTCCAAAGTAACGGAGAGGACAAGAGGACTCTTATAATAATATTAATCTCATACAAGGAAAATATATTTTCCTTTGATGCTAGGGGGCTTTTGAGGGTCCGATAACAAATTTTTACCACCAAAGTTTCGTTAAAAAAATAATGAGTCCGACTAAGTTATACATCAACAAAGTGGGTAACGGAAAGGTCGCGTACGATATGGGAAATCTTTATTTTCAATTTCAAGTCCCAAATTCTGCGAATGCCAGCAGCCTGTAGAGTTTTTTGACGATTCATGAACCATTTTAACTTACGAAAATACTAATGGTTCAATATCACTATTCAGTGAAGATATTTGGAATCAAATCCATAATTCTGGGTTATGATTTCAAATATTAGTAGCTTATATGGGATATTGAAAGATTAAGAACTACCACTAAGATCACTGATGAGGAATTGTGGCGGATTCCGAAACGGCCGTCTGATTTGCCCGTCTCTATATACATTGTTGTTGTGATGACTACATTTGTTCATTAACCTGTTTATATATAACTTCAACTAATGGTTTCGTTGAAAAATAATTACATAATGAGAGAAAAGCCTGGGAATAGTAACGGAGAGGACAAGTACGATCGCTCTCTTACATTTTTATGTTATATGGAGAATCGGCTCAGCAAATGTGAACGAATTCGTTAGGGATAAAACACTGAAAGATTTTGCAAATATAAATAAGAACACACGAGATTTGTTTTTAAAATTACAAAAGAATCACACGAGATGTGAATTTTATTGAATATGAGTTTTATATTGTTCTAGCAGGAGTTGCTAGAGAACTACCGTTTTCCAATATTTTCATAGCAATAGTTGCTCGATAAAGACTTAGAATTTCCTCCAGCCATAGAAATTTATACCGTATGGCAACAGGTATAAAATCCTTTGGGTCAAGGAAATCTATTACAAGTGGAAATATGTACAGAGTGTACATATATATAACGTATTATACTAAATAAAACCAGAGGGGTATTCTAAGTAAATTTAGCACGAAATACCAGAGTGGTATTTACAAACAAAAGAGAAAAGAGATAGTCAGGGTAACAATTGATTTAATGTGTTTTATAACATAATAATATAATCTCATCGTCGCGAGACGACGATGCTGATGGTTGTACTAATGATGAATAGATCCTGCTCATAGAGATCTTAAACAAAATGTTTAATATCTGAAAATTGTAATTGTACTTAGAATTACATAAGTAAATAAAATTAATAAATATTTATTTAAAGGAAAGTAAATTCATAGGAAGTATACCAGTTTGGTGCACATCTAACAGCATCTTTAATGCATACATTACCAATGAACAGGTATTTACGAAATTTTGCTAATTGCATTGAGCGTACAGCAATTTAAGTTATTTACCACTTTTATGAAAATTAAGTTTGAAACTAAAAAATTAAAATGAAAGTGATATGGGAATACTATCAGCTAGCCATATCATCACTAACGCAAGAGTCAAACAAGGATGCCCACCTTCACCCCTTCCCTTTGCAATATTGCTTGACGAAGTTATGGCAAACGTATGCTCTCAAAGGAGGGGCATAACATGGAGTCCCATATATCAACTCGAGGATTTGGATTTTGCAGACGATATATATCTGTTCTCGCACAAGCTCAGCGACATGCAAGCGAATACTGATCATCTAATCAGAGCTTCACGCAACGTGGGCCTCGAGATAAACATCAAGAAGACCAAAGCCATACAAATTAACAACATAAGCGACCAAAAAACACTTGGAGACGTTCAATACATCTAGAATTAAAAAATAAAAACACAACATGGCAAAACGTGAAAATGACTGCACAAAACAAAGTCAGATGGAAATGCCTAGTAGAAGGTGCGATTAAGATCGTGTGAGGATTTTCAAGCCACGCGCATACTCCGAGTCGTTCGCACTCCTCAAAACCTCATTTTCTATAAACACATTTTCACTTCTCTTATCGCAAGTCACAGAACCGCCTACGTTTTGCTGATTTGAAGATACAGCCTGAGTTCTGTGTTTCTTCGAATTTGAAGCCTCAGACGCAAAAATGTAGTACTTGTCTAATTTCCGAAAAGAATGAAATGGTGCGAGGCCGATTTTCCTACCCTCGTGAACGCATTCGATTTTCATGCATCTTTCAAATCGCAAATCCTAAAAAGATATATTTGCCGCAACTTCTTTTTCCTCAACAAAAATAATGTTTGTTTTGTGGCAGCGTTTCAACGCTGCGTGAACATTAAGATTTTCGGACCTCACTTTCGTCCAAATCACAATCAACCGCAAAAGTGTTCCATTCGATGTATGAAAAACCCAAATCTTCATCAAGATTATACAAATTCGAAATTCTAAGCTTGTCTAGGTTATAATGCAGTGTGATTTGTTGTCCTCTCCGTTACCCTGTTTTTACCACTTACGTTGATAATAAAATTCGGAAAAACTTACACAACGACAATGGCTTTGTACTCAAAACAATGTAGCTGAGAAAATCCGCGCATGCCATCTATATCAAAATGTCTTATTTTTTGGTAACGGAGAGGACACTGAACTTACAATTATTTAAATCCTTATTGCAAGTATTTACAATTTTCTTTTTTTTAAAGTTCGTAGCCGACTTTTTCGATTTTTTTTGGAATGTCCGATATACATAAAGAAAAATAAAATCATTAAAGAATTTGGTAGACATTTTTATTAATTTTACATTTTTTTTAAATTAATCTACATTCTTTTGATGATGATTAAAAACTGTAAATATAAAAACACTGCTATATGTCTGCTGTATGTCGAAAAGCGAAAAATAAACAATTGTAGCCATTTTACAGGCGATTTTTTTTTTATAAGAAATTCTTACAAATGTTACAAATTTGTGATTAGTCGTCTGTTTGGTGAAACAAAAAACTGCAAAATAGTAACATTTCTACAAATTTGTTACTTGTAAGTTACAACTACAAATCCTGATTGGTGAAACAAATATTGAAAAATTTGCCACTACAAATACTTGTGATTTACAAGTCCGAATTCACAATTTGTAAGTTGGTGAAATAGGACATAGGAATTGACTTGTAAGTATCTTATTATAATTTATGATGACTTAACATTTCCGGTGCAGGGCCAGTGCATCCTTACTGTAGTCGAAGGTGAGGTGTAGAGGGTGATGCCTTAACTCACGCTGCTGCGTAGCACCCGTGCAACCCTGGCACAGCTCAGATCAGGAATGTCGAAAACATTAAACACTTACCTTCCCTGATTAACCAGGATTAACAACACCCAACATCTGTTTAGCAGTCCGCAAATCCCACAGACCTTACACCAACCACACTATGGACGGATGCCATTCGGGCTTTCGCCTTCCTAGGGCTAAATTAAGGTTCTAATAACTTCTATCAACTTTATTAAATCCTCTTTTTCTCAATAAAGTATATCCACTCCTTTCTTCTCTCCTCCCCTATCCCGCATGCATCCCTTGTTTTCACTTTCAGCCGCTGCAACAACAACAACTATTTGTGTGACTCTTTGTGTTATTATTTGCAATTTGTTATCAGGATAGTCATTGAAAAAAAGTTATTCATTTATCAACAAAACATTAATAGTTGCACTAAAAAGAGTTTATCAAATAAAACTTGTTTTATTACATAGTTAAAATAAAAAAACAAAAAATTATTTTTTGGGCCGGTTTCACCCCATATTTTAATAAAATTCGTTGATTTTATAAATACGTAAGTAAATTAAAATTACACTAAATTTATTAATTTGCGGGTGGATGCATATGGATAAAAATTCTTTTACGTTGAATCGATTTTATTGCTGTTACTAGTGCAGGGTGTTATTTTGTTGTCCCATTTTTGTAATTTCGAGCTTCCAAATCCACCGTATACAATAGCTCCCAGGCTATAAAATAAGATCAAACTTAACATAACATAATTCCATTCTAATTTTGTACCCTGGAGAAGAAAAATAAATTATATTAAAAAACTACATACTTATGAATAATATACATATATGCAGTGGCGGATACAGGAAACATTTTTGGAGGGGCAGGGGGGGGTGGTGCAATAAAAAATAAAAATTCTCCATATAAACCAAATCGCGGGCTGGAGCGTACGTACGTAGGCATTTTTTTTTTTTTGCTTATTCATAAATTTTATTTCGATGTTTAATAATTTCGAAGGTATGGCCGTGTGAAAACTTACTGGAACGTTACGCATTTAGGGGAAAACCTGTTTTTATAGCAGTGCCCTATTCCACCAACTCATAAATATCACCTTGATCAAAAAGTTCCCGGAATTTATTCAGAAAATTAAAAATACAAGTTTATTCATCTAAATCTATATTGTCCCCTTCAAAGTAATCCCCATCGACTTCAACACACTTATGCCAGCGCTTGATCCAATCCCCGAATCATTTTTTATATTCGGTTTTCAGTATGTCCATCAGTGCTTCCTGCGATTTTTCCATTACTTCCTCTCGGCTGGTGAAACGCGCTCCCCGTAATGGTTTTTTAACTCGATTGAACAGAAAGAAGTCACAGGAAGCCAAATCAGGTGAATTCGGTGGTTGTTGGATGGTATTTGTTGCATTTTTCGTCAAAAAATTGCGAATAATGATGGCACTGTGCGACGGTGCGTTATCATGGTGAAAAATCCATGAGTTTTCTGTCCACAATTCTGGCCTATTTCGGCGAATTGCTTCACGCAAATGCCTCATAACGCCCAAATAATACTCTCTGATGGTTAATTTGCGGTTATTGACCAAAATTTCTTTTACTTTATCAACGTTTTCGTCGGTTTTCGATGTCGATGATCTGCCACTGCGTTCATCATCTTCGACTGACTCACGACCACTTTTGATCCGCTCCTGAATCACTGGTAAACGACCGTTTTCTTTAGACAATCGTTGCCGAAACACTTTTCCAAAATTTCTAACGTTCGCGCACCATTAAATCCGTTTTTACGCAAAATTTAATACAATAAAATTGTAAAAAATCGGCAACACACAGAGATAGATGTACTTTTGGCTACGTAACTTTTGCAAATGTCAAGCTATGACGCTAAGATTTAAAGGGAATATCAACAACAGATGCACCAACTTAACAAAAACAGAACTCAAATCGGAACGATTGGAGCGCCACACGGTGGTTATTCCGGGAACTTTTTGATCAAGGTGGTATGTGAATTGTAAGGAAATTCTCACAAAATTATAAGAAAATCGTTAAATGTGGTTTCATCAAATTCCTACAATTGTGAATTCGGACTTGTAAATCACAAGTGCTTGTAATGACAAATTTGTCAATATTTGTTTCACCAAACAGGATTTGTAGTTGTATTTTACAAGTAAAAAATTTGTACAAATGTTATTATTTTGTAACATTTGTAAGAATTTCTTACAAAAAACAAATCGCCTGTAAATTAGCTACAATTGGGGGATAGCAATTCCATTCAGATTTAATGGAGGGCATTCTCTTCTTGTTAATGAAAACGTGATATCAGCTGACTTCCCTGAATTCACCTTTATTTTCCAACGAAGTAACCTGCTGTTTCTGAACAAGATTTACAGATTCTTTGGAGATTCATTTGACGCTAAAATGGCAGTATCGTCTGGATAAGTAGCAATAGTAACACCATCAGTTTCAAGCAAGTTGCAGGTAAAAACTGACTAAAGAGCAAGACCTAGAACACTGCCCTGTCGTACCCCGGTTTTGTTTGATATATGGCTGATGTTTCATCATTTACTTTGATATAGAATGATCTTTCATGTAGATAGGACTTTAAGACCAAATAAAATGGAGTTGGAAGCAAATTTTTTAATTTATATAATAGCCCTTGATGCCAAATTCTGTCGAACGCGTTTTGAATGCCCAAAAATATGCAGAGAAATATTTTTCGCGTTCCAGAAAGTCAGTGACAATCACTATGCGATGATATTGCTCAGGAATACCGTGCTAATGACGATTGGTGATCCAGAATTATATTCTTATTTTCTAGTTTTATTAGCAATCCACTCAAGAGTATTCTTTCGAATATTTTCCAGAAAATTGCCAGCAAACTTATAGGTTTATATGAGGACACTGAGTTTTCAGGTTAATTTGGTTTTTCCATTGAGAAGGAATTAATTCAATTATTCTTATAATTGAGAGTAAATCTTAATAACTAAAAACAACAACAACTAATTATGTTAACCTTTTTACCTGCTTAAGATATTAAATTTTTAAGAGTTTGAAAATATTTTGGGGGGAGGAAATTTCCCCCTTGTATCCGCGCCTGATATATGTATATTATGAGTGTACACACTAGCGAATCAAGATCCTAAAGCAGGGTTGTCACATAGAACAGAAACATTTGCGACAGAAATAGAATTCGGGGATTCTGGCACCAAGAGCAACAGAACCAGAATTCAGTAAATTTGCGACAGAAACAAGCACTTTTGACTTGTTTCTGTTCTTTGCGGCAACTCGGTTTAAGGCGGGGAGGGGGTTAACTTTTTGTTCCTCAAAATTTTTTTTTGATTCATGATTAATGATCAAAATGTATTTTCTTCTCCACCTCCCCTTGGATCCGTTAGTGAGTGTAAATATTGGATACGTACATGTTGAACTAGATTTGATATTCCAATTGGAGCTAAAAACCCACTTAGCGTAGCAAGACAATTTGCTATACCCGATAATAGACCGGCATAGGAAGGTGCAACACATAATAAACTTGGCCAATAGGTGCCCGAAAATCCTAAATCGGTTGTAATTCCAATGCAAAAAGTAAAAAATACAACAAACACACGATGCTTACAATCAGTATATATAATACCCAAAATAAATAAAATGGTTACGCAATTACCTAGAATGAAATAAGATTAGATTTTTAATAGGTACTTAACCCTTAAATACTCACTGGCCCCTGCATTGACCAACCACTTCAACCACTGTCTGTGCTGCCACTTTACTTCGTCATTTAATACAAACCTGCCATTTTACTGAGAAAAGTTTTCTTTAATAATACGTACAAATACGAATCGAAAAATGACAATTGCCGTATAGTTACAGTTACTTTTAACTCGAAAAGCATGTTTAACAAAATTTGTGAACTACAATTATTTTCGAATTTTTATATAAGGCATATAGTGCCATGTTAAAGAAAGCGAACAGACCTATTATGTTTATTTAACACAGCTAAAAATGGCTAATGTTTTGAAAACTAATGTTTTTGAAAATGTCGTTTAAAATATTCGAAATATTAGGTCTGTTCCCGTACTATGTACAACGCGGGTGAAAGCGTTCACCCGAAACAGCCCAGAAAGCGTTCTTGTAATCGAAAAACTTGCAAATGAGAGAGTAATTAGCTCTGTTCAGGTTCTTTTTCATCAAAAACTTTAAGGCTGAGAGTAAATGAAAGATTGAGAAAAAAAATTCTCACAAAGAGAAACTATCAGAAAAAGTACGTGAACAGAAAACTATTAAAACCTTTCAACTAAACAGATGTTCCGTTATTTTGACAGTTAATTTTTAGCTCGAAAAAATATTGTGAGGTTTATAATTTAATTAATTTGAGGAGTAATTTGTTGAAATCATTTCATGTGGCACACTCGCATTCATAAATACTTACATTTTCCGAACCACGAATTAACTTTAACAAATTTAACACAACCAAAATTATTGTTGACGTTTTGATATTTGACATTTCTTTTTTTTTTTGGCAGCTTTCGGTAAAAATTTTACGCTCAGAAACTTTCAACAACTTTTTTCTCTGTCACATTCTTCCGATCTCGTTTTTCTCTCTCGTTTAAAGTTTTTCGAGTAAATTAACACTTTTTCAGTGAAAACTTTTAACAATTGTTAACAATTTTAAATAATTTTGTGTACGTGAACAGACCGTGTCTTCTTTATCTTGCACGAAATAGCCCGCGTTTTTTCTTCGGGTAAAATGTTAAAAGAATCAAACTTTCTGCTTTCTATTTATCAGCTGTTTTGCTTTTGTGAAAATAAATCGAAAATATTGAAATTAATAAATAAACAAAATTTGTTTGGAAAAATAAGTCTTATAGCGTTTTCTTTTCTTGACAAAATGTTGCCAGAAAAGAAAATGCTATTATTTAAAATGGAAAATGCAAATGTCTGTTCAACTTCTGATGCTGTAGGGAGCTTCTGTTATTTCTCAATAATGCAAATGGTGATTGCGAGCCAGAAGATTCTGCAGAAATAGTCTTATTATGTGATAAAATATGCCACGAAATACGGTGAAACTTTACATTTTTTAACTACTCGAGTTATTTAAAAAAACTAATTTCGGTTAGAAAGAGAACAATCTACCTAAGGATATCCCTAAATCTACCTACCCACCGAGGGGTTTGCTGTTGTATTTTTGATATTTGTAGTATTTAAGAATTACTTCTCAAACTTAGTGCAAATATAAAATTAAAAAAGAAATACATAATACAGTACCTAATACATCACATCGTGAATATGGCTAAATAACCCTTAAACACCCACAACTACTACTACTACTACTACTATTATGGCACAACAGCCCATGGAGGGCCAAGGCCGAGCTTTTCGCATCCATTCATGTTGTGTGAGTTATATTTATACACGAATGGAAGGGACCTACAGTTTTATGCCGAATCCGAACGGCAAGGCAAAGTGAAAAGCTTTTCATAGGAATTTTTTTTTACTCTTGGAGGTTTGCCATTGCCAGCCAAGAGGTGGTGCCATGTAGAAAAATTTTTATTTTCTATTTTTGATTTTTTTGAGCGTGCCGAGCAGTCCAACACACTAACCACTAGGCTACAGCGACCACCCATTAATCCGATTTCAATTAAAAACACAGAGTTTGTTCTACAAGTTTTCAAATAAATTAATTGAAGGTGTAGTAATTTGGATTTACAAGGTCGGCCCAGCAGAATCTTTTGGACATTATATGGTTAACAAATTGAAATATATGTATGTGTAATAACTTTAAAAAACAATTACTAGTTTTTATCACATACCGTCAGGCATAAGTTCTTAAACATGACAATATATTTGTTATATAAAAATTTGAAAATAATTGTAGTTCACAAATTTTGTAAAACGTGCTTTTCGAGTTAAAAATAACTTAACTATACGGCAGTTGTCATTTTTCGATTCATATTTATACGTATTATTAAAGAAAACTTTTTCCAGAAAGATGACATGTTTGTTTTAAATTAAGAAGTAAACTGGCAGCACAAACAGTCGCTAAAGTGGTTGGTCGTTGTAGTGACTAGTGAGAATTTAAGGGTTAAAATGAATAACTACTAGGATATAGTCGATATTTGAAATTTCCAATGACGTGATTACAATTTTCAAAGAATCTGGTACAACTTTGAATCCAAAGCTAATACAAATTTTCAGAATTGAGGAAGAACGTTTGTGTTTTTCGCCATCTCTTTTTAGCTATATTCAACATGGAGTTATGAAAGGTTTATTTATAGACTGTAAGAGGCAGGCCTGCGTGTTGGACTATTTGTCTTGTTAATTTACTGGTGGTTTATCGATAAAATATGTATACCACTGAATAATGGTTAAAAATAAAATTGAGTATTACTATGTTCCCACTGAGCCGAAATTGCATAGTTTCGGCAAATGGTTTCGAACGAAACTGTAAGTGTTTATTTCTAGTTGCAAAATGCCAACGATATCGGTTTCGACCTGGTTTCGTTGGAACTACCTCATTTCCATGATTTCATTGAACATATTTTTATATGTCGAAATTGAGCATTTCAACGCAGTTTCAGCCGAAACCATGGAAATGATCGAAACTACACAATTTCGGCTCAGTGGGAACATGGTATAACATAAAAAACCTGGGAGTGTGTTAAATAAAATTAGCAGCAGAATTTGACTATTCATTTAACATACATAGAGCATACACAATCCTTCGAAAAATAGTTAAATTAAAATTTGGTCTCCTCTCGATTAATCTGAAGAATGATACAGTCACTGTCATTGAAACAAATGAACCTAAAAACGGTACTGCAGAATATAGTCCGACCTGAAATGACAAGTTCATTCCTATGATTATATTGAATTTGAATATTTTTTGGTCCTTACCTGTTTTAGTGACAATCCCATAGCTTCTTTGAAAAATCTCGGTATCATTAAGCTTAACACTATAAGGCCATAGGTATGAAATATATGCGTTAATGTAAAAGCGTATACTGGTATGGATGTTAAAATAGACTTCCATGGGATAATAGAATTCTGCAGAAATACAGGGCAAACATTATAACAAATTGTATTGTATGTATTTGAAATCTACCTTAGATTTTTCCTCATTCGCTGCTTTCAAGTACGCATATTCTTCATGTGATAATCTCGGATGTTCGTCGAGTGAATTATAGACTAAAAAGTGAAAACAAATTCCTAAGAATAGAGCAACTGCACCCACAACATAAAAAGCAGTATGCCATCCAAATTGACAGAGAAAACTTGATATGGGGAATATAAGTAGTGCCCCGACGGAATAACCACTGTAAGCAAATGATATAAGTGCAGTACGTTCTGTTGCATGAGCCCAGGTGGAGAAAAGTTGATAAAGTGCCGGGTTGCCACAACCCTGTAATAATAAAAACGTATATATAATACCTCTATACTTAAACATAGTTCGAATAAAACAGGTTTAATAGAGAGGAAATAATTCAAGAAAGCCATTATTAATTATTTCCGTATTGTGTATTTGACTTTTTTTTTGGTTTAGCTTAAAATTAAATGGATCTTACCGCTATTATTCCCTGTAACACTCGAACTACAACTACAGCTGTAAAACTTATGCGCGCAAAGACTGGTATCAACATAAATACCAGAGCCTGCAGTGTTATCGAATGTATAAAACACAATTTCCCACCAAATTTGTCCGCCAATCTTCCAGCGATTGGCAACGTAATTATATAACCATAGTAGAATGTGCCCAGTAGTGAAATTTCCTGGTGGCGTGTCCAAGTTAAGTCTCCAGACTGTAAGTAAAATATTTAAGTATATTAAGTAAGGTAAAAATATCATAGAAAAAGAAACTACGCAAAGGCTTTCACTTCAAAAAGAAAACGGTGTTGCATAACACAGTGTGCCAAATTTTCCAACGGTTTTATAGTCATTTAGGGTCACTGACCACGACTGCGTACTCAGTTATTTTTCATCACATTTATAACACAATATACTATAGACTTGTAGTCGGAAAAATGGGGTTTTCGGGGGCTATTAAGAAATTTTTCTATCTTAACAGATACAAATTCGATGTCTGAATCAAAGTTGTTAAACACAAACAGATAAAAAAAATTTTGTGCATACACTTTCCCTCCATCTCTTACCCTTCCCCCTGAAAAGGGGGTCTTACCCCTTTTTCAAAAAATGTACGATGAAAAAACCGTTGAGAGAACCAATAACTGCCTAACAAGCAAACTGGTATATTAATATTATTGTAATTGCATCACAAGTTTTTAGGATTTGGTTCTTTTTGTTTTTTCCAGACCATATTTATAGCAGTTTTATTAATTTCTCAAATATTATACTTTAAGGCTATTTTTACGCCAAAGTGGGTCAAGGAGTAGATCAAAACTCGTTCACATTTATATTTACTGCCAGATCAATCAGCAGCGACCAAAAAAATTGTATTTAAGAACACTGCACTTAAGGACTAGTTAAAGCTGGTGGAGGCTGAAAATAAAACCTTCATTAACTACAATAAGGCTAATTGGGATAGTTTCAGAACACAAACTGACTTCTGCTTTTCATAAGTACCAGCTCCAATGAATGTTTGAGTCGGCGAGAAGTTCTTCCGCGAAACAGTCACTAAAGCCACAGCCGCCAAATTCGACCCAATTTTCCTAGATAAGCAGCCATCCTAGCTAATGAGCGTGACATCATCCACGCATCCTGTCCAGGCGACCAGCGTAGACAGTAGACAAACGCTCAAATCAAGCAGCCAGTTGACGAATACCGTAGGTAAAAATGGCCGGAAGACCTGAAAGTCCACCATTAAGTCTCTCTGCAATCCTGGGAGACGCAAAGACCTCACGGCGATCTCTTTCGAATCCACCGCTGTGGAAGACGTCAAGACATGTTCGCGTTCGTTCTGCCGACAATTCATCGAACACCCGACAATAATTGAGAAATTCAGGAGGGCAACCTCCAGGAGGATGCATGCCCTAAAGATTGATAGTGAACGAGATGAGCACACTTTTACAACGCTTGAGGCGGCTAACGTCATCAAAAACGTCTAAAGAACCTGTCCCGGAGGAAATTTCGATGGTAAAAAACTTCAGCGAAACTGGATTGGAGTATTTAATATGTATACTCAATTTGTCGTTATAAACATTCATTGTCCTCGACATCTGGAAAGTTGGCAGCTTCATCCCGATTCCCAAGCCGGGCAAACCTCAAGACCATCTCTATGGATCTGGAGCTCGCAGACCATCAACATGGGTTCCACAAAAAACATAGCACCACCACGGCGCTAGACACGATTCAGGCGCAAATAATAAGTGACATGAATCAGCGGAAACCATGCGACAGGACGATACTGGTGGCACTCGATCTAGCAAAAGCGTTCGACACAGTGAGCCATTCAATTCTTTTGCAGGACCTCTATAATTCACCACTGTCTAATACCATCAAAAGATGATTGACGAATTATATGAGCGGTAGTTACTACGTAAAGCAATTTTTGATCAATTTTGACCCCTTCCCCTGGTCGTAACAAAACGGCTCCCCCCTAGTAACGTAACAAATTTGTATTTCGCCATTTGAAAGCACTGTGCATCCTTAATAACGCTTATAGAATATTCAAATAATTTGACCTATATTGAAAAAATTGCTGTCATTGAGTTTGCTGTAAACTCTCGTCAATGATTAACAATGAATTCACACGGCCAGTGAAAATAAATCAATTGACAAACAAAACGTCACTTCGTCATTACACTGACAAAATTTTGATATCGTGGTGAATCTTTTGTTAATGAAATGGCTAAGAAAAGAGTCTGTTTTAAGTTTTTGTTTGATTTCTTTATTTATTTTTTTTTAAAGAATATTTGTTCAACAAAATTAATTTGCATATGATTTTTCTTGATTTAATTCAAAATAAGTAACAGAAAATGATTCATGTTTAGATTTTGTATCAGACGATAATAAAATAGAAAAGTAGTAAAATGAAATACATTTATGTTATTTATTGCAAAAAGTTATTATATTACTACAATATAATATCAATAAATAAACTGATTATAAACATAAAAAATAATTATATAATTTAAAAAGTGGTGACTTTTTTTAGTACCTAACATTTTTAAAATTAAAAACAAAATTTATTTTAACTCTTTCATACTCAATGTTGCGTATATGCAACATTCACTTTAATGTGGCATAAATAAAATGTTTAACAGATATTACTATTAACTCTATTTGTATTCGGTTCTGTTAGGTATTCTTCACGTTTCCTGATTGCCAAATATTTGGAATTTCTTGCTTAAGTAATTTTTTTTAATGTTTTGTCTTTGAAGTCCAGCAAGAAACCTAAGTGGAAAAATTTTTAGTAAAATTTTTTGCACTATTTTTTGAAAAATAATGTATTAAATTATTACTAACCGGAATTTTTTTTTATCAGATATTTTTGTAAAAGATAAGAAAATATGTAAATCAAAAAAATTGGAGAAAAGGAGTTATCCAGTGGTTGTCTACAGCTACAGGATAAACGTATCAATGTAGAAGCAAGAAATTTAGTGTCATGATTGTGGAAGACCTAAGTAACCATAATTTCACAACAAAAGGTTTCTCTCAACCCCATTATAATTTGCGCGTCAAAGGGTTAAATGACTTTTTTGTTTTTAATACACGTTTTTATTTCCATCGTACATTTTTATTTGCACACGTTGCACACTAAACAACAAACCAAAAACAAAAAATGCTTCGTCACAACTATTTCATTGACAATGAAGTTCAGTTCCAAACAGTGATGAAAAAGTAGGTACAATTGTACCTTTTTCCGACTTTTTCGAACTACAAGGTACATTAGGTACAATTGGCACATTTGGCCAGAATAGGTTCAAAGTCATAAGAATATTTTTGAAATTTATCTAAAATTTTTTGAAATGTAAACTTCTTATGCCATTGAACTTACTAATAAATATTATGCGATTTCAAAATTTTGTTTTTGCATTATGTATGTTGCCTTTTATAAAAAGAAAAACAGATCTCTGAGCTTTGAAACAAATCTTGGGTGAAAATTTTTGAAAAATCGAAATTTTCCCCTTGTATTTATTTAGATGACTAGAAACGTATCTCCTCTCTTAGTTACCGATTTGTCGTGCCCTAAAATCTTACTTTTTGTTATCAATTTTGTGATTCACTGTATATGTGCTGCAATCATTTAACCTCATTTAACTAATCAGATATAAAGAAGCCAACTGCTGTAATTTCAATACAATCAATTTTATTTATTTTATGGAATATGCATGATATATGGATAAATCAATGAAAATGAATTACAATAGTTATATAAGAATATCGTTTTCATGTTTTGTTTACGTTTTTTAATTGCCAACTTTTAAATGAAAATTAAATTTCTTACAAAAACGATGAACCAATGAAGTATAATATTTAGGTACATTCATGCTCATTTAGGTACAACTTTTTTGGTAAATCAGGTACAATTTGAAATTTGGAAATTTCATCACTGGTTCCAAATAGACGGTGCTAGTGGAAATATACGTCAATGCACAAGCGTTTTTATGGCAATTATGGGCACACGTGGAAATTAATTGACAATAGCGCCGGTCAATGGCAAAACTAAAATTGCCAAACTGTGTCAATTCATCGGCATGTGGAGATTTAAGATTTGACTTAATGTGTGATAGACATAGAAAAACTATCAATTTAGGAATAAAAAAAACGAAAATCAACTAATATTTTTAATTTGGAACAAATTTTTAAAAATTTCAGGTTAATTATTTAAAATTAATAAGCTTTAAATAAACAATAATGCCTGAAAAATACCAAAACTTATAGAACTAGCAGATCAGACGATCGTTTCGGAACCCGATACGGTTCCTCATCAGTAATCTTTTTTTTTTTTTAGAAAAACAGTTAGTTTTGATGAAAATCTTTCGGAAATAACGAAAATTATTTAAATAATTTTTTCTCACCAGACGCATAAAAGTATCGTCCCACCGAACCGGTGTGGCAATTTGTTATCACTTGGTGGTTTTGCCATTCTCTGCCAAGATTTGTACTTGTACACTTTCTTATAATTCACTTCATATCGATAGTGAAAATAAGAAGATTGTTAGAATTTTTCACCAGATTACGACAGGCATCGAACCCGCCATCTTCTGGGTGAAAGCCTAGTGCACTATCCACTAGACTACCCGGGTCGTCTGAGAGGTAAACATATTTATTTTATAATTTGGTGTTAGCAAGTGATGAATTCAAGAGCAAGGTATCTATTCTTCAGGAAGTATTATCACTTTTGACCCAGAAACATTTTTGCTGTAAATCAGTTTTCAATTTTCATTATGAGGTTGAAAATGGAAATACAAAATTTTGTATTTTTTCGAATTATTTTCTTTTGGTTAACATATTGAAACAAAAAAAATAAGAAATACATTTTGTACGTGCTTGCTCACTGTGCAATTTAAATTTTTGTTTTTCTTTTCACATAAAATTCTTTAATAGAAATTACTTTTTTTATTAAATATATAGCTATGGATATCTTAACCCTCTAACTAAGGGCTGAGGTAAAGCGTTATAAAACCACCACATTAAAATTTCTCGCTATTGATCAACTATTTGCTCTGTTGTAATAGTTCGTTCTATGGACCTACTTTCCTTAATACTAGGGGGAATGAATCAAATAAACCAAATAAATAAAATAGCGGGTTCTTATTTAGCATCTTAACTGGCCGACTAGGCGGAGAATAATATCCGTGATACTGATCGCCAGGTATTAACACCCAGAAGCAGGAAAACTACAAGACATAAGGACAGCAGTAGGAACAACACAACTAAAGGAAAGCATGGTGCAATGAGCTTCAAAAGTTCTTAGGCAACTTCGGTTACTGAGGAATTACAATCATAACCATTGAAGAGTATTGAGCAGAAACAGAAATTCGGTCAAATTCGAAAGACGTTAAAACTGCTCCAGAGAGTATTAAAAAACGAGGCGCAACTAAAATTTGTCCACAAGACGGCAATGCAGCCAAAAAGAGCAGGACGGTCGATAGTAAACATGAAGTATCAGTAGAAAAGGTAGGCGTTAGGAAGCCAGGAATTTGCTATCCTAACGACGTAAGGGTATCAGACTGGCTCTACTTAGCAAAACCCCAGTTCGACGGTTTACACTTTCGACCAGGTTCGATATTGGTTGACTGTGCCGACGTAGACATTGCCGAATAGCTACGTATGATGATGCCGATACTGCTAAACTGGAAGGGTGTCGAGCTATCAACGTACACTGGGTATAACATACATGGTGTACACATGCTGACGGTATACCTATCCAAGGCGGCACATAGAAGCTACTTGCCCTCATAATTGCTCAAAATTAGGGCCTACACACGAACCTGTGGAGAATCTTCAGGAGCAAGGATGAGGAAAAGGAAAAGCTGCTAAAGATTGGGGTTGACGGCAGGTCATTGCATGGAATCAAAGGCAAAAACTGTGTCGTACGATACAGGTTTGGTTGCATCCCAAGTCGCCTGCATAAACCAAAAATGTGCAACAATCAAAGACTCTGGCTCCATCGGGTAGCGCTGCTGAATTACCATTCGAAGTGAGCAGAGAGGTGTCAGAAGAAGCAGCGAGATGTGAAGTAAGCGAAGAAGTCAGCATCCTTCCTCATGAAGCAGAAGGTTTTGACGACCTCGATCTCACTGCGCTGTACATCTTTAAAGATGACTAGCTCGAGAAGAATACCTTTTCAGAGGCAGACAGCGACGACACCTTGACAATGGAAGAAGAGGTGCTGGTCCAGGAGCCCTGGGTCTACAGGGGTCAAATAAAAGATATGACAGGTAAAAAAAATTAGGTAGTCTGGTATATTAGGTGTGAAGATCCTAGAACATATTTGTTATTAACTAATAGTCCGAAATACTTATGTCTTTAAGAGTACTTATCGAGAGACCTAGTAGCGGTTAAAATTCTGATCAACAACAACAATGCATCAATACGCGACATAGTGGTAACAACGGGCTACTTTCTAGGAGACGACACTCGGCACCACCGGAGCTTGTCGCTAAACTGGTTAGATACTTGTATGCGATGCCAACGCACACAACGAAGTTTGGGGCAGTACAAATGCCAACCGAGGAGGTGAGTACATTCTCGAATTTATTGTTAGTAATAAATTAACCTTTATTTTATTATTATCAACTTTAATTAACCTACTTTTGTCTCCAGTTCGCACAGAGACATAACATAGGAAATGCTCTAATGAGTGGACTGGTTACAAATTGGATGGTTTTTAAAGAACCTTTTATGTTGGATCATAGAATTATAAGATACGACATAGAGGGTACCCCATCCATTAATAGAATTTTGAGAAATCCCAAGAAAACAAATTGAAATCAGTATCTAGAAAACCTAAGCTTAAACAAAACTAACCTAGAATTAGGGGACAAAATCAGGATTGAACTAGAACCAGAAAAAATGGTTAAAGCTTCAATAAAACATATGAAAGCAGTTGTCCAGTGAGTAAGGTAAAGTCCACTAAGGATGTACCTTGGTGGAACAAAGACTTAGCACACTGAACGGAAGTTCGCAGGTTATTCTACCGGGCAAAGCGAACAGGAGACTAGACAGAATATAAAAACACCCTAACAACTTATAACAAAAAAATTAGGGAAGAAAAGCGTAGCAGTTTTAGAAATTTCTATGAAAATATAGAACAGAGTACCAAGGTATTAAGACTTTACGACGTGATGGCTAAAAATATCAACATATCAACTGCAAGCCTGAAAAAGAACGACGAAAGATTCAAATTCTTCTAAACATTCACTTCCCTGGTCCTTCCGCAAAAACAGGTGCAGAACATACAGAACCATTGGGTAGAATTAATAAAGATAAATGGAATATAGCGAAGGAAATATGTTTAGAACCGAGATTGAGGTGGGTGGTTAGTTCCTTCAAATCACTAAAATTACCCGGAATTGGCAACATTTTTTCAGCACTTCTCGCTAGAGGTAATATTGTACTGGGCTATATACCAGCGATATGGAGGAAAGGAAAAGTGGTCTTGATTCCAAAAGGGGGTAAGAAAAATCTTCTTCACCCAAAATCATTCAGACCAATATGTCTAACGTCCTTCATATTGAAAACTCTTGAGAAAGTAATAGACAACTATGTAAGGACAATGGTCTTAAAGAAGTTTCCGCTGCACACAACTCAACAATCATAAGCAATGGATGAGCAATAAGCTAACTACCAGGATAGTAGAAATACAAACTGATAATATCAGCATAAAAGCAAATGCTATATTTACAAATCTGTAAAATCTTTTCTATGCCATATACATACTTTAAAAAATCATCGTTCAACTGAAGGAGCATCACTGGAATTTTAATAATCCATTTACAACTCCAGAAGATGGATAAAAATAATGTTCCAAAGTTCTGCAGGACCAACAATTTTATTTTAAAATAATCATAGTTTATGAAAATTGGTTCATCCATTAAAAAGTTGTAGTTAAATTACTATGAAAAGAGTTTTTTACATTTCTACCTATAACTTCTAAACTAAAGCTGATGGCGAAAAACCGTTTTCAGTATTGAAATCAATGTATAAAAGTCAACTGGAAAAGATAAAAATACCAACGAAAAAAAATTAAAAGTATTTTTTTTTTTTTGTTGGCCAGTGTAATTGTTTTATCGAAAACAAAAATTGGCTTTGCTTAACAATAAAAAAACTTTCAATACCGAGTTATATTTATAAATGGAGGAAACTGACAGCTATTCTTTGGCAAGTTTTACGCTTGCCATTGTCAGCCAACTGGTAATGCCGTGTAAGTAGAAAAATTTAATTTTTTCTTTGTGAGTTTTTCGTCTGTATCGAATCCAGGTACTCTGCGTCACGGTGACTACAGATAGCTGAAAGAGGCAAGACTTTAATAGACTCCAATATTTTCATCCTAAACTTTAATTTTTATATTCTCTTTGTAGTTTACTGATTGGCGTTGTTACCGGGTATTGTTTTTTTAGCATACACCCAAAAAAAACTGGTCTGGTAGAAAACGACCTATGCAAGAACTATAATGACGATACGAAAGAGACTTTGGAATATACTCTTAGTCGCTGTCCAAAACTAGCCAGGGCTCACTTAAAACGCTGTGCTTAATCTACGTATATATTTACTATACTACAGAAAACAGTTTAGAGTTTTGCCAATTTGACGATATTTGTATGAATTCTAAACAACAACTTCTAGAAATGCGCTAAAAAATTATTATAATTATCCCATTTGATTTAATTTTTTTTTTTTCAAAATAACTCTTACATTACATTTGTTATGGCTTAATTAAACTAATTTATTATAAATTAAGTGGCTTATATCTTTTTAAGAAAATCGTTTCCATGATTTTACACATTTTTTCTAGAGTAATGATTAAGAACACTGTGCGACACTAAAAAATACCTGGAAAGTGATAATATTTTTCTTGTAGGTCTTGTCGAGTAAAAGAAGATTCTGTATGTGAAATTTGCCAAACACCCCCAAAATCCCGATTTACCGTTAAAAAACCGGTTTTACGTACCTTTGCGCACTTATAAGCCTGTAATTTAGTGGATTATCACAGAAGCGACGACTATGTCACGGTTGATAATGAATTTTTAAGTGTGTGTGGTGAAATGGGTCGCAACATGTCTGTAAAAATTCATTTCCTACATTCGAATTTGAACTTCTTCCCAGATGACCTGGGCGAGTTCAACGATGAACAAGGCTAATATTTACACCAAGAAATGGCTACAATTCAAAAGCCCTTCGAAGGAAAAAATAAAACAAAAATGATTTCAGAATATTGTTGGTCACTTTAAACGAGAAAATGGTGATGCTGAATTTAAAAAAAATCACGGTCAAGCAAACATTTTCGAGTTCAATGGCCAAAAATTGTATTTTTGTAAAAAATTTTATTTTCATAAAAAGCTTAATAACTCAGTCAATTATTCACCGATTTTAAAAAAAAATTTGCGTTGTATTCGTTATTGAACATATTTTTAAATAAAATCACAAGTAGTATCGTTTCTTTATAAAATAGTGTGTAGAAACATCGCCAAAGTTGAGAAAAGACGAAAAAGTGAAAAAAATTGTGTTTGCTGGACAAATACACACAAATTTCTCAAGTCTTGTTAAATCAAATATATATCATTCGAAAGGTCTAAGGTTCTAAATCCGGTAAGAAACTGAAAATCTGTTGATAATCCATTAATTTACAGGCTTATAAGTGCGCAAAGCATCGATTTTTTAACAGTAAATCAAGATTTTGGGGGTGTTCGGCAAATTTCAAATACAGACAAGAAGTACAAGAAAAATATTATCACTTCCCAGGTATTTATACTTCACTAAATTTTGTAACACTGTGTAATTTCAACAAAAAATCTTTGGAGATATCGCAAAAATTTCTCAAAGTGTCCTAAAATTATATAAAATTGATGTACGGGGTTCCTGATGGAAATTCGTGTTAACAAGTCTTTTTAATTTTTTAGTTGAATGGTGAAGCATAAAGATGAAGTCTGGAGAAAATACGTCCTGTAAAACTCAATGAAAAAACAGATATCTACACTTAATAAAACTTACCCTTCCTATTATTTCTGTATTGTTGAAATCCTGAGAACCACAGGAAGTTTCGCCTGAAGTTAGATTCGGTGAAAGAGATTGTTGCTCAGAAACACTTTGTTTCACCATGCAAAGTATCACAAAATTAAGTGTATTCCTCATACACAACTGTATCACCATTGCCAAGAACGCACAGATTGTGTATGTCATACGCACGGAACCCCAAAAACTATGCTTGGGCTTCTCAGTTTGAGCTGCTTCTTCAGCTATACCAATCCCATCAAATGGTTGAGGGGCCATTGGACAAAATAATATAAACAAACAAACACAAAAACACAGAATCACGATACGAAATAAATTAATTTTTACACTAGACTCAAAATTTATTATTTTTCTTTTGTTTTAGGTTCTCTGTACTGGGCGACGAACTTAGTTTTAATGATACCGCCAATTGCGGTGCGGTTACAGTTAGAAATATTTGAATAAAAATTAAGTTTTGTCATTTGTAAAAATTTACACTTTGTCACGAAAATATACTCGTCATATTCAGAAATATTTGAGCTCTGCGTATGTTTCACAGCATTTATTGTTCTAATCACTTAACTTCTCCACTTTCCGCTCTCTCATCTGGGATTGTCTCTCGTTTGCATTCTTCTGCTCTCTCCTGCTGCATTCCGTGCTTAATGCATGATCGCTCGTCATTGTAAATGTAAATAATATATTGAAATATGCACTTGCACTCAAAATAGTGCATTCATAAAATACACTGCGTTTCAAAATCATAAGGTCAATGCAATAAGTGCGAGTATTTTTGCCCAATTAAAATTTTCCAATATCTCAGAAAACTTTATTATTTTATTTCGAAAAATTTAGCATTACAAGATATAAATACTATTGTATAAGTATTATTAATTATGTATACAGCCAAACAAATAAAAATTTATTTCGTGCAACAGATTAACCGAGAGGATATTGTTCTAAGCATTTTTGCTGAAAAATGTTGTAGTCTAGCAAGTTATGGTATTTTTCTACTTAGATTTTAGATTAAATAAGGAAATAAATACTTTTCAAGTTTTAGATTGTTTCTCTGTTTTAGATCTCCAAAAATTTCATTTGATGTTAATAAAAATGCATAAATTACTTATAAATTAATTTAGAACTGATAATAAAACAAACCAAACTAGACACCTCTAACACAGCAATATACAGCATCTATTAAAATATGAAGCGCATAATTTTGTCCCACATTATTCGTGCTGCCAACTTGAAAATCTGGTATGCACATAAAACTATTTAGGAAAAATCATTAAAATGGAATAAGTAGGTGTGGCACTTCTTTAAACAAAATTTAAAAGTGTTTTTTATTTTATGTTTTTTCTACTTTTATGTAAGAAAAATTAATAATTTATGAACGAGAAAATAATTTTGAAAATTTTAGGTAGTCTCTTATACTCTCACTCATTGTATTGGCTTTATGAATTTTAAACGCAGTGTAGTTGTTGTTGGATAAATTTGTTTTTATAATTGTATTAAAAATTAAATACATAATTTTAAGAGAGTGCTACAAAATGAAATTATAAAATATTGGTAAACAAAAATGTATAATATTAGGTTGAACTTTTTCTCTCGTATCATCTCGACTTGCATAAATACCCAACAAACAGTGTGATTCTTTACAAACATAAATATTAGCTGCGTTTTATTTCACTAGCTAGTTTAACATGTGCAATTAAAACGGTCAAGTTGTTAAGTCTCTTCTTCGTTATATTATTATTTATAATGAGAATGCTCAGCAACTAGAGGTGAAACATTTGGGTATTGTTTTTAGTTTTAAATCTTTATAAGAATATTTAACGATGAGAACAGAAATAATTCCAGATACTTGGAATCTTTTCCGTTTTGTTTTTTTGCTAATCTGTCATGCTTCTTCTTTCTTGGCAGTTCACAATAGAATATGATGTAGTTAAACAGGTGTAATTATAAGCGATATTTCTGCAGCTTTGTTGTTCTTTTCCCATACAGTTGTCGCTGCTAGTTATATAAAACTAGAAGCAAGTGGCGAATAAAACTCAGCTTACAACTCTTATTCATACAACGAAATTCACACTCTATAAAATGCCAGCAGAAATTTCTCAGGTAAAAACTTTAAACTTCTGACACGGATGGGAAAACATTTACTCTCATACTGCCTTTCTCACATATCAGTTTTTTACGTACGGGAACGCTTTTCAAATAAAAAATGGTAAAAACTTATATTAAAACTTTATAGTACGGGAACACACCTCTTGTTTAGTAAACGATGGCCTCATGTTCTTCTTCGTCTTAACAGTTTCTACAGTAGTTTGGAGCTGCGACTCCAATTCTCAAGGCTATTGCACCAATAGCACAAAAACCTGTGAGTACTAGAACTCTAGTTTGTTTTCTCTCTAAGCAGAGAAAGTTTTGAATTGTTTTCTTATGGTCTAGACTTGATTTCACGGCTCCTATTGGTATGTTTAATGACACCAGTGCATCATCAGGATCTAAGGCTGCTCCCTTTCTAGCTAGTTAATCAGCTTTTTGTTTCCTTCAATATTACTATGGCCGAGCACCCAACTGAGTTTGACTTGATGGGTGCTACTTATTTCCTTAAGTGCGTTAAAGCAGCTTAATACTGCCTTAGATCTTATGGTCGTATTATCCAGAGCTTTGATTGCAACTTGGCTGTGCACAAAGATAGTGATCCGTGAGGGATTAAGATTCCTTGCGATGATGCCTTGCGCAGCTTTATCGATAGTGAGAATCTCAGATTGAAACACGACCTCGATAGTCTTATGGGTAGTACACTAGACATCTTGAGTCGTTTTGCTCCAAGCTCTTGTAGTTCCTAAGCATGCTAATCTCTGAACTTGTACAAGTTGGTTCAGATAGCTGATCTTGTTTGCTGCATTCCACCATACCTATAATGCATAGGTAAGTACAGGGCGTATGACGGTTGTGCACATTCAATGGATGAGCCACGAACGTACGCTTCACCGTTTTTGGCATGCGAGAAAAGCGCATAACGCCTTCTTTTTCCTTTCTTCGATATTCATCTTCTAGCTGAGCTTGCTATCTAGTATAATTCCAAATTACTTTGCTTGGAATGAAAGTTCTCGAGTGATACCGTCAAGTTTCGGCAGTTCGAAGTGCGGTACCTTATATTTCTTTGTGAACAGAATAAGCTTGGTTTTGGAGGGATTAAGTCTTAAGCCGTCTGGTTTTGCCCACATTGAAAGCTCCTTAAGTGCAAACATGGCAAAGATAACCAACTTTACATCAAATATCAATAATAAAATTGGGTGTCTACTTAAATTCTTTGGAAATGCGTAAGAGAAAATGAAAATTTAAGTTCCTCTTCAATTGTTTCGCCAAATCAACGACCAAGAAAGACCGAAACAAAAAAAAAAATGCTAAAAAATACACTAATTGGTATAACTCACACACAACCCTCGTTAGGTATTTATAATAATAATATCGCCTGATAGTTTGAGTTCCGAAGCCCGACCATTATTCTCTTAAAATCTACCCATAAATCCTGTCACAAATATCCTTTTTATTTCCTATCACTTTATTTTTAAATCATTTAAAAATTTTTATAGATTTTAATTTTTGCAATTTCTTCACAACAAGTTTTTACGATTTGGCTTATTATTTTTGTATTCCAGACCATATTTATAGCATGTTTGAACAGCCAAAACGCATGTCTGCGTACGCGTACGCGTCTGACCTCCTCACTTGTACTCTTTAACTTACATAGTGTGATAAAAAACATATGTATATATTTTATTTCGTGCTTTTGTGCACTAATATTGAAATACATATGCCCGTTGGGTAATATCTAATACTAGGTATGCAACGAATATTCCCTTTCGCATAGATTTCGTCATTTCGCTATTCAATACTTCAGTTTTAATGAATTACACTAGTCGACATGAATATTTCATAAGGATCTCGATTTCGAATTTAGTTTCAGCCTTTTAAAGTTTTCTTTACCATTTTTATACTGAGAGATGGAAACGCTGAAGAATTGAATTAGGAATTACCATAAGAATTAAAAACAAAAACCGTCAGCCGTTTTTTCGTACACGACGTAGTGCAGGCTCTAAAAAAATAAATAAAATTTAAATCAAGCTTATTTTCGTCCGAAAAGCCGTAACAAAAAATATTAAAAGTCGAATTTTTGATTGATCATGATGCATTTGACTAAACTACATTCCCAGTAAAATTTTTAATTCATAAATAAACAAATCTGTCGTTCTCTTTAAAGCATGATTAAACAAAATGGCGTTTAAATCTAAATATTTTTCATATTATAATGTAAAATAAAAAAAAAATTTATGGCTTTTTGGATTTAAAATGACGATTTGAAACTTTTTTATTGAACGTTTTTCAAATTATTCACTTCCTCTTTCGCTTTTGTTTTCATTCTCGCAAAAAAAAGTAAGCACTTTCGTTACAACCTTAAGACATACATACATATGAATTTAACATTATTATGTGAAAATTTCAGTTCTGCTATAAAATAATGAATTTACGGATGAGCTAATTAAATACTTTATCATATTATAAATTAATATTTGATACTGTTATGTAAGTAATTTGAAAATAAATTGAAGAAAATGATTTATATATCAACATACTTTCATTGCTAATTTAAATATTTTACTTAAAAGATATCACTGTGCGACACTAAAAATATGAATCCAAATCTCTCAACGGTTTCCAATAGCACTAGGCGTTTTGCTACTTTATGTCAAATAAGCGATTTTTTCAAGGCCAAAGTCTGCAATAGAGGTCATATAGCTTAATTCGCTTAACTCATTAACCACAAGGAATTTCGTGTTGAGGCTTTCGGCAAACCTGTTTCTTTCAAATAGAGCTACATGATTGCGGAGCATTGTAGCAGCAAAAAGTTAATACAGGGTGAGGAATTTGAGACTAAACGCATGACACCTCAGGTTTTGTATCATATCTTTTAAACCGTGAGGAAATTCGTTTAAGTGAAAACAATGAAAATGTTTCTCTTTTACCTGGCTACAAACTCCGAAAAATCAACCTTAGTCGGTCAATTTTGCCCCAAAAGTATAAAATTATGAAATATTGAGCATAACATTACTACAATGACTCCCAAAATTGATCAAGAACCATGCAGGGCCTTTAGATATTATTTATATGTAATAATATGTAATAATAAGCAAAACGCCTTAGCAGTATTATTAAGTAGGCTTAGTGCTATTGGAAACTGTTGAGAGATTTGGATTTATAAAAATCAACCTTCTTTTTGTCGCATAGTGTATTTAACCCTTATATTAGCACCACGGTCTGGCCAGACCTTTTTCAACTTTGTTGACATTTTTTTATTATTTGTAATAACACTATGATCTCCGAAATCCATGATATCCTTAAATGACTATTTCTAAATAGATTTATAAAAAATTTGGAGTCCTGAGGTATCGTTCATACCTGTGAGATTTTGGTGTTTTTGTCATATTGGTACCACCACGGTCTAGCCAGACCATATGTATTTTCTCATAGTTTTTCCGATATTTTTGCTTTTCTTTGTTGTGAGTAACGTGTTGTTTGTATGCATATAAACATTATCATCCTTTCTTTTGGAAATATAAACTTTTTTTTCTATGAAAACAAAAGTTTTGAATCTACACACATCATTACACAAACGACCATTGGAATTGTAATTGAAAATTAGAAACCACAAATGATTATAGAAAATAAAACCTTTATCATCTTCTTGCTTTGGTTCCTCAGATATACCGTTTAAAGTATGGGAGCTGCCGTGCCCACTTGCCCAAAACTTTATGGCACTCCGTCTTTTTTGTTTTCACACACATGTTCCCTGGAGCATGGCATTGTCAACCAACTCCTTTGCACCAAATCTAAGTACTATAATATGTGTGGTTTCGGAGATATACTCAAAATAGCATTAAGATTTCATGAGAGGTGCAACGCCCATTTGAACACAAATTCAGATCTGAAACTCCAGTATAAGCTCGGTATCGGTAGATAATATTTCCAGACCAAAAATGGTTGAGATATACCATAATAAATATTCAGGTTATGTGGTAGATGCCACACCCCTTTTTCCAACCCCATCCACATTTTTACTGTAATATGGTATTGTCAGCCAGCGTCCTTGCACGCAGTACGCAGTTAACTGCAGTACTGTACTATGAATGTTATTAAAAAAGGTATAAGGTTTGTATGGGAGGTATCCCGCCCACTTGTAATTACCAAGCCAATAGTAAGGTCAAGCAATATTATATAAACTTTTATGGCATTTAGAAAGTATAGCCGGGCATATAAACAGATTTTCACTTTTATATATATTGTTAGATTATTTTCTTCATTGCTGTTTCAAAACGTGAAATTTTTTAAAAATATAAGTACATTATTCTTACATAATATGTAGTGTTTTAGTACAGTTTTAATTGAAAATTCAATTAAAGTGGTGCCAACAGAAGGGTTAACAGGCTTAATGAACGTTTGTAGTCAAAACAACAACGCTATATATAGATACAGGCCTCTTAAATATCACTTAAATAAATAAACTAGACATGACTTTGAAAAATAAACACTTAGATTTAATTTTCATAGCTTCTTAAAAAATCATAACTGGCAAATAATTATAGAATACATAAAAACTGATTTGCTCAATAATTTCAGCGTATTACTTGTGCATTAAGTACTTGGGTGATCGATTTCGGAGACCAAATTCAATGTTAGCAAAAAATACCGATGTCTCTAGTATCCTTGGTAGTTACGATTTTAGTTAAACGAGGTTTAATCTCAGCTAACAATCCTACCTGATAATGCTGGCTAACATAAAGCGGCGTTGCAGTATAGCTAATCAGTATCAATTCTAAAAAGAATACTACACTTAGATTCTTTTGTTTGAAAGCTTTGAAAACAAATTTGAAAGAAATTATAGCAATATTTCAGAAATTATAGCAATAGTTCGACTGTAACATTAAATGAAAGGATTTAAAATACGCATTTATTTATATTGTATTGCTAATTTGGAAAATAGTAAACCAGGAAAAAATGTGTTGTGAAAATAAAAGAGGGTATAAGAGAGAGCGGGCGGGGAGAAAGTTATTCGAAAATTCGAGAAAGGGGGCTTAGGTTAAATGTTTAATCCGACAAACAAGGTTAGGTTAGGTTGGAGTGGCTGTTGAGCGACAGACTTAGGCCTGAACGGCCCATTGTGACACCACATAGTTGGACCTACAGTTTAAAGCCGATTCCGAACGGCGGTATATCAATTTTTTATCAGCTTGTTGGTTTTGCCATTACCAACCAAGATGTGTACTTGTACATTTTACATATTATAATTCTCATACACTTTATATTGATAGTGAATATAAGAAGACGTTAAGAGAATCAACCCCCAGACGAAGGCGGAAATCGAACCCGAATCTCCCAGATGAAAGTCTAGTGCACTACGCACGAGACTATCGAGGTCGTCATCCGACAAGCCAACAATGTTAAATCTTTCAAAAGATACATCCATATAGAGTTAATATGTTCCACAAAAATATTTTACAAAATATTTTACTATAAGTGGTGGAACACTTAACCCATCTCAGATGCAAAACCATTCCACATTCAGAACCCTGTTATTTTTGTAAAGTTTTATTTTGTCGGACTGTATAACTGATAGAGCATTTATTCTTTTTTGATTTAAGATGATTTATTCTTGGGTTGCAATGCTTACCGCGAAACCGACGTGCCATTTAAAGAGAAAATAGTTAAATAAGTACTGCATTAAATTTTCATATACTATGACAAATTGTTAATTTTAGGTATTAATGGCAGATGTTTTTGTATTTACTCAGTCAAAACTGTTTGCTTTATTTGGACATATGTGTGTTACTTCTAAAAATAGCCATAAACCCATAAAATGTTATATAGCAGATGTTTAATAATATTATTGGCCCCTTGTGGCATAAGTAACATTTATAACGAATGAGCTGGTTACTTAATACATATTAGTAATTACCCAAAAATAATATTTCTTTTTTATTTATCTGAGGTAATTTCCAAAGAAAACATGAAGGAAATTTAGTTCTTGAATATTGTAGACAATGATTTGCAACATTTTTGAACTTATTCTCAATAGTATTTCAGGGTAGCGTGCAATTAAAATAGTATGTCTCATGTTTTTCCAATTAACACGAATTGAGTTTAAAACGTTTTTAGCGTCACATTTCATTAAGTTTATCTAGATGCCTGGGGCTATATGCGTACGTTAAGGTCATTCAAAATATACACAGAGTAGGAATATACATTGTTCGACTGCACGTAGTCAGTTGTAGGTACACATGAACACACATTTATATATGTATATCCCACTTAACATTTCCAGGAGCCTTTCGAAATAAGAGTTCATAAAATTACCTTTTACAAAGATTACCGAATCACTAAATTTTACTTACCAACCACAACATATAAACATTTTAGAATGTTATTTATTTATTTTATTTATTTATTTATTTATTTATTTCAAAGCATTCCTAATGCCACAAGATTTACATCTTATATATTACAGGCATTAGTTACATATATGAATTTTTAAGATTAGATTTAAGTAAAAATAAAACAATTTAACAAGTAAAAAGGGCAGTAAGAATTATGCAATACATACAATATCAACAAAATTAATTAAATTACAAAAAATATCTTTAATTTTACTTTTATTTAACAATTAGCAAAAGGTCAATATATGGGGTGACAAAGAAAATCAAAAATTAAATAAAGAATAATAGCTATAGTTTAGTATTCAAAAGTTTAAGCGTTTACTCATTCAAAAATTTTAACAAACTTACTCTGAATTGCAATATCGTAAAAATTATAATTTAGGCCATTACTTAAAAAATACATTTGCAGCAGCGTTCTTGAGCTATAAACGCATTACATTTTAAAAATTAATATTTTTTTTATGTATTTTCGATGTTATAGGCGTGTATCCAAATATTAATCATTTATAGTTAAATTAGTTTAGCTAAGGTGTTTTAAAGTTGTCTTATACTACTCTAAATGCTTTATGGGATATGAAAATAAGCACTTGAATGTATATGTCAATGGACAGCGAAATGAAATGGATTAATCATATACACTCATTTCCCCTTTATATTATCATTGTATTGGAATCACACATACGACATGGTGAACATACTTGCGCCCAGTGGCATAAATTAAAGCATAGTGCTGCACATGTAAAACGCATCACTTAGAAACACTTCGGATTCGCTTTTTACTAGTGAATGGAATCCACTTCAGTAATGAAAAAAAAAAAATTTTTTTTTCTCGCTCTTCTTGTATTTTATTTTTTTTCATAGCACAGAAAGTTTCTTTTCCAAGCATACTAAATATGAATTATTTCTAAGACATGTCATAAAAAATCGAAAGGTTTGAAGCTTTAAAGAGCTTGAAATGTGAATCAGGAGCATTTCTAATGTACACTCACCTACACACTCATATATACATACGTATTCGTACTTTCATTCATACAATGTATAAAAATATTTACAATGAAATTTTCTATTTTTGTGCACCAACATGCGCCATAATTCGATTAAAGTTTTGTTTTATTTTAATTCTTCGTTTTTGTTTTAAGTAAGGACATAGAATTAGTGCGGCTAATAATTCTTTGGTAATTTTGGTTTTTAATGACAAATTTTACTCATATTTGCGTGTATGCTAAAGTCAAAAACAAATTGTGGTACTACAGCCTCTCAAATCTGAAACTTATTTATCTACCCTTTTTGACAGAATTTTGGTTTTTTTTCTATTTTAAGATATTGAAAAATTGAAATTTAGTAGAGTTTATAAAGTCATATTTTGTTGAAGCTAAGAAAATTAGCAACCTTTTGTCAGACATTAAGCCATTGAGTGAAATACTTAGGTTGTATAGGTTAGGTTGGAGTGGCTATCTAGCGGAACACTTAGACTTGAACGTCACATTGTGATACTACATGGTTGAACCTACAGTTTAACGTCGGTTCCTAATGGTGGTGTGTCAATTCGTTATAACTTGGTGGTTTTGTCTTTGCCAACCAAGATGTGTACTTGTACACTTTTTTATAATTCTCATACACTTCATATTGATTGTGAATATAATGTTAAGGAGAATTAGCAACCAGACGAAAACGGGAATCGAACCCGAACTACCCGAATGAAAGTCTAGTGCACTACCTACTAGACTATCGAGGTCGTCGCGAAATACTTGAGTGTTGATTTATTTGAATTCGGCCTATGCTTCTATTTATGTTATGCTAGTGTGAAGGACAACACACAGATTGACACAAAAATTTGTACAATGATGCGTTATGTCTCTAGTAATAAGATAGGCATAGTATGAGCTAAAAATTACAGGTGTGTGTGGCACCTCCTATATACATATATATAGTTTATATACTTTTTTGGGTATATATCTGGAACCATTTACGGTACAGTACTGAAATTTCGCACAAGGATGTCATACTACAAGAAAATGTGTGTGTGGCACCTCCCATATTATCCGAATATTCATTATGGAATATCCCAGGAATAATTTGAAGTACCGTACTAAAATTTAGTATGGAAGTATTATTTGTCCGTGGCTTTCTGTTTCAATAAAATTATAAATAATATCTAACTGCGAATATGAATGAGAAATAACAGCATAAAGAAATGTAAAAGCATACGGATGAGAAATAACAGAAATGCCAGAAAGAAAGATGTACTTTATATTGGAAAGTGCACCATGTTTATATTGGAAAGTGCGAAATCTGACATAAAGATGGTGTTATTTTCCGCTATTCTTAAAATCGAGCAAACCTTTATGTGTAATTTTTTTTTTGCTAATATTTGTAAATTATAAAACTTTCATTCGAATACTTGCGAATGGACAAGTGGATTAGAAATACCAATTAGATTGATATCGGAGGTTGCCACGCTCATATGATAATTTCTGTTGTATATGTTTTTTGGTGTTGCTGTAATTTTCGTTTTAACAAACAATTTTTATTTAATAAGAAGTTAACTACGTAATTTTGAAACCACGAAAACTTTTAACGACGGAAATCGACGAGATCCAAGTGCTAATGATCACCAACTTTCCAGACTTAACCACACCACCTAAGGTGCTTTTAAGTTAGACAATGTTCTTTGCAACTTTGATCCAACAACATTGGATTTCGTTACAGATATTTATCACAGTGCAACAAAAAATGTAATACTCGAATTTTCCAACGGTTTTAGCGTAATTAGGGCGCTGCATCACGTCTAGAACTTACACAATGTGGTCCTGAAGTCAGAAAATTGTGGTCTTCAATGGCTTAGTTTAATGGATTCGAATTTTACGTCTTAAGCAATGTTGTTCAGCACAATGAGATGACAAATTTTTGTAATGACACTCTTTCTCTATCCTTGAACCCTTCCCTCAAAAAGTGGGTTTTATACCCCAAAAAATACCCGGTTGGAAAAAACCGCTCAGAAAACTATCATAATGCCTTCTAAAAACATGTTTCTTTTCCACAATAATGCAAAAAAACCGAACACCAGAATCACCTCCGAATTACACATTCGCCACAATAATGCAAAAAAAAAAACGAATTTTTCGCATTTCAAACCAGCCACTTTCAATACTTCAGTGAATAACGTTATCGTTTTCTGTTGTAGTTAATAACGAAAATTAATCAAAGTAAAAGCAAAAAAGTTAGCTGTTGTTCTAGGGCTAGACCGATCGTAAAATCTGTAAAAAAGAGTCATAAGAAGAGAATGTGAATCTTGGAATTTAAAATTATTAATTTGAAATATTACTCAGTGTTACAAAATTTTGTTGCACCGTGTTATTAATTAGTTTCTGCAAGCAAGACTACAACATGGTAAAAGCTTCCATCAAGTTACCGACTATATGGTATGTCTTAAAAATTGATACAGTGGAAAAAATTTGAATACAATTCTTTCAGGTTTATGTGGGAATCTACTTGAAGAAGAGAGTGGATTTTTCTGCAGGCAAAATGGATTAACTGTAGATCTAACAATAAATTTCCAAAACTTATCTGTTTGGTTTTAGGGCTAAAGCTGATTGGCTCAAATCACATGCGGATTTTGATGTTTATTATTATTTTTTAGTTTATACGGTAAAATTCGGCTAATTTTTCAGGAAAGTTTGATATTTTACTCCATTTGATTTTTTTTTATGTTGGTTAACCTATATGGTAGATATTATATAAACCACATTAACAGACATCCTGGCCAATGACGAAGCATGAAAATATACGAAAAATATTTCATAAATTCTCGAAAAATTACCAAAAACTTGCGCCAGATTATAGAATAATTCATTGAATATTTTACTTAGAAAAATTTTCAATGAAAAAGTTATTTTTAACCAAAAAAATCGGAATCCTTCTTTAAGTCGAAACTGGTGAACAAAAGCAAATTCGTTGTTCTGTAATTTGTCGTTACCAATGACCAGGTAATCGAATTAGCAATGCATGACAAACTGTCATATTTTAAGCGAAAAAGTAATTCATATGAGCATTTTTGAGGACAATCCTCTATTTTGCTGACATCATCAATGACGATGACTCTTATCTGATATGCACCTACATATGTGTGTATATTATATTGGCACATTAAAATAAGTATTTCTCGCATATCTTCTTTTCCAATGTTATGTGCAAACTATCAAAGTAAAAACATCATACGTTTCAGACTATTTCATAAAGGCAATCTAACAATAATGAGAATCTTCTTTCTAAACGAAAAATATGAATATGCGAGCAAACTAACTTATGCCCTTCCAGATAATATTGCGCTACAATATAAGACAGCCAACCAAAATAGCCGAAAGCAACGCAATGCCAGCGCGACAATCATATGTGTGTGTAGCTTTGAATAGTTTATCACTCGTTTAGCCACTCTTGTCCATAAAGTTTTGCGTTTTGGCGTTGTTTTTATACCACATTTTTCAATGGACACACATACACATACATATAAATATGTATAACTATATATACAGACATATCGAATATGACATGGTGGCATGTCACTTGGCACTCTTGTTTACCTACAACATTTGTGTGTTTGCCTCCCCGCAAAGCACAATGTCCTAGCCGATGTTATTTACACTGGTACAGGCAAAAGTGTGTGCTTATGTCTGTGTGGCTACACACACATATATTTGTATGTATGTATGTATGTATACGTTTTTGTGACATGCAAACATGCGGCGTTTTTGTATTTATTACGCCCTCATCATATAACAACATACTACTAACTAACGCTTTTCCAAATAGTCTCCACCATTCCCAACGCTTCTCTCCCCACGTTAGACTTCTGGTTAAATATTCCACATACAAACTACAGTATGTTAGCAAATATAGAAGGATTTTTTACAAATTCGAAACCAATGCCTGAAACAACGATATAACTTCAATTTCTAAAATTTTATAGTAAGGGCTAAAGTCATCGTCAATATGTATGCATGAAATGTGAATTTTCATGTATGCATGCCCGCTGCATGTGTGTAAAATATTTATGTTTGTGTTAGTGTATGGACATAGAGTATGAGTATAATATAGTGGAATTAGTGTTTACTAATATTTTGTAGTTCTACCTTTTGCGCCAGAACGTAAAAAAGGACATACCTATATCTCTATTTACTACTTGACCCAATTCCACCATTGTATTTGTGTTTTCAATACCGTAAAGAGGTGTACATTTAAAAAGAACATTTACAAATTATGCTGCAACAAATGTACGATACGAACAACGTACATAGATATTATTTAAATACATCGTACTGTCTTTAATCAATAACATACATAATTCTAGAGGAAAATTTGTTTACAAAATAAATACGTATTGATGCAAGAGTATTCCAAGTCAACTTGGTCGTTGGTTAAGTCTATTAATATTTTTTGGTTGCCAAAACCATGGTACTGATATTTAAAACAAATCTAAGGTCGTAGGCAAAATTTATTTGGAATAAATAAATTTTGAATGCTTCTCTTGAAAAAGCGTGAATATTCTGGATTCGGGGCCGCTTATTGTAGTTCTATAGGATCTTAACCCTTTCTGTGGAAAGTTGTCAATTGATAAGCAATTTAAGGCTCATTATATGTCACATAGTGGTCGCCGTAGCCTAGTGGTTAGTGTGTTGGACTGCTACGCAGAGGTGCCCGGGTTCATATCTCGGCACCCTCAAAAATCAAAAATAGAAAATAAAAATTTTTCACCACCTCTTGGCTATCAATGGCAAACCTCTAAGAGTAAAAGAATGCCTATGAAAAGCTTTTCACTTCGCCGTCCGCATTCGGCACAAAACTGTAGGTCCCTTCAATTCGTGTATAAATATAACTCACACAACATGAATGGATGCGAAAAGCTCGCCCTTGGCCCTCCATGGGCTGTTGTGCCATAATAGTTTTAATTTTGAGTTATAAAAAAAAAAATTTAAGTTGAGTTTTTGAATGTTACTATATGGTAATATTATGTAATTTTTTCAGAAGAAAAACAAAATTTATTGAATGGTATTTTTATCAAAATTATTTTTTATTAATTGCGATGATAAGATTTGGAACAATTTTTTTTCAGAATTTTGAAAGCACAAATGAACGTTACATTTTGAAAATTTGTATCTAGCCGAACCTTTGCAGTTTTTCCTCTTGAATCTGGTTCATTTAGAATAGTCTTGCCAGTTATTTACTAGGTAAAATCTAGTAGAAGGAGTACTGCTACGGTTTGTTGTTGATAATAGTGAGAACGAATTGGTTTCACAGGATGTATGAGTTAGTTTTCCGCGTTTCCTCGACCTTCTGATAAAAGCTTACACCAAGAGGCCTATGGCAGTGTCATCTCAGAACATGTCTCTCTCAGAAATTTTGAGCACTTCACTGTCTCTTTTATATTCTAACCATGCATTGCACACAGCCAATTCGATCAAATAGTCAAAGAATCGTACCGTCTATTTTCTGGTTTTGATTGAAATACTAACTAAAGACATCAGGAAATTAATTTTATTTTTATATTTATTATATTTTGACTATATTTGGGCATTGGATATCAATATTTCTTTTTTCTTGTTGACGAAATCGATAATTGAAATCGTCTCCATGCAACATGGATGCCATTTGTACAACGCAAATGGCAACGTTGCAAACGAACATAGTACTAGGCTTTAGGTTAATTTTAGCCATATTAAGGTCAAAAGTAATGGGGTTTCAAAAATTATTAGGTTTTATAATGAAACATTCAGAAATATTAATGATGGTTATGGCCGTCAATATAAAACTTGTGGATGTTAACGTACTAATTTTATATCGCCCTTAAAAAGTTAGTTAGGAAATGAATAGTAGCACGAAACCTTTCCAAACAAATTACTATATATCAAGAAATATATCTGCCTTTCAGTTTTTTTTTATATATAGTAGTTTTTTTCAATAGTTTTACTCAAGTACAGTCAACCTTGGATAAGTGCAATTTCTTTTGCGCTTAACTAATTTTAGGCCGGTACTAGATGCCATGACTCAGTTTTGAAAATTTTTAAAACTCAATTTCCATATGTCTCCAATAAAAGATTTTAGTACTCAAAAAAATAAAAGACGGTTTTTTCTGAATTATAGAGGTTATAGTAGTTTTTGGCTTATCCCGAAAACATAAAGTGACCAGGTGTAAAAAATTTGTATGCAACATCATGACCAATAATTATTCCCTGGGACTAAATGTATTTAACATAGTATTTTAGAAGTTATTATAAGTTAAAAACAGCTAAATATGGGTAATATACATTTTTGTTTAATGTGAGCTGTAGCCTCTTAAAAATATGTAAGGACCTGTGAAGTTATAATTTCTACTTCAAGCTTGTTATTTGGTCTAGGTGAATTTCTCATTTTAAATCCAACATAATTAATTTACTATTTTTTATTGAGTTAAAATCAATGATTTTCAATACCACCTTCCTTTTAGTCAGGTTAATATATGCATATATGTTTTCACAGATTTATTTAGATATTTTGTTTAGTTTTCAAGGAGTTCGGTCCTCTCCCCAACCCTTTTTCTTTTTTTCATCAATGACCTTCTGCCATTAACAAATAACCCTATCTAGTCGTTTTCGGATGAAAGCTCCATTTGCCATTCATTCACCTGTATAAAACGCCATAACGCTTTGGAGAAATAATGATCTCCAATCAATCAGAAGTCAGATTTTTGAAATTCAAAATGACAGATCCAATACGACAGATGAACTCGTTACTCAGGCGTTTTCGGAATCACTTATAATTATAAATTTAATGTCAGATTCGTAATCAGTGACCCCAAATAAAAATTCATCTGCCATATTGCATTCGCAATTTTAAATTTTAAAAATTTGACTTTAGATTCCTAATCAGTGACTCAACAATACCCTGAATACCAAGATCCATAAAAAAACTAAAACATTTTCAAAACTGTGTTCGCGTGTTGGACGTTTTTTAATTTTCTCAAAAACAACTTTTTTTGACCTGGCTGACATGATTTAGGAAAAACTATTGGACCCGTAGCCCAAATTTTAAGGGTTATTCCAAGCATATGTATGCCTCTTGAATAAGTATTTATTAATAGTTAACCTTATTTTAAAACAATTTAAGTTGTAAAAAGATATCGAAAAAATAAAAAAATTTGCTGTTTTGCTTCTTTTTTTTTATCGGACATGAAAGTTCATAGTTCGAGTGATAACTATAGATCTAATTTTTAAGAAAATATTTTATTTTCTGGTTTTAGGTGATTCAAACCCCAGATTCAATGCCAGCCAGGAAAATGCAGGGATAACTTCAAGCAGATAAGTCTCCGAAATAGATCATCAAAAATAAAAATAAATATTTTTTTTTAGCACTTTAAAACATATATATATATTGTATAAAAAGACTGGGTAATAAAAATATATTTTAATATGAAAAATAAATTCTTTAAAATAGGTGCAATAAACTCATACTAAACTTACTTACACTTCGGCTCAACTTACACTTATTTCCCCTAGTTAATTTTATCTGCCACCTTTGAAGGAATTGTAAAAAATGTTTAGCAACTTTTCGCCAGAAAATTTGATCTCATTTTTTAAACGTAAAATCTTGAAATTTATACTAGGTACCCAAATGTTGTATCAAATTGACTGACGATGTGACAAAAAACATGGAGGGCCTAATTTATATGCACAAAAATTATATGCTTAAATTTTGATATCGTCGAAAATCTCGTTTTGAAAGTTGGAAACTTCTGAAATCTAAGGTTGATCATGCATCTCTTGCTAAGCCACAGACTATAAGACACAACAAAATTCATAGGATTATTTTTCATACTTATGGGTTTTAGTTTTATCGCTGAACCCGACCTGTTAATGCCAGAATCTGGTATTCTCCATATTTGCTTTATAAAACATTTTGCTGATGTCTTATCAATGCATTTTGCCTCAACGACCTTACGCTCAGCGGTTCAACGATCCACTGAGTCACACAGCTACTACAAAACTACAATTACAGTTATAATTTGTACGGTAAAGCGTGCTAACTATATATGTACATACATACTTATATCAATATATATGAATGTATACAGTATTTTTCAAGTTTTATTTTTTTTAATATTATTTCGGTTTGTTGTTGGTGTTGTCGCTGCTATTGTTTTTATTGTAGTTTTTGTTTTTACTGTTTTGGTATATGTGTTTGTGTGTGTGTGTGTTACTTGCCCCCACATTCCCTAGTACTATACTAGTCATGTAGAAATTGTTGCTTTTCAATATAGCCACAAAGAACGAAGAAGACAAAAGGCGCGAGCGAAGCTCATAGTAGAGTAACATAGCAGCAGATAACGGTTGTGTGCTGCAAAGTGGCAACACTAGTCGCTTTTAATGACTTTTTCGGTAAGGATCAAAAAGTGAATTGTGCCGCGCGTGGTTCCTTCACATTTGCTGCCATTCTTCACTTTCGAACTGACTACGATAGAAAATAAAAAATTAATGCAATTTAAAGTGCAATTTCAATACAAAAAAAAAGGAAAAACAAGAGAAAAAGTATATATAACAACAAGTAAATAATTGTAGCAAAAGTGAAATTTAATCTAAGCAAAGCTAAAAAAGAAAGAAAAGAGTGAGTGAGATTTAATGTAGTCCAATTAAAGTACAATAAAAAAGTAATGCATTAAAATGCTCTAAAAAATATAATAAATATAAATGAAAATTGTGGAATTTAGAATTTGTTCATAATTAATTAAAAAAAAAAAATAAGTGTTTACTAAAAATTTCTTCACCTGAAATTAAAGTGGATAAAGTATTAAATTTTTTCCAGTATTTATCATAAGTGTTGGAAAAGTTTTAGAGTATTACAATATACCCGAAGTCATTAATTATAATTATTACTTTTCGGAAAATTTAATGATTATTGATTGAATGAAAAAGACGTAAGTGGAGGTCATCGTGGTATCGTTTTTTGTTATATGGTGGTGTTGTTATTGTTGTTGCTGTTGTTGACCACTTTTTCGGTATTCCACTAAAATAATGTAACAAAAACGAAATATATAAACCTAAAAGAAATAATAAATTGGTTTGTTTGTTTTTTTTTTTTAATTGAAATTGAATTTTATTAAAAAGTCCTTAAAGTGTGAGAAACGTGAAACTTTGCAACCGCCACGGAGAAAAAAAAGAATATAGAAAATCTATCAAATAATTTCAATTCAAATGTGCATTAATTAAGTTCTGAAGTTATCAATTCAATATCGGATATAGCAAATACAGCAGAGCAAGTAAGTTATGATCAAAAATAAACAAACTGCAGACTTGATTAATTTCTAGGTATCAAATGATTTTAGTGCTACAGTTTAATCTATCGATTTGAATGAAAAAGATTTTTCTTTTAAGACTCTAAACTATTTGTACACTATGCCGACTTATCCACCTTACTTAATAAAAAAATTTCAAATTATTTAATTAGAATTGTTGTGGTATACTTAATATAATCTTCCAATTTTCCTTTTAAAAAATCAATTTTATATATACTTTCTCATTATATGCACGAGCATTTATAAAATTCTTTTATTAGGATTGTGAATGTCAAACAGAGCTATTTTTATATTTTCAATTTTATTAATTTTGTTTCTTTTAAACTCGTTATTTGTACTGCACCGCGTTACACCGCACATTATTAAATCGCGTTTTATTTTTTTAGTCGAGCTTAATAGCTAAACTAATCTGCAAAAATTTCGAAATTTTAATAGCATTCCTCAGTTGATGGAGCTGGGGTTTTCTGTATATTGTAAAAAATATAAAATAAAAGCATTGGCAAAAAAAACCTTCGAATTCAGAAATTCCTGAGAAACTTTGTTTTAAATATCGAAAACCTCTGATTGGAAATGTTTTGTTGTTCATTAGTTTATTAAATTTCACATAAATTTGCACCAACTCAAAGCCCAATTACTTTAAAAAGCAGTTAGAAGTCTTTTGGTGGTAAATATTTGGTAGGATAACCTTTCTGCTTGATGACGGTTTGGCATATGCGTTTAATGGACCGTATTAGATTTCAGCAACTTTCAACAGGGATGGCTTCCCATGCAGACTTGATTTTCTCAAAAAGTTCGTAAAAATTGGAGATATTTTGATTGCTTATTACCTTTTTGGCGTCTCCCCATATTTAAATCTGAACTAGGCTATGCCCACCCGAGTACTCTAATTGAGTTATCTTCAAAAAATTTGTTGTCAATTTTGCCGTATGTTTGGGGTCATCATCCTGTTGAATTGTCCAAACAACGTGCTTATTTCCCTCCGCCTATGTTAACAGCATAACATCACGTAGTATTTCCACATAGTTTTCTTTGGTTAATATTCCATCAATTTGTTAAATCGGACCAACTACGTTCCAGTAAAAGCATCCCCACACATTTATCTACCCCCCACTATTGATCAATTATTTGATCAAGCTCAGCCATTTTTGGACCCCTTACGTATTTTCTACCGTTAGGTCCAATGCGATTTACCTTAGTTCTTCTTTCCAGATTACGAATTTGCATTGACTTTCAGTCTAATTCACTGTACTCCACGCTACAACGACATCGAATGATGAAGACTTGGATAACTGGCATAGGATTAGCAGTAGAAGCGACAAAATTATGGCATACGAAGGGATTTTGAAGTTTACACATCGAATTTCCTTTGGACTTGCATATTGTGAGTTTTTTTGACTGCTGCAACCTTAAGTCGGCGCCTCTCTTGTTGCGTACGTCGAGGAGTGAACCAAGCTATTTTTAGCTAATTGTGATGTGGTCAATTTGATTTTCAGTGACATGATCCGGATATACCCGTCTCACTTTGTGATGTTTTATATGTGAAAATAGTGACCCGTCGATCACAAGATTATTATTTTTTTTTTTTTTATTGGAACAGACAAAAGAAGTATTCAAGAATACAGCACTAAGACAAGTTTTTTTTATTAATAAATCTTAGCAGATTCTGCGGTGTTAGAGAGCTCAGGTGTTCGTCTCCCAACACTCCAGTACCAAATATGCTTACTTTGATCTGGCAGAAAGCGGGGCAGACACTAAGAAAATGGTCCGCCGTCTCTTCACATTCTTTAAAATTATTACTAGAGCACAACTCGGCAAAATGCTCACCATTTTCAGTAATTCTTCTTGTGCCATGACGTCCCATTACTTATTATTAATAAGTGGTTTGGGGCGACTCGAAAGTTAGGCACTGCGACCTGAAACATATTTTGTGCCAAAGCCCCGAACATCTTCTGTGGAAGAGAATTTTATTTCGTTTGTTGATAGAAACGGTTTGCTAAAAATACCCCTTCTTTGCCGAGCCATGGTTGGACATTCACACAGAATGAGAAATGCCGTCTCATTTACCTCCATACATAGACGACACTCTGTCTCATGTGACAGACAGGCTACTATGTTGTATCAAACCACATAGTAGCCAGATAGAAAGTCTACTAGCAATCTGAGATCCGTTTTGTTCAAATTCAGCGATTTGGTGAGAGGTCAATAAGTTAGCCGTTCGTCCCTCTCCCACGCCTCTATGATCGATATGGAACTAGTCCAGCCGGAAAGATGATATTAAATTCCCGACCAAAGTTTAGATCCTTAATCATAAAATCTGGCACGGAGCAGGTTAGGGTATTAGGAATTTTACTAAGAATGGACAGATGACCGGAGGAACCTCTTAGTAAGTTGGATAAAACTTGCAGCCTCAAAGAGCTTGTTAAGTTTGGTGATAGTCCAGCCTTGGATGACCTTAGGAAACCACACTAATGAAGCATATGCTGCGATTGACCTAACTATCATAGTATACGGCCAGAAAATCATCAAGACCCCAGGTCTTATCAAAGAGTATTCTGCAAGCCCAAAAGCCCCTAGTGGCTTCTAGAGAAGGGCACAAATCCCATTACTTGCTCAAAATTGTTGTTTGGACCTACTTGGGTGTTGAAGTCACCCATCAAAATCATTATATCCTCTTTATGTAGTGAGAGGCGTCCTTTACATTGGATTTTTCTACGTTCATCCATTCTTTTCACTTGGCGTGTAATTCAGGGGAAAATCTGAAATTTTCGTAATAAATATAAATAAATTTGAACTTTTCACTGAGTAGCACTTCATGGTAAATTTTGCACGTTTATAGAGCGCCCTTGTCAAATCTAACGTTTATACGATGGTAACAGTCAAAGTTATTAAAGTTTCCAACTCTGTAATTCCGGTTGAAAAAACCCTTTAATTGGCTCTGACAGCTAAACGATTTGCTCAAAAAACGCGTCATTACCACTGACCACTGACTTGACAGGCGACGATGATGAAAAAATAATTCAGTTTTGAGAGCAGCGATGATGACGACGAGGTACCAATGGAAACAGATTCTGATTAAAGTCAAATTTTCTTAAAATAACTTTGAATAAACATGTTTCAATCGGTTTTCTTTATATTTTTTTCATTCATTTTCAGTGTTCAGAAATGACTACTGACGCTAGCGGGGCCAAGTTTTTTTTTTACTTTTCCTGCCATAGCTCAGCAAGAGGGTAATCTAGGAACAAAATATCTTTGACGAAAATATAGCTGTTTTTTGATATCTATCCGCTTATTTGTCTACTAAAGCCAAAAATATCTTACTATACTATCTTAGCCCCACTCTCCCCTAAATTCTTTCTTTTTTAATATAATTAATGGTTGATGCATGACTCAATAGGGATGCCCGACCTTAACAGCAACATTATGTACAGATAGGCTTGGATCTTTTAAGTGCCTGCTCCATTCTTCCTCATCAAAACCCATTTTGATTTTTCTTCTTTGTTTTGGTTTTCGAGTAATTCAATTTTTCCCATAGGCTGCGCGCGAGTAATAATTCTTGTTGTTGAATTATTTTGATATTCAACCTTAAAAGGTTTGTTTTATTTATAAATTTTCGAAATTTAGGATTTTCAATATAATCAATTTAAAGTTTTTAATTATATATTTTATTCGACGTCTGCTTTCGTTGTCGGAACAGAAGCAGAAAAGAAAGCATCAGCAGGAACGAAGAATAAGGATAAAACGTCAAAAAATAATATTAAAGCAAACGGTGTTGCCAATCGATATGGAATTATTAATATCCAAAAATCCACCCCCTGGCCAGGTGAATGAGTGCTAGACTGGAGTTCCAGCTGCCTCAGGTTCGATTTCTTAAAAAATGTCCAAATGGATTGTTCTAATAAAATGAGTCACTTCCTTGACTTAGTTCTTAAATAGAAAATTGAATTTAAAAACAAAAATCCCAGATTGGTGTAGTCAGAAACGTAACTTCTCACGCCTTTTTTTGGAAGCGGTAGCTATCGTAGTGTGATTTATTATTAGCTGATTGTAATTTTCCAATTCGTTTACCAGTTGAATGTTCAGCTGCTGATTATGTGGCTTGAGGTTTTTCAGCAAAATGATAATAAAGTGCAGGTCGTTTCAGTAGCCTGGTGTTGTTAATTGATTGACAAGGTTAGTACATATATTGATGAGTGTATTAGTATGGTATAAATTGATTTTGAATATGGATTGTTTAGTATTAGAATGAATATATTGGAAAAGTTGAGATATGGTAACAAAAGTAGCTCAATACATCTTACAGTAATGCACATTTGATTTATTTATTGTATTATGGTTTCCGATAGTTAAGATCAAATTCGTGTTAACACAAAAATACCAATCTCTGTTCGACTTTTTGTATCTTTGGTGGCTATCTTTGGAGCTCAAGAGCATTCTGTGAATTTACGTCTATTTTTCAATTTCTGTTTGTGAACTTTTCTTCTGTTAGTATTGATGGTGACTTTGTTATTATTAACGACTTTATGTTTTATAAACTTAGGTCCTAATTTATTTCGTCTGTTTTCGGCCTCATAAACAATTTCATCGACTTAAAAATTTGGCGGGTCATTGCGATTTTTATTTAACTTATTAATACTCATTTTTTTTAACTTAAGATTTCGTTCATGAATTAATTTAGCTATGTTTTCATACTCTCTTTTATGCGTTTGTAAAAATTCTTGACTAGTTGGTGTTGTAAAGTTTGTAGGATACGGTTGGGATTCGCTATAGTGGACTGTTCTTAGCTTGAATGGTGTCATATTTTTGTTGTAGAATTAATGGAATTGTTGTATGTCAAAATGGCTTCGTGCATTATCTCGCAAATAGGCTTATGTTTATTTTGGCAATAAATTCTAATTATTTCTGTAAGCGTGGAGTGGTTGAGTTTCGTGTTGAGTTTTTTGCAAAGGTTTGCTGGGGCTCAATGTTGTATAATTGCAAAAATTCTTTAAATAGCGTAGAAGTAAACTATAAACCGTTGTCAGACACAAGTTTTTTCGGTATCCCTTGATGTGAATTATATTAATGCTACTTCTGTTGGTAAGTAAATAAGCATTTGCAAATTTTGTGAACTTGTCTATTATGGCAAGAAAATGTTCTTTATGCATAGAATAAATAACTATGTATTTGAACAATGTATAGAGGTTTATATGGTGTTTCTGCCAGCTCATGTTTAATTGGATTTTAATGTCTTGCATATTTATTTTCTAAACAAATTTCGCAATTGTTTATTATTCGTGTTATAATAGCTTTGATTTCTTATGATTTTCTCGAATGAGATCTTCTTGTTTGTCTATTTCAAATACAAGTATCCTGTACTATTGTCATGCAACGTATTAATTTCATTCTCCCATTGCTAAAATTGTTAGAATAAATTTCTTGGATTATTTTGAAAGTGGAATCATCGGTAAGTATTGCTGTAATTTTATTTGGATTTATGAAATTGGTTAAAATTTCTCTTATTTTTTCCGGATTGTGCAAATCATTTCATTTTATTATATGTCTGCGCTTCTTTTTAAATAAAATTTTCATACTATAGTGATCTGTTTTCTCTAATATGAGCTGTTGAGAGAATTCATTTAATGATTTTTCGGAAATGGGTATACCGCCATTCTGGTTTTCATCTGCTGAATGTGCAGTGCAACGTTCCATATCATCGACATTGTTTTCAAGAGATTCAGTAAGGTTTATCTCTATACGAGATAAGGCGTCCGCGTTTGAATTTTCTTTGCCCTTTTTATATACTATGTCATAATCTTATTCCTCTGACTTTAGTCGCTACCTCACTAACTTAGAATTTGGCTCTTTCAGAGAAAAGAGCCAAGTTAAAGGTTTATGTCCAGCTTTTATTTTGAACTTTCTTCCGAACAAGTACGGTCTAAAATATTTGGTGGCCCATACAACCGCCAATAGCTCCTTTTCTATGGTAGTAAAGTTTTGGCATATCAGAGCCAACGGGCCCCTGAGATAGTATAGCCCCTAAAGTTACATTGCTGGCATCGGTTGTTAGAATGAACTCCCTGGAAAAGTCTGGATATTGAAGTATTAGCTCATTGCAGAGGATATTTTGACAGGCTTTAAAACACGATATGTGTCGTGCTTGTCTTTCCTTAGGCATTCCGTGAGTGGTTTTGTTAAGTTATTGAAATCTCTAATGAATTTTCGGTAATACCCTAGTGAACCCAAAAACGATTTTATCTGTTTTGTTGTTTTTGGAATAGGAAAATTTTGAACCGCCTGCAATTTATCAGAATTAGGTTTTACACCTTCTGCAGTGACAATATGGCCTAGAATAGCAATTTCCTTATGCAAAAACTCTGATTTGTCCAGTTGAATTTTGAAGTTTGCTTCCCTAAGTTTCTGGAAAATTGTACTAATGTTTTCGACATGCTCCTGCAATGAAGTGAAAAAACTATTATGTCATCCATATAGACGAGGCATATCTTTCCTATGAGTTCGCGGAGTACATTATCCATCACCCTTTGAAACGTGGAAGGAACATTTTTCAGCCCGAATAGCATTCGTAGAAATTCGTAATATCCTTTTTCGATAGTGAAAACTGTTTTTGGTATGTCTTCCGTTTTTATTTCGATTTGATGGAATCCAGATGCTAGGTCGAGTGTAGTGAAATTTAGGATTTTGCTAAGTTTGTCTAAAATTTCAGTAATGTTAGGTAGGGGATATCTGTTATCTATTGTATTTGCATTTAACTTTCTATAGTATACAACCAATCGCGTCTAATTTCTTAGCTAAGCATTTTCGAAACCTGCTGTTGTACTTCTAACTTATGAACCTCCGGGTATCTGTAAGATTTCATATAGATGGGGAGTTCATCTTTCGTTCTGATTCCATGCTTGATTTGGTTGGTAAAGCAAGCTTAAAGGTTGGTTTTTTTTTAAAGAATACACCTTCATATCGTCTACACAAACTTATAACTGAACGTTTTTCTTCGGAGTTTAGATGGAATCAGTTTTGATACATCTATATCAAGTTCAGATTTGTCTTCATTGTGAAAAGAAAATTGTGAATTTCCGAAAACTGAGATTGGTTAAACGGGTCAGCTTTTATTGGCTGTTCTATTACTAATTTTTGTGTGCAATCTGAAAGATTTATAACTTCTACTAGCGAAAACCATTTTTCAGCTTTGAATATACCTTCAGGTATCTAAAGTTGTTCTTTTATTTTTACGGGTTTTATACGATTATCTCCGCACTTTACATCTACTGGTAATTTGGCCCCGATTTTACCACGAGGTTCGACCGTATAATGACTAGATATATAGTTTGGTTCGTATAATAGGGGAATCGCTGTGGCTTTTGTTTTTAGTTTGGCGTTTTCAAAGTCTAGTATAACACCAAGTTGCTTCATCATTTCTAACCCTATTAGTTCGTTAAAATAATTATGAAATTTGAATAACAAGAATTTTAATTTTTCTGTTGTTTTAAACTCTGTTAACCCATTGAGATTAACTTGTTTATTAAAGACTGTCTTTATTTTTAATGGTGCTGAGTGCTGAATCTACCAAATCTGGATTTAAAAAAGACATGTTACTTCCATGTGTCTATGAGAAGTTTAAATGGATAGGTGTTGTTATCAAAAATGTGGATGTAAGGTAGAAGACTGATTCATGGGTGTTAATGTCTATATAACCTGGGTCCCCGTGGCTGCATATTGAAAATTTTCGTCATCGATTTCATTTTGAGTTAAGTCTGTTGGTTGACAAAATTCATCGAAAGTTTTTGAAGGTTTGAGGTAGTCATTGTAGTGAATCTCTTGGATCTCGTTTTGATTCGTTTCTGCATTGAATATTTCCTTGCCAGTATACTGAGGAAAGTTTGATGATTGCGGTTGATTTCTAACTTATTCTGATTTTCTTAAATATGTGTTTCCACTTGAAATATCCATTGGTTCTGGACAGCTTCTCCAGTTTGAGTTGGAAGTCTTATTGGAGAATTTGTTAAAATTTCTTTTAGTTTGGAAATTTGTATTATGCTGAGGTGTATTTAGAAAATTTTGTTTTTGAAAGGGTTGACAATTTACGGGAGCGCCATATATATTTAATACCGAGTTAGCTTCACCGACAATTTTATTTCTAATCGCTCTTAATAGGATTTTATAACAACTAGTACCATCAATACTCGTCAGTACACTCAAAATTTCCTCCACGTTATCTATGAAGTCGAAAAGTGACCTTGGATTGCCGTCAAAGCAGGGCAAAATCTTAATAGCTTCTGGAACTTTCAAATGTAGCAATCTGTTTTCTAAAGTTCCACCACTATCAAAATTTTCTGTTCCTTGAGACGTACCAGCTGCGTTAGCGTTAAACATGTTTTCAACACTTAAAATTTTGAGTTTTATTTCACTTAAACTATGTGAAATAGAGATGTCTGAATCTGAATTTCCGTTTCCCGCGGCGATATTAAATGATTCGGATTTCTGAGGAGCGTACGGGGTTTGAAGGTGTTTTGGCCTACAATTTGACTTTTTTTTGGAGGGACATGGTAGGGAATGCACCAATATGTAACTTACCCAGTCAAATTACCGACTTTCGCCCCGTTGCTGTATTTTATTACTTGTATGCGGTTATTGTTTAAGCCAAAGGATGAAAATCCACCAAACTGACGATGGCGAGTCTATACGTGTTGCGCTTTATGCCGATGTCGGACTGGCAGATCATTAGAAACGTACTTTCTGACTCCGGAATTCTTAACGCTTATATGGTATGTTCAGCCCACTTTTGGACATCAAAGTTCTCAAAGGAGAATACATGGGATTTCTTTTGACTCAAATAAAAAATGGCAAAAACTTTATTTTGAGAAAAACGGGTTCAAAGTTTTGACTATCAGTTTTTAACATAGAAAAAATTAACTTCATCTCCATCAATTTTTACGAAATATTTTCGAAATATATTACTTTCAAAGCACCACTTTTTTAAAAATCGATATCTCCAAACTAATAAATTGCAGGGCCTACTTAAGAAAAGATGAAGATTTTATGACCCAAAATATGAAATATTTCATAAGTTAAATGTTTTACATAAGCTGGTATGTAGATAATTCGTTAGATAATTCTGATGCTGTTACTCATGTCTTCTCTCTTTCTCTTATTTATTATTTACTCCCGCTTAAGCAATGATTTTTTCAATGTGCTTTGTTCAATGAGCAAATTTTTAAAAACTTCCGACGCTAATATTTTGGAATTGGCTTATCCGATTTTAAATCTTTTTTTTTGGCTAACCTACTTGTCAAGCTCTTTAAATTGATATATAATATGATATCGTAGCACTTCTGGAATAAAATTGTAGTTACACTAATAAATATATAGACTAGTCGGTAAGGCCCCAGTAGCTGGGGCTATTTTTTTGCTCAATAAATCTCTTTATGAAAAAACAAATATCAAAAGAGAGTCAAACTACTCGTTTGTGTTTGTTTTTTATTTGTGTATACAGATAACTCGTTAGATAATTCTTAAGCAATGATTTTTACAATGATGAATGCAATGCTTTGTTCAATGAGTGAAATGAGAACTTCCGACGCTAATATTTTGGAATTGGCTAAACCGATTTAAAATCTGATAGTTTTTGGCTAACCTACTCGCTTTAACCTAATATGATATTGTAGCACTTCTGGATCTTCTGGAATAAAATTGTAGTTACACTAAGAAATGTATAGATAATACCCCCACTAACAATTACTGAAGAAAAATCTTAGATATGATTTTTTATGATGAAAATCTTTGAAATGACTGGACTATATATGTGCTTGATTTTCTTGATTTTGATCGTGCCGAGTATCGAATATTTGTATAACAATCCAGTACGTATCTCTTATAGCACGTGAAAAAAACCTCCATTGAATTCCATTTTGTTATTTTCATTCAAAGTTACAGAAAAATTAACAATTTGTGAAAAAATTGCGATATTAAGTCCAAAAAAGTGGTTAAATGAACATTCGTTGTTCTGGCAGTAATCTAATCAAGTACGTATGTATTAGCAGATTTAGGGAGGGAACTGTTTGAATATGAACTTCCCCTCTCAAGAAATACCTGAGCTTATATTATTGCTGTAAATATTTATGTATGTAAACGTAACATACAATAAAATTCAAAAAAGAATACATATGTAAATACATACATACAAACATATATAAAAATATTTCGATGCACTATTTTTGTTTTAGTACTCACAAATTGAAAGTTTAAGTTATCCTTCAAAAATTATGCTAGTGCGGTTCTACCGTGTTGTTGTTGCAGTCATAACCTTTTGCTTTCTATATCGTATTTAGATATCGTTGAAATTGTGTATATTGCGTGCATATTTTACACATTCAAAATGTCCTTTTTTCAATGCGACATTTTTAGTTTTTTGTGTTTTTGAAAGATAATAAAAACAATTTTAGCGCGCTTTCACTAATACACTGACACAATTATATCGATTATTCATGGTTTCAACCAAAGTCTATTTATTATTAATGACTGCAAGTATGTGTAATGTGTATAAGTGTGTGTACTTACATATGTATTTGCATACGTATTTATATATGCATGTATAAGCATTTGCGGATCCAAAGTGAAGTTGTGGGATTAAAACTCTCTCTTTCCTGATAAAGATCGCAGTTGTTACGATCGTTGTTCCTGAATAAAAAAAAACTGTAAAGGAAGAAGTAGCTATCAATGCGTGCCTTATAAAATATGCTTAAGTATCTGTATCTATGCAATATATTAAATGTTGTAACGAACCGTTTTCCCGGTTTTAGGCTGGTGTAGTCTCACAGACCTCCAGATGTTCTTAGAGTTACTGAATTTGTAATTTGCAGGGGACTCCAACTTTACTTGGTCACACAATTTATTTTATTTTACTTAAGAATTATAATCGAGCTTTCAAAGGCCATATATGATTACAAAGTATGTACATATTATGTTAAAAAATAAGAAATAGCCTATTGTTTATATACAATCTATACTAAATATACGAAGAAAAATTAAGAGAAAATTAAAACTAAAATAAACCTAAAATTGCATTCCCAGTTAACAAAGTTAGTATGAAACCCCACCGAAAGTAAGCAGCATTCGAGTTAAGTAGTAAAATAAGAGTACTACATCTTATTAAAGTTTATTCAGACAACAGAAGTAATCAATTAAGTGGTTCTTAAACTTTCTCTTAGACTCAGAAAATGATTTGAGGCTTTGACGAAGTGCATTCCATGATAGTGCCACTCTAACGCAAATGCCGAATTAATGATTTAAGGGAGGAGAACGTTGGAGCATCTACTAGAACGAGAGAAATGGAAGATATTCAAAAGATAAGGAGGTTCACGTGTGACTATAATTTTATGAAGAAGAGTAAGCAATCTGGACTGGATAAAATCAATAAATCGGCATTTCAAAAATTTTGTTTCATAAGAACTAATATGGTCTCTGTACCTTAATTTGAAGACAAAACGAAAAACTATGCTAAGTATCAACTTGATACTCTTGATGCTTGCTAAAGAAGCACCAGAATAGACCTCAAGACCATATGTATTGGTGGTCATCAAATGAGCGATATCTTCGTATATAAAACGGCAAAGAGTAATTGATGCTATAGCGTTTCCTTAACTGGTAACCAACTTTAGACGAGGCACTAGCAATATGTTTATTATCAATTATAACACCAAGGCCACGCATATGATCCACAAATTGTATAGGACAATTCGCGAGCATAATTGACGGAGGATTAACGTTAATAGGACAATTAAGAAGCATAACTTTAATTTTTAGTGGGTTAACAGCGAGACTGCTTGAAGATAACCAAGTAGTTACACAGGACAAGCTGCAGGCTATATTAGCTTGCAGGACATTGATTGAATTCGTGGCGGCAAAAAAGAGTAAGTTAACATCATCAGCAAAAATGAAAATTTGAGAGGTTGACAAGTTGAGAACATCAACTAGGTCGTTTAGGTATAGAATAAAAAGTAAGTGGCCCAAAACTGACCCTTGAGGAATCCCATTAATACAGCCAAGCAAATTAAATATCGAAGCGCCACAGTGACTACGACCAGACGAGCGTTTCTCATTATTCCAGTATGTAGTGTGTGGTGGCATGATTTTACGGTTGTTTTCCTTTGTGCTGTGTAAAGCTTAAAACACAATTGCGTCGTATGACGGTAAAGCGGTCGACGGTAAAGCTGTGAAATAACCTCGAGTAAACACAATTGCGACAGCAATTTGCCGTCGCACTTACCACTTGATTTTAATCGTAAATACATTTGATTTACTGACATCCTCTATTAATTGTTCATCAAAGTTCATAGCTTTTAATTTTTTAAATTATTACTTATGCAAATCACAATGTGTTAACAGCCAAGATTCCTCATCAGTGATCTTAGTGATCATTATTGGTATTTTAACCCCCTAATTATTTTTAAAATTTTTAAGCTCTGTCCCATGACAAAAAACGTGAGGGGGAGGGGGCGTACGACGATTTGTTACGAAGTGTTACTTGGGGGGTGGGGGGGTTCATCAACCGTGTTACGTAACGTCGATTTTTATATTATCGAACAGAAATGACTTCAAAATTACACTAGTTTATAAAATGAATTTTCTCCCGCTGATTTCGAAAATCATGGCTAAAATTTTTTTATGGATCATTTTGTGAGTTAATGGACAATGCACGTTTTATGGTACCTGCCGTTCATAAAAAAGATGCGTCTGTAAAGGCCACATCGCTCCACACATTATTCATATGTTTGACAGTCCGCAACTAACATTTTTTTGTTTGTTTTGCCGTCAGTTAGAGTTTGGTTATGGTAGCTCAGAATTCAATTTGGAATTCATTTAAACGACTTTAGATTATACTAAGGGATATATTAGTGACCTTCTGCGCCAGTTATTGTTGGGCTGCTTTAAGTGTAATAGTAGAATTGGCTTCAAAAACTCATGCTATCACCGAATACTGCTGCTGTGATGTTCCTGCATTCTGGTGGCTTAAAAAAAGTTGGTTACATTTCTTTACGAATGCTTCAACTTCTCAAGATATTTTTAAGCAGGCAACATCATCGGCATAGGCCTGTGAGTAGATACTTGTGGAGAAATATTATTATTATTTACGCTTTTATTTCCATGGACTACACTAATGTTCATTTCCATGATATGTATTTATATGATATAATAAAACGAAAATAAGTTACTGCACTTTGCCGCGTCATTTTCAATTTTCTTTCATAAATAAATTCTTGAGAATAATTACAGTTGGTTAAGTAGAGCATACTATACCTGAGCCAAGTAACTAACTTTACTTTGGAATAAGTTTTTGCTACGATGGAAGAATAAATTCTTGAATAATGAATTTTGACAGATGCATGAAGACACAATTGAAGAAGACCTTACGATAAAAATATTTGCATTAAATAAGTTCGCATATAAATTTGGGTTGAATACGAGAATGTGAAAGCATGAAGCTTATTTTTATTTAACTATATTCTTCAACCCAAATTTGAAAATTATAGCAATTATTTCCTGTCTAGGAATCTTGGATTACGACGGGTTTCCCCTCAGTGAATGATATTGCAACATAAAAACTTGATATATGTATGTACATATGTATGTATGTTTGTATGCATGTATGTATGTTTATGTTAATATGTACGGGACATTATTTGTTTGATATTGTAATTTAGAATTTAGCATGTGAAAAAGGCAAGTATTTTTTAATTGTATTTAACGTTTAAACGTATGTACTTATGTATGTACAAATTACTTTCACAATATGAAAAGCTTTCTATGTACATATGTAAATGTTTGAAAAATAACAAAGTAATTATTTAAAAGGATTTTATGGAATAGCACGCAACTTGAAAGTCGTAAAAAATATGACGGTTTCTTTTTTGAAGGTGGGGTTAGTAACCTTTTTATATTAAAATTAAAATAAAAACTGAGGTGATATAAAGAAGTTTTTTATTCCTATAACCTAATGAATAACACCCTTACAAACGAAAGAAACGTAGCTGAAATTATTAGAATATTCCATTAATACGATTACCCAATTATGAATGTATATGGTACATGCATGATAGAAATTAAATAATTTCTATTTAAGATTTTATTTAAGAAAAATTCAGTTCTGCACACCAACAGATCTGAATCTCGAATGAAAATTTTATTCAAGTTCATTTTTCATCTTTTCAAATTACATTTCGTGTGCAGATCTGCCTTCTCCCTAAGACAAATATATAACTATATTCGATATTCGTACAGTGACAATCAATTTTTCTCGAAAATTGTTACTGAAAGTTTTGCCATAGCTAAAACAATTTACAATCTAGGAACAAGTTTATATTTTGCTCCAACACGGCCATCCTGCTTAATCATCGCTCTCAATGAATTATTTCTCGCTTGCATAACAAGTACAATTGATTATTCGTGAAAAACAAAACATACTTGTTGAAGATCACAAAATGCAGTTAGCAAAACATAAAAAACTCGCAAACGAAACAAAGAAAAATTCATTAATTATAAGTCTCACAGCACTCCTCAGGTCGCTTGAATTATCAGCCAACACGATACATTGAGTTCTGTAACAAAAAACGTTAAGTTCTTTTTCAGACATGAACTTTTCAACCGCAATTCAGAGGCAATCTTAAGCTTTTCCACAACTTCAACCAAACACCGAACTTCAATCCGAACATCATGTCTTAGCATGTTTATGAATTCCAATTCATAAAAAAGAGGCAATCTTAAGAAATTGAAAACAGCAAAATTTACCTTTGTTTTAATCTCTAACTTGCTCTTCTGTTGCGGTCTCATATATAGGACGAATGACATCTCTTGCAGCAACAACAATGATATTGCAGTTCTCTTTCTTCAACTTGTATCGATCATTAGGAAGAATGCCAACTATTTCATAAGACCCACGATAGTATGCTAGTAATTTTGATTTTCAAATCTGGTTACTACAATACACCACTTTTTGACCAATTTTTAATTGAGTTGGCTTACATTTGTTTAAATCAATCCTTATTTTCATGTGTTTAGCGTTTACTTCTGCTCGCTCACTGACAAGATCGCGTATTGTCTCCACGTCATCAAGTTGTGGTTCAATTTCTAACTCTGTTAGCAGAGCGCCGACATCTGGAGCACGCCCAGTAATTCCTATCAATACCTTAATTGGAGAAAATCTTGTTCTACTTGCCCATTCGCCCTACTGGAACCAGGTTCAATTAAGTGTTGTGTTATTCCGAGAGATGTGCAAAGATTTTTGAACTCCACACTGGTAAAATTAGTTCCTCTATCACTTATGAGCTTGTTTGGGGCACCAAACAATATTATATAATTGTAAAACATTTTAACAGTTTCTGTAGCCTTAAGTGTTTTACAAGGAAATAAAACCACAAATTTTGTAAATGCATCAATGAGAATGAAAATATATCGATGATTTTTTCCGTCAAAGGGTCCCATGAAATCAGCATGGGTCCCTTTGAATTAAGCAGGCAACATCATCGGCATAGGCCTGTGAGTAGATACCCGACTCATTTAAGTAGACAAACAGAGAGTCAGCAGACACCACAGCAGTGGAGAGTGCACGCCCCCCTTGGGGACATCCTCTATTCACGCCGCAAGTCACGGATTGACCACAATCAGCTTGAACCATCATAAATCTATATGACAGCAATGAGCGTATCCAGTTAACAAGAACTGGATACACTCCATGCTGACCGCGAGTCGCGTTGACAAAAGCTCCCTCAATATCAACAAAAATACTAATTGTATATTCTTTCCTGTTGAGGGCCCGCTTAATCCGACCTGCCAGATTTTGCAGGCCCGTCTCACAAGAAATTCCTAAGCAGCTAAAATGAAGAAAGAGGATGTAACAATAATGACTCACTACGCCTGCGGTATTCAACACAGCGCTTAAGACATTTTGGTAAGAAAGACATCATACTGATTGGTCTAAAGCTTTTGGAACTAATAAAAGCTTTAGAATAAATAAATATACATAACTCACATAACATGAATGGATGCGGAAAGCTCGCTCAAGGCTCTACTGTTGTGCCATAATAGTAGTAGTAGTCCAAAAGTAGTTGCAAAAATAAAGTTAAATATAACGAAGTTACGACAGTTTTATATAGATAAAACACAAAATTTTATTTAGAATATTAAGAAGTATTCACAATAGAGCAATGGTCAACAATTTTTTTTTTGGAACTTTCTCAAGAAAATCGGAAGCATTTTCGCACTTTTCAAGCCTGACTAGAGTAGCCAGATTTTTATTCCGCGAAAATTCGCTGCTTTTGATTTAATATGTGTTTCTGGAACGTGGTTCGATTGTGACTGTTCATATGAACTTGCGAATTATAAAATTTTTCGAAACGACAGACGTGGTAATAAGGGTGGGAGTGATGCAATATGTGCCAAAAAGTACCTGCAATATGTGTCAAAATTGTTAGTCAATCAATCCGACTGTGATATTGAATTCATCAATATTGAAATCTGTGATAATAGTAATAAGTTATAATTGTCTTGTGTTTAAAATCCTAATAGGTGTCATAATCTTGACAACTTTCTGGCTGATTTGTATTCGCGTCTAATGGACTATGATTTTTATGTTGTCTGTGGTGATCTTAATGTTCACTTACTGTCAAATGATTGTGTTTCTCGTAAACTACTGGACGATGTAACTGCGTGTGGGCTTACTTTTGTAAACGATTTTATGCCTAAGAGTTTTGCGAATAATGTTAGGCCAAGTTTACTAGACGTTTTATGACCAAATATCGTTTATTTCTGAACACGATCTAATATTCTGTACACTTGACTTAAATTTGGCCCACAATGAAGAACATAAAACCCTGTTTTATTATGATTTCAAATCAATTGGCATGAGATTGCTCATAAGTGACCTGGAGTCTGTACACTGGAATAATTGTCGTTACTTGATGTCTGTTGACGAAAAACTAAATTTTATTGTTGATAATGTGAAATAAATTTTTGTGCAACATGTTCCTCTAAAGCCTGTTAAAATTATTAATAATGCCTGTCCCTGACTGATGTGAAGTTAGCACCGATTTCAGAACTGAGCGAATTCGTACTTAACATAGCATAATACAGTGTCTTTGTTATGTTATAACATTGCTGTAATTAGCATAACAAGGCGAATTGCGAAAATAAAGCTTTCACGGCGAAAAATAGTAAAAATTATTTTTAATGGATAAAATGATATCTTAGAAAAAAAATCGAGGCTGTCGTCGAAATTTTTTCTTGAGCTCAAATCTGGTTTCGCTATATTTCATATATTTTTCAAAAATATATTGCTCCATTTTATAAAATTATACTGAAAGACTAAAGAATAGTGAAAAATGTGCATTGGTTTTGTAAGGCATTTAGTTTTGTTTAGGTATATCCAAAAGCTTTTGTACAAATAAAGCTTTGGGTGATATTTTTAAGTATAACCAATATGCCAATAAGCCGGTGGAATGGCTTTAAGTAGTAGTTGGCGGCGAAGTCGTTTGGTGTGTCGATAAAGTTATGAAAACAAAAACATTTTGGTGTGACTCGAGTTCGAATCCCAGCTTTCTGTTCTGAAATATTTTTAAAATTTTATTTTTTGTTTAATGGCGAATTCCATTACGCACGAATACCATATTTTTGAAGTTGGGGGAAATCGAACTATATTTCCTTATAACTTTTCTGCTGTTAAACTTTATTTCAAGAATTTTGGAAATATAATGCAAAATAATTTATTCTTTGCGTTAAACAAGAAACTTGCAAAATTCTTAATTTAATATTTTCGGTAGCATCGGTACTATTAGAACTATTGATACTATTGATACTATGTGGGTATGGAATCAACACTAATCGTTGTAGTGACTGAAGAAAAGCGCCGTGGCGCAGCCAAAGCTACACGAAAACAAAAAACTTATTTAAATTTATTTATGTGGAATAAGCCTATTGGGCGGAATCACAATAAAAAAAAAAAAAAATACTGAACCACAACCTGAAAACTAGGTTTTTTTATTTTCGAATATTTATATAACACATCTATTGCAGAGTTAAAAAAAATTTTCCAAATTCAGTGCTGGAATTTTATCCCTCTGTATTGGCTACAATTCGAAAATGGTTACAACGCAGAGGCTACGGTATATACCACCATATGGCAAGCAGACTTCGGCATAATTAAAGGTACCTAACTTAAAAATCGCTCTTTTTAAATTCTGGCAAAACGAAGCGGTGCTGGAATTTTGGTCAATTTTCTCAGCTTTTTCCACTGTATTGGCCATAATTCGGAAATGGCTACAAACCAGAAGCTGCGGTATATACCACAACATGGCCAGCAGACCTCGGCATAATTTAAGGTACCTAACTTAAAAATCCCTTTTTTTAAATTCTGGCAAAACGAAGCGGTGCTGGAATTTTGGTAAATTTTCTCAGCTTTTTCCACTGTATTGGCCATAATTCGGAAATGGCTACAACGCAGAAGCTGCGGTATATACCACCACATGGCCAGCAGACCTCGCCATGATTCCAGGTACCAAACTTAAAAATCGCTTTTTTTAAATTCTGGCAAAACGAAGCGGTGCTGGAATTTTGGTCAATTTTCTCAGCTTTATAATTCGGAAATGGCTACAACGCAGAAGCTGCGGTATATACCACCACATGGCCAGTAGACCTCGCCATGATTCCAGGTACCAAACTTAAAAATGGCTCTTTTTAAATTCTGGCAAAACGAAGCGGTGCTGGAATTTTGGTCAATTTTCTCAGCTTTTTCCACTGTATTGGCCATAATTCGGAAATGGCTACAACGCAGAAGCTGCGGTATATACCACCACATGGCCAGAAGACCTCGCCATGATTCCAGGTACCAAACTTAAAAATCGCTCTTTTCAAATTCTGGCAAAACGAAGCGGTGCTGGAATTTTGGTAAATTTTTTCAGCTTTTTCCACTGTATTGGCCATAATTCGGAAATGGCTACAACGCAGAAGTTGCGGTATATACCACCACATGGCCAGTAGACCTCGCCATGATTCCAGGTACCAAACTTAAAAATCGCTCTTTTTAAATTCTGGCAAAACGAAGCGGTGCTGGAATTTTGGTCAATTTTCTCAGCTTTTTCCACTGTATTGGCCATAATTCGGAAATGGCTACAACGCAGAAGCTGCGGTATATACCACCACATGGCCAGCAGACCTCGCCATGATTCCAGGTACCAAACTTAAAAATCGCTCTTTTTAAATTCTGGCAAAACGAAGCGGTGCTGGAATTTTGGTCAATTTTCTCAGCTTTTTCCACTGTATTGGCCATAATTCGGAAATGGCTACAACGCAGAAGCTGCGGTATATACCACCACATGGCCAGCAGACCTCGGCATAATTTAAGGTACCTAACTTAAAAATCGCTTTTTTTAAATTCTGGCAAAACGAAGCGGTGCTGGAATTTTGGTCAATTTTCTCAGCTTTTTCCACTGTATTGGCCATAATTCGGAAATGGCTACAACGCAGAAGCTGCGGTATATACCACCACATGGCCAGCAGACCTCGCCATGATTCCAGGTACCAAACTTAAAAATCGCTCTTTTCAAATTCTGGCAAAACGAAGCGGTGCTGGAATTTTGGTAAATTTTTTCAGCTTTTTCCACTGTATTGGCCATAATTCGGAAATGGCTACAACGCAGAAGTTGCGGTATATACCACCTCATGGCCAGTAGACCTCGGCATGATTCCAGGTACCAAACTTAAAAATCGCTCTTTTTAAATTCTGGCAAAACGAAGCGGTGCTGGAATTTTGGTCAATTTTCTCAGCTTTTTCCACTGTATTGGCCATAATTCGGAAATGGCTACAACGCAGAAGTTGCGGTATATACCACCTCATGGCCAGTAGACCTCGGCATAATTTAAGGTACCTAACTTAAAAATCGCTCTTTTTAAATTCTGGCAAAACGAAGCGGTGCTGGAATTTTGGTCAATTTTCTCAGCTTTTTCCACTGTATTGGCCATAATTCGGAAATGGCTACAACGCAGAAGCTGCGGTATATACCGCCACATGGCCAGTAGACCTCGCCATGATTCCAGGTACCAAACTTAAAAATCGCTCTTTTTAAATTCTGGTAAAACGAAGCGGTGCTGGAATTTTGATAAATTTTCTCAGCTTTTTCCACTGTATTGGCCATAATTCGGAAATGGCTACAACGCAGAAGCTGCGGTATATACCACCATATGGCCAGTAGACCTCGCCATGATTCCAGGTACCAAACTTAAAAATCGCTCTTTTTAACTTCTGGTAAAACGAAGCGGTGCTGGAATTTTGGTCAATTTTCTCAGCTTTTTCCACTGTATTGGCCATAATTCGGAAATGGCTACAACGCAGAAGCTGCGGTATATACCACCACATGGCCAGCAGACCTCGCCATGATTCCAGGTACCAAACTTAAAAATCGCTCTTTTCAAATTCTGGCAAAACGAAGCGGTGCTGGAATTTTGGTCAATTTTCTCAGATTTTTCCACTGTATTGACCATAATTCGGAAATTGCTACAACGCAGAAGCTGCGGTATATACAACCACATGGCCAGTAGACCTCGGCATAATTTAAGGTACCTAAATTAAAAATCGCTCTTTTTAAATTCTGGTAAAACGAAGCGGTGCTGGAATTTTGGTCAATTTTATCAGCTTTTTCCACTGTATTGGCCATAATTCGGAAATGGCTACAACGCAGAAGCTGCGGTATATACCACCATATGGCAAGCAGACCTCGCCATGATTCCAGGTACCAAACTTAAAAATCGCTCTTTTTAAATTCTGGCAAAACGAAGCGGTGCTGGAATTTTGGTCAATTTTCTCAGCTTTTTCCACTGTATTGGCCATAATTCGGAAATGGCTACAACGCAGAAGCTGCGGTATATACCACCATATGGCAAGCAGACCTCGCCATGATTCCAGGTACCAAACTTAAAAATCGCTCTTTTTAAATTCTGGCAAAACGAAGCGGTGCTGGAATTTTGGTCAATTTTCTCAGCTCTATCTACTGTATCGGAAAATTTTAATTATTTTGTACTGGTGTTCAATTGTTTAAAATTTGGCAAAAGGGCTCAAGAACCAATTCATAACATGTTATTTAAAAAAAAAAAAAAAAGAAAAAAACAATATATGAAAGTGTTATTCCTAGATTCGAACCACCAAACTTCCGATTGCAAGGCCAATGACTTATACACGAAGCTAACATCTGGCTATGACGTCATGGGAATTTTTACTTACATGTTATCTATTCCTTGTTATGCATAAGATTTGAATCGAAACTAATGACATTTATGTTTACATATTATTGTAGCAGCAGTATATGAAATTTAACATGTACAAAAGAATTAAAATTGCATCTCCTGTTAAAATCTGATTGTAACAAAAACAATAACAAAGAATATGAAGAATATGCGTCTTTTTGTTGTTTTCCTGATAGTTGACGAAAATAAGCCATTACAGAGTTTCAAATTTAACATTTTTAATCGTGTTTACTTTGCACCTCGTTGTGATTCTACATTTTGTAACAGAAATGAAATAAAAGCATTTGTCAAATACCATAGTAAGAAGATTTGTTGTTATGAATGTAAAAAATGTACAAGGAGGATAATTTATTTATAAGTTTATGAAATACATATACACTGGCTGTCATAAAAACCGCACCAATAAAATAACGAAAAATAACGCCATATGACTTTGTGGGAATTTTACTATTTTCGCTACACAGTTATCCTTGTATTACTCTATATCTGAGCGACGCACGTACCGAAGATTAAATGCAAACAAAAAATTGAGTTTAATTTGCCAGATCATATAATTTTTTCTCGATTCTACTAGAATTAGTAATATGTAGTTACATTCATGCAAATGAAAAAGAATATAAAACAGAAAGCTCTCAAACTCTCACGCATTCTGTTCTATTTTGTGTTTGTGCAAAAACAAATGCGAGATATGCCGCAGGTAACTTTTATGTGGCAAACAATGAGATCTACAATCCTTTCATACATTATTTTAATGCATCTCTTATAGTTATGTCACTTCAAGCATTTATTTTGTATGGGAGGTGCCACACCCACTTGTTTTATTGAAATAAAATATAGCCTATGTTCAAACGGCGAACCCCACCATCACCATACTGCAAAAAATTTTAAATTCGGCCGGTAGTTCATGAGATTACCCCAATAATACATCCAAACTTTACCAAATTATTAATAGTATAGATAGATCAGTGGTTCTCAACTGTTTTCATCCTATGCCCCCTTTCCGAATTCATGGTAAGCCCACGCCTCCCCCACTTTGATTCTCCCACAAAATTTTTTATGCTGGCTTATTTTTTTTTTTTAATTAAATCATACCTACCTGGAAAAATATTAAGTTTTTGCCTAGTTTGGAATTCGCCCTGGTTAATGCGTTGAAGATAAGCTAGGCTAGTAAACTTATCTAGTATTTAAATTGATCTTTGTGAGAAAAACTACAATGGTGAAATTTTAGTGAGGTTTTAGTTGGAAAATCACCAGCTAACCAAATAATTATTATAATAAATCGAGCGCATCATACATTATCTAACTGAAACCAGCCAAGAAACTCACCAAAGGCTAAAAAAAGATTGAAGAAAAGGAAAGAGATAAGAATGACGTTTTTTTTTAGAATAAAAACACTTTTAAATACGAATATTTTTCTTCATAAAATAATTTTGGGTGCGTAATTGTATTTTTAAATAAATTTTTATAATCAAAACATGAAATTACGTGTTAATGCCTAGCCAGTGCCAGGCACGCATGCCTCGTTAAGGATTTGACATGTTGGCTTCATGAAGCACGTCATAAACTAGCAACGAGGCTTTCTAATTTTCTCTCGACAGGCCTCCCAGACAGATCCTTTCATGAGAGTATAAATGCGTATTTTAAGTACATTCGTTTAATGTTAAAAACTTCACCATTTAATTTTTTATAAATAGTAGTATTAATATTTTGTCACAAAAATTTACAAACAGTTAAAAAAAAATGGGATTTTGGTTCTAAAAAGTATTTGAAGTTTAGGTTTTTGAAAATGATATTTCAATGTGCATAATGTAGCTTTTTACACATAATATGAAAGGAGAAATAATTTGATTAAATACAGAGTACTCAAATACTTGTTTTTTGAAATGCGTTCGCGCCTCCCTTCAAAAACCCCTTGTTGGAGTTCTGAAAACAGTTTGGTATTAAAAAAATAACGAATGATATCTTCTATGCCATTCAAGATAACAGCCATAACAAAGGCTAAGAGAGGAGCACCATCCAACTAAACACTTTTGCTTGTGACTCATGCAAATGAAACAAATCAATCCTAGTATGTATCTTCAAAAAATAACAAATATTTTTATTTTTACATACTTTTAATTAATATCTATCCTCAAAAATGTAAAATTTCTTCCATATTTTTGTTTTAATTAAAAATTAAAATTAGCTTCTGCGTTGTAGCCATTTCCGAATTATGGCCAATACAGTGGAAAAAGCTGAGAAAATTGACCAAAATTCCAGCACCGCTTCGTTTTGCCAGAATTTAAAAAGAGCGATTTTTAAGTTAGGTACCTGGAATCATGGCGAGGTCTACTGGCCATGTGGTGGTATATACCGCAGCTTCTGCGTTGTAGCCATTTCCGAATTATGGTCAATACAGTGGAAAAATCTGAGAAAATTTTTGCCAGAATTTAAAAAGAGCGATTTTTAAGTTAGGTACCTGGAATCATGGCGAGGTCTACTGGCCATGTGGTGGTATATACCGCAGCTTCTGCGTTGTAGCCATTTCCGAATTATGGTCAATACAGTGGAAAAATCTGAGAAAATTTACCAAAATTCCAGCACCGCTTCGTTTTGCCAGAATTTAAAAAGAGCGATTTTTAAGTTAGGTACCTGGAATCATGGCGAGGTCTACTGGCCATGTGGTGGTATATACCGCAGCGTTGTAGCCATTTCCGAATTATGGCCAATACAGTGGAAAAAGCTGAGAAAATTGACCAAAATTCCAGCACCGCTTCGTTTTGCCAGAATTTAAAAAGAGCGATTTTTAAGTTTGGTACCTGGAATCATGGCGAGGTCTACTGGCCATGTGGTGGTATATACCGCAGCGTTGTAGCCATTTCCGAATTATGGCCAATACAGTGGAAAAAGCTGAGAAAATTGACCAAAATTCCAGCACCGCTTCGTTTTACCAGAATTTAAAAAGAGCGATTTTTAATTTAGGTACCTTAAATTATGCCGAGGTCTACTGGTCATGTGGTTGTATATACCGCAGCTTCTGCGTTGTAGCCATTTCCGAATTATGGCCAATAAAGTGAAAAAATCTGAGAAAATTGACCAAAATTCCAGCACCGCTTCGTTCTGCCAGAATTTAAAAAGAGCGATTTTTAAGTTAGGTACCTGGAATCTAGGCGAGGTCTACTGGCCATGTGGTGGTACATACCGCAGGTTCTGCGTTGTAGCCATTTCCGAATTATGGTCAATACAGTGGAAAAAGCTGAGAAAATTGACCAAAATTCCAGCACCGCTTCGTTTTGCCAGAATTTAAAAAGAGCGATTTTTAAGTTTGGTACCTGGAATCATGGCGAGGTCTACTGGCCATGTGGTGGTATATACCGCAGCTTCTGCGTTGTAGCCATTTCCGAATTATGGCCAATACAGTGGAAAAAGCTGAGAAAATTGACCAAAATTCCAGCACCGCTTCGTTTTACCAGAATTTAAAAAGAGCGATTTTTAATTTAGGTACCTTAAATTATGCCGAGGTCTACTGGCCATGTGGTTGTATATACCGCAGCTTCTGCGTTGTAGCAATTTCCGAATTATGGTCAATACAGTGGAAAAATCTGAGAAAATTGACCAAAATTCCAGCACCGCTTCGTTTTGCCAGAATTTAAAAAGAGCGATTTTTAAGTTTGGTACCTGGAATCATGGCGAGGTCTACTGGCCATATGGTAGTATATACCGCAGCTTCTGCGTTGTAGCCATTTCCGAATTATGGCCAATACAGTGGAAAAAGCTGAGAAAATTGACCAAAATTCCAGCACCGCTTCGTTTTGCCAGAATTTAAAAAGAGCGATTTTTAAGTTTGGTACCTGGAATAATGGCGAGCTCTGCTGGCCATGTGGTGGTATATACCGCAGCTTCTGCGTTGTAGCCATTTCCGAATTATGGCCAATACAGTGGAAAAAGCTGAGAAAATTGACCAAAATTCCAGCACCGCTTCGTTTTGCCAGAATTTAAAAAGAGCGATGTTTAAGTTAGGTACCTTAAATAATGCCGAGGTCTGCTGGCCATGTGGTGGTATATACTGCAGCTTCTGCGTTGTAGCCATTTCCGAATTATGGCCAATAAAGTGGAAAAAGCTGAGAAAATTGACCAAAATTCCAGCACCGCTTCGTTTTGCCAGAATTTAAAAAGAGCGATTTTTAAGTTAGGTACCTTAAACTATGCCGAGGTCTGCTGGCCATGTGGTGGTATATACTGCAGCTTCTGCGTTGTAGCCATTTCCGAATTATGGCCAATAAAGTGGAAAAAGCTGAGAAAATTGACCAAAATTCCAGCACCGCTTCGTTTTGCCAGAATTTAAAAAGAGCGATTTTTAAGTTTGGTACCTGGAATAATGGCGAGCTCTGCTGGCCATGTGGTGGTATATACCGCAGCTTCTGCGTTGTAGCCATTTCCGAATTATGGCCAATAAAGTGGAAAAAGCTGAGAAAATTGACCAAAATTCCAGCACCGCTTCGTTTTGCCAGAATTTAAAAAGAGCGATTTTTAAGTTAGGTACCTTAAACTATGCCGAGGTCTGCTGGCCATGTGGTGGTATATACTGCAGCTTCTGCGTTGTAGCCATTTCCGAATTATGGCCAATAAAGTGGAAAAAGCTGAGAAAATTGACCAAAATTCCAGCACCGCTTCGTTTTGCCAGAATTTAAAAAGAGCGATTTTTAAGTTTGGTACCTGGAATAATGGCGAGCTCTGCTGGCCATGTGGTGGTATATACCGCAGCTTCTGCGTTGTAGCCATTTCCGAATTATGGCCAATAAAGTGGAAAAAGCTGAGAAAATTGACCAAAATTCCAGCACCGCTTCGTTTTGCCAGAATTTAAAAAGAGCGATTTTTAAGTTTGGTACCTGGAATAATGGCGAGCTCTGCTGGCCATGTGGTGGTATATACCGCAGCTTCTGCGTTGTAGCCATTTCCGAATGATGGCCAATACAGTGGAAAAAGCTGAGAAAATTGACCAAAATTCCAGCACCGCTTCGTTTTGCCACAATTTAAAAAGAGCGATGTTTAAGTTAGGTACCTTAAATAATGCCGAGGTCTGCTGGCCATGTGGTGGTATATACCGCAGTATATACTACGTTGTTGCCATTTCCCTAATATAATCCGCTCTTTTGGGGGCGCGTTAAGTTCCGATAATTGTCGAAAAGTCGTATTAGATGAGAAATCTTTCACGATTTGTAAAAATTGTTTATTGTAACAATTTTAGCGTCGAATACTTAATGATTTGAGAAGTTATAATCGAGTGTCTATATAATTTCGTGAAAGTTTTTATTGGAGCTTTAAAGCTCTATGTTTTACTGTGGCATAAAATATACTGTTCTGTTACTTAAAAGAGTTATGTTAAGTTTCTTCTGTTAACGAAATGTTATTAACAGAATTCTGTTATGTTAATAACAGTGCTCTGTTAATAACATTTTCGGTTCTTCGCCCGGTGCTAACTTCACGCTAGTCTGTCCCTGGTATAATCAGCGGGTAAGGTTTGCCAATAAGTTGCGCAACCGATTACACTCCAAGTGGAAAAAATAGGCTACAAGTGAGAACTGGGTCTGGTTTTTTCTGTAAATCTAGACTGAGCACCTCTTTCCACTAAAACGCTTAAGCAAATTTGGTATTCATAAAAATGGCAAATCTATTTGTAACTTAGATGTAAACCGTCTAAATGATATCCTCGTTATCTGGCATGTTTAACTTAAATGCCATTAATTTTAAAAGAGCTGATAATATACCACCCAGATTTCTAAAACAATAATACCCTATGTGATGACACCGCTAACACATTTAATAAACAATTGCTTTACTACCTCATGTTTTACGAGCATGTGGAAGCGAAGCATTGTGATACCACTTGCCAAAATTCGAATCCTATTGAACCAAAAGATTTTCAGTCCATAAGTATACTACCTGCATTTTCCAAAGTGTTGAAAAATCTTATGGCATCTCAAATCTCGGAACATCTGAATGATAAAAAGCTACTTAACCCCCTTCAATCTGGATTTAGACCAGGAAATAGTGAAAGTTATAGATGACATTAGAATTTCTTATGAGAACAATTTACTGACTTTACTTTGTTTACTGGACTTTTCAAAAGCATTTGACAGTGTGAATCATGTGTTATTGTGTGATAAGCTTACACGTTTCTTTGGTTCTTCTGAAGCTGCAACAAGGCTACTGAGCTGCTATCTACATGGGCGAGTACAGCTTGTTAAAGTTGGTGACAAGGTTTCTGAAGAAAAAGCCATTCGGTCAAACGTTCCGCAGGGATCTGTTTTAGGTCCTCTTCTTTTTTCTATGTTTATCAATGGTATTTTCTCTGTAGATATGTTACAATGCATGCGTAAGCCGATTATATTTAGTTATATCTCTCTCTATCTCTATCTAAACGCCATTCTTGAAGAACGATCTTTGTCTTAATGCCACTAAATAGTTTGTGCTCCGCATTCATAGGGACAAAATCACACTATGTGATATACCTTCCCTTTATGTGGACCAAGTGCAGCTACAGTTTGTTGAAAAATTTACAAATTTGGGTATATACATCAACCGTTCGGATTCGGCGCAAAACTGGAGGTCCTTCTCTATATATGTGAAGTTTAAGACGAGCCCCATACATATAGATGGTCCTATTTCGTAGCAATTTGTGAAACTGAAAAAACAAAAAAAGTGCAAGATAAAGATCCCAAAAAATAAAATGAAATGTAAAATTGAAAAAAAAAAAATGTACTTTTCTCTAACTTGCAGGGCCGTAGCCAGCTTTTTTTTGGGGGGATTTTCATTCGAAGAAAATATGATGACCGTAACAACTAACAGATTATGGTTAATGAAGAACGATGACTTAGATGTGATAAAATCCTTTATGAAAAATTGTGGTTTTAAATAAAAATATGGGAGGAAATGAGACCAATCTCCATATTGGGGAACTTTTTTTCCATGTAAATTATTGCGATTCATTTTCAGACTAAGGACAAAAGTCGATAAACGTCTAAAAGCTTTAGGAAAAATTTTTGTTTTGAAATTTTTTTTATCTTTACTTAAAAAAATGGCCGAAAATGACAAAAAATTTACAGAACAATCAATTTAAATTTTTTCAAATAAATATTATTCAATGTGGATTCCAATGCATTTTTTATCGTGAAGGACATAATTTCGATAACTCATTGACTTGCCATTACTGATGAATCATTAATGATGATGCACCCTATCTCAAAAAAATTACCAAAAATACTAAAAATAGTCAGTGACTCATTTTTTTCAAATGATTATCAGTGGGAATTCGGGTCATGATAAGGAATCCGAATGAGGTTGGCTTATATTCCCAAAATTCGTGCAGTCACTGCATTGAAAGAGGTTTTCGGGGTAGCCTGGGCAATAATGGGTTAAAGAATTAATTAAATTTTAAGATTGTTTCCTAAAACTTTGAAGCTGATCCACTACTACTGCCCTACATGGGCTTTGCGATTAAAATGTTTCCTAGTGTTTGCGAATGAATTTTTTATACTGAACACGAATCTGAGGTCAAAAATTTCCCATCACGCCACGTTTTAGAAAAAAATGGGATTTAAACTCTAAAATAGAATTTTTGGCCATTTTTAAAAATTGGAGAGTTGAACACTGGCGTGCTACAAGCTTCGAAATTCAGAAATTGTAGGCTGAATCATGCCCTTCTAAATGAGTCCTAAATCCCAAACTTTAAATCAAAAACAGGTACTGACCTAGAAAAACTATAAATGCAGGATAGCTCAGCATCACCTTGTCTTTTTGTATCTAAAGTCAAACCTCATATCAAAGAAAACAAATCGGATCTGGTCGCATAGTGTACCTAAGATTTCAAGTTTATTTTTTTATGTATATTTGACCTTTTAGAAAGAAACTGATAGAAGTAAAAATATTTAAAAACTGTTCAATGAACTTTATTTTGACTTTTTTTTCATCTACTGGCAAGGCAATTAATATCAAAAAATAAAAGAAAAATTCCACATTTCGGGGGGACACAAGATTAATATGGTGAATGCAAGTTAGCAAGATTAATATGGTGAATGCAAGTTAGCATTCACCATATTAATCTTGTGTCAAAAGTTTACTTTGTGTTGAGATATTTACGTATGACCTACAAATTTACGTATGACCGCCAATTTAAAGCCCATGGAAACCAGAAAATTACTTGTTAAGCAACTTGTCCCTCTAATTAAGTATTCTGAACTCGTGTATTGTGAACTTGATTCCCAATCTTTTTATAAGCTACAAATTGCACTGAACTATGCCACTAGATATGTTTTTGGGTTAAAAAAACTTGACCATATATGCAGATGATATATATCCAGAGAAAAGATATCCTTGGGTTGGAATTAGATGACTATTTTAAAGCAAGAAACTGTATTTTTCTTCACAAACTAAAACTTACCAGGACTCCTATGTGTCTCTACGATAAACTTATCTTTGCACAATCCAACAGAACCAAGCAACTTATTATGCCTTGCGTTAATTACTAAAAAACGCCAGTCGACTATTTTTCATTAACACCATAAGAACATGGAACTCATTATGCTTGAATCTTCTATTCATGAATATTTCTCAAAAGGACTTACAAGCATTAATAAGATTAATTAGTATTAAGTTTTAATGTTCAAAATTGTATTCTTTATTTAATTATTTTTTATATGTTTATTTCTTACCTTATATATTTGTTTTGGATGTTGACTATGTATTATTTGTTAATTTAATGCTCCTAGTGGTTGTGCTAAAAAAGACTTTATACATATATTATTGCACTAATATTTCAAAGTTTTTAAATAAATAAACCAGTACATTTGACATTGAGTGCATTTTATCAATAACTTCAATGTAAAATATTGATATAAACATTCAAATTTTTGAAGTGAAACTTCTTTTCTCTTGTCCCTAGAGTAAAATCGCGCGTAAGTTTGCAATGCGACATAATTTTGTCGAGCAATGTGCATGAGGGGCTAAATATCAATATTCCGTAACTGAATTCACGAGCAAACTATATAATAAACGATTCTTAATTAGTTTTAATTCAATATAACATATTAATTACACACACACGCCTATGGTAGAAAGAACAATGTATAGCGTCGCCATCTTAAAGTTTATGACAGTTATACATTTCACATACAGATGGCGCAAATGTCCAAGGAATTACATGAAGATGTCGCACTCAAAAAGAGTTCGTCTCATTTGCTTGTGTTTCGTTTAGTACACAAGAAGTTTCACTTTTGCCTTGTGTTCGTTAATACACAAACAATTTTCTTATCCAAGGATAGTTGGTTATCCACAGGTCCTGAAACTTTTTTTCCGTATCAATTTCCATTTTTGGAGAATTGTAGCAGGACAATAATAAAATTCAATTAACAACAAATTCATTTTATTCTTTTAATCCTGAAAGGATTTACGAATTTACGACGCATGTTTACGTTTTACAATTTTTAGTGTTAGTAAACATTTAATTCATGCATAAATGTTATAAAAAAATTACTATTGTTGTTTTTCTACATGATAAATTAACCAAATAATGGGAAACAATCAACTTTCAAAGCTATAGGTGTATGTGTATGACCGCTTTGAATAATGCCGTCGTCATTTCGATGAAGCATGACCTTTACGTATAAAAAATATGCATGTACTTCCAGGGTTAAAAACCTACGTTAAAAGGCTTTTTGAAGCAAACATTGCTTTTCTCCTCTTACTAGCAGCAGTGCGTAGTTTGTTAAATTCAAACGTATGTATTTCAGTTTATGAAAAATCAGAAAAGGAAACACAAATAGGTTGAGACTTTTTGCAAAAATGATTTTAAGATCTTAAAGGTGTAAGCATAAAAATTCTTAAGATATTAATTTGAAAAAAATCAGTATAAAACTAGTAAAAAAATTCAAAAATCCGTACATTTTCGTACTGATTTTGAGATTTCAAAAAAAAGTATTCAAAAAAAAAATCAGGACGTGTACTGATCAAATCAGTACGTCTGGCTATCCCAAGCTTGACCGAATAAGCTTTTCGCGCAAAATTGTTGTGCAAATCGTAAAGCTATTTCTACAGAAAAGTATTATTCCACAAACTTTTCGCGAGGGATATTTATGCCTTCTTCATCCTCAAATACCCGATTAGATTTGGCGGTGGAGTGGAAGGGTTCAGGCCTTCCACAGTACTCAATCTTTTAGACCACTGTACTCTGCGCAGAAAGAGGAAAAGGAGGGGAGAAAATAGGAGAGGAAGAGGAAAGAAGAATTTTTATACCTCACCAAATTTCGTTGTCTCTTTAAGATACCTGAGAATATCAGATAGGGGAATAGATTGAGCAGAACTCATCTCTAAGACATCGCTACCAAGCAGGCTGCTCCTTCCTCTTGCGAATGCGGAACAATAACAGAGAAAATGCTCTGTTGAAGTGTCGCTTTCTTTTTCAAGACAGAATACACATGCCGAATCGGCAATGACGCAGGGTTACATGCTGTCAACATGTATTGTGCTCTGTGATCAAATCATATATCAAGCTTCCAAATGGCTTATTTATAACGATTCATTCGACATTCGAATTCTTTCGAATATTCGCATTTACATCAAAGTTGTTCTTGAATGCAAATCTTCACTTAACTTTTTGTCAAGTCAATCAGACGTTCACTTATATTGGGCAGCTGGACATATAGATATTCAGGCAACTGCGAGGCCGAAGAGTTAGCCAAACAGGGCTTACCGATATATTACTTTCCTGCATCATTTCTGATCCCCTTACGTCTATTAAATTGGTCATTAAGCAAAAAGATTATGGGTAGCAGAGCACACCTGTGGTATAACCAGGCTAACATGGACCACTATGGACTACTCAATCTCAGAAGAAACTCCATCGACTGTTTTAGAATGTTTTTAAATATTTATTTATTATTTTTTGCATGCGCGTTTGTAATAAAAAGATTTTGTTTACATTTTTAAAATACATAATTTATAATTTTCGATTTAATTTTAAATTCATAATTTATTTTATTACGGCATTTCATATCATTAGAATAAAACACGTGGTAATTTTGATGTGCCCAAACATTTCCGCAATGCTCATCTCTACCTGAATTATTTGGCTCGCCAGATGACTAGACATGGCTTAACCCACAGCATATCCAGTGCCCAATCAAAACAATGAATCCTCATTGGCTAAATCATTGCCAGATGTCCAATAACTCTTTGAAGAGAAACCGTTAAGGAGAAGATGATTGGATAAAGCTTCCATTTCAGTGAGATCGTATGTGCGGCATCAAAGCAGCAGAGCCCTGAATAATTAAACTTTCGATTGCGAGAGTCATATTTTTAATTTTATAAAGTTATAAAAAGGAAATAGGTACTGACTTCTTGTGCATTTTCAATTAAGAATCTATTGTTGCCAATTATCAAAAAAAGATGATCATCATGCATTGAAGTACTGTCAAGTTTGTTAGCTATAAACAAAGTACAAAATGCATATCAATATAAGTTTTTGTTGAAAGTATAACTAAACTCACCAAATCCACTTAAACTAATGTCACTACTATTGGTTTTGTCACTAATTAAAGTATCGGCATCCAGTGCAGGAGTGATAGTGGTTTCAGTGTCCTGATCTTCCTGAGGGCGTCCAAAGCATGCTCCACAAACGATCGCCAAAACTACGAATAGATTCAGTTTGAACATTTTCTTAAGGATTTTGGTTTTGATACTTTGTTTCACAAATAACAAATTGAAAGTGAATAATTTTTGCAATTTTCAGAAAGTATTTATAGATGATACATGTAAATATGTGTATTATTATTAATTCATCGATAATGAGCAACAAACACTAATGATCTTTAGTGATAATGAAACTACATTTTACATTGATAAGCTTAAAGCAAAAGGAAATCTCTAGAAATGTCCCAGCTTTAACTGATCTCAATGACCTCAACAGTAACTACATAATTGAAATTAACGAAGAGCTGGAATATTTTATTTGTTATGGATTTTCAGATTACGAGTGAAATTGTATATAAATGTGTCAGAGATATTTGACATGGAAATTTTAGAGTTATATAACTTAGTGAGCTGAAGTTGAAAAATTTCACAGGAATTTTTACCTTCCCTTCTTTATTTTTTGGATTGTATTCTGCTATCACAAAAATTTTTGCAAAAAATTAAACAAATGTAACCTACCAAAAAACAAAATATCATGTTTTAGTAGCAGTGGGTGTCCAGCATTGGAGCCATCTTTTAGGAGGTTTTGCATCGGTTGCCAGTTGGTGATCGCATTTCCTCAGCACGTGCTGGTTCCATTCTTTTCACTTTATTCTGCTCCACTTGGTGGTATCTTGCACGTCGCATATCTGCCGAATTTCCTCATTGCGCATTAGGTCCCAACCTGCTATCGATTGCAGCGTTTGCATTTCGCTTTTGATTACTGCTTGTTCCGTAGTTTTTGTGTCAGCCGTCGTTTCAATTGGGAAAATCTTTAGCAAAATCCAAATAATTAAAAAAACGAGTCCAACATACACTATCAAAAGTGATTCCTAATGTCAAAGAATGTGATGGTAAAACGCAGTCGAGAAACTCTTCAAAGGCTAAATAAGGCTCTAGAAAAATAAATTTGGAGTAAAAAGACTTTTAAATTGAGATTTCTTCTATAGCCCTATTCACTCTTTAGAATAAAGTGCTGAGTAATGAAGTAAAAAAGTAATGTTTTACCCTAGAACGTGAACGCATCTAAAACTGAGACAGTGCACCATAAGCGATATGATAAAATGAAGCAAGAAAAAACTATTAAGGTGGTAGTTACACCCGTTTTGATGAAAGCTGTCTAGAGACATGCTTAGGAACTAGTGGGTTAACATATAAAATTGACCCCATAATAGTAGTTTACCTGTCAATTTCTAAAAACACTTTTGTTTATATTAATTTGGGAAAAAACTCGTCCCACACTAGATGCGGAATGAGGTAAAGAAAAAATGTGCCACAAAGTGGATTATCTTCCTTGTTTTTAATTTTTGAAATTTCAGGCCAATACTCTCTACAGACCAATACTAGATACATTTATCTCTATAGCTTTTAGTGGCCTATATTTTTGTTATCGATAGTAATAATTTACAATTCGGATATTACATAAAAAAGACGCGCCAAAGGAACAATAGCGCCGTAAGTACGTGAAATTGGCACACCAAAACGCTAGGGAACGTAAACTTAATTTTGGGCCGTACAATCCAGTGGTAAACTCCGTTTTAAAGATTAAGTCAAAATCAAGAGATATCTCATTTTTAAATTTGTATTTTCTTTCAATATTTAAAAAAAAGACATCGAAATCTCTTTTGAATTGATTTTTTTTTTGGGTATTTGTCAAAACTCAACTCTAACAATGATGCCCGTCCATTTTCAAGTGGATACAATTCATTTATTTTTTACTGACACTATTTAATCTAATTTTGTTAAATTTTATGCATTTTCTGTATTTTTTTCGAATTAAATCCAACCCAAAACATTATTTAAAATTCCCCCATTTGGAGTCATTCCCCCATTTCCCAGAGCTTCGTTATTCCCTGGGGGAATTTCCCCGAGTTGGCAAGCCTGGGCTGTACCAACGCTTCCGATTGTACAAGATAACAAAAGAGAATATGTATCTGCTAGCATACCACCTTTTGAGGCCTCACGTACCACTAAACTGGAATAAACTAAATATGAAATTACTAGTACCTTGTTAATGGCCAGTCAGTCACTATACATGTTTTCCTTGTTAGGGGCTTAACATGTTGGCATCGTGAGACAAAAGGTTACATTACTAACGAAGTGCTCACGAGTTTCTCTAATTTTCTCTCGACTGGTTTCCGTATTTTGAATGCATTCATTTAGTGCTATGATCTTCAACATTTAATTTTTTTTTTAAAAATGAGAATTCTTAAACTAAAAAGTGCATGTTGCACATTTTGACACATAATATGAAAGAAAAGAGAAATTATTTTATTAAATACTAAATATTAGTGAAGTTCTCAATCTGGTGCATATGAACCCAAAAAAAGTGCAATGTAAAATTAATATTTTCAATGTAAAAACAAAAATGTTAATTTTACGGCAAAAAATAATTAACATTAAAACTATCGTATTGATAATAATTCGTTTTACATTGTCATATCAAATTATAATGTTAAATTTCTCAGGTTGTACATATAACTTTTGGTATGAAAATTTTAACAGAAATTTATTATAAAATTTCCTACTTTTAGAACCCCCTACTTTGGGAGTTGGAACTCAACTTAAATTCATTTTTCCGCCAATAAAAAATACGCGTATGTTCGGTTATGCATTACTGCAGCATTTGCAGAAGCAAAAACGTTAAAAATGTACTGGCTGCTGGTCAAGCATTAGCGGCAAGATGGAGCATCGCTGCAACAGTCCCTTGCTGTTAAATGCGTGATCAGCAGACAAATATTGGCGTTTTAAACGCTTTTGTTTCTGCAAATGTTGCAATACTGTATGGCCGAATATACCCTACGTGTCTATTAGATTTTCGTCCCAGCAACATTTATGAAAATCAGAAAAATCGGCGCCGGACACCTGGGGACGTCCCCTTCTTGGTGAAAATTAATGTTACAGTTATCTAAATTAATTTAAATGCTGAATTTACATTATAGTATAAGTATTTTATATATGTGGGTGGGCTGTTATTTCCTTTAAGGAACCGTTAACCGTTATATATATGACTTTTATGTCTTTGGTGACCCCTAGTAAAATTTTCTGGCAAATATTTTTGTGGAATATTTTAATCCTTAAATGTCTCTTTTGAAAGGAGTTTTCATAAAAAAAGGAGTCAAATCGTCCCATAAAAAGAGGAACTAAAGGGTTAAAATGATCTACAGAAATGACACTTGTAAAATTCTACCATACAACTTTGCCAAAAAGATTTTCCACAGACATCAATTTATAACACTTTTTGCACTTAGTATTCAGCTCCCTTCGACCAAAGAAAACTTTGACCTACTGTAAAAAAAAACAGACGTGCTGGACTATAAGTTTATTTTACAGAAATGGTCTATACAACATTCCCTTTCAGGATTATAGGGTGGCTATTCTGTTGCAGGCAAAAAGTCTTAATTTGTTGGACTGTGTTATTATTACAGAAATAAAATTATATGAAATGCAAAAAACTTCTTTACTGTGTTTTATTTAACATTTTAAGTTTTCAATTCTACGTTAAATTTATATCAAATTATCATTTTGCAATATCAGTTATACATTGTAGTCACGTCAATTCAACATTATTGTCATATCAATATTACATTAAAATAATGTATTTCTTTTACATTTTTAATGTTAAAATTGCATTGTTTTCACATCATTTATACATTTTTCAGTAATTTTATAATTACATTTTGTAATGTTAATTTTGTTATTTTTTAATGTTGGCAGAATATTGTAAACAAAAAATGTTATTTCAACAGCTTTTTCATGTACTTTTTTTTTAGTGTGGTCTTCCAACATTGCAAATGCAAGATATACTTGCTATCACAATAGGGCTGCTCCAAATTACGGGTAAATAGCCTTGCATCGTGTCATCTGCAAAATACGAGTATGATGGCAAACATTTTCAACACAACCACAAAATTTATAGATTTGCATTTGCACTACTGTGTTAGAGATAAAATTGCTAGCGAATTAGGTGAACTATTCATCCATCAATTTCCTATTGCATGCGACCTAGGTCCGAGCCGAAAAGGTTAAGGGTTTGTGTAAAATATAGCTATCTAAAAGCTGCATAACTGTTGCAAAGCTAAAACTTGTTTAAAAACTTTCTCGAGTTGCCAGCAATTTCGAGACATCGTTTTGTGAAGTTACTCTTTATATCAAAAGATTTCTGGACCCATGATCCTAATGTTTTCTATTTCTTATTCGAAGATTTTCATTAAATTAAAGGATGAATATCAGACAATCTTAATATCGATCAAAACTCAGACTTAGACCAGAAAAGAGTCCAAATATTTTATCAATTTTCACACCAAAAAATACAGACCAAAAACGACTAAAATTTAGACTACAACTCAGACTAATAGTTAGACAAAATTTTAAGCCAAAAGGATGCCTAATACCAAATGAAAGCAAACCAAAATTCAGATCAAAAACCAGTGGGAATATCGAATAAATATTCACACCAAAAAATGTTAACTCAAATGTAGACCAAAAATAGACAAGACTTACACCGAATTCAGACAACAAATTAAACAAAAACTGGAGCAAAATTCCAGCCGAATTCAGATCAAAATTAAAAAAAAATTCAAAACGATTTCGGACCGAAATTCAGACTAAAACTCGTATCAAAATTAAGCCAATTTAGAGCAAAATTTCGACCACAACTCAAATTAATTAAAAGCAAACCAAAATTTAGACCAGAAATCAGGTTAAACGCTGAGCAAACGCTGGTCTGAGCAAAATTTGGACTACAATTTAAAATAAGAGTTACACCAAAACTCAGACCAGAAAGATTCCAAATTACAAATCAAAATTTAGACCAAACACTCAAACCAAATTAAAGTTCAGACCTACAATCAAAAAGAAATTCTGACATACAATCAAACCAGAATTCAGATCAAAAACGGAAAAGAATATAGTCCCAGTGTATTTCATAACTAGTTGCATTCGAAGAAAAGAAGCTAGGGAGTCATGTTGTGGTGTCGGCAATTTTTGTTCATAGAGGGTAATATGTATTATTTTAACAGAAAATCTTTAATCAATTGTTGAAAATCTGCTTTTGGCTGAAATTAAAAGTTTTTTGATCCCAAACATTCTGCTCATAACACATGACTGTGAATGTGATATAATTGTCCGACCGACCGTTTTAGAAACCTAAGCTCCATCTTCGATTTTGAACCCCATTGAGCATCTGAGGAGCCATCTCGAAAAAAGTAGAAGCAGAGAGAATGGGAATGCATCGAGTCTGAATACTTTTTGAAATTGGTGAAATGGACGTCAAATCGTTTGACTACGACACATAAGTAAAGCTATTAGGTACTAAATTTAAGTTTAACTTAAACTATTGAAGAACGCAATGAAATGCCGAATACTTATTTTGTTTTCAAATCATTGATACTACTTTTGAATTGTTATTTTAAGTTTCTTAAAAAATGTGAGTTGAAAATATTAAAAAAAATAAATATATTTTCAATAAATTGTATCCCATTTCCTTTTAAGGATATAGGTGAAAATGTAAAAAAAAATGATCATATGAAATAATTTTTGGGCCACTGAAAATGAATACGTACACTGGCGTTCACGAAAACTGACTACTTTGCAAAACTGCTGAAATTTCTGTAAAATTCCCTAATTTAGCCCAAATTTCCCTTCCTTTGTAAAAGAGATTCACTTGTTTATATTTTAAGAATATATTTAAGTGGAATGCACCATTTTTTATTGCGTTTTTTTTTGCGAGAAGAAGAATTTTTGAAGAAGTGCACACCTGCAAAGTATAAACTATTGTCGCGCCACCAAAAGGTCGAAATTTTTGTTCTTACGGATCAAAGAGTGTCATAAAGTCAAATACGAAATCTGATGCCGAGATTCGATTGCTGTTAGACTGATCCAGAAAAAGGCAATTCGAACCCGTTTGAAATCAAACACGAGAGCAAATGGCATAACCCGAAGGATATGCTTAAAAGTACAGTCACAATAAGGACTGAGCTAAAGAGATATTATAACGTGTATATAAGTGTCGAAACCTTACGCAGAAGGCAATGAGAGTTCGGTTATTGACGAAATGAATGGCGACAAATCGCCTGGCATGGAATGAACACTACAGCAATTGAATTCCGGAAGACAGGTTAAGTTATATGATCAGACAAATCAAACTAAATTAGCTATGAGCAGATAATTTTCAGATGGGGAGCGATATAAGGTTAACTGTGTAGCGAAATTAGTAACTTTTCAACAAAGTCAGATGGATGTGGTTCTCTTACTATATCCTGTGTCCCTTATACCATATTGAAGCGACTGTGAACGCTCAAAAGTATGGGTAAATTTTTAGAGAGCACTTCCGGTAAGCCATTGAGGGGCACTTTTGTATATTAATGGCGTTGGCACATGGCACAAAAGGGCGACTTTTGAGCCATGTCATGGTGCAAAATTGGGTTTTAGTTAGTAATTAATCCTTAATGTTTGATCACTTTAGAAATAGTAAAAAATTTTGATTATTGATATTTATTTTTTGGCAGATTCAAAATATTTTCGTTGATATTAGAATTTATCGACTAGAATAATCAGTTAGCTCAGAGAATTTAAGTCCGATAGAGCACTTCTGGCATATTATGAAACAGAAAGTTGTTCAAAACATGACACAGAATTAGAAATCCCTTGTTGGAGTTCTGAACAAAGTTTGGTACTATCCTTAAAGTGCTTGTTGACGAATTAATCCTAGTTTTTTACTTCAAAAAATATCAAATATTTTTATTTTTACATACTTTTAATTAATACCCACCAAAACATGAATTTTATTTAATAATTTTGTTTTAATTAAAAAGTAATGAAATTAGTATGTAAGTAGGGAGTTTTTTCCTCACTATTGTTTATTTTGTTCCTAGAAATAAGAAAAATTTCATTCACTAAAACAAAATCAGATTTAACTCTTTCCTACCTAACGTTACGTATATGCAACATTCACTTTTATGTGACATAAATAAGGTGTTTAACAATTTTCACTATTAACGTTCTTTGTATTCGGTTCTGTTAGGTATTCTTCATGTTTATTGATTGCCGAACATTTGAAATTTCTTACTTAAGTCATTTTTTTTAGGTTTTCTCTTTGAAGTACAGCAAAAAAAACTATGTGCAAAAATTGTTAGTAAAATCTTTTGCATTACTTTTAAAAAAAAAAAAAGTGTTTAATTATTACTAAACGGAATTTTTTTTATCAAATATGTTTATAAAAGATAGGAGAATATGAAAATTAAAAAATAGGAGGAATTGGATTACCCAGTGGTTGTCTACAGCTTCATAGCTATTTTTTAGCCCTGAATAAAGGGCAAACAAATCAATATAGAAGCATTTGGTGTCATGATTGTGGAAGGCCTAAGTAACTATAATTTCCAAAGAAAAGGTCTCTAGCAATTAAAATTCGGGCGTCAAAGGGTTAACTCCTGTCTAAGCCATCCATTAAATTCTATTCTTTTCTATCTTATTTCTTTCTATGTTTGGGCCCTTTCCCAATACTCTTTTTTCTATTTCTATTCTCTTTTTTTTTCTCTTCCTACTTCTTTTCTTTTCTTTTCTTTTCTTTATTACTATTCTTATGAATATTTTCCGCCGTGCTGGTCGCGATCTCCATCATTTGTATATTTTCAATTGTTATTATTTCCTCCCTATAAACTTGTTATACATTAATTTGAAATTAATTGTGTTTTTCGTTTACATTTAAATATTTCAAAAAAATTTAATTCACATCGGAATTATACAACTCCCATTATAAAAGATTTTCTTGAAATTGGTGCGTGGTGCGGTTTTAAAGATCGCCAGTGTATATACAGAGGCTGCAGTGTATCTAAAACTTAGTTGATGATTTTAATTTCTATTGGTATCAAAAATATTCGCAATTTTTTTTTCTTAAATCGCTTTAAACTTTTCAAAATAATCTTAATTCAATTGAAAATACTTTGTAATGTGCTTATGAAATCAATAATACCTTTACAGGTAATCATTATTGTTCCTATTATTGGAAAGTTATCAACAGGTGTTAGTCTTGCATAGATTTCGCGCAGGTGTCATTCTTGGAGAATTTGACTAAAGCGACTAAAGAAAAAAAAAACATAATAAAAAATAAAAAACACGCTAATCGAATGTTAGCAACTGCCAAAGTAGCTAACTATTTGGTTGATTATCATTGATTTTTGGTTTATTATTCGCTTGTAAATTGATGAGATAAAATTTTGTTCAGAAATGGGTAAAAAGAGATAAGATTAAAATAAAATCAGCTGCAAGAGTGACTAAATAGACTGCTGCCAAACTGGCCAGTTTTAGTTGCATTGAAAAGTCAGTAAGGAAACTCACTTGCTATTGTCGATTTCGTTGTGGTTGGACTTGTGCGGACAGATATGGAAAAATTTAGCTTGATAATAATTGTGGTATTCGTTGTGGTCTTAACAGGTATTTTTGTTTGTTCGTTGATTGTAGAATGTACATACTTTTTCATCAAAGGAAAACTGAAAAACACTGAAACAGTTATGTACAAAAGAAAACAACAAATTAAGTGAAAACGTAATCAAGGCCAAATATCCTTTTATAGTGGTTCCTTGACCAATGATTTGCATTTTTAAGTTTTACATTTAACAACTTTCTTTTTACTTTTTTTTTGCTTTGACATTCACCTAAAAGGAGAGGAAAGAAAAAATTTAAATATTTTTATAGCGAAAAAATGCAAATATTTTTGTGTTTTGTTTCTGTCTTTGGCTCTTACATTTTTATTTGCTAAAACAATTGGAATTATAAATAAGTTTTAATTGAAAGTACGGTTGAAAAACAGAAAATTAAATGCAAGTTTTTGAACCTATTTACATATGGACTAAAAAGCAAGCACAGTTTTTCGGTTTTAGTGCAATGCAGTTTTTGAATACTTCATTCAAAAACAATTGCGGTAAACTATATGCTATATGCTAAATACAAATATGAGAAGCATTAAAACCCTATAGAAAAATGGAGAACGGTTGGTAAATAGAGTTTTTTCTGGAACTGAAATTAATATATTTTTGTTATGTTAGTTCTACAAGTAGAAAAAAAATATGAACTGTTGACAAAGATATACGGAGGAAGTCGTTTGGTTATTCATTTAGCTTCATTTGCAACTAGCTTAAACTTAAACTACAAGTGAGCCGGCCCAATAGTCTCAAAACATATTTACTGGTATAACTGAGAGCTCTCTCTCTTTTAATATTTTTGATTCACATTTTAAAATGTTTAATACTTTCCCATTTCGCTCTTGTAATGTAACAATTAGGATCTAGTTACCATGTAATGTGATGGTAATCAATTGATCATTTTTTTATTACAATTGTTTTGATTTTTGTGTTGCTTTCACGGTTTTCTGTTAATAATAAAGCGAATATTGATTTTATTAGTTTGCATACTTACAAGCAAAATAGTTCTAAAAGCTGAGTGTGAGAAGAATAAAAATTGACGTGGTTTATATACAATGGTAATCAATTGGCTACCATTGGATTACTAGAAACTAGTGTTATAATTGTTACTTGGGTTACGATTTCAAATGTTACTTAGTAGCTTATATAGGATATTGAAAGCTTAAGAACTGTCACTAAGATCACTGATGAGAAACCGTGGCGGATTCCGAAACGGCCGTCTAATTTGCCCGTCTCTATATACACGTTCATTTAGCCTGATATACATTACTTGTTGTATGTGAATTATTTCTGAAATACATAATTCCAAATCATCGTAAAAGTAGTATATCGAATGCTAGTTGAGTACTGGGTATTGTTATATTGAAATCAATTGACTTTCAAAGTATGGTGTCTGAATACTTTAGTGGCATTCCATACAAAGGTTATTCGTTATTTTTTAAACAAAAGAACTAGAATTGGAATTAGTAATGACTGGCGTCATTTGTTGTGAAAATATATCACCCAAATTCAAAAATCTTTACAGCTTATTTTATATCAAATATTTTCAAAGAATACTTGAATTGCAAAATAAACTATTTAGACCATTACATGTACTTGCATGTACATGGCTTTCGTTTTGAAAATTTTAAGGGTAGGAATTTATTTCCTTCAAGCGAAGGATTTGGCCTAACAAGGGCGTTTCTGATTAGCAAAACTGTTTGAATTTGGACGCCATTTTCGTATACCTATACGCTAAATCAATTCTCGGCCGACGATTTTTGTAATCAAATGATTTTTCAGGCCAGCATGATTTCTCAAAACTTTCACATCGTCCATAATTTTATTTTTAGCAGGAAATTAAAACATTTCAGAAACTAGAATTTAATGATTTTCAAAAACCTTACCACTAATGCATCATGCCGTTTCTAAGACGCAAAGCTAATCAAAAAACTGATTACTATTTTTTGATTTTTGATTAATCACTATCGCAAAAGTACCGATATGATTTTATGAGTAATTCTTTTAAAAAACTAATCTTGTAGTACTCTAAATTATCGATCATAAAAATCGGTGAATTCTTAAAAGTTTTATGGCCATTTAAAAACACCTATTTTGAAACATCCGAACACTCCAAAACCACTTTTTACCTATGGTTTCTTCTGTAAATATTCTTAAGATTATTCAATAATTCCATATTTTGGAGGAGATGGGTCGAAAAAAATTCTAAGGTAGATAGTAATTCATTAATAAAGCTATATTTGTAATTAATTAGGCTCTCGTGAGGTCATTTCTGAGAATCGAATTTATGCTTTAAATAAAAAAATGCATTTTTAAGTCTCTACATAAGAATCTCTCTTCTACACTGCACCACTGGGCCTGAAAAACTAACAGTTCAAATATTTTTTACTTAACCCTTAACCACTGGTCACTGCAGTGACCAACCACTTTAGCGGCTGCCTGTGCCGCCATTTTACGTTCGCCATTTAAAATAAATATCTAATTTTATTGACAAAAGATTTCTTTATCAATACGTACGTAGAAGTCAAAAATGACAACTGTCGCATAGTTACAGTTATTTTTAACTTGGAAAGCACGTTTGGCAAAAATTTTGAACCACATACAGAAAATAAGGTCTTTTATTTTCGAATTTTTGTATAACAAATATATTGCCGGGTTAAAAAATTTGTGTCAAACGGTATGGGATAACACTAAATAATTGTTTTTTAAAAATTATTGCTCATGTATTTTAACTTATTCTCCAGATAATCCCCAAAGTGTACTACTGTGGCCAACCATGTAAATCGAAATTACGCCACTTTAAACTAATTTATTTGAAAACTCGTAGAACAAACGTTGCTCGGAATCCCAAATACTACCTCTAAGTATGTTTTTAATTTAAATCAGACGTATTGGGCGTTTAAGGGTTAACAGTATTAAATAGAAGCGTATGCATGTTTTAGATTTTTCAAAAAATTGTTTTCCGAAAGACCAATTAAAAATCTGAATTTAAATTTTTAATATTCACAAATTAAAATCCATCAAAATGCATAAAAAAGCTAAAGTTCTGGATTTCTCATCAAACCTCTCAAAATTTAAAGCATAAATCTAATAGTCCGTTTTCACACTCAAGTAACTTGCGCAAATTGATTTGTGCATGCAAATTTGCATTTGAATTGGTGTCTTCATTTTAACGTTTAGTTTAACTACACAAATTTGTCCACCATCAGTAGACCAGCACAGTTGAGTCGCGATTATTAACCAACGTTAATAAACAAAATCACACCAAAAATACAAAATCCACATGTAAGTCAAAAGAAATTCGCGTTACAAAGTTGGAGTGTTGTTTATATGTACATACATTCATGCATTGTCGCCAACCACATGCAAGTTATCTGAATGATCCAGATTTGCTCAAGCCAAACTTTCTGGCTTGCGCAAGTGAATGACTTTGGTTTTCATGTAACAATTTACTTGTGCAAATCGGACTTGCACAAGCCAATTTGCTCAAATTACTTGAGTGTGAAAACGGACCATAAGACATAATTGCCGGGGTCGCATTATATAAGGATTTTTTAAAAGTATATCGCTACGTCTATTCTTCAACCACTTATTTATCTCCACTTTGGGCGAAATTGAGTTTTTTTTTTTGCTTATATTGAATAAAATCACCTAAGAACCCAGGTAGAAATAAGTTCTTAGCAAGTTCGTATGAAAAAAATTATTGAGCCAGTTTTTCAACCTCGTATCTCCACTTGAACACGAAAGTTTATTTTCAAACTTTTAGTTTTTTTCGTTTTCTGCGAAATAGTACCTTTGGAGATACGTAATTGAAAAATAGAGGTAGCTATGTGCTAATTAAAGATATTTCACAGTTCAGGCACGAATTTACTTGGTTTTAATAAATTTCTGATTATAATTACATGTATTGGAATTGGCAATTAAAGTATTAAAATAAACTTTTTCAAGTGTTATTACAAGTATTGATGATAATCTTGTTTTGCTAAACTGATAAGTATGGAAAAATTAAAACATCTGTTTTCTAAATTTACGATGAAGAATATGTTCTCAATGACCAAGCTGAGATAATTATATAGCAGTAATTGTAAGAGGTTATAAAAGGAACAAAAATATACTATAAATATTTGTCAATTTGTTAATTTCATAAAATAAGAAATTTTGCATACAGTTAGTGGTCATTTTATATCTTGTTTTATTGTCCTATATAAAAGTTGGCTTATAACCCTCTCAGGAGAAAGTCTACTCGCGTGGAAAGGAAAAAATCAGGATGTTGATGCTCCTAAACAAAGGAGCTCCCAAAAAGTCAAACGCTATGAACACATATGTGTATGAAAAACGTTCGGGAACTTTACAAAACTCTGACTTATACAAAATGTGTTTCTATCTACATAAGAATTTTTTTTTTTACACATAGTTTTTTTTTACACGTGACGGATATGCTTCGACTGTAACAAAACGATTTAAATCAAAGTCAGGAAAAATTTCCAAATTCGCGTACACATACATACGTGTACGAAAATCCTGAGAGGGATAAGTATAGACGAGAGCTGATAGATATGTATTTCCAGAAGATGACTAATAAGTTATTTTGCCATAAAGTCCCAACGAAATTCGCTCGAAACTCATACTCAAATCGGGTTTGGATTTTGGGGAAAAAATTGCGTATCTGAATATATAGAACTTCTGATACGATTAAAAACATAACTTTTGGCATGAGCAGTTTGTTAAAATTCAAGCCCATTTCCATTTATTTTTTCTGTTAGCTCGAAAGACCAGTTTTGTAATTTTCAAAAAAGTTTTGTATTTGTCTAACATAGCTAAAAATTAAAGAATACAATATATATTGATGGGCACTCTTTATTTAAATTAAAAAAATGTCAAATCGGGTTGTTTTTCTTTGTTTACGTAGTATAAAATTAAAAAACAAATTATTTGAATACAAAAATTTGGTAAAAAACGTAGTGCGGTTAGTTAGCCCAAGCACTCCAATTACACTGCCCTGCAAATTTCAACTTTTCTTATGCAAATTAGATGGTTCTTAGTGTTTCTGAATGAACACGAATCTCATCACGCCACGTTTTCGAAAATTGCTTTATTGACCTTGCTTGAAAAATTGTAGAGCTAATTTCTGGCGTGCTACAAATTTCGCTAATGTTTTTAGGAGTGTTAATCCTTTTTTTCGAAAACGTGACAGGATGGGAAGTTTTTGACCCCAGATTCGCACTCAGCACAAAAAATTCATTCGGAAACACTAGAAGGCATCTTATTCTCAAAACCCATGCACGGCAGTGATAGCAATGAATGCAGTTTTAATATTCGGAAATTAAATGGAAACATTTCAAGTGCACAACACGATCACATATATTGCAATGGATTGCATTGGTTCTGTTCAACTTTTACGTCATTGGACCTTTATAAATGATGCAGGAGTTTTCTTCTTCCGATCCCGATGGGCTGGAAACCATTATCGCTGTCGTAGAGATTTCACTACGACAAAAGATGGACAAAAATAGGAGGAGTTGGTTGTTTTTAATGTAATTTACACATATGGTAATTTTGGGTCACTGAGCTCAAAAACGAAATCAGCTTTCTTCTAGACCATACTATTTTTTAAGAAATCCATATTTCGACAGATTTCAAAAAAAGTATTTTCAAAATTATTATTAGCAGTATTTTTTTCTTATTTCTAACAAATTAAGCTTAAGAGTTTGAAAATTAATTTCGTATTTTTTTTTGCCAATATTTTTAGCCATATTCGCGATATTTTGAAAATATTGAATAGTAATGGAAATTTTTTGAAGATTGCATACTTACTAATTGTTTCTTGATATTGCTTTTAATTAATTACAACAAAAAGTTTGAAATTTAATATGTTTGATTTATTTTTAACCACTTTCATCTGAAGAATCTTCTGTTGAAGAATCAATAAACGATTCAAAAAGATGTACATTTTGTTCTGACTGCCCGCTGCTAATGTTTTATAGCTCGATGTTATTACTCCTAACATTGTAATTTCTTGATTTAATAGACCGCCTTGAAGATATTCGCAAATCGAAAGGCACAAAAAATTCTTAATATGTGTTATACGAAATTTTCGAATATTTTTGTTTCGCTTCCAAAGATTCCTCGGAAAAACAACCTTAAAAAATCAAAGACTTTATTAAACACATATGGAAGTATTTTGCTAAATAAATGTTTTTCACCTATCGGCAAATCGAAAAATTTTATAACCTCACATCCATGAACTTCAATAGCTTTTCATTAATATTATTTCCAACTTTTTCTTTAGCAAAAGAAAAAATAGCTTTAAACTTATTTGTTGCACTGGCATTAATCCAGCAATTCGATAAATCAGAGTATTTCAAATTTAATTCCATTATTAAAAAAATACTTGAATTTAGCAAAATTTTTTTGACATTTCAAAGTAACGGTAATTGCGTTTTTTTAAGTTTTCTTTCTTTTGTTGGAATTATGAAATTAAAATTTAATATTCATGGTCAAAACCGATCGTAATTCACCCAACAAAAACGTCTATAAAAAAATTAACGAACATTGCCTACTATTTATTTATAACTTCTTTCTTTGCTTCTTTGTTATTTAAAAAAATGTTAAAGTAATATAATTAACCAGAGAATATTTCGGTCATAGCGTAAAGACATTTATAGAAAATTGAATTTTTCTAAAATTGCAAAAATACGCAGAATTTTTTCTGTCGTTTAAGAGAAGAAAGTCTATTTAAAAGAAACCATAACACCATACGCCCGATAACACAATTTAATTTCAGAATCTTACTAAAGTTTGTCGTTTTTCAGTTGCGCCAATAAAAAAATATTTAATTTAAAAAAAATGTAAAAAATGTATTTTTAATTTAAGGTAAATGATTTAATTTTTATATTTGACTACATTTTACTTCTTTGTATTCAAAATAAATTTGGAGGCATATCTATAAATACACATTTTTGACAATTTTTTTTGTGCCCAACCAATCAAAATCCAATTGTATTATTCATATATATTTATAAAATTGTTCGACTTTGAAGAGCTGCAACTCCTATAAAATTTGTTTTTTTTTCAAAATTTTTCAGATTCCAATTTTGTCTTAAGGGGTCGTTCACATATTACGTAACGCAATTTTGACTAATTTTGACACCTCTCCCTCTGGTCGTAACACATCCTAACAAAACGTATCAAATTTTAGCCATGATTTTCAAATTCAGCGGGAGAAAATACGTTTTATAAACTAGCGTAATTTTGAAGTCATCTGTATTTAATAGTATAAATTCAGCGTTACGTAACGCAGTTGATGATCCCCTCCCCCATGTAACACTTCGTAACTAATTGGCGGATAACATCCCCCCTACCGCGTTACGTAAGATGTGAACGACCCCTAATCTGTGACACACACTTTTTTGATTTTTGTACACTGTCTAAGCACTGTGCGACTGCGCTTTGCTGGCGTTATTTCTCGTCTTCTTTTGAACTTTTTTCGCTTCTTTTTAGTAAATTGGCCACACTTTCATGCGAAGTCAGAATGGTGGTTTGAAATTGTATGAAAAATTCGAATTATTCACTATAATAATAATAATATGCGTAATATGTATCGATAATGCGATGATCTCAGGTTGAAAATTGTGGAATATGGCGTGTTACACAACTCCCCACTCTCTAGATTTTCCAAATGTCCATCGTCCCATCCACACATCAACTGTTTAAGCAAAATTCCTTTTATGGGTCAAAAGGATATTCACTGCTAAATATTTTTTATTTGTTCAACTTTGTGATTAGCTTCAAAAACAAAGTAGAAATGTCATAAATACAAATGAGCCATAAAACTTTCCGAAAAAAAAATTGTTCTCACAATCTGGAGAGACACTAGGGCTGTTCTCCCATTAGCGACAACGCAACTTCAATTCAGTGAGAGTACGGCCTAAAAATGCTTGTAAAAATATTAGATCTAAACACGAAAACAATATAACAATAGTTGGATATTGCCATGTTGCACAACTCCCTATGTTACAAAATTCCCCACTCTCCCCTATACTTCCTATGATTATCAAAAACAAATTTTATATCTTGGATTGGTACTAAATATCTGCAAAATAAAGATTAACTAAAAGGTTAACTTGAAAATCGGAGACTTTTTTATTATGTTTAAATTTGAACTTTTATTCTAATTCACTATTCATATTTTAATGGTGTTGCGGCTTGAATTAATTCGCGTTGTCCATTATTTGCAATAAAAATAGCAAAAATTATAATTTTTTGATTATTTTTTTGAAGTCCCTTTCCTTTCTGCTTATACTCCTTCATTTACGGAATAGATTTTTATATAAATACTAATTAATTGTTAAATATTTATTTAAATAGGCACTAACGCTGTATATTGGCCATGTGAATCGAATGACGATTGTTCAGCTGATGGCTCAATATGTTCTTTGGAGTTTGGACAGTGTGAATGCACCGACTTTGAATCTGTGTTTTCTGGAGATTTTACAAAATGTCTGAAGACGTCACTGTTTGGTGACACATGCGAAGATACTGTTCAATGCAATCTTATGCCATCAGGAGCCAATTGTAAATCGGGGGTCTGCGATTGTGCCGATGAACAAACATATGTTCGAGGACGATGTAGACCATTAAGTGGTCTGTATAATTCTTGCGAAACGGTTTGTCAAACAAATGCAATTATCAATGATATTATGAATACATAATTAAAGTTATTTATAGGATTTAGATTGCCATTTTGGTTATGATCGCCAATCAGTTAAATGTCAAGATCAAGTTTGTGTATGCGCCAATGGATATTACAATAGAAATGCAAATATATGTCGTCGCAAATCAATGGGTATGTGTAATTTTGATAGCACTGGTCAACAATAATTACAATTTTCAATAATGTTTGATACGTTTAAGTTAATTTTACGTAGCTGATTTCAATGGGATTCTCAGTTTTCAATTGAGAATTTCTTTAAAAGTATCAACTTTTGTTGGTAACGGCATTGAAATCAGTGTAATATCGTTCCGGAAACAACGAATTTTTGAATAATTGTTGTGCAGTGTCATTTTTTGTTTAATTAAAATTTTAATGCTTGTGGGTACAACTCTAGAAATTGATGATGCCTGCGTCGTTGATAAAGACTGCGAAGACCTAGGTGTGAACGTCAAATGTAAGAATTTATCATGTCAATATATTGACGAAATCAAAACGAATTCATCATCGACAAAAACCCGTGCAAAGTTGTCGAAAACTGAAACAGAAAGATCTCCAATATCTGAAGCTACTTCTCAATTATCAAAATCCTCCACAAAATCCGAAACAAGTAAAGATACATTGGCCCTTGTAAATGGACGCAATGATTTAACAGATACTGAAAATACTGAAAACGAAACAATAACGCACTCAAAACGCAATCCTAAATCACGCGAAATAGCTGTACAAACAAGCATCGATGCATTCGAATTGAAACCATTGACGCCACGATTGAAAAATGTTGGAACCGCTACAACATCGACCAGCACAAGCAGTAGGAGATTATCATATTTTAAACGTCGTGCCTCTGCGTTTAGATTTGATGATGAGGATAAGACTTTTTCGACTTTGTCGAACACTGATGACGATATTGATGATAAAAAATGTAAGTATCTAAGACGTAAGAAGTCGTAAGGATTCATTTAAATATTTCTTTATTTTATATGTAGATGGAAGTTCTTGCACCGACAATGGAAAATCATGTTCCGGCCTTCCTCATTCGGTATGTTCGAACAGCATATGCCTTTGTAAACAAGGATATTATCATAGAAATGGAAAATGTTTTGCCGGTAAGCATAATAGAAACAATATGTTATTAATATAAGTAAATCCCTAAGGTGCGCAGGTATGTACATAGTAGGAATGTCAATTTGGGGCTCCCTGGATTAACTGTAAAATTGGTTCAGAAAATCCCGGGATTGAAAAGAAAATATCTCGGCATTTCTGGGGTTCATATGTAACCACACAAACTTATTGGAATAAAAATTTTTATTTGTTTAATACGGATCCGACGTTAGTATCAAATTGATACACTTTTCAAATAAAAGTTGTTTCACATGTTTGATAATTCATACGAATAACTAAATAATATAACAAAAAAAGAGTAATCAAATTGTTAAAATAAGTCAATGAAAATAATCAGAAAAAATAGTATTTAAAGCCAGTCAGCTCTGTTTTAGTTGTGGCATTACATTGTATCAAATTGATACATCAACGACTCATTCGATTGCTAAAATCAACGACGGATGCGTGTTAATATAAGGAGTGAGATCGAAAATATCTTAACATATATAAAATTCAATAATTTTTAAACGGTTGATCTTATAGTTTTGATTTTTTTTATTTAATTGATAATATTTTACAAATTACAGAAAAATATAACTTTTATAGTTCTAACCACTATTTATGAATTCGAGGACCTTTTTTGGTAAGCCTTCCATTAGAGATTTGATAGTTGTTTCAGACACCTTTTTTGTGCTCTTTAAGTTTCTTTTCACAAGAGCCCAATATCTCTTCACTGGTCTTAGCTCCGGAAAATTTGGAGGATTGGCCTCTCTTGATACAAAAACTATGTTATTACTTTGGTAAAACTCCAGAGCTTTCTTGCCGTAGTGACATGATGCCTAATCGGGCCAAAAATATGTGGACACATTGTGCTCTCTTATGAAAGGAAGAAGTCTTTTTTCAAACATTCTTTGATGTATTTATAGAGCCCATTGTAACAAATGACTTGCTTCTTTTGCCGCAACTGCATATAGCTTGCCATACCTGGAATTTTTAGGAAATTTTGTCTGCTTTTGGATTCTAAATTGTTCTTCGACATTTCGAGCATCTGCAACATAAAAATTTTGACCCTGAAACCGGAAGCTGCGTAAAATCTGCCAGTACATACTTTTCGTCGTCCATTATACAACATGAATATTTTTGTATGAAATTCGATTTTAATTTCCGAGCCCTACTTTTGGCGTCTAAATTTTTTGCAGCATTCCTATCTGGAACTTTTTTGACTTTATATGTTTTCAAACCTGCATTGGCTTTAACTTTTCACACCAAATAGTCAGAGGACTGGGCTAACCGGGCAGTTTTTCTACCAGATGTGTTTGGAGATCTTTTCAATATACTTTCTATTTTCTTGGCTTTCCCAATATCATGTGGTCCTTGTTTTCTTCCTGAACCAGGTTTCCTATCGATAGTCAAATTCTCCTGAAACTGTTTAATAACAATGGAAACAGTTTGGCAGACCTTCAATTCTTTGGCCAATTTTTTGTAGGACCAATTTGGATTTTTTTTGAAAATTTTTAATAATTTTAAGACGTACTTCTTTTTCTTCACTCATTTAAATCAACATGTTTTTTCATTAAAAATAACAACTGACATATTTTTCAAAGATAATTAGATCAAAGAAATTTTTAAATTTTACACCCAGAAAAAATTATTAGGTAAAACGTGTGTTAAGATTTTTTCAATCTCACTCCTTATATAAAAGGATCAAATATTTAATACTTTTGAAATGCCATATATTCAATATTATTGCCATTATTTAACGTCCCACCCATTACGTTTCTATATTACAGTTTGTAGCTTCTGTAAATTATTTTTTTTTTAAAATAAAATTCTTCATTCCGTATTCATGCCTTCATGCCTTAGGTTAGGTTAGGTTGGAGTGGCTGTCGAAAGACACACTTAGGCCTGAACGGCCCATTGTGATACCACATAGTTGGACCTACAGTTTAACGCCGATTCCGAACGGCGGTGTGGCAATTTTTTTTATCGGCTTGGTGGTTTTGCCATTACCAACCAATGTGTGAACTTGTACACTATCTTATAATTCTCATACACTTCATATTGATAGTGAATATAAGAAAGTAATGAAAATTAACCACCAGACGAAGACAGGAATCGAACCCGAACCTCCCAGATAAAAGTCTAGTGCACTATCCACTAGGCTATCGAGGTCGTCGCCTTCATGCCTTTTTCCACGTATAATTTTTCAACGTTTTATAAATAAATTTATTTTATATTTAGAAAAGTTTGCGTAAAACTATCGCACCCGTTACAATGGAATATCCCAATCCCTGTTTATGCGACAGTTTGCATGCCAAGATCGAGGTAAAATTAAAAAACCCAACAATATTTTTGACAAACGACTATGACTTGGTAAACAAAGATGAGCAGTTGGAAGATCTCATTTATATGGGACTACCTCCCAGATTTTCCTATTTACGAACTTAACCAGTATTTTTGATAAGTTTTTTTTTTTATTTATTGCATTAACGACAGACATAGCTAGTTCGACTCCGTCACGCTCTATCTGCTCATTTGAGCATGCACATATGTAGATTACATTTAACGAATTTGAATAACTTCTATCTACTATAACATATTTAATTAATATTGTAAAATCTACCGATTAATATTTTTAAGCTTTTATCCTACTGGAGGCAACTCAGCTGAGATCAGACACAATGCTTTTGACAATGAAAATCTTTGCAATTGTTACGTTGCCTCCAGTGACCTATGGTCCAAAAACCATTTTTTTGGCATAAAGTTGCAGAATAGAGATATTTGTCTGAATCTTTACACATTTACTTCTGGTACCATATTCATAACAAAACACAAAAATTGGCAAAATCGCTAATCTCGAAATGCATATATCTTATAAAGTATCATAGATAGAAAGCTAAAATTTGGTGAGTAGATATATTTACTCGATAAATTTAACTATAGCGAAAACAGAGAAAATCGGTCAACCTCTACGCCCACTCTTCATATATAGTTAATTTGGATATATGTATACATATGTACATTTCGACAAGTTTCGCAGATATAAATCTGGAATTGAATATCTAACCTAACAGAAGGTTCTAGGGGCGAGATTTTAGGGGCCCACAACCCCCGACCCCTCCCCTGTTTCCCGTCTCAAATTTGATACTTCTTATACATATCCATAATTCATCTACTTAATCTATTAATGTTAATGCTTGAATTTTATTATTTCTTTATTAACATATTGCCTTTTACTTAAGTCTCCAAAAAGAGATCAGTTACCAGCTTTCTCTTCAATCGCTCCTTTGTTTCTGCGTAACTGAGCTGACTTCATCCCATTTTACTTGAACATGGTTTTTCATAATATTTATCATTAATTGCAATAATAATGCACGCAGAGTATGGGTATTTTTCTTGAAGACGATTTTTTTTCCTTAAATCGGGCAAAAGTTTTTAATAACACATTATTCTGAATACTTGGCATTAGCAACTTTTTGCAAGCGCTTGCACTAAAAAAGTAATATTCCATAAAACACAAACACAATTGTTAGGTTTTATATAAAATTGCACGTGAAAAAAAAACATTGCACAATTGGACAGTAACACACAATTATGAAAAAAGTTGTGTTAACCATTTATTTAACACACCTTAACTAATGTTTTCCATATTTAGACTTTATCTCCGTTTTAAATGTTAAAGAAATTTTTACGCTTAAAGGCAGCCAATGTTTTTCCCAAATTTTTGTCAAGCGAACTTGCTACTCAATCAGCTGACTTTGATCGTGCGCCAAAAATAAAGTGTTGTCCATAAAATTCAATCCAATATATTTTTTTTTCTACTTTGGGATCCATATTCAGAAAATCGATTCAGTTTTAAAATATAAATCCATAAAAAATTTGACTTTATGCTTTTGGACCATAGTGCAGTAGGAGGATGGCCTTAGAATAAGAGAATAAAATTGTTTCTTCGCCTTCCTAAAAAATTGTGTTTTTGTAGATAGAAAATATTTTGAATATAGGCCCTTTACATTCTTTGAAATATTGAGAAATTTCCATGGTCTCATTATCATTACCATATTCAGAAATGAATCAGCCTTAGTATCAATGTATGCATAGAGAGAAATCCTTGCTAAGTTGGTTGGGTTTGGATTTTACCTCTTAGAATATTGGTTAACATTTTTCCACGCATAATATCTAATCTTTTCTTATATTTTTTCAAGACAAAATTAAGTGTCTGTCTATCTCCCGTTGTGATATCACGTGGGTGTTAGTCCTAGCCCCTCTAAAAGAAATTAGATTATTCAAACCGAATAAGCTTCACTGTATTTATGTTAATGGTTGATTGTTGTTTAAATGGTGTTTAATTTTTTGCGGGTTGGTTTTGAGTTTATGTGACAGCACTGCTTAGCGGATGTCGATTTATAATTAAATTTCATAATATTTTATATACTTCGACAATATTGTCGTAGGAAACCATTTTTTTTATAACTTTTTCCTTTAATTTTTATTTAAAAACACTTCTATCTCCTTGTTCTTTTTTGTTTATTGTTCAAAATAGCTGTTTGTTAATGCAACCGTATGCTGTATTGAAATGGCCAATACTGTGGATTTAAATATAGTCTAATTTTGAGTGATGAAAATGAAATTTGTGAATTAATTGCCGATTGTAGTTTAAATTGGTGATCTAAAGCCGCCCCTTAATCACCTCCTATCTCGTTGAAATGGAAGTGTTAAAGGGATTGAAAAAGGAATTGATGTTCTTAGATCGTTGAAATGGAAGTGTTAAAGGGATTGAAAAAGGAATACTTTATTAAAATCTTTATAAAAATCGAATTTCTATGAGGACATTTCTCTTATTCTTATTCTCTCCTACGACAAATTCTTTCCGATTTCAACAAGTACGTTTTTCCGTCAGGATTTGGGTATGCGATGAACTCGTGTTTGATGCATTTTAAAAATAGAAAATTTATTTTTCAGTTTTCTCCGTTTTCATCAATTTTTCGAGTAATCTTAACCTAAAAGTGCGAAAAGGCTGGATTCCCAAATTTTCCGTCATGTATGGAAAATTTTTTGTCAAAAACTTAAATTCCAAGTAATGTTTAAATATATTTGATTAATTCTGCTTTTAAGTGTAATAAGTTAATCTCTACAGAAACACCTTAATTTTTAATTTTTGAGAACTTGAGAAAGAATAAATGTTTTACTATTATTCTTTAAAGCTTTCAAAAAGTATTAGTTTGAGTTTAATTTATATATAATTGCCTAGACTCATCTTATTAATATTCACTTCCAATCATATTCAACACTTGAGTGTATTTAGAATTTTAAAGAATAATGCTGTATTCTTTCTAATTATCAAAAACTTATGATTTGAACTTAGTTAAAAAATATTTTGAACATTACCTTCTAACAACAAATGTTTAAAATTAAGTTTTCCAGGAGGCTTCTTTGCCTATATCAAATAGTTTTGGATCGGAATATTATTTTGCTTGTGATTTTCAATCACTTTTTGGTGAATTGGTGTAACTTGGGGCTTGTAAATCACTAAAACATTTGCTTTGAATAGAGGTGTGTTATCGCGATGAACCTTTTTGGCGTATGCAAAGCTATTTTCATCTCTATCATTTATCCTAATCTAACCATTGTTTTCAATGATTTATATTTACAAATGATAGTTCAGTGACATAATATTAACTCTTATTAAAATTTTCAGAATTGGGTGAGATAGCGGAAAGTGGTGATGAATGTGAACACACATTCGAGGACATATCCAAGAAATGTATTTGCCAAAAGAATTACTTTTACGAAGGTAGCTTACGAGCCTGTAGAAAACGTAAGTTCTCTAATTTCAAATACTTAAATACTACACTCTAATATGATCGACTTTTAAATACTTTTGACACATTTATTTATTTCTAGCAATTCAATACCATTTATCGTGCACTTCAAATAGTCAATGCAGTCCATTCGGTGCATCTTTTTGTCATCCCGAAATTCCCAGACGTTGCACTTGTGAAGAGTACGCTGAATATGATGCACTACAACAAATGTGTGTCTACAAACAGGGATTGGGTTCACAATGCGACACTAACGATGGTTGTCCCATTGAAAATTCGATTTGTTCCAATCGTTATTGCGTTTGTAAGGATAACTTTTTCGAAAAGGATGATATATGTGTTTCAGGTGAGAATTAAAAAATTTGAACTCGCTGCTAGTACTTTGATAACCCTTCTATACTGTGTCTTTGTAGGAGTGGGTGCTACCTGCAATGCGGATGCTGATTGTCTAGCAGAGAATTCAGTGTGTGAAGCTCATTCCCTCAATACTAATACTACGAGTGATGAGAAGGATAAGTCATGCCAATGTCGAAGGGGCTATGTGCACTTCAAAGATGAATGCTTAAAAGAAGGTTGAATTAGAAACTTTGACTTAAAAGTGTGTATGGTTTAAATATAAGGTTATCTCTTACTTACAGCTGAGGAGATTGAGGATGACTGCATCGAAACGGAACAATGCAAACCTTTACTCGGAACATGTATTGAAAAGAAATGCACCTGTACCCCAGAGCAACATTTCAAATATGGACTTTGCGAAGACAAGAAAGGTAAGAAGAAATACTGGGAAATAATTACGATATTATAATGAATAAAGTTGATTAATAATTTTTCTAGCAATTGGCGAACCTTGCGCCAAGGCTGGTGAGTGTTTTGTTGAGAAGCAACCAGAAAATGTTGAATGCCGTAATTCAGTTTGCCAATGTAAATTTGGCTTTCACACTGACGATGAGCATAAAACTTGCATACGGGTATTGCCCAATAAGAAAAGTAAATATCATTGTGTCATATCTTTGAAAATCAGTATGAACTACAAATAAAAATTATAACTTGCAGATTCTTCCGGAAGGCCAAGTGCTCTTAAAATCATAACGTTCTTATTGATAGGAGCTGCATTTCTTATAACAAGTGCCGCAATAAAACAGGCTTACTATACCTGATTAACCAAATAAACCAATACCAAATACTAAATATTTAGAATTGCTTTTAAAAATATTAACGAACATTTTTAATTATAAGTAGAAATATTTATCATAAATGCTTAATATGTACTAACATATAAAAAATCATTTTAACATATCTATATCGTATATCGTATTGTATAAAAAATATATTTAATTTGATTAAAATAAATTCACTTTATGAAGGCAAACATGGAAAATAAGAAGTATTAAATTGCTCTTGTTATTTTCATTTATTAAACTCTAAGATTACCTTAAAATATCGAAAACTATGAATTATTTGAACTTTTGAAGCAATATACTTATTGAGAAATACAAAATATATGTTAACTAAATTTAAGTGAATCCTTGTTATTACATAATATAATTAATTATTGTATTTGTAAGATGAAATCAATAAAATACATACATACGACACTTATGTATGTATGTGCTTTAAACTTTATAACGTAGAACTTCGTTTTGATACTTTTGTATGTATAACAGAATGTATAAAAAAGTCTTTTTTTTTGAGGATTCAGAATTTATGTCGATAAAAAGTTGTCTGTAGACCTACATACAATTTGGCCCAACTGAAAAACATTTAGGTCTCTTAAAAAATTAGATATTTTCCATATTTGTTTTTTATAATGAAAGATGAAGTTTTTTTTTTTTTGTACAAATTGAAAAATGTTCACAATAAGGTGTGAAATAAAATAAATAAAATAATATTTCAATGGAACAATTAGGTCTCTCGCATTTTATGTAAACTAAAAGAATTTCTAGGAAAATTAGGTATTTTTTTTTTATAATTTAAGAAATTTAAGAAAGAAAAGATAAAAGTTTGTTTTTTTGCCATTAAATGTTTTATCATATTTTCGTGTTTATTTATTTTAAAATAAACTAATTGCATTCATCCTTCATCACAATAAAAATATGGGAAATTTAAATTTTTTAAAGAAAATTTTAAACTTTTTACTCCTTGCCTAAATGAAATGAAACCTTAATGTTTTTCAATTGAGCCAAATTTTTTTTTCTGTGGTATGTGGATCTATAAAGACAATTTTTTATCGACTTGAAATTTTGAATTTCTAGCAAAAAGGTTTTTTTTGATACACCCTGATGTACATATATCAACCAGGCCACGTACATATAGTAACATTAGTTTATCAACTGTACCGAATTTTTTTTGCTTAAGAGTAGAGTGCTAAAGGGTGCTTGCAATTCTTTTAATGAGGGAAATTGAAAACATCGTGTTCATCTTAGGTCTTAGGTTAGGTTTTATAAAAGACTTCAAATATGTACTGGATGTGAACAGAATGGACTTGGACCAAACCGTAAGTCTGGAGTAATAGCGCTAATCCACGTAGTTGGATTGCCAACATAGTATTGGCAAGGACCAAGAAGTTGGAATGGCGCAGTAGACAGTGTCCATAATGATAAAAAGATGTCTGGCCATAATGGAGGAAAAACTACGCTTGCAGTGGATTACGCTGATAATGACGAATGATGAAAAAAGAGAAGAGAAATTTGATTTCTATGCCAGAACGCGATTGCACGGCGTTGTTATGTGCATTGATGGTACACATATCAAAATAATTCCTCCGGCGGAAGAAAAATTTCTATATTATAACCGAAAATGCTATTATAGCATCAATGCAATGCTGGTAAATATAGAAAAATATAAAAAGTGCGCTAGGTTTCCATCAAATATATTTTCAGATATGCTATAATAAAATGGAAATCAGATAAAATTCAGTTCCGTTTTCTTTTTAATTATTTTATCCAATTTAAATCTTATCGCTTTAATTTTTCCATAGCAGAATTGTGTCGGCGCATTTCATCCAATATATCTTGAGTCCTAGTAAAGTAACTAGTAAAGTGACTAGACGAGACCTACTACATTGGTGGTATTTATATTTTTTGCAATTAGATGTGTAAGTAATATTAAAATGATAATTTTTTTATTTGCTCCCGACACACTTGAGCACTCGTACAAAAATATCACAAAAACTGTCAAAATTTGTATTCATTCGGAATCAGTGATACCATTCTCACAAATTTCGAATTTTTCGGGGTGATTTCGTGGCCAAGTCGGAATTAATAAAACCGATTTCCCATCGTTATTACGTCGGCATCCCCGTCGGAATGTAATGATAGGCCTGATTGTCTATATTTAGTAAAATATTTCTATTTAGTCTTAATACAACTTTTCAAATAAAGTTAAAAATTTGCATATAATTAGGAAGTCAATATTTTCAAAACATATTTTGATCGTTTTTTACTTAAGATTTTCTTCTGTTGAAGCGAAGCTTAGTTTTTGGCATTTTTAAAAGTTAAAATAAAGTTTTCTTTTTGATAAAATTTGAGTTTTAAAGTTATTGAAATATCTTTAACTTAAGTCGGTTTAAGCTTTTCAGTTAAAAGATTTATGAAACAATGAAACATATTATCTTCACTTAACACGGATCCGTCGTTGGTATTAAATTGATAAACTTTTCTAATATAAATTGTTTCATAAAAACCAAAATGTAATAACATTTTTTTTTATTTAATAAAATGGTGGAATGTTTTATAAATGAATGAAAATATTCGAAAAAATAATATTTAAACATGTTTCGGCTCTATTTTAATTGTGGCATTACATTGTATCAAATGGACTGATTCGATTGGCAAAATGAACTACGGATGCGAGTTAAGATGTTTACGCAAACGGGTAAATCACAGAAAAGTGAAACCAAAAGTAAAAATAAAAACATCAAAATAAAAGGTTGAAAATATGTTAACATGAAAGACAATAAACCATATTTAATGAATAAATTCGATTTAAAAAAATTAAATCAAGGAAATCCCATAATTTTATTTGCTTTTGTAAACAAAGTTTGGAATCATAGAATAGTTTGAAAATGCTGCCAATTTCAAAGTGGGAAAACAATTAAATTAGTATCGCTACTCGTAAGCGCAGTTTACTAGTAAAAAAACGCAAGAAAAAGATTCAAAGGGTGCATCAATTTTAGTGTGTTAAGTATTTGGTTTCGGTGCAAAAAATAAATTTAAAAATTTGTTTAAATGTGAAACGTAAGAAACGTAAAAATATACAAAAAGTTGTTTAACTCCAAAAGTAGTTTATCAAATAAAACCACATTTTAGATTTTCTTTTAAAGATTGAAGTTCTATTGATCTACTCCATTTTGGATTCAAAAATTATAGTATTTGTAGAAAAAATTATAATTTAAAAATGAAACGTAAGTAACATAATTTTTTTTTATTATTTTATTTTGTATGTTGGTAGCAGAAATAGAAATGGAGTAACAAAATTTGTCCACAAATGACTAAAAACTTACTTCAAAGCATCGTGTGAGGCGTTATAGAGAAAAAAAGTTAAATATTGAATGCGATAAGGTATATAAAAAAAGTTTTCATTAATCTAAATACTCTTAAAAAATTCTTTGCTCAAGAATGAATTAAAATTTTATTTTTCAGCATTATATTAAAATATTTGATTATTTACCACATAGCAATTATTACTTTGACTATATCTTTCAAATAACAATTGCTTTATCAAAGCTGTTTTACTTTACTTTGCAACGAATTAAACTATTTTTTTTTTAAATAAAATATATTAAATTAATGCATTTTATCGTTTAATTCAAACCCTCATTTAGTAATTCCTAAATGCCAAGCAAATAAGATTAGTAGAGCAAGTCAAGTGTACTTGAGCGAAAAGGCGGTCGCTGAATTCTACATACACTGTGCTACGCTAGGGACTTACATAAAATAAAAAAATAAATATTCACAATTTTTTTTTTAAATCTAAATTTCTTTTGTTACACAAGCGAATTTCAATTTTACTTTTTTATATGCTAGATTATTTCAAGGTTGAGTGCTTCACAAAAAAAAATGCCGATGTAGTACAGTGTATTAGACCACGGATTCGAACTCAGTGACCCCCTTTTATCTAGCTCATTCCCAAAAATTTTCGTTCGTAGACCAGTGATACACAACTTGAAACGTAAGTGACGCTGCAATGAAACGTAAGTAACGCTAGGCAAATCAAATATGTATTAAAAAAATATACTAATTTAAGCAAAACAGTCAAATTTTTTATGAACTTCTACTGTCGATAAATAAATCTATTTGGAAAAAATGTTCTTCTTTAATTTTCATTGACCAATTCGCAGAATTTCACATATCTAAATCGGGTACTCAAAATCGTTGTTTTGTGCGGAAACGTAAGTAACGACACTAATATGAGTTATTTCCTCAGGGCACATTAATAATTGAAAATATGTTTATGCTGATTCATGTACAAGAGCATAACACATATACGACTGTGTTACCCGATTTTTAAAATAGTTGAGTATTAAATAACACATATATTAAAGTTGACTTCAAATCCCAATTGACTCCAAAAGACTTCAAATCCCCAATTGACTCCAAAAGACTCCAAATGACTTCAAATTCCTAATTGACTCCAAAAGACTTCAATTGACTCCAACTGACTTCAAAATCCCAATTGACTCCAAAAGACTCCAAGTGACTCCAATTGACTTCAAATTGCAATTGACTCCAAATGACTGCATTTGAGTTCAAGGTTACTCAAAGCAGTTATGATTTTGAAGTCATAAGATTTGCAGTCTCATGATTTCAAAAAAAGACTGCATTCCCTTGACTCTAAAAAAGATTTTTCTAAATGAATAATCAATCGGAGACTCCAAAAAAGACTTCCAAATGCATTTTTTATTCTGGAGTCAAATACATTATTCAATAACTGCAATCAAAAATTATTATTCATTTATATCCTCAATTGATTGCACTCTTTTACAGTTCTGGCAGTCACAATAATAGTTTAAATAAAAACAGTGTGAAAAAAATTTGTGAAAAAATTTCAAATCAGTTTTAAAATTGCATTGTTTTCGCATCATTTATACATTTTTCAGTAATGCTATAATTAACATTTTGTAATGTCAATTTTGATATTTTTTAATGTTGGCTGAACATTGTAAACAAAAAATGTTATTTTTACAGCTGTTTCATGTACTTTTTTTTGAGTACAGATGGGGTTAAATTCTTAAAAATGTCCAAATGGATTGTTCTAATAAAATGGATCACTTCGGTGATTTAGTTCTTAAATGCTTAACTCGAGTACCAGTTTAATGGGTTCTATTCTCAGGTAGAGGATTGAATCCACCAAAAAAAAAAACAAAAACCAAACCAAAACCGCCCATTCTTCCATTATAGCTTACCAAATATGACGGAAATTTTAACTTTTAGCTTAATTTGTGGCGAAACCAATACAGGTTAATTAAAACTGAGTTCAGATTTGAGTTGAGTGACCTAAAACTTACACGGATACGGAATCAATTGAATTCATAGAAATCAGAGCGCTCCTTCTAATTTTGCCCCGTCGTTTTTTTAAAATGTATCCAAAATAAAGCCAAATGGAAGATGCAGAAATCGCCGCTTTAAAATCAGAAATTATCATAATAGTAAAAAACTTGGATTAAAGGGTTAAATAAAAAGTTGAAATAATCTATTCTCAGCGCACAGCCAGCAACTAACTAATTTGGCAACGAAACCCTTTTATTGGCATTCACGCAATCGTTATGACATTAAAAAGGCGAAAAAATAAAAATCCTTTGCAGAAAATTTGTTTTTTTTTGTTACGCCATCAAATTAAATGAATTCGTGGAAGAAACGAAACGTGTGAGACATTACGAGTATTATGTATGTATGTGTGTGTGTGCGTAGTGTTAGGTGCAGGCAGCAATTGCGTCACAGTGTGATGGGCGCCAACGTCGTCATTGACTGTTTATTTTATTAATTACATTCTTTTCATGTTTAAAGGACCTATTCTTGTTTTTTTTGACGTTAATTTGAGAGAGGGAATAACTATGTATAATAAAAAATTTCGTTTAATTAACTAAATCACGACATTGCGCTACACGAGATTCCTATGTTGAATTTCAACAAAAACAACATTTTAATTGGTATGGAATGCTGAAGAAAATTGCTAAAATTCTTATACATAGTCGTATATTTTCTCAACAAGTCCGATTAGGTTTTCAAACCAATAAGGGTTATTGAGGAGCAAAAGAGTAATTAGTTTGGATTCAGAGCAAAGCAGAGTATTATTAAAATAATTAAAAGTAAATCATATATAGCACAAATATTTGTACGAATAGTTATATTATTTTTTCATGCAGGTAAAGAAAGATTTCTTGCTTATGAGCTTAATAACCCAAGTACAATACATATTTATTGTATTTAGTCACACACATACGTGTATAGTAATTGCGTCATTTTAATACTAGAACTATTATTATTTCTGCTCCTGTGAATCCAAAGAGGTCAATATACAATGTATAATCTGCCAAAATATAATGAATATATCTCAAATATTTTTAAAGAAAATGTCATTGAAAATGTTTTTTCTCAGACCCATAAAAAACTAAATTTTTCAATTTCTTCTTTTATGGCACAATAGCCAATGGAGGGCCTGCCTAGACCGAGCGTTTCGCATCCATTCATGTTGTATAAATTTGCATACGAATGGAAGGGACCTATAGTTTTATGTCGAATCCGAACGGCGAAGTGAAAAGCTTCACTTAGGCAATTTTTACTTTTAGTGGCTTACAATGGCCTGCCAAAAGGTGGTGCCGTGTAGAGCCCGGGACCCCCAGTACTATTCTTTCTTACCTTTAATTTAAATTGTCCAAAACCGTAGTTTTTGACTGATTGACCCCAAATTTCTCAAAAACCTGAGCTGATGGGAAATGTTTACGGTCAGATTCATGTTCAGCGATGAAAAATCAACCAAAAAATCGTACTTTCTCGACCAATGAAATTTAGGATATGTAGTCTAAAGCTTCCGCCAACAATAAACTATCTATAGGTTAGGTTAGAGTGGTTGTCCTATAATAGTCGACATACTTAGGCCAGCGCGACTCGTTGTGTTACTATATTTTCCAATATACTATTCAATTCATAATTTTAAAAATTCAAACTTTTTTTTTGGGCATTCCTTTAAAAAAAAATATGTAACATTTTGAAAATGAATGGATTCATTTGTCAAATCACATAAATCACAACAATATTGAAAATTTGAAAATCATACAGGTCGTCGCTTCCAGCAGAGTAATCATAATATTATGGCGTGTATATGCCAATATTTTGTAACATCGAAAAATCAAAAAATCGGTGTTAATAATCGTGGTAGTGACGGCTCCTTTATCGGGGACAATCTTCCGGAAATAGCAGAACAATTGTACTGGCCTTAAATTACCAAATATCAATTGTTAAATTATTAAGTTTTCATTTTCAAATGAAATTCTAGAGATATCAACTCAATCACAAGCAAAGAGGTATCGGCATCCGAATTGGCAGCTGCTAGAGCCGAAATATGGATACTCAAGAAGAGTCTATCCGAAGCACAGATATCAGTTGAAAATCTTGAGAATTTAGTAAGAACTATCATCGTAAAGCAAAATGAATTGCTCAGCGAAATGTATGAGCTGAAACGGCAAAATAATGAATTGCAGGATGAGTGCCGCATGCAACGCGACTATCACACCATGGAGCGAAATGCCATGATGCGAGAATTATATGACATCAAATCGTTACTGGGTGGTCGTACAAAACTCTTGGTAATTATGCTTTAGTTCTATATATTTATAGACTAATAAATGCATACAATTTTGCAGGAAGAAACAGTCGAAAAGAATACGGAATTAACTAGCGCTCTACAAGATGCTAATGAGAAAATTTATATGATGGGCATGAAGTTTCTTAAATTGAAATCTTCTCGTTCTAAGCATTCATCATGCCATTCATCGAATGTTGCTTATTCGGAGAGATCTAATTAACGTTTAAAACATATGAAATTTTTTGTTATTTCAATAGAAAATAATTTTATTTTTTATTTAATTTAATGCGAAAATAATAAACATTTTGATTAAGGTAAGAAATAGAAAGATGGAACATTTTTAAATTTTTTCCGAAATCTTTGAGATTATCCTTGGAGAAAAACTGAAATTTTGTAGTTTTTAATTTGATTATTGAGGAAGCAATGAATTAGCAAAACAAGGTAGTAAGCTGAACAAACAAGATTTTGATGAAATCTTTTATTTATTACTTTCGTAAAAATATTAAATTTAAAGCAATCACTTGTTTAATCATCTTGAAATGCCCCGCACTAATGATCACAAACTGTAATCAAAGCTGTAAAGTACGTTAGTTTTTTCCAAGCATAACTACAAGTACACTAGCAGTGCCGAGGATCGTACTGGTACTCAGTATCGGGTATTTGAGTACCGAAACATAAGAAATGGCATGGGCGTGTTGGACAAACACACACTTTTGTTTTAAAATGGAATACGCTGCTCAGTGGTTGAAAAGTATTTGTAAAATATTCAGTAGACATGCATCGCCCTAAAGTATTTATATAAAGAGAAATGCGCGCTGTTTATAGATATCGTTTTTGAGAGCTCACTAAATCTCGAATTTTGGCACCATTTAACCACTTTGGATTCTGCTCAAATTTTGCAAATTGTTTTGTTTAAGATCAAAGCCTACAATAATGGCTACAAATAAAATCCAGTACTATTTTCAGTACGAAATCGTACTAACTTACACGAGATGAATGGATGCGAAAAGTTCAGTTTAGGATCTTAAAGGGTTTTTATGAATTTGCTGATAAAGCTATAAAAAAATCTTCAGAATGTAATGTTTTAGAAAAACATATCGTTCATGTGGATATTACACTGGAAAAAATCATAGTCAGATTAATTTTTCATCATTTAAAAACAGTTTTTTCTAATTTTTATAGAAACTTAATCAAATTCTGCCTCAATTCTCCAGAATATATATGATAAGACAAGAATCTTGTATGAAGTGTTGGTCACCGAATCAAGAGATTCCATCTTTCCCCGACCGAATAGTCAACTGTTTTCTTTTTAAATAAAACACCGAAACCGCTCCGCGTACTTACATATAAACAACGGTTCGAACTAAAGTTTGATACATCACATGGACTATTTTTGCAATTCTCTTTAAATTTATGATGGTTTAAAAAAAGGGGTCCCATTTATCCCGGGATTACCTTATGTTCTTTATTGAAATGTTTGCAATTAATTGAGGTTTATAAAAATAAAGAAACTTGTTTTCAACAACATCATTGCGGCGAATTAGATCTATACGTGGCTTTGTACTAGATGCTACGCCCTATACAAGGTTTGCAATATTTTCGGCTTTCCGGTTCTTTTCATATACCTTTGATTTTAAAATGCTCCAAAAATTTTCAAGTGGTCCCGTTTCTGGCACAAAAACTATGTTTTCACCGCGTAAGAACTCTAATACTTTTTGATGTGTAAACATTTTAGCTCACGGTATGGGCAAAATTTCAAATGTGTAAAATGTAAGAATAACTGTATCGTAAGATGTAAGATAACTGTAACGTCCAGTTCCCCTCTCGCTCGCACTACTGCGCGGCATGACTGTGCTACTCTAAACAACAAAGAGAAGAGAGAAGAGAAGAAGAGAGGGAGAAATTAAAATACGAGCGGAGTTTGTTTGTTTATGTTTCGATGAATTTACCCACACATATATGTACATACGAAAACAAAATGTGTGTGTACATTTATTCATGGCAGAATTATTTGTTGGTATTAAAAGTATGAAGATCGACTGTACAAGCAGAGAAGTCGCCGTAGCAAACACAGGCGTTTGATAGGTTTTACATTCGGATAGTTAGATTGGATTAAAATTAAATATTTTTTAAAATATAAAAATAATACAAAATGATAAGTAATAAAGAATCTAGGTTTCAATAAATGTATAAACAAAATATAGTGATAATGATAGCAAACCACGGCATTATACAAATTTTGCTTTGTGCATTAACCTTAGAAAGGCAACACTTTTTTATCTATGTAAATAGCAAATATGTTAAACAGAAAAAATCAAACTTATTTATTATAAAATCACTTATTTACTTCAAAGAAAATACATTGTTTCTTATTTTTATTAAATGCAGTTAAGGTATATCTCTTTGCGGTGCTTTTAAAAAGTAGTGGGGTGACTGGTCACTCCTGTTGCCTTTCTAATGTTAAATGCGGAAAGCACTTAACGTCGCCTGAGAATTGATTTGGCGTATGTGTGAACAAATTCATGCACCTATACGCCAAATCAATTCTCAGGCGACGTTATGTAAAATTTTCACATCTAATAAAATTTCAAATCGACAGAAAGAAAAACTTAAAGCACGGAAAAAAAGATGCAATTACAGCTGCGTATATGCGAACATATCGTGCCCGATGCATTGAGTAAAAGAAAAATAATGCAACTACGATTTGGTGCAATTGCAAAATATTTTTGCTATCACAACAACAAATATATGCGATATGGAATAAAAATTTGCATTTGCAATGATGCAAGACCATTTGCAATTTATAGTGAATTGTTTTAATTTAAATTATTTACCTAGCATATAGATTATACATCAAATCCCTATATATGGCTATACATATGTGAGCTTATGTACATGGCATTCAGTTGGCTTAACTGTTTACACATCAAATATCTTGCGTGCTTTGCACACATCCATTGTTTTTTCGTATAATGGGTATACGCAAGGCCCGATCAAAATACATACTTATTTACCTCTCAAGTTATTTTATTTTTTATAAAAGGCGTCGATCACAATACAAACCAGATATAATTTTTATGGTAGGTTTTTGTATTGACTGCGCACCCAGACCGACGTATGAGGAATTGTACCAATCCTTTGGGGCTTATTGCTGCACACACCAATACCTTCTTCTCAAATGTAGCTTTCGTTTGAAATTTTACATCTTTTAGCTGAGTAAAATACATTATTTTCATTCACTTTCAAGTTCGTTAAAGTTAAGTCATCATCCAATATGAAGTCGTGGTGAGATAATTTTCTGTAAATTTGATCACACTATAATTGTTCTGCAGTAATTTGCTATAAAGAACGCTTCGGGATTGCTTGTTTTATCTTAGATCGAGTTTCGGTTTTATATCGTAAAATTTTCAAACCAAACCTCTTCGAAATACATAATTTTCTTGCAGCCATCCGCTGAGAAATTCCATCCCTCGGATTAAACATTTATTTCAAGCTTTCAACTGTACTCTGAGGCATTTTTACAGCTTTCCGTTGTTTCCTTTTTTTCTGCTGCCAGACCATTTTCATATCTTTTAATTATGGAATAAACAGCTTTTTTGAATCATTTTTGTGACAAAATATTTTACAGTAAATAATTTACAACTTTCGTGCACCGAATACAATTTGTGCAAACGCACAAATTGTATTTGCCATGTTGTCACACTGAAAAACGGTTGTGAACTATTGTTTTTGGAAAACATGTAGACAGCACAATAACAAATCTAAATTATTACACTGTAAGGTAATCGGCTGGGGAATTGATGAAACTTTCCAGGTTGGCGATCTTAAGCGATTTTTTGTTTTTCATTTTGAAGTTGTCGTAATATGTAAATAAATAATTTTCATGTTTTTCGTACCAAAGCGCAACCCTGTGGTCTTTGGTAAAAAGAAATTTCAGATTCAAATTCCTTGTACCCGAAAACACCCAGAAAGACTTTTTCATAGTAAAAATATTTGTATTTAAATGAAATTTTTTAAAATACTTCTTCGCGACCACAGACTAAACAAGCAACTTCAAAATTAAAAAAAATAACGCTTAAAATCATCAATCTGGGAAAACTGAGATATTACTTTTCCATCTAGAAAAAAACCCGAATTCAGTGCTGATTTAGAGTGACCACACCTTAGGCAGTGAAAAATGTATACACTCACAACTCTTTTTTTTGCACGGTTTTGAGATAACACGGTTAGCAATTAAGAACAAATAAATTTTTTTACAGTATAATTTGTATTGATTATAATTTTTTACTACTAAAAAAGGTAATATTGTGTTAATTTTCTGTTTAGTAAAGTTCCATATGCAATATTGTTTTACGTCGCTTTTAAAATGCCCTTATTAATAAAATGCCTAAACAACAACAAAATATTCCGAAGAGACAAGTAAATCCGTTAGAAACTTCGAATGATTTACATATTATGTCAATTGGATCAACCATTATCAAGATTTACACCAATAACTGAAAACGCTTCTTTGCAAAAATACATGAGTGCCATGACTCACAGTTAGTCTAAAAACCTATTTTTTCTTCAGCTTAATTTTTCGAGTAAACTATTGTAATATGGAAATCAAATTTTTTGCACGGATTTTTGGAAAAATATTTGGAGTTTTTTCATCTTGCGCGATTTTTTAAAGTTGTGGAAGATATTCCCAAATTTACCATACGTCGCATGTATTTTTTACACTATTTTTTTGCACGGTTTTTTAAAAAACGTATCTACCGCATTATAGGATAATTCTGTGGCAATAAGGAATAACAGCTTAACTCAAAAGTCGACTAAAAACCTGCTGCGTATTTTTTATTTTAAATCCCAAAATGCGCAACAGGTTTTTAGTCGACTTTTGAGTTTAGCTGTTATTCCTTATTGCCACAGAATTATTGAGGCTTTGTGAATAACCTTATTAAAACTATTAAGACTGAACAAGCTCATTTATTTATTTCTTATAATATTTTCGTGTCGATGTTTTGTGCGATCATTTCTAGTTTCATGATGGATTTATGTACATTAAGGTGGGTCACTAAAAAAAGTTGAGTGTCTCACCATCGACAGAGTTTCAGGGCAAAAATAAATTTTCCCTTACAGGGTCTTGAAAACCCGCTAATAACATATTTATTTGAAGTCCGATCATCAAGTATGATATAGTATATATCATTAGAAACCTCTTTACAGCTACGACCTCCTTAGGCGATATTGACCTTCGATGTCACCTTCGAGTAGTTTTTTCAACTTTTCCCAACGATCAATTTTACTGAAAATAAAAATCATAAAATTTTTGCTAATAAACATAAACATTCGTAAACAAAAAAGTTACAACAAGTCCAAGTTGTAACGCTCGCGGCTATCGAGCTTGGAAAAAATATGACCCCAATAAGTTGGTCATAGGAACCCGAACGGCAAATTCACTCACAACACTAACAATGTAAATGCCATAGAAAATTGTGTAATCTGTAATTCGAGATGAACTTCCGTAACAGGTGGTGAGACACTCAACTATTTTTTTCTTCAATGTTATCATTTGTTATTACTAGTGCATTATCTTTAGATATATATTTTATTAGAATACATTTTTTGGAACATTTCATCTCGAATGTTATTAGAAAAAATATATAATTTTTTTGCTAGGAAATATGGTTTTAAAATAATACCACTGTGGAATTCGGAAAAATTATATTTGCATCACTTTTGTTCAGAAAAGTTATGCCGAATCTGTAAAAAAGATTACATAATTTCCAAATATTTAGTTTTTCATATTTATATTATTGTAAAATTAAATAGTTAAATTTTTTGTTCAATAGGAAAAAACAAATTTATCAATTTCACACACATAGAATTACATTAAGATTAAGATGAAAACTATAATTGATTTCAGATAGTTATGGATGTGTCAAGATCCAAGCTCTGCACGTATATTCAAGATATGCTCGAATCAAATTTCCAAATCAAACTCAGTGATTTTCAAAAAATCTTCATACTTCCTTTACTCTATGGGGTAAGATAAATATACACGAAAATGTTAATTATTGAAAAATATTTATTAAGAATATTTAATTAATTAAATTTCGTGCGTTTCGAGCAAATCAAAATCAAAACATTAACACTGAAGTTCAACTTCAATATTCCGGAAACCAAAGCAGGAATATTTGTTGCCTTAAATTTCCTATTAACTTATACAGTTTATACAGGACTTTCAAATCAGATTACTCATTTAGGCAACATTTCAAAATTTCAGAAAAACTTTTGATTTTACTGAATTACAAGATGAAAAAAACATTTTAGCCCCGATTTAAAATCAGTTGGAAAATATAAGAAATTAAATATTAAGAATAACTAGGGTTCAGTTTGCTCAGTGTTGTATGTATTAAAGCACGCTTCGTCCCACAATCCTTGATATCGATGTTTTATGGGTTTCTTTTCTTGATGATAATAGTATTCTGATTGGATAGTGTACCATATATACACTTGATAGGAAATTAAACTAACAAGAAACCGAAAAAACATTTACTCAAAATTAAACATATTCAGTGCTCAATTTTACATAAAAAATTATTAACAAATAACAAAGATCACACAATTTTTTAAAATTTGTAAACTAGTGTAATCGATGTTTTTAAAAATACCGTAATTGCATTGTCAAGTACATAAATTTAATAACGAACGGTACCATGTTTATTTACTGAAACACAATGAAAACCCATTGCGACATATATGTAATTGACTTGCTAAAAAATCTTACTGGACTGTACTACATAATCTTACGATATACAATTTATTTTTGTTATTTTTTATGTAAAACAGAATGTTATTCATTCATGTTTCTACTTAGTATTTCACTTATCGTTTGCTGAAGTGAAGGTATAATTATAAAAGCTTAACGTAACTTAACATAACGATGCTCGAGCATCGTCAACTGTTCACAAAGTTTGATCATCTCCTCTCGCCGCTAACCTCCCCTTGAAAGAAAATTCAGCTGTCGAATAAGTTTTGTGAATTAATAAAATAGACTTAAAAAATTGAGTGTTTTTAGACTTTTATTTCAAATAAGGTACGAAAAATGTTTACAGGCATTTAAGAATATTTATATTAATATTTTGGTTTTCTGTGTATGGAGACAGTAGCACTACTTAACTACATTGTATAACATTAAAACCAACGTAGGAATAACAATAATATGTATTTTACTTTTTGAAGGTTTTTTTTTTATTATTGAAATAAATACATTAGGAATTTATGAGAGGTGAAAAAATTATATTAACTTACACTTTTAGGTAAAAACTTTAATAAAATTTATAAAAGAAAGAAATATTTAGATGACCTGCACATCAGCATGAAGGCGTTTATTAATTAAGCGATAGATGTAATTAAAATTTGAAATTGCATTCAAATTAAAAAGCATTTTATAACTATTGAAAATAAGTAAATTTATGCCTATTCTTTAGATATGTTTGTATATATTTATGTTGTGTGTAGTTAATATGTTTTTTTTTTTTCAAAATTTATTTCTTAGTAACGTGCACAAGGATATACAAAAAACATTACAAGATACTGTGATAAAAACATCGTGTATTCATATAGATTATGTATATTTAATAGATACATATATATGTATATGTATGTATGTATTTGATTCAAATATATTTATGTATATTGTGTTGAAAGCTAATAAAATCGACGGTGGTATTTATGATTCTTTTACATACACTAACTTATTTACTTGTTTTCAATGCTTTGCTTATCTACTAAGAAAAAGGAATAACAATACATAGATATTACTAGACAGAAGGCTAATAAATTGAGAGGCACGAGAGTTGCTGATAATTTCAGGGCTACATTCAATGAATTGAGTGAATTATGAATTTATACACTTTGAAATAAAGAAATCATTTTAATAAATGCCCAAAGGGTAATAAATAAAAAATACATAAATTATAAATCACATGGGCTATTCTCAAATCCTCAAATCTCATTAAAATGGTGTCCTCATATGCGCAAAGACGAGGAATGGTGCCATTGTTGAAAGCATCGAAAGTAGAATGTTGGAAATAGTTTGAAGTGAAGCTGAAATTATAAACATAATATAAATTACGTTCTTATGAATTTTAATTAAATCTTCTTATTACCTCCACTGCAAATATCATATTTGACATCCTCAACGTAACCATTTTCATTGTCACAGAGACATATTTTAGTTTTGGTTGACATGAATTTGGCTACGCCAGTAGTGCCATTATTGGTGTCGAATTGGCAAACGAGACCATCCTCACATTCATTGCTGTTGCTGCACTTGTGACGAAGTCCTGAAAGGAATTTGTTTTAGTTTTAAATTATAAGTTTTTGTATAGAAGATAAATATGATCTGATGAGTAAAAAATCAATTCCTTGAAATGGAAAGGAATTCAAGAAACTTTCAAAGAAAACTATTTATTTTAACATTTTAATCCTACTACAACGATAGAATTATATAGTCAAACACTTAAAAGTTTAAAATAATGTGAAGTAATATGTATGTGTATTGTAAATGTATTGTATATTCTAAAACAACAATAATAAAACTTTATAATTTTTTAAAAACATTATTTAATTTTGGTAATAGAATGTATTCCTTTTGACGATGTGTAGCACTACAAATGTATGCAAAGAAATAAATTCAAATTTTTATATAGCTTCCCAACAATGGAAACGACTAAGAAACAATTCAGATAGAAAAATTGCCACTTTTTGAAAGGCGACCAACTTGACGGAGGTCAATCAATTAATTTTTTAATTAAAGTTTGGGTAGGTGATTATAGAAGTCATATATGTATATATAAATTATGGGCCTAGATTACTTCCATCACGTAATTAGTAGATTTATCAAATGAAAAACCAAAAACTTTTTGTGCAAGTATATAAACTAACTTACTAAAATTAGAAGTATAATTATTACCTATATTTTTGTGTGTATGTATATTATATGTATAAAGTACATAGTATTAACATTATGTAAAGGCATTCTATGTACCATATAAAATGTTACATGATGAAGTGCATGTCACAAATTGGCATCAACTTGTTTGTCAGTCACGGAATTTGAAAATAAATTCTATACGGCTATAAAAATTCTATACAGTAGAGGACAAATAAATACTACCTATGCACATTGAAAATAAAGAAAGAAAATGTAATATTTGGTTTTAAGGATAAGACTCTTATCATTGAAAAAAAAAGAACAAAATTTGTTCTTTCTTTCATCAGGGTACGTAAATCTCCATTGTTATATAATCAAGGAGCAAGAATGTAAGAAAAAAATGAAATACAAAAATGGATATTACTTAAAACTAAAAGAATAATGAAGTTCCTTCCCATTGATACCTTTTTTCAGTGGCGATCGATTCTAAAATGTGAGTAAACTAAAACCACTCCATATTATGACACAATGGCAAAAGGAAGATCCATTCATGCTTTGCTAGTTATATTTATACACGAATGGGAAAGACCTACAGTTTTATGCCGAATCCGAATGACGAAATAAAAAAATTTTCTTTTTCAACTTTTACTCTTGGAGGTTTGCCATTGCCAGCCAAGAGATGGTGCCGTATGGAAAATTTCTTGTTTTTTATTTTTCGACCCTGCTGAGTATTGAACCCAGGCAATCTACTTCACAGTGTAGCCCTTAATCACTAGGCTATGGTGGCATACCCAAGAAATTTTCGAAAAATAAACTAAAGTTGAGCTCAGCATAACGTAGGCTTTGAATAGCGAGATAAAGGTGGAATACTAATCAAAACCGTTTCAGGCAAATTTACTGCATCCAAAGTGAGTAAAAAATATTCGAAATTATTCTATTGCTCCTTTGTGCTAAATTTTACTTCAAAAAGGATAAAATGATTTCTTTATGTATTTTGCTACCCTCAGCAAACCATTTAGTTTTTTTAATTTTGTATCTGATTTGGGAAATTCGAAAAATATTTCCTCATTCGGAAGGATATTGATCATGAAATATAGTTGCTTAGCTAAAACTGGACAACACCTGAGATCAGAATTTTGAGAATTAAAAGGAGCACTTAATGTGATATTTTGAAAAAAATTATTTTTTTCGATAGTCTATACCTTCAAAAATAAAATAGGGGACAGTGTGGCCAACTCAGCGCTTTTCCCGTTAAATTTAGTTATTAGCTTATTGAAAAATAAAGCGCGGAAAAAAGTGGTTTAGCGGTCAGCGAGTTTTTTAACGCTTTTTTTCAATTTAAAATACACTAAATGCCCCACTAAAAATCCATTTCCTGAATAATCCTAACAACATTTTTTATCGAAATAATGAGCAATGAACTTATTTAAAACCAAAGTTCGTAACCATGAGTCACTCAATTCAAAAATTTCTTTACTTCATATAAAAAATGAATTAAAACACGAAAATTCATTTTGTGGAAACTACAAAATACCTGATGACGTAAATAAACAGCTTCTGAATTCAGACTAAAGAGTGTATTATGTTGTGAATTAAAAACTTTAAAAAAACATGTATTTAATTAATTTTCTTTTTAATACATTAATATAATTCGCAATCGCAAGGGACTAGCAATTTTTTCGATTTAACTCTTTCACCCCCGAGTTTTTCTTCAAAATCTGTCTGAGTTTCTTCAATATTTTATGCAAATATTGAAAAAAAATAAATTTTAAAAAATAATATGTCCGGGACTCTTAATCCTTATAGTTATCCTTAAGTTTTCCTTTGTAACCAGGAATTATAGCAAAGCCAATCCACAATTCACTCATTGACAGCTAGCACACGTATTTTAAAAAGACTCAAATGAAATGGAAACCGTATCTCCCATTTTACTTAAGTTTTCGAAGATTATTGGGATATACGATACCAGGGTTAACTAGGTTAAAATAAGAAAAATGCTTGGTAATTTAAGGCTCTTCTCGCGTATCTTGTCAACCACGAAAAACACAAAAAATTCCATAAAAAAAGTGAACGTAGCTATCTACAATGATTGTTTTTTTTTCGAATCATAGCTCCATAAAATTTTGCTTTGCATTACGAATTATAAGAGGTTGTCAACAACCAATTTCGATTTATAAGAGGTTAAACAGACCTTATATTGAAAAAAAAAGTACGAATTAGCGAGGGAACCAAAATGTGTAGAATTTTTGCGAATTATAGCGATTTTTTCAAGGGACCAACAGTTTGTTACGAATTATTCTTTATGTTATTATAAACTAACAGTTATTTTCACATTAACGGGGTACGAATTATCGCGATTCTACTGTATATAAAAAAATTTGTGTTCAACACTTTTGTAAGGAAAAAATTTAGTACTTTTTTAAAGAAAATACGCGTTTTTTCTTCATTTTAGCGGAGACCCAACATGGCCATTGAGTATAAAATTTTTGCATAAGGTCACAGCCCCTCCTGCTTAATGTCATTGTTGTCGTTTGTATAGACGGAGTTTTTTATGCATACTCGAAGAGAAAAGACCTGCTAGTTTTTCTGCTGCACACACGACGCAAATTTGGTTTCGAAAAGTTTTTCAACATTTTTTAGTTGAGTTAGTGAAGTTATCTAAATTTGTGATTTCGAAAAGATAAATATGGCTATAATCCTATTTATTTATCGAATAATAATATTCTAAAATGATCTAATTGATATTATATCGATGTAAAAATTTGTACTGACTCTCTGCCCTTTGCTCCTTAATGGATTAATAGGAATAAATATATATATATATATATATATATATATCTACCCAAATATCTCGTGACTGCCATATTTTTTCCTTGATTATGAAGAGTAACGATGAAATTAAATTTAGAACATTTTTATGTTTTTTTCTTTCTTTAGGTAATGAGTATTATTGAGTAAGTAAAAACAAAGCGTAATAAAGACAATAATATATATAATATATATCTCCCTGAAGAAGCTAAAAACAAATCAGCGAAACGTTGGAGGAAAAAACGAAGTAAAACTTGCGTTTTCAATTAATGATCAAAAAGCCAGTGGTGCAAACCAAAAATAATTATAAACCTATTGAATTTGATCATATAAATCAACAATGATTAATATCATTTAGGAACTACTTATCGACCGATGCTCATAGTCGATAATGTAGAACAAACATGGTGTACTATTTCAAATTCAAAATAATGGTTAAGACTCAATAAGTCTCATTATCAAAATAAAAAAATGTGTAAAAATTGGGTAAATTTCACTTAATCATTACTCTCCATAATGGAGGAATAAATATGGAACTCACGAGATATTTAGGTAGAGAAAAAAAATATATACTCTAATTGAACGAAAGCTATGTGTTATTTATACCTCTAAACATTGCGTCTCTGAGCCCGTGCTTCGTGAAATTTCTTTTTACAACATAAACTGATGTTTAAGACAGAAGCCGCGAAAAAATCACGCTATATGAAATGTTCGAAGCAGTCTAATGAGTCATATGTTTCTGCCTAAAATTTGTATGCCATTTTTCTGAATAAAAATAGTAATAAAATAGAAAATTGGCTTCAAAATCTTTGCATGGTATTTATTTTTGATTTTTCACATCCTTCAGTGAACTTTGAAGTGATATCTATCTTGGGGACATTTTTTTTTAAAATCGAAATTTCACAATTTTGAAATATACTAAAAAAAATTGTTCGTGCAAAATGAAAATATATCTCTAATTTTGTGCCAAAAGATACCCAACCTATTATACTTTCATACGGTATATAGCACTTCAGTTTTGCCTCTAGAGCATTATCTTAATACTATGCCCATCTTGGGAACCGCTCCCCTACTATTTCAAGGGCGGATCTCAAATAGTTTTTAAATTACAGCCTTCCAAAGAGTAGCAGTTTTTCGTTGAACGCATTTTTCTCAAAGATATATTTTTCAAATTTGATGCAATTTTAACTCGATTACAAAGCATCCGATCGATTCGATTTTTTCCCAGCATATTTTATATTTGTTTCTTCATACAATGACTTTCCAGTGTTTCGATTAAATAAAAAATGTAATTTTGCCATGCCAAAAACCATCAGATTTTGGAGCGAAATTTTAAACATTTTTTTCAAAACTTTGTCATTTTGTTAAATTTAAGTTTTTTCACAATCCTATGAAATATCTAAAATATATATAAATTTAATATAATATAAAATATTAACAGGCTTAAGGAACGTATATATGTAGTCATCACAACAACAGTGTATACAGAGACGGGCAAGCCTGTTATACATTACCTAAATTAACTAAAAACATGGAACAGTAGTTAAGGCTTTGAAATATTAACGCTTAGATTTAATTTTCATAGTCTTCTAAAAATATAATAAAATATCAACGTTTATTTATTTACATATACAATAATTATAGTACAGTATACTTTCAGGTTTGAGTTTTTAATTTTAAATCATACAATTATTTTCATACCTACTAAAATTCACAATTACAAATTTGCAGAACAATCTGTATGGGACTAGGAAAATATATTTTATACTTTTTAGTCCGTTTTAAAAATGTGGTATATTAAATAAAATTTTTCATTTAAATTTTTTAGGCGATCACGCTAGTGTGCGGATAAGAGTAAAAAAAATTGTATAGATATACACACTGTGTTTCAAGGCCGTATTTAGGGGGGAGGTTTTGGGGGTTCAAACCCGCCCCCCCCCCGAAATGTGAAAACTTTTTCCTAATTTTTGATATTGATTGCCAGTGGATGGAAAAAAAGTCAAAATAAAATCTATTGAATGATTTTTAAATATTTTTTAATCGGTTTCTTTCTAAAAAGTCAAATAAAAGAAAAAATTTTAAAAATAAATTTGAATTGAAATCGTACGAAGTTGTGCTACTTGGCCAAAAAGGATATTTTCAGCGGTTTCAACCCTATTTTTCCAAAACGTGACGTAATGTGAAGTTTTTGATCTCAGATTCGTGTTCAGCATGAAAAATTCATTCGCAAACACTAGGAACAATTCACCAAACCCATGCAGGACAGTGTTATTGAATAAGCTTCAAAGTTCTTAATCTTAAAATATAATTAATCCTTTAACCCATTATTGCTCAGAGCACCCGACTCGGAAGATTTCAATGCTGTGACTGCACGAATTTAGGGAATACATGCCAACCTCATCCGGGCTCCTCATCATTGAAAATGGCCCAAATTCCCACTGATAATCATTTGAAAAAAATTAGTCTCTAACTATTTTTGGCATTTTTCATTATCAGTAATGGCAAGTCAATGAGTTATCGAAATTATGTCTTTCACGATAAAAAATGTATTGGAATCCACAATGAATAATATTTATTTGAAAAAATTTAAATTGATTATTCTGTGAATTTTTTTGTCATTTTCGGCCATTTTTTTTAGGTTAAGTTTAAGAAAATTCGGAAACAAAAGTTTTTCCTTAATATTTAAGACATTTATACACTTTTCTCCCTAGTCTGATAGGGTCCATCAAATGCATCATCGTATTTAATTTATTGTATTTAAACATCAGTTTCATAAACATTTTATATGAATATTTTCGTCGAATGAAAAAAAATCCTGGCTACGGCCCTGCTGTGTTTATATAACTATTCTTTCAGCATTTATTTAATTCAATGTTACTCATACGCACCGTTGAAAATACAACTTTTTACTTTGAGAAAAAACAAGTAAATTTTCCAACTAATAAGAATCTTCTCTTAAAATAAATCAGTGTTGAGAACAATTTAATATGGATCCAACTTTGCTACTTAGGAATTTATTTCCTAGAATCGCCTGAAGTTGCTGAAAAATCTCCCAAGGAGGTCAGAATACAACATGGAAACAATTATTTTTACTGAACTCACATAAAACTGGATTCTTTCTATTATTTCATTTATTTCACAGAAAAAAAACGGCTTAGTTGAGGTATCAGTGACTAGGTGACCAAATTCCGGTCTCTACTGAATCAATAAACAACTAAGTATTAAAAAAAATAAAATATAGTTTTTCTATATTTCCCAAATTGTAACCTTTATCTTGTCACTACTGTATGAATGGACTCGTATGTATGCATGCAAATACATTGTTGCCAAACAACAACAAAAATAACAAAATAAAACAATTTAACTAGGCACACATATACTGTAAGTATATATTAGGCAATTGTATATGCTTCTAAATATAATGTATGCATAAAGTACTTAGTATGAAGATTAGCAAATAAACTTGCAGGCAAGATGTTGTTTTGTTTGATTTTCATTTAGGCTGTAAAGGATTTTACAACTATAACTACAGCAGCGAACAGGTGCAATTGGCACAAGTGTGTCCTGCCTGCAATGACATGCATGTATCTGTCATTAAGCGAATGTGTGAGTGAGTTGTGAGTGAGTATATAAGTGTGTGTACTGTGAATTTAGTTTTAGGTGAGATGGCATGTCAACGAAAATTACGAAAGGTCCTTGAAAGAAAGAAATAAACAAACAATCAAAAGAACCTCTTCCATAATGCATGTTCGAGACAAATACAAGTCAGCAGAAATGTAATGTGTTGATGTGAATGTTTGCTCACAGTAATTATAAAAACTTAGCTATATAATTTCAAATTGAGTTGATGCAATTGTTGCATCAAAATGTGACGCAGCAGTAAATTCATAAAATATTACTCATATTATTGTAATATAATGTTTGAAAACAGGAAACTAATGAAACTGAAAATGAATGCGAGTTACTCTAGAATTTTTCCGAATTATACAAAAATTTATGTTTCAATATTGTTTTATTACCTTTCAAAACATCTGGGCAATTTCCATTTACTGGTGTTGAATCATCACCACATAGACAGCGTAGAGTGGAGTCTCTTGAATCTCTAACGCAACTTGATTTCGCTATGCAGTCATCATGATTATTACATTCTCGTCCTCTGACTGTAATAATAACAAGAAAAAATTTTGTTTTAGTTAAACTTATAATACAAAAATAAATATTTGCGGTATTCACAAGGTGTTTTATTCGGTGTGGTATCCTCTCATTTGCCATAAATTCCCTAATTTTTCCCACGAAATTATAAATTTTACGATAGAATACGGCAGCTTGTGAACACCTTAATTGTGTGAAGAAAAATAAACAAGAGAACTCAAAAAGGATTTAAATACATGCATACATATATAACTACATATGTAATATACAAACACTCTGTTGAAATATGAACAAAAAATTATTTTTAGTCACGAATTTCGCAACTCATAAAATTTATTCAGTTATTTGTTTCACTTTTTTCTTCGTTTTGTTAATATTCATATTTATTTGTTAAAAAGTAAAAGCCTGTCATAGTTTTATGTATTTTAACCTTTCTATATTTCATTACGACAGTTCAAACAAAGAGTGGAGAAATATATCACGGAATTAACCTTATTCTGGACGGTGCGAATTTTGATACAAAATCTTTCATCTATTGAAGGAAATGCGAAAATACTTGAGGATTGAGAGCTCCTCGAAATGTTTCCATGACAGCTATGACATTTGGTGATATTTTTAAATTGCTCCCTGAAGGTGAAGATGCGGTAGAAGGAAAGCCATAGGCACGATGTAAAATATTGCGCTCAAATATTGTTTTCATGTCCTCGAAACGCCTTCAAAATTACAGTGAATGCAATATAATTTGCCGTCAGGAAGTTATGGACAGTATTTATGTCTAAATGCTCTTTAGAAAATCATTCACAATATTCACTCACTATTCGAAAGAAAACACTGTACAACAATTTTGTACCTTTTAAAAATCACGACAAGTTTGGTAGTTGGAATATATGTTTTATGGGTGTTTTTTCTTTGACACATTTTTATCAAAAACATTTTTGCCGAAGACAGTAATGCGTTTTCTTTTCGCCTTTCACAGTGTCTTAAACAACTGGCGAAGAACCAGGAATAAGGTGACCTAAAATGACTGTAGCTCCGAAAAACCTGACTTCAGATTCGTGTTCAGTGACCTCAAAAACATTGAGAATCGTCAACAGAAACCACGTGATTTATTTACTGGGTAATTTTTTAAATTGCTTTTTACGAAACAATAACGAAATAACTTATTTTGGTCAATTTTCACTTTCAACTTTTAACACATTTGGAGTTTATCCAGGTTTTGGTTAGGTTAGATGAGCATACTGGTTTAGACATCCTTTTCGTTTATTTTAGAGTGCTACAGCCATTTAAAATTAGTCGAACACCGGAATGACAATGGTAGTTTTAAACCTTTTTTTTTCAACTGCTTTGACCTTTTTTCCTAGGTTAGGTTAGGTTGTTGGCCTGTGCATAAAAGAACACACTGAGACCTATTGGTCCATTGAGATACCCTTGGGGCGACTATGGTCAGGCACTGGCCAAAACTATCTGGCGATAGCGCAAGTTGTTTCCATTCTCCACCTGCTCTTCGCGATGTGGGAGTAATGATCTTTAATTAGAAGTATACAGTGGCAAGTGGTATACCTGCATTACCAGTGATAAGTGAATTGCTGAGTGTCGTACCAAGTCTGGCGAGGTCATCAGCCTTACAGTTTCCCTCAATGTCGCTATGCCCAGGCACCTATATAAGGTGCAGGTTGTATGCCATGGATGTCTCGTTAAGAGACGATCTGCATTGTAGGGCAACTTTAGCGTTATTAGCTGGACATTGGAAGGATTTTATTGCCGCCTGACTATGAGTAGAAATGCAGATATCACTACAAGGTATCGCATTACACCTTATCAGATTTGCGGCTTCAGTGATCGCAAGCAGCTCTGTCTGAAAGACGCTGCAATGATCAGGAAAACGAAAGTGAGCCGAAATGTTCAGGCGCTCAGAGTGAACTCCACCCCCAACCCTACAATACAACTTTGAACCATCAGTACAAAGGTCGATGATATCAAGGCGTATCACATTACTCGCACTCCACTCTTGGGTAGATGGAACATATGTTCTGAAGCTGTTACCAAAGGATAGCGGGGAGAGGGTGAGATCGACAGAGAGTGGAAGAAATTTAGTTTCACTAAGTATCTTACAATGACCATAATTTGTGAGGGACCACCTACGAATCGCATTCAGTCTCACTGCAGATATTAACGCTGAGGTCTTTCCAACTAGATCTATTGGAAGGAGATCCAAGATTGTGTACAGCCACATGATTACATTGGGCCATTTCTTGCCTATAGCTGACCTGCACGCATAGAGAGCTATTGTGGCTTTACGTATTCTTTCTGACGTGTTGGCACGCCAGTTGAGTTTCCTGTCCAGGATGAGATTTGGCTTGTTCCGAGACGATAAGTGAACTATCATTTAGAGTTGGTGGATCAAAATTTTTATAGAGTACTTGCGAGTGAATATAACTTAATCTGTCTTGGATGCATTGACCGATAGTCCTCGGTGATTGCACCAGGACCACAAGAGATTCAGAGCTCGTTGCAATAAGTCTACAAGTGTACAAAGAAATTTCCCCGAAGCGGCGATGACAACATCGTCCGCAAAGGCAAATACTTTGCACCCTGTTTTTTCAAGTTTCGTTGGGAGATCATTTACAGAAATATTCCAGAGGAGCATTGCCTACCTTTCATAAAATTTGTCATTAGATTAAAGCTATTTTTGTTCGTTTAAAAAATTTTAAAATGTATTTCAAAATTCGTATGCAATAAAAAATGTTACCGAAATTTACCACAAACAGTTCAAAGGATGAATAAAAGTAGCTTATTCAAAAAGTAATTAAAACTATGGAGTAAAAGTTCCTTTAACTGGTAGGCGAAAATCAGCATTTTGCACAAAAACCCCATTTTATTTATTCTTTATAATCAAGCGATGATGTGGGTTAAATTAGGGGTGGGAAATATCGGTCCTGGAGTTTGACGACAAATATCGATATGTTAATACCTGCTGCCGAATTTACTTTTTCGGATAGTACTGACGTTGGCGAAATTATAAAGGCAATTGCTTTTAAATCTTCGCAGGCAGAGTAATTTGGCCAAAAATTTTACAATATCTTCCTCAAAACATAGAACGCATAAGTAAAAAGAGCCAATGTTGGAATCGAACTTTTTCATAAGAGGATATGGAGATCGGCCACATACAAGAGAACAGAAACGTCGGCATTGGCTCTCTGTGTTTAATCTCAAAACTAAACGCCCAATCAACCCAAACACAAATAGCACACAATCAGGCAAAACATCAAAAAAAGATAAAAATTCAGATTTGATTGGAAGGCAGTGCTGCAAAAAATGGGACAAAAAATGTAGTCAATATCGATATTTATCGATAGCCTTAGGTAAAATGTTAATACATAATTTATGCTGGCTGTACACCACTGTAGATATCATTTAATGGCGATAGTTTTTAATTAATGTTATTAAAATATATTAAATTACAATTTGGTAGTCTCAATTGCGGTATTCCATATCAAATCGAATAAAAAGTTTTTTTTTTTTTGATATTACCCGTTCTCTTGGCCTTAGTGCGCTCGAAAGTGAATAAAAAATTATAAATAATTTCCAAAGTTATCGACAAATTGTTGTTGTTTTCCTATGAAAATTATGTCTTAATATCTGATCCAAGATTAAAATATAAACTTATAATAAAATATTAAAGAATAAGAGCTTTCTGTATTCAAAACTTTTTTTCAAAATATCACGATAGATATTTTTTTAAATCTATTGTCTCTTAAATAAATTAAAAAGAATGCAAGTTTTTAGTTTTTAAAATAAAAATAGGTTTATTCCCACAAAAATAGGTGAGATTTGGCGTCGAAACATGTAAAATACCATCCTGGTTTCAGTCGTTAATATGTGAACATCAGCGGATAAAATTTTATCAAGTACAAAAATAATGTTGTTGAACTTTTGATCGAATTAATATGAGATACCTCAATGTTATTACTTCTATTTTAGTCAATGAATATGAATGTATGTATGTATGTGCACGTGAGCGACCAAATAAAGTATTTCTTGTTAATTGAATTCAAAAATATATTTACTGATTTTAATTTATATTTTCACGCACACAATTTGTTTTTTCTAAATGAGCTATAATTTGTATCTTATTTGTATTGATATTGATTTGTGTTTGTGATTGCTAGACGTAAACATAAAGGAAAATTTCTCGAATAAGCTACAATTGGTATCTCAGTTTCATTGTTATTTATTTAGCTTTATGATTGCAAGTTTGACACATGCTTTTATTATAACTACTCATTATTATTTACGTTTTAATTTAATCTCAATTATAGTGATAGATATGTTTATTTATGTACTTATGCACTTATAAATTTAATTAGCTATATAGTTATTTTATAGGTGCGAATATAAGTTATGTATATTTATTTATGTACCGAAATTTTACTTAAAAGCACATAGCATTACGCATTGGAATCAATCATAAAGGATATATATATTATTGCAGTGCCGTAGCAACTCTGTTTTCCTAGAAGGGGAATTCAATTTTACGAATTTTAACTTTTTTTTGTATATCTATTGTGCCCGGCACTATTGACAAACATGACAATCATGTGTCAAACGAAATATGAATTTGAAAAAAAAATTACTTGACATGTGACATAATAGAGCAGTGTTGTCAAATCTTGGATTTCAAATTTCACTACAAATCATAAAAAACGCGTTTTTTGTGAAAAAAATTCACCAGATTTAATTAAGTTATTGATATTCATATATGAATATATATAGTATATGTGGCCCTATAAATTACATTTCGTTATGATATTGCTAGATCAGTTTTTAAAAACAGAACTATTTAAAAATTAATGAAATTTTAATGTTAGTAAATGTTCGTTAAAAGTAATTGTTATTTTCAGAAGAAAAGACTGAACAAATCAAATGACCACGTAAAATAAGAGAAGAATATTATTGAGCGACGTAAACAGAGTGTTCAAGTCGAAAAACTACTGAAAAATTGCAAAGTGGAGCTATTTTAAGAAATGTATTGAAATGTTCTATAAACTATAAAATTATTTTGTTGCATTTGCTGTCGATTGTCCTTTAACTTTTTTCCATCGTTGGTTCCCTTTTCCGTTCTTTTCGACTACATACATATTCCATTAAAAAAACATGAGAAAAAATCGTTTGAGGGGACTATGCCTCCTCTTGCCGCTATGAAACTACGGCACTGAATATATTTCTTTCCAAAGATTTTAGTAAACTGAAAGAGAGTATTCTTACAGGATATGTTTTTGACTGAAAACTCTTGTTCATGTTTAACGAAACCACTTGTCAGCAACAGGAGACTTCGTTTGACTGGAATCCAAATGGAACTCAATGTAGACTGTTTAAAAAATATCTGGAGATTTTTCTTGCATTAAGGATCTTTTGTGGATGAAACCAAATACAAATTTATAGATACAATGATATAAAATGGTGAATATTGAAAAGTTGTCGTTTTGACGTAATTAGTGAAAACTTATCTAGTGACCGATGAATATCTCTGGATTTATGCCGAAGTTATTCAGCTTTGAATATGATGAACTAAGTGCGTTATAATTTTGAAAAGTACTCTATGTTCTATTTTAACACTGCGAAATTATTGAATAATATTTTCAACAATAATCACAAATTCAAATTGACACTTACAAATTAGTTCTTGAGTTGGTTGCGGATTATTGCTGGATTTTCCAAATGTTGTCAAAGCAGTTGAACTCACACCAAATAGTACAATGAATAAACCAAAGCGCATAGTTAAACTGCCGCACGGTTTGAAACGTTTCAGTGGCTGCATTTCTCACTACAATTAATTTTTTTTTATTTGTCAAAAAATTAAATAGTTATATAACTTGTAAAGAAAGGTTTGCCTTTACAAATATTTTGGATTACTATTTTCAAGTGATTATGTATTTTGGGGAATTAAATACGTTCCGTGAGACTACCGTGTTCGTTGTCGTTAACTTTTAAACTGCAGTAGTAAATAGCATCAATTTCAGAATTCAAATAATGAACAGTTCTTTTGAAATGCCTTCGTATAAATTTACAACCCATGAAATAGACTTGATTTGTTGAATTTGTTTTATTTTATTTATTTAGTTTTTTTTGCAAAATATGAAAATAGTTAATATTTATTTTCAAATTTCAATTTACTCTGAATAACTAAGCGATAAGAAAATATTTTTATATTTGCTTTGATAATGTTAAATGTAAAGTTACATATGTAAATCGTAATACAATAGCAATGCAATATATTGTTCATGTGTTATGTCCAATGTTTATTTATGTTATTGTAAGGAGTGAGATCGAAAAAATCTTAACATATATAAAATTCAATAATTTTTAAACGGTTGATCTGAGAGTTTTTATTTTTTCTTTATTTAATTGATAATATTTTACAAATTACAGAAAAATAATATAACTTTTATAATTCTAAACACTATTTATGAACTCGTGGATCTTTTTTGGTAAGCCTTCCATTAGAGATTTGATACTTGTTTCAGACACCTTTTTGGAACAGTTTGCCCATCTCCTTTTAAAATCTTCGATATTTTGGGACACCTTTTTTGTGCTCTTTAAGTTTCTTTTCACAAGAGCCCAATATCTCTCCACTGGTCTTAGCTCCGGACAATTTGGTGGATTGGACTCTCTTGGTACAAAAACTATGTTATTACTTTGGTAAAACTCCAGAGCTTTTTTGCCGTAGTGACATGATGCCAAATCGGACCAAAAATATGTGGACACATTGTGCTCTCTTATGAAAGGAAGAAGTCTTTTTTTCAAACATTCTTTGATGTATATTTCGGTATTTATAGAGCCCACTGTAACAAATGACTTGCTTTTTTTGCCGCAACTGCATATAGCTTGCCATACCAGGAATTTTTTAGGAAATTTTGTCTGCTTTTGGATTCTAAATTGTTCTTCGACATTTCGAGCATCTGCAACATAAAAATTTTGACCCTGAAACCGGAAGCTGCGTAAAATCTGCCAGTACATACTTTTCGTCGTCCATTATACAACATGAATATTTTTGTATGAAATTCGATTTTAATTTCCGAGCCCTACTTTTGGCGTCTAAATTTTTTGCAGCATTCCTATCTGGAACTTTTTTGACTTTATATGTTTTCAAACCTGCATTGGCTTTAACTTTTCACACCAAATAGTCAGAGGACTGGGCTAACCGGGCAGTTTTTCTACCAGATGTGTTTGGAGATCTTTTCAATATACTTTCTATTTTCTTGGCTTTCCCAATATCATGTGGTCCTTGTTTTCTTCCTGAACCAGGTTTCCTATCGATAGTCAAATTCTCCTGAAACTGTTTAATAACAATGGAAACAGTTTGGCAGACCTTCAATTCTTTGGCCAATTTTTTGAAGAACCACTTTGGATTTTTTTTTAAATTTTTAATAATTTTAAGACGTACTTATTTTTCTTCACTCATTTTGATCAAACTCACAATAAATCAACATGTTTGTCATTAAAAATAACAACCGACATATTTTTCAAAGATAACTAGATCAAAGAAATTTTTAAATTTTACACCCAGAAAAAATTATTAGGTAAAACGTGTGTTAAGATTTTTTCAATCTCACTTTTTATATAATCTCCGTTGTTCTTATTACATAACTCACTCTATTTCATATAAATTTTTAGATTTGTATTTATTTTATTCTATTATAATCACTTTTTTCCTCAAAAAATTTTTGTAAATATAGTCGTGCAAAAATTTTTGTAAATATAAAGTTTCTAACACATTATGGGTCCACGTCTGATTCACTACAAGTTATGAGCACTAGTTAACGGAAAGCATATAGAAAATACTACGCCAAAGGATCCGGTGGCATTTGATGCAGAAGATAAAAAGGCGCTTGCAAACATTATCCTGCACATTAGATCACGTAAGGCATTGTAAAAACTCAACGAAGGCCTGGAACAAACTAAAAGAGATTCACCAGCCAAGAGGACTGTTGTATCTTAGTTTTTCTGAAGGTGATTAATTATATTGCGGATCACATAAATAAGACCGCTCAATTAGGTGTGATCCTGAAAACATTAATTACGAATTTAAGTGAAATAAAAAAGATTGTTTTGGGGTTCAAAAAGCGAACAGGATCAAAGTGCATAATTTGTTTTACAGAGATTTAATTTAATACAAATAAGGTTTCTAGAAATGCGAATAGGCACATTCATACAAAATATATTTAATTGAAATGGAGAATCATTCTATCCATTCAACAATTTAAGCACAAAACATATCTTCAATATAGCTCTTCGACTTTCAAGTGAAGGCAAATTGTTTAATTTTAAACGATCTTTATAAGGAGGAAGTTTTGTTAAGTGAATCAAACAAAAGAAACTGCTTTTGAACGGACTCCAAGTGAAATTTACAAACGGACATGTGAAATTTACAAAGTTTTAGTGCTATAAGGATCATCAAATTCATTAGACTATTTCCTAACAAAACCTAAAACCGCTTTGGCTTTATTTATGCATGTGTTTATGCGTAAATTTAACGAAATTTAAGAAAGTTAAATCACACTGTAACAGATTCGTAGTCGCTGGTGAATAATGTGTTATGTAAAGCTATATAGCCATTCCAGATTGAACGTAATAAAAAAACCAAATCTCGGCCTGATCATTTTAGATTTGTTTCAAATTTTGTAAAGGTATACGAAAAAAATCCGGTGCGGTTTTCACCGGAGTTGCCAGAGCGAACCAAATCTCCGAAATTGACTGTATCGATTCACAGAATCGTCCATAACTCAGTCAATATACTACCGATATGCATGTATAAGGTACCGTTGGAAAGGTAACTAAAATAATAAAAATAAATTTCTTATTTTATGCTATGTTAAAATATTAAAAAACTCATATCTCCTGAACTATTTGAGTCACCACCTCGAATAAAAAGGCAAAGAATAGGTAATTTAGTCTTCTTAACGGAACACAAAATTTTAAATTTTCGGGACTATGATACGAATTTTGCAAATTAAATCTTAATGAATTAATTTAAAAAATAATTAATTTTAAAAAATAACAAAATTAAATTATATTATATTTTGTAGCCCGTCTTATTACCTTTTCAACGGTACCTTATACATGCATGCCGGTTGACTGAGTTATGGACGATTCTGTGAATCGATACAGTCAGTTTCGGAGATTTGGTTCGCTCTGACAACTCCGGTGAAAACCGTACCGGATTTTTTTTGTTTACCTTTTTTTTGGGTTTGGTCTAAAATAAAACCATAGGCAAAATTAAAGCCAAATCTGAAAGGATGAAGTCGATCGCTCGTTACGTTCAATCTGGAATGGCTGTATACATCTTAAGCAAACATTAGTACCTGGGAGATGGAAAATCCTTTATAAAAAATGAAAGGATGCAAGAAGAGAAAGGCGAGAATGTCGAGTCTAGCTATAATCATCAGGCATTTTTAGTACGAGCAAAGGAAAATCGTTTTGTTATCGACAACAATAGCGAAAATAAGAGCTTCAATCAGAAAAACAAAAACAGTAACAAAAAACCCAATCACAGAAATGTGAATCTAGTGGAACTTCCAAAACTCAAAGTTCAGATGATATGGTTCGTAATGGCTAATGTGTTATCAGCGGAGCGACTTTCGATCAAAGCAAAGACCGAATAGCGTTAGTGGGGTGATTATTATGTTGAAGCGGAAGAAGGAGGAGAAGTTCGGATTGATAGTGGGGAATATGTGCTAAAGTTGGAAATTCTGTATATATGTTAACTCTTTGCAAAGTAATTTTGCCATAATTGAAAATCGAAATGGAAATTTTATTAAAGGCAGACGAAAATTGTGGATTACTTGTATTTAAAGATAAAGTGAAGCAATAGTATGGCATTATCGTTTGGGGAAATTCCAAATCAATGCGTTACATGTGCAAAAAAGCTAAATATGCCGTTAAGTCGTTTCCGCAACAGTAATAAGAATGAGACACATAAGCTTGGTAGAAAATTATCAATTGACGATGGATGCGGAAATACCAACATCAATATCTGTAGTATGGGGTTTTGTGGCGTTGTGCATTTCTTGATTAATATTTATACATAACACTGTGCAACAACAAAAAAATCGAGCTGACGATTTCACATGTATTTTTGAGTAACTTGGTGTCACTAAACTCGAATTTGAAGTCCGTTTTCCTTCATAACGTCAGGTATTCGAGATAACGGCATATGAAAAATTGCCTTTGATTTCCTCAACCGTTATCTCGAAAACCTGACATGATGGATCAAAACGGTATTTAGATTCTAGCTTAGCGACTCGAATTTACTTGAAAATGCATATGAAATCGTAAAGCTAGCTTAAGTTATATACAATTATGATAAAATATAGCTACATGTACGTTATGCGAATCTAAATTCTATGAAATTTGCAATAGACAGTATTTGAAAGTTACATCAAACACACGTTATACATTATTAAAGTGAAAACGAATGATACAAGTTGGTACAAGTTTTACAATGGGTCGAATCAATGTTTCTTCAGAAGTCTTCAATTCAACAACTGTTACTCTGCCGTCATCTCCAGGAAGACACATGGCGGAATATTTCTGTCTCTGATTGCCACTTAATCTTTTTTCTGGGGTGCCATGCCATATTTTGGCATTTTATGAAGGTTGTGGTAAAAAGTCGCAAAAACTCATAACTTTTTTTCTCATCATTTTCATTACATTTTTAGGTATAAGAAAATGGCAGATTAATTTTTTATCATATCCATTAATAGTGTAAAGTTTTTTCTTTAATATGAGACCAAAAATAAAGATCTAGCTTTAGTATCCGCTAAGTTGTTACACTTTGTATGTAACATCTTGTTACCTATGTTAATACTACCGAGAGGATATTGCAATTTTAGAAGCTCACACAGCGAGATCCATTACCTAATTAGAATACCATATCCTGTGTATTTAATATGATGAGGGATCAATGGTAAGTAAACCCATATACTTTTGGATTCAAACCGGGATAGCAGATTTTTTTAATTTTGACTAGCTAGATTTTTCATCGACCCCATAGTGCAGTGCAATTATTTATATTGTAAATAAATTAATGTAGTTACAGTAATTAAAAACTGAAATCAATGTATATACTTATATATCTGTTTAGTTGTTTAGTTGGAAAAATATGTATTAATAATTCAAATTTTCAGTAGTCAAAAAAAATTAAATTTCATTATATATATCCGCTTTTTCAAACAAAATTCAGAAAAAAACTCGAGACTTCAAGGAGTAGAAAATTTTCAATTATGTATGTCTGTATAAATCTATATGGTCAGAAATAAGACTCGGTGTTCAGTGAATTATGGGTTTATATTATATTAATTAATACAATGTGGCGATGTCATGAATTAATATATGCGTACAGTTCCCAAAAATTGTTTTCAGACCAGAATTTTTAGAATGAATGGTAAATGTCTGGTAACTATACCATTTTTAAATGCTTCACCGTGTTTACGACTCATGTAAAGTATTTATTTTGTTTTTAACGCTATACAATTAATGAACAATATTGTTGACATAAATCATAAATACAAATTATTTGTTTGTTTATAGTTTCAATTAAACATTATCACTTACTAATTGGTGCTTGAGTTGGTTGCGGATCGTTGCTTGATTTTCCAAATGTTGTTAAAGCAGTTGAACTTACGCCAAATAGTACAATGAATACACCAAAGAGCATAGTTAAGCTGCCGCACTGTGTGAAACGTTTTAGTGGCTGCATTTTTCACTACAATTACTTTTTTTTTAACTTCAAAGTCTTTTTAAAAAATATGGTATTTAACTAAATCAAAATGTCACAAAGTTTAAGTCGTTAAGTTGTAAAGAAAGGTTTGCCTTCCAAAATTTTATGGATTACTCTTTTTCAAGTATGTAAATATTTTTCGACCGTGCTGCACTTAATTTATAATCGTTTCCGTTGCCAGATTGTGTTTTTTCGGATTTTAAATACGCTTGCAGTCCAACGCAAAGAGTGAATGTCTACGAACGGAATTCAGTAAGTGTGGAGGTTCCGTGTCCGTTTGCTTTGAAACAGCAGCTGTAATACCACTTTCAGAATTCAAATCGTGAACAGTTCTTTTGAAATGTCCTCGTATAAATTTCCAAACCATGAAAAATACTTTCTAAGATAGACTTTAGTTTTTGTTTTAGTTTTTTTTATTTCTTTTCAGAATTTTGTTTTTTTTTTAAATTCAGAAAAGTTTTTATTTTTTTTTAAATTTGAATTTACTATGAATAACTCAGGGATTAGAAAATATATTTTTATTTGGTTTAATAACTTTAGCCGACCTTCTCGCTGTAACGTTCTAAATGCAAGTGAATATTTTTTCAGCTAACTCATAGTTTAAGTTCGGTTTTCTGCGCGGGCTCTACTCATACAACTCATATGTCGAGGTATGGAGAAGCACCGTTGCCTCGCACCGCAACTGGACTATGGGCCAAGGAAACCAATTTCATAGACAAATTCATTTGTGGTCGCCGTAGCCTAGTAGTTAGTGTGTTGGACTGCTACCGTGGGTGCCCGTGTTCAATGCTCGGCACAGTCAAAAATCAATAAAGGTTAAGGGGGTGATTGTGAGCTCTGGGTCACTTGTTTTGTTGCTGGCAAGTGAACAAAGAGCTGCACAAACACTGCTTCGTTTAGTTTAAAAACTCAAAATTTTAACCCCTCCCTCTTCCTCTGGCGTTCGAACTAGGACAACTTGTGAGTCTGTAGTCTTTTATGATGGCTTTTCAACGTCGATCGTCTCCTGGAACGCATTAGTAACGCAGCCGGCCTAACTTTCAGTGTTTTTACCTACAATTCCAAAAATTGACCCTCAAGGTGCAAACAGAAGATATTGACAGATTCGAAAAAGATTTTGGAAGCGTGTTTCTGATATGGGTGGGCCACTCTTCCCGGGCAGTCGTTTCCGATCAGAGAAAGAAGTTTAAAATGATCCAAAGGTCACCATCAAAAGTATTTTGCGAGCCAAGCAACAACAACAATCAGAACAGCGAATATAGAAACAACAACGATCACAACATCATCACCTGTGATACAGGTCCAGTGAAGTTGCTTATGGTCTGTAATATTCGCACATACAGATACAAAAATTGATCAAGTGCTCGATGCGATATGAAAACAATCAAATGATTTCAGTGGTGGGACAACAAAAAATTAAAGTAGTAATGATTAAGCATAACAAAACACACAAACAGCAATGCCTGATCAGGCACTGCGAAATGTAATCAACAACAACAATTTTTGTGTTTGTTGTAAAGAGCCAATTGAGCTACTGGCACAAAACATCAACAACACAGCCAAACAAATATTCTTAGCGCGCAACCGCAACACCAAATATTCATAGCAATGAAATGATTTCGGCAACGAGGCAAACACAACAAATGTGATCGAGGAAAAAAACACAAACAAAAATTCATGTGTGGAATTCAGGAATACAACAATTCTTGTGTTTGATGTAAAATATTAAAATACAACAAACACATGTATTTTAGAAGAGCCAAAAGACCCATTATAACAAACACAATTTGAAAACCTTTTTGTATCTGCTTTTATTAAATGTGTGCAACACGTTTTCGCTTTCAACAGGAAGTGGCCGTCTTCCGGCCATCTTTTTGTTCTTTTTTACAGAGTGGTTTTTCATTGGTATAAAATTACATACTAAACACAGAGGTGCATTTGTTAATGTTTACAATACTAAACACTGAGGTGCATTTGTTTATGTTTACAATAAGTAAATAGTTATGGGAATAAAAACTCTTATCACTCTAACTCTTATCTGCTAAGTTTGAAGGAATCGTATTGCAACTTTCTGTGATAAAGTTCTTTGAAAATATCTCATGTGTGTATGTGTTGGCTATCGTCCAATTTTTATGATATCATAGCTTATCTCAACTGAGTATGCTAAGTGTGGTTGAAATCCTACAACGACTTATGCAATTTAAGATTTTGCTCAAAAAACCATTGTCTGTGGCCCATAGTGCATTGTCGTCCATAGCTACCGTATAAAGTACATAGGCTATAAATTGCAAAAGCAGCAACAAAAAAGTGAGTTGAGTAAAAGAAAGTGTAAGATTTAACTAGTTTTGTTGTTGTTTTTATTTCATTAACTAGCGCTTTTCGTGCATTTGGTTACCGAAGCGCATGATTGTTGCAAAGTACGACCTCGTCCTCGTCCGTATATACGAAAAATTAATTTACGAGGATAATGATGACGAAGTTATTGTTTACGGTGCTGTACTAGAGTTTCTTATACCTACTACGATTGTACGGTTATATAGCTTACATTTTAGAGCTTTAGACTAGCTACAACTATTTTATACAATAAAACATACACACACACATACACACAAACAACAAATTGTTATTACAACTTCACAACAACAAGTTCAGGTTGTATGTTGTTGTACTAGAAGAAGGTACAAACAAAAAAGAAAAGAAGTTTGTGTGCTTAGCACTAATTACACTTTGCATACTTCATACTAACTACACATGTATACCTAGTACTATATTGCATATATATATATATATATATATATGTATATAAATATACTTGAATTCTTAGTTCTGCTCTCATTCTTTAGTAAGGAGAAAAATTTAGATTTGGTTCTGATTTGAATTCTTTTACTTCTAAATACAAACATATATAGCATGGTATGCTAGAATAGCGAAGAGTTGTTGTAATTAGATGTGATTTCCAAATAACGTTTGCAACGTGACATTAATCATGAGAATTTGACTTAATTTTTTTTTATTGCTAAAACAAAGCAAAATAGCAAATTGGTAATCATGGAAACACATGATACAAATAAATTAAAATGACTATCAAAATTTTTTTTATATTTGTGTATTCACGAGAGTGTGTAGAGTTGAATAACATAGAGTTAAATCAAAATATTAGCGAGCTAATGCAATGCATACATAATTCATAATCGAATTCGAGGAAATGAATTCAATTAATCATTGGTTTAGGCTCGCAAATAATAATCAATTGGAATCAATTGCTCCCTACAGCTGGTATCTACTGGTATTTATTATTATTTTAAATCATTTAGAAAATTGTCGTTGATATCACTAAAAAGATTCAGGGAAATGTACCGTGAAGAAAAATGATTATCACTAACGAAAAGTATGTTATGCAAAAACACTTTCACACCAGAAATTGACATGTACACCAGTATAGGCTTTTGAACTGAATCCGAATCCGACTTCTAAAACTACGACGAAGAGATAATGGGCGTCACTGAGTACTATCTGTGCAGATGTTCTAATTTTTCTAGAATCCGACTTTCAGCTTTAAGTAGTTATGAGATGAAAATTGAGCAACTTTAATCTATGTATCCAAATGAACTTCTTATATTGGCGATGCGGAAGTTCGCATATTAAAATGAGACAGTGTACAAGTGCAATGGTCAACAAGTGTCTGGCGTTTGTGCGCAAACCTCCCTTACAAAAAAAAAAAAAAAACACAATAAACCCGAACCCATTTCTGTTTGACAGAATCTGCATCGTTATTAAAAGAAATTTAAGTTGAAGCACAAGTTTTGTAATCCGCACCGAAAACGGCAACAGCCACACCATAAAATGTGCTACCAAAACACAGCAAACGCTAATCATTACCATCCCTAGAAGACAACGTCTTTTGCATTACTTGCTTGCAAAATATGTCACGCAAACTGAATTCGCCAATTCTATCGTCCATAACACGTGCTGAAGAGAAGCTCATTTAAAATGCGCCAGTGGGACTTCTAGCTACTTCACTAAAAAAAACGAGTTATGAGCGAAAAACAAATCCCATCCCACAACTGTAGACACTCCATCATTATACGAAAATACAATGTAAGCAACGTAATTTAATAATATTGAAAGAAATGTTTTTAATATTTAAATATACTTAAGTATATGGTAATGAAATATTCATAATATCATCTATAGACCTCGCTTAACAGGGGGGTAACGTTCCTGGAAAATGCCGTGTTAAGCGAAATCGTGTTGAACTATAAAAGGAACCAGTGATAAAATGTAACAAAATCTTAAAATACACCCAAAAATATTTATTTTTTTTATTTTTATGACATTTTTTTAATGGAAATTATAGATACAATAAACAAAAGCATCGATCGACCCCTCAACTTGATATTTTTCTCTTGTTTGTGCGCCAAAAACTGACAACGTGTCTAGTTAAGCGTTCTTTTACGTACGTTAGTACATTCTGCAATCCAACAACGAAGGAAAGCATTTTTGTCTGCAACCGCTAAAAATTTATTTTCCAGACAAAAACAAGCCTAGCGACCTTTAAATTTCAATATTTTTTCATGAAAATTTTAGTAAGTCTTCCGCAAAGTGCACCTTTTTCTTTTTGTGTGCCGTCCATAACGAGCAAAAAAATTGGTTTTGCTTCCGATATCGTCTTAGAACGAGGTTTTGTTAAACGAAAAAATTGAAAAGTGAAAGAGCAAGGAAGAAGTACGTGTTAAGCGAGGTCTACCTATAAAGATTTTTAATTAAATTTGTTTGTTTCTTAATTAATTAAGCAATTTACCTTAAATATTTTACAAAATTGCTTCTAAATTTCAATAAAAATATGTTTCGATTGTTGTCGCAAAGCTTACTAACAAAAATATTTTCATCGCAAAGTTGACGAAAATTGAGACGACCTCGATAGTCTAGTAGGTAGTGCACTAGACTTTAATCCGGGAGGATCCCGTCTTCGTCTGGTGGTTAATTTTCATAACTTTCTTATATACATTATCAATATAAAGTATATGAGAATTATTGGTTGCCTAATGGCAAAACCACCAAGCCGATGAAAAATTGCCACACTGCCGACAATTGTCGTAAGCCAAATTTGCGAGAAATATCACTAAAAATTTGTTACAGAATCGCAGTATCTTTAAAATTATCGTTAACTTCACTTAGTGGTCTGAAAATTACCGCAAACTAGTTACAGAATCGCACCCCAGGTAGCTCACCGGATTTAGCCCCCATAGAGCACCTCTGGCATATTATGAAATGGCTAGTTACTCAAAACAAGCCAAAAAATAAAAAAAATCCTCGTTGGAGCTCTGAACAAAGTTTGGTATTAAAAAAATTACCAATGATATCCTTAAAGTGCTGGTCAACTCCATACCATCCAGGATAACGGCAATAATAAACGCTAAAATGGAGGCAATATCGTACTAAACATTTTTGTTTGTGGCTCTAACATGAAACGATTGATTTGTTTTTTAACTTAAAAAAATAACAAGTATTTTTATTTTTACATACTTTTAATTAATACCCTCAATATTTTTGTTTTAATTGAAGAGTAATGAAATTTGTATATAATTAGGGTTTTTTTCGCACTTTTGATTATTTGGTTCCTAAAAAAAAAAATTACATTCACTAAAACAAAATCTGGTTTAAGCCAGATGGGATTTTTTAGTTAGGAAAGAGGAAGAAAAGTAAAGGAAACTCTACTGGGGAAACAGACTAGGGTTAGAATATTCGAAAGGACTTTTAGGAAAAAATAACAAAAAACCCTTCTGGAACAAGAAGAAAAATCTTTAACACTCTATAGCTCACAAGCAGGTGAAAATAGGCCCCACTCATACAACTTTTTACTTATCTGGACCTCTCCTCTTTCTTATTGATAAAGAATTACCCTGAATTTGCATAACTAGTATTTATAAGGTGTTAATATAAAACATGTCGTTGGCGGAACGTAATTGACGACGATTTGTTAGGCACGTAATCAAAATAAAGGACATGAAATCAAATATAAAGGACATGCATACAGGTGCATACAAGTATGCATAGATATACCTATATAAACTGTGGTAGTGTTATCTGTTAGAACATTGATTTATTAAGCTCACATCACAGTACAAAGCCACACCGACTCGTCATGTTCTTCAAAAAGGTGTAGATACACAAATTTCGTTGCCAAAATGTTGTACTCTTATTTTGAGCCAATAATTTATGTACAGTTAAGTTCTTGACTTTTCTAGTCGATTTGAGGTCAAACTATTTGAATGCCTACATAGTGTTTCTACATGTCCAAATGTTATTTGAATGCATCCATATATATGTATATGCTTATATGTATGTGTGTGTGTATTTGAATTCTAATGTAAAGGAAAGTGATTTTAGCACGAAACATTATATTTTATTTTTAGTGAACATAAACATATTTAGTTTTTACGAGTATGCTTTGTTAGTTAGTTCTACATAAGTATAAGCATGTAATTTCATTTTGTTTTTTAAATATACTTTATTTATTTTACAGCACCTTTTTTAATAATACCTTTCGGTGAGTGATTCGGTGAATGAAATGCTTTATTTATAATGCAGAGAAATGAATGGTCGGTCAACTTTTGGCACTGTAATATTTGCATAAAGAAGTAATTGTTTATACGCACACAATACAACCATAAATATTAATTTGGTCGCTTTAACTGCAGTTGGAAAAATCTCCTCGTCCTTTCACCACCTTATTTTGCATATGCTTTTTGCTTTCTGCTTTACAGGAATTTCGTATGGCAATTCGTAATTAAACATTTTCATTAAGCGTTTAATTACCAATTCAAATAAGGTTGCCAAATTTGTCGGAACAAATAATAACTCATATCTGTAATATTGCTATGTATAGTCCAAATATACTTGTGTACATACATACATATGTATGTCAGATACCAGTAAATTACATACATACATATGTATGCATATGGCACTAAAATAAATTATTATTTCGAATTCGCACGAAATTATAAATAAGTGGAACTGCGACACAAATTTCTTATGAGTATTTTATATCGCGGGTAGGTATCATTAAATTAAATACAATGCCACCACTCGTGCCTGCGTACTTCATCAGCGTACGAAAAAAAATTATGAATTTGAGAAATTGTGATTAATGAGTGCGGCCGACAGTGGAAATCCGAATGTGATATTGCAGTGGCTTGAAAAAGAAAAACGGGAAATAAATGCAAATAACATCAGTAAAATTTCGACGCCATAAAAACTTTTTTATTTTTCAGTTTTTCTTTTTTGCGTCTTAAAATTAAAAGTAGTTGAAAAATCTAACACTCAAATGCGAATGCAATTTAATATTACATTATATTTTTTGGGCGGCTAATTGTTTCCTTAAGTTTATATACTCTTTACGAGCACATAGTATGGATTGGTGTGGGCTTTTCACAAACTACAATAAATGCACGCTGCTACACCAAACATGGTCATTTCGATTGGACTTACTTAACATAGATATGCATGCTTCAACCAAATTCGAGTGCATACACAAGCTACTATTTGCTCTAAGTCCAATATATTCAATATTTTACTTACCCTCCTCAGAGCAAATGTATGTACCTTTGAATGCACTTGTGCAAAATGTTTACCTTGTCCAAAAAAAAAAAAAGAAAAGAAATTAACCTTTTCGAGAGTGGCAATCGGTTGTGTGCCTTTTAATTTATCATTTGCAAAATTGGCTCAAGTGCATTATTTAGTATGTACAAATGTATATACTCGTGTATATATGTACATACATACATAGATGCATACAGTATTTTCCTTTTATTGGCTGCACCTTGATTTTGTACAAAAATACACGCATACAAACAATTTTTTTTTTACAAGAAACTAAAAATTGTGAAATTGCCAAAATGTCAGGGATTTAATAAAAATAAAACTTGTGTGGACAATATTAACATGAAATATAATTTATATAAAAAAACTAATTCTATGGTTTCATTCGCAACAATTGGGATTATTTATGGTAATTACTCAGGTAGGCATTAAACGTGGAACATGGATCTAACTTATAACTTAAGTTAGATATTGGTCGCTGAATCCAAATCTGAAAGCGAATAACATTAGATTACATACTACCTGAAGTTCGGTAGGTCAAAATTGAAAATCCTTGTCGATGGTGGAATTTTTTTCTCTGTCAGGCATAGTTTGAAAAATAAAACATTTTCCTATTCAGAAAGGTAATAGCTAAAACTTTGCAAAAGGAAAAACCTTTTTAAAGATTTTTTCAGAAATGATAGCAATTTGAGAAAAAAAATCAAACTTTTACCAAAATTTTGAGTTGTAAAAATTAAAGTGGCAAAATCCCTTGCGTAAATCCAGAGACATCTTGTTCACTAAAATCAAAAGAAAAAAAACTACCACTTACGGGCGTTCTCTGCTGCGCTCATTACAAAACCCCGAAAATACATTTTGTGATTACCTCATGGTTAAAGGCTTAAAATAGTCTTTACCCTTTAACGTCCGAATTTTAACTGGTCTTGGTAGAAATCTTTTGTACTAAACTTTCGGTTACTTAATACTTCCACAATCATGACACCAAATTTCATACCTCTATGTTGATTTGTTTGGCATTTATTAAAGGTTAAAAACAACCACTGGTTAACCCACTAACCAAAATTTTTTGAATTTCATTCTCTAATCTTTTATAAACATACTTGATGAAGAAAATTTCCGCTTAACTCTTTCAGATCTTTTTTTTTTAATTGGGGTCGGTCTATTTTTTTTTTTTTTTGAGTGAAATTTATGATTACTTAAGACTTTTTTTTATTTTTTTTAGAGAGTATTCGCATCTAAGACATGATCTTTTACATGCGCATATTATTATTATAATATAACAACATATTTAGTAAAGTTATTAACAACAAATTGCTTAATATAAGGTAAATGTCGAATAAGATGATGAATTTAATAACAAATTAATATTAAAATTAAATAGGGTTAAAAGTGATCTAGAGGAAAGGAACAAATGAAGAAATAAAGTAATTAAAAGAAGAAAAAGAGAGAAAGAGAGAAAGAGAAATAGACTAGGAAAAATGTTGAAGAACTAAATGCTTAAAGTTTTTGAAATTAGAAACTGTCTTAATGTTAGATGGCAATGAATTCCATAACCTTATAGCGCTAACAAAAAATAGCCTACTTGAATTTCTAAAGTTATGGCTATGGATTTGAAGGTTTATACTTCTGCTTGATTTACAGAATTGAAGCTTTTCATACAAATAATTCGGGCTCTGCATATAAATGAGCCTATGCAAAAAGATACAGTTCCTGACATCAAGGTATCCGAAGAGATCAAGACCAAGAATTTTCTTACTATAAACCGAGATATGTTCGAACTTTTTTACACCATATATGTAGCGAGCAGCATTGTTAAATGCAACGAGAAGTTTGTGTGAAGACCTTGAGTCAAGTTTACTATAAACAACTTCCGAGTAGGTAATTATAGGCACTAGTAGTTGCAACACTAGTTTACGTTTAGTTTCACACGGTACAAATGCAGCAGCCATCCTAAGATTTCGCAGGACCACGTACGCTTTACTCACCACAGAGTTAATTTGATCATCAAACGAAAGATATGAATTAATAATAAATCCAAGGCTCCTGACCTTATTAACGAACTTCAGCTCGGTTCCATTGAGAACAATGGGGGAATATCGGTGTGTAAGTAAGACGCTTGCGAGATAGGCAGAACAAATGATTTAATTGGATTTAATTAGAGCATGTTATCACTGGCCCAATTGCTAATTGAGCATAAATCTTCATTTACTCGTGCACATAAATCCTCAACAAGACCTATAGGTCTAGATAAGTATATCTGGAGGTCATCAGCATAAGCATGCATGAAGACATGACTACAAACAGCAAAAATATCATTTAAAAACATAGTAAAAAGAAGCGGACCAAGAACAGAGCCTTGAGGCACACCTCTGTTTACTGTCTTGTACATCGAATAAGCATTACCAATCTTTACTCTTTGAGATCTACCTTCTAAATAGCTTTCCGTCAACCGTACCGCAGTGTCTGAGAATCCAAAGCATTGTTTCAACTTTCTGCAAAACAGAGAGTGACTAACGCTATCAAATGCTTTAGAGAAATCTAAGAGGCATAATAAAGTGAGATGACCCTTATCATATGGTGTTCTAATATCGTCCAGAATTTTTACAACAGCAGTGGAGCAACTGTGTCCAGAGCGGAAACCAGACTGGAGAGGTGATAAAAGGCTAGACTCACTAAGGTTACTAGAAATCTGTTCAGCCATGAGTGATTCACAGACTTTGGATAGAAATGACAATATACTAATAGGGCGGAAATCAGCTGGTGTTGAGGCCATCGGTATTTTTGCTATCGGAATAACTGTAGCCACTTTCCAAATTTCAGGGAAACGAGAGCTAGTGATGCAGTGATTAATAATGTGTGTCAGAGGGCTGAGAACATAGGGTGTTATGAGTTTTATAAATTTTATAGCAATACCATCTTCTCCGATAGCATTCGATCTAATTTTCTTTATACAGCGAGCCACATCCGTTTCAAACTGGAACCCAGCAGGAGATTTGGTAGTATTCATATGATCAGAGAACTTGGGTGAATTTGATTGAGAACCGCATACAAAGTAATCATTGAGTGCATTGGGATCAATCCCACACACACCGGATTTAAATTTACGCACACCAATTTCCCTTAAATTGGACCATAATTGTTTAGGGGGTAATGAAGGATTCAGCTTGGATGTGAAGAACATCTTCTTTGACTGCTTAACAGTAGATGTAGCTTCATTCCTGGCTTTTTTATAATACTCTCGGTTTTGTTCTGTAGGATTTCTCTTCCATTTATTATAACTTTTATGACGATTCTTTAAGGCTAGCCTCACCGAGTGCGTAAACCAAGGACAAGTGATATTTGTAATACGGCACGCACGTAAGGATACGTGGCTATCATATAGTTTAGAAATGTTTTCGAGAAAGTATTTTAATTTATCATCAACTGAGGTAAGAAACCAACAGTCGGACCAATTTCTGTTAGATAAGCCATTATGCAGTGACGCGAAATAAATTGACTTGTAGTCTCTGTAAGTAAAAGTGTTTTCTGCGACAATTGGAGTAAGATCAATATTCAATGTACAGAAAATTAGATCGTGATCAGAGATGAAAGAGATTTGATCAAATAACAGCACAGAGGAAATACCCGAAACCACAAAGAGATCAAGTAAGCTTGGAGAAGCATTGCTTGCGAATCGAGTTGGCATGGTGGTATTGACTATACTGAGACCAACTTCATCCAAACTACTAGTAAATTTTCTCACATGGCTGTCACTAGAAAGAAGATTCAGATTGAAATATCCACATAAAACTTCTACAACTAACATAAACAAGTTTCAAGACTCTACATATTTGATCTTGAAACTTGTTTGACCTCTATTAAAGGTTGAACAATTGTGCTCCTGAAACTATAGACAAAAATCCGTTAACGCTTTTTCTTCAATTTTTGGATTTTTATATTCTTTTATCTTTTATGAACATACTTGGAAAGTAATATTTTCACTTAGCAAAGAATTGTTAATTTTTTTATTAAAATAATGCAATCAGTTTTGATGATAAATTTTTTGCACATTGCATTTTTGAATTGACTTCAAAGAAAAACGCTCTTAAAAAAATAGCATAAGCTCTAATGATCGGTAATCCAAAAACATAAAAGTACTTAATAGTAGGTTATGTAATTTAAAAACTATTTACTTGCTGTCAAAGTTTGTTCTCTGTTGAATGAATGGGATGAAAGCGATTGTCCAATATATTGTACAAAATCAACGAAGGGGTTAATAAAAATGTTACTTTTTTTTTCAAAAAATAGTGCAAAAGATTTTACTAAAAATGTTTGCACTTAGGCTTTTGGCTGGACTTCAAAAACAAAAAATTAAAAAAAAATACTTAGCACAAAATTTCAAATGTTAGGAAAATAGAAAAAATATACAGCAGAACCGATACATATAGCGTTAATAAGGAATGCTCACGAAAAATTGTATTATAAAATAATCAAGTAAGCCAATCAAATTATGCGAAAATTGAAAAAAACTTCTCAAAAAACAGGTGCTTCTTCAACACTTTTTTTAATAACTTGGATTTTTTTTTTTGCTTTTTTACACTAAATCTGCGTAACGAGATGTGTATTAAACAATTCCGTTTGATTTTTTTGTTTCAGATAAGCCAGTTCTAAGATTAACTGTCCGCCATGGACCATCTATTTTTGGTAGGTGCCGACTAAGACGCCCTCTGGACGAAAGATGAATGAAGAAAAAAAAAAAATTTTGTAGTATCATATTAAAAAAAAATTAAGTTCATAAAAATTGACTGAGTAATAAAATATTGAAAATTCTATTTTTAAAACTTTAAAAGCGTTTTTCTCCAAACAATATTTTTTTGATCGGCCCAGGGGTTAGAAGAAATTCTATAGAGCCGATTAGGCTGAAATAATAAGTTATTCTACACGCCAATAGCTTTCGTAGGTAATAGAATTGTTTATTTTGAATCATTATTTTTTATTTTTTACTCCGATTTTCAACAAAAAACAACGCGATTTTTAGATATTTTTTAATAAAAATATTTAAATCTACTACCTGCCAGAATAACAAGCCTACAGTACAATAATCTATTTAATTTTTTTTGTTTCAGAGGACTTCAAGTACCGTAATCACTCGAGCCAGCTCCACACCTTTTGATAGTAAAAAACACTAAAAAAATATCGTAAAATAAACTCTTTTTCTGTACAGTTAAAGATATTAAAAATTGAAATGATTGTATTTTAATTTATTGCTATAAAAAATTTCCGAACTAACCATGAAAATTAGGTCGGAACACCAGACTACATCCTTAAGCAAAGTTGTTCATCGTAATCTTAAACTCTCCCCTCAAAAAACGCAAAAGTCGTAACATATGACATAAGGCATCGCTCAGAAAAACAACACGTGACCATATTTCATCGCGCATTTTAGCTTTCCACATTTTTGTTTTCCGTATTTCTACGATAGCTTATTTTAGTTCCATTAGTTTTGTCCATCCATATCCAATCGTCGTCCCTGTTTTGGTGGTTCTATATTATTGTATCGTCCATATTTTAGTTCGTCTGCATTTTGGAACTTCCATACTCTTCTTTCAATATTTTTAGTCCTCCATAACTTTTTCTTCTACATTGCCAATTTCTCATATCGATGGTCATACGTTGACACCACGTAAAGAGTTTTTCACCACTTTTGTAAGAGACGACAAAAACGCATTAAATTTATATAAAGAATATGTACGAAATAGTTTTAAAATAACTTTCAAGAAAAAAATGTTTTTGGATTTATTATTTTTTTTGTGTTTTAAACTTATTTTTACATATTGTTCATCTCTTTTACGAAAATTCACTCTAAAGGTCAAAAGAGTTATGGCCAATATCATTTGTTTATCAAATATTTTTCAGAAATTTGAAATCTGCTTTTAAAAATATTTTTATCAAAGTTTTCCTTTTATAAAGCTTGTTGCTGGTTATATGTAGGTCCAGCACGCATAGAGCCGGTTGTCGCAATGAACAAATATAGAAACAAGTCAAAAGTACATGTTTCTGTTTCTGTCGCAAATGTACTGATTCTTTTGTTGTTGGTGTCAGAATCACAGAATTCTGTTTCTATTCCTATCACAAATGTACCGAATTCGCCATCAGGAAAGCAATAATGATGTCTAAATTTAAAAATATATCTATAAAAATTTTTCTCTTTTCAAAACCTTTCAGAAAATTCATGATGGGTAAAACGTTGAAAATCGTCCATATAAATCCATCTGACTTAGTGCACATACTTTTTGGGTATATGTAAATCTGGAACCATTTACGGTACAGTACTGAAATTTTGCACAAGGACATCGATTGACAATGCCATACTATACGATGGGTGGGTTTTGAAACTTCCCATATTATCTGAATATTCATTATGGAATAGCCAAGGAATAATTTAAGGATGTAGTCTGGTGTTCCGGCTTAATTGTCAAATATTTGAAGTTTATTTTACGATATTTTTTTAATGTACAAATTTTAGGTAAAGAATAAGCTTTCATACACACAGCATAACAATAGCGTGAAAAAATGTTGCCTCAAATCATCCTTTTAAATAATATTTTTCAGATTTCGGGGGTAATTAAACACCCCCTTGGCTAAGCGCCTGAATGATGGGATCAGATCCGAATATATGATGTGAAAAGTAAAGATATACCTCGCCGTACTAATGGGGTGTATATAGTATAAAGAATGAATCCTATTGGTTGTAAGTGCATAGTTATGAGCTATTTAGATTTCCAAGATTAGAAGCATTTTCTCAAGTAATACATCCTGCAGCAAATTGAATTCAATCCTTTACTTTATCTTTACTTTATCTATGACTTTTGGAAAAAAAACTCTGAGGTCGGAGAGTATGATCTCAGCAGAGTTACTCGATCAAGACTCAAGGCTTGCATTACTAGTGACGTTCCAGTTGTTTTACAGTGAACAAAAACTTTTAGCGGCGAAGTATAACGATTTGAAAAGGTTTTGTGAAAAAAATACCATAACAAAAAGATTCAATTATGAATATTTAAATTTAAAATTTGATAGAATTTAAGAGGGTATACTAGTTGAAACTGACGAACAGGACTCTATGTATAGAATAAGATGTTACTTTTATTACACATTTAGAATTAAATTTTATTTTATCATTTTATATTCAGTATACATTTTAGATTGCTGACAAATAAAAATTTGTTTATAATATCTTTCCTAAAACGATGTAAAAACATTTAAGTAGATCTTAATTACTCCTAGCGATCTGACTCAAATGCAATAAAGTATCAGCCCATGATATTTTCATTCTCAGCGAAAGCCAACCTGCTATCAAATCCCTAGACCTCAAAGGTGGCATTTGATAGTCGGCGATTACTCAATGAAGTAGCCAATGAACTCAACGTACACTTTGTATGGGTCCCAGAACATGCAGGGATGAAGAGTAGGAGGAATCCCTTTCACAATTCTTATACCTTTGCCCAGCTTTGGCTATCCGTAGGAAAAATGGGTCAATATTTCCTCAAGAAATAAAAAAGCATGCTCATACCAGAATTGAAATCCAATTTAGTCGCATTTACTCGACTCAAGAGAAAGTCATCAAAAGAAATGGTTGCACCACTGGGCATTCCATTATGTCTTCAAGCATTGTAAATTTTAGATTAAGTATTTATGATTGCAGAATCAAATATTTTTGAAAACATCTAATATATATGCAGATTGCAATAAAAACGGGATTTAAAATATTATATATTAAAATATTATTCGCGGGAAGGGCTCGATATGGGGATTTCTGTTCCATATGTTTTTTGCTGTTGTAATTTTTGTATTACCTAAACTTTGCAAGGGCTGCTTAGTGAAGCGGGGCCAAGTCCAGTCAGTCTTTAATGAATATATTTGTTATTTGAATTTTCTTGAAATTGTTTTCACAAAGATTTATAAAAAGTGTACTGAAAACAAATTTACATAAAAAATATAGTGATATCGACTCTAACAAAAAAAAATAAAAAATTTTACTAAACAACCCTGTATATAAAATATGCATCACAATGAATTTTGTTACAATAAAAGTTGAAATATAAGAAAACCCACTTCAATGTCCACCCACTTCACCTTAACACCTTAACCAACATATGAGACCACCTTAATTTTCTGAAAGTAAATGTGAAAGCCAAAGAAAAATGCCTTCCAACGATTAAACTTTACTGATTACAGGTTGCCAGCACTTTCGCTAAGATTTTCAAGTAAGTAAGTTACCCCAAAACGAAATGACCTATTGAAGCGAATACTTACAGAGCACATACATACATAGTACAAACAAATCCATTATTCTGACTGACTGACCCCTTTGCCACAATTTGGCAAATTTTTTCGTTCTTGCAATATCCTTTTTTGTATTTAAATACAAAAATATATGTGTGTATATTGTTGTACCTATTTCGCGGAGGATGAGGCAGTTCCTCACTTTGAAAAATTGATGACGGCTTCCTTGCACGCAATTCATTACATCATCAAAATTTCGATTTTAATTTGAAAAAGTGTGGCGCCAAACTAACAAAAGAATGGAGCAGCAAACTCAGCAAACACAGCAGGAGGCTATGGAGGGTGTCAGCTTTGTAGAGGCTCGTGTATGTACTTATATGTGTGTGCGTGCGCTCCTTTTGTAATAACATGAATTTTGAAAATTTCGCAATTTTATTTCTTCTTTTTCTTCGCTCGTGGTCAACAACTTGAATACTTGAATTGTTGAATGACTTTGGTGGCGGCGATGGCAGCGAGTAAAATTAAATGTGAATATAAAGTGAGGTTAATGAGTAAGCGAGCGTTCAGGTGAGTTTGCCTATTGCTATGATTTGCGTGAATTATACCCTCGTGTTTTTTTCTCTTTTTTGTTAGTTTTTATTTTTATTTTTATTTGTTGTTGTGTTTCAGTAATAACTAACATAGAGGAAATATTGTACGGTAAACAATTGGACCGCATCGAGTATTAACCTAATGCGTAAAACGGTGGGTTACTTAACCACCTACTGCATAGTGAAGGAATGTGTTAATTGCTTTCAGATATAGTAGTGAACTTTTATTTAACCTTAAGTGATTGCCATAGTTTTGCGGCTGGTTTTCCATTTTTTAATTTCTTTACAATTTTTATTTGAATTTCAAGTCGTCAACGAGATTTGTGAGTGACATCACATGATTGGAAAAGTCTGAATAGTATTTTATCTTAGAAAAAAAATGAAAGAAATAATTACTTTAAAAATTTATTACTCTAATCCCCTTCAACTCGTTTGAAATGTTGGCATAAGTATTCCTTACTTTCTACTCTTTTTCTACCTCTTCAACTGGTGGCACCCATTGAAAAGGAGAGCTTTCTGCCTACGAACGAAAATGGAAGAAACCGCTCCGGCTAGGAAGGTATTCTGGCCATTGTGATTATTTTTGTTTTTATGAATAAATATTAAATTTAATTTTTATTCTTCAGTATTAAAAGTTAAAACTGATTTTTATTTTTATTCCTCATATATAATTGCACAGCCCAACAAAATTTTTGCAACAGAATAGCCACCCTATAATCCTAAAAGGGCAAGTTATATAGACCATTTTTTTAAAATAAAGTAATAGTCCAACATGTCTCAGTTTTTTTTCTTACAGAGGGTCAAAGTTTTCATGTTTTGGTCGAAGGAAGCTGAATACTAAGATCTTATCTTATCGGCAAAGTTTTATGGTTGAATTTTACGAGGATAATTTCTGTAGAACATTTTAACCCTTTGGTTTCTCTTTTAATGGATCATTTTGACCGCTTTCTTGAGAAGAGCCTGAAAGCTTTTTTGAAAAGAAAATTTATGTATTAAAATATTCCACAAAAATATTTACAATAAAATTTCACTAGGGATCACCAAAGATATAAACGGTTAACGGCTGATAAAAGGAAATAGCTTTTTACTTCTACCAAATTTGTAATTTACACAGAGCTAGCACGCGCCTGGTATGTGATCTGCCAGTTCAATCCAAGTAAAAACGCCAGTGCCCTGTCACCGCCTTTATACCAGGTCAATAGCCTACTTTCTCAAGTTGTGCATATAATTTTCGGTATGAAAATTTTAGACGAAAATCGTGTTCCAAAATAAAAAAAAATATGGTACTTCAATTGTACTATGTATTTTCTTTCGGTTTTGATGATGCGTTAAATTTTATAAATAAAGCAAACCATCCTTTAGTTTGCATACAGCTTCTGCCATCTTTAATTTTTGCCTAAATTGGGTTTATTATGCAAAATTTGTAAATTGCAAATTTTCATATAACTATAATTTATATTTGTAAACCCAGAATATAACTTCCAAGAAAATGTCACCAGGTCTCTCACATTAGGATAAAGATTTTTTTGTGGGTTTTTTATTTAAAATTTCCTACTTTTAGAACCACTACTTTTACACCCCCTATTTTGGGAAGCGTAACTACCCTTAAAACCGTTTTTCCGCCGATTAACCCTAGAAAGATAATCATATTTTTTGCATACCTTGTAGGTAATCTTCGTCAAGTCGACGAAATCATGTTTGACTCCAATTTCTGGAAAGATAGGAAAGATAGATAGCGTACACACAATAACCTACTTTCCTAATCATATTTATATATATATACAGTATATTTTTTAAAAATGATTTGTTTATTTTTAAGCAATTTGCTTTGAGGTACGGCAAAGAGAAATTTGAAAAAATATGTATAAAATGTGCGTCGAATCGACGAAGATTCGTTCACTTTTTTATAGAATTTTTTGTGTTTTTCGTGGTTGACAAGATACGCGAGAACAGCCTTAAACTACCAAACCGTTAATTCGTATTTTTCTTATTTTAACCTTGTTAATCCTGGGATCGTATATCCCACCAATGTTCGAAAACTTAAGTAAAATGGGAGATACGGTATCCATTTTATTTGAGTTTTTTTAAAATACGTGTGCTGGCTGTCAATGAGTGGATTTTGGATTGGCTTTGCTATAATTCCTCGTTACAAAGGTTATAGCAGAAATTTTACCCCTTTGGAAAACTTAAGGATAACTGTAAGGATTATGAGTCCCGGACATATTATTTTTTAAAATTTATTTTAATATTTGCATAAAATATTGAAGAAACTCAGCCAGATTTTAGCGGGAAAAGCGCTGAGTTGGTTACACTGCTAACAACAGCATAACTTCGTTTCTTATTAGTTTCGTATTAGTGCAACAACAACGCGACTTCCGTTGGAAAATTTTCGATTTATCCTCGCTGGACTATAAGTTTATTTTACAAAAATGCTCTATACAACATGCCCATTCAGGATTATAGGGTGGCTATTCTTTTACAGCCAAAAAGTTTTAATTTGTTGAACTGTGTTATTATTGAAAATGAAAATTCATAAAAATTAAAATTTTTAAATCATAGCATATTTCGAAAGAGTTCCTTGAAAGCTGCAAAAACTACCTTGATTTTACCTATGATTTTTATATGTACAAATTTGAAAATTATCATTATTTTCAGTCCCTGCTATTTTTATTATAATTATTTAAAAAATTCCCACATAAACCTCAAAACTATAATAAGATTAATTTCAAATTCATATTTCCTTGGACATAAAATGGCTGCCTGCGGGTGCCAGCTAGGGATGCCGATTTTAATACACTTTTCTATATTTAAATTTTAATGCAGGGATTAAAAGTTTTATCAACTATAAAATAATAACTGACAAAATTATTAGTAAGACTTAAAATGTGACATAAATTAATATTTATTTCAGTACTTCTACGTACTTCTTGATTTATTTATTTTTGACCAATCAGCCGCTCTTTGTACATGTTTTTTGAGCAGGATCTCGAAATTATTCCAAGTAAAATATCGATGGTCTTACGTTGACTCCTCGTAAGTACTTTTCACCACTTTTGTAATAGTTTACACAACATTTTTATAGGCGCAACTAGCCATTTCTACCAATATCTAACTTTTTGCGGGCGGTTAGTATGACTACATAGTTGTAGCAAATAGTTTACACAACATATTCACGACTATGACAGGGCTATCTGTATTACTTGGGGATGAGGTAGGCGTCTCACCCACACAAAAATGCTTGCATTCATTACATATATTTTTTTTTACTCGCATAAAAAACGTAATCACCTTAATTAATGCATTTGAATAATTACGCATAAGTATGACATTACATTACATTTATCTTCTGCAATCCCACAGATAGACAAGCTTTTCTTTTTGTATGCATACACCCACACATTAAATAAATTTTATATAGAAAAATATACCCACTAAGCTATTTTAGAAACGCTCCTAAAGAACACGAATATTAGGGGTCCTAAAAGACTCCTTTAGGGGCTGAATTGTTATTTTCGAAACAGTAAGTATCGTATTCTAAATTTGAGTTTCTGAGCATTTTCGGAACTGTAGTCGTAATGGAAATTTGAAACCGTCCTATATAATGTTAGAATTATATGAAAACTTTTAAATTGCGATTTTATGGCTATAGTTTGATTGTGAGCTAACGTGATTCCTTATAGAAACCATTACAGCCATTTGGTTGAGCTTAGTGCTGGATAATGTAGCTAGTTCAAATTTACTGATTTGTAACTGAAAAGCTTGACAATTATAGCCAACGTTAATTTTAATATTTTGTTATAACTTAAAGATTTTATAACACCTTTTCACCTTATTTTTCTATATATGTTAAGCGAACAAATTAACTCCAAGATCAGCAAAATAATTTCAAACTGCAGGAGACGGGATCAAATACATGAATTATTTTATTATTCTTTTATAAAAATATTTTTTTAACGTCCTAAATTTCTCAAATTAAGCGCATTAATTTGCTCCCAGTACTTAAGAGCAAAAACATCCGAAAATCGTCTTAAGTACAAACATTTTAGAGTTATATAGGAGCCCTAAAGCCCCCGATATAGAACTCCTTAATAGCTGCACAAGTTCATAGGGAAAATCCTCCTAAAAGAATATTTTAGGAGTCTATTTAGGACTTTTTACCGTCTTGAGTGGGAGTCCTATCGGAGTTATTATGTTTGCTGGGTAAAGAAAGAAAAATCATTTGCACAGAAAAATATGATTTTACGAAGTCTTGACGGCATGAAAACGGTGCCGAATAACCGGGCTATCAGCAAAACAAAAAGAGATCTGTAGAAACGAAAAAACGGAGCCATAAATTCACTGTAGTTGACGGAATTAACACGGATCTGTTGTAACGTAGTATAAACAAAGTTAAAGCGGTGTTCTACAACAACGATACGTAAATGTAGCATTTCTATGTTGTATACTGAGGATTACGTTTTTACGCACCGGAAATTTATCTCAATTACGGGCATATGAATTCGTTTATGCTCCGTTCATGCTCAATGATCCACTTCCATGTGTTGCTTGAAAACTATTTGGACCCGAATCAACTTTTGTTTTTGCTTGAAATACCTGAACCCAAACTCAAAGTTACGAAGTTTCGAGACTATAGAAACATTTATCAGGTTTTTTAGAATCAACATGATAGTGGTACTGGTTCTTACGGGAACAACGTTGTTACATTTTGTAATCTAATAAAATTCTTATATCGTACATATGTTGTTCATAAACTGCAGAATTATGCCTCTTTAAAGTTTAGTGACCTTATCTACTAATTACTTAAATATAAGATTTCACCAAATATGTTTACATGTATTCCATATTTATATTTATTATTATATAACTTTTTGTTGTAAATATTTAACCTATTTTTCTTAGAGTCTATATAAATAAGAACCATTTATTGAAAAATTTAGTTGATTATTTTGACAATTACTCTACATGAAAATCCAATTTTAGCCAAATACAATTTTATATTAATGAAAGCAGGAAATTTGCTCATTTCGCTATTGAACCAAACACGTGCACAGGTAGTAATAACAGCAACAACAATTTCCATGTTTACAATGTAGCAATTGATGGTATCAAGTGTAGCTCCTCAAAAAGTTAGTGCATATGAATGTTATCTTAAAATGTAAGTGTTGAATTTATTTTCAAAATATACTACATAAGTGCTGTTGCTACAAATTGTTGCATGTGAAAAATTTCTTTAACTTTATAAAAGACGATGCAAAATTTTGTTAAGAAATATGCATGAAAATTCTTTATGTAAATTTTGAAAGTTGTAAAATAAAAATTTTGCACTGACAGGTTCAATTAGTAGGAACAATTTTGATTTAAAATCACGCAACGCTTTAAACAACAATCAAAAAACACGTTTACGAAAGCATGTTTATAAAAAATTGGAGGAAAAAACGGAATTTAAAATTATTTTATTTAGGCTAATCCTGTTAGTCTTAAACAATGTGAGATATGCAAGCTGGTTTCTTTCAAATCTGCATTAATTCCAATGCCCATGGGAATTTAAGTCTAATATTATTTACAAAGTCTTAAAGTTTCGTTGGTGTTTTTGGCAATATCTTGAATTACACTACTCAACAAATCGCAATTTTTTATGCGTCAGGAATCTCTTACATTCTCTCATCACGATTGCGTACTCAGTTCTTTGCCTTTTAAGATATTTACATTTAAAAAATTTGGAAATTTCCAACCACCTAATAAAAAATAATTAATTCTGTGAACTTTAAAAAAAATGTATACTTGACGTAACTCACAATAAACTAGGTTAAAGAAATCATGAGAAGCACGGCAAGTACTATGTATATATTCCATGTACTTTACAAGATATTCTAATGCAAAGTAGAAAAATGTTTACTTTTTTAGACTATTTTTCTATTTAATACTAGCTGGGCGAAGCCGCTGTCCGGCCCTAACATAGTTTGGATAATACGAAAATTACAATAACAAAAAACCATTGCAAAGAACTACTTAATACTAAATGTCAATATTTTTTTTTTCTATGGTCTCTTAAATATACCGTTTCCAACATTTTCTTTGTATGGGAGGTGTCACGCCCGCTTTCTTCAACCCATTCAATTTTCTCTTTCAGAATCCCACTGGTCTGCAAAGTGTGCTAATCATAACTTCTCATGTCAGAGACAAAAAAATGGCGGCCTTGCCAAAATGATGCTGACATGTTGCAAACAGTGTAAAAACCTCAACAGTCTAAAAATTAAAAAGCTGTTTTGAGAATTATATAAAGAAAATGTTCGATGAGTCCACAAAACGAAAAAATTTTCAAAAAATCCGGTCCGTAGTTGGTGAAAAACCTATTTTTGTTTCTATTGATGAAACGACCGACAAAGCTGAAATTCCCGAAAATCACTCATTTTTGCAGCCGTCGCCACTGTGACGCCACATAACAACTGACATATTTTTCAAAGATAACTAGATCAAAGAAATTTTTAAATTTTACATCCAAAAAAAATTATTATGTAAAACGTGTATTAAGATTTTTTAATCTCACTTCTTACATATAGAGTACGACCAGTTGCTATTTACTTTTGTTGAACCGATGCTCATATTCGGTTATCAGAAAAAACTTGGCCAATTCCGATACCGAAGCCAATGTCGATACATACAGTAAAATATAAATTTTTCATTCATTAAAGTAAAGAAAAACCAAACTTTAAAAATGCACATCACATAAAAATAAGTTCCACGCACCAAAAAAAAAACTTTAGCGCCAAAAATCTTCTCAATAATAGATACGACTATATTTGTTGTTAAACAATGCTTTCTTCATCATTATAAACACATTTCAATACTTTTTTAGGTAGTTTGATGCAAGCATTGTGACCTGAGATATTGTGATACTAAGATTTTCTCTTTAGGGACTGGTTCGTGTTCTAAGGTATTAGAGACTGAATCTCCAAACAACTTGGCTTCCAGTGATACGACTATAGTTACACTGCTCATGCATAAATATCCTGAAACTGCTTTCTTCTTTCAGATACCAGAAACTGCAGAGAAAATCTGAATAAGTAATGTTTTCATCAACTCAGATCACAATGCCCCATCAAAATGGTGTTGAAATATGCTCATACTGACGAAAGAAGCATTTTCTAATTATCACTAAGCCCTGTTGCGTAATCAAATGACAATGCAAGCGCAGATGAAAAATGAGTGTTTTGGAGCACGTTACCCAAAGTAAAGTGGAAAGAGTGAATTATGCCAAAATCTTGTTTTCACTATAAAATAGCAATTCACTAAAACTTTTTGCGGAAAAGATAGTCATTTTGGATATTTAAGTTTTCGGAAACTTATTTTTGCCACATCGCTTTAATTTTTGATTTTTTGTTTGTTTGGAACAGCAAAAGCAGTATTCAAGAATACAGCACTAAGACAAGTTTTACGTCCATTGTACTATATCATGTGTTCCTTTTTGCTATTCTGTAAATCGACCAGATTTATTAATAAGTCTTAGCAGATCCTGTGGTCAGGTGTTAGTCTCCTAACACTCCAGTGCCAAATATGCTTACTCTGATCTGGCAGAAAGCGGGGCAGACACTAAGAAAGTGGTTTGCCGTCTCTTCACATTCTTCCTCCAAACCATAAGAAGCACAGAAGGGACTAGCTCCCAGGCCAATCATATTCAAATGTTTGGCCCAAGAGAAGTGACCTGTATATAGTCCCGCCAGCTGCCTACAGCTCTTTCTGTTAAGTGATAACAGAAAGTCTGTTAGACGCTTGGAGATAACAGGCAGCATGGCCTTTGTCTGTCTAAAGCCCCTCAGTTCCTCCCATTTACGATTGCGGGACGAATCGACCCACTCATTAATGGTGGTGTTGATGGCTGTAGACGACAGTACAGGTTCTGGGCCCAAGAAACCAGTTTCCGAGCCCTTTCTGTCCAGGATGTCAGCAGACTCATTTCCTGAAATTCCTGAGTGTCCAGGAACCCATATCAACAGCAGGATATTGTGTTTTTCAACACAATCAAGCCTGGATTTACAATGCATAACCAGTTTAGATATGGTTAGAGAATTAAACAAGGATTTAAACGCAGACTGACTGTCACTAAATACACAAATACTCCTTTCTCTCCAACCATTATCAACTACATGGTCCATTGCCTTGATCATTGCAAAAATTTATGCTTGAAAAACAACCCAAGAGACAAGTGAAGGTGCACTCCATCAATGAAGACCCCAGAACCCGAACCGAATTCTGTTTTAGAGCAATCAGTGAAAATGCGCTTACAACCAACTCCCGGCCCAGGTCCCGGCAAAAACCAAATTCGGGCTTTTGGAATTTGTATTGTATAACGCTGTTTTAAAACTGGAATTGTTGGCATTGTATCGGATGGCATTGATAGGTCCAAGTTAGTATATTCAACAATATCTCCAATATCCCAGCATGTGCCATACCAATACCCATTGCGTTTAACCCATTAAGTCCGACAGCCAACCGATTAAAAACCACAACATCTTCAATCACACGTCTTTATCGTCACAAATCCAAACAGCAAATAGTATTATCGAGTTTTACTTTTTTTTTTAATTTCTCTCTTTGCGTTACAATAACTGTGATAGCGATTACGTGTTCCAGTAACTTTTTTATCTGCATTAAAATATACTTCTTTAAAGGGTTAAAGTGTGTTCCCCTCTAAAAATGAATCTCGGTTTATTTTACGATGATTCTTCAAGTCTTTTGGCTTTAACGATTACCGTTTGAAAGTTGGATCGTTTTGAAAAAAGCGTCTGTAAATCTCCTTTTGTACAAATACTATCTAAAATTTCTTACATTCACAAAAGCATCGTGTGGGGTACTTTAATCCATAGAATAGGATAGGTTTATTCCCGGGGACAATTAAATTCCAGACAAGAGAGATCCTCAGGAATATTAAGAATCGGGCTAATTATGTCTTGGTTCGTCAATCTATTCGGTTTACATGAAAACAACTGATTCCCATGAATTCATAGACGTTTAGTTCTGCAAGTAAAAGTACGAATATCTCAACAGTTTTTAATTTTAAAGCTAGATAATTTGGATGTTCTGTGGCTGTGTATGTTTTGTACTTTCTGCTTTAAAGTAAGTTTTTTTTTTTTTTAGGCTTCATATCAATCGGAGTTGAAAATGAAGTTTTTATTACATACTGAAAAGGTTACAAACAAATAATGCATTAAAAATGTAGCAATTCAATTGAAGAAACACATTTGTAGAGATTTTAATAGTAATAATAATAATGATAATTATATGTATGCCAGTGGAAAGTTTTAAATTCTTATCAAACTAAATCATTTTGAAACATTTTAACTGCACCACACAGAAAAATTTACATGTTGAAAGAAACGGAGAATTAAAGAGATAAGCGTGCTTAGCAAGCGCTGCCAATTCTCATTATCATATTGGACTTACAAAGTGCGTTGCTCACTCTGCGTTCCGCTCGAAATAGTTGCGTCGTCATTGACGCACGTCCACTGGTTCTCGTTATTCTCTTTCCACAGAGTAACTTTATTATCGCCACCAGTTACAGCGAGTATATTTCCAGTCATAGACCAGCTCACGCTCCACACGACATCGTCGAACGTGTGCAGAATAGTGGGAGACCAAGTTGTTAGGTCAGTGCTATTCCAAATGATTACATGACGATCTTGCGATGCTGAAGCAATTTGTGAACGTGATAACCCGATCGAGGGTGCCCAGGCAACATCGCGCACCCAATCAGAGTGTGCCTCTAACCGATTCTCTTCCACCCAACGATCGCTATCTTCGCGCCAGATTTTTACGCAATTGTCACAGCCTGCACTGGCCAGACGCTTTACTGCCGGATTACGCGTCGATGCACGTTGATCGAATGCCGGCTCAGGCACCGTGGAAGCGCACCATGAAATTGCATTACATCCTATTGTATGCGCATTTGAAATCTTCTTGCTATCCCAACCACCGTACTCAGTATTGCATGTGAGTATTGAAATGGAACCGTCTGAGCTGCCACAAGCCAATATAAGCCCGTATTCGGCGGGAGCAAATGCTACCGAATTGACTGAAGAGTCGTGATTGTTGTACTCATAACTGAAATAGAAAAATGGTTATTGTTTATAATTAGATGATGATCTAATGCTAACATAATCATGCTGCAAAACCATTTCTCTCCCCACCAAGATCTTAAACTTACAGTTTAGTCCAGTCGTTTGCATTACCCTCTTTCCAAATGATGACTTTGCGATCATAAGAACATGATGCCAGAATGTTTCCAAACTTCGGATGTGCCCAGCACACCTGCCATACGGGTCCTTGGTGACCCTTGAGGTCAGCGAGCAGAACTTGATTCCCATTCTTGACATCGAATATTTTGACAGAACCGTCCGATGAACAAGTCGCCAAATGCAGACCATAGTAATCTAATACTGCGTTGTGGATCATATCTTCATGACCAGTGTCCACTGTATTTATGAGACTGACCATTTTGCTGACAGTATAATACAGAAATTATAAAAAAAAATACCACTGATATTTGAAGAAATATGCGGCGTTGATACGATTTCAGTAAAGTTTGACGTGGAGCTCCAACTGTCAAATTGACAATCTCAACGAAAACATTCTTCTTGCCAGGGTGCATAAAATACCTTCGCAGAAAGGTAACAAAACGAGTTGTAAAATAAAGTAGTATAATTATCAAATACTCACTAAATGTTATTGGTTGCATTCAGAAGACACACCGGAGACTCAACATGTTGAGATTAAATTCGCTTCTGCTACGTATATACATTTTGTGTCTTCTGAATGCCATGATGGATCATTTGACAAATTTTTGAGAAACAGCTGTTTTATTTTTTGAGAAACAAAAAAATGAAAAAATTTTAATTTTATGAAAGACGAAAATAATATAAGATATCTATTATTAAATACACTAGCCAATTGTATATTGAATTGAAACTGTATCTTCGGCACACATCATGTATATTTTCTTACATATATTTTTTTAACTATAAGCCAGAAACCTGCCGCAGTGCGGCTTACAGTCAACTTCTCGCCGCCGTTTTGTTTTTACCTTCTACCGGCCGTGATTTATCGGCTAAGCCGTACTCACTGCATAAATGAACGACAAACTTTATAATATGAATTGAATAACATTAAACAGATAAATTTGCTTGTAATAGGATTTTGTAAAATATTGTATTCGAGTATTTTTATATCAGCCGCCGAAACAAAAGAAAATATCGGCTACCAGCCACCGCCTAAAAATCGCCAAACCGCCGATAAATAAAAATAGACGGCGCAGATCTTTTGATACAAGATGTTGGCCCGAAAGAGCAGAAATATAATATGGAGGAAAAAATGGCGTCGAAATGCCAACAGCTCCATGGAGCAGAAATTCACAACAACCCATTCAGAAGACACACACGCCACAGTTGCGCAACAGCTGTACCTTCTGAATGCACCCATTATTATTAGTGTTATTCATTATTTTATTGAGTTACAATTTCATTTTTATGATCTACCACGTTAGAAATATATGGTTAAACAAACTAGGAGCACCAAAAATTAGGATGAAAATAGCGGGCAGGAAATAAGTCGTTCGTAAATTGTTTTACAAATTATACAACCATTTAATACATTTTTAAAGTTCAATAGTTGGCAACGCATTGTCAGCTGTTTGTATTTTGGCGCCAATTTATGGTTCAAAAAGAACATTACATTTCATAAGCAAAGCAGTAAATTAGTTAAACCAATTATAAATATTGTAAAATTTTGTAAATAGAAAAATAATGTTCAAAAAGAAAACCCTTCAAAATACGGGGAAATTTGTGGCAGACTCTCGTAATGAAGGGTGAATAGAAAAAATAAATTTAAAACTAATATGGTTTAGTTTATTTGAAAATAAATTGTTTTTTTAGTGATGACTTTTTCAATGAAGCTGGATATCGGCAGTCGCGCGAGAATGATAAAATAGACTCGAAATATGGTTTCGACCGCGTAAAGGATAATGTGGAACGCACGGGCTACCTCATCAACATGCACGCAGTGAGTTCAGAAAAATATGTATTATATTCAACACATTCTATTCTGTCCCTTGTATGAAATTGCAGAATGAAATTCTAGATGAAGATCGACGTTTGATTGCAGCGCTGGATCTTTTCTTTATACAAATGGATGGCTCTCGCTACAAATGCACCGTGGCCTATAAACCATACTTTCTAATTCGTCCCGATGAAAAGCAATCGCTGGAGGTGGCGCGTTTTCTTGGCCGTAAATATTCGGGCCAATTGGCTAGCATAGAACACATTATCAAAGAGGATCTCGATTTACCCAATCATTTGGTGGGTTTGAAGCAGCAGTACTTGAAGTTATCATTTTTGAATCAAACGGCGATGACTAAAGTACGACGTGAGCTAATGAATGCTGTACGTAAAAACAAAGAACGTGAGAAATCAAACACGTTTTATATGCAAATGTTGTCTTCTTCGCTAGCTGCTTTTACGTCCAACACAGAAGGTAGTTCTGATGCCAAAAAGCAAATGGATTATTACGATAGTATCATGGACATACGGGAGCATGATGTCCCTTATCATGTACGTGTCTCCATTGATTTGCGCATCTTCTGCGGTCAATGGTATAACATTCGATGCCGAGGCGGTGGTGTAGAGCCTCCTATTATTACGCCGCGACCTGATTTGCTGGAACGGCCTGAACCTGTGGTACTAGCCTTCGATATAGAGACCAGTAAGTTACCATTAAAGTTCCCCGATGCGCAATCAGATCAAATTATGATGATTTCGTACATGATTGATGGCCAGGGGTATTTGATAACTAATCGTGAGATTATCTCCTCGGATGTGGCTGATTTTGAGTATACGCCTAAGCCAGAGTTCGAAGGGCAGTTTATCGTTTACAATGAAGCCAACGAAATGCATTTAATTCAAAAATTCTTTGATCACATTATGGAGGTGCGTCCGCATATTGTTGTCACCTACAATGGTGATTTTTTTGATTGGCCATTTGTGGAGACACGCGCGGCTGTTTACGATCTGGATATGAAACAAGAAATCGGTTACTCTAAACTGAGAGATGGTTTCTATTTGTGCCGTCCATCTATTCACATGGACTGTCTTTGTTGGGTGCGGCAATAACTTTCCTTCAATATGTTTATTTATATTAATTGAATGTGTATTTTGCAGGTCAAACGTGATTCCTATTTACCTGTGGGATCTCAAGGTCTGAAAGCTGTAGCTAAGGCTAAACTACGTTACGATCCCGTTGAGCTTGATCCCGAAGACATGTGCAAGATGGCAGTTGAACAGCCACAGGTGCTGTCCAATTACTCTGTGTCTGATGCAGTGGCCACATACTATCTTTACATGAAATATGTTCATCCCTTCATATTTGCCTTAAATACAATTATTCCCATGGAGCCTGATGAAATTCTACGCAAAGGTTCTGGGACCCTTTGCGAGACTTTATTAATGGTGCAAGCATATCATGCAAACATTGTTTATCCCAATAAACAGCAAAGCGAATTAAATAAGTTATCGAATGAAGGTCATGTTTTGGATTCAGAAACATATGTGGGTGGACATGTTGAGGCATTGGAATCGGGAGTGTTCCGGGCAGATATTCCATGTCGTTTTCGGTTAGACCCAAATATGGTTAATCAACTTATGGAAAATGTGGATAACGTGCTAAAACATGCCATAGAAGTGGAGGAAGGTGTTCCTATGGAAAAGGTTTCGAATTTGGATGAGGTTCGAAAGGAAATTAAACAAACTTTAAAAGGTAATGTGGCTGTGAGTGTATTTGTTCTATCCCAGCTAGGATTTAATAAAATTTTTGAACAAATTCGAATAGGTTTTGATTCCCCAGCGCGATTAAAACAATCCAAAATGAGTTCATATTCTGATCAGAAAATACTGTTTTGTCGGGAGAAAATGGTACCCTACACGCGACTCCACTTAAAGAGTCTTTTATTACTGTAATTTTCGAGTAGTTTTTCGATATTTTTTTGGATTTTTTGAAGTCATTTTCGAGTGATTTTTTATTATTTTTCCTATTCCATTTATTTCTCAATACATTTCTCTCAAGGAATCCATTAAAGCACTTAAGCTTAAAAGATCTGAGTTATTAGGTGCTGATTGTTTTTATCTTTAGGTCTCCATGATATTCCTAATCGTTTGGAACAACCTGTTATCTACCATTTGGACGTTGGTGCTATGTATCCGAATATCATTCTGACGAATCGCCTGCAACCCTCAGCAATGGTTAGCGAAACTGATTGTGCAGCTTGCGATTTTAATAAGCCTGGAGCTAGATGCAAACGATCTATGGAGTGGATGTGGCGCGGTGAAATGTTGCCAGCATCGCGTAACGAGTTTCAACGTATTCAACAGCAATTAGAGACGGAAAAATTCCCGCCATTATTTCCAGGCGGTCCATCACGTGCCTTTCATGAGCTCTCAAAGGAAGATCAGGCCGCATACGAAAAGAAGCGCTTGAGCGATTATTGCCGCAAGGCGTACAAAAAAACAAAAATTACAAAACTCGAAACGCGCACATCGACGATTTGCGAAAAGGAAAACAGTTTTTATGTAGATACTGTGCGTGCTTTTCGTGACAGACGTTATGAGTACAAGGGCCTAACGAAGGCGTCGAAGGCCGCAGTCAGTGCTGCTGTGGCATCAGGTGATGCTGCGGAAATCAAAGCCGCTAAAGGTCGTGAAGTGCTCTACGATTCTTTACAATTGGCACACAAATGCATCTTGAACTCTTTCTATGGGTATGTGATGCGTCGCGGAGCACGTTGGCATTCTATGCCTATGGCGGGAATTGTCTGTCTTACGGGATCGAATATAATTACGAAGGCACGTGAGATTATAGAACGTGTTGGGCGTCCACTTGAGTTAGATACCGATGGCATTTGGTGTATACTTCCAGGTTCCTTTCCACAGGAATTCACTGTGCACACTACACATGAGAAGAAGAAAAAATTTAACATATCTTACCCGAACGCAGTACTCAACACAATGGTGAAGGACCACTTCACGAACGATCAATACCATGAGCTGCTGAGTGCAGCACAGGATGGTGTACCCCCAGAGTATAAGATACGTGAAGAGAATTCAATTTTCTTTGAAGTGGATGGACCGTATTTGGCAATGGTATTACCGGCCGCCAAGGAAGAAGGAAAAAAACTGAAGAAACGTTATGCTGTTTTCAATTTTGATGGATCGCTGGCGGAATTGAAGGGTTTCGAAGTGAAACGACGTGGAGAGTTACAGTTAATTAAAAATTTCCAAAGTTCCGTGTTTGAAGCGTTTTTAGCTGGAAGTACTTTAGAAGAGTGCTACGCTTCTGTAGCCAAAGTGGCTGACTATTGGTTGGATGTGCTCTACAGTCGTGGTTTGAATTTGCCAGACTCCGAACTATTTGAGCTTATTTCCGAGAATAAATCAATGTCGAAGAAGCTGGAGGATTACGGTGCTCAGAAAAGTACCTCTATTTCAACAGCAAAACGTTTGGCTGAGTTTTTGGGAGAGCAGATGGTGAAGGATGCTGGATTAGCGTGTAAATACATTATTTCCAAGAAGCCCGAAGGTGCACCAGTCACTGAGCGTGCCGTCCCACTTGCTATCTTTCAGTCAGAGCCGAGTGTTCGACGGTATCATTTGCGCCGTTGGCTCAAGGACAACACCATGGGCGATGCAGATATTCGAGATGTCTTAGATTGGAATTACTACATTGAGCGCTTGGGCGGAACTATTCAGAAGATCATTACTATTCCTGCAGCATTACAGGGTCTTTCAAACCCTGTTCCTCGCGTTCAACATCCTGAATGGCTGCATAAGAAAATAATGGAAAAGAATGACGTTTTAAAGCAACGCCGCATTAACGAAATATTCTCGGCCAGACCCAAACCGAAGCCTGCGCTATCGCAAATGGATGGTGATGACAAAAAGGAATTGGTTGACATGGAGGATTTGGCTGGGGGTGATTCAAATGTTGCAAGTACATCTGGACGCCCAACAGTTACGAAACGAAAACGTGCCAATTCAGGTTCAGAAGAGAATGCCTCCGATCCTCCAAGGGTAGCCTCAACTTGGCGTGAAGCTTTGGGTGTACCGCCACCAATAGGCAACACGCGTGCCGAAATCATCGAGTGGGTGGAATTCCAGAAAAAGAAATGGGCGTGGCAACTTGAACGCCGCGAACGCTCAAAACAATCTAATAAGCGTCCACGTAACGATGTAGCATCGCCACCGACGGGAAAAACTATTGGTGCTACTGGCACAATTGGTGGCTTTCTCCGACGTGCGCAACGTACTCTGCTCGATCAAGTATGGCAGATATTGCAAATTGTGCCTGTCGATGACCTTGGGCATTTTACTGTATGGGCAATGATCGGCGAGGAGTTGCATCGCATTAAATTGACCGTGCCGCGTATCTTCTATGTGAACCAACGAAGTCTCGCTCCGCCTGAGGATGGCCAGATGTGGAAGAAGGTGAATCGTGTTCTGCCACGTTCGCGTCCTGTTTTCAATCTTTATCGGTATAGCGTACCCGAACAGGTTTTTAAAGATAATTGCCTGGGAATGTTGGCAGACTTGGCGACACCTGATATTGAAGGTATCTACGAGACTCAAATGTCATTAGAATTTCGTGCTCTGATGGATATTGGATGCCTTTGCTCAGTGCAGCGTGATGAAGCCAGGCGTTTAGCCGCTTTGTCTACGAAAGACTTGGAAGTATTTTCAATAGAACAGCTTGAGCAACGGCCACAATCCCATGTAAAATACTTGCAGAGTTCGCAATCGAAGCTACGCAAGATATTCTTGTATCAGCACAATATCCCCACAGCAAAAAAGGAGATTTGGGCTCTGTTTTTGCTTCCAGCCAAGAAGGCGCTAGTTATAGCTTTGGATACTGTGCGCGCCAATCAAATGCCCAACATGAAAAACCTTTATATAGCTGAGCGCCTAGCGCTAATTAAAAATCTGCAAAATGCCACGGATGTCACGAAAATTCCGCCTGAGGATTTTACATTTGAGGTGTTCATCGAAGTTGATGTGAAGCAGGTTTACCGTCACATACAAAGAGCACTGACGTCGTACAAGGAAGAAAAACGAGGACCCACTATGCTGTGCATGCAAACTGCAATAGAGGCGTGTAAATTAGGTGCCGCCATGCCAGTTTTGTTGGAATATCCACAAGCGCAAATACATATCGCAGATGATGCTTCATTGCTATCTGGATTGGATTGGCAGCGACAGGGCTCCCGTGCTCTGGTTCGGCATTTCCTAAATCTGAACAATGTGGTAGATTTGATGTTAGATCAGTGTCGATACTTCCATGTGCCAATTGGAAATATGCCGCCAGATACAGTGCTGTTCGGAGCTGATCTATTTTTCGCGCGTCTGCTGCAGAAGAACAACTTTGTGCTTTGGTGGTCTTCAACGACAAGGCCAGATCTGGGTGGGCGAGAAGCAGATGACAGCCGGTTGTTGGCTGAATTCGAGGAGAGCATAACTGTTGTTCAGAATCGTCCCGGCTTTTATCCGGATGTCTGTGTTGAATTGGCGCTGGATAGCTTGGCTGTTAGTGCCTTGCTGCAATCGAGCAAAATACAGGAAATGGAAGGCGCCTCATCAGCCATCACCTTCGATGTGATACCGCAGGCATCTCTGGAAGAGATGATCGGCACAGTACCAGCAGCGACATTGCCCAGCTATGATGAAACAGCTATCTGTTCGGCCGCCTTCCGAGTAATGCGGTCTATGGTGAATGGGTGGCTGCGTGAGGTCTCCATAAATCAGAATATATTTTCTGACTTCCAAATTGTGCATTTCTATCGTTGGGTTCGCTCAAGTAATGCCTTGCTTTACGATCCCGCGCTGCGACGCTCGTTGAACAATTTAATGCGAAAAATGTTTTTGCGTATTGTGGCCGAGTTTAAGCGTCTGGGTGCAACTATAGTCTATGCCGACTTTAATAGAATTATACTGAGTTCAGGCAAGAAAACTGTCACTGATTCTCTTGGCTATGTAGATTACATTGTCCAGAGCCTGCGGAACAAAGAAATATTTCACTCAATACAACTCTCGTTCGAGCAGTGCTGGGAGTTTATGCTCTGGCTTGATCACGCTAATTACTCAGGCATTAAAGGTCGTCTCCCTAAAGGTCTAGACGAAACAGCTGTAGGTACTGCTACACTTACATTAAACTCGGAAGAACAAGCTGAAAACGATGACGACGATGATGATGTTGAAGAGATTGCTGGTCCAACAGAAGGAGGTGAAGATGCAGATGAGGAGCAATTATCACTGGAGCTCAATTGGACTATTTCTGAGCATTTACCTGATGAAAATGAGTGCCGCGACAAGTTTGAATCCTTGCTCACGCTATTTATGCAATCGCTGGCAGAGCGGAAGACCACGCACCAAGCTATCAAAGATATATCGCACCCAGCCTTTGAATTCATTATAAAATTACATAGGAATTATGGCAAAGGTAAACCCAGTCCAGGTTTAGATTTGATCCGCACTCTTGTGAAAATTTTAAGTGTGGATAAAGGATTGGCTGAGGAGACAAACGAACTACGTCGAAATATGCTGCGTCTGGTTGGTATCGGTGAATTTTCGGATTTGGCTGAATGGACGGATCCATGCGACACATACACTATTGCAGAAGTCATTTGCAAAGCTTGCAATCACTGTAGGGACTTGGACTTGTGTAAAGATAAGCATCGCGCCATGAAGGATGGAATGTAAGTTTATAAGCGTAACAAATAAAGTGTTTATTTGAATCGGAAAATTAAAAATATCTTAATTTAACTTGTAAAACACTATCTCATTCCAGACCTGTTTGGCTGTGTGCTCAATGTTTCGTCTCCTATGACAATGAAGAAATCGAAATGCGCATAATCGATGTGGTGCAACGCAAGGCAATGTCATATGTTTTGCAGGATTTACGCTGTAAACGCTGTAATGAAATTAAACGCGAAAATCTTTCGGAGTTCTGCACATGTGCAGGAGAGTTTGGGCCTTTGATTAGTGGGAAGGAAATCGACTCATTGCTACGGACATTCCTCAAAGTAGGAGACTATCACAAAATGCAATTGCTACAGGAAACGGTACAGCAAATACTAAGCACCAAATGAGTTTAAACGAAATGTACTTAACCTTAAGAACACTTGTAATTACATTGTTAACAACATGTCTTCAATTAATTGTTTTATTTTTGAATTTGTAGCTAATTTGAGGAAAAACATTTACCGACCATCAGCGTTACTTAACAAATATGACAGCTCTTTTGGAGTTTCGCCTTGCAAACTCTCCTCGATGCAACGATGGAATATCAACACTCATTTTGGTAAATGCAATTTAATTGGTTGTTGTGATGGGGTCGATTTTGACTTCGGGGAACTTGAACTCGGGGAATTTGGTCATATCGACCTTTCCATCACCGCCGTATTGCTTGGCTACACGTTCCAATTCATTTTTCAGTTCCTTCTCGATCTCTGGGTTGGAGTCAACCATTTTGCCACCACTAGAAATATTAATATGTAACAAATTAAAAAAGGTAAGTGAGCCTAAATATATTCGTTCAACTTACGTGCTCTTGGATTTGTATTCGCGTACTTTGTCCAAGAATAACTGTTGGATTGGATCACTAGCTTTGCTCAACGCTGGGGCAACAATGCCAATGTTTCGGCGAACTTCAGTGCGTAGAACGCGTACGCTGGTGAGAATTGATTGGGACAACATCTGCAACTTATAATTTATTAGTCTTCAAAGTTTTTCAAGAAAAAAAATAGTTTTTGGAAGTGTTGTTGTTTTAATCCAACCGAGTAACCTTAAAAACGTTATGTAATGCAATCAAAGATCTACAAATATGCAACAGAAAAGCGATTTTCTTTTATATCCGTACTGCATAACATTTGTCTACCAATTTGTTTAACTTCGCCCATCGATATTTACCTTTATTTTTCAGTGTTTAATTAATTATCTGCGAGAATCAATTACGAAACAAAAAACCTCACTCGATTCCCAAGAATTCTGTGCGCTGTCAAAAATTTGAGGAATGTCAAATTTTGATTTGTGTGCAGTTGGCTGTGATACAGAATATGGCGAGTTAGTTCACGGCAGTATAATTTCTGGGAACACAAAATTTTAATTTTTCAACAATAAAAACAAATTTTAAAGTTAAAAAAAAAAAAACTGTTGTATTTATGTACCATAATTTTACGATTGTGTTAAATCTTACGATTATATTGGTGTTCGTTGTTCGATGAACACATCATATTTTCTCTCAAGCTCGGTTGAGGTTACATGGTTACATGGAGTTCGAGTTGATTTTATCGAAATGTACTCATCTATTGAAACCGTTGTCGTAAAGAACATAAACAAGTCAAAAGTACTTGTTTTTCTTGCAAATGCACTGGATTCCGGTTCTGTTGCTATTGGTGTCGGAATCCTGTTTCTGTTTATATTTGTGTCTTAAATATACTAAATTCTGTTTCTGTTCTTTGTGACAGCTCGGTTTTAATCACAGTATACAGTATGCCAGATAGCAGAAAGTAATCTGAAATATTCTCAGGTCTTCTGAGATTTGACAATTATGACAAGTATTCGCTCAATAAATTTTGACAAATAATTTGGTTTATGAGAGAAAACTCTCTTAACCCATTTTCGTTAGCTGTACACAAATAAATAAATGAAATAAAAATATCAAAAACCAATAAACCGTTTGTTTATTTCTGAAATAAAAGCTCTCAAAACATTTTGTAGTGTGTGGTTCTATAAAGTATTTAAATAACCAAAATACAATACTTTTAAAATGATCCTTTTCAAAAATGTCTGCTTTATATTCTAAATAGTTTTACTGATTTCAAAAGAATTTTATTTAAATTTCGGAGAAGCAGATTTCTTAGTTGAATGGCATACATAACAAAAAAACTTTAAGTTTTGGGATAAATCCTTGGTGCACATTATGCACATGGTTGTTACAAACGCCTTCGAAGATCTCGTTTATCAACTTCTAACAATTTTTCTGGCTTTTCAAATTTTTCTATTTTATTTATATATTGTGCTGGTACCAATGGGTTAATACTTTTTAATATTTACTTCTGAAATTCAAATGTTTTGGGAGAAGTAAGAGAATAATTTTCAAATTTGGCAGACGTCAGTAAACAGAAAAGAGGGCGTCACGTCTATTTATTTCACTTTATTAATTTCACTATGGGTTTTAATATTATTTCGAATGTAATGATACTGTTTTGGGAAATAGCTATTTGCCACCCAAAAGGTCGACGTGCTCGGTGTACAATACACCGAGTATATCGTGTTCGGTGTGTGTGTTTTTATCGCATTAATTATTTGTGTTTGAATATGAAATATTTGAACATAAAAAAAATCTTACTTAATTATCTAATACAAACTTAACTCATAACATATGACAAAAAAAACTTACGGCCTAATTATATAAAACGCAACGCTTGAGCAGCAAATTTCGTATTGTGTAAACGTATTCACTCATGGTTGCGTTAAAATGTGACAAGTGTGTTTGTTACGGTTTTTTGGTATTATACAGACACACGAAGAGTCACGAATGCACACTGAATCTGTCAAATTTGTCACTTGGTTTTGCGCTTGCGTTCAGCTTTTCAATTTGTTTTTCGCGGCTTATCTTTTCTTTTATTTATTATTATTTTATCTAAAAATGATTTACGCAGAAAAAAAATGTAAGTATTTATAAAATAGAAAATAAATATTATACTAAAATCAAATAGATTAAGTATTAAAAAGATATTGTACATAATTTTATATAATTTTTAATACCTTTTATTTTTTTCTTTTCACAATTTTTTTCTTTCAACAGATGACAGCATGCTTGTAGTGTCACCAGCTCATAAAAATGTAGGAATACAAAAATTCGGCAATACAAAATTTTGACATTTTATAAAATAAAAGGTGGCATCACGACGTGGAGTGTTACGTACAAAACTGACAATTCATATGACAACGTAATAGGACGAACGCAATGACGGACTCAAGGTGACCAAAAGTGTATCAAACGCAAAGTGTCGCTGTGTTTTACATATTTAGGCCGTTAAACTCCTTAAACTTTAACACTTTCACATATGTAATTTTCGACAGAAGTAACCTAATTTTCAGACCTTAGTCCCAGATGGTCATTAAACGAAACTCAACCTTACCTAACAGAGCTCTTAGATGTGGTCTCAGTATTTTTACGCAATAGGTGTTATCACATATGTATCACTACCTAAGGGTATTTGGTTTTCCGACTGACGTAATTCCCCAAATTGGTTATTTTAAAGCAAAGAATATGCTAAAGCTTTGCAGGACAGAAATCTCCCAAAAAAAATTAAATAAAAATTAAAATAAAAGAAAATAACTTAATATATATATATATATATATATATTAGATGGCTTATTTTGCTAAAGTATTTCAGATCTTCATTGTGACAGCAGAATATGAAAATAGGGTGCTAAAAACCAATTAAAATGAAAAAAAAAATTTGAATTTGCGAAAACTGGATGCGCTACTCCGTTACGTTAAGTTTCTATAATTAAAACTTTATATCGCATGCATTCTTATCTAAACGAATACAATGACTTCAATAATGCAACACAACGACAATTGCCGCAGTCATCGATTACAATCTCGGAACAATCATTTCCAAACAATATCATAAAATCATATTTTTGATGTCGGCTGTAAAAGGTTAAGCTATTATGCTATTTGTATTTGCCAACTGGTAATTTTCCATCTTGTGAAAATATTCTCCAAGATATCTCTTTACAATATAGTCACGTTATTTACATGGGTGATTTCAATGTTAATTTATTTGATGACAGTTCCATTATAAGAACTTTTTGCTTGAATTGTAGTATGTCCATAGTACATAATTCGTTGCCAACACATTTCGATATTCATCACCACTCCACCTCTCTGATTGATTATTTTTTTGTTTCCAACAGCAATTCTGTGTCTGCAAAAGGTCAGTTTTATGTTCCTGCTTTAAACTCACACCACGCATTGATTTATATTTCATATAGCCTAGAAGTTGAACGAAGTGAGTCTGACTCTTTTTACAGAGATTATAAGAGCTTTAATATCGAGCGATGTCTCTTCGAGCTTTCTTCTAAAGACTTTCAGGCCCTATACGCAACATCTGATCCTAACCAACAAAATTCAATTCTCAATGATATTGTATTAGAGTCATTCAATGCACATGTTCCTCTAAGACGCCATCTAGCGAAAAAAGAAAATCGTGATTGGATGCTTTCGTCTGAGGTGTTGATTTCTAGGGAAATGCGGGATTTTGCGTTTCGCGCATACTTGGAAGATATTAACGATGAAAACTGGAGAATCTTTTGTAAATATCGTAACAAATTAAAATCTGTCATTAGAAATGTAACGCGTAACTATTGCATACGATTTTTTTCGGGTTGTAGCCCTAAACAGATTTGGAGCAAGCTAGGAAATATTGGGGTGCTAAATAATGAACATAACTTAATCGATCTAAATGCTGATGATATCAACCAACAATTTATTTTGCCTCCTCTTTCTGTCACGTATGATCTCTCTTTTCTATCCACAGATTATATTAATCACACTGGGTTTTCACTTAAAAATATTGATGAACTAGATTTATGGGAAGCAGTGACTTATATAAAATCAAATGCAGTAGGCTCAGATGGAATATCACTTAAATTTGTAAAACTAATTTTTCCAGCGATTTCTCGTCATTTGCTTCATCTACTAAATACTATTCTGACAACGTCTCTGTTTCCTGCTAGTTGGAAGATAGCGCGGGTAATTCCTGTACCTAAGATAAAGAATGCTAAATCAGCCTCTGACTATCGACCCATTAGTGTTCTACCGGTTTTCTCTAAGATTCTGGAGGTTTTAATCAATAAACAAATAGTCAACTATCTCAATAACAATAATCTTATTTCGAAATTTCAGTCTGGATTCCGTAAGGGGCACAACACAACTACCCTGATGTTGGACATCGTTGATACTTTAAGAACCAATCTTGATCAGAAGCGTATCTCTGTAGTAGTTTTTCTCGATTTTAGCAAAGCATTTGACTCAATATGTCATGATCTTCTTATAAAAAAGCTTTTTAAACAATTTAATTTTTCAGTAACGTCTTGCCGTTTAATTCTCTCATTTCTTTCTGATCGTCATCAGTTTGTTCAGTATGGCGATGTTTTCTCTTCGGTGTCGCAAATACATAGGGGCGTTCCTCAAGGTTCAATTTTGGGGCCTCTTTTATTTATGGTTTATATTAATGACATTTTCACTTGCTTGCATTTTTGTAAGGGCCATGTTTATGCTGATGACGTTCAGCTGCTAGCCACTACTGACTACAATAACATAGCAAAGTTCCCTAATTTAATAGAAAATGATTTGAGCCGTATCTCCAACTGGTCAGTTTTGAATCACATCAATTTAAATCCTTCAAAGACTAAGGCTATGTTGTTTGGTAATCAGCCAGCTCTTACTATCAACATCGCATTAAACTCTGAATTTATTGAGTTTGTTCCAGTATATAAAACACTAGGATTTTATATTGATAATAAACTAAACTTTGAATATCATGTGAACTGCATCATTTCCAAGGTGTCATTTACGCTACGTAAAATCTTCAATTTGAATTACCATTTAACCTTTCCTGTTAGGAAGAAAATTGGTCATGCCCTGTTCATGCCGCTGTTTTTGTATGGGCTTGAGCTTTACACGGCTACGTCACAGCAAAATATGAATAAACTTATGCGTTGCTTTTACCGTCTCATTCGCTTCATCTACAATTTACGTTTTCGTGATCATGTCTCGCCCTATGTGCATAGTTTCTTGGATTGCAGTTTTGATGAGTTTGTAAATACGCGGCTATTATTATTATTTTATAAATTAATTAAATTTGGATCGCCGTCGTATTTGGTCGATCGCTTCGAATTTTCATATTCATCTAGAACACTCTCTCTCAGGTGTCCTAGGATAAATTCACTCGTTATGCAACGATCTTTTGTCGTACGTGTGTCTAAAGTTTGGAACACTGCTATACCTTATAGAAATCGAAATTTCTCTTTAAGCTTAACACAATTTAAAAACTTATTGAAACATTTAATTTAGCTGTTGTTCTTTTTTACGCTGACTTAATATAATATATTTATAAGAAACTTTTTTTTTCTTTCTTTTAACTTCATATTCGTGCAGGGTGGGTTTTAAATGGATTCTTTTTTTTTTTTTATTTTTCTTTAGATATAAGCATAATGTATTTTTTAAGTTTTTGTCATTATTCTTAATTAACTATGTAACTAATTTGGCCATTCTGGGCTTAAAGTTATTAATGAAATAAATAAATAAAAAAAAATAATAAATATAGGTCTGTTCACGTACAAAAAATTGTTTACAATTGTTAATAGTTTTCACTGGAAAATGTTCACGTACTCGAAAAACTTTCAACGAGAGAGAAAAACGAAAGTGTAATAATGTGAGAGAGAAAAAAGTAGTTGAAAGTTTCTGAAAGTAAAATTTTTACTTTTACAAATTTTCAGCTGCCGAAAAAAAAAACAGCTGTCAAATATAAAAATTTCAACAATAATTTTGGTTGTGTTAAATTTGTTAAAGTGAATTTGTATATTCAGTTTATTTTTTTTAATATTATTAATTAGCCTTAGCTTTTTGATCTGAAAATGTAAATATTTGTGAAAGTGAGTGTGCCACATAAAATGAATTCAACAAATTACTCTTCAAATTAATTAAATTACATTATAAACTGCACAATATTTTTTCGCGCTAAAAATTAACTATCAAAATAACGGATCAGCTGTTTAGTTGAAAATTTTTAATAGTTTTCTGTTAACTTACTTTTTCTGATAGTTTCTCTTTGTGACAATTTTTTTCTCAATCTTTCTTTTACTCTCTCCCTGAAAGTTTTTGATGGAAAAGTACGTGAACAGAGCTTATGATTACCTTTCTGTGGTTGAAATGTACTAAAAGAAATCATTTTTAAAATACAAATACTAGTAATTGAACTTAAAGTTTGCTTATTTGCTGGAAAAACATTTTTTGTACGAAATCTTTGGAAAATCTTTTTCAGTATTGAAGCAGTGTTGCTATATTTTTTTTTGGTAAAAGGGTCCGATTTTTTGAGTAGTCATAGTTCACCAGTAATAAATACAACGGTTTTAAATGCTCTCAAAATCGTTTTATCATATTTTCTGTATAAATATTTAGTTTAATGCCTCAAAATTTTTAAAATTTTTTGTAAGTCTCCACAAAATGGGGAAAATGAGTGGATTTTTTCAGGAGGATAATGTTGCAATCCACTATGCGTTGTTCAATAAGGACGTTCGTCCACATATACAATGCGATTCCAATGCATTCTATTCGATATGGCACCCGTGTCTGACACTAAGAAATTTATAAGAGCTCGTCCATTTACGCAATTGCAACACAACTGCGATACAACAATCGACAACGTGTTGCGTGAATGCTGGCAGAGTCAATTTTTTGTGCAACTTGCTTGGGATCATTTTATTTACAAAGACCTGCGCCTAAGAAATGAGGGCGTAACAAAAAAATTTATAGATCTATCAAAGAGGATTAATTCACTAATATAAATTCTTTCGGTATCCCTAATAACTATGGAACAAAAGAAAAAATAAGCTGAAATTACCCGATTAAATCTAGAAAGTTTTACAGATGTACAAATGTCCGCACAACAGTTTTTTTTACTTATTCGTTAAAAAAAAGAAACATAGTAACACCTGCATAGTCGTACATTGGAATATGAAACCAATTTTTCTGTTCAAAAGTGGGCTGAGACTTGTTTATCCATCAAAATGAACGTCGAGTAACTCGAAACACTCGCTAGCTCTCGAAAGATGTAATGACCCTGTTCTCATGATTCCCACTCCAAATAATGGTATCTTTGTATTACTTAATAAAAAAAATGTAGTTACAAACGAAGTGAATGTTCCAGTAATTGTGCCACTCCCAGTCACTGTAATTGGTAAAAATTTTGTTAATAATGTTTTTTGGTATTCTTTTTTGGGTCTTTCTGTCTTTTTGTTTCTTATAACACGGACTGAAATTATAAAATTTAAATTCGAAAATCAAAGTTTACTAAGTTATGTCTGCAATTGTGAAAATGAATACGAATACCAAGCGCCAGAAGATTATGCTTAATGGAAAACGACGATTTAGAATTAAATAACATTTTATGTTTGTCTCCCAAAGTTCCGATTGGTTACACAATAATAGATTATACGAAATTTTCTTGTTTCTCAAAACTTTAAACGTATTTTTTTCCAAATGTTGCTTTCTTAAGAACTTTTTAACCTGTCAAGCTGAAATTACTACACATATTATTCTGATGACTACATTTTTGAAAAATACACAAATTAATTCCAATTTATATGGCAAAAAATTCCCAATTTTTTCGAGCCAATTTTTAAGAACTCTCAATTTGAAATGTTTGTCCTAGTACCACTAGATTTAAAAAGTTAAAAAATTAATATGAAATAGAAAGAGTAGTCGAGTCTTTGTAAATGTAGAAAAAATAGTTCTAATTTTCTGGCAATGCTATTTGGAATTTTGCCAGCACCAGATGATGCGACGCGTTAGATTTACAACCAGAGGTGGATAGGTGAAACAGGGTTCATGAATTTTTCATTCCTATTTTTAAAAATTAAATTTAAAATCGAAAGGAAATGCTTATCATAACTACATTTTGCAGTGTTATTGATATTATTTAGATTTTTTATGAAAATCACATGCATTTCTATTTCTCAACTTCGTCAGTATTTCCCTATTTACTCTTTTTGTAAATTTAATAGCTTTTAGCTAGTCATCTTCACTATTAGTTAATAGATAGTCAATCAGCCATAAAATCACTTGATATTTATTTACTACCTCTAAGGTGGTCGCTAACTGCCGAATATCTCCTAAAGAGATATCGGAACGACTTAAGGTACACCGGTATTGGGTATCAGGGCACAAGGCCATTCCAGGCAATTGTAAAACCAATGAGCTAGTAAGGCTAGCCACAACATTCCCTATTTCTCACATAATCCTATTAGCAACGTAGTGGTAGTGGGCATTGTCTGTGTGGTTAACATGTCAATAGAATACGAGTGCCCACACACGACTTTTTTAGGAGCTACCTTGATGAGGAGGAGGAGGGAAAAGGCTTTTCCCACCTCCTCTGAAATTGCCTAGCTCTCGCCAAATGTAGGCTGATCTCGAATCTTAATTAATTTTTATTATGCAGGTGTTACTATGTTTTTTTTTTTTAGCGAATAAGTAAAAAAAAAGCAGTTGTGCGGACATTTGTGCATTTGTAAAACATGCTAGATTTAATCGGGTAATTTTTTGCTTATTTTTTCTTTTATTTAATAGTTATTAGGAATACCGAAAAAATTTATATAAGTGAATTATTCCTCTTTGATAGATCTATAAAATTTTTGTAAAGACAGTTTTTATGTAAAATGAAAAATGTCTGAGATATAAACAATAAAGTATGAATTTTGTCCACAAAAACCGTTTTTTTTTTTAATTTTGGAGGTCTTGGGGCACCACTTCCCTTAATCCAATTGGCCTGAAATTTTATACAGATCATTTTTTTTTTGTAAAACGAACCGATCGAGGGGGTGCCATCAATAGATTTTTCGAAAAATAATTGTCCATATTGCTTAATGGCACCCTAGTGTACATACGTATACATTAGTGATGGGTTTTTCGATACGACCGTAGTTTTTTCAGCACACTTTGAGGTTCGGAAATACGTCAATGCATAAGCAAGATTTTCAGTACAAATTAATTCTTTTTATGTGATATTATTTCAAAGAAAAATAGAACTGTGCTACTTTTCTTATGTTATTATCAACTACACAGTGCAACACGGAAATTTTACAAGGGCTTATGACTATATAGTTGTTGGATTGGCTGTAAAAAATTTCACGCACACAAGACTAAAAAGCAAAAAAAAAAATAATTTAAATAAAAAAATAAATTTTAATGTACCACATTTTTAAAATGGACTAAAAAGTATAAAATAATTTCTCCTAGCTCCATACAGATTTGTAACCAAAAAGATTATTAAAATTAACATTAGTTTTTGTCGTAAGGGATTTTGAAAATATTTTCATTAAGTCACTAAAAAAAAACCTACGACAAAGACCAGATAATTATGTATATAATAACCAAAAAAAATTCAAATTTGTCAATCAGTTCAGTGGTTGTCGATATATTTTGATCACAGATTTAAAAAACATGGTTTCGAGAAAAACGCGTTTTAAAGTTGAGCAATGACTTGTTCATCCCGTCTGATCCAGCTGCTTGGTGGCGGCAAGCATCCGTTGTTTCTTCGATTTTTTTCTTGAAATTTTCACCAGATATTTTTAGGACCTCAAGCTTATTCCCCCTTAAATGTTACAACATTCTAAAGTTTACTTGAGTTTATAAAATAATTCTTCTCGTAATATATTTTGTAGCAAACATTGCTTGGATTTGCTCGCTTATTCTTTTTCTTTTCCATGCCTTAACATTTAAGTCATACTTAGTAGCTTGTTAGGGTTTGCTCCTGGATTTCGTTTTTTTTTTTCAATGTTATCATTTTAAAATTGAGGTGACCATGAAAAATCGTAGGTTTCTCCAAGGGATCAAGTCCCCCTATTCCCCCCTATATGCGTAAAATCATATATATTAATACATACATGCATATGAATATGTATATTCAACATGTCATTTTATGTTGACAATATTCCGTGAGTAGGGACCCTATGTACTCACTTTATAGTATGTATATATATCAATATAAAATTTTAATATATTGTTGTTGTAAATGGATTTGCATAATATTTACGCCATATTTGTTGCACGTTGTGATTGTTTTCTTTATGCAAGGGTGACGTTTGTTCCTCATTGACAGTTCCTTCGTCTGAATCTGATATTGAATTCATATACATTAAAGTGCATCAAGAAAAAATGTTGTTGTTGTACTTCTCTAAAAATGAACCTCTGTGAAATGTGCGCGGGATTTAGTTGCACCCATATTGTCTCAAATAAGTCACTACAACTGAATCTTTATACATACATATATAAAAAAAACTACTTATCCCAACCGCTGGAGGTATACTGAGTCCAAAACTTATGCTCCTTAGAAATCTGCGTTCATACATGGTTCTACGCCGCTTGCTAAAAAATGAATATCAAGTATGAAGTGTGTTGTATACAACATGCAAGTTTGAATCGAACTCCTGTTAAATCACATAGAGCGAATACGAGATGTTTGCGGTTGAAAATGTTAGCGAAACTCAAAAACATTACAATCGTATTCGCAGTGTTCGAAAATATTCGTAAGTGTTCTCAATTATTCGTACCATTCGTATAATTCGGAAATAGTTGCAAACAATAGTTCATTGAGAAAAGGAACAGTGTTTTCTTGTTATTATATTTTTTTTATTTATATAGTATGTAGTTTTTCTTTTCTCCATGATTCCGTCATTTTTTGCTGAATTACGATGTGTAGATCAAAAGTTTTCAGCAAATTTAGGTCATTCGGTAATTTATAAATTAATCAAATTAGTCGCTCAATAGAAAATGCTATCATTTTGTATTAACTTTTTGAAGTGAAACTTCTTTAGCGAGGGTAAATTGAAAATTTTGCAACGGAAATAGCGTTGTTGTTGCACTCATACGAAATCAGTAAGAAACTAAGTTATGCAGTTGTTATTCGGCTACATAAAATCAACCAGAGAGTCTACTTCTCGCAGTTTTATCTCATGTGCTTTATTGAGAGAGCCGACCAAGTTGCCTCTGTTTGATTGCATAAGGCTGAACTTTCCTCTCTTGTGTTATATGCGTATAGTACGTAGTGTTTGTGCCGAAAAGTGTAGAGGGTATCAACAGAAGAAAAGCAACAACAAAATAGAGAGAAGAAGACTGCAAAAACTTCAACAGAATTTGTTAAAAATGTTTTCTAATAATTTTCAAATAAACAACAAAGTTTCGCTTCTACTGTGAGTGCCTGCGGACTCATAATTTTTTTTCGGTTCGGTGATATAAAATGTATACCACTAGTTTAGAGTTTTTTCCTAGCTTCAGGATGATAAAGCTATAATTCATTTACTACATAAATTTTTGGGTATACACATTTTTGAAAAGAGAACTGAACTTAGAAGTTAATCAATATCACATGTAAGAAGAGAAAGCATTGTCATTTTTCTTAGAAAGCTGAAAGAAGATTTTTGAGCTGAGTAATTTAATTTTAAAAAAATGAGATTCAGATAACAGATATCTCATAAACTATAAAAGGCATCCACGCGTCCACGAATTATATGAAAATGTAAAGTTGAAAGTCGCTGATTAATAGGGAAGAGTCTCCGGTTGTGGGGCATGTAAGTTCATAACATTTTTTTTTTCAAAGAAAACTTGGTAATTTTCATAAAAAATTTTGTTGATTCCATTTAAAAAAAAAAATGTGAGTAAATTTTGTGTAAGTAAATTTTTGTTGAAAAAAAATTAAATGAACAGGTTGTAGAACACGTCAAAAATTCCATTACAGTGTCTGAAAATCAAGAGATTTTCAGTTTCAAATATTTAATTTATTTATCCTGTTGGCATAATTTGTGGTTTTCGGAAGGTAGTAGATGGTGAAAACTGTTATTTTCGTTGTTGTGGTTTGGCGTGTTGTGCTGAAGGTGCTGTTGTTGATTTTTTCCGTAAGAAAATTTGCGATGTCCTTGATCCACCTCGATTCTGTCATTTATGTCGCTTTATTCTTTGGTGATGCCATGGCTTTGCATAGCTTTATTAAAATGTCAATAGTCAATCATACAAATGATTTAGAATTACCTCACAAATTGGTTTTACTCACAATACCCACGGAAATCTCCTTGTTTGATAGAATATAAGGCGTTTTATGTTGATTAAAAATATTTTTTTTTTTTCATTTGTAAGAAATTCGTAAGAAAACTATTTGAGTGATTTATTTCAACAATATTTATCACAACTAAAAGTAACACGTCTATTTAATTTTTAAAACGAGAAAGTACGGTACGGAAAAATTCAGTTCGTGAACCAAATGTACATTTCTTTTTCATTTGAACACTTAAAACTCGGATTCAATAAAAAAGGGATTTCCGAGCAAATAATTTCTTTTAAATTTTTTGGAATTTGGATTGATTAAAAACGAACGATAATCGATTTTTAATTAACTCGCTCATTCGTGATCGCACCGAAATGTTGTAAGAGTGAAATTTTAAGTTAATGAGCCAAAACCTACCGATCGTACTTTTCTGTTTTCTTTTGCTATTAACGTTTTTAGGTTTGAAAAAATTTGTAAATCGGAAAATTATATTTATTTTGTATTTGTATTGTCGCTTTGTCGTTTTTGTTCTGAAATAATTATCATTTTTGCTCTTACTTTAACTTGTTTCATTTTCACTCCAAGTCGTATTGCTTGTACTGTTCTTGCGGTGAGAAAATAGGAAATATTTTTTATCTTTGGGTTAAGATTTATTAAAATTATTTTGGGAATCACTCCTTGTTCTCAATCATATAAAATATTATAGGCCTGTGTAGTCAGGTATCTTAGATACAGTACTTTTTTTTAGTATTTTATGTTTTATAAATTGCATCTTAACAATTCAAAATTCATATTGTTTCGAAAAACTCAATACTGGCAACTTTTGCCAAAAATAAATGAATAAAAAAGTGTTTGCAAAGAAATAATGTATGCATATACACGATGTGTGACGATCGCTTGAGAATTGAGAATTGAGAGATGAGTGAAACTCACACACACACAAGGGAACAAATCAAAAATCTCTGAGCAGTAAAACCAGTTTGTGGGTGTGTGGGATTCAGAGTTCTCTCCAGTTACTCAAAGCATGAAACAAGCACAGTGAATCTTTCAAATACAAATGCACACATTCCAAAGTAGAAACAGCGTTGCCAGCTCAAATTAAGTGCACTGTGCACGCAACAATTATAATGGAGTGCCTCTTTTTGTGTTGTTGCTTCTATCTAAAAAAAGATACACCAACACATGCGCATACACCAGCCAAAACAAAAAAAGAAAAAACAACAAAAAAGAATTTTTGAAACACATTTTCTGATATTTCTGACTAATTTTTTTAGTTTTACTCTTGCTGTTGAGAAGTTTGTCTACGATTGAAAAGAGACGGCAAGATCACCGCGTCGGCCGTACATCGAATGTGAACAGAAAGAAAACTATCGGTTAAATAAATATATATAATAAGCAGTGTACAATATTTTTACTAGCGAAAGCAGCGAATAAAGTGAATGAATTCGGCGGCATAAGAGTGCAAATAAAATAAACATGCATGTGGAATAAAAATTTACACTATCAAATTAAATCTGAATTGAGATATTCATACATTTTGTTAAAAGTTTTGTATATGAATACACTGTGCTCGCTTCCATTGCGCCTTCCATTCTGTGTGCTGCGTTTGGCTTGTATGAGCGAGAACCAGTAACAAACGCGCGTTTACGCATAGATAAGAATTCTTACTCTGACTCTCACTTTTTAGTGTTATCAGCAAAAATCCAAACCACAGCAGCAAAAACAACAAAAGAAACAACAACAAAAATGTCTTAGCAAAGCAAAAAACCGCAAAAAGAGTGTGGTGTGATATCGAGCGATTCAACTGGAAATAAAATCAGTTGACACTGACAGTTTGTGCGGTAATAAAGTGTACACACGATCGCAGAGCTATTTTGAGATTTTGAATTCTGAAGAAAAGTTTTGAGTAACTAGGTATGAAAATAAATGCACGAAGCTATAATTCTAAAGAGCCCTATTGAAAATTAAGTAGAAGGGAAGAAAAAAAAGAACAAGCAAATTTCTTCAAAAAAAAAAAATTTATTTTTCTTAAAGTGATGTAATTATGTGTTGGCTCTAAGACAATAAAATAGAAAATCAACAAAGTGCAATAAAAAAAGAAAAAACAAAAAAATAACGAATACGCATTTTCATAAAAGAAAAAGAAAAAACATCAAATTAGTGTTGTAAATATTCATTCAAAAGGAGAATTAACTGCATACATATTTATAACTGGTATATGCATAGATCTACCTACAATAAATTAAAATTACAACAACTACAGCAATAAAAAACATCAACAAAAACTACAAAAATTAAACTCGTAGCAAGCAAAGAAAAAATAAGAAAGAAAGAAAAAAAAAAAACGATACATCCACGCAGTGCATTCGCAGCAGGTAGTTTCAACTATACCATTACAACAACAACAGCAGCAATATGATCTGATCGAAACGCCACGGATTACATACGAATCAATTTCATATTCAATAATATTCAACGAAAATCTTATTTTATACTTTGTTACTTTTGGGTATTCATAATTGCATGAATTGTGCTCCCTCGAAATCAAAATCGAAAGCATCATATACCCAAAAAAGACAAAAATCAAAAAGTTCGCTAGTTTTATAAAAAAAAGAAGGAAGAAATAGTGACCATCGAATAAAATCTGTGAGATCAAATAAAAAAAAATATACTGAAAGAGATAAACCAAACACAAAACTAAACGCAATCATCAGCATCAGGGTCCTCATATGCTCCACTTCATATGTATGTATGTATGCGCCTTAGAGTAAACGTCTTCCTTTCTTTCGGTCAGAATTGAGTTTCGCATATGTGCGACGGCGGCTCGTCTTAAGGGCTCTTCTCCTTGTTTGTGTTGTTGCTACGGTTTACTGTGACTTTGTCTGTTTTAACACCAGTGTATGCAATATACGTGTATGTGTATTAAAAAAAACACGCACACACATATGCGTCGTCATCGTCTGTCATCATCGTCGTCTACGTCTCTGTCTTCGTCTCGTAACTATTCCAGCATAAAACAGCAGCATCTGTTGTATCTTTGCTCAACATTATCGTTTTTATATTCATACTACTACCACTACTATTATTAATAAAAAAACTAAATAAAACAGGAAAGAAGCATCAAAACCAAGTGCAATTCAAAAAAGATATCACCATCATCAACATCATCTCGATCTCCAAACAACCAAGAAACCAACCTCTCCCATCTCTATATCGACAGATTAGTGTATTTTGTTATTGTGCGCTCTCCTGCTCGGTCTTTTGTTTCTGTTTCTGTTTTCAGTCTCAGTTTAAGTTTTTTGTTATTTTTTTCTTTTCGTCTGTGCGTGTGAGATCGATCCAGACTCCTGCTTTTTCTTCTTATACCTAATTCTTTTGTTTTACCACAACCACGACATGATCAATTTATCCTCTTTATTTTAATGTATAGTTAAACTAAAACTTACTGTGTTTTTTGATCTGTTGATCTGTTTTTCTGAATTAAAAGTTCTAAAACCCAACTATAAAAGTGAAAAAGAAAACAAACAAAAAAAAAACAAAGTGATTTTTAGTACGCGTGTGTTTCTTAATTTTAATTAACACTTGACCCTTTTCACTTCTTTTGCTGAATACCTTTGGATACTATTTAAACTAAAAACTACTGCTATTGTGATTTCGGGAATATGCTCAATCAAGATAAGACAACTAATTTGAAGTTGTAATTAATTTGGATATCACATAAAAACAGAACGCATTTTATGTGCTTACTGGTAAGTAGTAGTTAATTTTTTGCTTTTGCTTGATATTCCATTTTCTTTTTCGTATATGTAATTAGAAATGTCTAGTATAGAAAAAGGTTTTCATCGTATTCAAGGTCAGTGGCACAGTCTTCATATTTATAAGTACTATACCTATAGCTATTCAGGGCCTATGCCTGTTGGTGTTGGGAAAGTTGCAGTTATGCATTACTTTTTTTCTTTTCTTTATCTGCATATAGATCTTAGTTTTTGTTCTTCTATAAAAAATTTAGAAAAGTCAAAAGTGTAAAAAAAAAACTGAAATCAATTTACAGGGTGCGGGGGTTGAAGTGTTACCGCAAAGACTATTAGACCCCTTTTCCATACGGCAAGTTTTCTTGCCGGCAAGTCTAGTTCGTAGGCAAGAGAGGAAAGACGAGAGGAGACGAGTACCGACTTGCTCGTACCGGCAAGATTTCTTTTGTGTTGTTATTTCTTTTTATTTGTTATTAAAGGTTGGATGCGCATTGATTTTGAATTTTATTGAAAAAAAATAAAATTTTTCATTTGAAATTTCACTTTTCTTTTCTTCTTTTATTTTATTTATTTTTATTCAATAAATTGATTTTGCGTTTCATTTATTTATTTTTATTTAATATTATGTTAACAAAAAGTTTTTCACAACACGAATGACAGACAAAGTAAAAGCAGAATTGCCCAAGAAATCTTGCTGTGTGGAAAAGCAAGTGGCAAGTCCAAAATAGAATTGGAAACTTGCCGACAAGAAAACTTTCCGTGTGAAAAAAGGGACTAACTTTTAAATCAATGGACTGTTTTCATTATATATGTAGCAAAAATTATTAAAAATAATTGAATTTTAAAAAGTTATTTCAGATTTACGATATAACCTCTTCAGCCTTGATTACACGGTCTATCCTGTCAAAAAAAACAGTTGCACATTGCACGAATGTTGTCTTAGGAAATTCGTTTCCATTCTCGTTCAAGGGATGCTTTTTGAGCGTCCACACTTTCATATTTTTTTTGCGTCTGGTGAATTCGAGAGCCATTGTTGTGCCAAAATGAACGATGTTTTTTAACCAATCTTGAGCTTTGTGTGACTGTGCCGAGTCCTGTTGAACCGTGTATGTTCTATTGCCGAAATGATGGCGCACCCAAGGCTTTAATGCACTTTCTAAAACCGATTCACTGCACACAGTCGCATTCAATTTGACGCCAGGCTCAAAAAACACTAGCTGGGAACGGCTATCGGCGATCACTGCGGATAAAACCATGACGTGGGCTGGTGCTTCTTAATTCCAAATTTTCGAACCTTCTCTTTTGTAACCAGACTCGCTTATTTACGTACTGCTCAATTGGGTAATTGTTCTCATCTGAGAAGACTATATTTGCAAACTGGCCACTCGCGTACAAGCGCTTCAACTACTTTGCTCTTTGTAGCAATTGTTATTTCTGCTTCGTTGTAAGATTATGAGCCTTTTTGGATCTTGTAAGGCTTCACTCCGAGGTAGTTTTATAATATCTAACACAAGCTTCAGTCGGATATTTTTAAAACAGCAGCCATTTTTCTTGCACTCTTTCTGAGATTTTATCGAATTCTGGCTTCACATTTTGAATCATTTCTGTTGAAGTTGCTGTTTTTTTTGTTCCGCCCCCGTGGTTCAATAAACAAACATTTTATTAACATTTAAATGCTTTAGCTCTCTAATGATCGTGGGCTGCGACTTTCCTGCATGTCCTAACTTTTCTCAAAAGTTTTTTTTTAATTCCATACCCTAAAATCAGTACAAGAATACTCTGTACTGTATCAATAATTCAGACTTGTATTTATATTCTATTGTTTTTGTATTTTTTACTTTAAAACACAATCTAGTTTAATATATTTCTTAACGTTGTTTTCCGTAATATAGAAAATTATAATTTTATTAAAAGTTGAACCAGAAAATTCTTGTAGTTATGCCCAGTAACTTTTGGGAGAAATATGCTGAGCTCCTAAATGCATTAATCCAAAAAGCACCAGTGTAATTTACTACTAAATTGTTGGAAAATGGGTTTACCTTTGTTGTAATACAAATTTACAACAAAGTTGCGCAACGCAATAAATATGCTTTGGAATCATTTAGCAGTAAAACACAATGATGCCTTGCATTAATGCATTTAGGAACTCAGCCATACAAAGAAAAAAAAATGTTGCAGATTTTCGCAACTTTACTTCAAATGGGTCTTTTCGTGAAAACTGTGACTTTAATGAAATAATTAAATTTGCTCCACAACACCCTAAAGTTCTCGGATCGTATTTGTGATAATAGACGAGTTCATCTGATGCCAAAATTCCTTTGAAAACATATTCTCCAGATAATTTTACATAGATTTTATAGTTTTATTTTTTTGCCTCAATTTTTATCCTACATTATTATTCTGTTCGTCACAATTGCACTATGGCCCAGAAACCCGATTTGGCGGCATAAAATATGGTGCGTTGATGCGTTGAGTGTGGATGCAAATTATCAATACCAAAGACCATGTATAAATTTTTGGGGATTGAACAACAGGAAGTGGAACCTCTAGTTAAAAGAGAAATGCCCAAGGTATCTACATATACCATATAAAAAAAAAATTAATCAAATATTTTGATGTATGTGTATATTGTTGATAATTTTCATTCCTTATTGTTAGGTATTATCAATAGTAGTAAATAGCATAAGTCTGGCCACATGGCAGTAGTCAATAATCTGGCAAGATCTGGAGATCTTGAACTGAACACAGGTATATTTTCATTTTACGCTATGCTGACGACCTCGATAGTCTAGTGGGTAATTCTTATAACCCTCTTATATTCACTATCAATATGAAGTGTGTGAGAATTATGAGAAAGTGTACAAGTACACACCTTGGTTGGTAATGGCAAAATCACCGAGCTGATAAAAAATTGCCAAACTGTGTGGTATCACAATGGGCCGTTTTGGCCTAAGTGTGTCTCTCGACAGCCATTCCAACGTAACCCATGCTGACGACATCACAATTATCATCATAATATTAATAAATACCTTGATTATTATTTTCCATTTTTAAAAAATTGTTTAAGAAATGTTTAACAAATTTCACTTGTTGAAAATCACAAATTTTCTCGATTTACGGTACTAAAAATGTTGCAGTTCTGATTTGATAACTTTTGGCAAGTTGAGCAGAAAAAAAATATGTTTTCTTGATATTTAGACATTTATTATATATGTATAACTAATACAAAAATAAATTGTTTATTTTATGCCTCCAAATCGGGTTCTGGACCATAGTGCATTGGTATGAATTTAAAATTTCTTGAATTTTTAATGTTCCTATTTATTAAGTATTCTCTATTGTTTTCCTTTCAATAAAAATATGTGTATTTTTTTTTTACTTTGGATTTATTTTTTAAAAATATTTTTAGGTATTCAAAGGTATTGATTTTTTTCTTTCATATCTGGCAATCCTAAGTTGATGCGTAGCTGCCAATGTGATGAAGTTTTCACTAATGTGGATTGCATTATTATACATTCCACAAGAATGACTCAAATATTGAATCAAAATCATACAGGAGACATGAAAAATATTTTCTATGATATTAAAATTTCTGTTTTAGTTTTTTATATTTTTCATTATTCATCGGATTAAAGATTAAACCCTACATCTACATGCTTTCGCCCATATTTCAGATATGATTTATGCAAAAAGATTTATTTCTTTCGTCAATCTGAGTAGGTATCTTACATGTTTTAGAAACTATTCGTAAACTAATTTGCCAATTAATTAATTTTCATAAAAATTCCGTTGTATGCAGTAAGCCAATCAAAGTGCACACCCTTCGTTTTTGAAATTGGAAAAAATCCTTTCTAAAGCAAACAGTGGCGAGTAGCTTTTGGCATGAGATAGTATTATTTATTTATTATCTTCTAAATCCAGATAAATCCATTAAAATATTATGAATTATCAATGCAAAATAAAAGTAACCAAAAGTTTGTGTTTTAACAACAAAAAGATTCGCATTGTATGAGAATTGAATGGAATCAAAACCGCCATTTTGGTGTCGGTAAAGAAGAGAAAATTAGGGTGTATTAGTAAGTTGCAACTCATATATTCAATATAAGAAAGATAACTTCCCATTTTGCTACAAAAAAGACACGAGGTATTTCAGAGTGTTGCTAAGAACTATTGAAGTATCAAACACGAAATCTATTTTTTCTTTATACACAATTCACCAAAATGACTTATGACCTTGATATTATCTAATAGCTCTATTCTCTAGCGATGTATTTTGCACATACTTCTACACAAATATATAAATATTACAACAAACTTTATTATTGTAGATTTTTGACTTCAATTGTATTTTCTAATTACAACAATATGAAGTAATTTTATCACACATAGACAAGGTTGTCGTCTTGTTTATATTGTCAATGTCAACTGTGCAGAACAAAATGTTGTCAATAGTTGTTACCCCCCCAAAAAAAATTAAAAAAATTTATAACCTTATCTTAAAAACAAAGACAACAACAGTAATAAAAACAAACACAAGAATAAAAAAAAAAAATAACATGATCATTTTTCAACAGAAATGAGTAAAAGCATCTACCACCAACATTCACAACTAAAATACACAGATTCACTGCACAAACACAATCATGAATACACATATACACACACACACGCACGCACGCAGGCTGGCAAGGAACACGGCAACAACATCAGATTGAATATGAGATATTTATGCTGTTCATATCCATACAAACTTATGTGAGTGTGTTTTTTGTATGTGCAATGTATATATAAGTCTGTATATAAAATACTACCAACAATAGGGGTTAAATTTATGTGCCTATGCACATACATACATATATATGTATAAATGTACAATGTTTGTACGTAACGGTACAATAATTTCATGTCCCTGTTGTTCTTTTTCTGTGGTTGTTGTTGCTTAAAATACTTTATGCACGATCACTTGCTGAAGCAGCAGGTTGATTTTTATGTTCCTGAGAAAAAAGCAAAACAAATAAAAAATAACAACAACAACTGCAAAACCAAAAAAAAAAAACGAATTTATAAAAAGGGGGAAAGTTAACGTACTCTTGTGTGAGCAGCATGGGAATGTTCGGTGACCTCTTTGCAATATCTGATGAAAAAAGGATATATCAGAGTTGCCAGATTGGTTATTTTTGTATGCAACCTCGGAATGCAAGCATCAAGAGAAATTGAAAGGAACAAAGTTGGTTATAACAACCAACAGAAATTATAAATTTCTCCCCCAAGTTGTTGGTTTTTTTGTAAAAAATAACATATCCCCTACAACCCAAAAAGTTTGCTGTTCATAATAATAGAGAGATAAAAGTAAATTAGATTTTTTTCCGGAAAATTCTTGTAGATCCACGTACAGCAACGGATTTCTACGGTTAACAAGTCCTTTGCGTCTCCCTACAGGACATTGCTAGTTTGCTGCCTTCACTCCAATCTAAAAATTCTCTTTATTAAATGTTCAATTTCGTTATGAAAATTGCTTTTTTAAGATCACCCCAAAAGTTGATATCAATTTCTTGTGTAGTGATTGTTGCGGGCTTCTCCAGATCATAGATTTTGGTACCATAAAACGATTTATCTCCGAATTTACTAGTTTGCTGAAAATCCTTGCTCAGTTAGAGCTCTCATTTGAGCAGGATATTTCACTGCGCGTTTGTTTTAACCATAACCATTGCATTGACGTACTTTAAAATATCAATTTTCTTTTAAGCCTCACATATCACTAGGGATTTTATTGAAATGCTGTATACCAGGGTTTTCTGTTCCAAGAAATCCATTTTTGGCGTCTATTTTAATTAACCCGGCGTCAATGAACATAATTTTTGTTACACCGCCAATGAACTGGGTGTGTGAAACCGGACCAACAATAAATCCTTAAAATAACACTAGATTTTGTTTTTAAGGTTTATTTTTTAATTTCACAAAACATTTTTTAAAGGGGGCTTCGGAGCAAAGGCCAGAAAAATTGGGGAAAATTTAAATTTTTACTTGTATTGGAGCATCATCTATGGACCAACCGATTGTATTGAAATTTTGCACACCAGTTTTTTAGATCAGGAATCTTTTGATCTCTTTTTTGATCTGAAATATATGTATGGCACGTTAAGAAAAATATGTCAGACATCTTGTATTTACCCCCTCTTCACAAAAAACGCTGTCATGATTTCGATCCAGTCTAATAAACATTAAATTTGATATACAACTTTGCTTTCACCGTTTTCCGATAGATGTCTGCATTGGTGAGGGCTGGTCGAAATACGTAGATCAAAATTATCATGTAGAGAGTTTGGACATCTGTTAACGTATCGACATCGCCCCATTAGTGAAAGTTGTTTGCATTTTTAAATTATTCTCGATTCAAAATGTCCGTTTTCGAGCATCATGGCTAATTTTTTATGGATAGAATAAATTTTATTTTGTTATTGCTTTCAATCCATTATTTACATTTTTTGTTGGTGTTTTCATATTATTAGAATAGTTTTCACTCTTGCTTTGTGAGAGATATCGACCTGTCAACGGAAAAAGCGTAGGGATCATCATTATAGTCACAGTGGCAAATACAAATTTAAATACGTGCTCTCTTGTTCATTTTTTTTAGTGAAACTAGTGTTATTAATGTAAAAAACATTAGCAAGTAATTAGACGCACAATGCATTAAAATGTGAATTAGAAATGTGTTACGTTATTAGGGGAGGGGGGCGGGCACGGGGGTACGTTTTGTTACGATGGGTTACAATCAGAGGGGGTCGATTTTCGACTTCATTTCCGAGTTTTATGCATTAATATCAAGCAATCCTCATATTTTTTATTGCTGAAAAAACTGGCCTACTAGGGGGTTAAGGTAATCAGAGGAGTATTCAAAAAGAAGGAGATAAAAATTTTTGTACACGGCATAACCTCTTGACTGGGAATGGCGAACCACCAACAGTGAAAATTGCCTATGAATAACTTTTTATTTCACCGTTCGGATTCTGCATAAAATTGTAGGTGCTTTCCATTAATGTTTAATTTTAACTCACACAATGGGCTGCTGTGCCCTAATAGAAGTAGTAGAGACTCACATATCTCCCTACCCCCTAACCCCTCCATGATTTCTCCCTTTTTTACACTTTACGTATATAACAATTTCAGTTCCAGGACCATCATTTCAAACACATAGAAAAACTTTGAATGCAGAATTGCTCTGTTGTTTCGTAGGACTCATCAACTGCATCATCATATTTATTCTTTCAGTTTAATAAAAGTTGATAATGCATGGTTTCCCACATGGTTAGCCCCCCCCCCCCCGAAAAAAAATTCTGACTACGATCTTGCTTATTACTGCGGTATCATTTTTCAGTTTTAACTCATCTCTGGTTCGGATGCACTATGAGACTTCAATTTCTTATACAGTGGCTTATAATTCATAACTAATTTGGAAGTTATATCTCAAAGAAAAAAAAACCGGGAAAAGGTGAAAGATTGTAGGCACTTTGTTATGAGACTGGTACTGCAATGAGAAATGTGGGCCAACATATTTTCTATATTGTAATTTAGAGATTATTCTGAATGCACTTTTCACAATCTGGGTGGTTTAATCTTGTTTTACAGGGAGATCTCTTCAAGTTTAATGGATTGATTTTTCAGATAAGAATCTTGCTAAATATATTACGAGTTCATGATTTTCTGAATATTTGATCTTTGTAATATTATTGCCATAATCTTGCTCGGATATATTTGCTGTTAGTAGATTTCTTTAAATTGTATTTATTTTCAGTTTTTATGTTGAATATTGAAAGTTTTTTATCACATATGGTATATAATAATTTATACGCCCATGCACAAAGATTTACTTTAAAGTGTCTATAAATAAAATAAATACACTGTTGAAAATTAACCGTAAGTGTGTATGTATGTATGTGCCCATATTCATATGTGTATGTAGTTATTGCACTTTTAAAAATTGCATATGTGAAAAATTAAATTAGACAATTTGATGCCAAATGCTGCAACATCAAAGAATCTACTTGAACATTCACGTATAACTAACTACACATACACCCGAATGTATGAGCCCACTCATAATAATGACATTTGCAGTTATGCCATAATAGAGTGAATGCATTGAGTGCTTACATATGTACATACAGACAGATAGATATGTAAGTAAACACCAGCGGCTTGAAATATTCCCAAAGGGGGGAGGGGGTGAGCTTAATTTTTTTATCCCTTTGAAATTGGGATATAAATGTATGAGTTCTATTTTATCGGTAAGGGGAGAGGCGTTTATCCCCAAAAGTTCTCTGGGATCCGCTAGTGTATGTAAGTGTGAATTTGTGTAGTACGAAATCGGCTAAGAACTTTAATTAATTGCAATGACTAGTGGTTGATTAATGTGCGGCAAAAATTAAAAAACATTAAGAATTTTGAAGAAAGCTCAGTCTAGGCCCTCCATAATAGTAGTAGTATATGCAAATTTAATTAATGTTTACCATAGAGCACTCTTCTGCTCCGCACTAAATTTGTTACTAACTGCTAATTAAAGCTGATTGACTTTTTATACATTAAAGTCTTAACGCCCACGCTCTTACAAGTAGAAATCGATTGAGGTAAAATATCTTCTCATCACTTCATTTCAATTCGGTAATTGTGATTCTTGAAGGTACTCGCCTATTTCTTTTCAAATTCAACAAATACAAATATATCTATCTTATTGGGCAATCGTTTAGAAATTAATGCATAGAAAAGATTAATAAGATAAAGAATAAGAAAATTTCAAGATCTATACAAGATCAGCGATCAAGATTGGAAGTGATATATGTATGTATGTATGTACTTATATATTGTGCATTATATGTACGTATGTATATAAATGTGTTTGCATATCGTATAAGTTAAGGGAATTTATTTAACTCACCTCCACTTTTTTTATTTTTCTTCTTTTTTTTTTTTGAGCTTATCAACTAAAAGTTTGTACGCAAATTCTTGGTTTTTTTATTTTTCTCTGTTTTATATTTAAAATAATTTTGGTATAAATTGAGATTTCGTTTTGTATAAGCGTCATTGGATTTATGTATCTTTCGGAATGCCTCATTGCATATGCGAATAATAAATTACTCCGAGTCAAATTGCGAGTGCGAGTGTATATTTTGTTGTATCTTTTCTATATTGGATTTGCTAGAAATACATAAAAAACAGTTTAACTCTATACATGCATACATACATACATACATATAAACATTCAATTCGTATAAAGTACTCGTACTCGTGTATGTAAGATACTGATCTTATCAGAAAGGTGTAGAAAATTATTATAATCATTTTGCGTCACACTGAATTCTAACTAAGATAAAATACGAGTAAGTCTGCATTTAATTAAAACTACATGTTGAAAAGTAGGGCGATTCACTTAAATGTAAAATAATATAAGCCTTCGAATTTTTAACATCCACATGCCATATGATTGTTTTGACTTTTATTGCTAATGACCCTTCCAGAACTCGCCAAGCTAAAAAAAATTATAAATCTTTTTGTGCTTTGCTTCAGGCATTAAATTCGTATCTGTTGAAATAAAGAATTTTCTTAATAGCCCCTGAAGACCCCTTTTTCCGACTTAAGGCCCATATTATGGGAGAACTTCTTCATCTTCATTTTGCCCAACCCATTTCCTCTTACAATGCTCGTTGCATGCTCATCGATTTAAAGTTCTTGAATAACAGAAGAACTATCTTGTCTCTTATGTTTGTTGGTTTTTTGATTGTCCTGCTCTTCTAGAACTGATCAATTTTAATATTCCAACTAGAGATTTGCGTCATTCTGCTTTATTTAATTGCGACGATTATTTATTTCTAGAGCCTTAACTGAGTTTAATTCTATTTCTAATTCCTTGGTTTTAGATTTCTCGGTTACTAAAGTTTCATTTAAAAACCTACTCAATGAATTCTATCCTTAACCTTGTCTTAAATCTATTTTTACTTTTAATTAATTCTAAGTTACAATTGTTTTAGTCTGTAAGGAATTTTTATAATTTCCTTTGACTCAATGAAATAAATAAATAAATAAACTTGATATGATGGAGAAAATCTGAGAACGTAGTCGTGATCAGCGACCCCAAATTACTAAAACCGTTGGAAAATCTCACGCATAATATTTTTGTTGCACTGTGGAATTGAATTATATTTTTCTATTTTATTTTACTCTTAACTCTTAGATGTTTGTATATTTTCAAAAACACAACCTTATAACTAAAAATTTGGGAACCGCTGCTCTAAAATTACAATAGAATTTGTAACTCACGCTCAAACCATCATTGATTTGCTCGCGGTTTTTCTTTTATTAATTTTTTTTTGTGGTACGGCAACCTTTGGAGAACCTAGGACGAATTTTTTCGCACCCATTTTTGTGGTCTGAATTATATTTGTACATGAATGGAAGAGACCTATAGTTTTAGCATCGAACTCAGGCACCCTAACTACAATGCCTTAGCTTGCGGTTTTTAGTTCTTGTTGCTTTCGTCTACATAACTCTGTACTAACATGAACAGTCATATTTATGTAGTTTATCAATGGAAAATCCAACGGAAAATTATTTTCATTTCTTGATAACAGGCTCTTTCTTTGGGTGAACGATTTGACTTTAAATGCTTTTCGAACTCGAGCCAAATAAACTCATTCATACATAAATCTGAACAATTTTATGATTGACGAAATATGTAAGTTATTTTTGTACTTGGCTGCGGTTACAGCTTTCGATAAAATTAAATATTCACAGAAATTAAAATGTAATTTTTGGGTTTTACAATAAATATAAACAATGAATATTTGATTTCTTTCAACAAAAACTAAAAAAAAAAAAAATAAGAAATCACTCTAGTTTATTCATAGTCGTGCATACAAACATGTGATTTTGTTGTTGTCGTTGTTGTAAGTACCCTTTTTTCTCCAAAGTAGCCCATTCAACTTCCGGTGATAAAATTCATACACGCAGACAATTTGCCGTATACGAATGAGTTAGAGAGTGAGTGAGCGAGTGAGTGAGTGAGTACTCACACAATTAAATTTAACATTTTTCAGATACTTGTATGCATACATATTATCAGTTAAATACAAAAATAAAAATAAAATTACAGTGAAGTGGGTAAAAAAATAACCATTTACATACAATGTACAAATGTGTAATATATCTTGATTTAAATTTATTTATATTTATGTATGCACTAAGTATGCATATTATTTTATTGTACTCGTAATCGTTCTTGCTTGCATATGAATTGTATTTGTATTAGTTTAATACACTCCTCGTATCCAATTTATCTCAATGGCTGCAATTTTTATTGTTGATGCATATATTTCTTTTAATTTAGCTCAAATTACATTTTATTACTTTGTTAATTATAAAAGTGGAATATAATTCCTATATAATTTTTCCATACTGATAACATAATTATGATAGAATTTACCCTCATTGTGAGTATTTTTCATTTTTACATTCCAAATACCAAAAATTTTCAACTAAATTTACCTACTTACGAGTGCTTTGTTTATAAATATTTATATTTCTTATGTTGTTGTTGTTGTTTTTGTTGTTGCTGCTGTTTTCTACAATAGATAAGACTTTCATCATCAATACAATCGCAATGTTTGCGTTATCTTCTTTCTTCTATTGTTTTACCAGTAAACACTTCTAGACTTATTTAGTTTTTAATGTTTTAATATTGCACGTGCAAATGTTTTACAACTTTTATTTTACTAAACATCAAAGTTACAAATTTAAAGTTAAAAATTCACATTTAATGATTAAACTGTAAATATTTCAATGAGACTATGCAATAATATTCTAAGTCGCCTTAGAATGGTTAATAAGTTTTTTATTGCAAATTATCAGTCATATTAATAAGCACGCTCTATCAATATATGGTATAAAAATCTCAAATAGATCAAATATACATTCATCAAATTATAGGTATTCAATACATAAAAATTAAACGCTTTTTCTGAAGAAGTGTCAAATTCGTTCGCAATTTTGGATATTGGAAAAAATTTGCTCAATAATTTGGAATAATAAATTTTTTATATCTTTTTACTGAATTTTTTGCAATTATCCTTGAATCGGTCAAAAGTAAAAGTAAATGATTTAACAACGCAACAAAAGCTACAAAATACCTGTAAAAGGAGCCATAGATATTTCGAATGGGACAAATACCAAAGATTATTGGAATAAAATACGGGAGTGATCTGAATTTTCATTGATGTTGCATAATATCTTCGTTTTTGAATTCATATTTGTGACCTTCTATTTATTTTTTGGTTTTCAGATCTCGTTGAAAATTGATTTTTAAATATTTTCATTCTCCAGATGCATTTTTTAAGCTGCAATGGCAGCACGTATTTTAAAGAATATGTCTGTTTTGCATAGTCAATCTGAACATTTAAAAAACAAAATTCTTGGAAAATAAATTGTATACATGAGATTCCCCCCTTAAGCGTGATTCAGCTAAATAACAAGATAAAATTATCTCGTTCAGCGAAAATTCAACATGTTACAAATATCGTCGAGTAATGTCGAGTACACCAAAATGATAATGATTCCATAAAAATCAAACAATAATTTTTTTTTCCTGAACATAATTATTATTTCTGAGCAAATAGATAAAAATCAAAAAATTATAGTTTCTGAACAAAAAAAAAAAAAACCAAAAATAATTTTTATTAATTATCAAATAAAATAATTAAATTCAAGTAATAAGTATTAAATTTTGATTTTTTTCATACTGCTTATGTATAATGATTACGTTCCCTGATTTTCAACAACTTTAATGGGTAAAATCGTACCCAACCACTATACACATTTGAAGCAAGAGCGCAAAGACTGTTGACTTTTTAGCAAAATTAGTATTTAATGCAACAACTTTCGCATTAAGAAATGATTTATTTTATATAATAGCGGAAGTCTTTGTCACAAAACTGTAAAGTTGCTAATTCAAGTGCTAGGCCTTTGAGACCCCAACAAGGAAAACTTTTGGCGGAAGGATTTTACGCACATCGTTTTCAAGTTCTACATATACGAAATGTCAGATGTATGAATTTGCTGATTAGAAACATCTTGATTGGTATTTTCACAAATTTCACCACTAAAATTATCCAATTTTATACTTTTTCGCTTTTACTTTTACACTTATTTAAAATGATCGTCCACTTCGAAATACCACAAAAATAACGCGTCTTAATTTGGTCAACAACTTCTATAGTAATGTTGATTGATATGGTCACATTCAATAGGTTTATAATTATTTTTGGTTTGGACCACTGGCTATTTGATCGTTAATTGAAAACGCAAGTTTTACTTCGTTTTTTCCTCCAAAGCTTCGCTAATTTCTTTTCAGGGAGATATTTTATTACCACGTTTATATCAACTCGTTTTCAATGGTGTCTGTCTGTCTGTCTGCTCGGTACAAATTTTGCAATCGATTTTAAACTATCTTCCCGATGAGCTAGAGACTTGAAATTTTAAATATAGTTCAGAATTGGAGAACACTACAATATGAAATATCTAAAATATAAATATAATAATATTTAAAATATAAGCATCGAAACTTTTTCAATTTTTTTGATAGATCAAAGCATTGCATTCATCGTTGTTAAAATCATTGCTTTAGCGGGAGTAGAATATATGTATATGTGTATACATCAGTGTGGCCAACTCAGCGATTTTTCCGCTATTTATTTAGTGTTTTTTGAAAATTAAAACGCGGAAAAAAGTGATTCAGCGCTCAGTAAGTTTTTCAATTTGAAATATCTTCGAAAAATCGAAGAAATTTTCATTGACTAGAAGTATCAGATGTGTGCCTGTACTAGTGAAAAAGTTAAAATGTATTGAGTTTTCTCGCACTTTTAAAAGGAAAAAATTTAACGCTTTTTTAAAGAAAATACGCGTTTAATCTTCATTTTAGCGGATTTTGAAAAATAAAAGTTGGCCACACTGGTATACATACACAAATTCAAAGACAAATGAGCAGTGTGGCCAACTTTTGTTTCTCAAAATCCGCTAAAATGAAGAATAAAGCACGTATTTTATTTTAAAAAGCGCTAAATTTTTTTCTCAATACATTTAAACTTTTTCACTAATACACGCACACATTTACATATTCTCAAAAAATACATATTCTCAACTTACAGTTTACTTGAATGTTTATGTTGTAAAATGAAGTAAAAAATTACAATCTTTCGAATAAAATTTTGTTAGGATTATTCAGGAAATGGATTATTTAGTGGAGCATTTAGTGTCTTTTAAATTGAAAAAAATGCGCTAAAAAACACGCTGACCGCTAAATCATTTTTAAATTCTAAATTTAGCGGGAAAAGCGCTGAGTTGGCCACACTGCAAATGAGAGAGAGATGATATAAGCAGAGAATAAAAACACAATAACGAACTTTTTCTTTTCCTTTTGTTCTGCTTACAAAGAGCAAAGAGTATAGTTTGTAAAGAGATCGCAATTTGCTCTTGCTGGAATCGAAACAAAAAATCGTAGAAACCAGAAACGAGGTGCAATACCGATGGTGTGCCAGCGACGGTTGTCGACACATCCAACGGACAAAAATGTATGAATGAATGAGTTTGACGTGTTTGATAAAACAAATATTTAACATTTCTTTTGGCAAATAACAATAACGTATTAGTGATGGGGTTTTCGGTACGATCGTAAATTTTTCAGTACACTTTGAGGTTCGGAAATACGTCAGTACATAAGCAAGACTTTCAGTACACTTTCCTACAATAAATTCTTTTTATGTGATATAATTTCAAAAAAAATAAAACTGTGCTACTTTTCTTATATTGTTATCAATTACACGGAAAATTTACAAGGGCTTAGTCCTATATAGTTGTTGGATTGGCAGTAAAAAATTTCACACATGCAAGACTAAAAAGCAGAAAATAATAATTTAAAAACGTGGGTCGCATGCAATATGAAATTGACAGATGAATAGTTCACTTAAGCCGCTACCAATTTTACCTCTATCCATAAGCGTCCCACGCTTTTCGTTTTAAATCATGCAAATATTTTCAGACAATCTTTATGGGGTTTTGAATCTGTATGGGGTTATAAATCTGTATGGGGCTAGGAGAAATTATTTTATATTTTTTAGTCAGTTTTAAAAACGTGGTATTTTAAAAAAATTTGTATTTAAAGTTTTTCTAATATAAACTTGGGTTCTTTCGTTCACATTGATTTTACATTTATATACATACAACAATAAAATTTACAAAACATGAAAAATTGCACATATATGAACGTTGTTCAGCGACTTAGCATCACGGTGTATTGAATGCCGTTTGAATGCCGTTGTCTCAACAATTTCTCAACAAAGTACTGGAACTTTTTAACATTTTTCGTTTAGATTTACTTTTAAATCAACAGTGCACTATGAAAAATCTAGTTGGCCAAAATTCGAAAAATCAAAAGTTTATGGGTTTACTTTCCATAAATCCCTCATCATAATCCACACACAGGATATTTTAATTAGGCAAAGGATCTGGCTATGCGACCGTCGAAAGTTGCAATATCCTGTCGATAGTTTTAATATTGTTGAAAAAGTGTTACACATAAAGTGTCATAACTTAACGAATACTAAAGCTAGACTTTAATTTTTGGTCTCAGTTTAAAGCAAAAACTTTGCACTATTAATAGATGTGATCAAAAATGAATTAACCATTTTCTTATACACTAAAAATACTATGGAAAAATAATAACTTTTTTTAGCATTTTTTTTTTATGGATGAGAAAAAAAGCCCCGATTGGCTGAGCGAAAATAAAAACCATCATATTATGTGAAGCATTTACTTTAAAATAAGGTATGAGTGCTTTGCAACTTTTTGCCACAGCTTTAATAACAAGCAAAAATATGACATCACATAGCATTTGCACATTTAAGGTGTAATATTTAATTTAAGTGGTAGGCAGACAAAAATTGGTATATGGAGTTAGTTTACAACCTTATTGACCCTGGACTTTTTAATCGGACAATTGCAACGCCTACCTCCAATATAAATGTATTTGAAATTTTAAAAATGCAATAACTTTGAACTAATTACAGATGTAGTCATTAAATTACATATACTAATATATATTCTCTTGAACATAAGCCATGCTAAAAATAAGAGCTATCGGACCATTATCACGTATACCTCTCATGTAAATATAATTACAAAATACTGATATTTTATTATGTATTTTTAAAGTCTCACATGTATGAAAGGTAGACGTAACAACATTCCAATCGATGTAATTTTTACCTTGATATATTGATACGCTATTATTTACCAGAATATGTAATTTCATCACTATATCTACGATGGGTTCCAAGTTATAGAGTTTTAAAAATTTCGCATATATGAGAGGTGGGCGTGGTAATAATCCAATCTATCCCATTTTTGCAATGATATATGACAATAATAACGTTTATAAGTACATAAAATTTCATTATTATAAATAAATATAGTGACCCTTATTATGAGCTACTTTCGACGTTCGATCTTCGCTGGTTATCGAAGATCGAATGTCGAATGTAAAATTCGTATTATGAGCAGTGCAACCCTGTCGAAATTTTCGTTGCGCATCGAATTTTTGGTCGAACACAATTTGGCTTTCGATACGTGCATGCTGAGTAATAATTGTTAAAAATGTAAGTATTTTGCAATTTTTTTTAGCTTTTTGAGGACTAAAAACTAATTTTAAACGGTTTTTGTAAATTTTATGCAGATCTGAAGTGGTGAGCACTCAATCGTAGAACTGTTGCCAATTTTAATGATCTTGCTCATGTGCCTTGGTTCAGCAGTTAATCTGTAACGGTCATCAAGTGCACAAACGTTTCCTGGGACAGTCGCAAGTTCTGTAGAAATCTGTACACAAATTTTATAGATGGCAAAGCTTCTTCGAAAGGCTGCACTTAATCGTTTTCTACTTCTGGCCAGTTCCACCAACCTCTCATCCTCTTCCGATGAATCGTTGAACCATAATTCCTTTATAGTCAACTATTTTGTTCTTATTTTTTCCACTTCATTTTTAAACTAATCGTATTTATTTTTCAAAATGACGATCAGCTGATAGAAATATACTATCGTGAACAAGCCAAAAGGGGCGAAATTCACAATGACGCTATTCTCTGTCGAAAGCACGTCATAATACCAAACTCAAATTCGTTCGATCAGGGCATTCGACTACAGTCGAAGATCGAACGCTGTTCATAATATGGGCCAATATATACCAAGTTATAGCCTTTTCGCGGTTTCAATTGTATGGGAAGTAGGCGTGGTAATAGTCCAATCGCTATAATTTTTCACGCAGTGATTGATAATGACCCCATGAGCGAATGAGCCAAATTTTATAATTTTGGCCAGCTCAAAACGGATTTAGCCCCATAGTGCAGTGTGGCTTTTGAAACTGATATCCAAAAGCGAAAATTTTTAATGCAAAAACTTTTTATTTGCTATCAACAATTTCACTCTTGTTTGTTATTAATGTTAGCTGAATAATTTCTTTTTAAGTTCTGATCTTCTCTGGCTGACGTTTAGTAAGTAAGTCAGAATTCCAAGCTAAAGGTTTTTATGTTTTATCTGACGTATAAAATATATTTCAAAGTTTGAAAGTTATATCAAGTTTTTTTAACAGGCCAAATATCATTAATTAAAAAGAACAATCTTTCAACAGGTGCTGAAGTGCCTGATAAAGAAAGAATGCATGCGACGATTTCATTGTGCTTGACGAAGCATTTGAAGCATTTTTCAAACAAACAAGATTTACATTCGTCAATTCAAACTTGTGCTGGAGCGTCACTAATACAATCGATCGATTGTCAGTCAGGCAGCAAACCAAATTGTGAGCGATCTTAAATATGAATCTGGAATGAATCATATTTCTGACTATTTTCTAAGCTCTTTTATATGTGTCTGCAAAAAGTATCATATTTTTGAATGTTTTCTAGGGCTTTACAGTTAACGCTCATAATGTGCTCATATTTTAGAATGTTTCGGACTTCTAAAAAAATTATAATTTTAAAAGTTTTCTGAGGCTTTCAATTACAGTATCAGAAATTATTTGGTTTTAAGCTGGAAAAATGTTAAACATTACTCTATAGACTACTAAAAATAACTTAAAAATAGAGCCATATTTAGCATATTGTGAATCAGCAATGATCATTTATGAGTCATATTTTTAGTCAAAAATTAGTCTTTTTTTGAGTCATAAATTAGGTAATTAATGAATGCTCAAAATAATTTATAAGTTCATCCAGAAAAGAGTTATAATTTTCTGACTCATATTAAAGACTCATCCTGCTCATGTTCCTAAATATGTGCCAAAAAGATTCTTTTCGGATCGTTTTGATTTGCTGGAACATGTTTGGTAAATCAGCAAATAATTTGAGTTCGAAAATACTCTTTTATGTGCTCTTTAAATGAGCATGAAAGAATGCGGAATATAGTTATTTCTCATGAAAGTGAAGTCCAAAAGATTCTTTTAGTATTACTATTTATGAGTTTTCGAAATCAGAAAAACAGCAGAGAAAATTCAAAACAGAGGGTAAATAGAACCAAAAAAGATTCCAAAAAGAGTCAACAATAAAGTGAGATAGAGTAATTAGAGAGGGTAAAAACCAAGAGAGTCAAAAAAAAAAAAGATTATGAGAGTCGAAAAAGACGAAAGTAGTTAAAAAAGAGGTCAACAGAGTCAAATAAATATCAGGGCTACCAAATATTTAAAAATAATTTATAATTGGAGATTTATGGCGATGGACTCAAATTAACTTAGCGTTTTCTTGTCTCGATAAAATGTTGCATTTTTTTTGCACCGTGCGAGGGCTGTCAAATTTCGTGTTCTTTTCTGGAAAAGGGCAGCCCTTTCCAAGAGTATTGTGTTCTTTTCTAAAAAATATTGCCTTCTGAGCGGGGAAAAATGTAACACTTTTGCACTCAATTAAATGACGACGTGAGAATGTTGCCCAGCAAATTAGCTGATTCTGACAGATGAGCAAAAGCATGAACTTTTTTTTAACCTTACATCTCCGCTCACCTTATAACTCTCTAGAAAATTTGATTCTATTTAATTAATCGAACTTTATCCAGATGTTTGGTCTTACATGTATCCATGATAGCTTTGGGTTCTCTGAGCTCGGTTCTCAATCAATCAAATCTGGGTTTTTACCAAAAACGAATAAGTACATACTATAATTTTCATTATGATACATAGATGTCGGCATCTTTGTTGAAGATGTTTCTAAGATTTAAACTTAACATAATAAAAAATAGTGCATCCCCGGTGGTTTCCTTTGATGTCGCTTTGACGCGTCTACATCTCATTGTTTCAATATTTGCCTATACTAATTGTGGCCTTTCAAAAGAAACCGATTCCGTTTTTTTAATACTTGTATGTATGTATTTGTACGAGTGTTACTAAACCGAAAAAGTGTTGCATTAAATGGCAAGTAAACAATTTTGTTAAACTTATATACTTACAAGTCACACAACATCACACAAAAAGCCGTTCACTTTTTACTTTTCTATAACAGCAACAAAAACAACACCGATGGCTTGATAATGGTGCTGTAGATATAAGAAACAAAAAAACAAAAAATATCATAATTGTTAAAATAAACAAATAATTTGTTGTTTGCAGAATATATTCGTGTTGTGTTAAACAAAATGTGAGAATTAAAAGACGCACGTCAAAATAATTGTTAAATTGATTGTTAAATGAGTGACATAAAATAAACACATTTATGTACAGAGAGAAAGAGAGGGGAAGAAAGAAAGAGAGATAGGGGAAAGGGAAAAGAAAAAGACGAAATTACAGAAAGGATAGCGGAATTTAATATTAAATATTACGTATATACATATGTTTATGAAATTGATTTTAATTATTGTTGTTTTTTTTCTTTTTTTCTCGCTATTTTCTAGATGCCTACACAATATGGAACTTGCTATATGTAAAACTGAACTGCCTACAACAAAATTTATGTTACCAACTGCAACAGCTGCAGCAACAGCAACAACGTCGGCCTCATTTTATCAAAAGAACAACGCACACTATAACGAGATACTCAATTTTAATACAACTTTTTTATTTAATAAAAATAACAGTAGCAGTAACAGCAACAACAATAATAATTATAACAATAATAGTGGTCAAAATCAGAACAATATTAGTAATTCAACAATTTACAACAACAACAGCAACAGCAGCAACAATAATATTAATAATTCAATTTTAAGCAATAGCAACAACAATAATAGCACAAACATTAACTGCAACAGCATGCGACTGAAAAAGAATCGTAAAGTAACATTTCTTTCAAATTTAATCGAGGTAAGATCAAATTTTTCTATTTATTTATTTATTTATAAGAACTATTGCGTAACATGAAGCTACATTATTAAGTATTAAAAGTGTATAAACTTAAAATGTGTACTATACATAGTATTTTAAAGTAAAGATTGGAAAATGTAGGGTATTGGGTACTAGTGGCTGATAGTCCTGGCAACTAATTAGTTTTAAAATTAATTTTAGGATTAAACAAATAATAATAATAATAATAATAATCTTCTGCTCTACATGATTAAGTCATTTCAAAGGAAATAATTGAAATCGTTCAATTTTTTCATATTTAGTCGAATAACTTCGAAGCATCGCTTTGGCATGCTGCTTACAAGGTGTGCACACTGGTCTCCATTGATTTTATACAATTTCTATATGAACCTAAAATGGGAATATTATCATTATTTAAAATAATTTTTTTTTTTTGCAAAAAAAGCTGTAAAAAATTAATTTTTAAATTTTTTTGTTAGCATTTAGGTTCATATAGAAGAGAGAGATATAATAAAAGTAAATTCCAACTTCGTTTGACTTCAGATGAAAATTGCGGCTTCCAGAATATACGCAAAATGCTGAGTCTGATTGTGACCTGCAATATGGGCTAATATCTTCGGTGCTTTTCAAGGAAATTCTTCAAAAATTTTATAGTATATACTTAAATATATATGTAAAATATTCTCAAAGTTTCAATAAATTATATTAATTTTTTATACTATAAAAAAAAATTCATGAAAATCATTGAGAAAACGCTGTCCTAACCCTATTTTTTTTTTGAATGCTGGTTTGCAAATTTTTTGTTAAGAATAATGAAATATACCAGCTTTGTATTTCTATCAAATATTTATTAACATCTCGAGAATAATTTTAGATCGTGCACAAACCTTACAATGATCTTGGTTCGGACTAGAACTATAAGTTTGTAAGGTTGTAAGTCTATGGGGTACTTCAAAAGTAAAAATAGAACAAGCAAACGGAGAAAATAGGACACAGAAATTGCAATGTACATATTTTATGTAACCACTTAAAATTTTTTTTTTTATGTAAGTATATAATAAATAACTAAGAGGTTTCACTGTGAATCTGTAGTAAAATTTAATATAAAATGAAATGCTTATAATCTTTGGCTTCGGCAAAATATTTCGGCTAAAACTTTGGCCATTTTTTGCCGAAGCCGTAGCTGAAGATGCGTCTTAAGGCTGAATAGCCGAATATTCGAAATAACATCGAAACTACAGCACAGATTGAAATAAAAATTTGTAAAATGATGTATTATGTCTCTGGTGATAAGATAGGCATCGTTTGAGTACAAAACTATAAGTGAGTTTGGCACCTCTCATACAAACTATGTGATTTTTAGGGTATATATCTGGAACCATTTAGGGCACAGTACTGAAATTTCGTACTAGGATGTCGATTGACAATGTCATACTAGAGGAAAAATGTGGGTGGAATTAGAAAATATTCATTATGGAATATGCCAGGAACAATTTGAACTACGCTACTAAAATTTAGTATGGAAGTTTTATTTTTCTTTATATGGGAGAGTGCGTTAACTGTGTGTCAAATGCGAAGTCTGACATACAGATGGCGCTATTTTCCAAATTAAAATCGAACAAATCTTTCATTCGAACATGAATGCTTAATAAAAGTGTGTATTAATGGGACCGAAAAAATTATAAAGGTTTGTATATTAAGAAGAATGTGGATACTGTTGGACAAGTGGATCAGAAATTCGTATTAGATTGATATCGGAGGCTGCCACGATCATATGGTAATTTCAGTTGTATATATTTTTTGCTGTTGATCTAATTTTCGTATTACCCAAACTTTGCAAAGGGCCGTTCAGCGAATCTGGGCGATACTCATTATTTGAGTCGGAAATTTCGAAATTTTGAATATGAAAGTATATTGTTATTTACACCGGAGCTCTGATTTGCGATGAAGTCGAAAAGCAACTGCTTTATCACAATGCACCAGTAATCACCTGGAGTAGTTTTCCCTTTTTTTTCAAAACTTGCGTTCTTTTTGTAATACTTAGCGCTCTAGCAGACAATCAAATCTGGGTGGGCAATTCTGTCAGTTTTTTAGTTTTGGTATTTCATTATAAGTTTCCTTTAGTTTTTACACACTAGTAACTATATCGTTTATGTGCATATGTATATTAGGGTAGTCCTTATATTTCAACTTTTTAAAAGTTTGGTTCCCAGACCCCTATCTTTTTTCAATTAATAAAGAAACAATCTGTGCGAAATTTGAGCTCAATCGGACAACTGCGAGACGGCCCTCAACGAGCATGATTTTGTACATTGTTGCCCGAAAAGTAAATTTTTCAGATAAAATTCAATTTTTTGTTCTTGGATTTCTTGAAAAACACCTTTCTATGAACAAACAACACAGAGATGATGAGCCAGAATTGTTAGAGTTAAAAATAATTTATGCGTTCAAGATAAACCTTTATCAAGACCAGTTTCAGTTATCTCATAAGGGGAAGAATTCTTAAAAAGAATTTGTATTTTTCTTGCTCGGGTGTACGTTCGAGCCTTGTTTCTGTAACCAGATGGAATTAAAACACCTTATCATTACATTTTGTTTATGCCTACATTGATAAATTATCAGGATATTGATCGAAAAATCAGAAAGGTGCTGCGGACGAGTTTGTCACCCACCTCGAGTACTTAGCTCCCCAAACTGTGGCTCTATCATTATTTGATGAAAATGTGCCAACAGCGGTTAAGCTAAACAATGCTTAAATTATATTGGAAGCTGGCTACAAAAAAATATTTTTCTTTATTTATAAACATTGAGTTTACGTTTTTTGTAACAGCTGGTACAAAAATTTTCTTCGCCAAGTTTTCTATCAGCACCGATTTCTTCAACAAAGAACTTTCAACATGGAAAGATGATCTAGGTTACAAAAATGGAATTGAAAAATTTGGGAAGAAAGTTGTTGTCGATGACGTTGCAGAAAAAAGTGAAACTCATTCAGAAATACAATAACATTTTCACAAAAAATGAAGTTGAGAAACAATTTGTTTTACAAATCGTTGCAGAAGACCAAAAAAAAAACCCAACAAATACCCAATTGAATTCTCTCTTATAGAAAGGATACACGAAAATGAATTTCGTTGAAATTTTTAATTTCAAATTTAGGTGGACACACGATAAAAAATGAACTTCGTTGAGAATCGAATTTCGTATTTGACTTTATAAGTTTGGAGAAGAAGAATTTTTGTGTACCATAATTATACGTGTTATTTCTGCGGCTTTGTTGTTGTTTTCCCATATAATTATCGCTGTTAGTTATACATAACTAGAAGCAAGTGGCGAATAAAACGCAGCTATTGTTTCAAACGATTTTATCTTCAAATTAAAGACCATTATAAAAACGATATATAGTTCTAAAAATTATTTAAAAGTTTGCATCAGTTAATTATTTGTAGTCAAAAATATGTGATAAAATATTTTCCATTTTAACTCCAGTTATGCTGTTTTTAATTTTTACCACAGAAATATTGCAAGAGCATCTGTTATGAAAGTTAAATGCTAAATGCCAAAAAAATATACCATATATGCCCTGTTTTTTACAACCATATGTTTGAGGGTTGCTGTGTTACTTTCTGCATTTCAAGTGAATTTCGTTGAAATTCTTGTGAAATTCACAACTGATTCTATAGATATTATTCTTGTAAATAAAAATACGTTTCTCCTATAGAAGTTGTGGACGATTATATTTTTCATGTTGGTCATGGAGTTAATAGTTGCGTATACTATGCTTCAACTTTAAGATGTTTGAAGTTCACCGGTTTTTTCTTTATTGGAACCAGATTAGTGCAAGGGAGTAGCAACTTTTGAAAAATTACCTATAACTAAGGGCCACCCTAACGTATATATTAATATATTAGTTTTTTTTTTTTTTGAGTTACATTATTGTGAATTTTCTGTGCAAAACAAATAAACAAAACAATTAATTTTGCGTGAAGTGATAATTTTTGTTGTTAATTAAAAATATTTATAATTATTTTTTGGAGGTGAAAAAAAAATTATTAAGTAGGCAATTGATTATATTTTATGCAGTTTGAGTAAATAATAGTTTTTAACTTTTCCATTTATCGGCACTACTTGCTTTTTGGTGGGCTACCTATATTCTCAACTGCTACCAAAACAATGATTCCGATTCAATTTTCGACTTCATTTACGAGTTATATGCATCAAAATTAACCAACTAATTTTGGGACTGCTAGCGAATTATTAGCTTTTGCCATTTTCTCTTTTTCTTTTATGGTACAACAGTCTGTGGCGGACCTAGACTGAGCTTTTCACATCTGCCAGCTCACCACCGGAAAAACTTAACATATCAGATACTTTCATAAAATTTATGGTTTACGTTAAATTGGTTTCATATTAATTTTTTATGTATGTAAATGCAAAAAGCACCACTTCCATTCGCAAAAAAAAAAAAAAAAAAAGACCTAATTAGAAGTTTTCTTATTTTTCGGGGAAAAACAAGAGTTAATTTTTTTTTTGCTTATTCATTTTAAACAATTTCTTGCATAATAGTATTGTAAAAAGTAGTAAAGTAATAATCATAAAACGAGTATAAAAATTTGTACTAACTATAAATGTTTCGTATCACATGCATGAGTTAATTATGTGAGCATTAGTGATAAATACACACATACATAGATTCTATAAGTTTTTAGATATTTTTGTGTGAATATGGAAATGATGGAATGCGTTTTGTTTCATTAAATTAGTATGCAAGAAATGGATTTACGCATTTCCATATGCTCATATTGAAAGGTGTTTATTGGAATAGGGTTCTCGATCACAATTGTCTTATACTCATAGAATACGTTTACTAAACATAGAAATGACAGCATTTGTACTTGGCATAAATATTATTTGAAAACTGGGTGTTTCAGGATATCTCCGAAATCTTCCTATTTTAAATTATGGAGAAACATCTTATAATCAGTCCAATAGTTCCCAGGTTCACACTTCTGATTGAGTGCGAAAATAAAAAAGTGTAGAAATAATTTTTCCATCAGTTATGAGTCTTGTAAACAGCTATTTGCTCATACATAAGCTTTTGCATAATTTTGAGAGTGAAAGGGCCTACTTATCACTAATTACTTTAGTATGTAAACATCACGCCTATCAAGTTGTAATGGTACAAGTATATTTTCATATAACTTTAACTTACCCCGTTTGATGTGGCGATTACAAATCACACATATTTAATATTCGAGTCATGTACGAGATTTGCGCAAAGTGCACAAATACAATTATGTAGCTGCATGTTTTGTTTTCATTTAAAATCCATTGACACTGATGACAGACAGAGAACAATAAATCGCTATAAATGGACATATTTATCCTTGGAAATAAAAGGGACACGTATTTTATTGCCGCTAAATATGGAATAAGCTCTGAAATCGAGTGGACAGAGATAACCTTCACATTCTTCTAAAACAGACCTTGTAGGCCGAAAAAAATTATTTCAATATGGGGTTCGAAATTCTAATTCAGAACTTTGTTAAAATATTTTCCAACCTCAATGTGATTTGCCCCATTTATAAAGTTGAGAAATTCATAGAGACGAAACAATTCGATTAAATCGGTTACGAAATGGGTTGAGAACATTTGAAAACTGGGCTTGATTTGGCAAAAGGATTATACGATCATTCATACTAAGAAAATTTGGGGAAACAATGCTGAAATTGATTTCAATAAATTACACAGGCCTGCGAAATAAAACTTTTTTTTTAAGATAATTGAAAACAAGCAGTAAGTTGATTTATTGTCAACAATATCTCATAAATATTTTTTTAAGATTGGTTTTTAAAATTTGTCCGTATTTTGTTTACTCTTTCGGTAGCATGGTGACGACTAGTGATGATTCGATACAAGTAAATACTCGATACTTTTCATTCGATTCAAGTACTTTTTTTACTCGATGCTATACCATAAGTATTTTACTTGGTGTCGGAAAAAAGGATCAGTATAGGATACTCGATACTTTGGGAAAATATTTATTTAAAAAACTGACATATGGCTATACAATATTTAAAATTGTGGATCGTATTAAAATATTTTACAACGATCAATAATATATTTCAAATTGAAGTTAACGTCATATCTATATGATTCAAGTGTTTCCAGTAGAAATACCTCAATAAATAATGTATAAGCTAAAAACTCGTGCTGAATAGTGTAAATTGTGGTATCACAATGGGCCGTTCTGGCCTGAATGTGCTCCTCGACAGCCACTGAAAAAGAAGCATAATTTGTCCCTTTAAACGAGTATTCGATACAAGTAGATATTCGATACTTTTTTCCGATATTTTCGGTAGCATCGATACTTTTATTCAATACAAGTAATGAGTAAAAGTATCGACTTTTACTCAATACAAGTAATGAGTAAAAGTATCGATACTATGTGAGTATCGAATCAACACTAGTGACGCCACCGGTGTCACCAGATTAATTTTTGCGATTTTTTAAAAAATATCCAATCCATTTTTATAACTTTAGAATTTTGGAAGAGAATTGATGGTTCTTTAATTTTAATTAAAATAATTTGCAAATATTTTTTTGGTAGCGGGTCAAAATGAAAAAATTATGTTTTTTTTTTTCGTTAATTTTCAATCACTTACAATTTTTACAAAATTTGTCCGAATATATCAAATTTTTAATAAGTTGCTGGAAAAACTAGTCACTCAAACATGATTTCCCATATTTTTTTAAAATGAAACGGGGGTTGAAGAAAGCGAATTTAGGCTCGGTTTTGCTCTAACGGTTCTAGTTTCCTTACGGTTAAGAAAGGGTTAATTCCTTAGTTTTCTAGAAAGCAGCAAAAATTTTCAGTATGCACTTTTTAAACTAATGGCTTGACTGTTACTTCTCCTAGTGACGGTTATTAAGTATTATTCTCCTGAAATCTAATCTGAAAACCACGCACCTCATCCGGCAGAAGGAATATAATTGTATATAGGTAAGGTATGTACATATGTTTGTGTGCATTCACAAGTATATAAACTTCCAGTTTTTTGAATATGCTAACAAGAAATAGGTACCAAGATATTGCCAACATGTCAACGTTCGATGATCTCTTGCATTGACATGACAAAAAAAAAAATTTTTAAGTTTTTTAGTTTGTACCTAAAATATTTTGTATGATAGATTTACTTCAATTTTTTTTATGTATGAAAGATTCTGCTTCTGTTCGTCGAAAAGTGTGTGTAAGGACAGTGAACCTGTGCGCACGTTCATTCAAATGGAAAATAAATGAAATTTAATATTTAAGTGAAGGCATCAAACTACATACATGAGTATACGTACATATATCTACAGTACATAGGAATGTATGTATATAAGCGAATATTGCGTATATTAAATTACACAAAAATGTATACAAAAAAATTATTCGAACATTTGGTAAAATATGCGAATATGGGATACCAACAGGGCGGAGCTACTAATTGTTAATGAAGAGGGAAGGGGGTTGATATTTGAAAAATTTCTTGTAATCATTTTTTACATCCATTATTCATCTAGACTTATCCAGGGGATCCTAAAATCATCGGGAAAAATTAACACTTTTTTAAATTCTTTGAATTTATAATTAAATAATTTCGTCGAACAGAAATTTTGGATTATTTCAGACTCAAGAACCAAAGTAGCTATTTTATATGGAATTTTTGGCTCTGAATTGAATTTCACTAAGTGCAGCGAGGATATTTGAAAACAAAAATTGTAATTCCTGGTTAAATTTTCCAAATATTGGTACTAAAAATTAGGATGTTGAAATGGTAATAAGAACAATCTAATATTAGAAAATCGACGAGTTATTCATAGTTACCACCAAAATGTTTTTTTGCCATACTGGCAGTGGTTACCGTCATTTAAAACTCGTTTCTTTAGTAAATTTGTGACCACGGGATCATTCTGCAAAGGTTATAGCCATAGACAATGTTTTTTTTTTTTTTTAATTTTGCACCCTAATATCAATAAACAATAATAATTTTTCAACTTGTTGTCAAGTCCACAAGAGCCACAATAGTTTAGCCTATTTAAAAAAAAAAGAAAAAAGTTTTTTAAAAAAAATGGTGAAGTTTCAAGAGAATGGCTTCATTCTCTTCTCTTCTTCATTCAAAAACAGGAAAATCGCCCTTTTTTAACCTTTGGTATTTGCCCCCTCAATAGATTTTTACCTATTACTTTTATAAAAAAATTTCATCCATATTAGAGTTTTTAAAAATTTTTACTCATAATAGATACGCAGTTCAACTCGTAACAAGTTTTGCTTGCATTTCCTATAGTTTTCGAGTTATTATAACTTGGTGTAGAAAAATTTGACCATTTTTCGACTTTTGTTTAAAGTATTTATTAAAAAAATTATTGATAGAAATTTGCCATTCATTATTTAGAAGAAGATTCAGGCTTTATGGAAAAACTCATCTTCTTCATGAATTTATTTTAGAGCTGTATAATTTTACACCGTTTTTGCGAGATTAAGAAATAAATATTCAATTTACTAAAATTAAAAATATTGAACATTGTTACTTTTTGCAATTTTATTTTGAGTTACTGGTGTGTTTTTTCTTGATATTGGAATTGGGAGATAAACATATTAAAATCGCAAATATGGAATTTTCAATTTGTAGGGCATATGCTAGTTAGATTTCAAATAGTATATTTCAAACATATTTTTTCCCCTCCCCTCAGCCCCCCTCCCCCTCTTTCGCCCGCCTCGAATACTGTACTGAATATCCATATATATATGTGCCTATGTTTTATTTCGTACTTAAAATTTTGTCTTTTTTTTGCATGGAAAATATGCGTTTTTAAAATTAGCATAATTTTTGCAAAATCAACAAATAATAAACTCGTCAAAAAAAAAAAAAAAAATAAAATAAATAAATTGTCATTGATATTTAAATGTTTTGATTTGTTTTAAAAACAAATTTCAATTCTACTTTCTTGCTGTTTTCTTTTTATTTTATTGAATTGATTATGATATTTGTTAAACATTCATTTGACTATTTGACCTCCATTATCATAAACATACATACATACATATGTATGTATATGTACGTAGTAAACTAAGCAGACAACAATGTCCATAAAATGTTCATTCAGCATGAGCTTCAGACCCGGCATCATTCATTCGAGTCGAGTCAAATGTACAATTGAATTTATGAAGAGCTCGAGTCAAAAAAGTCACAGGCACCACGGGGGTAGGGAGTGCTGGGTGTGGGAATTATGATTATGCTATGTACATACATAGTAGTAGTAAAGGAATGTTTATTGTACGAATATTTATGTATGTATGTGTAACACATGGGCATTGGGGATGATGCTGATGAGCAGCGTGATCTAAATTGGGTAAAAGTGGCTTGTTTATAAATAAAAAAGTAGCAATTTAATGATGATGGCCAGCATTGAAATTAGCTTATACATATGTATATTCTCATATGGGTATGTGTATGTGTCGGTATGTGTGTGTGCGTATGAGATTATTTGTTTCAATATTTTGAGATTGTAAATTGAATTTATGTAGTGGAACTTATTTAAATCAATTGGGTTGTCAGACATCAACTTCAGTGCTCTATGCTCTAATTTTTATTTAACGATACAATTTTGAAAAATATCAAACAAAAACAACTCCTTTACATACAGTCTTGACCAAAAAAATCTATCACATTTCGTGTTTTTTCTCATGTTTTCACGTTTTCCGGAAAGAACAATTTCTACCTTCAAACTTCAATTTTTTTTCAATTTTCCGACAGTGTTTATTGTCACGAATATACAAATAAACGTTTTTTCCGAAAGTTTAAGAAGGTTATAGTTTATTGAGGAAAAGCCCGGCCATCAAAATCCTTAAATCGAGTTTCTCCGAAGCAATATTCTATAAATTTCAAACTTCAGATCACAACTGATCCGGGTTCAAATCTCGGCACGCTCAAAACCAAAAATAGAAAAAAAGTATTTTCTATGCGGCGCCTGCTTTTGGCTGGCAATGGCAAACCTTCAACAATAAAAATTGCCTAAAAAATCTCTTCGCTTCGCCGTTTGGATTTGTTAAAAAACTGTAGACCAATTCTTCTTGTGTACAAATATAACTGAAACAACATAAATGGATTTGAAAAGCTCGACCCAGACCCTAGTATATACCTTTTAAAAAAAATTTGAATTTAATGGTATACTTATCACAATATTTTAATGAGTTTTAGGAAACAGATGACTCGCTGTGCCAGATCGCATATTACCAATGAAAGGTTAATTAAAAATGAAATAAGTTTTCTTTTAACTAAAAGTTATCAAGACATATTTTAAACTTTGGTTGAGTATTCTTCACCGTGAATGAACAAACACTCTCAACAACGCTCTTTTTAACCTTTTTGGACTCAATTTTAAACAAGTCAACAAGAGTAATTTTTAATACATTTTGATTTAAAGTAAAACCAAAAACAAACATATTTCAATTTCATATGAGTTGCTTGAAAATTTGAATTTCTAGTACTTCCTAGTTTCAAATGTAAAAAGTTGTTGGTTTAGAATTTTAACCAAAAAGTTGAAAATCCAAACCTAGTTCAGCGCTTAAATGCTTTAAATTTTAAACTAAATTACGTTTGGTCATAAAAGTTTAAACCTAAATTTTTAACCATATATATGTCAGTGTGCACATGAATTATTTTTTGATGTACAGATTATTTAGAGGTGATTTCAAGCGAGCAAAATTCTAGAAAAAGAGGTGACTGCTATGATATTTTCCCATGGGTTCAAAGCATTTACAAAAAAATTTCTTAGCACTTAATTTTGGTTTTTTAGGAGTTAAACTCCTAAAGGCTACTTGTCTTCGGTGACCCTTAGTGAAATTTTCTGGAAAATATTTTTGAGGAAGGTTTTAACCCTTAGCCTGGAGGCTTACCTTTTAAAAAGTTTTTAAGAAAAAGGCCCAAAATGACCAATACTAGTGGGAGTTAGAGGGTTAAAATGTTCTAAGGAAATATTTTTTGGAAAGTGTAATATAGGTTACCCTAGATAAGAACCACCTTAAAAAAAATTTTAAATATGATTTTTCTCATTGTTTGACTCGATTTTTGCCAAAAAATCAAAATTTCAAACCACTGTAAAAAAAAATTGTGACGTAGTTTGTTACTGAGGTTAAATACTATTGTTTGCGATTGGTTTGGTTTTGCCCCGAGACATTGACCCTCAAAATGTTGCATAGTGTTATTCAACTATTAGATAGGTTTACCAATGTTATTTTCCCCTGGACATAAACTAACCAGGGCTTGCTCTAAACTAGGCAAATTAGACGTTTTTCCAGGCGTGACAATACAGAAATTAAAAAAATATTTTATATATATCAAATTATAGCAAACAAATTTTTCCCGAATTCCCCGATTTTTTATCGAATTCTTCGATTTTCCCCCGATCTGAGAGTCTTACCAATGGTTACATGGGATTTTCCTTGTTCACTGTTCATTCCTGGAATATAAAATTGAAGACAATTTTGGCTCAAAATTTAGTTTAGGAGACATATTGCAAAATACAAAAGTTCATAATTTCCTAGACATTTATCTAGAGCTTTTTAATTTTAATTTCATAAGCCCTCATATAGCTTATGGACAATATTTTAAATTTAAATAATCTTTACTTTTTGTAACATTCAATATCAATTTCAATTCAGGTCCAAGTTGTAGAGATTTGCGTCCGAAGGTATACATAGGCGAATAAATGGTGCTCACATTTATGTTCTGCAAAAGACCTGACTGAACTCCATACCCAATAGGAACACGTAGAATGCTTTATCTCGGATATAGACTCCTGAGACTTTCGGAGATGTGCGGCATTAAATCTGGCACACTTCTTAGATTCATTTATCAGTAATCTAAATTTAGAACTGAGTTAATGCCAATGGTTGCACAAAAAGCAACTATGGTTTGAAGGCTTTATGATAATAGCTGCGTTTTATTCGCCACTTGTTTCTAGTTAAGTATAACTAGCAGCGATAATTGTATGGAAAACAACAACAAAGCAGCAGAGGTAACACGTATAATTATAGCTGTTATGTATACTTAACAAGTTGTTTAACTACATCAAATTCTATTGTGAACTGCTAATAGCGAAACAAGAAGCATGACAGTTTGGCAAAAAACAGAAAAGGAAAATATTTGAAATGTCTGGCAGTGAAAATAAGTTAAAATCATCGTTAAATGTTCTTATAAATAGTAAAACCTAAAAACATTGCCCGCGATTGACCGCAATGACTGCGATCCATTAAAATGTTTCAGCTCTTGCTGTTGAGCAATTTCATTGTGAATAACATTATAACGAAAAAGAGACTTAACAACTTGGTCATTTTATTCGCACATGTTAAACTGACTGGCGAATAAAACAAAGCCAATATCTCATAACATTCAAAATAATGAAATATATCAGAGGCCGAACATATTTATTATTTTCAAATTTTTACATTTAAAAATCATAGGTAAAAACTGGTGGTAAGCAGGTGGTTTAGTGTAGTTTTCAGGGAGTTCTTTCGAAACATGCCATGATTTGAAAATTGTAATTTTTATGAATTTCTATTTCCGATAATAATAATATATAAGGAATAAAAATAAAAATTGGGTTAATTTCTTAATTTGAAGAATAAAATTAAAAATCAATTTACATTTTTATTCATTCAAGAATAAAAATAAAAATCATCATAATTTTTTTTCAGTAGGGAATATAAAAAAAATTACTCATGTTAGTAATATCAGTTTGAAGAAATTGCTGTTTGTTAAACTTAACTTTGATTAGTGATTTTTAATTATATTAAAAAAAAAAAAAACCAAAAAAATTATTTGTGATACTAAAAAATATTATTCTAAAATTTTAATTGAGTTTTCATTTTTTTTTGTTCACAAATAATAATTATTTTTGATTTATAAAACAATACCTCTAAAAATAAATTTGTTTTTCAAAAATATTATGCCCCTGAAATATGGGGAGTAAAACGATAGATATAGCTGAATCAGCCGAGTATATGTTGGGGTTCGACTCCATTTATTGCTCACATAATTGCATATGTGGGTATCAAATTTCACTACCACCAAACTTGTAGTGGTAGTGGGAATAAAAATCAACTACCACTAAACGTTTAGTGATAGTGATATTTTATTTCCACTACCACTAAAGGTTTAGTGGTAGTTAATTTTTATTTCCACTACCACTAAAGGTTTAGTGGTAGTTGATTTTTATTTCCACTACCACTAAATGTTTAGTGGTAGTTTATATTTATTTCCACTAACACTAAAGGTTTAGTGACAGTGGGATTTTACTTCCACTACCACTAAATGTTTAGTGGTAGTTGATTTTTATTTCCACTAACACTAAAAGTTTCGTGACAGTGGGATTTTTTTCCACTACCACTAAAGGTTTAGTGGTAGTCAATTTTTACTTCCACTACCACTAAAGATTTTGTGGTAGTGGAAACTATAGTGCAATCAAAATTTGTGACTAGATCCCTAGTCTGATATGTATACACATACATATGATGCCTAAAGCAGAATATAAAATATTGAATATCCGCTATACATACAACTTCCATCCAACCTCACCAAGTATGCGCACATGCTGTATTGTCTATACTATGCCTTTGGCTTAGTTTGCTTCATCTTAGTTTAATAGCATTTTAACACACCTTTCTAAAAATATGTAGTATATTTACACATTTTTTATGTAAAAACAGAAATCGAAAAAAAAAAAACATTTACAAAACCCAATAAATTTTTTTTCTCCAGCGCTGCCTTAAAGCTTTTGTTTTTCTTTGACCCTGGATTTTTTTTACAATAAAATAATATTGTTTGTGCTGTATTTAGATGTTGCATTACAGTACGAAAATTGTAGTTGTGATATTAAAAAAACTTACGGGGGTAGGAGGGACTTAAGGATAATAGCTTAAAAGTACTCCTACACTGAACCAAATAGAGACGTAAATTCAATGAGAAAACTCGAATGATCAATAAATCTTTCATTAAAATTGTTTCAATGCGCTATTCTTAAACTTAAACCACAATATAAAAATTTTATAAAATTTTATTTTTTTCAATATTCCAGAGTAAAAACATATTTATCAAAGAGGAACCGATAGATGGCTCCAAAGACTTGCCACCACCGATTTGCAGTTTATCGGATATATCAGATCATGAAGCATCGCTCGGTGAGTAGTTTACCTTTGCAATATTTTATTTTTAGTTGCCTCAAAATGCTGTTAAATTTCAATGAAAAACATAGAGAAATACGAAATTATTATTCACAATTCATAAAAAACAGAAAAAGTAAATCAAAACTTAATTTGATAATAAAATTAATTTATCTTTTGCGTTATTTTTAATATATTTATTTCAACATTATTGCTGTCGTTCCTTTTCTTTCTTACACATACATACATTCAAGTACATATGTACATATGTGTGCATGTATTATGCAGAATTTTGTGATAAGAAAATTCTTGGAACAGAAAAAAAGCTAACAATTAGAACGCAAAAGTTAATTTCTTTGCGAATGTACAATAAATTTCCTAGTGTGTATATATGTGGAACTGATTGTTTGTATATGTGTGTAGAGCAGCGATTCCCAATTGGTGGGTCACGAAACGGAGAACATTTGTTGACTCTAGAAAAAAATAGTATAAAAAAAATAGTGCGAACATTCGCGAATGTTTCAAAATACATTATCTATACATTTATTAGTGTAACTACAATTTTATTCCAAAAGATCCAGAAGTGCTACACTATCATATTAAATATCAACGAGTAGGTTAGCCAAAAATGATCAGATTTAAAATCAGTTAAGCCAATTCCAAGACATTAGCGTCGAAAGTTTTTTAAAATTCGCTCATTGAACAAAGCATTGCATTCATCGTTGAAAAAATCATTCTTAAGCGGGAGTAAATAACAAATGAGAGAGAGAGAAGACATGAGTAACGACATTTTTCAGAAATATCTAACGAATTATCTGCATACACAAATAACAAAACAACCACCAAGGAGTAGTTTGCTTCTCTTTTGATCTTTGTTTTTCATAAGGAGATTTCTTCCGCAAAAAACTAGCCCCAGTTACTAGGGCCTTACCGACTTGTTTCCATTAATACTTGATAAAATAAATGCAAAGGATTAATAGCCAAGTGGGCTCGCTTCATTCGGAGAACCTCATCTGAAATAATTTTTAAGTAAAAGGTGAGCGCTCGGAGAAAAGTGTGGGAACCGCTGATGTAGAAGTATAATGTCATGTATTGTATATAGTTATGAAACACACAAATTTAGCGCACAAAAAAAAAAAAAAATTAAAAATAAAAAAATAATAATAATTTTTCGCTTTTCAATGCCGCAGCAAAACTACAACAAAAACACCAACTAGAACAACAATAAAAACGCAAAAAAAAATTACACAAAATTGAACTGATAAGATAAGAGAAGCGTATATATGTAGGCAGAGCGTGGTATAAATGTGTACAACAACAACAAACTAATGAACACGCTTATGTTCTCCTCAACAAAAACAGCAAAAACAGTAAGAGCAAAATATTTAGATATATTTTTGTTTTTGTTGTATCCAGTTGTTTGTTATTTAAATACTTTCCCAGCAGCAGAGAGATGCACATCGAAGAGCGTCTAATGCGCATATTTGCATGCGCTGAAATACATATATTTTTAGATTAAAAGGCATCCTTTCTTTTCTCAGTCCAGAACTGCTTTCAAAAAAATTGAAAGGTGATTCTTATTCTGAAAAGAGTGAAAGTCAGCATTTACACGATGAGACTAGTCTCAATAAATTTTTTGACATTCCCTTTTGCGGTTTCATGAATTGATGCCCGTGATATTTTCCATTCCCCTGTCGTTTCTTCCTCTTCCCTTCACTTTTGAGAGTTTCATGAAACTAGTCTCATCGTGTAAATGCTGATTAAGAGAATGTGTCTTCATTTTGTTGCCCGTCCATTTCAATTCAATAAAAATTCAATTTATAATCGAATCGATATACCTATCAATATGAAATTTTGCTGTCTCTTTGGTAAAATTGTGGAGATTTTGTTAGAGAAAATCTAACCTCGGCGCCTTCATTATTTCTATTTTTACTATTTCTTTTAATTGAGCTATTTCTAAAGCGCCATCTGGTGTAGAAAAAATTAAAAAAGCTTAAATTTACGAAGATTTGCTAATGCTTTTCATTTTTATTTTTAAAGTGAAACTTCTTCAGCAGAACTGTGAATTGAATTTAATTTTGGAACGGAAACGATCTTTCATTACACTCAAATGAAACTAATAAGAAACGAAGCTATGTTGTTGTTAGTGTTTAGCGAACGAGGTCATATGGGGATCGGCTGCATACAATCATGCAGAGAGTTGACTTCTCGCAGTTTTATCTCATGAGCTTTGGTGAGAGAACTTGACTCTGTATAACTGATCTTTCTTCTCATGTTTTATACATGTGAACTATTTCGTGTTTGTGCCGAAAAAAGCTACAGAAAATAGAAAGAGGACGAGTGCAAAAACTTCAACAACTCATACGAAACCAGTGAGAAACGAAGTTATGCAAAGAGTCGATTTCTCGCAGTTTTATCTTATGTGCGTTACCCTCCCTCCCTTAAAAATTTGTTGCTGAATTATTGCTCGACGGAGTGCTAGTGAGAGAGCCGAAAGACGTCTGTCTCTGCTTAATTCCATATAGCTGAACTTTCCTCACTTGTGTTATAAGTCGTGTTTGGGTCGATGTGCGTAGAGAGTATTAGCAGAAGAAAAGCAACAACAAAATAGAGAGAAGAAGATTCCAAAATCAACAGAATGGGTTGTAAATGTTTTCTAATAACACAGTCCAACAATCCTGAAAGGGAATATTGTATAGAACATTTTTGTAAAACAAACTTATAGTCCAGCACGTCTCAGTTTTTTTTACAGTGGGTCAAAGTTTTCTTATTTTGATCGAAGGGAGCTGAACACTAATTGCAAAAAGTGTTATAAATTGATGTCTGAGAAAAATCTTATTGGCAAAGTTGTATGGTAGAATTTTACAAGGGTAATTTCTGTAGAACATTTTAACCCTTTAGTTCCTCTTTTTATGGGACAATTTGACCTCTTTTTTGATGAAAACCTGAAAAGTCCTTTCAAAAGAGTGGATTAAAATATTCCACAAAAATATTTGCCAGAAAATTTCATTAGGGGTCACCGAAGACATGACAGTCATATATATAATGGTTAACGGCTGATAAAAGGAAATAGTTTTTTACTTCTATCAAAATTGTAATTTACGCAGAACTAGCACGTGCTTAGTATGTGATCTGCCGGTTTAATCTGGCTATTCTGTTGCAGCCAAAAAGTCTTAATTTGTTGGACTGTGTAATTTTCAAATAAGCACCTCTTCTTTAGAATCTAAATTCAAAACTCGTGTCAAAGACTACATGTTGAACAGTGTAACTACTTCATGATTCTATTATTATACTGAAATCTTCAGTTGGTTTCGTTTTTTTGTGCGTTTACGTGGACTGCGTACAACGATGAAATGATACTCAAAAATGAAATGCACATCCAACTAAGTATATGACGAATTGGAAGTGCCTCCAAACGAATAGCTTCAGAAGCGCATCAATTTGGAGGCACATCAATTCTTGCCGTTGATTTCTATCTTTCGCACATGTACATATATTCATATACTTGTGTACACATACATATGTATAAAGCTATGTCTGTATACATTCGTAATGTTTTGTTTTTTTTGATCGAAGTGGAAATTTTCAACGAAAAAAAAAAAAACTAAAAAATAATAATATCATTTCATCATTTTAATTTTGTTTTTATGATATTTCAGATTTATGTTCTCATTTTTGCATTTTGATATTTTTGTTTTGTTTGGTTTTCATTGCTTTATTTTTCTTAGGCGAATGCACCCATTCACCTTTTTCTTGCAAACTGTTTTGTTTTCAGTGTGCACACATACATATGTACACTAGCGGATTGAAAGGGGGGTTTCGGAGATAAGCCCTTCCCCCTTTCGGATGATTATTTCATTCATTTTCATTATTGCTCTTTAATCAAAAAAAAAAAATATATATATATTTGGAGGAACCAAAAAATTGATACTCCTCCCTCCTTATTCAATAGTTGCATCTGTTAGAGCCTACATACACTATTGGTTTCAAGAGCGGATAAACCCCCTTTTCCTTCCTTATAATTTTTTAAAACATTTTCATAGAAAATATTTTAAGAAACGAGAAAATGAAATCCCTTACGCAATTTCTGGATCCCCTAGTGCATATATATAATATCGGTTCCAAAAGTGGGGATTCGGGGATAAGACCCTCCCTATTTTCGATAAATCTTCAAGCCATTACAGTCGTCGCTTTTAAATTAATAAACTTTTATAAGGAACAAAAGAAATATTAACCACCCCCCTTTAGCAACTTCTGGATCCCCTAGTATATATAAACATACATATATATATATATATATATATATATATGCGAGTATATTCGAATACGAATCACATCATTTGATGATGATTTTTTTATTTATAATTAAATTTTTTTCACAAAAAGTCACGTCGTTTATTTCCGGCGTATATGTATATATGTAAGTACCTACCTAAGTATATGCACACATATGTTCATATATACATGCATAGCATACAATGTACGATAGAACCGCATTTGCATTTTTAAAAGAACTCCACTCTTTCTCCTTTTTTCCTTCTTCACATCTCCTACTGGTCTTTACTGGTAATTTATAGCGTATCCACCTTGAAATTATGAATTGAATATAAAAATTATGAACATGAAATTGCATAAACTTCAAAACTTGAAAAGAGGAAGAAAGAGGAAAAATTCAAATATGAGCAAACACTAAATTTTGCTGAAGTCCCCTTTAGTTAGCAAACAAGTTTGGAAACTAACTTTATAACTTTTTTGACGAGTTAAACAAATACATATTCCAAAAAAATTTTAATTAGCTGCTCTCAAGACATTTTTAAAACACTTGAATTTTTAAGTATTTAAAATTTTTTTTTTAGGTATACTTAAAGTTCTTGCGCTTTTTTGCATTAACCCTTATAGAGTGATTCCCTGTTCCCGGCTTTCAATTAGTTCAAAATAAAAGGAAAATATTTTTGTTAGAATTTTCACATACAAAGGCACCACTAAGTAATTGTCCCATTATAAGGAAGTAAAATTAACGTTTTCAGACTTCAAAATCAACAAAAAACAATAATTTTATAATCTGTATCAATAGTTTTAAGTGCCAAAATAAAATAAAACTTTACTTACTTTGCTTTTATTCAAAACTTTTACAAATTATTTAATTATTCTATGAGGACAAAATCGCCGGAGGAGTGATTTTTTTTTTTTTTTTTTTGATTCATGAGATTTTTGTTGGTAAGGACCATGCGAAAGTGGGGTGGGTGGGTCATGTTAAAACCATAATTCAGAAACGCTAATAACCGAGCAGCTAAACCCACTCAACTTTTTCAACTTTAAGCATTAACAATTTAATTCGATGATTCGCTCTTGAGCCTGAGTATGCCGAATTATGTACAAAGCATGAAGGAACTGCTGAAGGTCCCAATTTAGAGTTAATCACCTGGAAGCGGATTAATGGTTCTCAAAAATAGTTGGTATCATTTTTGGGGGGGGGAAAAAAAATTTTTGCCACTGCAATTGTGTGCCATTTCATAATGAAATGGGATTCCATTGAAGCGATTATTTTTGTATGAAAACCTATTTAAATTTATTCTTCCAAAATTTGTAGAATTTGTAGAATTTTGGGATATTTGAGGAGAATCTGGAATGTCAATGTGCTTGGTAGTAGCTGTGAATATATATTTAATGCCTCTACTTAGTAGTTTTAATACGTAGCAGATATTTTTAATTTTTTTATCACAGCGGCGATGATAATCTGTTTTTCTAAGGTTTCTACTCTACTCAAGATCTAGAAATTTAGTAAGTCTGTCCGGGTCCAGATTTGAAAATTTAGCCAAATCATGCTTGAGTCTAGTACTTCAAATGGGTCCATGCGAAACTTTATTCCGTTTGGGGGGTTTTTAACACGGAAACCGGGCTATGCCCTTTACTTGCATTCTAAGGGTTCTTGCATATTTAAGTAGCATATCTCAGTCTGGGTTTGTTTATATGCCTGTAGTCGTTATATTGACGTAAAGTGACTTTGACCAATTTTTATCTTGGCTCTATATATCATAGGATAATGAGATCTACCTCTAGACAATTGGATTGGCTCATGTCGAAATGGTGAAACATTTCTTTGAGAAAATTAGCTTCAAGTTATAATTTTTGATTGAATTTAGTGAATATAACGCCCAAAATGTATCTTTTCGAACGTCAATCATTAGAATTTAAAAATCAACGTTTTTCTATTGATCTTACAACAGATCTAGTATTATGCCATAAGTTATGGGTGCTCAAGTGAAGGCCAATCTATAGAATAAATATGGTCATGTTAACCCGCGCTGAATGAATCACGATCACTACATTTCACGCATCTATTTTCGTTAGGATTTTTTGAGTCTAGAGTATATTAGAAATATCTTTTTGGAATTCATTTGGGAAACTGATCATGTATAAAGTATACATAAAGGTGTTCATAATTACGTAGAATTTTTACCACACCTAAATACCACTATTATGAATGCGTTTTGGATTCCTCACGCAAGCACTGATTTCGGGACAAGGTTTTTATTATCTTTTCTATGAAACTTTTGAGTTTGGCTTGAGTTTAAATAGAAGATTAGTATTTCTAGAACCTCTGTAAACAATCCATTTATATTAACCCTCTACTGCATGAATTATACTAGTTTACAGCCACTTTCTGCTAAGGATGCTACTATTTTTTATATACTCTGGATAGGTTTTCGAGATATGAATGTTTGAATTTAAAAATAAAAGCATCTCTAGGACAGAGTTTTTTTTTTAATTTGTAAACTAGTGTTATTCCAAAGGTAGCACAATGGACCAATAGGTCTCAGTGTATTCTTTAATGAACAGCCCCAACAACCTAACCTAAACTAGTGTTATTAATCCAATGGAATTTTAGTTGTTATGATTTATTTTGCTTAGTCGTTAGTAATGCAAAATTGTAAAAATTAATTTAAAAATTTCGTTTGCATGAGTTTATGTGTTTAAAAAAAAAAAACAAATTTCAAAATGTAATAAATAAATTTATTTAGTAATATTTCATTGCACAATTTTAAAATATAGTTAACTTGTAACCCAAATCGGCTATTGGGAAGTTTTTGGAAGTAGAAAAATGATTATATTTTACATTTTTGCAATTTGAATACATAATAATTTTTAACTTTTTTATTTATCGGGGCTACAAGTTTTTTGATGAACCACCTATTTTTTCACCTTGAGCAAAAATAATAACTCTAATTCGATTTTCGACCTCATACTTTTAAATGCGGAAAAAAATTGTCCTACTAGAGGGCTAATAATTTAAATTGTCGAAAATCAACTTAAAATATATGCACTAATTTTTTTTTAGATTTTTGAAATGCAACTTTTTACAGATTAGTAATTAACTTATTGATACTCAATATAGTACTGCCTTCTGGCTTTTAAACAAAAGTTTATGTCTTATAAAATTAACAAAAAATAGGAATATATGAAAAGCAATATATGGCTTTCTAGGCAGTAGAGTGTTAATTCTAAACATGTTTAGTTTAACACCAAAAATTGAGCTATAAATATTATATGAAAATTATTTTCATATTAGAATTCATTAGCAAAAATAATTCCTTAAAGATTTGGCAACCCTAATGGGAAATGCAAATCAATCGTCTGTTTAAAATATTAAAAAAAAATTCAAAAAATGTCAAAGTGCAAAATAAAAAATTATTAGGTGAAAAAGGTAATTAAAATTGAATATTTGAAGTGAAAAATTCACGTTGGGTAAAACTAGGTACTCCTTTCTTAAAATTACAAATCGAAAACTTGTGGTAAAGTGTGGTACGAAAATCATGCAATTAAGAATATATTCATTGTATAAAATTAAATTTAAATTATAAACAAACAAACAATTAATTTTGTAGTTTATTATTTAAAATTACTGTGATTAGAAAATTTAATTTAGCACCAGCACATAACTCGTATGTTATATGTATATTTAATTTTAACGTATTGCATCATTTTGTAATGGGCAAATTGTCATAAGTTTTATTTTTTTTTTTTTAAGTGTAAAAATACCAAATTTACTAAAAGTAAAAATAAAAAAATTTCTTTATCACTTTGCTCAAATCTTAAACTTTTCAATGTCAACATAAAAGTTCACAGCATAATTTGTAGAATAAATGTGTGCTGCGTCGCATAAAGTGTATCTGTATCCACATTTGTATATCTTTACATACATACAAACAAGAAAAAAAAAAAAACGAAATAATTCCTGAAAACTCGCATGAATGAAAAGGCAACGCTACGACACTCATTTAAAGCAAATACAAAATACAAAACAAACAACAAAAACCAACGTAAATTTTATTTATAATTTCGTTTTTTGATTTTTTTCTTCTTCTATTGTGCCACATAAAAGTGTATATCGTTCTTTTTTTTGTGCTCTTATTTGTTATATTATTTTTAATTAGCGTTTTGTTGTTGTTGTTGTTGTTATGCTCTTGCCCAAAAGTTCGCATAGAACAAGAAGCAAACAATTCTTTATTTCTTATTTTTGTTTTTAGTAAATTTGTTTTTCTTTTTTTTTCTTTTTTTTTTTGCTGGCTTTTAATAAAATTTCGATTCAGATTAAGAAATTTGTGTGTGTATAGGTGAGCGTAATTCTCGTGAAAAACACACACACTCACACACACACGTTGTGCTCACACACATTTCACTAAATTATCTCTCGGAATTCATGAGAGATTAATAATGTGTAAGGAGGAGAGTGAGTGGAAGAGTGTTTTGGTATTATCGGCACGACTACTGCGAACGGCAACGACATCAATGGGCGACGACAACGGCAACGGCAACTATGTATTCCATTCATTCATTCATTCATACTTTTCATCAGCTGAAACATTAGCAGCGATTTTCTTCACACTTCTTTCCCCATCATCCAGCAACAGCTAGCAAATTCGTTTTCATTCATACGCCGTACGTTGTTGTTGTTGCTTTCTTTAAACATACCCGCGGTTTCGCGCTCAATAGAAACACTCAATTCCACCCCTGGCTACCCCACCGCATTTCCCTCTGCTCCACTACACTAGGCTTGTGTCGTTGCTGCTGTTGCATTTTGCACCGTAATGAAGAATAAATAAAATTTTTACTCGTTTCCTCTCATTTCATTCATTTATTTATTTTTTTTTTATTTTTTTATTTTTTTTTTTGGTTTTATTTATTTCTTTTCCTTTCTCATTTTTTGTATTTCTTCTTTACTTTCAACGTTTTCGCTTTCTGTTCTGAATTGTTGTGATTTTACTTTGATCATGTTTTTCGTGTTGGAAAATGCATTTTTATTTGTTTGACTGACTGAATGACTGATAGACAGGCGGCAGATGGGTGAATGAATATGAATTTCTGTTAATGTATGGATCATGTTGATCTTTTACTCATTCGTTCGCCATTCTCATTTGTTCTCTTGTTCGTTTAGTCACTTAATCGTTTTATTTGAGAGCTCACTTCATTCATATTCGTTTCGTGTATCCCGAGAAACAGAAACCGGCTTAATTATCTATCTTGTTGTACCATAGTCTTGCAGTTCTTCCATTCATTGTGTGTCATGGTGTGTACGTACGTAGATAGGGGAGCCACTGCATTTATTTCACTTTGTTTTGTTGTTTTTCTTGCTATTGACCGTGGGCGCACGACGTGTTGGGCGCGATCAGTCTGTCAGTGTACCTGTATGTGTGTGTGTGTATACATTCATACATATGTGTTTTATTCATGTTTCTTTCCTTCCATTAAATATATTTTCATATATATGCAAGTATACTCATCCCTCGATTTGCATGGCACTTGATAGGCATGGTTTCACTTTTACAAAGTTTTTAAATTAACTGAAAGGAATATCAAAGAATTTTACTTATATTTTATACTCGTTTCGAGTTTTGTTTTTTTTCATCAACTTGTTAAATATATAAGAATGGGACGACGAAGTTGTTAAACCTCTTCTTCGTTGTACTGTCATTCACAACGAAGCTGCTCTGCAGCTAGAGGTTAAACATTTTACATTTTTTTTTGGATAATTGTAGTAATTGATGCCAGTCATTGCGATTAATCGTTGGCATTGTTTCTAGTTTTTACTCTTCTTAAGAATATATAATAAAAAGTTTTAAAAAATGTTTTGGGTTGCAAAAAAATTATCGATAAGTTGTTTCGTTTTGGGTTTTTGCCAAACCATTTTTCTTCTTTCATTATTAACAGTTCACAGTAGAATCTGATGGGCACCATGATTTATGAAACAACATGCTAGTTATACATAACATATAATTATCGCTGCTAGATACTTACACATTACTAGAACCAAGTGTCGAATTAAAGATAATTTCTTCACTTTACACGGATTATTTTGAATGATAGTTTTGTTCTATGGTTCAATTTATCTGGTATTAACTTTTGGCTGAACTTCAGAAAGGCCTAGAAAATTACTTCGTTTTGCAGAAAATTTGTTATTCTGAAATGATGAAACTCTTTTTTTTCAAATTTTTGATTAAAGAACCTAATCAAAAATTTTCAATCAATTTTATCAACGTAATTTTTTTTAAAGAACTTCAAAGTTAATCATAATCTGTTGTGATCCGAGTTTAACACACGCGGTTTCGCTAATAAAGGAACTTTTCTGAAGCTATGTGAAATATGCATATAAATATTTATATAGGTATGTGCAAAATATGGCTATTGGTGCACTCAAAAAATTCCGATTTTCCGGTATTTTCGTTCCAGTTCCATACCGGTATCTAACAATGAAACTTTCGATTATCCAATATCTTTTCAAATATTACTTCTAAGAGCGCAAAGAACGTAACCTTCCTTCAGGCGAATAAAATATTAATATTTTTTCAATATAATAAAACTTCTTTGTATGTGTTACTTCTTACTTTCCACCTTCGTTACCAAAGCCTTAATTTCTACACAATAGCGTTAAACTAATTAGGTTAATTCGATACCATTTAATACTTAATTTTACTCTATCTCCGAAACAAACCCTTGCCATTTAATTAACAGATATCTCAAAATGAAAATAGCCTCTATCAAAATCGAATCGTTCAAATAATCATCGTACCTAGTGTGAGTGGTTATAACTCATTGACTAAACTGATGAACTTGAACTTTTCTGTGGAAAACTGGGATAAGTTTGTTTTTCTTCTGTTGCCCTAATCTATTTTTGATATGTTTTAGGAAATGGATCTCGAAAAGTCAAAGTTTTGTGACTTTACATTAGGATATCTCGTAAACTGCATGAAATACTTGCCTTACTTTAGTTATTTAACCTGATTTATTGGAAGTTGGATAGCGTATATGTTTTTTCCCAAAATGTGATCAGAACTTTTCACAATTTTCAAATTCAAATATCTCAAATTTGACCTGATAGCGAAAAACGGACTGCAGATTCGTAATCAACGTCTAAAACTGCGATGAAAACATTATTTTTTTGCTCGTGTCCAAAACCGTGTAATCTTGTGCTATTAGATTAGAGTAATCAATCTGTGAATATATTATATATCAAACACTGCAGCGCACAGTGCTTTGATCCCATACAACGACGGGACAAAATTAAAAGGAGGGCTCTGATTTTGATAAAATTTCGACTGCTATTAAATTTCAGGTTGCTTAACTCAAATCTGAAGTCAGCTTAATTCAGCCTATTTAACTAACTAAACTTAAAGTTACAATTTTCGTCATATTTGGCAAGTTATAATGGAAGAATGGGCGGTTTGATCTTCAAGAAATTTATTTTTTTTAGTTATATTAATATTGGGCTTTTCACAAATTAAAAACATTTGTATTGGAATCCTTTAATGTTGGAATAAAAGTGATATTAATGAATCTAACTTTTGACTTTTAATTTTTTTAGTAATTTTTCAGAATGATTGCATACTTTTAGGGTTAAAAAAAGTTTAATTCCAATTTTGGTCGAAAAGATCATGTTCAGACCTATTTTAAAATTGAATTATTAGCATAATCCGATAAAGAAAAAGTGCCTTCTAAAATTACAGAAAAATCCAGGAACATATTTTCACAAATTTTCTAGAATTTCGTATTTTGAAAAATACTTAACTTTAGAATTTTTAGCATTTCAAATCTTGATAAAAAATAACACCAAAAATTTCGTTGATAAATTGGGAAAACAGCACTGAAACTTTCGGCAGGATATCATTGAAAACGTATTTTTCAGATGTATTTTACTCAACGGACTAAAATCGAACGATCGCACATTTGTCGACTTTGAGCTGATCTTGCACCCACACTAATTAATTTTTTGCCAATATTCAAAATCTTTAAAATGACACCAAATTTGTTTGGTTTTTGACATTATGAATTTTGTCTATGAGACGAATCACTGTGCAGAGTCGGTGTTTATAGTTTCTGTCTGTTATCATTAGGGTGTCTTCAATTTAACTTAGCTCCACGATAGCCAGCAGTATGGGCTGGGTTCAATTCCACCATTCACCATTTTTTTTTCCTGTGAATTCTGGTTCAATTTCGTTCTCCGAAAATTTTGTAACCCAAGCTTGTAAAGTTACTGAAAACCAGATCGGTTTACGAATAATTTTCGTCGGACTCATGAAATTTTTGTTTACCAGTCAACGAGATGCAGTCATCGTTGTCCCTCTGCGTTCTTTTGTTGAATTTGTGGTTTCTTCCTTTTGTTTTAACTTCTCGATACTTTTTTTTTTGTATACATACTGTTGTTGTTGTGGTGTTTTTAATGCTGCAATCATAATTCAAATCCAGTCGTACGCAGCTGGTTCTTTAGTGCTTTACTCAGTTATATCGTTGCTTTCCCCTTGCTCACGTTCTTTTTTTCCTCTCACTCTCCTTCATTAATTTCTTTCTCTTCTACTTGTTGCTATTGCTCAACTCCATCATCATCATTATCATTATCAAAGTGGCTAAACTGGTTGTTAGCCGCTTTTTCACAAGTCGCTTTTAATCAAAATGTATGCAGGGAATATGGTGGAAGGAGGGAAAGAAGAAACAAAGAAGGGGGTACACACTTGCTCGTATTTCTATGGAATCGCTGCGTTAACATTTTTATGTTTTTACAATCTTTCATTCATAATTTTAGTTTTGTTGTTTTTTGATTCATTCATTATTTTATATTTTTTTTTTTGTATTTGTTTATTTGTGTTTTATTATATACATACTAGTTCATATGTATATATTTTTTTGTTTTCCTTTTGCAATGCATTTTTCATTCATTATATATTTGGAGTGTTTTTTTTTACTCGCGCGTGTTTTTGCAGCATTTTACTTTTCTATTTTTTTGCATGCTTACTTACTTTGTATAGATATTTTGAGTATCTACTTTATTAATTGCTTCTAGCTTGGTTTCCTATGTGTGCAATTAAAAATAGAGTACCAATCATCATTTTTAAAGCACTCGCACTTGCGATTGGCAACGAATATTCGAAACTTTTCTTTGAGACTTCTCCATATAAAAACTTTTCGCATACCACCAAATCATTGTTATCTTTAACAAGTTTTGTTTTTAATTAAGTTGTTTTGATTCGATATGGTTTCAGTTCTTACTGGTTAAATAACTAAGAAATAAAATTTACTACCGACTTCACTTTTTCTTCGAAATTTTTTGTTACTTATATCTTCATCTCACAATTAGAACACTTCATTAGTAATTTTATCTAATCTGAATTTTCTAATTGCTTTGTTTTTCTTAATTCATTTGATTTGATTTTTTTTTGTGTCGCATTCGTCAGATGAAATTTATTGTTTAGGGTTTGTTGTTGTATCTCAAAAAACGGAAATGCCTAAATTGCTGCATCCCGTTCATTACATAAAATTGACCATTTTTACATAACAGCAAACACTCAATAAACGAGCTTGACATTATTTTATTTTTTTTTTAAGAATTTTTAGATTACACACAAGCTCAATTCAATTTTTGTAAATTAAAAACGAGATAGAATTTATAATTTATTACATGGACACCTATGCATAAAATATGATCGTGGAAAAAAATCTTTCAAATACTGAGGGTTGTGTAAAAGAGAAGTTAGAAGTTTGGAAAGAGTAAAGCAAAATTGAGTATTTATTGGTTTTACGTTTTATAGATTTGGAACAGTGACCTGGAATAAAGAAGTAGACCTAGTGTTTCAAAAAATCGATTTTCAGGTTTTGGTCGGTTCTGACGTAGAAAAGTATGCCAGGTACGTAGCGCAAATGTGAGTAATCCGGATCAATTTTTGAAAGGGAAACTCTGAGCGCTAAAAATAAGGATTACAGATTTATGAAAAAAAGTGTTTTAATACAAAATTAAAGCATATTTCTTCCACTATTAAAGTTGTTAACTGCCGAAAAAAAGCAAAAAAAATTTTATTTTAATAGTAACTTAAGTGACATCACTCCGAAAAAAATGGATTGCATGTAATTCGGATCGATGATGTATGTAATTCGGATCAGCAAAATTCAAAGCAAATTATCTTTAATTTGAGGTTTATTTAGATGCAAACGATAAATTTGGTGTTTAAGGAAAATATATATAAAAAAAAATTTATGCATGTATGCTTAAATACATACACACACATACATACAGATTGTTGTCCAAATCTATGTATTTTCATTATGAAACCACATACCATTTGGCCGATCTTAGTGAAATTTGGTTTAGATATGCATTTGTGTGTATGACAAGTTGTGGGCAATGAAATTCGATCGTATCTCAAAGTGGGCGTGGCATTTGCGCAAAAGTCCAATACCTTGGAATATCAAATTGAGCTAAATTAATAAAATTTGAAATGGAGTCTTACTTGTTCCACACCGAACTAATTCTCAATTATGGCCCTACTCATGAGGGTGTCAAAATTAGGGCAAGAAGCTGTGGCTGGGCGATAGATGCAAATATATGAAAAACAAAAGTATGGGACTGTGCAATCTTACGTAGGAGCAATAGCGGATCTAAGGAGCGTAGGACAGGGGAAAGGATTTGGGGTTGAATACCCCTGACCTCCCTCTCAACTTCCCCATAACCTCCCCCCAACTCCACCCTAACCGCCAACACCCAACTCCCTCCCCCCCCCCAAACGCCTCCCTAACTCCCCCATTCCTTACTGATAAGAAGATCGTTGGCCACAAATAAAAAAAAATTTAAAAACGATGAACAAATGTTAACCCCCTTAAGGTAAATCTCTGGATCCGCTAGTTGGTGATCACGCTCGTGTGCTGATCAACAATGAAATATATAAAAAATCATTTCTTCCAATCATTCTTAGAAATTTTCTGAATTAAAATTTAAAAGTTTATTGAAATAGTCAAAAATTAGAATGTAGTTTGAAATAAAAAAATTACTAATCATTTAACGCAAACTAGTTTTTAATAATATATTTCATATTGAATTTAACTAAAAATTACTAGTTAGTTTCAAAATTGGCTACTAATTTCATTTAATATTTCAATAAAAAAAAATATTTTTTGATTTTAAAATGCAAAATTTTTGACTACAACTCAAAATATTTTTCAAGTTTATCTAAACTTTGAACTCAAATTTCACAAAAACTCTCTAAACAAAGGGTCGACCCGAATTACCTCCAAACATCACCCATTATATCTAAATCACAACTAAAAAACTTTCATTAATTAAAACTATATAGTTTTTCTAAATTTTGTATTTATGCAAACACCTCATTCCTCGATTCGAATTATATGCAAGTAGAAAAACGCATGCTGGTAATTCGGATCGATTTTAAAAGTCAATTTTTTTCTTAGCATGTTTTCTAAAATGGTGCTTATTTTTACCAAACTATAGCAGAATGTTTAGCGAGTTATATACATCGATCCGAATTACCCTCATTTACGTTACGAAGAAAAAAAATCTTGAAACCATATTTTCGTCCCTTTCTTCATTTCAGTTTCAACATAAAAAAATAAATAAACATACCACTAAGTACGCAACTTTAAACGATTTTTTCGAAAAATGTCCTTTTGAATGAACAGTAGTTCGATTCCAAACAATGGTTGGACAAAAGGCAAAGGAGTTATGAAATTTGACATACAAATCAATAGGAGGCTGCTGATCTCAAATCTTAGATCAGTTTTATTATAACCCTTCGGTTTCACCGTAAATTAAGCTTGAAACGACGTTTTTCATAATTTTTGGCCTAATCACTTGAACAGTGGTCGAATCGTCTGTTCCGTCACGTAAAAAAAAGTATTTTGTTAATATTTTGGTGTGAATTTATTGACGAGTAGTACGCTCAGGATCAGCCGATTCGGCTCCAGATTTTGAATAAATTTTAAGTTTATCATTTTTTTACAAGTTTAAAAGTTATGCAGAAAATGTTGTTTTTAATTTTGTGCATTTTTCGAATAGTTTGTATGCTTTCAGGATTAAATAAAATCATTTTGTTATTAAAATTAATAGACTTTGAATGAACAATGATGCCAGAAGAATGTTAAAAAGATCATAGAACTAGCAGATCGGGCGATCGTTTCGTTACCCGCTACGGTTCCTCATCGGTGATCTTTGTGGTAGTTGGTAGTTCCCTCATTTCAACAATCCATATAAGTAAAAATATTGTAAAGTAAATGAGAATTACAAGACAGATATTTTCACTGAATAGAATTATTGAAAGGAACTACCACTACCCTTTTATATACTTTTTGCCATTCTTCTTTGACACTTTTATTACATATTGGTCAGATTTTCTGACACCTAACATGAACACGTTTCTGCGAACCTCTATATTTTCAGTCCATAACCGGTTCTCTTCAATAACGAATTCGTTTATGAATTCAGCATGAACGCTTCTCCTTCAAATTAATGAACTTATCTCGAATACGAAAAATTAGGTTTTAAAATTCCCAGCAAAATTTTCACTGCTTTGTCGCATATTGAATACTTTTTTACCCATTCAGATAGCTCTTCATTTAAGGATTTTTGCATTGGCGGTTGTCTGGGACAAAAAACTTTCGTTTGAGGCTCAGCTTCCCATGACCAATCTTCACATTTTTAGAACTGGAAGGAGAAATATTTTACTTTTCTGTCGAGTTGCTTGCAGTGAAATAATACTGCATAAGCTCATTCATTTTTCTTTTTATTTTTGTTTTTTTTCCTGCTCATTTCTGACTTTTTAAATCATTCTTACCAAACAAATTTTTGGCAGATAAATTTTTATTTTGAATTCTTGGTTCTATTTTTTTTTTGTAACGAATTGTGAAATAGCGAATACTCATTAATTTTTCATACTCATTAAGAAGATACTAAAACGAATTCGTTTCGAATGCTATAGCGAAGACTCGTTATCGGATTCATTTTCGAATTCGTTTCGAATGTTAAAATTATGCTATTTATTTCTATGGTTTGTTGGGACAATGCAAAAACTGTGGAAGGTTTTGACAAAAAAAAATTATTTTTAAAAATTTGCTTACATCCACATAGGATCATTCAACTTTGAGGAGCTGTGAGTACCCACAGTAGTTATTAGATGAAGAAGATTTTATAGCTTCTTAGGATAAATATTACTTGTAAATTGATGTCAAATATGTTATGTTTTAGCTCCGTGAATTATTAATTTAGACTTTTGTATATGGGAAAAACCACGAAACTGTGTGTTTTTTGGTTTTCTAACCAGACACCCTCCTAAGTACAATGTAAAAATATTGAAAGGAGGGGAGGGAACGGTTGGGTGCTCGTTCAAAAGTAGTGGACAGAACTGGTAAAGAAATCGTTTTGGAACTAAGTAGTTTTGAGCAAGAATTCAACACTGTTGATAAAAATTCTGCACTGACGGCGAGGTTAGTGCGGAAACCTAAACATTGCCAAATCAATTCCACTTTCACATCTCATCTCATTTTTAACTTAATTTAATAATTTATATTTAGTAATTATTCACACTTTTAAATTCAAAAATATCAAGAATGTATATTTTCTTCCTCTTTTTGGTATAATCTAGAAATAACTTACTTCTTTCATGATCGATTCTTTTTTTTGCTTATGTTCCGTTCTCTTTCATATAAGATTTCATCATTTTTTGTGAAAACAAAATAAAACAAAAATATCAAAAATACTTTTCCCAATTAAAAACTTGATAAGGTCTATACGATATACTCGTACTATACTATAAAATAAACAAAAAATATTAGCGCACACTCTTCACTATTCACGCCAGCGATTCCTTCGCAATTCACTCATTAGTCATAATTTTCATCATGTAAATAACATGATTGATTTCGTTGAGTTTGTTTATAATTTTGCTTGGATATATTTGTTGATATTTCAAGAAATTCTTATTTATATGAATGTGTACATACATATGTATATACATATATATATATATATATATATATTATGCACGTATATATGTATAAATTTGCTTGTGCATACAAAGTACCCTCGGTTAAAAGTTAGTGTTGTTCAACAAAAAAATTTTACTAAATAAACAAGAAGTATTAGTTAACGAGTTACTGTTTAAAGAAACGTTAAATTTTGTGATCTAACTAGATTTTTGATTTTTATTTTTCCATTTTATTTAATAATTTAATTTTCATTTTTAATTTGAATTATTCTTATCAGAAATACAAATAAGCATCATCCAAAAAGTATGCAACTATTTTAATTAACATTTGTTTTGGGCGACATCTACTGGCTAAAGCCATGAACTGTTTATAGCAAATGCTTCAACCATTTTAACAGGGTGATTTTAAATGAAATTCTGTATGAATATTGAGAAATTCTTTATTTAAAAATGTTAATGAAAAAACATGAACTAAGATAAAAGATTTTGGTATAATTTTGTTTTCTTCAAAAATGAAGATTGAGATTTTATAAGGATCAATTAAAGAATCTGTTTGATGGTTAGTTTTTCAGTACAAGTTGAACTGAGCTCGTAAATTGAAACTAAGATGATTGGATTTCAACCGGCGGCAGACTGGTGTGTCTTTGCACAGCGCTTAATTATTTCGTCGACCGTTTCAACACTTGAGTACTTAGGTAGGTCACGATGAAGGTCACGACTCCTTGTGTATCACGGAGTTTTGATTATGACAAAAAAAAAAATATTTGAATATACAACATTAATTTTGTATTCACTTTTCTGTAATTTGATTGAAATAGCCTTGACTTAACTTAACTTAAGTTAACTTAAATTGTTCGATAAGTTAACTTAAATGGTAATAAGTGGAAATATGTAGCATTTCATGGGTTTGCATCGGTAGAATATACTGTAAATAATGCGACGTTAAATGACGTGTGTTGTCAGGGTCGGAGCAGTGCTTGTAGTCAGGGTCGGAGCACCGAAAATTTGTTGTAATGATGCGTTTTGACTCCAGAAATGAATTTTTTTCACCCGTGCGTATTTTTCGTGTCATTTTATCGTATCGTATCATGTGTATATTCAGTCAACGGGAAATAATCAATGCACTTGGTTTGTTAAATCAATGCGAGGCGGCGACACTTTCGCCGATAGCAAATAAACAAAACTAGGAACCATGGGATTAATTGTACATGTGACTTTACAGCGTGAAATTGCACAAATACACTTAAGCCTCTTAAATCTAACAAAGTTTCAAACGAGAAACGAACTTTTTTAAAGAATTGATGTAGTTAGCACGAGCAACATGCGCGGGCACCCGGGCGCTCTCACTCTTGCCAATTACATTGATCTCGCCCAAAAACTTGAACTTCTTCCTATTCGGTGTCCAAGGTGTCAACCTTTTCGATGTCCAAGGTCACATATTTTTTAACTTTACTTTATTTTAGTAACTTTTCTTAAATTCGAATGGAATTAAAGGAAAACATAATTTTTGAAGTGAAACTTCTTTAGCGGCGCTGTGAATCGAAAAAATACAACCGAAATGAGCTTTCATTACACTCATACGAAGCTAATAAGAAACGAATGTATGCTGTTGTTAGTGTTTAGCGAACGAGGCCATATGGGGATCGGCTGCATACAACCAAGCAGAGAAATGTGTTGTACAGGGATGACCAGCCAGAAGCTCAATTGGTTCTTTTTCAAATTGTGTTTGTTCTAATGGCTCTTTTGGCTCTTTTGAAATACAAGTGTTTGTTGTATTTTGATATTTTAGAACAACACAGGAATTGTTGTATTTGGAGCACACATGAAAAAGCTGCGGAAAAGTCGTCTTCTGCGGAAGATGAAGACTTTTCATAATATGCAATTGCTTGCATCGAATGTGAAAGAGAGGTGCATTTAAAATGTGCTAATATGACGCCAAGATTTTTGTTGCCAAACCTGCGATTCAGGATAATTTTTACCAATCTTAATTTTTTTTCTTTGATCAATGAAATAAAAAAATCAAATTTTCTTTTAAATACATTCAGAGGGATTTTTATTTTGATTTCAGGTTTCTTTCCCCGGTTTTCAAATGTAATTTTTTTCCTGGTATTTTCAATCATATTCCTTCATTTCTTATTGATTTTCTACAGTTCTCCAACCCTGGCAGCAGTGCCCCGACCCTGACTACAATTTTTGTTCTTTGTAAATGCCCATAATGCTCCTTAACTATTAATCCAATTATATTTAATATTCAGCAAAAACATAGTAATTTGTGAGATCTATTCAACGGTATGCAACATTAATAAAAATTCGGCTTTCAACGGAAGTTATGAAGCAAAAGTCAAAATATGCTCCAACCCTGACGACATTCTCCTATGTCTTAAATGGACTCAAAAAAATCATAAAAAATATGCATATATACGGCATATAAAGGGTATAGTTCTAATTGACCTACCCCGAGGAAATGAGGTGACCAACCACCAAACAGAGTACACAAAATAAACACCAAACATTTCAAACGATAAGAGTTGTTTAGTTTTGGAGAGCTTATATTGAGGTCACATCGTTCTTGATGTGGCGCAAGTTTTTAAGCCTCTCTCTTTGAAATCGGATTGTTAAAGGAAATATAAGAAAATTTCAGCCTAAACGAAATTTATTGGAGATAGAACTCTTTCCGTCTGAGAAGTGTTTAGCGGAGAACCATGACCAGTAGAAGCATTGGCATTCTGATTTCCGCTAATGTTCCTATGTCCAGGTACCCAAATGAGAGTTAAATTAATGTGCAATTATTGAGTTCATGTCTTTAATCGCGAATTGGCTATCAGAAAGATAGCCCTCTCGGTACATTGTTCGAAATTACTCTACTAGCTTTTAAAATAGCGAACACTTCCTTGTGAAATACGTTAGTAGAGTCTGCCAAACGGAAAAAACTAGATAGGTCTAAAGTATGCGAGAAGACGGAGTAGTAATTCTATATCGTTCTCTTACTCCTATTCGATACAACGTCTTTGACAATTGAAATCGTAGCGATTGTTTAAGAACGATGAACATTGTTAGTTGCCACTTTGAGTCAGATCGCAGTTGCGTTGCGTCCAGTGGGAGAACGGTCTATGACAGATCCTCAAGATGACTTCAAAAAGCTCGTATGAAAATGCGCTTCTTCGAGAGAGCTCTTTTTAAATCGGAGGAGGATTGGAGATAGTAGGCATCCCGGGTGGACGTTGATTGCGAGCTCAGTAATCTTCGGAAGTTGGTTATTGTGCAGCGACATTTGAAATTGGCATGGTGCAGTCTGATGACTCTAATCAGCTTTTGTGGAATGTTTGGAGTTTCAATTGAGAATGGTATCATCAAAAGCGTTGAGGTTGAGAAAAAAAGCATCAAATTATTTAGAATAGAAACGTGATATTTTAAGGTTGGTACACTGACACAAATGGAAAATAACAAGAAGAAAAATTCTCGTTAACTTTTGTATAATACTTAAAAATATATACTTGATGCATGCTAGTTGCAAAATTATAATATTCTTATGAGTACAATGTATAATTACTAGTTGAGTACATCAAGTTAAATAGAAAATTATACAGCAACAACAATATCTAATTCAGGAGAATAGAATTGGACATTGAATGAGAAGCATAGATACGGTTAAAAATAATCATAGCCACAAATTATGAATTTCGTTTGCAATGGCATAATTTTTATAAGAAAATGTTGAAGAAGATATTGCGAGCGAAAACGAAGAATAATACCAAATTCGATATATATTAGAAGAAGATATTGTACAATAACTCCAGCGCAACATATGAATCATATGTGTATGAATATGCACTAGCGGATGCAGAGATTTCCTAAGAGGGGGGCTTGAAATTTTCTTCCCTCTAAAATGTTTTATTTTCGGTCTTGGCTAATGATCAAAATGTATGAGATTTTTGTCGGTAAAAGGGGAGTTTCAGCCCCTCCCACCCCTTCGATCCGCTAGTGTATGTATGCATGTATGTATCTATGGTTTGTATTCAATGATGCATTTGATTGATCAATTGAACGATCAACGATCGAATTGCAAATGCGTTTAATCAATCGAAAAGATGAACTGTGTATGTGTGCGAATGTGTGTGTATGAATGAAATAGTATGAGTAAACGCACCTGCATATCGAATAACACAATTCATTTGTTGTATTTATTTGAGCATTGCAGAAGAAAAACAAACAGAAGGAGAAGAAGAAGAATATTTCAAACCTATAACCCATTTTGAACTTCTGTACGCCAGCTTTGAAAATTCGTCAATAATACATTGAAAACCTTATAAAAATTAACAATGTTTAATATTAGTGGATACGTTGGCCTTAAAACTTCAAGCACACCCTGCGTAATAGCTCAGCTTATCTATCACTATGCCACGGAGATCACCGATTATAACTGTTACCTTTAGTTGGTATTACAGCCGACGATCGGTCCTGACCTTTTCAATAAAGCTTCGTCAATAGCTTCTGCTATGGCGTACTAAGCCCAGTTGGTAAGGCAATGTGCAGCCAATTCCACCTATAGATGGTCTTTCCACCGGAGACTAGATCGCTCTCTTTTGCACGTTTCACCGCCGTGGCTCGAATAGATAACCATCTCAGAGCGTTTTCTTCCATGCGCTCTACGTGACCCTGCCAGCTAAGGTGCTGGAATTTTATACGCTTGATTATAACAGTGTACGATACACGTCATCCACGCATATTGGACGATAGATCTTCATTTTGAAAAGTCGACTGAGCTTCGCAGAGATACGAAAACAAAAATATTCACCCGATTTCCTTAGGCTATAGCTTTTGTTTATTTGTTAGAAGGTCTCAAGAATCCCTTTTCAAGGTAAAGCGATCTACGCCTTGCGGCAACTGGACATTCACATAGTACGTTTTCAGCTGTTTCCATGTTTTCATTGCATAGTCGGCATGAATCGCATACGAATTTCCATTCTTTTTTATTCGATTACGTACTTAGAGTTAATAGTGATTGGGTTACTAAGTCTGTCAGAGACCATGAAGTCTGGACCAATAGTCTTTGAGAGCTGAGAGCTGAGGAGGTCCATAATTCCACCAGAACAATTTTTTGGATAAACGAATAAATTTAAATAAATATTTACTAGGAACAATTATCTGGCAATTAATTTTTAAGTTATTTAGATAACAAATTTGGAAATGTTGCGTTTTGGTCCGTCACATAGTATTTATTTCATTTTGTTAAGAACCCTCTGTAGATGTTGCGTTTTGATATGAACTAGGTTTGCAATTATGGCTTTTTGCTTTGAATTAAATTGCAATTACATCTTTTTAATTTGAATTGCATAAGTTTTATAGGATAATGACAACCTCTTTAGTTATAACAACGATATTTATTACATTCAAGTATTACAAAAAATCAACATTTTGTTATACTCTCAATCCAGTATCTTCCTCTAAACTATCGTATAAGGTAATATCATCTGTTGCATTGACACTATTTTCTTGTTGGTCTAAAAATATCTTTGTATGGTATTCTAATTCCGAAATATTTGACCACAGTTGGCTATAATGTTTTCCCAATAGTTGAACAACATCTTTTTTCTTTTCTGAATTAATTGCCACACCAAGAGGAATTCCATCAAGCAAACCTCTTTTATGATAGCTGATAAATTTTTGTTTACCTTCAACTTTGTGAGTTTCAAAAGTTTGTTGATGTGTGGAGAGTTTAAAATAAATTTTTTCCATAATAAGTATGCCGTTTATGGGACGGTAATATTCTGCCAACATTTTATCTTTAAGGTGCCAGTCCCTTTCTAAAATCTTAACTTGACCTTATCTTTTGATTTCATGTCAACAACACATAGAGTGTAGAAGCCTGTTTGCCTTGAATAAAAAGCTTCTTGAATAGGGGTGCGTGGCAATGGTTCAACCTCCTGCATATCGAAACACAAGCTCACAGATCTGGAATGCTCAATTCTTGTAATTTCATAAAAAGAGTTGGTCCTTAGATTGTAAATCCTTTGTTGGGTAATTACGTGCTGTTTTAAGTTCAATTGCATTTGATTTTCGGTTTATTTAATGCGTCATGAAAAGTAGTTGTTTTGATGTTTTCATTGACTTTTCACTAGTATTTCGAATTTGTTTTTTGCTTAGACATGGAAATAATTCATTTTGGTCTGAACCATTATTTTTGGTGTTGGATTACAGTTAAATTATTGTCCTTTGGTATGGTTTATAATAATGGTTAAATAGATTTTAATATATAGAATTGAATTCAGTCAAAAAGACTAAAAACTTAAAATATGGAATTATTGCGTTTTGTTATGGACCTCCTCAAGTGTAATGGGGAAGTCCAGTTATTGCCCCAAGAGCCATGGTGCACGTTTTCATTGCCACTGTGATACCCGGACAAGCTAGGTGATGAAATTTATTTAAATAAGATTGCATTTTCACTTGTTGTGTTTTTGGCCACCAAGCAATTACTGCATAGGTGACCATGGATTTGATAACCGTTTAAAATTTCCAATATGTCATTTTTGGTCTCAGGTCCCATGTTTTACCGTAAAGGCATTGATAAGCAAGGAATGTTTTTTTTAACGGTATTATAAAGATGTGAGTTCCAGGTGAGCTTTTTATCAAGGATTAGCCCAAGGTATTTAGCTTCATCTGAAAGTACCAGTAGAAAGTAGTTTTCTTAAGATTAAGCTTTCTCCTTTATGTGAAAGGATCTAGTACTGTTTTGTTCGGGTTGATTGTTAACCCTTTATCGGAATACCACTTTAAAGTGGTTGACGTGCAGTGTGGCCAACTTTTGTTTTTCAAAATTCGCTAAAATGAAGAAACAACGCGTATTTTCATTAAAAAAGCTCTAAATTGTTCCTTATAAAAGTGTTGAACCCAAATTTTTTTTAAATACATTTTAAAAAGAAAATTAATTAAATACAGGTATTTTTAAAGTTTTTAATTCACAGCATTTCTAAATTATACAATCGAAGTCTATATTCTCTTCATTACTCTCAGCTTCTTCTGGCCATAATACACTCTTTAGTCTGAATTCAGAAGCATTATAAACACTAGTGCTATGTATTTATTTTATTCTCGTCATCAGGTATTTTGTAGTTTTTTACAAAATGAATTTTCGTGTTTTAATCCATTTTTTATATGAAGTAAAGAATTTTTTGAATTGAGTGACTTATGGTTAAGAACTTTGGTTTTAAATAAGTTCATTGCTCATTGTTTCGATAAAAAATGTTGTTAGGATTATTCAGGAAATGGAATATTTAGTGGACCATTTAATGTCTTTTCAATTGAAAAAAACGCGTTAAAAAACCCGCTGACCGCTAAATCACTTTTTTCCTCGTTTTATTTTCCAAAAAGCACTAAATTTAGCGGGAAAAGCGCTGAGTTGGCCACACTATTGATGTGTATTTTGCAGCTGTGTTTTTCACAAATGGCAAAGTCACGATGTCAGATTACTCCATATGCAAAAATTAGATCATCTTCCCAAAGAGTGATTACTTTTGCGCCAACTTGTACAAATGATCCCTAATCGAAGGTGGTGGGTGCCGATCTGTTTTTCTCGGGTCTCTCCCGAGACTCGGCGTAGAATGAAGATCTGATCAATGAACATCTGATCTGAAGATCTGATCTTAAAAAATGCATAACAAATTTTGGTATAATATTCTTGAGCATATAGAAATTGCCGTTGAAAAATTTTCAAAATTTCTGTTCTGATGCCTGTTCAAAATGGGTTAAAAAAATATGAAACAGTTGAAACAATTGTTGCAACAAATGAAGCGTGCGCTATTTCAATGATATGAAAATGCAGTCACTTGCAACAAGACACAAATAGACAGATATCGAGTTCCACGAGTTACGAACAATTTTCGAATTTTTTCAATAGTTTTCGACGTTATTTTTGTTGTTTTAAGACAATTGGCAATTTAACGCTTCATTTGGTTTTTTTTTTTTGTTGCTTCCTCTGCTATGACCACTGCAATTGCTGCCCTTGCTGCTATTGATATTGCCGTTGGTTGCGGCATGCATGCGCATGTGCATTGGGGGTAAAAGCATTATATAAATACGTTTGTGTGTGTGTGTGTGGTTGAATATTTAAATGTTACTGCTATAGTTTGAATAGCAACATGTTGCAAGTAACTTTTATACGCATGTCAACATGCATTTGTAAAGTAAGCGCATTTAATTTCATTTGCTTAATCATTAATGCATTTTAAAAATTTTCATTGTCACCAAATTTAAAAGCTTTTGTTGTTTGTGGTATAAATTCTTAATACAGAAGAACGACGAAGAACGTTAAATGTTACAATTTTCATTTAACAAATACATTCATATATGCAGGTGCCTGTACTTTTGTTCTTTCTCGACATACAAACATATGCATGAATGCAAGTAATGTTTCTACATATTTCTGTTTATTTACATATTCAATGTAATCTAAACACATCCGCTACCGTGTGAATTTATGTGATTATTTTGTTACTCTTCTCATCTTCTTCTTCTTCTTACTTATTTAACGTTTTATTTTTACGCCTTTGCTTGTACACTTTTCCACGTATGTATCTGTGCATCTATGAAATTTTTACAATGTGCCAATGTTACGCACTTGAAAGATTTTCTTTTTTTTCTTTCTTATTTCCAAATATACAAAAACAAAAAATACCAAAAATTCAAAGTAGAAAATCTTCATTCATATTGAAAACATACATACACACACACGTACATACATATGAACACACAATTAATTGCATCGTTTGTTTTTGTTTGTGCCAGGCTGGCTGCCGTGAAAATATCATGTGGCGCTTTTGTGTCTGTGCCGCCGCCACCAACTAAAATTGGAAAAAAATAAAAAAAAAATTGATCGATAAATTTTTGGCGCTTACGAAAATATTCCTGCTCCTCCCCTTATCCTCCATATCCCAACTCTATCCCACACCACACCACTCCTCATTGTTCCACTCTAATTACCTGAAATGCATTTACGTTTCCATATACGAGAGCATGTGTTGAGGAGTCCAATTTACTAAGCGCCACTCGCGCTATGGGGTTTCCAAAAAATATCAAAATATCTCAATTGCTGCCGCTGCCGCTGCTGCTGCATTTATTGAGAAAACTCTTAAACTCTTTGATGCCTTCTCACATTTTTTTTCCATTCTTTTCATATTCTTTTGTTAAGCAATTTATTAAAGATTTTTATTGCATTCGATATCTTTCTATAGGTATGTGTGTATATGTTACTGTACATATGTAAGTATATACATAGTTTTCGTTTAGTTTTTGTATTCAAATTTATTGCCATTGTTGCAAACAACATTCGTTCGTGGCTTTTGTTGTTGTTGTTGCCTGTTGCCTGTTGATGTTGACCATAACACCGAATGTTATAATGAGTTAGCAGCAAAAGATTCATTTGTACCTCGATTATCGATAATACTTATTGAGCAAAGTACGCGTAACGGTAATTTATGTACAAGCGCAAGTGTCGAATCGAATGTTGAATTAACGTCTATGAACTTAATTTATACAAGTTACATACATACATACAAACATACATATGTTTTTGTGTATTAGCGCGTGTGTCTGTATGTATGGAACAATATTTTAGGTCTTGTACTTTTTGTTTAACCCACCAAAAATATAATTCAACATTGTAAAGAAAACAATAAATGTGGCTACATTAAAATGCCAATTTAATGACTTCTTCAATGCAGCATGAATTTCATTTAAATGTTTTTATATATTTGTTTATTTGTATTTACAAATTTTTTGTATGCTTGAACTGCTAAAGCTGAAGGAGATTTGTTGCCATGTTGCTCGTAAATTTATTTGTCATTTTGTTTGTTTCTAAACAATATTGTTACAGTTTTACTAAATAAACAAACATACATACCTATTCCTCTGGCAATTGTTGTACACAAGTGTCTGTTGGTGGATTACATAATGTTGACAGCAAACAGTTTCACACTACATATAATCATTTGAGAAGCTGAATTTTATGGAAATTTATTTTATCTTACATCAAGTGCAGTGGATAAAGTTTAAAGACATTTTTATGACTTTATATTGTAGGTACAATGATTACACATTACCTACCATATTCAGAATTAGCTATAGTTCCAGCATTAAAACTCATTAATTTATTATTTTTATTATTTAATAAAGGAAAGAACTTCTTCACTGGAATCCGGGTACGTTAATCTGAATACCGTCTGCCAAGGTCTGACAGTTTACAGGAGTTTGAAATTACATCATTATTTTTGAAAGTTAAGTGGTCGATCATTAGTTTTGCAACAGAACCAATACCGGAATGATTACACAGCCACACAAAAAAAAATGTTTTTTTCTGATCTCCACAGACCATGTTGACTAGATGTTTTTGGAATCGTTAAATGCGAATCCGAGATCCAAATGCCCCCCTACAAACCGTGTTTCCCCCCAGGAACAGACCGTGTTTATTATATGTTTTTGGGGTCGCTGTATCCGAATCCCAATCCCGAATCGGATCGCGAGACGCATCGCGCGCTGCGTCCAATATTCGGTCGACATAATCGCCTAGCAGAGTCGGTAATTCGAGCAACCATGGATCGGTTTCGCACCACGTTTACTCTAATGAAAAATGCGCATCCTCAGAGACGCCGTACAGTACGCACCAAAGACGCTATTGCTGCTGTGGAGCAGAGTATTGAAGAAGACCCGAATGAGTTCATTCGCCATCGCGTGCAACAATTGGAGCTGTGCTCATCCACTTTATGAAAGATTTTGATTTCGATTTTCACAAGAAAATTTTGTTCAGCGATAAAGCTCACTTTTGGTTAATAAGCAAAATTTTCGCATTTGGAGTGATGATGATCCATAAACCATTGTTCAGACGCCGTTACATCCTCAAAAAGTCACAGGTTGGTGTGCTTTATGGGCAGAGAGAATCATTGGTCCATATTTCTTCAAAGATGAAGCCGGCCATAATGTTACAGTCAATAGGGAAAGCTATAGAATTGGAGGATCTTGATGTGGACGACCTTTGGTTCCAACAAGACGGCGCTACATGCCATACAGCCAAAGAAAACAATCAATTTATTGAAGGAAACTTTTAGTGAGCGCATTATCTCGAGTCGTGGGCCTGTGGCGTGACCTTCAAGATCGTGCGATTTAATACCGCTGGACTATTTTTTGTGGGGTTATGTGAAGTCGCTTGTCTACGCAGATAAGTCCGAGACGATTGACGCCTTGGAAGAGAATATTCGGCGCGTTATTACTGGCATACGGTCAAAATTGCTGCAAAAAGTGGTCGAAAATTGGGCCTCTCGGCTGGAATTTATTCGAGCCAGCCGCGGCGGCCACTTGCCCGAAATCATTTTTAAAACATAACGGCAAACACTTATCTTTATAATAAAGCTAAATTCTTGGCCATAACATTAAATTATATGGGTTTTATTTCTTCTTGAAAACCACACTTCTAAAAAAAACATCCTTTACTATTACAAATGCAGTTTCTAAATAATCATTATGGCAGATCCAAGGATAATTCGTATAACCTAATTCGTAAATTATGTAACCAAAGAAAAGGCCTAAATATACGTCATATTAACGCACAAAGCTTAAACAATAAAATTGACGAGTTTAGGTACATGTTTGAAGGCTCTTTTGTTAACATCACATGTGTTTCTGAAACATGGTTTTCTCCTTGTCAGTGTGACAATTTATTTAATGTAGATAATTTCGAAACTTTTCGTGCTGATAGACGAACTCACGCGGGTGGCGTAGCCATCTCTGTTAGAAAGATTATTAAGCGCAAGGCAGTTAGTAATTCATGTTTTGATAACGCATTTGGCTTCGCAGAGAAATTCATTGTTGGATTTATTTTTCGTCTCTGAAAAATCGAGGATTATGTTATATGACCAAATACCATGCCAGCATTTTCAAAAAACGATCTCATATTTCAGTTAGGTAATAGCTAGTTCGTCTGCTTTCTCATTTCCTTCTATTCGTATATGGCCTAAATCCCAAAGTATCCAGAAGAAAGGTTCTGCAAGCCAAGCGTTCAAAGACAGTACTCCGGAGTCTGCGTCATGTCTTCTACAATGACGAATCCAAAACTTCTAGCGGTACTTTTTTTTATGTGGCTGTCGATGAACACACTCAGGTCAGAACTGCAAATTGTGATACCACGTAGTTGAACCTACAATTTACTGCCGGTTCCGAACGACAATGTAGCAATTTGTTTTCACTTTGTGGTGTCGCCTTTGCCTACCAAGAGGCTGCGAATGGCACTTTCTTATAATTCTCATACACTTCATATCGATAGTGAATATAAGAAGGTTATGAGAATTAACCACAGGACAAAGGCGGGGATCTAACCCGAATCTCCCGGACCTCCCTTAGAGCACTATCCACTAGACTGTCAAGGTCGTCTAAAACCAGAACGGCCTGAATGTGACCAGAACTGTCAATAGTACTGAACATTATTTCTATACATATCCGACGTTCGTGAGAGCTCGATTAAGGCTGTTGGTTGGTGATATCTTGAGTATGAATAATATTCATACTCTTCCTCTTCGTGAGCTTCTAAGTTTCATCAGTGAAACAAAGAAGTTCGAATTTGAGAGATCAAAGTTTTTTTCTTCCCATTTATCCCCTCAAAATTCTTTCCTGTCTAAAACAATGGTCATTGAGACTGAGTGCTTTGGTTCAGTCCAGCCCTCCCTCAACTATAACTCTAATAATGTTAGTTTAGAAACTTTGTTGATGCAATTGCTTAAAATTTTCCTTTGCATTTTTCTCAAGCTGTATACTAGATTAAATTCTGAAGAACCACAACTCGTTATTCGATACCAATCGATTTAATATTTCCACATATATTCATGATCCTCATTTTTCAATTGGAACAATTTGCTTAAGTAAATTTCTGTGCTATAATATTATAAAAATTGTTAGCTATGTGAATTTTTAAGCTCATATTTCTATATAAATGAAAAATATAGAAAGCGCAAATACTAATTGCAAGACATACCAATTGAATTGAACTCAAATAAAAATATACGTACCTATAGTTGCTCCGTTGCACCCGTCGAACAGGAAACAATTCAAATATGCATTTTCCACTTTTTTTTTATTTTTATTTTAATTTAATTTTAAATCATTGCTTTTCATGGTATGGAAAAAATCGTATGTATTTAATAAGCAAAAGAGTAAAAAAAGAAAAAAAAAAAACAAAACAAAGTCATACAATTTTTACACTTTTAATCATTTTATTATAAGTATTTTATTTTTCTTTGTTGTTGCTGCTGTTGTTATTGATGCTGTTTGTATGAGTGTTTGTGTGTGTGTGTGTGTTTGTTTATTGCAACCTGTTTCACACGCAGTTACTTAGTTACGGGCGGTCATAGTGATGTTGGTCGTTGTCGTCGTGGTTATTGTTGCCATGTATCCGTATCCACAGCATCACACAGTACTGAGCGCCCCCCAAAGCGGCAACGTAGCGTTTGTTTGATGCACAAACTAGATACACTTAAAGCACACATAAAGTGTTTCATACACGTACATACTCACACAAACACACACACGAAAAAGGAGCAGGTGAAACTTTTTTACTACAAGTTGTTGACCAAACCACTTTTTCCTTACACACATTTACTCTTACAGTTGACTAGTTGTCGTTGTTTTAAGCATAAAAAACAAAAACAAAAATAAAAATAAATTCGCAACAAATCTATCGCATCATCATAGTCTAATGACCGTAGTTGAAGTGTGCAGCGAGCAGCGTACAGAGTCGTAGAGTTGCCACTCTTTGTGCATAGTATATAGTTTACATTACATTAACAACTGCAAGCGAGCGAACGCAAACGAATCGCATGCGCATGCGCAGCACACATTCACACTGATGCACGGTTACACTGCCAGCAAAATGCTAATTCCACACATTGCATACGTTTGCAATTGAAATTGGAATCACAATCAAACGTATTCATCTTGATATTATGGAAGTGAAAAACGTTGTTGCTGTTCCTATTACTGACGTTGTTGTTGCAGCAGTTACTCTTTCTCCCCTGCTACCGACCCCTTCCGTCCATTTAGTTTTCTCTGACAATCTTCACAGTTTTTCCAAGCATATTACACATGGCAAGGCAAGCTGTAGAAATACTAAACCAAAGGGGAGATTTGCAATGACTTAAGTGGGGTGTACAATGATCGGAAAGACAGACAAACAGACAGACAGACAAACGAACGTATACAGACACGGTACACTCGCAGTAGTTTTCTAAGTGAATGATAAAATGGAGCAACATTTAAGTTTATATTGGTCAAGTGGCAATCCACGCGCCTGCGCACAATTGCAATCAAATCCATTCGAAATAATATAGAACTTGGGGTCGATCGTTCTACACAACATTCACACACACACATACATGCATAGGAAAAGAGCTTACCGATCGACTCTTGTTGCAGCAATTCTGCATCAGTTGCATACAGCATGCGCCGTCAGGGTATTAATCACACCAGGTGCTACTCAAATGCTGCTGTTGCTGCTGCTGAGATTATTATTATTGTTGTTGCTCCACTCCCGTTTCGTTGTTATGATCGCACTTAAACAGTTCTTGACCACAGCTATAAAATATAGTTACTAGTCTTGTTATGCTTTGATATTTTATGCAGTGGCACTAAAAATGAAATGCTCCTCCATTATAATATTTATTATTAGAATAGAAGAAACTAAAGCACTCAATTTTGTGGAAGTTATGTTGTTGCAGTTTGTGATTAGCAGCAGAAACAGTAAACTAACAGTTGAAATATGTATGTAGATACTTAATAGAAGCAAGTAAGGAACAACTAAAACTAAAATACTGTTTCTTATTTCGGTTTTAAGGTGATTAAAGGAACTGTTCTTCAAAGTGAAAGAACAAAGAGCAAATCTAATTGATTCAAACTTCTTCTGTAGATATAAGACCTAAGCAGGCAATAGAGATACAATCCTTCGAGGGAAAAGACATTTCCAGGCTTAAGAAGGATATCAAGTCTTATTGACCTACTATACGTGGTGGAGTCCTTAGGGGGAGAATACCAAATAGACGGCGTGAATCCGCACTTAACATTGCCCGTGGCTTAAAAAAAATTTTTTGGGGAGTGGAAAAAATCATTTTTCCTATGGGCTTAGAGTTTAGAGTTGTGGGTAGGCTGCACTTAACCATAGCACTCAGTCAACGAGGACCATTGTACTATACCCAAGGATAGAACCAGTGGAAGAGAGTAGAGAGACAGGAAAGTTATGTGGGGATAAATGGAAAGAAGAAAGGTCTAGGGTCTCTCAACCTCGAACTTCTTTGTTTCACTGATAAACCTTAGAAGCTCAGGAAGAGGGAGAGTATGGACATTATTCATACTCAAGACATCACTATCCAACAGTCTTAATCTGATTCTCGCGAACGCCGGACAGCTACAAAGATAATTCTCCGTAGTATTGTCGTCCTCCAGACACGATTGACAAATTGGATCGGTGATGACCATGTTAGTCATATGCTGACCACATGTGTTGTGCCCTGTGATGACACCCACCAGTAATCTCAGGTCCTTTCTTTTCAGTTTGAAATTCCGCTGATTTCCTGTTAGGTTGCCTCGCGAAGCACTTTGCGGTTCTGCAGGAATCAAGCTCGGACCATCTTTCTCTATGGATAGAACCCACCAAATCGTTGATCCAACGCATGATCTCCCCAGAACTTTCGCCAAGAAAAGGTTCCGGACCCCATGGTGTAATTGCAGAGCCTTCATTATCTAGTTTATCAGCCTGGGTATGGAAATTATTTTTCTACAAGCTTTCAAAGTCAGCAAAAGCGATTTTGCTTCATTATTATTTAACTTATTCATTATTAATTACTCAATTACTTTTAACAATCTGATAAAATTACAAATTCTTTAATCAGAGATGAAATTTCCGTTATTAAAATATAAAAAAAATTGTTATTTTTGTTGTTGTTTTTCATTATACTTCTTCCATGCTTTGTCCTGTGCACTTGGGATTAGCTCTCCGAGTACGTAATATCCAGATTCTTTGATCTTTGGTTGTCTCGATGTTCAAATTGAGATCTATTTTCCATAAATTTCATTACTAGGAGTAAAAGTTTGACTTTTGTTTTACGATCGGCTGAGTGGCTCGCTGGAAAAAATGGATGTTTGCTCTGCGGGAGGTATTTTATTTCTCTCCTACCTACCCTTCATATGAATACGACAGGCTTCCCCTATTTGCCACCTGGGGATGCGCTCTCTCCGGCTCCCCAAATTTCGTAGTTTGCATATTTTTTGCCATATTATTAATTTAACAGATTTTTTTTGTATTGTAGTATTTTAAAGAAAATATTTTTTTATAACATATTAACCCTCTATCTACCTTAATTATGGGTATTTTTTGCTACATAGGTCAAAAAGTCCCATAAATAAGGGTTTCAGAGGGTTAATGAATTCTAGAAAAATATTTTTCATAAAATTTTATTATAGGTCCCTGATTAGTTTAGTTTAAACTCATCATCTAGTTTTTCAGTCAATTTTTATTGAAGTTTAAACTCAGTTTAAACGTCCAATATTGGACGTTTAAGCTTCGTTTAAATTGCGATATGATTTTGACAGCTGCTTCTTTGAAATTAAACTCACACTGAAAAACTGCTTCTATAGTTAAACGTAGATCAGAGTTAAGCAACATTTAAGCAAACTTATTTTAAACCGAGTTTAAACTCGCACTGAAAAACTAGCCCTTAGACTTGATTTGAGATATTTTACGAATTTTCAAATTTATAGGTTTTGTATGGTAGCACCCTAAACTCCTATTTTTAAAAAGTGTTTTATTTTTCCTATAAGTGTCTTAAAATTTAAGTCACTGGGACAACTCTTTATATTTTTTTCCATTTTTTGAATGGAGTCAAACCACTGTGCGCCGTTTTAAAAAGTTTGTTTTTTGGGAAAACATGTTTAAAGTTCGAGCGCGCCAGGGAGATGATAGAATACTCGATTTTCGGAATTTCGAATTAAAATTTCACAGGCACATTTATGGATGTGGTAGTAGTGATTTATGCAAAAAAAAAATTGGGGTTTCGAACCCGCTAAATGATATTCCCCCCATAAGAGCACTGTAGTTTCGGAATTCGGAATATTAGTTGAAAATACTAAACAACACTTCTTCTTCTTCTAATACTTTAGGTATCTATAAAGTATTCTAACCTCTTTACCTATTACCACCATTAAATCTTATAAAGACATTATTTTGTTCGTATTTCGTTCTTTTCCATAAACATTTCACAATTTCCTTATGATTTTCCAGAGCACCTTTTTCTTCCGTGATTGTTTTTTCTAGTTGCCAATTTTATTGCTCTAAGCTACTTTTACTCAGTTTAGACGTTGTTATTGTCTTATAGAATCATATGCACATGATGCTAACTACATTTTTGTATTCTTAACAATTCTATGTACTACTAGTTTATAATAAAACCCCATTTCGAACCCATTGAGGCTGCCAATTAAAAAAAAACATACAAAAATATTAAAATAAGTGTAAGGGTAAATACATATTTTATGATGATGAGTATAAGTAGTAGACACTACCACTAATTTTACTTCTTAAGTGTGGGGAGACAAAGCAAATCTCATTCATTCATTCAGTTTTGTGAATTGTGTATTGAAACTGGCTAAGAAACCGCAACTTTAACCGCACGAATATAGTAGTATCTAATCAAGAAGCTGCGTGAGTCTTTGCATATTAATTGCAGTTAAACAAATATTTTTTGATTAACATAAATTTATGGATTCACGTTAGTTTAGTTCCTCTCTCTCTCTCGTTTTAAGGCGCCACTTTAGTTTGGATTTCGAGTTTTTAACTTTTCTCAGTTTGTATTATATTTTATTTTAATTTTTTTTTTTGTATTTTAATAAACTATAAAACCAATTAAATAATTAAATATTTTGATTACATATTCACTAATGTTGTTGTTATCTTTTTATTTTTAATGTGTGCCTAAAACTTTCTTTGTTGTTTCCAAATTGTTTCGATCACACGTTTCTTGTGGGAAAATAATGAATTAATTTCTTTGTTTTATTCGGTCTTTTTCAATCTTATCAATTAATGGATTTACATTAATGAGAATTGTAGGTATATTATTTATATGATTTATATGGAAATACAAATTAGTATGAGAATCTACTAAATTTAATATGCAGTAGGAATCTTGTATTTAAAATATGCAAAAGAAGTTAATCCAAATTTATTTCCTTTACATAAATGAAGAAAGAATATATGCAAATAACTATTTTATTTATTAGAGTAACCTTACGGAAAGAAATATTATTGCGTAAGTTGAAAATTATATTGGTTCCGGAAATCAAAGAACAAGTCATTTAAAAACGAGTTTTAAACGTATACGCATATAAGAATTGAAGCGTTTTATATGAACCGTTGATGGGTCAGAAAACTCTTTTTAGCTGTAGAAAATTGAAAAATTTATAGTAATGTACAAAAAACTTTATTTACAACACAGTTCAACATAAAAAAAAAAAAAATAACAAGGTTCCGAAAGTGGATTCTGATAAAACTCTAAAAAACATTATACGGGTCTCAGCGTTTTAAAAAATTACGTCTAATTTCTTTTTATACGTGGACCTAAAGTTTGCCCATTTCTAGCAAATTAAGTATAATAAACTATAACACAACTTGTTAATTTTGCATCTGAGATTGTTTATGTGTTAATTTATCGTAGAATTTTCCGTACAAAATTTACCTCAAATGTGTTAACCCATTAGCTCTTCCCTTTTGGGTCTTTTTTGTGCTTTTCAGCGAGATCTATAAATATGCTTCTCAAAAAATTTTACTATAGATCACTGAACAGCAAAAATCTATAAACTTGGGTTTAGGAAAAATAAACCAAAATTTCAAAAATGTTACAAATTTTCACCACAGTGAATAATGTGTCTTTAAAAATATTTTGTGAACTTCAAATTTATTTTACATCGTAAAATAAACATTAATTAGTGTAATTCCGGGACAGATGGAACCTTTTTAAATCATCACAAATTTAAAGGGAAATGCAAAAATAGTCCATATTATATACCAAATTTTAGTTCGAACTATTGTTTATAAGTACGCGCAGCTGTCTCGGTATTTATGATTTTATCACTTTATCATATTTCCGAATTAAAAAAAAGTTGACGACTCGGAGAGAGATAGAATTTTGCGGGTGAGATGAAACGCCTTTTTTCCATAAAATGAGAAAAATTTGCTCCAAAATTGATGTATATATAAGAACTAAATACTGCAAATCAGTTTGTTTATTTTAACCCCTTGTCGACCGACGATACTTAAAAGCACCATTACCATTGTCGGGCCATAAAATCTTTATTTTTTGATTCTAGAGCCAGTGACAATATTAGAAAATCTAAAATTTAGTTTTAGAATAAGTAAAAAATCGATTTTAAATACACAAAAACTTCTTTTTTATGAAATTTTTAGTTTATCAATGATCAAAAGGTCCCACGAGGGACGAGCTAAAGGGTTAACACACCGTTGAAGATATATAGTGCCTGTGATTACATTTGCAACCAAAATCACTTGCACTTTAAATGGCTTCTTAAGCTCACTAAAATAATTTTTACCAAAAATATTTTTTATTCAAAACAAAGTGTATTTATTGCCATTTATTATAAAAAATTAAAAGTACAATATTATGTTGCAAATAAAAAAAAAATAAAAATATTACATGTCTGAATTGTAGAGGTCAAAACATTTGCATCTAGAAAAAGTCAATGTGAAAATTGAAGAAAAATCGAAAAAGTTTTCAAAACACTGTTGTTGATCGATTTGAGCTCGCTTCCACTGCTTTTAAACACGCTCATACAGACCCTCCAGTTTCTTAAAAGTTTCGTGCCATTTTTTCGCTTTATACAAACAATTTAAGATGCAACATCAAAGAGCTGTCTTAAGGTTTATTATACTTAGTTAGTAATTTAGGAAATCGCACATTTTAAAAAAATAATTATAAAGAAGATATCTTGGAAAATAACGAGCGACCAGCTATAGTTATCATGTCAATTCCGAAAGTTTTGCAATTCATCATGGTAGTAGTCATTAGCCATTAGTCAATTTTTAATATTGAAATACGAGAAAGAGTGAAAGTGAACTTCAAATTGTTTTTCTAATATGTTTTGGTAATTGTGTTTGCCAACTCTACCTAAAACTCTGTTTCTTACAGGAGTTTGTTTTCCGATTTAAGATTTTCACACCAATTTCAAATTCATTGTATTTGGACTTATGCGGTTTCGAAGGTTTATCATGGGTTGGCAAAAGATTTCACCGCATAGTAAAGTTTTTCTGTCATTGGAATTCAAGTTTGCGATATTACGCTTCTCTGATCTGGCCTACGACGACTAAGGGTTAAACAATATTACAGCAATTTATTTAATTCTTTACAATGTTTCTACACTCAAAAAAAAGTACATGAAACAGCTGAAAGAATAACATTTTTTGTTTACAATATTCAGCCAACATTAAAAAATATCAAAATTGACATTACAAAATGTAATTATAACATTACTGAAAAATGTATAAATGATGCGAAAACAATGCAATTTTAACATTAAAAATGTAAAAGAAATACATTATTTTAATTTAATATTGATAGGACAATAATGTTGAATAGACATGACAACAATGTATAACTGATATTGCAAAATGTAAATTTCATATAAATTTAACATAGAATTGAAAGCTTAAAATGTTAAATAAAACACAATAAAGAAGTTTTTTGCATTTTATATAATTTTATTTATGTAATAATAATTATTAATAATAATATATAAACGTAAATAATTCGAAAAAGTAAAATTTTTAAAACACGTTTTAGTTTATTTTATTCTCTTTTATTATTATTTGAACACTTTTTCACAAATTTTTTTTCACACTATTAAACTATTATTGTGACTGTAAATAAATAGATACGTTCACTCTTATCCGATGAAACTCAAAACTATTTCACAATTAAAAAGTGTTGTCAGTTTAAATTTTTATGTTATACTTATTCAAAAAGTATTACCAGTCTTAATTTTCAATGCTAAACTAGCCTGTTTACATTTTGACTGTTAAATTTACACAGAATAATATCAATTTTACATGAAAAACGTATTAAGTAATGAGAACATTTTTAATGTTATTTTTAACATTATAATTTGACATTACATTACATAACAGATTATTATCAATATGATAGTTTTAATATTAATACAACACAAAACAGATCAATCTGATATTTTTTGCAGTAAAACTAACATTTTTGTTTTTACATTGAAAATAACATTACAAAAATACCAATTTTACATTGCACTTTTTTTGAGTGTATTAGATATCTAATAACTACTGGTTTTTATAGTAGAATGATGCCATATACACATACATAAATACATGTAAAGTGAACATCAAATTTCTCTACGACTATTTATGTACAATATAATATACTCGTATACATTATTTAACAACAACAACAACACGATACAGCGCATACTGAACAATTGATATTGCAATTTAATTGATTGTCATGCTAATAATTATAAATGCTTCTAAATTTGTAAATGCAAATAATTATTGCTAATTATTTTGATCGACGGGACGGCGCAATGCATTTTACATGCATGTGCGAGTGTGTGTATATTTCTTTATTAGTTTTTATTATAATATTTTATGAAGTCAACTTAGATGTACGCCCCCTTTTAACCTACCACTTTCCCCACCCACACGAACACCCACATGCCCATACACACACACAAGTACGAGATTCTAACTTATTCATTACAGCAATTAAAGTGAAACGACAACAAAAAACTAGTTGCATACAGTACAAAAGAATTCTACTCGTATCGCATTAACCCTGATAATGTTTAGTGTATGTGTGTATGTGTGTGATTGCGTATTGGCGAGTTAGTTTAAGCTTATCTTCAGCACAACGTAAGTATGTATACACGAGTGTGAATGATTTACGAGCATAATGCGAATGAATGAGTGAATGAATGTGAAATTTAATGAAATTCGTTTTATATTGTTTTGTTCTATTTTTACATATTTGTAAATTTATGCAAATTTCATGATTAAGTTTTTCGATAGCGTTCCTCATCACATCCCAAGCAAGCGTCTAACCACTACTACTCGTACTATTATTTTTTCTTTCAGTGTTGCTTATTCATTCATAATTTGCATTGCATGTATTAGTTAGTATTTTTTGTGTGTTTTTTTTTGTTTTGTTTTGTGAAACCACAATGTATCCACTTACAGCATCCAATGGAAAATAAGAGAAAAAGTTAGAGGGGCGAAACAAAACAAAAAAAAAAAAAAAACGTATTTAATTTGAAGCAAACTAGCAATGATTAGGAACATCCGGTTTACTAACCGAAAAACCGTGCGCTGTGTTCATAAGTAAACACACATACATACACACAATCTGAGTGAGTGAATGAATGAATAAATGAATGAATGTATAGAAGATAATGACAATGATGCTGAGGCTGACGCTGAGATGCTGATGTGGATATAGATGTAGCTGTTGTAGCTACCGTATTTCATTTTGTTTGTTGTTGATCTTACGCAGTGTTCTTCATCATCATCCTCATCATCTGATCATGATTATCACTACCATCATTATTCATTATCATCAACATCAGCACCCATGGTAGCATCAACATCGCCACCACCATCATTGTAATGATTTGCGTTCGAATGTTAGGTCGAATTGAGGTACTTTTTTACTTATTGCAAGTATCTACGACGAGTATATACACATACATATTTACGTAGAGAGATATTGTATATTCACGCAATGTATGAAATTGTTGCAGGTTACGGTCATTATGCTCTTTAGTTTCTTTTTTGTTTGTTGTTGTTATTGTTATTATCTTTGAAAATTGACTTTAGTACTTTACAATTTAAAATTCAACACCATCATCATCATTCTCATTTTTTCAGTTTCTTGTTTTTGTATCTACTATTGATTCATAACTAATTTTTTTCTTTTTATATTATTCATGATTGTTGCTTTAGCAACCATTTTCTGTAAAAACAAATGTACCATATATATGTTTGTGATCATTGCATCCTCATAGCTATTTCGACGACATACATATCGCTCTATCAGGACTAGAAATTAAAAATTTCTTCTAAACGGTCCTACCTCTTGTTTGGCAATGTCACACCTCCAACAGAGTATAAATTGCCAAAGAAAAGCTTTTCACTTCGATACTCAGATTCGAATTTTCATATCCTGTTTAAAACTGTAGGTACCTCCCATTTTTGCTCAAATATAACTCTTACAATGCAAATGGATGCGAAATACTACTGGGCTTATAATATTTGTATTAATCCTTTCGGGACCATAAGGAAACCAGATTTTTTCATAGCCGGTAGGTTAATAATTTAACTAATCTAGCTGGTATCTAATGAAGTGTATTATTTTTAGTATTTTAAAGCATAAAATATAGGAGCAGAAATCTTTGAGAGCAGTTTGATAGCCTGGGAAGATTAATATACCTCTGTTTTAAATGGAATGATAATCTCTTCCTCAAATCTAAATTGGAAAAATTTCTGGTCAAGAAATGGACATGGCCTAGATTAACTGCATAGTTGGGTAAAATTTATTCACCAATTTTTTTCTTTTTTAGAGAGATGAGCTCATTGAGGGTGAATTTTTGAATCAAAGTTTTCCTGTTTTCTAGAGAAGGAACAATAATTCTACTACCGCCATCGCCATTTGCTCTTGACGACTAGGGGTTTCAACAGGAGTCTTGGGGAAAGCCCCTCGTCGCTTTACTCTTACTCTTATAAAAACTAAAATGGGCCCCTTCTGCACTCGTCACATAATGTGATGACATACTTTTCGCATTGTTGTTTACTTCATTATAAAAGTTTTCGATTTTATGTTCCAAAATGGCAACCATGGGTTTTTTAAATTTTTCATTACCTTAAGTTAGGTTAGGTTTAGAAGGCGTGTAGCAGTGAAATATGATACTTCCACTCGGAGGCCAAGTAGGCCCATTGTGATTGCCTTCAGCAGTTGGTCTGGAGTCGACCGGTTGTGGGAACCTGTATATCTCCTAATAGCTCAAGTATTATGCCACTTTAACATTTTTGTTCTAGTGGCAAAATCCGAAAAGCTGGACAGATCGATTCTACTAAGCTCTGCTATGTCTGCAAAGAACCTTGATCCTGAAGTACGGAATCGTAGCTCTTGCAGAGCGGGACATTCACACAGTAGATGGTGTATTGTCTCAATCCTCCTCAATATCCTCGCACATCCTGCAGTGATCGGTGGACTCGATGCGCCATTTCTGAAGCATGTCTCCTATTGCGCAGTGGCCTGTGATGATTCCAGTGAGAGTTCGAATCTGGAGTCGCCTCAGAGAAAAGATGTAATCCGTTCTTTTCTTGTTGAGTTCCGGCCATGGTGAACGTGACGTTGCACAATCTCTTCTGTTTGTCCAGTTGTGATTGGTTTCGTGGCTTACTATGGCGTTAATAATGCCATATACTTAGTTCAGAAATCGGTGGCAGTATGAATGTGTCCGCTGCGCTTGTATCCATAGTGGACCCCAGCGGCGCCATTTCCTCTGCTTTTTCGTTCCCTTCAATATTACTATGTCCAGGAACCCAGCAGAGATTGACAGTGTGGTCTCGAATGGATAGCAGCGAGCATCTACAACTTTTTATCGCCTTTGATTTCGTGGTTACTGACATTAGAGCTTCCAGAGCAGAGCGATTATCCACGAAGAATGTGATCGTCGAGGTGGGGATGTTTTCCTCGTGTATTAGTTTTGCTGCTTTCTCGATTGCAAAGATTTTTGCTTGGAACACACTGCATGTATGGGGCAATCTGTAGGATTGCTGTACTTTTACCTGTTTTTCCTGTTCCAGTTTCCATCTTTGACCCATCTGTGAATACTGATATATCTTCCTCGGTTAGGACCTTGTTGGACAGCCAGTCTTCGAGGTTGGGAAAGATGAATTTTGCACTTTTATTGAAATCAATGGTTGGACTCGCGTAGTCTGTGGCTGTTGAAAGACTGCTGTTGACATTATGTTTTCTTCCCTTGTTCTCCAGTACTCTAAGTATAGTGGCATGACCAAACAGTGAACGTTTCCAGAGGTTTGATTCTCTCAATCTGTGAACACTTCTGGCCGCGGTTTTTGTTATGAAGAGGTCTAAGGGAAGGAGATGAAGTATCATATCCAAACCCGCCTGCGGTGCACTTTGTACTGCTCCTGTTATAACCAGTGCGGCACATTTTTGTACCTTTGTGAGTTTCTTTACATTGGTTTCCGTGGCAGTGGAAGGCCACCAGACCAAAGACCCATAGCAAAGAATGGGTCTTATGACCCCATTTTTTACCATTGCAAGCATAAAAAGCATTCAGGCCTTTCCTTCTTTTGTCCTCAATATTCCGTTTCCAGGAGAGTTTGCTATCCAATTTCATTACCTTTTTTCAATGAACTTCTTCACTTTTTGCACGTCTACATCGCCTAATGTTAATACAATTTTACAATTTCCATAAGAATAAGAATAAACTATAAACTAAAAAAACTATGCAATAAAACAATACAAAAAATAAAAACATTTTTTGATATGTTGCACTATTCCATTGATATTTAAGTATATTCCAGAAATGTTTTTGATATAGAAATTATGTGTTGCATACTTTTGGGCTTAAAGTAAAATATATAATATAAATTCTTATTTTGAACAGCGTTGGTTTTTTATAATGACGGAGAAACTTGTAAATTGTTTTTTTATCAATAAATTCTCCTTCATTTTTCGAGGATGGATAGAATGCAAGTTTTTCTAATTTTTAATAATATTTTCTGTAGAAAAATGCATTAACTTTACCAAGACAAAGTACATGTTAAAAAAAACTTCTTTCAAAATGTAATCAACTCAACCTTCGTTCTCCACTCAAATTTGCCTTTAAACGTAGCGGGTGGCAATTTCTGTTTTACATTCCTAAAGTAACGCTAGTTTTCTTATCTTTTTAATAAGCTATTAAATAATCATGACCACTCAATTGAATTTTTCTTTTTTAAATTATACATATGAAAACACAAAAAGAGCCATGACGACATCTTCCTGCTAATTCTAGTTGCTACCAGTTGAATCTATAAGCGGTAATTATCTAGAAGTTACTACCTACTACCAACTAGTCAACAACCTACATACACATGTAGACATAAACATAAATTTCATTGGTATCAACAAATTAATAATTAATTTCTTCTTCGATGCCTCTAACTACTAGAAAATGCATACTAAGTTGTACATCTAATCTTTGATTTATATATACATATATGTGCTTATGAATGTATGTGTGTGAATGTTTGTATGTATGTAAGCTCATTTGAATAACATAAATTCATTCCGGAAATATATCCTGATTCACAACTGTGATTTCTGTCAAAGCACATTAACTGTTTTACATGTTGGGAACTTCCGCAGTCCGTCCATAGTGTTGAACTTGTCAAAGTATCTGTTTTTGTTGCTTTTGCTGACGATTAAGTTGCAAATGCAACATCCTTCCTCAGTGGAGTTGTAGATCTTGACAAGTGGGAACATACTCGTAAATAGTAGTAAGCAAAATAGCAACGGATGCGCTAAAATAGGTTGATTAGTTCATCTGGGAGAAATGTGTGTGAATACATAACGGAGAGTGGAAAAGAGAGAGGAAGAAGTGTGCGTGCGCTTGGACATAACATGATATAATGTATGCGCAGTAGAGGAGTAAAAGGGAGTTGAGGTATAGATGGTAGGCATTCGGGCAGGTTTTCTTCTTTTTTTTCATCTTATTTAATAGGTAGATGGTTGAATGAGATGGCGGCTGGTTTTTAGTGCTCGAAAAAAAAATAGATGGTAGCGGTAGATAGCGGCCGGTCAAGACACGTTATATTATCAAATGTGATTTCAATTCGTTGAACTGAAATGTATATATTTAAATGTTCTGTTGTTCTCTGCTTTCTCCACTCCACCGCACTACGCCGCCCATTTGTGGTCAAGATCTCGCCAACTTGCTCGTAAGTCATTTGTTTTTTCTTAATTTTTGTAGTTTATTTTGCGTGTTAATCAAGCAAGTTCATTGAGTGTTTTCTCAACTATGTACATATTCGTGTACCTACCTATATGCATGTATATTGGTTGTTGTTGGTTGACCGGATGAGCAGCAGCTGGTGGAATCAGGTGAGGATGAATAACAATCGCCACAACAGACGAAACCAGTTTCATTGAGAAAGCAAACAAACAAACAAATACACAAAAAAAAAAGCTATGAATTAATATGGTAAAATAGAAAACTTTTGCCAATACTATCTATACACACACACACACACAAAACACATGCAGGCATGTGATTAAATGTGTTCATATGTGGGGAATTAGATTTGCTTCTGTGTGCGTGTGTGTGTTTTGATATCCATTCATGTTGATCATGCGAGTATAACGTAGGTACTCAGCCCCACTAAATGTTCAATGTACACGCTCGCATTTTATGAATGAAATGAAATGATCGACAGATGAATTGCTAAATTGAAAATGTTGCCAGCCAGCCGACAAGTTTCGAGATTTAAATCCAGTTGAGTAGTTGAGCGTAGCGCCAGGGAAACATAATTTCTCTTAATTATGTCGATGAGGATTTCTATAATATGCGAAACTGACAATTATGGTTGATTAAAGATTTTGCAATAAATATTAAGAGGGAAATAATTTTAATAATTTTATTAACACAAACGAAACTATAAATTTACATATACATACATACTTATGTATACATAGTAGGGAATTTTTGTAGAAAATTGGCAAACTTAAGTTTGTTTTAAGGAAATAAATTGAGTTTTTTTTATTATGATTCACCCACGAAAAAGAACCACTGAATAATTTGTACAATTAATCACGAGAAAATTAAATAAAAATTAAAAAAACATTTTTCTTTGTTTTGAAACTTTTGGAAAATTCAAATGTTTGTATTCTAATATCAACAAAATTATATTTGTGTGCTGGGATGCAGAATTTTTCTGTGCCGTCAGAGTTTCAAAAAATCTTAGGGTAATTTTCTGCCTACAAAATCTAGAAAAAAATTTCAAAATTATTTTTCTACTTTCACTAGAAACTAACTCACACTACTTCTAGTTTTTGACCTTATTTTTAAAATCATTACAATTTTTCAAAAATTCTAGGTTAAAAGTGTAAAAATGAGATCATAAAATTAAATTTTCCATCAGTGAAAAATTATAGATCGGGATAATCTAAGAAATACTCTAATTTGTATCGTGAGTGATAGTATTTTATTATGAAACCAGTAATATAGCTTGAAAAGTATATTCAATAAATTCATATTTTAAAGTTAGATTTTTCCAAAATTAATTTTAAAAAGTGTTATTTTCGTTATTCTAAAACTGTAGCCTCGAAAATGACTTGAAAACCTGTCATTCCGTAGAGTTTTATAGACCCAGCCCAACAACACAAAGTTACTCTGATATGGGTCCTCGAAAATTCGAACATAGAGGGCAACCGAATGGTAGAAAAGTTAATTCGGAAGAGCTTTACCTTCCAGAAATCTCAGGCTGAATTAGTATTCAATCCACCCAGCTCAGTCATAAAATATATTCTGAGATCAAACTCTTGAAGATAGAACAAACTAACGACCTGCAGGACTATCAGATTGTTATGTTTAACTACAATTGCAGTAGTTCATCACAGTTTAGTAACAAAACTAAGATGGATATCTCAAATCACTATGGTGGTTTGCCTATTGGACTGCTTCGCAGGGTTTGATATTCAACACGAGCGAGAAATCAAAAATAGAAAATAAAAAATATTTTTTACTTTCTATTGCCTCTTGGCTGGCAATGGTTAACCTCCAACCTCCCTTCGTTATTCGGATTCCACACAAAAAGTGCACAAATATTAGCTCCCATAACATGAATGAATACAGAAAGTTTGTCCTCTGCCCTCCATGGACTATAGTGCCATAAAAGACGAACAAAATTAACCAACTTTCTAAACTTGTCGGTATGGAAATGATCTTTTTACCTCAAAAAATCTACACCAACAATCAACTGAGGATGTATCAAAACGGCGTACAAACGCTAATTGGGTTCGTGGTCCAAATCACCGCTTTAGCCTACAAACCAACCTCCGGTAACTGTCTTCAATTCTAAACTAAAGAGCTTAAGATGATTGAGGGCACTGCTTCTGAGGTCTGTGGTGCAAAAAATTCCCAAACCTTGCAAACTATTGTTTTCGATTTTTCAGTAGTCAACTTCATAGACAGACAAAAACCAGTCGAAATACTAGAGATCATGGCCATAAGATTAGGGTCCCCAAGTGACCGAAATAAACGGTTAGTTTGCTCAAGAGTCGGTAGTCGATAAAAATAAAGAAATTTGTAAAACGCATGACTAAGGCAATGGAGAGCAAATAACAAAACGAGTGGAAACGTTAGGTTTTATTTAGTTTTCAGCTCTCTCCCATTTCAACCTGATAATGAGAGGGCGATGCTCTCCCTTCCCAATCAATGTATGCTAACTCAGCACTGTTCATATTCGCTTTATATTTAATTCATGTTAACTTTAATGTTCCATTAACCTATGATCTATCAATGGCTAAAAGTAAGAGAGACGAATATTAATTATTTTCACATCTTGCTTAATTTTAACCGTTCTCTGGATGACGAGGTACCCGGATACCTTTTTCGTTTTTAAAGCAAATTTTTTATTATTTATAAGCATGCAAGAAAACTGAAACTTTATGAGAACTCATAACTTCAGTTTGTTATAATTAGTATTCCATTTGATTACTTCCTGTGAGTGTGGTAGGTCAAAACCTTTTTACACCTTTACTTGGGTGACGAGGGTACCCGGGTACCTCTATACAAATTGTATGAAAATATAACATTTTTTGACTAAAATTGGACGTAATAGTGCTTCAAACTACAAAATATATTTTGGCATTCTCCACTAAGCAAGTTTCGGTTTGTTTTTTTAATACACTGAGGTAAAGAAGGACTTGTTACATTTGACTCAATGGATTCCGGAACGGCAGATATTGAAACTTTCAACAGAATTTTTTGAGATATTGAGTTCAATTTTATGAATGAAATACGATTTTGGTCATATGACCACCACGAGCCCGTTTACAGCGAAAACGACCGTCATGTTACCGTCAATGGAAAGCGTTCTCGTGTTATGTTGGAAGATTATTTGTGGCCAGAATTGGATGAACTTGACATGAACGATATGTGATTTCAACATGGGGCCTTATCAAGTCACCGGTCTATGCCAACAAGCCAGCAGCTTTAGACGAGCTCAAAGACAATATCAAACGCGAAATTGCCAACGTTCCGGTCGAAATGTGTGCAACAGTGGTGGTAAATTGGGTCCAAAAAATCGACCGCTGTAAACGGGCTCGTGGTGGTCATATGTCATATGAAATCGAATTTCATTCATAAAATGAAATGCTTGCACTACACCCACAATAAATTTGAACTCAATATCTCAAAAAATTCTGTATTTTATTAATAGATAAAATTGTTATGTCCTGGAAACCCCTGTTAATGGAAACCCCTTTATAATATGGATAAGCTCTTGGGAGAATATACTTCAAAGCGAGCAACAGAACGGTAGACATTGGCACTATTTTTTAATTTTAACGACATGGAAAATAATCCGAAATTCATCTCCAATGATTGATGCAGAAAATGTTTAAAAGATCTAAGTTTTGCATTGTATTAGAAAAATAAAGAGCATCGGGCTCAATGACTTTGAATAGGGTGAAAATTTTTAAGCATTAAAAATAATTGGATAATTGCCGATATGCACACAAAATTCTATTAATTTATGTATGTATTGAATTCGTCTTATTGGAGTTGCACTTGCAATTTATCTTACTTTTAAACAATTTCTCAAAAATATTTGACGACAACGAAAAATTACTTTGACTGTTTAGCAGTCAAACAGCTGTTTTCGTTGCTTAATATTGTTACTAGTAGAAATTTATTCAATAAAAGTTTGGGAAAACTGCCACAAAGAGAACACAGTTTACACTCCCGGTTCGCTCTATTTCAAAAAAAAAATTTAAAAAAATAGTAGTATTTAAACATGAAATCAGGTATCAGAAAAAGAAAATTGTTATGGCATTATATAAAGCATGGTGTATATCTGTACCCGCTCTGGACCAGCACGTCGAGACTTAGCAATGCTTCGTTGAAATGGTAAAAATCCGTAATTGATGCATTGCCTAATGTTTTTGTAAAGGAAAGCCTAGTCGAGAGGTGTTGGGAATTAGGGCCGGCTTTAGACAAAACGGCACCGGTGGCGGACGTGAAAAAAGAGTCTTGTACAGTTTTGTAAATCGTTTTTTTTTTATTTTGTCGTATATGATATATTGTGGTATAAAATAATAGTAGTCAAATGTTGAATTTTAAATTTCAGAAGAAATTTGTTTCAACAAGCACCCCCAACTTATCCATTCATACATTTTGCCCGCTGGATGCATCTCATATCTGGTTTTTGCATTTAAATATTGCAGCAACATCGAGAGCGAATTGCGGCTTCTTTACAATCTATACTCTTTGCTTTGAATCACTCGGTTTCAGTTGACAAATTAATTAAAGTGATGTTGTTGATTGATTTAAATCAGTTGAACTGCAAAAGTTTTGACTTGATGGACCTACCGAGAATTGTGATTAGATCGAAATTTGACGAATTAAAAAATGAAGCACCTCTAGATTTAGTGGCAAAAAATTACTATTTGCAATTTTTATGTTTTCGAATTTGAGAAAACAGATTATTACAATTTTACTGATTCGCGTGCTGGTCTGAAATGTAAAGACCGATTGAATGGCGTTTCCGATTTTCGAAAGTAGAGCAACGTGTTTTTCTAAATTTAAAGTTCTGTGGAAATCAATCCGAAATGCGGTCAGTCACAATAGAAAAGTGAAAAATGTTGATATTCATAAGATTTTATTAAAATACTTGGTTGAGACACCAAAATCCATTACAGGTTCCCGACCATAATAATATGGAAGGGAACGGGAGTTAGTGGAATCAACTTTGAACCGCAAACAAAAGAAATAATTACAATCGTGGCTCAAGACTGGAGAAACTGATGAAAACTCTACCAACAGACAAATAATGCATTCATAATCGATTACACAGCCACACAAAAAAAATGTTTCTTCGAGTCCGGGGGCCAGACCATGTTAATTATATTTTTTAGGGATGTTTATTATATGTTTGGGGTTCGACTTAACTTAGATAACGAGGTATTTTGCAGATTACGTCAAAAACCTTAAGTGCTGGGATTAGACCTTGGATTAGGATTCAGCGACCCCAAAAATATATAATAAGCATGGCCTGACTCCAGGGGTCGAAAAAAAAAATTATGAGGTTTTTTGAGGTTATGTCATGTGCAGCGATTCCAAAAACTTATAGTAAACATGGTCAGACCTCCAGACCAAAAACCATTTTTGGTGTGGCTGTGTTATAACAGAAAGAACTTTTGGCAAATGAAAGGACATGAGACCTACTGTGACTAACTGTGAACTGCTACTTAAAACTCGAATAGAATAAATATAAATACTTGTTTGAGTAAAAATAAAAAAAAAGATGAAATTATTGCAAAATTCTATTAATAAATATATTAAATGCATATGTATATACATAGTTACATATGTATAATAATTATTAGAGCATTTATTCACACTTCTTCCTCATTTACCCTTACCCCTCAAATGGGCTCCTTTGCAAAGAGTTGCCAAAGAGTCTGTTTGATTTTAGACTTTCAGTTGCTTTACTTTTCTTAAGTACACTTTTCATCATAAGTGAAAAATTAAAAATGAAAATTCTTTGATCCTCTCATGCAATTGCATTTTTACTCGCTACTGACAGCGCATATTATGAGTTGTAATTGTTAGAGAAATGCTTTTAATAGCGGGAAATCTAGCAGCAGCAAAGCAAAATATTAAAAGCTAAACATTTATGCACTACATACATATTATTGTATATTCATCGGATGTTGAAGTACACACGAACTCGAACACATCCATGAAATATTTAGATACGATACGTTTGAATGTTTTTCCTCAATAGTATTTTGATTGAAAATGTTTTTTGGATGTTTTTGATATTTGTCGTTTGATGTTTCACTGAAGGCCAAAAAAGCAAAACAAACATCACATTTCAAAATCAAAAAAACCGAATCGTAATCGTAATCGACAAACCGAAGAAATCATATTCTTATTATTATTATTATTGTGTTATTATTGTTTTCAAATAAATTTATGCTGTTTATGGCCACAGCTCAAAAGAACACGAACCAACCAACAACAAGTAGAAGAGATATTAACTTGTTTCTTCGAAATAAAAAATGAAAAAAATACGACATGTTTATAAACATTTAATTCCAGCTAATTAAATGCTTTCCTGAATGCTGACTGTGATGTCTTTAGCTTTTCTTTATTTTTCGGTTAACAACATTTTACGCGTTGCTGTATGGAAAATAAACTTCTGTTGAAAAAAGAAGAAAAATAAAAATATTATGATTCCTTTTGGTATATATTGAAAAGCAAATTAAAATTGAAATTATTGCTTTCCCCTCCAAACAAAATAAAAATAAAATTTCAAATATAATACACACGCACATTCATAGATACATACACATGTATGTATATACATTAAAAGTATTACGTACTTTATTGTCGGTCGACTAAATTAGCCACAAGTTGCAGATGTTTTATAATCATCGTGTAAGTTTCTTTTTGATCATCAATTTTATTGTTTCACATTGTTGTTGATGAAGATGCCAGTGCCAGTGCCAATGCCGATACCGATTTCAATTCCGATTCTGATGATGATGATGATGCCGATTATTTTGTACTATATGCAAGTGTGTATGTTTTGTTTTAAGTTTACAATCATATTAACCTACCGGTACTGATACTATTTAGAATAGCAACAACAACAGCAAAAATAACAAAAATATATTTATCTGTACTATGTCTAAAGATATCTGGCGTTACTCTATATTACACTGATAGTTTATTAAATAAACAAAAGAAAAATCCAATCAGATCTTTCAGCCATGGACGTTTTTGGGAATGAACGAAAACAAAAAAAAAAAAATAAGATATTTATTTGTGTATAAATATTTTATTGTGAAAACTTGAAATCTATTAGATACGAATGCGAAATCAAAATCTTTTAAATATTTCAATGTTACTCATCGTCACTATCATTCAATATCCTTCATCATTTCAAATTGAAAATGTAACATTTTTATGCAGTAAATCTAATTTATTGCGCAACTACAAATAGATAATTTGATTTGCTAGGTAATTTATGATTTTAAGCGGAATGGCATTAACGCTGCTGAGTTATGCTATTTGAAGACTCAAATTAGGAAAACAATTACTATATAATTTTTTTTGGTTTATTTTTTGACTTAATCATTCAAATTTTAAAGTATTTGATTTAGATTTCCTTAAACTTTTCAGGGTCTATCAAATAGATGCTCATCCCTCCACATTCAACCTAAATATTTTTACAGCTGCAAATATGTAAACTTTATAAACAGATAGAAATTCAGTTCCTTAAATTTTTGTATTTAAAATCTTTCCAAGTCAATCCCGATTCGTATGTGCATTTCCAAGTCGCATTCCAGTTTCCTCATTTTCTGCTACTTTGAGGATTTCACTGCAAGGCTGATCGGCACAGCTCGATGTTTTGCTTTCTGAGAGTATGTTCGCTCTATGCATATCCTGTTGATACCTTTCGTATAGACAATCCTTTGTTATGGAATTCGGTTACCAGACTTTAATGATGCGTCTCGTGTACATGCTGGGAAACACTTGAAATATTTTTGTTAATAACCCTTTCGGTACCATGGTGACACCGGTGTCACAAGATTAATTTTTGCGATTTCTTAAAAACTATTCAATAAATTTTTATAAAATTAGAAATTTTGGAATTTACAAATATTTTTTGATAATGGTGTATAAATAAATAAATGTAGTGGCGGTTGTTTAACTTTCGTACTGTCATATGAAAGGTGGTGAATTGCACACCGAAAGTATGCTGCCTTGTTATTAGAATAAATTGATTAAGATAGGTGAATTTTTAATATTAAAAATAGGACTCTAAAAGTATACCGCACTTTTACTATTGAGTATGTAAATATTATGGTGGTTGTGTTAAAATTTCGTACCGCCCAGTGGAAAGTGGTGAATTGTACCCCGGAAATGGTTCTGGAACATACTTATATACATGTCAAAGGAATTAGTGGAATATATCAAAAATTTTTTTTATTTATTATATTTTTTATTGTATAGTTTATTTTAGTTTGTAATTTTTTCTTTCCTAATTAAAATTGTAAAACAATATCAACATAAAGCGATGTAGAAGTGCAAAAAGTGAAGAAAATGCGTTGAAAATAGAATATGAAAAATTAAAAAAAAAAGAAACACATGTACTTTGCACTTTTTGGAATATAAAAACGAAAACTTTTATAATGAAGTAAACAACAATACATAAAGTATGTTCTCACATCTATCTTGTGACGAGTGCAGAAAGGACTCGTTTTAGTTTTGTTTACAATAAAATGGGACTCGAAAAATGCGAATCTGGACTCGGTTTTGCTCTATCGGTTCTAGTTGCCTTACGGTGAAGAAAGGGTTAAGTGAAAAATTAATACTAAGTTACTTTGTCTATCTTTAACAAAATATCTAATAAAAATTTACGGAAATTCATAAAAAACCTATTGAAAGCCACAGGGTCACCGATGACCCATGAAAGGACTTCAGGACTTCAGATACGAAAAATGTCTGTTTTGATCAAAAATTGTTGCAAGAAATTGGGATCAGATAGTACGAATCTTGATCCGATTTTTTCCTCTGGTTTCCTTGCGGTCCCGAAAGGGTTAAAATTTTCACCATCAATAGTGTTTTGCAGCCGTAAAGCAACACATTGTAGTTTAATTCTTGTTGATGTTGGTGAAGGTTTCCAGTTATTATTTTACTTTAGATGTCTTTATCCCAAAACAAGGAAATAGGCTTCAGGAACTACCCAAATCAGTCTTGCATCCTTCCTCTTTAAAACCATGGAAAGGATGTTATATTTATTAGATCTAAGCTTCATCATCATTGTCTTGTTAGTAAGACCGCGCTGTGTGCCTTCTCTGTGGATGTTTTCGATAATACTGACTTCTGTTCAATTTAAAGTGTTTTTGAACGTAAAGGTCTTGACTCTCCTACTATTGCCTGGGTGACGCCGTGCTAAAGGATCGTGAAATTATGTCCGCTCTTAGCAATGCTTCCGTTTACACAAGGTCTTCTTTGGTACATGGTTATGTCTATGCAGATGATCTAGCTATTATTGCCTCTGGAGAGTTTGATTCAATCGTTACAGAAAACAAAAAACAAACCCTTAAACTGGTTCTCGTTTGTTGCGTCAAAGAGGACATATCAATTAAAACCCCAATAAAGCTGTTTTGTTCAAACTGGATCAGATCTAGCAACTTTGTGGTCAGATATCACCTAAGAAAATTAGGTCTGTCATATGTGACAGTGTGTCGTCTATGTACGGAGGATGATGAGACGACATTTCACATTCTGTGTGAATATCCAGCTTTGGCTCGGCAAAGAAGGGGAATTTTTCGCACGCAAACCTTTTTTATCAACGAACGAAGATGTCCACAAAAATGTTCTTGTCTTCATTAAGATAGCAAATCATTTTTTTATTAAATTTTGGGGGCTCTGGTCTTTTAGATCGCAGTGCCTGACTTTCGAATCGTCCCAACCGTTAACCGTTTATTTTACGATTACATCTCTTTATAAGGCGTTCTCAACTATTTTTTAGTTAACCATTTTGGAGATGATTTTCGTTGATTCTGGTAATTACTTCGTAATTTGAATACTAGAACTTTTGAATAAAAAAGTTTCGGATGGAGGTTTCGCACATGGTTTTAAAGTTACGAATATTTGAATTTAAGCCTAGAACCCATAGATAACCCAAAAGTAATGTCCTGTGTGCTACTTGAAGAACCAAGCTTGCGTCTACATTAATCCACCTCTTATAAATAAATTACCTACGGATAAAACAGCGAACTTTGAAACTACATACGAAATGTAAATTTTTCTACCTACGTCTTTCTATTGAAATAGTTTTTCTCGTTTTTTTTCTGTGTTCATATTTGTTACTGGCAAATATTTGCAAGTACTTAAGTGCAATAAAATACGAAAATATTTAAAGATGACAAACAAAAGATAACAGAATTTTGTTTGTATGTACGCACATAGTTTGCTTTTCGAAAGAGTTGTCAGCAAAACGCACACACACAAGCGAAGATACAAATATATAGAAAAATAAACTATGTATGCACATATTTTCTTTGTCATCTTTTTATTAATATAATTATCAAGTGCCCGACCACCGTATACCGACTGAATGCTTTTACTTAATTTGTTCAATTTAGAAAAATGTGATTGTCAAAAATCTGTTGACTTAATTGATATATGCTATACACGACGAAGCTCGATTCTTTTACGCTCTTGTTAATTGCCTTTAATGCCTTTGAAAACGCATGCCCGTTTAATTTTTCATATTGCCCGTGGGTAGTAAGCAGTGGCGAATTTAGGATTTGGATTTGGGGAAAATTGATTTAGCTTAATTATAGGATAGTTATGAGACAAAAAAATAGGTTAAAACTCAGATCGAAACTTTGCAAAAAAACTTAAATCAACAGCACACCAAAAGTTGGACCAAAAACAAACCAAAACTCACACTAAATTCACATCAAAATTTTGACCAAAAACCAAACCAAAAATCAGATCAAAGTTCAAACTAAACTCAGACCAAAAGTCAAACAAAAACTTAAACCAAAACTCAGACTAAAAATTGTATCAAAATTGACATGCAAACTTACACCAAATTTCAGAACAAAAATCCCTAAAAGCCAAACTAGAACCCGGAACAAAATTCGGTCCAAAATTGATATCAAAGGATAATAACAGTTCAAAAAGACCAACAATTATTATCAAGCTCTTTAAGGGGGAAATAGTTAAAAAATCGATTTTTGTTTTATTTCATAAATTTTTAGTAAAACTATTGAAAAATATATTCCCAAAATTTTAAATAAAAATTCCGACTCGCCCTATTGTTATAAGTCATTAAAGTGAGTAGCTCTCCTTCAGGCCCCGATTTTTTTTAACTTGCTTACACGCTAGTTTGAAAAGTTTCTTCATAGTATTTCTTCATAGTATGAACCTAAAATCGGAACATTATAATTATTTAAAATAATTTTTTTTATTGCAAAAAAAGTAGTAAAAAATTGCAAAAAATCATGCTTTTTTTGTTTGGACCCCTGTAAAAAATGCAATTTTCTTTTGATAGCACTTAGGTTCATATAGAAGAGAGACATATAATAAAAGTAAATTCCAACCTCGTTTTATTCCAGCTGAAAATTGCTGCTTCCAGAATGTACGCTGAGTCTGATTGTGGCCTGTAATATGGGGTCGCTAATATCTTTGGTGTTTTTCAAGGAAATTCTTCAAACATTTTATAGTATATACTTAAATATACGTATAAAATATTCTGAAAGTTTCAATAAATTATATTCATTTTTTATACTATAAAAAATTCATGATAATCATTGAGACAACGCTGTCCCAACTATTTCCCCCCTTCAGCTAAGATTTAATGTAACTAGTCCAAAACTATGTAATAAACATTTGTCTTGTAGAAATATTTTTCTAGTTTATAAGTATTCATATTTTTGGGAAGGGCTACAGCCCTTCTAACCCCCTTCTGGATCTGCCACTGGCAGTAAGTTGAAGCTGTGGTTGCTTGATCCATGCGCATTTGCAGCAGTAGATATGTAAAATGCTTTTAGTCAATAGTTAGCACAATAACTGTAGTTAAATTCATTGAAGCAATTTGAAAATGGGGATAAAAAAGCAAGGAACGTGTCGTAAAATATTCTTCTTCTATGCAGTTTAACAAATCTGTTGATGATAAGCTTTATTTTTGTATTTCTTAATTAAATGTTCTAGTTTTTCAAAGTGCATGCATATTCGTACATTTGTACAAGTGAAATATGATCTTGAAATAAATAAAAATTAAGCTGTTAAAATATTTACAAATTAAAAATTACTGACGTTCTGGCCCCTATGTTAGTAATTATTTTTAAGAAATTGTGTTAAAGTTTTAATTTAGATAACTTTAAATTTTATAATATCGTTGTCGTTCTGGCAGAATTCATTAAGTCCACTTTCTTAATTTCTGAAATGAAGTTAGTTTATGCAGTGCATGGTGCTTTACGAACACTGTCAAAAATTAAAAAGTTACCAGATTGATTCACACATTAGTATACGTTTCAACTGCATCATCAAAAATCAAATTTATTATGTCATTCGAATTATAGAAGCCAATTAATTGATATGGATGCAACTAAAAAAATTAATTTGGACTTTTGCTAGAACGACGACGATATTATAATTTTAAATTTTTTCAATGACTTTCAACACTACAAATCAAACGAATCAAATACGAATTGATAAAGATAATATTTCAGATTTTGCAATTTGGTCAGTGAGTCTCTAAGGAACGTGTCTTAGAAATTGGTTAAGTGCTTAAAATTTAAAAGTTTATTTGCATGTAGCAAGGATACAGTGCGTTTCATATTTATAACCCACCTACGCGTTTTAAAATTTTTTTTATACAATTTTCGTTGAAAATTAGTTGGTTTTGAAAAATATCGGTAAATCAAAAGAAATCGAAGGAAAATAACGAACAGAAAGGTTGAAATTACTAATTTATTGTTAAGGAATTGTTTTGCGTTGTTCTATAAGAAATTAAATTCTTTGTTTATAAAAACTTAAGATGTAATTAAAATTTGTCATTATTGATTATTTGAATTTAGTTTTCAGCCACGAATTTTCTGAGAAATATGAACCGAAATCGCCATTTTAAATCCATTTTTCCTGATTGAATACTTAAACGAAAACGAATACAGTTGAAAATAAAAACTAGATGTAACTTGCGGAATAACAATTCAACCCTTTTCGGAGGTTATATGATAATTTGGTAGATATGGAACTGAAAATGTGTGAATTTTATGGGATGTTCTCCAATCTGGGCACAGCTTCAGAAAAAAAACTCTGATACGCTTAGGAAACCACGAGTTGAGTTAATTGTCATCCCCAATATTGCAGATTATACCTTTCGCTAGCTCTGTTTTCTTTCACTTTCTTTTATGTTGTCTACATCAAGGAAAAAATGCTTGAAGATACGTCGGTTTTCCTCGAAATTGTGCTAATTAAAGAATTTTCTGCTTTAAGTACTTATCATTTTAGTGACGTATCTTTCCAAAATGATTTAAACTTTTTACATACAGGATACAAAACACAATAAAAAAACTTGCAGGTTTCGTGTTTTTTTTTCTTTTAAGAAAAAAATTGGTATAAAGAGAAAAGGCCAGCTGCGTTATAAACATAAAATGGCGAAAAGTATTTTGCTGCCCTAATTTGCTAAGGCCCCAACATAAAATTTTTGAATATCGAGTTTTTAAGGGTCAAAAAATTTTTTGTTATCTTAAATTAAAGTTAAAAATTTCAAGTCGAAATTCCAAAAACTGCCTGAGTTACAGCCATTTTAGTAATAGTAAATAGACTGAAAACTTAATAGACTGAAAACTTTAAACGCGTTTTTCTTGAAACGACTTTTTTCGAACTGTTCGCGTCGATAACTAGATCAAATTTTTACCGATTTTCAATCTTTTTTATTCGTTTTGTTCGTCTTTAGAGGGGCTATCGTTAAGCGTAGCCGATTTTCAAATTTTTGATTTTTACTATTTTTTAAGCTCTTTTGAAACAATAAAAAAAAAGGGTCAAAACATGAAAAAATTTTCAATCAGTCGCCATTTTGTGGAAAATAAAAAACAAAAAAAGCTACGTACGACGAGAACTATACTCATATAGATTATTAAAAACTAAACATTTTTTTTTGAGAAAATTCGTTCTTGAAAAATCGACGCGACCAAGGAGGGGGAAATTTTTTTCGGGCTCCACGGAACGCCCATATCTTCAAAACTATTCAATAAAAATTTATGGAAATATTGTTGGAAGTACACTTAATAAAATGAATAAAAAACGATCCCCATATTCCTTTATTTGACAGATCGAAATAATTCCCGAAAATCACTCATTTTTCTAGCCGTCATAGTGGCCTTCCCTCTTAATGGATTGTGATAAAGCGTGCCCATCCCCACAATCTGTACTGAAAATTTTAGAGACATACACCGAAAACTTGCAATGTTTTCCTTTAGTTTAAATTACAAATTCTTAAAGCAGTACTCCAAATATCAAAATGTTCTTTTGCTTCTCCTGAAAAATTTAAAAAATGCGTGTTAGGGCTTTAGTAAACTAAGACAGCGACCATTAAAAATTTTGCTTTACTTAAAAATTTTACATTTTAAAAAATACTATTAAAGTAATTTCAAAAACTTGTAGGGGAAGGGGGAGCGGGTTATAAATATGAAATGTACTTTAGAATTGTGTAACCATTTTCTTTGTACAAGACAATCATTGGTTTAAACTGAAAAGAGTTATGCTCTAAAAGGAAAACCTTATTTCTTCTAACTTATAATTACAGCGAAAAGAAAAAAATTTTCCCGGGGATTTAATTTCAAGAATATTTAGAATAAGGCTGTATTGCTTTCTATTGTCTTTCAAATAAGTCAAAATTTCCAAGAATCCGACAATTATTTTTCAGTAATTTTTAAATGTCAGAACCCCCAAAACTCCTCTTTAAATACGTCCATGGTTTCTTGGGTAAATTTATTTAGAGTGCTTTACTTTGTGATCAAAAATTTAACCCGCCCTAATGCACATGTATATGTATGTATGTCGTATGTAAATATGTATTTATATTAATAAAATTAGGAAAAATCAGGAAATCATTGATGTAAAGTGAAATGTTCACGTTTACAGAGAGAAAAAAATATTTTTTCCAAAGGAAATGTATATCAAATAATATGTTAAAATACAAGTAATTTCTTGGAAAATAATAGAAACCAGTCAAAACAACGAAACACTACAAACTAAACTTTTGTCCTAGAAATGGAAAAAACTTGAAAATAAGTGATCGAAAGAATATAAATCAAAATCTTTCAAAATAAATTCAGATATAAATTCATCAATATCGCGTTGTGTGGAAATGGTTTAAAGTATGTTCACTCTGTTGCTGTCGACTGTTGTACAATATTAAAATAATTGCAGGAATAGTGTATGAGTGCGTGTGTATGTGGCATGAAATAAAAAAAACAAAAAGCCTGAAAGTTTTTCAGCTGAAATGGCAAAAAAGTGGAGAGCCACCAGAAGCACAAAACGCTCGCTATTAAAATGATTCACATGCATTTATGTTCAGTATGACAGAAAGACAAACTGACATATAGACATACGAATGGACGAACCAACTAACTAACTGACAGACGAACAGACAAACTCACACCGGAAATATAAAATTACACACTCAACACTTGAAATGTGTGTTGCATACACACTCACTCACTCACTCACTCACACATACAAACATATCAGCCTCAAAGTTATGTACATACTAGTACGACGACACGATCGCTGTTGCATGTGCATGGTGCAACATTGCAGCTTGGATGCAGTTGTTGCACTTGTAAGAATTATTAGTGCGTTGAGTGTAAAAATAGTGTATCGATACGAACAAATGTATAGGTATGTATGCATGCATGCAAGCATGTGTGTGTGTGTGTGACACTATTAAAATTTATGACATTGTGAAATATTAATTGATTTTTAATTGAATGCTACACTATCACATCGTATCGTCTGGTGTGTGCAGCATAAACAAACAAAAAACACAAAATATGAAAAACAAATTCAATTCATTTGTAACACCTGCTACACAAATATTGATTCCAGAGCATAGAGTTTCACATTGTCCAGATGTTGAGATGTGGCTGAAACAAATAAAATATAATTATAATGTTTTTTTTTCCTAGTTACGCGTTGTGTTTTTTTTTTTTTTGTTAGTTTGTTAGTTAAGCACCTATCACGATTCACCAATTTACCTATTCCGTATGCACAGCAATTACCCACCCACCACATGACACAATGCACGTAGCCCAATCCAATCAAGTTTTTGTTATGCTTTCAGCATCCGTTTTCGAACGTGCCATTTTCTAAAATATTTGGGCACAATAATTCTAATTTTGGTGACAAAATTTGGCATTTCGTAATAAACTGTTCTTAAAATAAATACATATTTGCAACATCAACACGCATTTTGAAATTCCATCCAAAAATATCACGAATTCGCATGCAATATGGAAAATTTTCAAACGACTGTGCTGTGCTTCATTTCATTTCTTGTGATTGCGCTAAGTAAGACATCGTTTATGAAACAAAAGAAGCAAAAAAAAAAAAAAATGATAGCAAAAGAAGTTCGCAGAATAAAATCTTCCCACGACATCGTAAACGAAAAGCGATTAACGATTTTTTTGATATTTCAATGGATTTCACTTTTATTCTTTAAGTTTTTTGTTGGTTAACAATTAAAAACTACTCAAATTTCAAACCAAAACTTTTCAAACCTCCAAATTCAAGTAGATATGTGAGCTTTCATTATCATCAAATGAATGTGTGTGTGTGTGCGTGTGTGTGTCTGTCTACCTGCTCGATGAAATAAAACATTTTCTATCTATACTTCAAAATCTGTGTGAACTTTATAAATGCACACAAATAACTATACGCACACACACACATACCCATACATGTGCACTTAGAGCGAAACAGCACAAGTGTGTACCTTTACAATTGCAGGCAATTTTTGCAAGCCTACAATGTCCAGCAACAGCAGCAGCAGCAAATTTCTTCACAGGAGCTCTTACAATACTGAATAAAAGAAAAAAATAAAAAAAAACATTTTCTGAAGGCGGCCGTGGGAATATTTTTGCGCCAACCTCTTTATTATTACTTCATTTTTTCATTTCTTTTTTTCTCCTCCCCTACCTTCTCCTCGCTCGCACTTTGTTATGTTGCAGCCAGCTTCTTTTCTTTTGCTACTCATTTTGAAGAGCATTTTTTCAACTCCTTTTTATCAGTTTGTCGTCGTCGTCGTCTTTATAAGCGGTCAATGTTTGGCCTCCCTCGGATGCTGTATTTATTGTTGTTGCTGCTGTTGTCAGCGGCATGTTCCCCAAGTTCCATAGCTTTTTAACGATCACTTGAATACATATTTTTATTTTATTTAATTCGTATAATGTTGATTTAAAACTTAAAATGTGGAACACATCGACTTATTGTAATTTTATTCCCTTTTGTTGTTTTCTTTTTTTTCGATTTTTCTTTTCTGAGTTTCTTTCGCGAAAATTTTGCTTTCAGTGGAGATTTTGCTTTTCCTTCAATTCTATAGTTTTCATCATTTAAATTAATAAAAGTTTATTCTGTTCTCTTAGCGAAGGGTTTTGAAACATTTTCGCATATCTTAAATAATTTAAATTTAATATTCTTAAGGTGTAAGGTGGAAATATTTTACTAATTCAAATGATTACATATGCGCTATATCTTGTATAGCCTCTGAATACTAGAGATCATGAGATTTGATTCAAATCTTTCTACTGCCTCAATTTTTTGGACATACAGTGACTTAAAAACTGATCACACAAAGGGATTTTTTTGGGGCAACAAGAATAGTCGAAAATGGCGCCATATTTAAAAAGTAATAGCGTAGTTAAGTTTCTGATCATCCAGATGAACAGAAGTGGAAACAAATTTTTGAAATCAGATAATATCTTCAAGTTCCAAAAGTGTCTTGAAAATCCCGAAATTTCGATCATAAATTAAGATTTTTTGCCTAAAATATTTTCGAATTCTCCAGCTCTATTATTAGCATTTATAAATACAAACATAACTCAAAAAGAATTTTCTAAATCGGATAATATTTATTATTTTGTCAAAACGTTCAAATGTAATTGTGTTCATAATAATATGAATATATTTTCATTTTATCAATTTTGTATGGAATTTGTAAAAAATCGAGAAACCAGAACTTTTTAATTATCGTCAGTTCATCTGAAAGTGTTTGTACGTCAATTACATGTTTAAAGAAAAAGTTTGGCTTAATGAAAGGAATAAAACAAATTAAACCTGATTTTATGATCTTCTTAGCCTAAAATACCGTAAAAATATTAATTTTTGATGTTTTTTGCACCAAAGTGCACACTAGCGGCCGTTTTTAATAAAAATGAATTGCAGATTCAGATTCCTCGTACCCGGAAACCCCCAGAAAGAAAATATTTGCATTTAAATGATACTACTCCAACGCGACCATAGACTCAAGCAGCAACTTCAAAATGAAAAAAAAAAAAATCGTTTAAAATCGCCAACCGAGGAAAACTGAGAAATTGCTTTTCTATATACAACCCAAGCTTTCATAAAAACTTGGTTTCATCAATTCCCCAGCCGGTTGCCGTACAATGTAATGTTTTTATAATTTATATCTAAATATTTGCGTTACGAAAATGCAACTCTGGATCTAAGCACAGTATTTTTTTTGATTTTATAGACAATAAATAAATAAACACCAGCTGATAGAAAAACTTCAATGAATTCCATATTGGATCAAAATTCTTTGGAAAAATTAGGAAAAATGGAAAGATTCGAAATAGAAAAAGGGATTATTTTTCTAATTTTTTTCTTGGTTAGATAAGTCGGTGTGAAATATCTTTGATTTTCCTTTAGCCCTTCTAGGGTCAGGACTTAATGGGTTACTGTTTGTATCATCATCGGTATCATGATCGGCATCGGCAAGGGCATCCGATAGCCAAACACCGGAATCGGCTCAGCCAAAAAAAAAATCGTTATTAGTCAGACTATAATGCAAGAGTCGAAGATTCACTCATTCTTTTTCTAACAGAAATTATAATTTAAAGAGGCACGAATATATTACACTAAACCCCATCTTCATAAAATATAAAACAAAATTTGTTAAAAAAAAACGAGGAATGGGTGTGTGGGTATATACCGTAGAATCGCGATAATTCGTACCCCATTAATTCCAAAATCTCAATAATTCGTAACAAACTGTTGGACCTTTGAAAAAATCGCTTTAATTCGTAAAAACTCCATACATTTTGGTTCCCTCGCTAATTCGTATTTTTTTTTTTTTCAATATAAGGTCTGCTTAACCTTTTATTAATCGAATGGGATAACATTTTATAATTCGTAATGCAAAGCAACGACGCGAATACGTAACTGTAAATTCGGCATCGAAGGAACCGTTGCATCGTATTACTGGTAATCGCATCGTATTACTCATTAGTAATCGTTGGATGCTTTCTCTTCCTTGCAAAATCAAGTTTGAATACAGATGTTCGCGTACTCTATGTTGCGTAAAAAAAACATCGTCAAATTGAAACCAATTCTAATTTAGAGTCACAGCTTTTCCTTCCTTAATTAAATTTTCTAAATAAATAAATTATTTCTCTTTTGGATTCACATTAAAATCAATAAAATGTACTTTTTTCAAATTAATTTAATTTTTATAAATAATAAAATAATAATAAATCAATAAAATTTATTTTTTTGTTTTCAATTAATTTGATTTTGCTAATAAAAGAAATTTTAAATGCATTCATTGGAAAAATCAGTTAATTTTCTTTAGTTAAGTATTTGATGGAATCTAACCACTTTCAATTAAAATTCAAAAAAATAGAAATCTCGTTAAATCGAAAACCTCTATAATTCGTAAAAAATTGCTGGTCCCTTGCGATTACGAATTATCGGTATTCCACTGTATAGAGAAAATCAACATGCAATAATCTTTTTTATGACCTTCATTTTTGCTCATGTTTATCTATAAAACGCGTACGAACGAATACGCAAATAAATAGATTATAATGTATTAAATAAATAATTCTTATCAGATTTTATCTTTTTTTTGGAATAAAAATATTTCCAAAAATAACAACAAAAACTAAAACAACTGTTCAAATAAATAATGGTTAATTATGAGATAAATAAATATTTCTTAAGTTATCAGAATTCTGCACAATGAAAGAAATATTTAAAAATTTGGAGTAAAAAAAAATATACATGGGGAGTGCGCACGAAAAATTTGTAACATCGTTTTTTACTTCCTACTTTTATTAGAAGTGTCTGATAACAAAAAAAATAGCTTATCATCATCTTTGGTTTTAATAACAGATTGAGCCAAAATAAATTATTTTTATTTCCAAAAAATGTTTGCTAAAAATGGATACTTAAGCTGAAATTCGAAAAATGAACTCACTTAAAAATTGCCAAACTGCTAAAGTGTTCCGTCGTGTTATGAAAAACTTTAATGATAATCTAAATTTTGATCGAAAGGTGGGATCTGGCAGTAAACGTGTTAAGTGCATTTTTCAAAAAACTTCCAAATGCTTCGGGCAAAAAAGTGGTTCAAAAATGCGTTTGCTCAGAATCATTTGTCCGCAAAATTAAAAGTGAAGCTGGCATTAAATCGTATCTATAAAGTTCAGAAAGTCCCAGTACGAGAAACACTGAGGTAAGAAATAGAACAAAAAAACTGCAGGCAAACTTTGTAACAAAATTTCAGAACTGAAAGAGCCGAAAGGTAAACCGAAGGACATAAGGGAATTTAAGATTAAGTGAGCTGCAGCTTCCAAAAATTTTAATGAAAGCCCTATAAAGCCTTTGACGGGGGAAATTCTTGAAAAACCTCTAAACTTCCTTAAAAACAAAGAATTATAAATAACTCTAAAAAAAAAACTTTTGTTTAGTTTGGATTCACGGCTTGCACGATTTTTTGATTTTTCTATGTTAAATTTTTTTGTGCGCACTCCTTATTTATTACCTAAATAAAAAAGTTAAAAATTCCATTAAAAAATTTGAATATAAATAATTGAAATTGGTTAGAATTGTGACGAATTCAAAGAGAATTTTTTTTTTTATTTTCAGATAAGAGATAAATTAGTCCCTGCTCTTCTAAGTCCGCATTACTTTAGTTTAGTTTAAAATTGATTATCTTGGATTGCAGTTCAGATTTTTTGTTAGTTTTTGAATATTTTCAAAAACTTATTTACAAAAATTCTATATTTATTGCTACAGCACACTTAGTCTCTGAAAGATAAAGTAAAGAAATGAAATTTCTTTACAATTTGATAAGATATTCCAAATGCAATCATTGCCGTTCTTGTATTTTTTCATTCATGCTCGTAAATTTTACACGCGTCTCATTGTCTCCACATAATGGAACACCCAAGTGTGTAAGTGTCGGAAATTTTACTTACCTCTTCACTACACGATGAGTACACTATACACCAAGCACTTAAAATATTTTAATAATGTGCGATTTATTTTTGCTAAATTTTCGGCTGGGAAATTAAAAAATCATGGACATTTCTCACACATTTTAATTGGCGAAATATTGACTACTTTTTAACATCTTGTAAATGAAGAAGAGAGCGAACTTGCAGCAGACAACGATTATATAGAAATGAAAAAAAAAGAAAAGAAATAAGAGCAATAATATTACATACATTTGTTATTGACTTCCGGTCGTTGTAATCACAGCAATAGCAACAACAACAATATCAGCAATACCATTTATACATTCAGTATCTAAGTAGCAACAAAATCACCGTCGTCATCGTCATCATCATCGTCATCTCTTACTCAAAAAATATCTTCAGCATGGAAATGTTGAAATTCTTCTTCTTCTTCTTCTTCTGGTTCCTTCTATTACTAGAAAATGTATAATTGCATAAATGCTGCTACCTCCACTTGCAATCACTTGCCACTTACTTGTATGCACATTGTACATACATATATAAGTATGAGCATTTTAATGCTTTCATAGTAATTTCTTCTACCAAAGACAACAATTACATATTTAGGCAAGTTGTCTTCGTCGTTGTCGCCGTCGTCGTCGTCCTCTTCTTTACCATTTTCATCGTCGCCATCAACGTTGTTGTTGCTAGTTGCTATTGAATTGAATTGGTGTCTCTGTCAATGCCTGATACATACACACATATATATGAAAGTATGTATATCTATATCTACATGCATAGTGTAATAAATAGCATATCTTCAACAAGTGTAGGTAATTTTCAATTTCAAATTTTTCATTTTACTTTTCCGAAACTAATAAAGAAATTGCCTCATATGTACACTATACGGGCACATGAGGTGCTCCTTTCCTTGTCTTTTTGTTTCTTCATGCCTTGTTCTTTTAATAGCTACAATTGTGTTTGAATGCTAAAATATCGTTGAAGGTGGTATTCCTGAGGGAGTTTTTATTTAGTAGTAGTAGTAATTTGAATTATTCGAAATTGATGAGGAGTTTAAAAATGCTCCATAACTTCAACTATTAAATGATGATGGTAAATTGTTGTTGGAGAAGGATGTGTCAGGTTTTTATCTCGAGATTTCGTTCTATTGCTATTTATTTAATCAAATGTAGGAACTGGGTTGGAAGTTTTTGGAAAAATTTCAAGTTCTCATTTTTAGATGCTTCATTTCCCCCTTCCCCTTCTATTCCACTTGGGAATTTAGTGCACTTTTTTTCATTTTGCCTCATTGAATTTTTAGCTGATAGTTATCAGCATGTGTTCGCTCACGGTCACCCACGATGTCTGCTTCCTTGTGAGTTGCAATCACTGGCTTGAATATTAGGTCCTATCCTCCTCCATTTTCGACTCTTTGCCTGGGTTATTATTGGTTTTCCGCTTACATGGTTTCAAAGGTCATTTCTTATTAATTTTTGGGCAGAATTCATATGCTAACATTTGGTTATGAATACCTGCAGTTTCTGGATGATACTGTGTGACTTTTGACTAAATGTCACTTCCATATGTGAGGATTTTACACATGATTTTACATTGATCTCAAGGCTAACGTGGCGTGCTACACTCTGATCAGATAATCAGTTTTCGCTTGTATATATAGTTTATATAGTCTGTCTTGTCCAAGTTCTCGAACTGGTATCTGGGTTTAGAGTTGAAGGTGGGCTGGACTAAACCAAAGCAATCAGTCTCAAAGGCCATTGTACTAAACCCAAGATAGAGCCAGTAGAAGAAAGTAGAAAGACAGGAATAATCCTTTTTTGTTTCACTGACAAACCTTAGAAGCTCAGGAAGAGGGAGAGTATGTATGTATATTATTCATATTCAAGACATCACTACCAGTCACTACATACTCAAAACATCAACATCAGTCTTAATCTGATTCTTGCGATCGCCGGACAGCTACATCACATGTTTTATGCCTGGTGATGATACCAACCAGTAATCTCAGGTCCTTTCTTCTCAGTTTCAGAAGAGATTCCGCTGATCTCCTGCTTGGTTGTATCACGAAGCACTTTACGGTTCTGCAGTAGTTAAGCTCGGACCATCTCTCTTTATGGATAGAACCCACGAAGTCGTTGATTCACGCACTTGATTGAAGCACTTCCCACGCCATCTCTTCTTCTAGCCCACCACGTCTAGGATAGCGAAAACCTCCGTTAGGAAGACTGACGCCATCTTTCCAGTGGAAGGTTAGGTTAAGGTTAGAGTGGCTGTCGAGAGACACACTTAGGCCTGAACGGCCCATGGTGATACCACATACTTGGACCCACAGTTTAACGCCGATTTCGACCGGCGTTATGGCAATTTTTTTTATCAGATTAGTGGTTTTGCCATTACCAACCAAAATGTGTATTTGTACACTTTCTTATAATTCTTATACACTTCATATCGATAGTGAATATGAGGTTATGAGAATTAACCACCAGACGAAGACGGGAATCGAACCTGTTCAGGTTCGCGGATGAAAGTCCACTAGACTATCGAGGTCGTGGAAAAAGAGTACTTCGACTCATCGTCCAAGTACCAACCGGATCCAGTACTGTTTGAGATTTGGTTGCCATAGTGAATCCCCCTAAACTTCTGAGGGACTTGCTTTTTTGTAGAGATCTCCATATTGCGCTCCAGACAATCGTAAAGTTTATAAACAGCATGAATAATGGTGAATGACACTAAATAGATTGTTCGGTAATAATTTATATTTGTTGTATGCCACATTTACATAACATCAAAATAAATTACAAAACTTACTTTGTATTATAAACCAACTTCATATTGAAGTTTTATGGGAGGTTTAAGTTAGGGTTGTGCGAATAATGAAAAAGCAAATGCGAATATTGAAATAGAAATTTACGATTGCGAATGCAAAAAAAAAAGAAACAAAAAAATTATTTAATAGGTTCTTAAATATATTTTATTTTTTTTTATCAAGATTTTAGTACACAATTAGGTAATTGGAGCTTATAGGTACTTTAAAAAATTAATTTTGCAGCTCTGTGATGCCAACTTTTATTATGAAATTAAAAGAAATTATTCGCATAAATTATTGTCTTGAAAAAATCCGTTTAAATTAACACTTTTTTCCTATACCTTAAAATTCAGTCTCTCTTTAATATTTGTGATGGTTGAAAAGAGCTTGACGGAAGCAAGAACTTTACATAGATTGATTCCACAAATTCAGACTAGATTGTGATCATTATCAAATTATTCTAAAGGAACATGAAAAAGGCAGTGTAATTTCATTTTTAAAACAATAAACCAGCATCTTTTATTATTCTACCATAAGATTAGGACCGTATTTTAGTATCGCAAAGAAAGAACAAAATAACTGACATTACAGCATAAATACCTCAACTTTTTGCATAGTTTACCATATTAACGAAATTGATAGCATCTATGAATCCAAAGGAAAAAAGGTACTGAGAACTAGAATTAAAAAATTAGTACTGCATCAGTACATTTTTGCAGAACTTTACGCGCTTAAGTCCAAAACATAAATAGTTTAATTGTTCAAAAAACAAGCAACAATGCAGTAAAATAAAATTATAATTCTTCTTCACTTCACATCGGTGATGAATATAAGAAGTTATGACAATTACCAGACTAATACGAGAATCGTACCCGCAACCTCCAGGGTGAAAGTCCAGTGCACTACCCACTAGATTATCGAGGTCGTCACTATTTTATTTTATAATCTAATAATTTTGTTAAGATCTCGGTAAAATAAGAAAATATATAGTTGCGTTATTTTCATTTTCGGTGAGGCTCCAAGTTCCTAGGTTTTAGAAATCAAATATAATTTTTGTAGTTCTTTGCCTTCCTCCATTTTTAAAAATGCGGATACATACATATTATTTTTTTTGTTTAAGTATAAAAAGTTAAAAAAAAGTCTCTAGAACAATCCTATTTCTTTTCTCTGAAAATTTCTTTGCTGCAAGGAATTGAAAAATTGCAAATTGTTTTCTAAATTTCGGTACTATTCAAAATCTACATTTACTTACTTTCAACATTTTCATTAAACGTTTTATAAGTAATAAATTTATTTATTAATTTATCACAATTAGGATATTCACAAGGTGTCATATACTGTTAAAAAAATGGGGAAATTTAGAGATTTTAAGACAAATGAGAGGAATAAGAGACTTTGTGAATACCCTAAATATGAATCAATATTATGTAATAAAAGAATTATAGATTTATAAGATATAAATTGAGAAAAATCAGTAATCATTAAAAAGATTGGGATATTCGCATAAATGGTTTCAGAATTAAAAAAAAAATAGTTTATAAAAAATCTAAAAAAGCAGTTCATGTACAGTCAAAATCCAGATTCAACCTTGAGTAAAACTAAAATGTTCTCAGTGGGGACTCCATTGTTATCTTTGAACTTGAAAACATTAGTTTTTCAGTCACAATTTCATGGATTTTTTTTTTTTAACTTCTCTGAATCAATAGCATCCTAAGGTTTCTATAAATATACGTACCATTGAATATTTTACAAGCGTGTAACGATTGTTTATTATTTTATTGCAGGTTCTTGTGTATAGGTAGATGATATTCCATTCATAATGCATTTTACTCACGCATCAACGTTTTGTATTTCCAATTTTAAAAACAAGAAAATAAAAAAAAAAGTACAATAATTTGTTCACAACTCAACTTGGTTTCTTTTTACTAGGTACAACTTTTATAAATATATATATATATATGTATGTATGTTGAAATTGAGTACTTGAGTTCGCGTGCAATAATATGTTTTCAAGATACATTGTATATGCATATGTACACTAGCGAATCTAAGGGGAAACGTTTTGGGGTTAAACCCTCCTCCACTTGCCAATGAAAATCTCCTATATTTTTATCGCTGGCCATGAATCAAGAAACAAAATTGTAGAGGAAAGAAAATTTATAACCTCCCCTTGGTAAATCCCTTGATCTGCTAATTCATATACACGTTTACACTTTTACACTGGTGGATCCAGGTTGGGGACTTAATTCATGTTTTCAGCACATGAATTGCGGTTCCCGGAATAATTATAAATACTTCGAAAAACAAATAGTATTAATGCCTCTACAACAATAAGGTTACAATAGATTCAAGAGGGGAGGGGGGGGGGGGGGGAGAATGGGTTTTATAAATAAAACTCCCCCTTGGATCCGCTAGTGTATGTACACATATATGTATGTTATTGGCCCTTCATGTCTTCAATTATGCGGTTTGTGATAATGACAACAACGTTGTTGATTCGTTCGTCTGTCTGTCTATCTGTCTGTGCGGTGCTACTGATGCTGCTCCGTTGTTGCCTGAATTGTTGCCGTTGCTGGTGCTGCTACTCTTTGGATCACACGTAATTTCAATTCATTCATCGATTTCATTCATAAATTTCACCTGAACACTGCTACAATACAACGTAATCTTGCAGCCCTCTCCCTGCCGCTATGCTCACCTCATCGTATTACGAGTAGTAGTAATAATTCTTCTTTTTTTCTCGTATATCTTCGTACGTTTTGCTTTTTCTCCTTTATATTTTATAAATTTCTCACTTGAGCTAAAGGCAATTGAAGGCAGCAGCTAGCGATCGCTCACTTGATCAAAAAAGTGGAAATCGAGAAAGAAACAAAAAAAGAGGAATACGAAAACAAGACGACAACAACAACAGCAACACTTGAAGTAAAAAAATATCTTTGAACGGAAACAGCGGAAACCGCTACAACAATAACAACAACAGCAAAATTTGAAACGAGTATCTTCAACGGGCTCGTATCTACTACACAACTCTGCTCCGCATACACAGTGTATCTACATTGTATGCTCGTACATATGTATGTATGTGAAACGAAAAGCGTGTACAGCAACATGAGAAATTCATTCATAAATTCCATGTTACGATCGCAAGCAAGTGATCGTTACACTGCATACAACTTGTAGATACATTTTGTATCTTGCTTGTCGAATTGCATTTGCAAGTAATCTGAGGACAAGTGATTGTTTTTCATTGTTTTTCTTACAATTTATTTTTTGTTTTTATATGTATTTTTGTTTTGTTTTTTTTTAATTTTTGTTCTGTTGTTGTTGGTTTTCTTGCCTGACTGTCTGTATTTCGAGCGGATCGAGTTATAGTCGTGAATGGAGTGTACTTATTACTCATTGCAGTAGTCAATCAGTCAGTCAGTCCGTCACGGAATACGAAGGCGTTGGAATGGGGGGTGATTGTTCACTGTTTCATTTTTCTCCAATTTTTTTGCTTGTGCTTGATAAAGCTTTTGTTCGTCATTTGCTTCACACTGTTATCAAATTAAGGCGGTTTATTGTATTATATTGTGCGGTTTATAGTTCGATTTTTATTTCATGTTTTCTTTTGAAAATTTCCAGTTAAAAAGAGATCTGTCAATCGCAATCTATAATTTCTTCTTATTTAAACACATTTTTATTTCATCTAGAAGTGTCACCCTGTTCTCATAATCTCATGTTGATTTTCCATGCATTTTCATACTTTTTTATATTAATTATATCTTTTTTTTACTATATAAACAACATGTTGAGTTGTTGTCGCAGCGATGATGGCCGTTTCCGTTCCACCACCAACATCTACATAACCAATTCCACCAAATCCATACAAATGCTACTACTACATAGTGAGTAGTTCTCTTTTTGCGGTTGAAACTATTTCAATGGATTCTCTCCTGTGTTCGCTCACTTTAGGAATGGAAAATAAAAAAAAAAACTGATTTTGTGAATGAATTCCAGAGTGCGTATTTAGTGTAGAAAAACGGAGAGAGCCACTCTCGCATAGTGATTCTCTCACCCATACTCACGCAATCTTCTACTTCTCTCTATCTTTTACATTCAATCTCACTCAGTCTTTCTGTTTCTCTTTGTGCATTGTGTTCATTTCTTCCTCCCAAATGTATCAGTTCACTTCAGTTTACTGCGATTGTTTTGCGACTGTGTGTGTGTGTGTGTTTATATGTGTATTTTACTTAGGATATGTATGATGATCATCGACACGATCGTTTCGTTTCAGTTTGGCTTTACGAATCCAATAGATACAGAACGTTTTGTTGTACATTTTTATTGTTCATAATAAAACGAAAATTTGTTTCTTTTTTTTTGTTTAATTTTCGTTATAAATTTTTTGTAATTTAGTGCATATATTTTTGTTTCAAATTAAAATATTTAAAAGAAAAGCGTAATAGAATTTTGTTTCATAGTTTTATAATATTTGTTTGTTTTTGGCTGAGATTGTTGTTTTTTTTGTTCTTGTGATATTGTTACTACTGTTCTGTACATAGTTGGACATATGTATATATGTACCAATGTGTGTGTGTACGTGCTTGATGTGTGTACTCTCGATTCTACAAACATACTGACAAGCACCTGCAATTGAATAATGTTTTTTTCTATTGACAACTTTTCGACAACCAGAATAATATATTTTGTGTACGAAATTCATGTTTGGATAATTAAATTTAACTAAATTAACAAATATTGGATTGACATCTTTGACATAAATACCAACCGAATTTCATAATAACTAACTAAAGTGTGTATTTTAATTTCAATTGTTTTGTGATTAGTGTATAGTGCTGAAAAAATTAACAATCAAAAACATATAAATTTTACCTTAACTCAGTTCAATGTGCAAATATCCCTTAAATTCGACGCATATCGGTTTAAAAATTCAATTATCTAAGTAATAAAATAATCGACGGATATTTACCAAAAATATAAAACAATAATATACAAAATTTGGTCACAACCTACATCAAACCATATACAGTAGACCTTCGATTATCATCAACCGGGTTACGCATATGCCGGAGTAAAGTTATATTCAAATCTATATAAAAATTGTAAATATATGGCAAAAGTGCAATGGGAAATATTTTAAGTTTTGCAGCATTTGCAGAAAGTAATAAATTTAATTTTTGCGTTTATAATGCGTTATGAGAGAAATAGAGATAACGGTGTACTTTTTGTTGTTATGTACCTATGTCGAGGGATTACTTTATGTATGGCATACTATTACACATGAAATAAAGTTTTCTTTCTTATTTTTATTACTCTAAATCGTGAGGAATAATTGGGAAATATCGTTGTCATTTTGTAGATTTTATAATTTATTTTCAAATACGCTAAAATTTTATTATTCTGTTAACTTTAAGATTTAGAAACCATTTCCCGTTTCGTTAGCAATCTGTCACAGTTGGGGGTTATTGACAGACTATCGTTCTAAATTGATTCTCTATTTGCAATACATGTGCAATTTATTGATTATGGATTACACTAATTTAGATACGGAATATTGACGAATTTTAGTCGGCATTTTAACTTCACTCAAAGCCATGTAGAATAATATTGAATAAAAAAAGAAAAAGCTCTTAGGTTTAAATAACTCGTTTTCTTTTATATTCAAATTATTGTATTGAAATTGCCATGCAAAACTAAAAGAAATACTTACACCACAAAGAAACTTGGGGTATATTCACTACACAATGTTAGGTGAGATTATATTATAGTGGCGGCAAATTGTCTCCCATAGATCATTTTGGGTCCATAATGTTACCACAACTATCTGTTTTGTTCGATGTGATGTGTTTTTTATTTTCATTGGGTTTACGAAAGTTTTAGTTTTTAGCCTGAAATATGTTAATTCATGAATGTAATGTTAGTAACCTATTTTAATGATTTAAAGAAAGCTTAACCCAAGTAGTATAATGCCCAATGCAATGCCCAAGTAATAAATTAGTTTTTCTTCATATGAAAAGGATAATAAAATTTTATTCTTTCCTTCGGTATGTTGGCATATTTTACTATTGTTGTATGTTTAGTGTGTTGCCACCTGTCTCCCTTACCGTAGTACCTCAATAGATAATTTAAAATTTCACTGTTTTCAAGAACCCCCTGATTTGCAAAATTATTCACTCTTTTATTTTTTTTCTTATTGGCCAAAAGATAGTTTTTGAAGTGTCTTGTAATACTTTACGATGCTTTTTGATGGCTCGGTAATTTGATAATTTTAAATCTTGTTTGAATGCCAGCATATATGTAAGTTTATTATTATTTGAAGGAAGGGACGACCCGAAAGTCAGGCACTGCGACCTATAAGATCTACATATTGTACTAAAGCTGAATTATACTAAATTGTACTAAAGCCCCAAGAAAGAAAGGAAGAGGAAAAGAAAGATTGATAAACCATACAAGAGTCTGGCATGCTGCCACTAGACTACAGTGTTTAGTCTTTGATATGATTTCTGGTCTAAATTTTGGTTTGCTTTTAATTTGAATGTGGCGTCCTTTTAGCCTCATTTTTAATCTAACTCTTAGTTTGATTTGTGGTCGAAATTTTGTCTGAATTGGCCTCATTTTGATAGATTTTTGTTGGAATTTTGGTTCAAATCGTGATCTGAATATTGTTTTGTTTTTTTTTTTTTAATCAAGGATTTGTTCAGAATTTGGTCTCAATTTGGGCTAAATATTCGATCTGAATTTGGTTTTTTTTGTATTTTTATCTGAATAAAAACGTTTGAATTTTAGATTGAAATTTGGTCGAAATTTTCGCCTAAATTTCTATCCGATCTTAGTTTGAATTTTAATCTCAGTTTTGTTCCAATTATCATTTAATTATTTATCTGAATTTTTTGTTGTGACCTTTAAATTAAATTTTTGCACTAGATTTTGGTCGATATTGAGTTTGATATTTATTCTTTAATTTAGTACTGGTGTTCTCTTGGTGGAAGATTGGCTTTTAGAGCAACTTTTTTTGTTTGATCAATTAAATTTTTTTAAATTTGCAAAAAATTGCTTCAAGTTAGTTTCAGAGAGCTTTTTTTTGAGACTAAATTGCTGATGTAAACCAAAAAAAGAAGAAACTCCGCCTTAGAATTTGATCTAAGTTGAGAAAAAAGTTTTAACCCATTATGGTAATTCTGGTATAAGCTGTTCTCTCCAAAGTTCAAAGTCCAAACGATAATGCATTCCAAAGACAAATTTTTGTTAGAAAGAGATTTTTTGCAATGTCGCAGAGGTAAATTGATATTTATGGGGTGTTTAGTTCGCTTTAGTATCAACTTAAAATTAATAGCTAAGTAACTTATAATTTTTTCTTGAACCCAAATGTTATTTTATGCATGATAACCTAAATCAATAAAGGTTTAAAAAGGTAGGAAAACAGTTTCTCCGAATTTGAAAAATCTTATATAAGTATTTAAAATAAAAGATTTTACAAAGTTTGATACTTCTGCTTTTTCTAGTTTCGTTTATGCATTAATGGGTTAACTTACAGACTGTTTTTGAAAATATTTTAAAATAAAACCGTCAGGTTTTTGAGATGCAGCCAATTAAATTTTTGTTAAAATTAGATTTAACACAAAATAATACAGAATTTTTTATAGCGATTCAAGCTATGCATGTTATGGTTCAGGCACGAACCTTTTTTTTCGAGATTTCAAAGTACAATTTTTTGTGGTCAGTTTTTAAGCTGAGAGGTTGGGAGAATTTTTAACTAGTAACTTGTAGACTCTAATTATGGTATCTAGTCTAACTCAGTAACGACTAAATGAGGTTGGCACGTATCTGTATACTGCCACGTATTTCGATTTAGGGAGTTGAAAAGAAGAAACACTTGAAAAATGTTTACTGTTTTTTATACTATGTTTACTTATAATTCTACTCATACTTTACTTTTCTATCCAAACGATTTATTTTCTTGGAAATGATAATTGCAAATTGATGATCCTATGAACTTTTTTCTTGTCATGTTGAAATTATTGAAAAGAATTAACACTCTTAATGCCTATGACCATTTTATCAAATACAAGATATCTTCACGTTTTTTCTCAAATATTTATTATTAAAGCTAAAATTAAAGCTGTATTAAAAACGCATTAACACCCGCGCGCAAAATATAAAATCATCATCATCCTCATCATTTTAATCATCATTGTCATCAACATTTTGTGTGTATGAATCTCAAAGCAGAGAACGACGCAAACATAGACAATATAATTAGAACACTTTATGTACTTTAAAACTCTGTGCAAACTGAACACCGCGCTCTCTTCTCCTTTCCTCTGCTGCCACTTTGCACCACCACACAATCAAGAACATTAAAAAGTTACAAATAGATTCACAGAGACTAAAAGTATTTCCAACAAAATAATTTTCATGCGATTTGCTGTAAATTTACCCACCCATTTATCTTTGAGATACACACTCAAACACACAAATAAATGGATTTGCTTGATGTCGGCACTTGCACACATACACACACAAGCAATAGTACCAAACACCCAGATACATATAAATTACACTCGATGAAAGAAATGAAAGAAAGCAATAAAGAAGATAGAAAGAAAGGGTCATGACTTTCATTGACATTGCAGGTCAAATAGTTGTTGATCTGATTTGATGTGATTTTGTCAGCATCAACAACAATAAAAAAAACAGAATTGAAATTGATCGCGCGCGTTTCTTTTTAATTGTATTTATGTTTAGTTTTATTGAATTTATCCACACAAATTATTTGACTTTTGAGCCATAATCACATCACACACAATCATGACTTTATGACTTGAATGGTTTTTTTTTTATTTTTTTTTTTTTTTGTTTCTTTTGTGTGTGTTTAAGCAACTGGAACCTCGTCATACATAAATTGAAAATAGTCTCACAAGACAGAAGAAAATATTATGCCAAGTTTGTTGTTGTTAATTAATATAAATTTAAAAAAACAATTCATTTGTAGGTAAATATATTTTAATTTGTCAATTTTTTTAATTATTTTTTTTTTGACCAGACAACTTCTTAAGCAAATGTGAACAAATAAATCATTATTCTTGCAAAAACCAAAAAAAAAAAAAAAAAAAACAATCTTAACAAACTTTAAGAAAACAAAAACAAACACAAATTAATTGCAATATTGCAATATCAAATTGAAAATTATGACAAATGAATGGATCGATTGGACAGACTGCAGATTGCGTACACCACTTCGCACCGGATATCATCATCAGTCATTGCTCAATAATAATTACAATTGTTTTCCAAATAAATTAAGTCTAAAATCGCATAAATTGCAACAGTTACAACACATAACTGGCAAATTAAAAGGTAAACTAATTAAGTGCATAATAATTTTTGAAATTTAACAGCATTTTTTCACTCAGCTTAGATTTTAAATTATTTATTTTGAATCGATGTTGATATTTGAGATATTTGGAAAGTGCCTCAATTATATCAAAAAAAAATTTCGCACATGAAAGTTGATATTTCACAATTTAACAATTATTTCACATATCTTGAAAACAACCAAATTTACCAATAAAATCGGATCAGTTAAAAGAGTTTAGCGGTCATCGCTGAAGCCAACAAAACCTAAATATTTCCCTGCTTTCATATCAAATTAAAGTATTTGTAATCATTCAAATTTTAAACCCTTGTGCTCAAATATCTTCCCGACTATATTCCAAAAACTTCTTAGACTTTACATTTGTACTAACAATATATTTTTTTTTATGTTTCTTTTTCTAGATGTACCTACTCAAATTCCACCACTTACGCCAGGCACCAATCGAAAGGTAGCTGAGGTGTTAAAAGCATCATTTGCTTCATGGGAGAAAGAGGTTCAGAACTGCAATATTACCAAAGGTAAGTCTGATATTTTTTTTAACTATTTATTACACAGTGTGACAGAAATCGTGTTTCGTTCACATACATAAGAAACGGAAAAAACTTCATGCTCATTTTGGTGTATGTTTCTGAAGTGACCACCTAGGTTTGTAAGATTTTTTTTTATTCGAAATTTTCGTCCTGGGCCGGAGTTTAAAAATTAATAAAAAATATAAGACATTTTTTATGTTGGTGAATTTAAACTTATTTGAAAGGTAATAATATGCGAAATTTTTTCAAATAATAAGTAGAACTTAACGGTTACCAAATGACACGTTTGAATCGTTTAAATTTACAAAAAGATAAAAAAGGAGATAATTAAAATAATTAATGATGGGAAAGAAATATCTATAATTAATTTTCATGAAACTGATGTTTCAAGAAATTAAATGCAATCACTAGCGGATCCAAGGAGGGGAAGCGGAGGATTTTATTTCTGAAAAATTCACAATATAATTCATGCCAATTGGCTTTTTTAAGTTTCAACAACCGGCTTTTGGTTAAAAAATCATTTTTTTTAATGTTTAATTTACCTGCCGAATTCATTAATTACCTGATGAAACTTTTTTCTTTCTTCTTTAATTTAAAATGATTTTTTCTCAAGTTTTGTGCTGAAAACTCAATAAAAAGGAATCGAAACGTTTATAACTCCAACATGAATCAATTTTTTCCAACCATTTAGTGGTAAACGTTCTTCAATAACACTGTGCGACACTTTTTTTTTGACATACATAAGTTTTTACTTCGGAAACAGGAAGTTCTGCTGCGTAATTCCGCATTCACTATTATTTTACGTTTGCAAAGTTCAGAACTTTTTATTTGAAATTTTTCCTAGAATTGATTTTAAAAAGTTTAAAAATTAATAAAAGAATTCGTAGGAATTACCGATTCATTGTAATTTTATATTAATGTATTTAAAAGGAAATTTAAAATTTTTGCAGCACCAGATGGTGCGACGCGTTGGATTTACGAACAGTAAAAAGAGCTGTAAAAAGAGCTGAAAAAAGAAATAATGATAGAGAGGTGAAACAGAAGATTATGAATTTTCCACATATATTTTTAAAACTTAATTTAAAATCGAAATCAAAACTCAATTTTGCATGGTTAATAATAATTTTATGAAGATTTTTTTAAGAAAATCACATGCCTCTCTATTTCCCTACTCCATCATTATATGACTTTTCTACTCTTTTCATAAATTTAATCGCTTGGTGGAGAAATTTCAAATATACTAGTAGAGATAGGGTAGTTAGATCCCCCACTAGCTATATTTGCAAACGAATGGAAGGGCCTACCATTTTATGCTGAATCCAAATGATGAAACGAAAAGCAATTCCTAGTCAATTTTTAACCCTGATGATTGGCCATTGCCAGCCAAGAAGGGTGCCGTGCAGAAAATCTTGTTTAATTTATATCAGAGACCGAAAATAATGATTATTTTACAAAATTTAATGAAATAAATCGACTTGTGACAAATGTCGGAGGGCATAATTGAGTACACCAAAATTTTACTAGTTGCATGCTTTACTGAAGTCAGTAAAGAATTTATTTTGTGAGCGGTACCCCTAAAAATTTAAATTTTTAGTTTTTTGATCTGGTATAAAAATCATTCTTTAATTTTTACCTTTTTGCTCCCACTAAAACACACAAAAAAAAATATATTTTTCGATTTTTATACGATTTTTTCTTAAGAATAAAAATTATGAATTTTTTTAATTAAATTTTTTGGCTCAGGAATAAAATTATTTTTCTAGTTTTATTTTCCTGCTCGAGAATAAAAATTTATTTTTTTTTTTTAAACGCAAAACTTGATTATTGTGAGCACGGAGATAAATTTTTCCCAATTACACTGCTGTTAACGAATGCATAAAAAACGTATCAATGAGTTGTTGTTGGTATGAATGGATAAAAGACGCTTCACAAAATTGCATTGTTTTTGCATGCAGTCGTTAGCAAATCAATGGCTCAACTTTAAAGCGAATATTAATCGAAGTGAAGCAACCACATCTCAGAAAGTATTTTCACCGACGCCAATTGTCGTTCAAACTTCAAACACAGTTTTCTAAGATACTTAATACTAACGCTCAACTTCGTTACTTGGCTGTCTTTAGAATTCGATTAATGTCTCTCCATCAAGTGAAGAATACGACTACGAGAGCCTCAAGATAAGAAAAATTTATTTATCTTTGTGCTCTCAATTACAAAGCTGTATGACGTTTTGAGTTTTAAAATAAAATAAAACTAAAACAATAATTTTTATAATCGAGAATAAAATATATAAATCATAATTTGATTTGTTCGATTGAGCAGAAACATAAAAATAAAGTAATAATTTTTATACCAGATTGGAAAAATAAAAATCTGGCAATAATTATTACCGCTGATGGAAAAATATTAAGATCACAAAATAATAATTGAATTTCGATTTTTTGTTATTGCTTATAATGATTACAGTCCCTGATTTATAGTGTGCAAGCCCAGCTCACAATCTCACACACACTAACGCCAAGACCAGCGTGGTCGTTGATAAATTTCAAAAAGTTGCAAAAAAAAGTGCCACTGAGAGTAAAAAAGTCTCATCCCATTTTTTTTTTTAAAAAAAAAGAAGATTTTTTTCATTTCACAGCAGTTTGCATACACAAAAAATATATTAATGTATTGAAAGTAAAAAAAATAAATCAATTATCCCAAGTGCTTACATATGTACATTAATAGACAACGAACAAAAGTTGTTGTACACCTCCAAAAATGAACTTCGCTTTATTTTATGATGATTCCCAAAATATTTCAGCTCTAGCGATCACCGTTCCATTTTGAAAAAAATCTCTGAAAAATCGCATTTTCTCGTGTCTGCTAGTAGATTTAAAAAAATTTGTATGCAGAACCTTAGTATTTTTCAGTATCTATCATTTGTGAACATTTAATTGTCCAAACAATTTTCCGTAAGGCTGTGGTTATGTTGGTGCTGTCTGTTCGGCGAACACATAACATTTTACTCTCGTGCTCGGACTAGGTGGTTACATTGAGTTCGTTGCAAAGTTGCTTTTTGTCAAAATGTACTCGTTTGCTTAATACTACTGTTTTGTAAAATAACTCATTGTCAACCTGAATACTCGGCGTGCTCGGTATACAATACACCGGGCATATTGTGTTCCGTGTGAGTGTAGACTCTCTTTTTGTGTTCGGTGCAATAACAATTTCATGGTGTTCGCCGAGCATACTCCCAATATAACCACAGCCCAAGCCAGTGTGGCATATTTGAAAATAGCAACAAGTTTGTAAAAATCTTATAAAACCAAAGTGTTGTAACTAAAAAGTATGTATGCAATTAGTGTTATATATATAATAAACTCATGATTTACAAACAAATCTTAAAGCCGATTTGGCTCTACGGAATTCAACTTTGGGGTTGTGCAAGTAACGCACAAACCCTGATTATCCAAAGATTCCAAAATAAGGTATTGAGATGCATAACCAATGCTCCTTGGTACGTGCGAAACTCTGATCTGCATCGTGACTTGAACATCAAAATGGTCAAAGATGAAATACAACTAGTTGCTAAATCACACGAAATGAGACTAAGAACTCACATAAATGAAGAGGCAGCCGTACTTGTAAATACGGAAAACCTGTATCGAAGATTGAAAAGATTGAAACCTTGTGATCTAACAAGATAATCCTAACACCATCTAATTGGTAAATTTAACTATATTAATTTAACTGAAAATTGCTAGATAGTTAATGAATTGAACTAGTTGCAATTGTAATCGAAAAATTTTTGGATTGTATGACTTTGGCATAAGTATTTTGTTACTTTCTATTAATTGCATTATATTTTGTAAAATTCTTATAAAATAAAAAATTCGAAATAAAAAAAAAAAAAAAAAAAAAAAAAAATTAGTGTTGCGAACTTTCAAGTTAAAGGTAATGGATTTTTTGTATAATTTCATGAGAATATCACACTTTTTGCAAAAAAAAGTCTCAAATTTGGGTATTTTCAACAAGTCGTGTCAAAGTCTCCAAGCAGTCAAAAAGGTTGCAAATTGCAATTTTAGTCTCATAACGGCCAAACTGGCCAAAACTCCAATCAGAACAAAATTTATTATTATGTAAACGAAGACGAAAATTTACTGGTAATATTGTGGAGATTTTTTTATGAAAATCATATTCCCGCCACTCGCTCACTATCACCCTCTCCTCTTTCCTGTTTTTATTTGTAAATTTCAGCGCTTCTAGCGCGCTATCTGGTGATGAAAAATTAGAATTATTTTTAGTTAAAATTTCTTATGTTATGTTGAAATAAGTCTATATTTACAAAAACCCGACAATGCTTTATATTTTTGTTTAATTAATAAATTTTTTTTAATTCAGAGCCAGGACGAAAATTTTAAATAAAAATAAGACCTTAATTTTACACACCTACAAAAGCTATATTTATTTACTATTCCTTATTAAAAACATAGTTAAAGCCGTATATCATACGCAAGTATCTCGACCGATTATCCATTCTACAAACCTAAATGCGGTTCAGCGAATGAATGGGTCTATTGAGATCCATCGTATGAAAAAATTAAACTTTAATCTTCATTTCGTTTTCTTATTATGTGATAAAAAAAAAAAACAAATCTGTGAATATCGCACATTTTACTTAAAACGTGATAAATCATCATCTTATTTTTAAATACTTTATAACTAATGCACTTTATTTTTATAATGCACGACGTATGCAAGTCTAATAATCTCGAACCAGTATTAATATTCAAAACTTCTATTTTTTTCTAATATTAATGACATTAATTACAACTACGAAATAATAATTATTAAATTAAATACCGACATGAGAATACATACCAATCAATAAAAAGTTCAAGAAATCTATTCCCACAATTTATATTCAATAAAAATCAATGCCGCCTTCCCGCTCCCCCTCCAATTACCAACAGAAACATTAATAATTCCAGCAATGCAACAGCAGCAACTCGTAATAAAATTACTAAAAATATTTTTATAAATCCCCCTCTCTTTTTCTTCTGCTTTCTACTTCTAGATCCCCGCGAGTGGACTGAGGAGCATGTAATATACTGGCTAAATTGGGCGATAAAAGAATTCTCGTTGGTCTCAATGAATCTTGAGCCGTTTATTAAAATGAAAGGACGTGATATGGTTGAATTAGGGAAAGACAAATTCTTAGCGATAACGCCACCTTTCACCGGTGATATTCTATGGGAACATTTAGATATTTTACAAAAAGGTAAGTTACTTGTAGTTACAATAACAAAACAAATAATATTAAATCAATTGAAATGAAAACAAGTATTGAAAATTTTAAGTTTTTATCTACATACAATGAATACTAATGAATTAGTGGCGCCAGCGCTCATTAAATTAATAAGTAAAGGATTTATTTAGAAAATTGATTACATTAAATTACTAAGTTTATAAATATACGTTACTTACTTTTGGTTTGATGCAAGAAAACTTTTAATGGGATTTAAGTTCCCATATGTCAATTCGACATAGTCAAGAATCTTTCATTACATCTACCTAACATTATTGATTTTAAGCATATCGATTGCCTCTGCCGCTACTGCAGTTGATGCTGCTATTCGCTCTTTCATTTTCCTCACATTGACCTGCAGCTGTAAAATTTATAATCTTTTTTAACTTAATTTTTTTTTCTTCTCTCAATATGGCCAAGTCAATAACTCACTTTGGCACTTTTCTGCGCAGCAGCAATGAAAAATAAAATATGAAAAGGCTACAAAAATAGAGCGGAAAATCTGCTTAAAAGCGGATGTCTTCGAGGTAACAAAATCACAATCAGTGCCCGTCTGTCTGTCCATTGCTGCTGCTATTACTGTGCTGCATTTACTGCCTGGGTTTTCTGGCGGTTATTGCGGCATGAATAGACAGAAAATCAGAAAATGATGAAGGTGGTGGTATTTTTTATTTCTTCCATTATAAAATTCGATTGTAAATTGGTTAGCACAATGGGGTAGGGTTAATGGTCGCGTGCCTGGTCACTGGTTGTTGTTGCTGCTGCTGCTGCTGCTGCAATGTCAGTAGCTGAAGTCTCTGTGAAAGGAACTGTTGTTGGTCAAAAGGAAGTCAACAATATTTGCAATCAATTGAAAATGTATTTATCATAAAAAGGAAAACATTATTGATAATTTATTAAATTTAAAAATATTGCTTTATATTTAGCATGTATGTACGTAACAACCAGTGGCTCTCACAACCACGAATGTGAAAGAATTCTGTTTAAGAAAACTAATTTTATTCTTTCATTTTACATAACAAAAAAAATTCAAACTTAATTTAAAATTTTTATGAATTGAATGCATAAAATAAACCTGGATTTTGTGACTTATTTAGTTCAAAATTGGCAAGAATGAATATTCGTGGTTTTGATAGCCAAACGAAAATTTGAATATAAATATAAAGCTGAGCTTTCATACTTTTTTAAAGAGGATAGCCCTCGTTTTGCTATAATACCACCTGGGATTTTTTTATGAATTTCACTTTCGAGTGAAACTGAAATCGAAACAGTGCAATTCATATTACTACAATTTCAAATCTGCTTTAAATTTAATTTGGTTTTAATCATTTATGGTCAAAATTTAAAGTTTTTTTTTGAGAACTTGGTAATCTTTCGTTTCCCTTTTTTTTTTACAAAAACTGTAAAACTTAAGAAATGTTCTACGTAGGAGATCGAAAGGAAAAATTGGACAGTCAGCAAGATTTTTCTTAAAATGATATTTTTTCATAATATCAGTGTAGCGAATCTAGACATTTTCTATGGGGTGAGGGAGAGAGGGTTTTAATTTTTTCGCCCCTTTTATTTTATGAAATCTTCAACTTAAAATAATAATGTTAGTTGGAAGAAAGTCACTGAAGTATGGAATATTGCTTAAGATAAACTGAACTAGTGGTTTTTCGCTCAATACAATCTAAGCTATTAGGAGTTTTGGGAAAGAACTTTGGGCTGGATTCAAAGTTTTGACTAGTACAAAATTATGTTTTTCGAAATTCTGCTTTTTAAGATTTTTTAAATATTTTCTTTTCTAAAATTCAGAAAAAGTGATTCACAAAATCTATCGAATAATGGAATATTTTTTGGGACACGATAAATAGCCAAATCGAAAAGTTCTAAAATATTTTTTTTTTTTTTTTTTGATTTTCAGCCAAATTTCTTTTTTCAAATTTTACAGCTCTGTTATGGCTCATTACAAATACAAACATAATGGAGATCACTGATGAGGAACCGTAGCTGGTTCCGAAACGATCGTCTGATCTGCTAGTTCTATGAACTTTTTGATATTCTTCTGGCATCATTGTTCATTCAAAGCCTAATAATTTTAATAATTATTTAATTAGCAATGTGAACTGCCAAATTTGGAAGAAATTTGCAAAATTTTTTTTCCAAATTAAAAATATTAAATAATGGAAATAATTGTTTTTTTTTAATCGGATAACGTTTATTAGTCCTAGAAGATGTTCAAAATTGAGAAGTTTCAACGACCATTTATACTTTTTATACAATTTTTGCTGAATTTCTAAAGAAGCTTTGAACATCTTTCGGCATTTTTCTGTGGAGGGCGAATCTCATGTGGCTCTGGTGAAGGCCAAAATTGATGAAAATGCAAGACTGATCCAGGAAATAATTGCTGAGAAACTGAGCTTGAAAACATTGATCGTATCGCAAATACATATTTAGGGATCATCATGGATACACGAAGAAATCAGTACGATGGGTTCCTGATGCTCAAAAAGAGGCGATGTGCGTTTTGCCTAATATTTTTTTTTTAATTTCAAAACGGAGAGTCGAACACCTTCAATAAAATGGAAACAAGTGATGAAGCTTGGTAGTGGTCGCCGTAGCCTAGTGGTTAGTGTGCTGGACTGCTACTCAGAGGTGCTCGGGTTCATCTCTCGGCACGCTCAAAAATTAAAAATAGAAAATAAAAAATTTTTCTACACGACTTCAGCTCTTGGCTGGCAATGGCAACCATCCAAGAGAAAAAAAATGTCTATGAAAAGCTTTTCACTTCGCCGTTCGGATTCGGCATAAAACTGTAGGTCCCTTCCATTCGTGTATAAATATAACTCACACAACACGAATAGATGCGAAAAGCTCGGCCTTGGACGGCAACACAAATGATGTCAATTTATTTCACCAGAGAAAAAATTGTATGTATCTTATACTGAAATCTGCAGTTTTCGAAAACTGGTTGGGAAACCAGAAAAAATATGAGCAGCGCCGCTACTTTTTGCATCACGATAACGCAGTGTGACCCGCAGAGTCCACACTGCTGAAAAAACGAACAACTTCATTGCGCTCTCAGTCATTGAAGAAATTCGTTCAATACCATATTCCTCGGACCTTACTTCTTCGGTGCAAACCTATAAAATCTGATTTTGAGGACTATTTTTCGAAGTGAATCTATCGGCTTTGAAAATATTTAAAAATTAATGCCAACTATGTCGAAAATAAAAAAACGACTAATTTTAAAGTTATAAATTTAAAATTGTTCTTGGCTGTTTCCTTGTAACCAACTAAGCGAACTTTTGTTAGTCTCTCCGTACATATAAGTATTAAATTAATTAAGACCTACATATATGGTATACAACATTCACTGCACCACAGACATTCTTACATTTCTTCAAATTTATTTCTTTGCAGATTGTGAAAAATGCGTAGACGATTCTACAAATACAAACTCATTTGAGTCGGTGGCAACAAATGGATCGATCTGTGGTTCAGATCATCAAGTAGGAAATTATTTAGGAAGTAGCAACAACAATAATAACCACAGATTAACATCTGATTATACCACCCCGCCAGCCAGTGATAAAAGCAGTTTCCATTCGCCATCAGTGCATCACAGTGGTAAGTTTATAAAAATTGTTCTATGTACATGTAGATATTCTTAAAAATACCGCAAAGAAATATTTATGAAGTCTTGCAAAAAGTCTTGGCTAAAGAAATCCCATGAAAACATTAGCAACAAACTAGCAAGTTTTGACCACAACATCCGGCGTGCGTCAAAAGTATTTGTTGAAAATTTGTTAATTTGATTATATTTTAATTTATTGAGGCACACAAATATCATTTATTAATTGATAATGTGACTTTGTTTGGATAAAACTATTAATTTGTATTTTATTTTATTAACAAAAACTCTAAATTATTTTTAATGTGATTTTTCAAATGAAACGGAAATTAATTTTAAAAACAAATGCTAAAAATGGCATTCAATTCGTGTGTCAAGTCAAGTCGAATCGAGCGAGCGAGTTCGTGTGGCAGATTGTGGGGCAATGTCAGTGTGCGTCCGATATCGATGACGATGGCGCCAACGTGGGTTTAAATGTTTACATCATTTTTAGTTTCAGTTTAGTTTTGGTAGCAGCATCTCACCAACAAATGATACAAATTATACAAATTGCTGAATCGACTTGAGAAGTTCGGCGTTGTTGTTGTTATTGTTGTGTTACCATACGGGAAACTCCAATAAGAATATTAATGATATACAAATATAAATTAATGCTATGTATGTATATAAATATATGTATCTACATTTACATACAACTGAAAAAAAAAAAAAAAAAATGCAAACGAGTGTATTTCCTCCTCTTCTTCGTCTTGAGCTGAATTGTCTGCTGTCATAGTGTTAACATGATGTAGTATAGGCAATAAATTCATTTATTAATATTCACGGTGCCGGTGCCTTAATTGAACTGGTAGCATATTCCACCGAAACAAAAACAAACACAACAAAATGAAACAAATTCAAATCAACTGTAGTAGCTGATCATCATCATTATAATCAGAAAAAAAGACGACCACATGCATATGCAGTAGCGGATCTAAAGAAGTAATAGGGGCCTGCGCTATAGCTTAAGATATAAACTGGATAGCTATATTTAGTTTAGAAAATCGATGTTATATATTGTAAATCAGCTTCTTCTTTAAATGCGATTATTGGATTTATGAGACGCATCGACAACTTCGGTTTGATACGGAAACCTGTCGGCCTGTGTTCTTGTGGGACTATCCTTGTTGTTGGATTGATTCCATTCAGTGAAATGTATCGTAAACCTACTAAACCAATTATAAAGTAAAACAAATTTCAACTTTTTTCTGCCCCCGGAATTGCGTGAGGTGTCAAAATTCTTTCCGTTGAAAACGAAAATGTACATGAAACTGTTCTATCAAGTCTGGTTGATACTTCTCTTTTCTCCTCAGCCCAAAAGTTTTTTACCTTTTTCATGTTCTTAAGGTATTCTTTACTACTATGATCAACAAGTAAACTTTAAATTTAGAACTGGGCATTCAGTCATGCTTAGGATTTAAGCTAGACAAACTTACATGTGGTTTCTCCCTATACTCGTTAACTGCAAATTCCAAATGTGTTTAACATTTTTTAAAGCTCCCTGCAACTTCTCAAACTAAATTCCCAGATCCGCTACTGTATCTCGTATTTATGCACGATATTAATGATATTCATTTTTTATGTTGATATTCTATCCTCCTTAGCTTATCCGTGGCTGTTGACATTATAATAAATTAATTGAATTTATGGTCTTTGACACATTATGATGTAAAAAAAAAAAAAAAATTTCAACAACGAAATTTGAATACAAACCATGAAACTAATGAATATCATCAAAAATTTACAGAAATACAAACAATAATCAACAACAGTTATTTGTTATTTTATTCCTCTCCTTTTTTTTTTTTTTGTTCTGCCATTCAAGTTAATCTTCATTTTTAATTTGATTTAATTTTATTATTCATATGTGCTTAAGTAACAACAGCAACAACAACAAACATAAAGTAGCAATATACATACATATGCCGCCGTCATCATCATCGTCATTGTAGTCATTATCATTATGTATATTTAGTTAGTGCTGCGTTGTGGTCATCTGCAGTCATTGCCCGCACTCATGCGCATATCGCGCTACCCCCTCTTCTTCATGATTCCCTAGTCTCGCTGTCCCTTTATCAAAAACTGTCGTCATTTTTGATCGGCAACTATGAACAGAACAGAACCGAACAGTCGAAGAGAGTGGTGGTGCACAAGTATGTACTACTATAGTTATATTTGTAGTAGGTTTATGTTAATTCGTTTTGATTGTCTTTTTGTCAGTCATTAATTTTGTTAAATTTACATTTTATTGATATTATTTGCATATTATTTCATTATGTTTTCTGCTGACGTTGAAAATATAGAGCGTGACACTGTATCCCCATACTTAACTGCATATGAATATTGTGTGATTTTTCTATATAATTTCAATTTTACTTTCGCATGACCATTCCATGTTTTTAATATCCTTAATACTTACTTACTTGTTGTTCTTTTTTTAACTTTTGTGTTAATTAATATGTGCATATTGAAAAATATAAGCCCAGGTGTTCTTAAATTCCAAATAAAATGCAATGCAAAAACGTTTCTCTTGTAACTGCTAAGTAGTTATGTAAATCATTTGCATTTATCACTATCACTTTTGTGATAGATACAATTTAAGATTCCTTCATACTTATTGTCAAATATGTAATTATGCTGAAACACGCAGTAAAATATTTAATTTATTTATATTTGTAAGGCTATAAATTAAAAAAAAAAAAATAGATAAACTTTCGCGCTGCTTTAACATTTTACTATTGCATTAGAGAAAATTTCAGTTGATCTTAATTTTGATAATTTCTATCAGAAACAGTTATCTTTGGCGCCATAAAGTTTTCTTTCAACGAAAAATTTACTAAGAGAACCAAAGGTGGCTAAATTTAATTAAATGAAAACCAGTAACGAAATTCAGCTTACAATTCAGACCAAAAACTGACTAAAATTCAGGCCATTCATCAGATTTAAAAACAGTTCAAAAGCCTTAGGTTAGGTTAGGTTGGAGTGGTTGTCGAGAGACACACTTAGGCCCATTGTGATACCACATAGTTGGACCTACAGTTTAACGCCGATTCCGAACGGCGGTGTGGCAATTTTTTTATCGGCTTGGTGGTTTTGCCATTACCAACCAATGTGAGTACTTGTACACTTTCTTATAATTCTCATACGTCATTCAAAAGCCTTGCTTGCACTATATTATTACGGGAATCTTGCACTATTTTTGATTTTTTGACAGTAGATCCCATAGCTTTCAAGACAGCTTGGCTATCCACTCAGATTACAGTTTCCTTAAGGAAGGTGTTTTATATGTATTCCGCTGTCTTCATGATGACAAAAATCTCTGATTGGAATATGTTACACTAATCCGGTAGTCTATATGACCATCGGATTTGTTGCGTCTCACAAAAAATTTTCGCACCAGTTCCTATTCTGTCTTTGAGCCATCGGTATTCAACCTCAGGCTGTAGCAAGTTGTTTCTCGAGGATAGTCGAACGGAATTTTCCAGTTATAATCACTGTGATTTATCAGGTAGTCAGGTAGTCAGTTGCCTTACCTTATACTGGAGTGTCCGCAGTTGGCTGACGCTAACTGATTAGACTCTCTTAAACTGAGAATAGTTTTTGCTGCATTAGCCTTTACAAACATGTCCAGAGCGCAAGGTGTAGAATCATCTCTAGGGCTATTTGTGGAGCGTTTCTTACAGCTCTTGTAATGTCCAGAATGACGAATCTTTGCACCTTCTCTAGTTTACATCGGTTGCTCTTTTTGGCCATTAGCGGTGGCCTCACTAGAGAACCGTAAGTGATGATTGACCTGATTATCGCCATATACATCCAGTGGATTATATATGATTTTAAACTCCTTCTCTTCCCGAAGGTCCTCTTGCAAGCATATAGGGCATTAAGCCCTTTTCTCAATTTTTTTCTGTGTTCCACTTCCACGAGAATTTTAAGTTCAGAATTATGCCTAAATATTTGGCCTCTTTTCATAGGTTCAGAGTAAACTCTTCCATTTTAGGAAGTGTGATCTGCTGAATCTTTGTTTTCTTGGTAAACAAGACTAGTTCGGTCCTTGCAGGATTAACTTCTAGACCATTGCGTCTTGGTCACGATGAAAGATTACCTAAGGCGGATTCCATCAGTTCACTGATCGTTGGTAAGTATTTACCTTGAATCATAATGACAATATCGTCCGCATAGGCAACTATCCTAGTACGTCTACTTTGAAAAACTTTAAGAATTTTTTTAACTATTAATAGCCATAGAAGAGGGGATGGTACCCCACCTTGAGGTGTCTCCCTTGTGGCTCTCCTTCGGATGGAGGTTGGTCCCATCGTTGAATTGATCACCCTGCCATCCAGCCTGACTTCAACTCAGTTGACTATAAACCATTCTACCTCGTGTGCGCGAAGTGCCTCGAATATGGCCTCTGTGGTGTCGAATTAAACGAATCAGACGAGCACTACATAGCATATGTTGGTTTGAAAAAATATATACATTTTCGAACATGTTGTACAACCAGGTAAAAACATTGAAATTGCAAAGTTGCAATCCTAGAGACACAACGTTTAACACGAAGAAAGTAATCGGATTCTTGATTCCACGTATCTAGGTACGAAATCTGCTTATATCTTTTGAAATAAATTTAAAACATTACAAGGACAACATTTTCAATGCAAAATGGGAAACTTTAAGAGATACCGTGAATTAAAATTTATCTAATGTATTAAGTTTGAATTGAAAATTTAGCTTGAATGTGGGTTTATACGAATAGCATAACGTTTAATTATAAAATAAATCAAAACGCACACTTAATTAATTAAACCAACTTCTGCTTTAATGTAGTTTGAAACAAAAAATGCTTCACAGTTCTAATAAAAACAAATTGTAATTAATTATACGCAAAACAAAAAACTCAAAAAACCAAATAAATAAAAATAACTAAAAAAAAAGAATTAAGTTTATGTGTTGCAAAACTAAACAGAAAAAAAACGGCGTGTCATGAACAATTCTTCTATTGTTGTTTTTGTTGCTGTTTTCCACTTTTAATTCTTGTATGTTGATTTTTGTTTCTTCTTATTTCAACGTCATCCAAGCGCAAAAAGTCGAAAAATGGATTTCGTCATCTTCTTTTCTTCTATGGGGGTAAAAACTAAAAGTAACTCTGAAAAAATATACAAACATACATACGTACGTAAGTCTATCTATGTGTGTGTGTGTACTTATTCATTTGAAGTATTTAAATTGCATAATTTAAAGAACAAAAATCTAAAAACTGAAAACCGAGTTTCAGTTCAAAGCATTTTGTTGTATGTATAGCAACCCGTAGCTTTGTGGCAAGCAGCGATGAAACTTACAGCAACAACAACGACAACATCAGCAGCGATTCGCATTTAATGAAATAGAATGTTTTTTTTATCGCTCATACTTATTACTACTACTCGACTTATATTGTATCTGCCATTACATACACATCCATACATACATATACATGCATGTATGTATGTATGTTTGTATTATTATTACTCATCACCTTTTTGTACATCCATCGTCAGTCAGTCCAGGGTCTTATGATTTGGTTGAAAGCGTAACTAGGCTAGTATATCTAAGATATTTGCACGCAAAAATCAAAAACAACAATAACAGCAACATCATAAAATTAATATGAATTTTATTATTATTTTTTTTTTTTTTTTGTGAATAGATTTGCAATAATGATGAGCTAAAAGAAAAATCAACACTAACACTGAAATTTATATGTAGTTATGTATTTATTTTAGTTTAATTCTATGTGTAGAATTGATGAAGCTTTTAACGTGCACTACTCCTCAAATACTTAATTACTACTTGGTACTACAGAAAGAAAAAATCTTTATCTCTCCATTTCAAAACTTAGTTAGCATTAATGTTTTTATTTTAAAGTTCATGTACCTTTCATTGTGATTTTTATTGAGAACTTTGAATCATTCAACTAAATTCAATAGAACATTAAGCAAAGTTTTTTTTTTCATGCATTTATGTAGTTTTCCTACAGTTATGAGAAAAATAATATTACTTTAGGCACTTACTGCCTACAAGTGAAAAAACACAGTCCATCTACACTAAAAAAAAAACATAATATTACTACCTCTCTTCCTCAACCACATATCGCTCATTTACTAAAAGACTGTCATAACTCAAAAAACGCGATTTTGCAGAAAACGCGATTTTGCAGAAAACGCGATTAAAGTTTTCAATTGACTCCCACTTTGCAGAAAAAAGTAGAAATCTTATAATTCTCACGCGCAGAGTATACAAGATATTAATATGAAATTTTTACTCAATACGAAGCGGGATATAATGAATTAAATTTCTTTCAATTTTTTGAACTCAACAATTGAATTTTTTCTGCAGTTTCTTGGTTTGGAAAAAACGATTTTTTTTTAAAATGTCTTATTTGAAAGTATTATATTTCGAAAGCATTTTCTGAAAATTTCAGAGAGAAACTCCTAGTGCTGTCGAAGATTTAGGGGACTATAACGGCGAAAGTCAATATATTTTATATGTTAAAAACGAGAGGCCAAAACTTTGGACGCGTTTTTCTGAAAATAAGAATTTTGCCATTGTCGTGCACGATAACCAAAAAAATGTTTTCCTCAATTTGTAACATTGTTTTCACGAAAAAATATATATTTTTGAGACAACTCATTTTGGCGGTCCTCCATTTTGTGAATTGTTGGTAAAATAAAATAATCGTAGTTGGTCTTAATGACGATTTTCAAAACGTCCTCAATGAAGTTGCAAAAAAACCTGTATACAAATTTTTTTTTAAAATTATTACAGAATTTTTCTTGTATTTGAAGTTTTCAAAAAATTTCGCAGTCAGAAAGTACATTTTGAATCCAATATTATTTTATACGAAAAATGTTACATGTTGTCCCTAACCTCAAAAAATAAAAAATCCCAAAAAACAGTTTTTCGTATCTCACATTCACCCAAGTCATCAGAAAACTTCCCATGGCTGTAACATATTTTTAGCATTACCCAGAAACAACGACGTGAACGTAGTAGGTCTCTGTTTCCTTTGCGGTACTTAGATAGAGTGAAAAAAATTAAAAATGAAGAAAATTTTGTAAAGTAAATGGAAATAACATGACAATACCTTCACTAAAAAGTATTGAAAGAAACAACCACTTCTTTTCTATATACATAATTGTTGCTATTCTGAAACTTTATTATTTTTTAGTTTCGAAATATTTGCAAAAAAATTTATGCAGCGGGATCTTCCAATCATTTAAAACCCGATATAAATTGATGAATCTGTCTGTGGGTCGTACGTAGTAACAAATACTGCATTACAAGGTACTGAGCGAAATATCCACCGTTAAGCTTTAGCTTCGAAAACTTTTTTATACTACCGAAACAGTGCAAAATACTTAAAAGTGAATTTCAATTGTTTTCGTTTTCAAATCTTTAGTTATGTTGATGAATTTTTATTTGCTCGCTACTGTAGAGTATCTATCTATGGATACATATGCCATCTTTGCTATTGTGCTTTTAATTTAGTTCAACTATTTTAGATTTTTTGCTCTTTTTGCAATTTCATTTTTTGTTCAAATAGTTTGTTTTTTTTTTTCTTCTTTTTTTATTTGGATTTAAATGGAATGCATGATGCGTAAAATGTTTGTCCAAGCTTGACGAATTATTGTTGAGTACATGTTTGTGTATTGTCAAGTCTCGTCGCTTCTATGTTATACTACAAACAGGCATTCATACATATAATTCTGCGTTCCATTCACAATAGCAATATTTCGTGTGGGCTTAGTTTGAAAATGATGACACTTCTTCCAAGTTATTCTTTTTCTAATGCACATTTTTTAAGTTTCGTTTACTCTTTTTTATCCAAAAGGTTTTGATAGTATTTTGATTGCGTGATTCTTATATTTTACTGCGACTCATAAAGAGAATAATTTACTTTTGAGTGTAATATGTATGTAACCGTTTACCTAGGTATGTATGTGTGTAAGTATGTGTGCTACTTTAGAAATTATGTCATATTTGTCTTTAGTATTCGCAAGATTATGATGACTTTTGTTACAGATTGTTGATTTTGAAAATGACAATAGAGTTTTTTTTAAGGTCAATTCACTTTTTAATGCAATTAAGCGTTTTGAACTTTTTAATAAGTGTATTATGAAATTGTACTAAATTTAATCACTTTTGTTTATTATATTTGAGCTATTCGAATTTGGAAACTCTTTTTTGAATACCTCACACACCCAGTGTACGAGGCATATTAATTTTGAATAGGAAACGATTGTTTGTAGCGACCAAAATTACGATGGCTGCTAAATAAAAAAATAAAAATTCAAAGTGACTCTGAACAAAAAATTGCTTCCCTATAAAATGGTTATTAAATCAATCGAGAGGTCCGACCTCCACCTATGAAGAACTCCGTCGCCATAAAACGTGGAAAAAATTATGCAATCGAAAAACCTCAGTGCCATTACAGGGGCTCATGGTAAGTGTACAATAGATATCAATGTCCACAAAAACCTCGAAAGACCCATGGATGCTGAGGAAATATGCAAAATTTTTGAAAAATATGTTGAAAAGCTGAAGACCCAACCAAATAGTTTGGTAAAAAAAGAAACTAATTGCAGAGCCAATACCGCAAGCGGTTAAAAGTAAAGGTGTAAAAACCAGATCATTGTCGTCGTGGTCCGTACTCCGTGGTCCGTGGTAGAAAAAGCTGGCAATGACAAACTTCCAAAAGTAAAAAATTACGTAAAAGCTTTTCACCATTCGGATCCGGAATAAAACTAGTTTATTTTCATTCGTGTACAAATACAACTCACACAACATGAATAGATGCAGAAATCACGGTCTGTTCCCTCCATAGGATGTTATGTCACAAAAAACTTTACATATTGAAATATATTTTTTATTTTTCCGATCTGATATAAAGATCGTTGTTTGATTATATTTTTGCTCAACCGAAATAAATAATTCCCGATTTTTATTTATTTTTCTTAAGAATAAAAATTATTGTTTGAGTTTAATTTTTTTGGCTCATTACTAAAGATTATTTCTGAGTTTTATTTTTTTTTTCGAAACGATAAACTCAAAACGTCATACAGCTTTGTCGTGTGAGACGGAGAAAAATTTTACCCAGTTACTCTGTCCTTTACGAATGAAAAATGTAGGAACCAAAACCGTATCAATGAGTTATTGTTGGTATAGCTTTACAAAATTGTATTGTTTTCAACGGAACAGCCATTTTCGGCACTTAACCCTTTCGTGACCATGGTGAGACCGGTGTCACAAGAATAATTTTTGCGATTTTCCTTAATTTCAATAAAAAATTTACAAACTTTTTTTTTTTTTTTGTTAATTTAGTGATTGATTCACTATTTTTACAAAATTTGTTGAAATACGTTTAATATGTTGTGGAAAAACTATTTACGCAAACATGATTTCCCATTTTTTTGAATTATTGTCTACTTTCTTGGAAAAATAAGTTTTGCTATGGGTCGCCGTTGACCCTAAGATTATCAATAAAATCTTTATGAAAATGTGAATCTGGACTCGGTTTTGCTTTATCTGTTCTAGTTTCCTTACAATCGAAAAAGGGTTAAGTAAAAAATTAATGCTGAGTTACTTTGTCTATCTTTAAAAAAATATCTAATTAAAATGTATAGAAAAAGTTTGTAAAAAAATCCCATTAAGGGTCACAGGGTCACCGGGGACCCATGAAAGAAACGCAAAATGTCTGCTTTGACCAAAAAATTTAACAAGAAATTGGGGTCAGACAACACAAATCCGGATTCGATTTTGCGCTGTCTCCTCTGGTTTTTTTACGGTCCCGAAAAGGTTAAACTGATTTTTAGAAAAAATTTTATTTTTCAAAAGGGAATTAATATTTATAATAAATATCTAATGGCTATATAGACGGGAGCGTAATAGAAAAAAATTATCACTGTGCTCACAACAACAAAGATATATCACGTTTTGAGTTTTTAATTTCGAAAAAGAAAAAATTAAACTCAATCATTTTTTTTATTCTTCAATTTTTTCGATTGAGCAAAAACATAAAAATCAAACAATAATGTTTATGACAGATGGAAAAAATAAAAGTTAGGCAAGAATTAAAATCACAAAATAATTATTGAATTTCGATTTTTTAATATTACTTATAATGTTCGCAGTCCCTTGTATATTGTACTGCGACCACTAGGTCTATTGTACCCCCAATAGAAGCGTAATCAAAAGCATTCAGATTTATCAATCTCGCTAAGAAATCTCAGTAAGGGTTTTGGCTCTAAGGTAATGATGTCCAAACTATCTGACCCGTAGTGTCACAGTTATATTTCCCTCCTATAAGTGAGAGCCTCTTACTGCAGGAATAAATTTTCACCCCAATTAATTTTTTCAGTAGCTTCTTGTTCAGTGTGAAATCAGACTACTTAAATCTACGAGTAACCCTTCTACCCAACCAATACTATGTACTTAAAAGAAACGTATGTTTTCATTATCTATTTTTTAAGGTTTTTAGAACTTTTGCTGTTTTGTGAATATATGTAGAAAGATCCAATAAATAAATAAACGTAGAATTCGTTTCGTCAGAAGACTTACTCAGAGAGAAAATATCCCAAACTTTCAATTGACCAATCATAGTCGTTAGTCTCTATTAAAATGCTCTCAATATTCTCATTAAAAACAAAAACAACTCAAATGAATTTTACACATTAAAAATCTTACAAAGTTTAAAAAACTTTAATGAAATCTTTTCATATTAACTAAATTTTATTAAATTTTTCTGTTTTCATTATCTGAACATCTAATCTCTTTTCCACCTCCTCCCACAAATTAAAACCTCCAAAGTAAATGACACAAAATGGCTCGCCTTCAAATTAATGTTGCTCTTAATTCTTAAAGTTTTACAAAGCAAAACAAAAAAAAATCTTAACCCTCATAACTGGAAAATTTATGCTTATTGCAAATTTGTTAAGGTCATAAAAATGTATTTATTTATTTATTTTTTTTTACTTTTATTATTTTCATTGTTTTTCACTCCAACGCCAACGACGACGACGCGGACTCGGTTTGTAGTTGTATACCATATTATTATGGCATTTAGCAGAATTTAATGTTGATTCACCTCAATGTAGAATGGAATTAATCATTCACACCAAACGAATCCGAATCTGCCACTACCACTACAACTTCTACTAATCGTATACAAACACAGAAATAACGTCAATGGTTTGAAAGAACCAGCGAAAACGCTCATCCATCTAACTAACAAACCAACCATCCAAATATTCATCCACCCGCCGATCGCTTACTAGTTGCTCGCTCGGTAGCGTTGAGTTGTTGGCGCTCGTTTGGCTCATTTAAAGACGCTTTAGTCCAACACTCAACACAGAGCCTTCAAAGTAACCGAACTAACCGAAAAAAAATCACGCTGTAACTAATTAACATACAAATTTCGCATCGGTCGGCTGGTCATCGCGGCAGCAACAATCTAAAGCACTAACGCGCTATTGCCGATGCCCAACTCAAAGCCGCCAACAGTCGACATAAATACAATTCGTACGCATACGGCCAGAGAGTCGAGTCAGTCAGTCAGGTCGAGAAACCCTCAGTTTTCAGAATCTTCATATGAAAATCTGTTAAAAAACGAAAACAGAAAAAATAATGTTAAATGCGACGAGGCTTCAGTTATGTTTTAACTAAAAATAGTGGCGTAATTTCATTGTTTTTTATTATTTTTTATTTTACTTTTTGTTTATTTCATTTTAATTTATTACCATATTCAGCTGATTCTGACGCGAGCTATGTTCACATACATACATGCACATATGGATACATATAAATATAAGTATATACATATACTCGTATATATACTTTGTGCATTTTCTCTACTGATTCTGATAAATCGTAAACTCTAATGAAAATTCCCCCACTTACTACTTTTTTCTCTGTTTTCATTTTAGCAATTTTGTGTATTTCTGTGTATTTTTTCGTTTTGTTTCTTTTTTTGACGCGCGACTGTAAATTAAAAAATGTACAAATTCAAATTTAAATATGTACGAGAGCGTACAAATTCAGCGTTGCAATAAGCGCGCGTTGCCGCTGCGATAGCAGTCAGATATAAAAATTCTATATATTAACATATCCAGGTACATATATAAAATTTACGCCATAGAAAATCGTTACGGTTGAGTTCATTTAAAACAAAGAACACTAAAGAACTACAACAAAAACATCAACGATTTACAAAAATACAAACACAAAAAAAAGAAAAAATCAAAAACACAAAAATTATAATAATAATAATAAAAAATAAAATAACATTTTTTAACAATATATATACATATGTATGTGTGTATATACAAGCATATATATCTATATGTATAAAGTATATAAAATAACAATTCAATATAGAAGGTGTTTCATATAAATATTTCTTGTGTATACGTCGGTGGAGAAACGTAAAACTTTTACTTCCATTAATTTCAATTCTTAAATATAAAATTGCAAAGCAAACTTATGTAGGTTTTATGCATCGCAGCGCCAAATCCCTCCAGGTAATGGTAAACTTCAGTTTCGTCATAATTATTTAAATCCTTTCCACTTACATAGAACTATGATTCACTTATTAAATCTAATGAATGGGGAAAAATCTTAGCCCAAAACATGGATCAAAAATCGGTTAGGTTTCATCATACAAAAAGGGTGATTTTATTGTTGTTTGTGTTTTTCAGTGTAGAATTTTTGACAGTTCCCTTGTGATTCGTGGCATATGTTAAAGTCAAACATGCTCTGTTAGTATTGCCACTTCATCATGGAAAAATTTACACCCGAAAAACGCTTATTATCAAAATACGTGCTCTGTGAAAATCATTTTTCATGTAATTCCACCATTTTATGATCGTCATAATCGTCCTACTGAGCAAGCAATTCAATCCCTAGTCGCCTGTATTGATGAAGACTATGATTGCTTTAAAGACGACGATGGCCACAACGTTACCGCCAACGGCGCCCACTATCGTTCGATGATTTCGAGTTTTTTTTTGCCCAAAATGCACAAGCTGAATCTGGTCGACATGTAGTTTCAACAAGACGGCGCTACATGCCACATAGCAAGTGAAACAAAGAATTCACAATAAGTTCTTTGATTCACTTGAGTTATGCTAAGATTTTTCTTTTAATTTTAAAGGGTTAATCTAGCCGTAATCTAGCCAAACACTAGCCTTAACCGTCAAATTAATGAAAGCGGTTTTGGGTTTTTTTTTATACAAAGCAATGCTCATGTGTACCACAAATCCATGAAATCCGTGAAATTGTATGACAAAAAAATTATAATAACAAATATTAAATTAACTGAGGAACAGAGAGCAAATTTAACGTCAAGTTCAACTTTCTAGGGAAGAAATTGAAAAGAAATGGCTCATAAGAAAGTCTAGTCGTGAATTTGCATGGCATATAAACAGATCACATGTAGGCATGGCAAACGTTATAAAATGGGGTCTCTATATGTCAAATTAAAGCGGCTCGAACATCTGTAAACATAATTACACTTAAAAAACGGGAAACAGTCAAAGCTGCAAGCTTTAAAAAAATTATTGCATACAAAATTCGACGGGATTTGAGTTGTCATACGTACGAGTATTAGCCTGATTTTCCATAATTCCAAGAAACAGGGTTAGCCTCCGCCAAAACGCAACAAACAAAAAAATGTTTTGCATATGCAACATCACATTTGTAATGAACTGATCAAAAGCTTTATTTTAAACTAAAAACGTTTACATAAGATGTAGAGCTGTAAAAGAATGCAATCAATTGAGGGTATAAGTTATAAATGAATAATAATTTTTGATAGCAGTTATTGAATAACATATTCGACTCCAGAATAAAAAATGCAGTTAGAACTCTTTTTTTCGAGTCGCCGATTGGTTCATTTAGAAAAGTCTTTTTTGGAGTCAAGGGATTGCAATCTTTGTTTGAAATCATGGGAATGTAAATCTTATGACGCCAAAATCATGACTGCTTAAAATCGCTTGAAGTCACTTAAATACACTTGAAGTCACATGCAGTCACCTGGAGTCAATTGGAATTTGAAAGAGTCACTCGGAGTCAATTGGGGATTTGAAGTCAATTGAAGTCACTTGGAGTTAATTGGAATTTGAAGTTATTGATACATTTAATCAAAACCAATCGTCTAAGCAATGCCACAATAATTTATTGGACAGCGCAAGATTATTTTCACCAGATCGAAAATAGCCCTATTCATTACATATAATAGAATTCAAACTGTGCCTTCTCTCATAAACGGATGCTTAATAAATACTCAGGTCTAAACATGCTGAAAGCATTGAAAAATTTGAAGTATTTATCAGGGTTGCACTAATTAGTATAATTCCAAGTACAGAAACTTTAAAACACTAAAAAATAAAAATTTTCTAGTGTTATATTATGTAAATTTTTACAATCTCGCAAAAATTTTTCTTCTTTTTCTATACAAATTTTATAAATCAAACTTAATTTTTAAAAAGGTTTTACTTTCTTAAATTAAAAATTTTGTATCACACATATATATTTTTACGTTTGAGAGACGTTTAAATTGAGCCTTGTGACTCGTAGAATGAGTAAGTTTTCTTTTATAAGGTTAGGATAAAATCTATTCTTGCATATGAAATAGAAATGACTTTCAAAAAACTAAGGTTTCTTACTACTTAATCGAATGGTAACATGTGTAATGTGTATTTTAGTTAGAATTTAAAATATAAATTCTTTGCAATAATCCAATAATCATTAAATTAAATGAAAAAAATATATATGGACTAGAAGTGCCCACATTTTTCACGGGAAACAAGTTACAGTTTCCTTTGCACCTAAATAAAACCCAAGCATATAAATGTGGGGTCATTCGGGCCGCCACAAATAGCTCCTTATAACGCTTGATAAATATGAAATCTCTTTGTTGTATGAAATATCATCATCGCTCATAGATTCAAAAATTCTTCCAAACATTATACACACACGGCTTATATACAATAGTCTTTATCTGCAAAAACACATTTTTTTCAGGAGATCGAAAACGCAATGTCATATAATTATAAAAGAATTAAGCAGCATATCTTCTTTAATATTAATTTTATATGTCTATATTCGTTTGGTTTTCGAGATATTCGCATTTAAGGTTAGGTTAGGTTAGATTTCCACGGTTCATTGTGAGTCACTTGGCTTTGTGTTTTTTGGGAACACTACTACGAACCTAAATTCACATGAAAACAAACTGAAACTAGTTTGTACTCTTAATAGATTTTAGCAAATCCGGTATCTTTATCCCGAATATGCCTGCCAAGTTGTCAAAGAACCTTATCCCACTGCGCAGAGACGTCGTTTTTGCAGTACATGACACCCACAGAATAGATATTGGATATATTTAACCACCACTTGGTCATTACACCGTCAGCAGCATTCGTTGAACTCGAGTTGTCATTTGGCTTTGTCAAGGGGCTCTTTGATCTCTTCTTCATGGACATATTTTTATAAAACACAACTCCGAAGTGAGATTATTTAGAGTAGATTCGAAAATTCCAAATTTTAAAGAAAGAGATTTCCTTTCTATGTCCGACTCTCGAAAATCAAAGAAAACTTAAAGTTTTTGGGCACCTCTAATATGCACATATCTTTCCTCCGTTTGGGGATATCCTGTTTACAAGTCTGATTTTTATTCACAAACATGTTATTGAAGAATTAAATTACAGTTTTTTACAATGCGAGTACATACATATATAGCTGTATATGGGTTAATGTGGCAGCGTGTCGCCCTTGAACTCATCAAAGCCCCGTTTTTCTACATAAAATCTCGCATTATTTTTGGGATTATTTGAGATTTTTATAATAACATTATTCAACATACGTCGATATGTTTTTTCTCTATTTGCTTGACGACACGTGCCACTAGTGCAAAGTATACAGTTTAACTTTTCGTTACCTTTTTTACACAAGCTTCTAAATTTTTGTCACAAAACAAAATTATAAAAATTTTCAATATCAAAATACTTTTATATATACCTTCATAATTTGCTTATTTATTAATAATATGTAAATAAATAACCTCTAGCAAAAACATACTAACAAACAGTTTTAATACGAAATGTACATGAAATTCTAAGAATTTTAACTTGCAAAATTTTAGCCATAACAAAAACTTTTTTTTTTAATTTATATCGTGTATCTTTATTTATGTATTTTTGTACTTATTTTGCGAGAATGAGTTACATAAATAAATAATAAAAGTACAATACGGAAAAATTATATTTATTCCACACAGTTGGTTGACGTGTGGTTAAACTAAAATTTTTGGTGTTTCTGCTAGTTTTTAACATTGAAACTTAAGTCGTAAAAGTAAATTAAGGTAAATCAAAGATTTAAGAGAAAAAGAATCATTGAATTTCTGAGCCATTTTTCTTTATATTTTGAGTTTCGATTCGGTAATTGCCAACATGATAAACTGAATTGAGAGATACTAAGTTACTGCCTGGAGTTCGAATTCGAAACGTCTTATAATCAGAAGCAGAAGATGGCTTAGATACACTAAAGTTTAGATCTGAGATTACAAATTGAAAACAGAAAATGATGTTGGTAAATTAAAGATACTTTTACACACACACATACACGCATATATTCGCACTTGTTTGTGCGTGTTTTTCTGAATGTATTCAAACACTTTTAAAGAACCTGTGCGATTGCTTTGGACGCCGCCTTAAATACATACGAGCATATACGACGAGTTGGCCATATACAAAAGAACACACTACATTCACACATCCGGTCAAAGAACTGAATGAACTGAAACTTTTGATTTGGAAGCGGTACTTGTACTAAAATACCTATGTGTAGATTTTTTCACTTCATCACTTTTCGTGTAAAAAAAATAAGTTACGAAAGACAAAAAAAAAACGACAATGTTGGCCGGATGTGAAGTTTTTTTTTATGATTTTTTTCTCTTTGCCCATTCATAATTATCAAAAACTAATATGCTCATATGTGAGCTTTAATACCTACAAAGGTACACAAGTATACAGAAATGTTCATATGTATGTAAATAAAGTTTAAGACTACATACTTATACCGTAAAGCTGGAATTGTGTATACAATTTATTTTTAGGTCTTTGTACGAAAATTTCATAATGGATACGCAAAAATCGAAAAGACATAAATTAATTATAGCCAACAGAAAAATATTTGTTTAAAGCTTATAAGCCACATGCAAAGATCATAGATGAAAAAATCATTGATGACGTCGGAAATTAGTGAGTGGGACAAAAAGTCAATAGTTCTCCAAATCTGACTTTAAATATTTCCACTACATTTTCGAAAAAGTGGCTTTATGTACTCAGGCCTCCATGGTTCATTCCTCCTCGGTTCGTTACAATTGCAAACGGGGACGGCTATGCTAATTAATATTCGCCAATATGTCAATGGCTACTCGTTTTGGTTTTGTTTGGTGGTCACCGAGACGAGGTGGCTATATGTTGATCGGTTACGCAGGGCACTCGGGTCTGGTACTCGGCATGATCACAAATTTTTACTCTGGCTATATTCTTTAAACTAGGAAACTAATTTGTAGATATCTACTAACATTTTTTTAAAGTGCATTCATTATATTTATACTTATACCTGGTACATTAAAACATAACGGCGATTGGCATGCGAATGTTTTCAACCTTTTTTATTTAACAAAGTTTAAAAACAAAATTATATTTTAATTTATTTAATTAACTCATTATAATTTTCAAATGTCTTTTCCATGTGTTTCTGTCTGATGTAATTTTCTCATAGATATGCAGATAATTTTCATTATTATTTTTTCTATAAGGGAATTTAATTTTTTCATCATTCTCATGTAAATGTAAATGTTTTTTTTTTTTTCGTTCAATAAAATTGCCTTAGGTCGCTAGAGTAAACTTTTTTTCAAAATGTTGACAGCAAAAAATTTCATTGTTTCTCCTTGTTTTTTTGTTTTTGTCTTTTTGTCCTGCGAATATGTCTACCTCGTCTACATTTCATTTTTTTTCCTTTTCTAATGGTCAATTACAGAATCAATACACGCTAATTGGGTTTTAATAATTTGACAATGCAGTAGCAATATTTATGGCAAAGCTTTGAGATATTTTCTTTTCGTTTTTTTTTTTATAAATTTTTATATTATTTTACCACATGCATCAGCTCTCTCTCATACTTACGGAGATATCAGCATTTTACCTTTTATCCAAAGTAATTGCATTGGCTGACTTCATTAGATTTTGTATCTATTGGAATTGAAAAATTGATGCCACGGATTCAACAACAAAAATTATTAGCTGCAATATTGCCAAGCTCCATGTAAACAGAGCGAATGCCTCACCCTCATCGTCCTTCTATATGTATACCAACCAACCAACCAACCAACCAACAGTCAATTCCACCAACTTCACAGCAACAGCGTCAGCATCTTTATTAGGTTATGTTTGTGTAATCATAAGTTTTTTTTTTTTACTTTTCTTTCGAATGGCAAATATTTTGCATTTTGTTGTTGCGGAAAAGGCAAGACAAGTCAGCAGGAAAGGAAAAAGAGGAGTAGTGTGAGAGTTTGTTTCTATTTGGCTGTCAGTGTTTTTAATTTCCGTCTATATTTCCGATTTCTATATGTTGCTTTGCTATTTCTTCTATTTTGCTGAAAATTATTGGTAAATGTAATTTGCGCAACGTAAATTGCACTTTTATCTTTTGGGGTTAACCAAAAAGAATTTTATTTTTTAGAATTTAATTTCATATTCAATGCAGCCAGGAATTTCTGTGATGGCGCCCACAATTTTAATTGCAGTTTTGTGAGGAGTTAATTGAATTGTGTGAAATATGATTTTAGTTGTGCGCTAAAATAATGGAGATTTTTGAAATGCGATGCAATTAAAATATGCACAAACTTTTCGGAATTAGTTGAAAGGAATTTTTATAAATTTATTGTTACATTGGCGTCTCGGTGGTCTTAGGATCTAAGGGATCCTGGGTTCAATTGCTGGCAAGGACATTTTCCACTTTAAATAAAAATAATTTATCATATTATTTATAATTTTTAACTATGTACCATTAACAGCGACAAATAGTTAGGTCTATCTTATTAACAAAAACTCCTGACATTAGATAGCGCCGACTGCCACAAAATAGCAGTAACGACATGGACAAGTGAAAGTTGTCAAGAGTAGTTTGCGATGGGCTAATCATCTACTCTAGCGGTAATTGATAGATTAATTAATACCTGGTTTCAGTCCTATACTCTCTAGATGAGTTAAAGGCAAAAAAAACAGATCCTCAACTTAATGTCACTTTGCCATTTTATAAGTTTATCAATAACAATGAATAGCCATCTTCGAGAGATGACGTTTGGATCTACTGACTATCTACAATCTCAGTACCTTGGAGCAGTGAAACAGTTTTCGGAGAATGAAGCTCCCCTTAATAATACAGTCCTACGAGATTTATGTTCTTAAAAATTTATATGGGTCTTATGTAATTTTATGCCCTTTTATTATGGCACTGTATTTGTTATATTGGGTTAAGATTTTTCGAAATCCTGTCCTGACGTGATAAACTCGGATTCAGCTCAAAAAATTACATAGGAAATAAATCCTTGTTCTAAAATCTTGTAGGCATGTGTTATGAATGAGCACTAGAAAATATTTTTTTAAGGTCAAAATTTGGTTTTTGCGTAATAGCATGAGGAAAGTAATCATAAATAAGAAAACTAAACTTTTGTTGTGTCAAATGTCTTGAAGGGTAATGGGGGAAAAGGAGTTGGGTGATTGCCACCCAGCTCTCACTAGACATTTACAATGATATTTGCCGATAGTTTGGGCTTTGAAATCGGACCATTATTTACTTAAAATCTACCCACAAAAACTGTCGCACTTTGTTTTTCAATCATTTAAACAATTTTAAAAGTTTTGTTTTTTACAATTGGATCACAAGTTTCTAAGATTTTTTTTGTATTCCAGACGATATTTAAAGCATATTTTATTAATTTCCCAAATATTATACTGAGCTGTTTTTACGCCAAAGTGGGCCAAGAATAGTAGTAGTAGAACTCGCTTCACATTCATACCGCATCTTCGATCCTGTTTTCTTTCATAAAAATATATATACGAGTAAGTTTATCGTTCAAAATATAAAAGCTGCGATTGTATTGTATTGTTAGAGTGGTTATTATTAATTGTACCAAGACTTGTAAAAATCTATTGTACGCCCGTTTTCTCTATCTAGTATATTCTACTTAGAGTACCTCATCCTGTCCAGTCTTCCTCAGGAACTTGTTTACAGCGCCGGATCAATGGATGCCAGTTCAGAGCAGTGCACTTGGTACATGCTCAGACATTTCATTCTTTAGTGAGGCAGTGCTCCACAATGAGCTCAAATATGTTCTGATGATTCCTTTTCCTCATTACAGAACCTACATATTGACCTTCTCTCTATACCTATTTTACAGAGGTATTCTTTCAGCCCACCAGTGCCCAGTCAGAATGCCAGTTAATGTGAGCAACCTATTTTTGTTAAAACTAATACAGAATGCATATCTGCTTTTATTACATTTACCTACATGGGATTTTCTTAGTTCCGAAAGATTGGTGAATAGTTCTTGCTCCTTGTTCAGCTCTTCCTGTCTGAGTTTTTCCCCTGTTACGCTGTCCACTTATCTATAAAAAGGTTTAGGTTCCATGAATGGTTGCTGCTTCCTTTTTGGCAAGCTCGTCTGCGTGTTCATTCCCCTCTATTCCTACATGTGTAAGGACTCAATATAATGCGAGTTTATTATCTTTACCCAGTTAATTGAGCTTGCTCAATTGTTGTGATGGGGTTTAATATTATATTATTATATTTTTTATATAATTATTTGGACCTAAATCGATAATTTAGTAAATAAATATGTATATTCAAGTTCTTTAAAAACTAAAAACATGGGGATTTGATTCAAAGGAACCCACTTGTAAAATTGATCAGGCTCAAACTTGCGCAAGGTTTAGTCCTATTGTATAGTAGTTACCACATGTTTCATGACGTTCATTTTGAAAAACTCTTAGTTTTCTTTTGACCAAAAGGAACTTTTTGAAAAAAGTCAAAACTATTTTTGATTTTGAAAAAAAAAGTTTAAAGTTTTGATTTTTTTAATTTTTTTTCTATCAAAAACTTTTTGAACAAAATTTTTTAAATGCAACAAGTGATTACTTACATGGATCAAAAGCAGGAGCTGTTTGACCAAAAATAACCGAAATTTTACATCCTGCAACTCGAGTTTTTGATCGACTTTACAAGTGGGCTCTCTTGACATGAAATCCGCCATATATTTAATTCATAGCATAGCGACGAATCAGATTTTTAGAAAATCATCATGATTTAAAAATTCGTTAGGGTGTGAACAAATTTTGGGCATACTGTGTATATATCTTATTTCTCTTTCAAACCCACCTTTGTTTAAAACCCACCATGTGTTGTAAATCTAGCCATTGACGGCTAAAATAAGCCGTTCTTTTTGAATTTTTTCCCGAGCAAAAACTAAAATATTTATTTTCGACCGATTCCGGAAAGGGGGAGGAGGATTTTGAAGTGCTACTCTAAACGGAAAAATGCTGTTCCTAATGAAATTTTTGGATTCAAGGAATTTCATCATATTTTGATTTTGTTTTCATGCCACAGACGAATTTTGTCACTGTAATTGGAATTTCATCATAATTTTTGGTTGTTACAATGTAAACCACATCACCAAATAAGCGAATCCAAAATTTTTTTCTGTGAACAAAACTTGATTTTTTTCAAATTCGTAAATAAAAAATGAAAAAAATATATAAATTGAAATCCCCGTTTTCTTCAATTAAGATATACGATTTTTTATATTAATTAATTCTTCGGATCTCTAAATCGATTTTACCGGTTTTTCGGAGCTTCTTAAAATTCGAAGTATCAGTCCTTGGAATAAATATTACCAGAGTTGTACGCATGATGCTAATTGGAGGAAAAATACAAAATTTACATTTCCCACTGAAATTAAAATAATCTTGAAATTCAAAATTATAAATCTGTTTAAGAAAAATCAAAAATTAATTTAAATACAAATATGCTTATTTATTTCTTTTCAAACTAAATGTGAATGAATGTTGTTACTTGCGCAACACAAAAAAATATCGCAAACCAGAGCCTGAGAAAAAAATTTACCCGCACTTGGCAGGCAAATAATAAAATTACAAGGAATTCAGGATATAAACAGTAAGGAAACACGAAACACTTGTACAACAAATATAAATAAGGAAAATATAAATGTCGCTGGTTGCATTCATTCATTTCCCCTCCAAATATTTGATACGATGATGTAAATGCACCAACAACAACTACAACAGAAATACCAGCAGATACGCAGGAGTAAATAAAAATTCCTGTAGTACAAATGGAAAGTATGTAAGGTGCATTTTGTGATTAGAATCATAAAAACAAAAAAACAAAACGAAGAAATGAGAAAAATCCTGAAAAGGGTGTCCTGTTTTGTTCGGTTTGCTGCTTGCGTGCCTAGGATAAATTTGGTAACAACAACATCAACCACCACCATCATCATCAGTATTAACGCTGTTGCTACCACTAGAACTTGCACTACTGTCACTTGCACTATCGGCATCATTACCACTGCTACCACCATTTTAGACTATTTTCAGAAACAAATGCCTACATGTGTATGTATGTATGTATCTATCTACAAGTAGTAATCAAATAAGTGACAACAACTACGCCAACAGCAACAACAATGACATAAACAATAAAACCAATTTATTAAAATGATATAATTTTATCTGTTTTTCACCTTCATTTTTACACAACTACATACATACATACATACATGCACACATATTCCTATACAGAAATTTCTCCATATAATAGCAAATATATACATACATACATTTATATATATATATATATATATATATATATATATATATATATATATATATATAAGTAAAAGTACATATGTATGTAGTTACCTGATGCATTTTGAGCTTTTTTCATGATCGTGGGAATTTTCTCATTTTATTTACATAGAACAAATAGGTTTTTTTTTTTTTTGTTAAAAAATTTGTGAAAATTTTAGTTAATGCAAACACAATGGATTGAAAAGAAATAAACAGCGAATTTAATTCCAAAAAGGAACAACAAAAAAGAGTCAAATGCGGTGACTGTCATTTTGTGATTATTGCTGTCACTGATGTTGCCGCTGTTTCAAGTAAAATGCAATTTTGAATTTGACCAAGTACAAGAAAGACGAGATACTTATCAAAATTATTGCGAGTTAGTTTTTTCTCATATATCTGGGTAACATTTCTACAGCTTACAATAGAAGATCATTCACAAAATTAAAGTTATATTTTTGAGAAAAAAATATTGTTAAACGAAAGAAAATCAGTTTTAGAAAATCCAGAAATCACTGTGTCGAACTGATGACAACAATAAATACAAAAAAAAAACAAACACAGTCCAACCAACAGAATAGCCACCCTATAATCCTGAAAGGCCATGTTGTATAGACAATTTTTGTAAAATAAACTTATAGTCCAGCACGTCTCAGTTTTTTTTTTACAGTGGGTCAAAGTTTTCACTTTTTGGTCGAAGGGATCTAAATACTAAGTGCAAAAAGTGTAATAAATTGATGTCTGGAAAAATCGTATCGGCGAAGTTTTATAGTAGAATTTTACGAGGATTATTTCTGTAGAACATTTTAACACTTTAGTCCTCTTTTTATGGGAGTTAGAAAAACAAAAAGTCGGAATAAAGGAAAAATTCATTTAAAATTACAAATTTAAAATTATTAAAGCACAGAAAATCACATACAGCAGAAAAGTTTCGGCCTTGATTTTAAGAAGTTATAGAACTCTATGTACGCCTTAGCCATATTACACACTAAAACATAAATCCAGGAACATAAGAGTTATAACTAAATAATATCACTAAATAATTATTGAATTATAATTTCTTTTAAATTTGTTGAAAATAATTGTTTTAAATGACCCATACCTTTTTAGACTTTCATAACCATTATAAAGAAAAACGTATTTTTTTGGTTATTCATAATTTTTATAAAAAAGAAAACATTTTTTTGGTCTTTCCTAACCATTATAAATAAGAGATTTTTATTTTGGATTATTCATAGCAAATATTAATAAGAATTTCTGTTTTTGGTTATTCGTAGCCAATGCAATTTCAAAAAAAGTTTCTAAGTGCTTATTCACAAATCATTCATAAAAAACATTCAATATGTGAAATGCAAGCAAAACAAAAATTGTATTTATAATGGTTATGAAAGACCAAAAACAATATTGGTCTTTTTTAATTGGTTATGAATAAAAAAAAACAAAATTTTCTTGTTTTAATTGGTTATGAATAACCAAAAAAATCTCTTATTTATAATGGTTATGGAAGACCAAAAAATAAATTGGGGGCATTATAATGATATAGAAGTAATTTTTTTAAAAGTAATTATTTTTGTCACAAAAAATTGCTACACATGCGAAATTAGAGGTCAAATGTATATTTTTCCTGAAATATTACAACAGGAGAAAAAAATTTTAAATTTATTTTTACACTTAACCAGGGCCGTCGAGAGAAGATTCGCCCCCGCCCATATCTCTTCCCACCACAAATGATACAATATATATCTTTGTACTGCTCACTAAGGAATGTGTTTCAGAATTTGGAATATATAAAAATACAAAGACAAATATTAAAAAACAAAATTTATTCTGTACTTTAAGTATGAATATCTGTATAATAAGTTTCCATTTTACTTTAATTACATTAAACGTTTTTCTTATCAACTCTCATAATGCGCATAATTCATAAGTACGCCTTTCTTGCTTTGGCTGATGCGAAGAAATTGATGATCTCTTCAAAATTTAATTTTCTTGCTAATTTCGCTTCCAGGCGTAGAGTGGGTAAACTTGACACTCTAGTTTGAGTTGAGCAGGATCGATGGAAGTTTTTATTCTTTTTTAATATGGGACCCGGGCCCGTCTGAAAATGTCTTCACGATTGATAGATGATTAACCTGATAAATTATTTTCATGGTTTGTAATTCAATTTTCAGACGCATAGACGTTTGTTAAAGTTTTTCTGGATTTTAGGATTTGGATTGAAATCCGGGCCCCCTCAAAAACTCCGGGCACGGTGGGAATCCCACCCGACCCACCCCCTCTCGTCGGGCCTGCACTTAACCAATAAAGTAAAATAAAAGTATGTGTTACTGCCTTATATTTTTTTTCAAAAGAATTCATTAGAAATCATGACGTACTTTAACGAATAAAATTAACAAAAAAAATTTTGGTTGAAAAAAATATATATATATTTTAGATTGAAAAGGTTGTCCTCTCCCAATTTGTTCCATATTAGCACAGCAAGTCAAGCCTAGGTATTTAAATATTTTTTTTATTTTTTTTTTTTTTTGAATGAATGAAACCTGAGTAATCTTGAAGTAAAAAAAAAAAAATTACCTTCTAGGGGAAAACTAAGTAGTTTCATGTAGTACATGTTGCTTTTGCGCAAATCGGAACCGTCCCTTAGCCAGAAATTACTTAAATTTGTAATTTGTTTTATTATGTAGTTTGTTTAACTTAAAATCGGAATAAAAATCGGAACACAATACAAAAACCGGAGTATTTCTGTTAGAAATAATGGTTGGAATAACAGCGGTGCAACCTTCCCGGCCTTCCAGCACTAATGATCGTTTAATCTCGGGCAAGATCGTTAGAGGAATTATATGGCGGTTCTGCTATAATCTGCTCGTTTCGACCTATAAAACATTGGTTTTATAATTAGACACCGTTGGAGACTTCTTATATTGTTATCGTCGTCTTCTAGATTCCAGATTTTATACATTAAATGCAAATTCATTGTCTAAAGAATTTAGATATTCTCTAATTCTAATGCTTTTGATAATTCCATCTTATTCTCATTAGAATTAGTCTAATACTAATATGCTTTAATCATATTATATTTTTCAATGCTAACGCTCTCGGTATGCCATTAGGATGGTTTGGTTTATCTAATGATTGTTCCATCGGTTTATCTTTATCGGTAGTCTAATGTTAATAAAATGACCAACGAATTATCCGATTAATGCATTATTCTCTTCGTTTTTCTTTTCTTTTTTTACCTGCAATTGCAACTTTGCACTTGTTTTACACTTTTTCTAAAGTCTTAAGTTTCTATATCATATTTGAAAAAAATCAAGAGTACCCTTTTTTGTTTGTGAGATCTGGGATATGTATGTAAATTTAATTACTGAATCCAAATCCGGTCAGATAATATCCATTCCGTATTTGGGTTTACCAGATAAACGAATAGTGCAAACATGTAACGCTCGTTCAAACTCAAAATAGACTTTTTGAGATTTTCAAGTCAAAACATAAGCCGATATAGATTTCAGTTAGCAAAGATATTTGAGAAGTTTGTGGAAAATCTTTAAACTTTCTTTCATCATGACGAAATTAATAACAGAACATTTTACGGTGCGAATATTTAACTAATTTAACGAATTGAATGGGGTCTGATTCAGAAAAATCATCTAGACATCTAGAATCATTTTTCTAAAACACACTCACTTTCTCATGTACTAGACTTTAGTAATGAGAAAAACGCAACAACAATTAAGTATTTAGAACGGTAGTGGTAGTTTTCTTTCAATATCTCTATTCAGTGAAGATATTTGGAATCAAATCTGCAATTCTGGGATACGATCTCAAATATTAGTAGCTTATATAGGATATTGAAAGATTGAAAGAATAAGAATTATGACTAAGATCACTGATAAGGAATCGTGGCGGATTTCGAAACGGCCGTCTGATATGCCCGTCTTTATACACTGTTGTTGTGATGACTACATATATACGTTTTTTAAGCCTGTTATACATTATTTAAACGAACTGTGCTTTTAGCTATGATCAGGGTTGCTCGGTTAAGTATTAACCCTTATATTGGCACCACGGTCTGGCCAGACCTTTTTCAACTTTTGTTAACATTTTTTTATTATTTCTAATATCACTATGATCTCCAAAATCCATGATATCCTTAAATGACTATTTGTAAATAGATTTATAAGAAAGTCGAAGTCCTGAGGTATGAGGGGGCGAGATTTCGGTGATTTCAAAATTTCAGTCATATTGGTACCACCACGGTCTGGTCAGACCGTACGCATTTTCTCATAGTTTTTCCGATATTGCTTTACTTCGTCATTAGTACGTGTTGTTTCTATGTATATAAACATTATCATCCTTTTCTTTTGAAATAAAAACTTATTTTACTATGGAAACAAAAGTTTTGAATCAACACACACCATCACACAAACGACCATTGGAGTTGTAATTGAAAATTTGAAACCACAAATTACACTAGGTTACAAATAATTATTTTTTTTCTGGGCAATGAACACCACTATCCAATTCCTATGTAAAATTGATCGCTGAGTCCGAAAATCTATTCTATCTATTTTTATTTCTATTATGTGGTTTTGGAGATTTCACCTCTTCAACTTTTTTTATCGGAGAAAAAAAGGTTTGTCCACATAATTACAAATATCTTGGAAACTAGGAACTTGATTTGAACAAAAAGTATATGAAATTAAAGATATTTCTCATCTTACGTTTATACATTTTGATTCGATTGGGTAAATAGTTTTGGCACTATTAAGTAAATTATCAAGAAATTTTTCATTGAAATTGGATAATGGTGTTCATTAGTAATTGGCTTTGGCTGTGTTATTATAGAAAAGAAAACCTTTATCATCTTTTACTTTGGTTCCTCAAATACACCGTTTAAAATATATTCTTTGTATGAGAGCTGCCGTGCCCAGTTGCCCAAAAAATATCACAAAAAACTTTGCGCCACTTCGTCGTTTTCAATTTCATACACATGTTTCATGGAGCATGGCGTTGTCACCCAACTCCTTTGCACAAAATCTCAGTACAATAACATGTATGGTTTCGGAGATATACTCAAAATAGCATTAAGATTGCATGGGAGGTGCAACGCCCATTTGAACACAAATTCAGATCTGAAACTCCATAAGCTCGGTATCGGCAGATAATATTTCCATACAACAAATGTTGCTTGAAATATTCCATAATAAATATTCAGGTTATATGTTTGGTGCCACACCCCTTTTTCTAGCTCCATCCCCATTTTTACTGTGGTATTGTCAGGCAGCGTCTTTGCACGCAGGACCCAGTAAATTGCAGTACTGTACTATAAATGGTATACTTAAAAAACTATAAGGTTTGTATGGGAGGTACCCCGCCCACTTGTAATTACAAACTTTTACCAAGTTAATAGTAAGGTCAGAGACATAATGCATTGTCATTTATAAAGTATAATCGGACATACATATAAACAGATTTTCACTTTTATAATCATTGTTAGATTATTTTCTTCATTGCTGTTTCGAAACGTGAAATTTTTTAAAAATTAAACTTTTTTTTTTCAATAAATGCACATATAAATACATTATTCTTACATAAAATGTAGTGTTTTCGTACAGTTTACATTGAAAATTCAAATAAACGCAGTATAAATGTATGACGGTCTGGCTGGACCGTGGTGGCAGCAATGTGACAAACAAAAGTGGTGCCAACAGAGGAGTTAATTGCTTCCATTCCATTGACCATTTCAAGACCTTTTGTTTATGTAATGTAAAGATTCAAAAGAATAAACAAGTAAGCATTTTTTTAATTTAACTAATTTAAAACATTACTTGACTCCATTTTACTCCACGTTCATATCCGTATCAATTATTCGCCAGTAACTGAGCTTGAAGCGTTTGTACTATGGTTTCAATCTACTTGGGCTTATCTAGGGTCTCGTAAAAATTATTTTAAACAAGTTACTTTGCTCTTTTTTTTTATTTGATTTAATTTTCGCTCAAATACTTTGTTAATCTGTTCATTTTTTCATTGTTTTAATTTTGTCGTTGCGGTTTTTATTTTATTTTCTTGTTCTCCCAGATAAATATGCCAAAGTGTAAATAAATTTAAATATATACAGCTTGTTTTTCTTTTATTTTGCGGTATGGTTTTGATCTCGGACTATAGTATGAAACTTCATTAAGGGTGTTTCGCATGCGCACATGCAAGTAGACAAATACCAACACACATACATATATATATCGTTTTGTGTTTCGTTTTTAAACTTATACATACATATTTGTACACATATTTGTATATGTATGTAAGTTTTGTGAACCTTAAATATATTTTGTTGTTATTGTTTATGCAATTACAATAAAAGTGTATGGGTGCGGCTGAATATAGAAATATGCATTTGTTTTTAGTTTTGGTTTAGTTTTAGCTTTTTTTGTGCTCAAATATTTAATTTCAATAGATAACGAGTAGGTACATAAAAAAATACTTCATCTGAAAAACAGTCAGCTGTTTTTTAAGACGACTACATGCTACGCAACCAAATCCAATTATTATTTTTTTTTATAATTTCAATTTAGTTTTTTGTAGATTTAAACTTAAACTAAAATTTGCAATAATAAAAAACTTAAAAATTTTTTAAAAAATGCTCTTAATTCGCTAGCCATTCGTTCCTAGTCTGTAAATGTTTTCAAACTCATATTTCTGACAAGTAATTTTAAATATTACTTATAAAACTACCCTTTAAATAATAATTTTATCTCCCACGTAATTGTCAGTTAATATTTAACTTCCTGACACAAATGAGCACAAAGGACCAAAAGGATCTGGGACCTTGTGGAGTTCAGCAAATTTCACAAAACATTACATTAGTGTGCAATGAGGCATAAACATTTTATGTACAAACGTTTTTTATGTATGCACGCTTGTAATATTTACATACATTCATGTATGTGTCTTTGTGTGATAAATGAGTAAGCAACGTTTTTTCTGCGTGGGAAGAATAATTCTTTGTTTTTTTGAGTAGGGGCGCGACAACAAATTTCAAAACATGCGCGCACATTATTACAAAAATTTAATAATAATTCATAAAAACAGAAACTGAAACTATAAAGCAATTAAAAAGTAATTGAACACAAAATTAATGAACTGTGAACTTAATTAATAATAAAATTAAGTTTTTATAAATAATGACTAAACATTAATATGTTTAAAAGATCTGAATGAATTAGAATTGGAATTCGAATTGAATTTATTTTCTGAGAAGTTTGTTTATTTTAACATCAATTAGTAGATTTAATCCATAAGATTACAACAAAAGTCGGACACAAACATTTCAAACCGAACCGAATCATTCATTCATTCTTCCTCATGTCGAGATTTATTCATTCATGAAAATACCAAAATATTTCTATAAAAATTTTTTGCTAAAAGAAAAAAATAAAAGAATTTTATTAGCACATCTTCTTGATGTCCTTCTACTCATACTCGACAACATTCATTCATATGAAATGCATAACAGTGAAAAATTCAAAGGATCTTGCGAATAGTGAGCACAAAGGCTCCAAAGAGAACAATACAAAATCAAAAGAACAACAAGCAAATGAGAAAATCACATCCGGTAATTTATTTCCTTTAGTTCCGTGCGTGTGTGTGTGTGTGTGTTTGCTTGTATGCACCTTGTATCTTGTACCTTATGTATTTCATTCTTAAAAAAATAACAACAATAAAATGTAGAAAATAAAAAAAAGTATCCTATGATAGTGAAACTCAAAACGAACGCCCGCACAAGGAAATTAGGCAAACAACATCAGGATCAAACAACCAAAAGAAAGTGAGCAGGTATCGGAATGATATCAAGCATATCTTGGATCTCCAAACAAAAACGACCTCAAAATAATGCAACAACAAAAATATTACAGCAACGCTGCAGTAGCAGCAGCAACAGCAAATACCTTATGTCATTCTCACACACACACACACACACACTTAAAGCTATTTATAATAAAAAAGGCAATAGCAACAACTTATACAATATTCTCACAGGATACGCGGCAAGGCAAAAGTCGGAACCAAGAAAAAGCAAAAGTGGAAGAAAACAAATTTCGGAACTACTCTACTCGAAGAATCGAAAAACATGTGAGAAATGCATAAATAAAAAATAAACCGAAAACCGAAGAACGATAAATGAATTGAAAATAAAGTGAACAATCTCTCGACGCTCAACGCACCATTTAGGAATATTAATACCCTACTAACCGTACGAGGTATCAAACCAAACCAAAAAAAATAAAAAAAAATTTTAAAAAAATTACATACTCATATAAAAATAAAGCGCAACCTCTTTTTTGGGTTCTCTGGTTGCTGCTGCCTGACAAAATGTAGTCGAGCACAACAACTGTTGTTGTTTGTTGTTGCTGCTATTATTTGCTGCTCTTTGTGTGACTCGGTGTCTCTGTGCACAGCACATGTGTTTCTTCTGTGTCCGCTCGAAATGAATGCCGTTGTCGTGGTTGTCGTTGCCATGGTGATCAATTGGACAGGTGCACCAGCCACAGCCCTGCTAGTCAACCAGCCAGACAGCAAGCAACAGCCGTAGGGATGTCTTTTCATTTTCTCCTTGCACTTTTCTCCCACCATACATACTTACTTACGCTTTTGTTTGTTGTTGTTGTTGTTGTTTTTTGTTTTGTTTTTGACTTGCTTGCTGTAATGATATACTTTGCGCTCGCTGCATGCGACATTTAAACGCACTTTTCGCAGTGGGAACAAATGAGCCATTTACAAGTGCAAGTAGTGCGAGTATCTTGGTTCCTTGGTTACGTGGCCGATTGACTGTTTATTTAGTTGGTTTGCTGTAAGTTGGTTATTTGTAAGCAGCCCCCTCTATAGAGTTCACTTGATGCTGTGCTATTGCTTTAATTTCACTATTTTATTGTTATGTTTCTCATTGCATATTTACATTTTTTTATGCAGAATATTATTATGTGTGACCAACTGTTCAAATATTTCAGGGATATAACAAATTCAGAAACTAAAAACGTAAAATTGGAATTTGAAAGATAGGAGCATATTGTTTTAATGCGAAATTGAAGTCTTCATTAAATAAATAAGCTAGTTTCATAAGTACTACATAAAGAAATTTCCATAATTCACTCAAGTTTCGGGCTCGATTTTGTAATCCTTATCATGATAGTATTCTTTGAAAAGAGGGGGTAAGTACAAGGAATTTGGCATCATTTTTTTTTAAATTTTTTTTATCTTTTGGAGCCCCCATTTTTTGGATCAAAATAGAGGCCAAAAATAGGCTTCTAGGTCCAAAAATGTTTGGTTTGCAAATTAAAAAAAAAAAACACGTTTTCACATTTCTAACTAGAGGCCCTCAAGTTTGATCTAAAATATATTCCACAGCAAATCCTATTGCGTGTAAAATTCCAACACAATCGGCCGGTTCATAAATGGAACTCTAGTACATGACAAAATTCAAATTTTCCCTCATTTTTCTAACCTTTTCTTCAGAGCCCCCTTTGAAATATTTTTTTAAATAAAAAAAAAATTTTGTTTTTCTGTCCACAAAACTCACAAAATTTCAACAGAATCAGGTGGTAATAACTATGCATTTATATCACTGTTGTAGTATTTTTATTTGAATGTATTTACAACATGCTCACATACCAATGTGCAAAATCAGGGAAAGTTGAATTTTCCCTCGTATTGGAGTGACATTTATAGACAGACCTACCGATTTTATTGAAATTTTGTGTAACAGGATTTTCTGTGCCAGAAATCCATTTTGGCGTCTATTTTTATTTAATAATATTCCAAAGGTGGCCTTGGAGCAAAGGTTAGAAAAATCGAGGAAAATTCATTGTACTGGAGTGACACCTATAGACAGACCGGTTGTGTTAAAATTTTCTATACCAGGTTTTTTTGAGCCAGAAAACTAATTTGAGGCCTCTATTTCGATCTAAAACATATTCCAAAGGGGGCTCTGCAACCAAAATCAGGGAAATTGTTTTTTTCCTTGTACTGGAGCGCCATGTATAGAATGGCCTATTTTGTTGAAATTTTATGCACCAGAGTTTTTTTTTCAAAAAACCTATTTTTGGTCTCTATTTTGATCTAAAAAATATTGCAAAGGGAGCTGCGGAGCAAAAGTGAATACAAATTTTATAAAACTGTGGAGGATCCCTCCAACCCTCTAGTTTGTTTAAAGAAACGAAGAAATTCATTAGTACCATCAGTTCCTGTATCTCCAATTGCAGCATAGAGCCTCACCTAAGAGACTGAAGTAGGGGAAACGAATGAGCAGAACTCATCCTCAAGACATAACTACTCAGCAGATGTTTCCTCTTCTAGCAAAATTTGAAGAATAGAGTCTAATTTTTTTGAAAATCAGTTAAACAAAAAGGACCTTTGAAAGCTCTGTATGGAAAATGTTGCTGATGTGATTTTAAAGGTATAAGGTTTTCCGGTAAAATATTTTTTTATGAGATGCTTGTGCATTGCACCATCATTTAAAAATTAACCCGATCGATTCAAGATCGTCTAGACCTTTTAGCCTTAATTTATATCGTGTGAATGTATATTTGCCGTAGCGTAATGGTTAGTGTGTAGGTTATCCAGGTTCAATGCTCAGGGCGGTAAAAAATAAAAAATTTCATGGCAGGCAGTGGCAAACCTGCAAGAGTAAAATGGATGCGAAAAGCTCAGTCTAGGATCTCTAAGGGTTGTTGTGCCAAAAAAAAAGAGCTCACACAGTCTAAGCAGCAAATCTGAACGGCGAAAACAAGAAAAGTGCTTTCAGAGTTGTACAATTGCCAAGGGGTAGTAGGAGCTTGAAAATTGTTTATTTTAATCGATCATTTTGGTTTAATAGATTAGAACGTTGGGGTTCTCGTTGAGTTTTGAATGGCGGGTTATTATCTTCTGGTCTTAAGGTTAGCGTTATAACGATCAATGCCTTTTTTTTAATATGAAACTTTGAAACTAACATTTTATCATAAAATTCTGTCTTTCCCGATAATTACACGCACAAATATGATTTTCGATAAAAACTTTTGAAATGCGAATTGTATTTTCTCAGAATCAACAGTATTGCTCCAATTTACCTTTCTCACAATTAAAAATTTAAAATTCGAGAATATGTATTAATGTAATTTATGTACATATGCTTATGTTTTCACCTATATATATATATGTGTATATATATTTACTTGTCTAGTATGTATTTATGGATATGTGTAGATAGAGAAGGCTCCATTGCTTTCATTATTATTTCTTGCGATATCTGGTTTCATTTCCGCTCTGAATTACTATGATCAAAAACAAATAAAAATGTAGTAGGTATTGTAAATCTACAAGTATATAGAGGATATACAATGGCAGCAGCAGCGATCAACTTTGCTAGTATTTAGTTAACCAGTATCACTGATGGCTGTCAATGGAAGTGGTAGTGAGTAGTGATATTTACTAAAGAAGTCAAGTCAAGCAGAAGTTTTTGTTTACAAGTAGGTACATGTGTAGATATGTAGACGTATATATATTTATTTGTACGTCACTCAATTTAGATTCAAATGCTATGGGTTGTGAAAATCCGAGGCTTTATTTATCTAAAGGAATTTTCATTTTAAATAATATTAATGAAAATAATGAGCAAGTATATAAGGAAGAAATCATATGTATTGGTTAAAGTATAACAAATGCTTAGGTGTGGTTAATCGGTATTCTTTATAAAAATTATTTGTTCTTCTGCAAATAAAATATCTGAGATATCAAAGAATGCTCATAGATGCATCATTATTGCAATGAAAAGTTGCCATGATTGATGCGTGATAACAAATAAAACTATGGAGTACTTCTGTACAATAATAACACTTTATGATTTCCTTCCGTTTTTTTTTTTCTCTTTTTTTTTTTTGTTTTAGTTTTTTTGTCATTCGTTTTTGTATGTATGTAACTTTTTTTCCATTGACTATTTTCTAACAGGTTCTTTTGTTTTTCATGTTTTAAATCGATCTTGAGTCACAATCAAATTTATATGCGTCACGCGCATAGCAGCGTTGCACCGTTGACATCCGATTTACATTAACATTGGGAAAAGTGCATGGCGTGTATTGTGTTTGGTGTAGTTGTATTTCAGCAAAGCAACACGTATTTCTACTAAAGTGGTACTACCATATGCAGTACCTAATAGTTGATACTATATGCACACACACACAAACGCGGACGCACATGTATACATACGCATGCTCACATATGCATTCATAATAGTTGTATACAACTCGCCATTGAAAAGCACCGGAAGTTCATATTAAATTATTGATGAACAAAACTAAAAAAAACAAAAAAAAAAAATAATCTATAAAAGAACCTCTGCATTTATACTAGTAAAGCATTAAAAAGAACGAGAGGGAGAGAGAGCTACGCATGCGCGTATTGCCATAGTAGCAACAAAAGATAGTGAAGTAGAGTAGAACCTTCTTTTTTCTTGAAGGGATCATCTGTTCGAATACACATGCCCACGTGTTGCTTATATTTCTAGGCTTTTTTTGTAAAATTCATACTATTCATAGAACTTGAATGCAATTTAGTGCAATACTGTCATATACAACAACAATTGAGCTCTTTGTGTAATATTTTATTCATATAATTGGAATCTGAGCTAACAAGTTTTTTGTGAGGAAGAATACCCCTTTTTTAAGAAAAGAACGTACAGCTGTTAAATCCTTTTAATGAGCCCCTGTAGGCGCTTCCTTTCCTAAGTTACACCTACTTTTTGTCTCGTTCCATAAACTTACACTTACACACATATATCAGCAAATAAACATACATCTGTGTATGTATGTACTTATATAATACCTGGAAGAAACCTTCATCTTCTTGCATTTTTTTTATTCTTGTCATTTTGTGGCATGTCAATGCGCGCGTTATTGCATTAAATTGTAATCCTTTTCTTTTATCACTTTTCTTTTGTCTTGCTGTTTTTTTTATCTATTGCTTGCATGAAGAGGATATATATGTATGTATGTACACGTGTGCAGTTGAATGTATGTGTTGAACAAGTTTTAATTGAAATATTCTTTTTCTTCTTTTTTATAAAAACCCAAAAATTTTGTATGCACGCAGCCATTAGCCTTTGGCACACACCATTAATTTCATATTCAAATCTTGCATGAAGCAATTTTCGGCTACTTTACCTTTTGCCACACTGTCATAGGCTTCGTCGTTTTCGGCTTTTATTAACACTGCACTACATAGACGCCACTCTTTGTGGTAAGCAAATCAGAGACCCTCAGGTAGTTTTAGCGCTTTAGCGCGATTATTTCGGAATCGATGATTTGGTACAAGTCGTTAATCGACACTCCACCATAGGTTTTCTCTCGAGCAACATTTAATCATTGGACGCCATCATCCATGTCTCAGTGTTTGCAAGGCCTATGTAGAGATACCCAAATTAGACATTGCTCTATATACTAGTGATCTCCAATCAAGAAATGGCTGTGATTCCCCAAGATTTGACGTAGAGTTTTTAGTCAATGGTAAACTTTTCAATGATAATATACAATCCCAATAAAATATTCTTTATTGGCATGAAAAATGCATGGACTTCGGGTATATTTTTTAAGGGGCACACCTAGTGTGCTCGCCTAAAAAAGGTGATTTTTTTGGTATTTTTTTTTTAAAGAAAAGTAATACATCGAATGTTTTAAAATTTTGAGAATATATTTTTGCATAAATAAAGTATACAAAGTATTTTTTTTTTTATGAAAAAAATAAATTTTTTCCAAGTTATTCGCCATCTCAAAAAAATCTCCCACTGCTGTAATGATTGCAGCCTGTTTATACAATGATACAGGATTGTGAAAAAAGTTGAGATTTAACAAAATGACAGAGTTTTGAAAAAAACAAGTTTCAAATTTCACTCAAAAATCTAATGGTTTTTTGCATGGCAAAATTACGTTTTTTATTTAATCGAAAAACTGGAAGGCCATTGTATGGCGGAAAAATCAAATTGATCGGATGATTTGTAATCGAGTTAGAGCTGCAGCAAATTTAAAAAATTTAGTTTAGCGCAAAACCGAATCCGGATTTGTATTGTCTAACTCCAATTTCTTGTTTCAATTTTGTGCTCCTGAACTTTCATTGGTCACCGCCGTTGACCCTCTGACCTTCAATGGGATTTCTTAATAAACTTTTCCTGTACATTTCCTTTTAATTGCACAGAGATTCGTGTGAATCGATTTATCCATTGAAGCTGTAGAGAGCTTCGTCGCGTTTTCTTATTATATACTTTGATCCATTGACATAACCAACCTTGATTCATTGAAGATCCATTCAGTTGATATTTTTCTTATTCTTTTCTTGAGAAAAATTCCACACAATATTTTGATCAATTATTCACAATTGAAAACTAAATTTTCATAACTTCACAGGCTCTAATATCAGCCTTTTGTTTTTAAATACGAAAATTTCGGTTTCGCCTGAAATTTTAAATATACAGTATATCCGGTTCAGTTTGAAGGTTTTGAAAAAACAAAACGATAGAATCTTGTTGCAAAGTGTAATTATTACTTATATTATATTTTATTCTGCATTTCTTTTCTCCCCTTCCTCACTATCGAATTGTCTTAAAACTTATTGGAACGTGAACCTTTTCGGCAAGTAGTAAGAAGTAGTAGAATTCAATTGAATTGAAGTTTTCATTTAATATGTTTTAGGATTATTCAAAGGGTATGTAGGTAGGTAGGTAGGTACACGCATATGTAAATAATACTTCACTATTTTAGGCACTTTTTTGGTTTGGTTTTTGATTGGTTGATCGGTGATTGAAGTAGAAGTATTCTGCCATTTGGAAGAGGAGATTTTTGTGTAAAATGCGCACGTGCTTCAACCGGAAACGCAACGAAGATTTTTGTTTTTTTTCGGGACTCATCGGCAATAGGTACGAGTCTTTAGTATACCAAGTATATGATAACAATAATAATGATGATGATTTCTTATTTTTTTTTTTACAATTTGCTTGTACTATACGCACTTTAATTATATTGTTTTGTATTTCCGTTTTTGTAATTTGATGACACTTTGTCCAAAAATTATGATTTAAAGAGCGCGAGTGTTTCGTTGTTTTTGTTTTTTGTTTTTGGCATTTTGTTTGTTTGTATTATGAATTTTAAAATGTTTTATTTGTGAATTGATTTTTATTGATAGGTTCATATACGAGTATGTATGAATGTGTATTTAAAATATAAGAGGTAGCTTCTTTACCGATGAAGATACTTTACTTTGTTAGTAAGGATGCACCCTATTTGGTTTTGGCAGCTAAAGTTCATTAAACGTTGCTTTATATTTGTGGTGCAGCATATTAATATTAAATCGTTTTTGTATTTTGTTTCATTTTTATTCTTCACTTTTAACGGTTTTTGTAATTATATATTTGAAATTTGTATAAAATATAAAAAAAAAAAAATGGAATTTTATTATTTTTATATATTTACATATTTATTTAATTTTTTTTTGTGTTATCAGTAGCAAAAATTCCCTCCGTTTTTAACTATAAAAAAATTATTCACAAAAAGCCCTTTCGTCGTTTCATTTACAGCGAATGATTATAGTTTATGAAGAATTAAATAATACTGATAAAACGGAAGGGAAAAACGTTACATTCAACAAGAGCAACGCTATTTTCTTGATAAAAAAAAACACACACACTACATTTGGTATAAAAAACATCTCCAATAGGTATGAGGTTTGAGGTTGTTTTGTGGTTTGTGGTTAAAAGATTGGCACAAGTTAAAATTAACCACAACCAAAAATGTCAGAAAACACGATTTTCTAAAACTTATGTTTCTTCATAAAAATCGGCAAATTTTATTTTGAAATTATAGAAAGTACTAAAAATCCGAAGAATGGGGGCAAGTGCAGGAAAGTGGAATTCGTTTAAAGCAAAAATGTTTTAAATTTTTAGGAAAATCAACTTTATCTCTTGAAGTTTCCATTGATTGTGATGGTATAACTCGTCAAATCTCAAAAAACATAGGAAACCGTGTGTTTTTTACGTTTTTTCATTTATTGTCGATTAATATATAAAAATACAACACTTTTTACCAATAAAAAAAAAAGTTCCAGTAAATTTCAAAAAGAAAACTTTTTCAGAGTGTAATGGATTGACAATGGGCATTTTTGCACATTTGCGACAACGCAAAACAGTGGCGGTTCTAGGAGGCTAATTTTACTAAATTAAAGGATAAATATCAGACTCAATATCGACTGAAATTCAAACACTTTTTTTCAGATCGAAGTTGAAACCAAGAAAAAAATCAAATTCAAATCGAAAATCTAGATCAAAATGAGACTAAATTCAGACCTAAATCTTGATTAACTCATTATTGCCCAGCCGGCATGTTCACTTACCAGCTTTTTGTTCAAGCATATAACTTCATATATGTGACCTATGACGGATTTATATTGTTAAATGTTCTATTTTGAGAAAACAATTTGAAGGAAATTTTGATTTCCTTTAAGAAAAAATTTTGATAAAACAAATTGATACATCTCTATATTTTCAGTCATTTTTGATCGAAACGAAAACCAGAAAAAAAATTAAATCAAGATAACAGTTGATTTGGATAGTACTTGAAACGAATTTTCAAAATATATACCATATTCATATCACTCTTAGCATCGATATCACTATTGATATCGGCGTGGAGGTATGTGAGTTTACCATCTCACAACTCCAGAACCAAATAAATATATCTTAGTTTGACCAAAAAAGCAATACATTTTAAATTTCAACGAGATCTGTACACGCTTCCGGGTACAACCGATTGAAAAACAATGTTCAGAGCACGAATCGGACCAAAATTCCAACAAAAATCGACCAAAATGAGGCCAAATTCAGATTAAAACTCAGACTAAAAACCCAAAATTCTGACCGAATCCAAACCAATCCAAAATCAGTTTAAAATTCATTCCAAAAAAAAAAAAAAAAAAAAAAAAAAGGCCACAATTTAGACTTATAGTTAGACAAAATTTTAGGCCAAAAGGACGCCAAATACCGAACGAAAGCAATCCAAATTTAGACCATAATATTTTAACTCAAATTAAGCAAAATCGACCAAATTTAGCCGAATTCAGACCAAAATTTCGACAATAACTGAAACTAAGAGTTAGAGTGAGACGCCAAATAAAAGTTAAAAGCAAACCAAAATTTAGACCAGAAACCAGATCAAACGCTGGTCTGAGCAAAATTTTGGCTACAATTTAGACTAAGAGTTACACTAAAACTCAGACTAGAAAGATCTTAAATACAGACCAAAAGCAAATCAACACTCAAACACTGATTAAAACTCAAAACAAATTCAGATTAAAATTCAGACCTAAAGTAAAACAAAATTCGGACATACAATCAAACCAGAATTCAGACCGAAAATGGAAAAGTTAAACCAATATCAGACTAAAATTCAGTACAAAATTTAACCCAAAAACTAGACCATTGCCAAGCTTTCTAAAAGTAAGTCATCTATAAACTGGCTCTGAAATTGAAGAGTGTATTTAATAACCAGTTGCACTATAACGTGCATTGGCATACGACATGCCCAGCATGGCGGCTAATCAGAATTGAATCAAATAAACGACCCCATTTTAATATTTATATTAAATTGTTATTATTAAAATAATATATAATATAAAATAATATTTCAAATTCTGAAATTTTTCATTGCTGATGGCTTTTTTGGAAAAATCGAAAAAATTTTGATCTCCCAAAAATCGCTGGACCCGCCACTAACGCCAAATCGGTTAAAAAAAATTGCAAATACTTTTTTGGCAACGGTACTGTAGCGGATCAAAGTAAATTGTATTTTTTTGTTGTTAATTTTCAATCGCTTACAATTTTTACAAAATTTTTCCAAATACACCAAATTTTTCATATATTGTGAGAAAAACTATTTACTCAAACATGATTTCCCATATTTTTAAATTTTTGTTTACTTTTTTGGGAATACAAGTTTTCCTAGGGGATCCCAGGATCTTCAATAGAAACTTTTTAAGAACTTTTTTACAACGAAATAGGGGTCGAAGAATGTGAATCTGGACTCGGTTTTGGTCTATCAGTTCTAGTTTCCTTAGGTCAAGAAAGGGTTAAGTGAAAAATTAATACTAAGTTACTTGTCTTCTTTGAAATAATATCTACAAAAAAAAAGTTCGTAAAACAATCCCATTGGAGGCACAGGGTCACTGGCTGTTTTGATCAAAAATTGTAACAAGCAATACGAATCCGGATTTGGATTTGCGCTATCTCCCTTGGTTTCCTTACTGCTCTTCCTCTTCGGCTCCATACCATGGAATGCTGCTCTGTTTGTTTCGCTAATATATTTGGAAAGCCAAGCTTCATCACCTGTTATTAAAGGTGTTACATGCTACGTTTTCAACGTTACTCTTTTTGAGAATCATTTAGAGTTCATGAAACCCATCGAACAGCTTTTTTTTAAACTCAGTTCATCAGCTAACATTTATTGGGTTAATTAAAAATCATTATCAATATTAACTTTTATCAGTACCATATTTGTATCGTCATTGTCAGTCGAAGATTTTGAGCGGCCTTCGCGACGATCGTCCACCATAAAAAAACTAGCAAGTTTGTTTGGAATCTTTGAAACCACTTGAAAACTGTCACAAGCAATATTTATCAATTAATGCATTCGTGGAAAATTTGCAGTGGCTTAAGTTGTCATCGAAAACGTAGAGAATGACAAATCGAATTTCTTGGTGCATTCCCGTTGGGATTTCCGTCAACTTTACATCTGGAATTTAACTTTTTTCCGTCTCCATTCTTATCAATCTTCCTGGAACTTTAAATAATACTATTGAAAATCGTCAATGAACCTTGGATTTTTCCAAAATTATTAAAATCCCACCAAATTAGTGAACATTTGTTAGTACATATAATTAGTTTTGAAGTAAAATGTAAAAGAAAATATTACTATTAAATCTCTAGGATTTCAAGGTCTATTTCCAAGTGCATCGCTTATAATTTTTAGTTAATACATAATTTTGTACTTGCACTTGTTTTTTAACTCTAACGTATATATATTAAAGAAATTATAAATTGTGGATATTGTGAGATCATTGAGAGGATCGAATTTGGATACACTTTCTCTTATGTCTCCGCCCCTTGCCTCCCGATGCTGATCATTTACTTAATATTAAAGCTGAATGAGAAAAAAAAAAAACTTTGCAACTAAAAATTCACATTTATGATTGGTTAAAGCAAACAGTGGCATACTATTTTGTTGAACGCCATTTTATTGGAAATCGAATACATGCACACGCATGGACGTAGACAGGGTCTCTGCCTGGAGGGAACAAATATTGAAACAATTTACATTAAATAATTATTCTGAAGATTGTCTTGCTAATACTAGGCTACTATAGTCCATTGAGGACCTAGATCGAGCTTCTCGCAATTATGCAATCGTTATGCTAAATCCAAACGGTGATGTGTAAAGCTTTCTTATAAGTAATTTTTACTCTAGGAGGCTTGCCATTGCCAGCCATGAGTTGGTGCCATGCAGAAGTCTAGCTTGTTACATAAAAATATAATTGAGCCGATCATCTGTTATTGACGTTCGCAACTGAACTTTTATCAAGTAGAATAATTTTCAAAACTAAAATAATAATACAAATTGTTTATAAAAATGAATGAAAAATTAACTTTACACTAGCTAAAGAAAATCTGTAAACATTTCAAATAGCCTCAGGGGCCTTTTGGCCTCCCCTTCGTATACCCATGTGCATTGATTTCCTTTTGATTTCTTCTGCAAATTTTTTTTGTCCCACGCAAAAAACAACTTTTTGTATGCTGAACAATCGCACCCAAGATCGTAGTTGAAAAACATGAAATATCGATGTGATCATGTGATCTGTCGTGATACTGTATTTCTAATAACTAATCGAGGTTGTACTGCTGCGGGTAGTGTGAGTGTAGTGTATAAAGTAGGTAAACTTTAGCTTTAACCAATCCCGCTGCATTCATGGATGTGTGTATCTTATAAGTGTATATAAGTAAAAAAAAAAAAACATTTATAGATAGAAAATTATTTCGTTCGTTCGTTTGTTCATTCGTTTTTTATATACTTATTTCTTTATTTCTTCACAAAAAAAATTCATGCGACTTTTTATTGCTCATGATGATCGCCGTGGCCGTCGATGCCGCCACTGATGATCTGCCCACATTTTGTTGTTTGAAATTGTTGTTGATTTCGTTTTTGTTGTTCGTTCTCTGCTCGGTGCTCAGTGGCCCATTGGTGCGCTAAATGGAAAGAAATCTTGTAGACAATGTCTACTATAAATTGTTGTTTTTTTTTTTTTTTTTGTGGCACAATAATTTGCCTGCCTTACATCTACATACCCGCTAAAGTTCAAATCGTTTGCCATTTTAGCTAAAAGTTGAAACGACCGTACGTTGGCGTTTTGTGTGTGTGTTGAATTGACATTAATTAAAGAATATGTTAAAGTTTTGTGGGTATAGTTTCTTCTACCATTTTAATTGTATGTCGGAACAATAGTGAATTTATTTCAAATGCCTTGATTCTACTATTTTCATTTAAATACTAAAAAAAATTCTTTTTTTATATGTGCGAGTATATGTAATACCGTAGTATGTATATATTGAGATTTAATTATTAAGATTTTACTGAAATATTAATCAAGATTTAGTTATTAACCTTATCAAACGTTTTCTCTAGTAATTGGACAGTTTAACATGTGAAATATACAGTACTCCACCATAGAAGATTAGAAAAACTATATATTTTCTCTAATGGACAGTAAATTTAAACGGTTTTGAAAATTTAAACGGTTCAGAATCCCTGCTTCAGGATCATCATAAAGAATAGACTCGAAAAACGTAATTTCCTCCATTTTCTCCTACCATAGACCATGTCTTCCACAATATGTTATTGTATCAAAACTTTATTGGTTTTAATGATATAAAAAATTAGAACTAGTGACACGAGTTCGCTCTTTAATTATCAATATTATCGATAAATAGCGACTGAACGATAATTTTCAATAATTCCAAAAACCATTACATGGAGTGTGAAAATTACCATATTGGCAAGATCGTTTCTATCACTTTCTTTCTTTCTCCTTTCATTATTTCTTTCTTAGCGCTTTAAAGGGTTGGATCTTCTGCATATTAAAAGCTTTTACCAATTTGGATATTTGAGAATATGTAAATGTAAAGCTAAATTTATAGCTCGTAAGGTTATAAGTTTAAGTTTTTTCTAGGTACTAGGTTTAGTTAGGTGAAAATTTCTACTACTCCTCGGACGACTAGATAAATTATCGACAACTTTTCTCAATGATATTCCCATCTCTAATTAAAACGACAAACTTTGTTGTGACAATGTCACAGTGGAAATTTAGGTTTTTCAGGCTCCCCTTTGCGACCACCTAGGGTTGATGCTGAAGGTAGCGGAAAGAGGAAAAATTGTGTGATTACAATGCGGACGCACGAGAGTGTATTTTGTTGAAATCCTGAATTTCAAATTTAGTTGGAAACACGCCAAAAAAAAAAAAAAATTCATTGAAAATCGAATTTCGTTTTTAACAGATTATAAATTTGGGGAGAAAAAAGAATTTTTGTGCGTGTTTTGTGAAAATAAAATTAAAATATGCCTTTCAATTGGATTTGGAAAGCAAAAATTTATATAGCAATTATGAATGACACTGTGCAATAAATTCAAAGTTATGGAATTTGTCTACATAAGTTGAAAGTATGCATATACAGTAACAAAATTCCTGCATGATTTTGTAAAGTAAGCTCGAATTTTGGTTTCATGCGGGCCTAAAGTTTACCCATTTCTAACATTTTAAGTATAATAAACCATAACAGAACTTGTTAAGTTTGCATCTGAGATTGTTTGTGTGTTCAGCAAACTATAGTATAATTTTCCGTAAAACATTTTTTTTAGAATATGTTAACTCATTAGGTCCCTTACTTATGGGCCGTTTCCGCTCTTTTTGGAAGAAGGCACTTTTTGACCAATTAAGAAGGTTGATAGAGGATTAATACATTTTAGAAATATATTGCGCATAAAATTTTACTATGGGTCACTGAACAACAAAAATCTGTAAACTTGGTTTAGAATAAATAATCACTAAACTAAAAATGTTTAAAATTTTCACTTCTGATACTCAGTGAGCAAACTAAAAATATGTTTTACATTCATTATAAGCTTAATTATGCTAAGAATTAATTTTTTTCCCAGGTCATTCGGTTTAACTTGTAACACATTTGGTTTCAATTTGTTGCTTGCAACGAAAAAATTTTTTATCTTAATACAATATTCAACTTCAATTGCTTATGCCGAGTTTGTAAATTATATCATGGATTGAACAGAATATTTAAACAAATATATGAAAAATGAAATGAAAGTAATGCGACATTACTATGTTTACCTTAATTCAAAATTAATAAGGATTTTTAGCAAAACGAAAAATATAAATTTTTTTGGTAAAATACTTTGAAAATCGTTTTTTCCTCGGTTTTCGTTGAATATCGCAAAAGTGGATCAATTTAAGGCTTTGTCGTGTTGTGAGACCCTAGTTTATATTCAAAAACAAACATTTTTTCTCACATATCTACATCCGATTTCTACTCCAAATGTCAGTTTTTCAATAAACTTACAAATTTGGCCAAAGAAGACCCAGAAGACAAAGAAGATCCAGAGGAAGAGATATGATTTTGCAGCGTTAGGCAAAAGTTTTCCTTACACCTTTTCCTATAATAGATTCTCAGACTTAAACGTCGAGAAATGCTCGGTTATATCTTAAAAACGCAGAAAACGCCCGACCGAGGCTTTTGGCAAAATCTTATATAAGATTTTTATTGTTAGGCTAAGTACTTTTCAGCTACCATAGTAGTTACGCTGGATCCGAAATGGTGTTGCACAGTGTTATTATTTATTTGCTAGTGAAACATTATTATGAGCAATTTATAGAAAATTGTAACATTTCTACCTTAATTCTATAGCAGTCATTAATCAATAAGATTTGATTTGGTTGGTAATAACAAGACATTTCGAAGGAAAATCTAGCACTAAATCCTTCGATTTTCTTGAATAGTATATTTATCGATTTAGGCAATAAAAAAGTAAACGATTTTTTTGGACGTTCTAATTCAGGACACCCCCATAAAGTTTTAAATTCTAGCATTAATAAATATATTGATCGAAAGTTTTACAGCAAATCTTAGAAATTCACTAGATTTGTAGACCAATTCTATTCATATTGTAACGTTCCGTTAATTGGTTCATTATGTGACCATCTAAATATACGAACAGCCATTGTTGCTACTGAGTCTGCCTGCCAAGAGCTGATAACATTTTAGTAATTAAGATTACAATTTAAACAAAGAATAAAGCACTAAATTCACTAATTTGTATTTGATATTTTTCCGTGATTAATTTTCCTAAATATGTTCATTATTTCATATGTAGGAGCACAATAATCTTATATATTCTTTCATTCAAAAATTCGTGCGGATATAAATAAATTTCCCGAATGGGGATCAAATTTGCCCCACAAATCAATGAAATATTCATTCGTATCCAATGAATCGGTGGTAGTACATGAATTCCACTCGCAGATCTACACAAAAACACACAGATATGCACACACACAGCTAAATCTGTGTATGTGTGTGTATGTCTGTCTGTTCACATTTCGATACACATGCATATCTAAAACGTTAAAGTTGTATACGAAAGATGAAATTCATTTTCAAGTTCATTCATTACTCAAATACCAATAAGCCTCATACGAAAAATTCACCACCACCACTACCATCGCCTATACATACGTACATACATATATACTCTATACATTCATATACAGTTGTACACATATATATAGCAGTAACATAAACATCAACATCCACCAACAGCAATTGCTGCAATAGCAACAACAACAACAATCAACGTCGACATCGACAAACAACTTCCACACAAAACACAAACTTCAGTTGTAAAACGGATGTCGAAGGTAAAAGAGGTGCGGATAATCAAACGGACGAATAAAACACAAGAAACAAAAAAACAAGCAAAAGAGAATATTATTACCAACTACGACAAAGCGTAGAACGCATACAACAAAATAAGAATAAGAAAACGAGTGAGAAACGATCGTGTTGTGAAAGGAAGAAAATCCATAACGTTGCAGCAATTTGCTTGTGATATAAAGGAGCAATTTGCTAATGGAAAAGTTCCTTTGGAAGATCGATCGATCGATCACTCGCTGACGTGCACGCGATCAAGTGAAAATAATTGAAGTGATCTGTTTTTACGTAAAACGAAGGATAAATTAAGTGATCTTCGCCATATTTTCATATGAATATTAAGTGACGCATTTAAATAAAAAAATATTAATTAAAAAAAAAATAATTATTTTTTTTTTATAAATATCTAATGTAGTATATATATACTAGTTGCACAACAAATATGAATACTCTGAAATACTACTATAAAAACCTGCAAGTTTGTTTAAAAACGCATTGGGGTATTGCAACTGCCAAGTCGCAATTATCACCACTTCAAATTGAATAAATTGTAGAATAGTTCGCTCGCAATAATTTATTTTAATGAGAAAACAAAAAGCCGTCGGTCGAAACTGCAAACATTGCTGCATATGAATTACTTAATTTTTTTCAAAAAAAAAGATTTTAATAAAAAAAATCATTAAGTTAAACCCGCATTGAATATTCTCGAGTATTATGCATTCGGGTGTCGTGTGCAAAAATTAAAATCATTAAATATCAATGAAGTTAAATTTTAATACAACTGCAAGCACTACCAGCATTTTTTCGTTGCTGACAATTGATAGAAAATATTCTTTCGAGTGCGGTCCAGCAGCAACAGCATCAAGAAAGAAAGAGCCTCAACTCATATCTCCCTTGCTCTCTTATACCACAAACTCTAATCTATATACAACTAATTTAATTAAACATTTCTAAACATTAGCAAAAAGTCAATGACGACGAGGATTTTTATAAATTTGACAATTTCAATTATTTTGGAAGATCCAAAAAAGAAGAAGACATGCCGCCCTCTTCGTTTTTAGTACGTTCCACCAACATAAGCACAACACCAGCAACTATAGCAAAACCGAAAACGGCATCATCGTCAGCGACAGCGTCAGCGTTAGCCTCATCGAAATCGATATTAAAAAATATAGCAACACAACAAAAATATACTAATCAAAATAATAATTGTCAAACTGTGCAAAATTATAATCACATAAGTACAACGATACCAACAACAGCAACAACAAAAACAATACAAACAGATCAATCACAATTGCACAATATGGTCTTGCAAAGTTATGAAAATTATGCAACATATCATTTGCCACATCAGCATCAATACCATCAGATGCAATCACAGCAATCAGAACAATCAAGTGCTGCACATGCGCAACTCAGTAATCAACAATTACTGCATCATAACACTGTCCAACATTCGCAGCACAGTCATCATAGCCACCACCACCAGCACCAACAGCATCAGCAACAGCAACAACATCAGCTGCACCAGCAACACCAACCACAACAACAATCACAGCAACGTTTATCTGGTGGCAGCACTGGTAGTGCATCATCATCTTCATCCGCCTCCTCCATTTCAATATCAACGACGGCCGGGTCCGTTGCTGCTATATCCGCTGTTGCTGCTGCTTCTGCTATTGGAATTGGCAGCACTAACACGAGTAGCAACAATTCTACAGCATCATCTCTTGGTTTAGGATATTTTAATGATATTGCCGCTTTCGTTGGCGATTTTGCGCCATCACATCATCCTACAGCAAACTCATATTACACCGATATCGATGCAAATTTCTTTAGTCAAGGTAATTAACTATACGATGAAGGATCGATCATTCAAAAAATAGCCACGAAATGATTTCATCATCACTATAAAAATGTTGCAGAAGAGAAAACGCTTTCGCGTGTCTTGTGACTTCTTTTATATGAAGTTAAAATTTAACCCATAATTTTGATAGGCGAAACTTATAAAGCTTACGTTCAAATTTTCGATTTAACCTAAGCTAACATAAATTTTTATTTTTTTCTATTTCCAAATGTATCTAATATGTAAATAGTTCAGGACTCAAGAATTATACAAAAAATATTAAATATTTTAAATGGTTGTATGCAAAGTAACCGTGCAACAAAATATACATATATACTCGTGCAAAAAAATCATGATCAAATATTACAAAAACATTATTTTATTAGTTGTTATAAATTAAGAACAGAGAGACTTGAAAAAAAACTTTTGCACAAATTTGCTTATTTTTCCATACGTTTTTCTTTGAAAGTTTATTCAGCTGTGCTCTGTGAAAATTGTATGGAGACCTGCTAAGTTACAAATTCCACGAGAAGTTTGCTGTTTTATCTAGATAAATTTACTATTTCAAATGCAAAATAAATATCTTTACTATTTTTGTTAATTTTTATTAACTCTTCCATAAAAAGGAATGTCCGTTTCCATCCGAGCCCTTTTAGTCAGGTAAATCATAACAATTTAAATTATGAAAAGCAGTTTTAAGCCAGCATATGGTACGCTTAAATTTCATTAGGAAGCACAGATGAAGAATAATATTTTATATGGAACTATTTATTCTACAAAATTATAATTAAGAAGCAAATATTATCTGTAAGTTCTTAGTATTAATTAAAAACGTAAAAATACAGTATAAAGTTTTTATTAATTAATATTTTAATTTTCTCCATATTACTTCGTGCGTACATCAATGCCAGCATATATAACAATATTAAATAGTTATTATTTGTCAATAAATTTTAAAAATATATTTTTGATGAATTTGCGAATGGTTTACAAATGGGTTAATCTGCCACATAATTTGTAAATCAAAAATCTATTAATGTCTTTTGATTCTCTAATGACAAGCAATACATCCCTCCCAATCAAATATGATCCTTACATAAGGCTTGAATTTAGATTACAATTTATGTGTAAGATCTGAAGCACCTAGTTTCAAATGAGTTCAATTAAAGGACAACCTCTTAAACGTTTTAAATTTCAATATATATTTACAAGAAAAGAGAGAAACCTCATTCTCAGACAATTAATTTATTCGTGACTATAAATAAATTAAGGACCTAATGTCAAAACGTGATATCCAACATTTTCAAAATTTTACTGTAGAGCAAAAAAAAACGTTCGCATTTCCCTATTCCGCACTTACCGAAGAGCGATTTTCGCATAATTATTTTAAAAAAAAGTAATCAAAATTTTTAAAATCTGATAGCTCCAAACTGACGGTGTGATTTTAGAGAACCAAAAACAAAAACGCATTGGGGAAAAGTGTTAGATATCACTTTTTGACCGCAAGCCCTTCAAATGTAAAAGGATTTCTTATATTTTTACCCTATCAATTTGCTTGAAATGTAAACAAGTAGCTTGCGGAAAAGTCTGTCACCAATTTTGTTTGCATAATAACTTTGAAAATTTCGGGGAAACCATTTTTTTTATGGGAAATTTCGAATCAAAAATTTTTTATGTCTGAATTCTAAAAGGAAAACTAATAAAGATTACTCAAATTTCTTTATTAATTCGATAGTAAAATTGATTTGTATCCATTCGATTTGGGTTTCAAAAACCTTTCCACCAAAAATTGGCCAATTTTGCCCTGGTCTCTATTAATATTAATCACTATTAATATTTTTTTTCGAATTGGTTTAAATTTGTTCTAATCCGATTTCTATTAATCTATAACGCAGTGTAATTCACGTGGGCCTAAGGTTTGCGCATTTCGAACAGATTAAGTATAATAAACCATAAGATAACTTGTTCATAAGACAACTTGCTCCCTATGACTCATTGTGATGAACTTCCGGTACCATATTTACCACAACAAAGACTACCAACCTCCAATAATATTGAGTGTTCAGAAATTGGTGAAACATTATATCCATCTTTTTGACCAAAATTAATGTCACTAGAACATCTGAATGCTGTTGTCCGAAAACTGGAACTATCTAAATCCAAAGCGGAAATTTTGATGCATTTAAAGATTTAGTCTTTTAATTTATTAGAACCTGGAGTAAACGTTACTAGTTCCTGAAGACGCCAGTTTGCATTTATCTATATTTTACTGCTAATGCAGGTAACTCATTTGTTTATTGTAATGATATTGAAGGTTTAATGACTGAAATGAATATACAATATTCCGCTGATGAATGGCGTCTATTTATTGACTCATCCAACAGAAGATTGAAAACCGTACTTCTTTACTTTGATAACACCAAGGCATTGATTCCGATAGCATATTGAAACGGCATGAAAGAAAACTATTAACCATGAAATTAAATATGAAGTACATAAATGGCGCATTTGTTGTAATGTGAAAGTGATTGTTTTTCTCACAGGTATTTGTATTTATTGGAAAATGTCAAATAAATTCTACAAATTGCATTAATTTAATTAATTAGTGTTTATTTTGCAATGTATAATAAGTTTTCAGTTTAGAAAATACTTTTAAAGACACATTTGCTCACTGAGTATCAGAGGTGAAAATTTTACTCATTTTTAATTTAGTGGTTATTTATTTTAAAACCAAGTTTAGAGATTTTTGTCATTCAGTGACCTACAGTAAAATTTGATGGGCAACATATTTATTCAACATATTAACCCTCTATCAACCCTTGTTAAGGGTTAAAAAAGTAACTTTTTCGTTAACGGCAAAAATTACCCATTTTGGTGGGCGCCAAAGGGTTAATATGTTGGAGGAAAATATTCCACGGAAAATTCTACTATAACTTTCCGCGCATATAAACAATATTTGATGCAAAACTAACAAGTTTTCTTATGGTTTAATATTCTTAATCTGTTAGAAATGGGGAAATTTGATATAAACTTTTAAACGCAGAGACCTGTATAATATTTTTCCCCAAGCTTTATCAGAATCCATTTTCAGAACCTTGTTATGGGTCAAAAATTGATTTTTGACGGTTAGTGTAATTTTCGTATTGATCTACTTATTTAGTAACGTTTGATCGCTGATGATGACAACTGGATGCTTTTTTTTAGCCAATTGTTCTGAAACTTTCAGAAACTATGTTTTTAAAGATAACAATGATGTGTGCAAAAATTTAAGCTATTTCGAAGTAAAATAAGGGTACCTCCCATAGAAGTTTACCACTTTTTGGGGATATACATTGTTGTTGTTTTAACTGCAAACGTTCATTAAGCATGTTAAATTTTACATAAAAATTAGACATGAACTAAAGTTATGACTTTGAAAAATGAACCATTATATTTAATTTTCATTCTCTCTTAAAAAATAGAAATTTAATTGGACCAAGCCAAAATTGTTTCAAAAGACCAAATAATAATACTTTACTGAAGTCAGAGTAATTATTGGCTAAAGAACTATACAGATTTTATAAATATCTACTTGAATAGGCTGAAAACGTATTTTCTCATTTTTCGGTTGGGTTTAAAATAACTTAACCTATCACTTGAATTGGTTTTTCTGGGGTCAGTATATTCGGAAACAAAATAATAAGCGAAACTATTAAAAAAGACACAAACTTATTGCATTAGGTGATTGAAAGTTGGGAAGGGTTTTCAAGCTTTTTGTTGCCAAAATTATATGAAAGTTATGACATCACTTACCACCCACATCTTTATTATGCTTCATCGAGCGACATCAGTTTCAATTTGATCAGTTTTCCAAAATCGAAATCTGCACACTATTATTAGTTAGTAAGTCCTAGGTGGTGATATAGTCCTAAAGATGGTAAACCACTTTTCTACTCTCTGAAACATAGTCAGACTTTATAGAAGTTCATTTGAAAATAAATAGTTAAATCAAACTGAAATTTAATGCTTATTTTAGCCAATTTGATCTGGTGGTTTGACCAAAAAATTTCATAATCTACTAATAACATAATGTATGGATATGGATTTATCAAGTCAAGTCAAAAATCCAAAAATTGAAGAAAAAGCGTCAACGGATTTTTGTCTTGTGTTGCTATAACAGAAGTACAATTGTTCAACCTTTAATAAAGGACAAACATTCGGGCAAAAGCAGTATAAAGGTCTAAATATCGAAGATTTTTTGTTTTAATTTGAATAACATTCTTCTAAATCATGTTTTCTCAAATTTAATATTACCCAATTTTCAATAATAATTCTTCCCCTGGGTATAGCATAACCACAAGGCAGTGATACTTCCGACTTTAAAAAACTATGATCTAAATGGTACTTATAATTATTATTATAAGTATTAAACAACATCATTCTACAGTTAGAAGGGGTTTTTATAGTTTTGTGAAAACAAGGCAAAACAACACAACAGACGTTGTGCTGGACTATAAAATTGTGCCACATATCTTTTAAAAAATTTCAAACTTATCAAAACCAACAAGTTTCTGAAAATAGATTTTGGTACAGTTCCAGCTTTTTAAAAGTATGTACATAAATATATATGACTTATTTTTACAGGGGTGTGGTTTATTATTTTGACTATTTTGGTAAAGTAAAATTTAAATTATGGGGTTAGTTTTGCGTCTTAGAAATTCTAAGAGTTCAGTTGCTTGTTCTTTATACATATTTTCTGGAACATAACACTTTACTCCCCTCCATACTTTTTTGTTTTTTTTTTGAGCAGACAAAAGAAATATTCAAGAATATAGCACTTCGACAAGTTTTACGTCCATTGTACTATATCTTGTGTTCCCTTTTGCAATTCATTAAATCTACCAGATTTATTAATAAATCTTAGCAGATCCTGCGTTGTTTGAGAGCTCAGGTGTTCGTCTCCCTACACTCCAGTACCAAATATGCTTACTCTGATCTGGCAGAAAGCGGGGCAGACACTTGATCTTGTCTTGGTTTTTTTTGAAGAAATTGTCTTTTTAATCCAATAGTAGGACTCAAAAGGGACGAAAAATGTTCCCCGAAATGTTCCTAGAAACCTCTAGATTAGGCTTTTGTAGAATAAATTAAGAAAACAAACTTTTAAACTATTAAATTCTCTATTTTACGATGAAAATGTACATTAATGTTTGAAAGTTTCAGTTTTTGTATACTAAAACTGAAATTTTATGCGAAAATAATCTTACTAAATGAATAAACTTTTAAAATGCCAGAAAACTTATAATTTTTTTTTTTTTAACTCTATCAAAATCCACTTACAGCCTTGTAATTTTTTTGGATGTTGCATTGTGTTCATGTAAAAATCAAACTGTTACTAATTTTTTTAATAATTTTTAAAACTACATACAATATATATGATTTCAAGAACGATGTTAGATCTAAATTAATTTGGTCATCTAATACATATATTACCATATTCAAAGCTATAAAACTCGTTCTACAAAAAAATATAATTAACTTTGGTGAATTCGGTATAAAACTGTAAGCTCCTTTATTCATCTACAAATATAACAATAGAGTTTTATATCAGAATAATAATAGTAATACATCACTGAGTTCATAAACTAAGCACAAAATGTCCAAGCAATACCGAGTACAACAGTTTCCGCTTAATGAGGCTCACCAGTGCAAAAACAAACGGGTTTTTCACGACTTTTTCTTAGATAAATTGGGCAATGAAAGCAAATGACAAATGATATCAGTTCTTTTATTCACTATTCAAGATTATAAAATCTTTTGTTTTTTTAACATGTGTTGATCAATATAGCTAAATATCTATAAAAAAAAAAATAAGATGCTTCCATGAGTATGGTCATTGCCGGAACCAGAATTAGCAATTTTACATGTATAGAAACCAAACGGCGGCAGTTAAAAAAAGGTCTAAAATTTTACTATTTTTTTTTTTTTTGGATTAAAATGGTCATAAAAAGGCCATATTTTATCCAAAATCTGGTTGTGATTTAGCCAATAGAGAATTGTGTTGTAAATATTCTGTTAAAATTTGAGCTAATTTGGAGAAAAATCGGTTTTAAAGTTATGAATTCATAAAGAGACACTACAGCTCTGCGATAAACTGCGCGCTATAAATATGACAAAGAAATGAGATATAAAAAAATCCTTTGCACAGCGATTCCTGATAAATGTAGCTATAAGAAAATAAAAAAAAAATAAATTTTGAAATTTCTGGACTGGTGAGCCCCCTTAATTTCATCCCGCGTTATTGATTTGCTCGCCTAAATGACCTGAATTTTGTGTTATAAAAAATACTTACACAAATTATTATTTTCCCTCTGTTTGATTAGGTCCCGCTTAATTGCATTCTCCGTTTAAATGTGCTTTATATTTTTTATATAGTAATTAATGTAAAAGCACAGAAATAATTTCTGATAAATTACTTGCCCCGGAAATTAAATTAATAGGGAGAAAGCCCCAAGATAGACACCATAGGCAGAATTCTTTTCATTTATTGGCAACACTGAATGTTTTATGGCGTTGTTTCAAATCGTGGAGACGAAGTTTAGTAGTACACATTTATTTACAGCACGCACTCTTCGAAATTTCTTCTCTCAAAGTAAGGACTAACTTTTTTTTATGAAATGTTTTCATACGTAATACTATATTTATCAACATTCATGATTCAAATATAAATTTTTGTCAATTTTGAAAATTGTATGAAGCACTTTAGAATAGCCCCCAGTGCTGATAACATGATTCAAACTGAATTCTAATTTTCTGGTAAATTTTTTTAGCCAACTTTTTTATTGATTTTAATGTAAAAGATTTTTTGCCTTACATTGTTTTTCAATTGCTTTTGCAACTTGTTTAGTCCATTTTTGGGAGGTGTCGACTTTGAGCCACTTTTTTGAAAGCCGCAATTTCGACTTTTTCAAATCAGCTTAAAGTTTTTGAGCAGAATAGGTAAAGGAACACTCTCTATACTAAAAAAAAGGAAATTATACTGGGAACACAGACCAGGACTAAAGCATTCGAAGGCACTATTAGAAATCTATAACCTAAAACGCTTCAAGGAATGTATGAATTTGTCAAAGAATAATCTTTGAATCAATACAGGAATTCTAACAGGTCATTTAAGGTTGAAATATCACCCAATAAAACTGGGAATTACATCTAATGAATCATATAGGTTTTGCAGAGAAGATAAGGAATCTGCGAAGCACATCTTAGGACAGTTCCCCGCATTTATGCATAGGATCAATATGGTAGGATCCATACTAAAATTGCTATTGGAGGCTCGACTTATGGAAATAATATAAGTCCATGAAGGGGCACAATAGATATTAAAGGTCACAGTGCGCTACCCCAACAATAATAATATTAATGAAGTTTTTGATAAAAACTTAGCAAATGAGATAAAGTTTCATGGGAGGTATATAATACCTTTTGGATTCCTCTCCCCTACATATTGGAAAACAAAATAATAATGTGACCATTATAAATTGTTTGTTTGCTTTGTTTTTTCCCCTTAAATACTTAAAATATTTATATTTTTAAAATAATCTACAATCCAAAATAACTGTTTTTTTGTAATTGAAACTTGAAAAATGATCCGTTTTCGTTTATGTATATTTTTAAGGGGACATTGCACATATATTAGGGGTGATCGAATTGTTCAGCCAAGACATCGGCTACCCCCTAGATAAATAGTATATTTGATGCTGATCAACTTAGACGAAGATGACAAGGAAATCAACTTGAGTCCAGAAAAATATATTTTTTCAGTTATATTTATGGCATTGAAATCAATATTACGGGTTAGTCGAGAAATCCGAATATGACATTAGTTTGCTTTTATAATTGATTCTCGAGAGCGCCACCATATAAAAATTTTTTAAAATTCATTGTTTACAAAAGGTTTTCTTTTATAAAATATTAGAAATTCTTATTGAAAAATCAGGGAACTCAAGTTGATTTTTGATGTACTCTTCGGCTAAGTTAATCAGCTATACCATATACTATATATCTAGAGCAGTGGCATTTTACATATTAAACAGATTTCCTCGGATCCCCAGGAAAATTTCGTGGAGCTCTTAGGTTCCATGGAGCACAGTTTGAAGACCAATGATCCTAGGAGGTAGCCGATGTCTTGAAAAAATTCGATCACAAAAAGTTTATAAAATCTATGTCATTGTTAATTGAAACTCCTCTTTTTTATCCATCTTTTTAAGTGAAGTAACTTCAGTTTCTTTTTCCTTGTTTATGTCCTGTTTTATGAGTGAAATTCAATTCGAATATATATAAATATAAGTATATTTAAAATACTCTGTATACGATTTAGCTTTATTTTATTAATTGCGTTAGTTGTGTAGTTAACCGAGTATTGGTTAAATGTTTTCCTTGATTAATTTAACCAAATCAAATTTCTCAACTTAAATATTCTAATCATAAAACTAAGTCAGACAATTTCAATATGCTTCGTTATCAAAGATTTAATTAATTTCCAACTTGAATTTTTCAGAAAAGTGCAATTCCAATTTAAACTTATTAAATCATTGAAGCCAATATTTAGAAAACTTTAATTTATTTATTTACTTTTTTTCGGTCTATCTGTCTTTCCTTTTTGTCACACCATAAATATCTCAACATTAACAATAATGATGGCATCAAAAAGAGATTTCTTGAACCACAATATCACAAAATTTAATTATGTTCTCAACGCCTGCACACTTAATTACATGCATACACATTCACAATCTCACACATACATACAAACAATTACGATTACACGAATATGACAAAATTAACAAGGGTGTGAATTTGTAATAAATGTACGCGATAGTAATAAGTACGAGGACTTATGTACATACATATAAGCAATGTTTGTATGTATTTAAATGAGTGAGAGTGAGTGAGCGAGCGAGTGAACGAGCGGTGAAGTAACAATTTAAATAATTAAATTGCAATTTATTTAAATTCTCAAACGAGAATAAAATTTGTGTTGTATGTTGTTGCTGCTGTGATAATTCACCCGCTGCCGCAAGCGTAGTAAAAGTCAATAAAACATCTCAAAGATATAATTCAAAGGCTGTTGAACAAGCAACAAGTAGATACATACAAACATGCATACTATGAAAACCCGCAGCTTTTCTCGTATGAATGTGCATATGTATGTACGAATATGCTGTATTGTGGGGGTGTTTTAACTGCGGCGGATGTGATTTGGACATTATAAAATGTGCAGTCGCAGTAGCAAAAGCAGCAGCAGCAGCAACAGCGGCATCGTCAGCACTATTCAAACTAGATTAAAACAATCTCTCCCTTACTGCACACCACTGACCAGCCAGCAACAGCTAACAAGACGATTTAATTGTTCAACGCTTGATTAACTAACAAACAATTATATCTAATAAATAGTTGAGAGTGTATTGTATGTATGTGTGCATGATGTACATATGTAGAAGGTATGAAGGGGGGAGTAAATGAACAACAATCTATGAGATACATACATATGCACATACATACATACATACATACGTATGTACATGAGCTTAGGTGCGCTCATAGCTCACAGTTCACATCTAAACGAATCACATCCACCACATACATAGCAGCATCACTGTCGCTCCGCATGGATACTCTTTGTTTTCTTCGGAATTTTTTGGTCCATAACAAAGTAGGAGGAGTGTGTGTGCCTCTCGTCGTTGTGCTTCGGAATCTCATCTAAACTTCATTTATGTATTGAGCTTATTTGTTTGTATTGAGCTGTGTGTTTGTGTGTATTGGTGTGCGTGTGTGTGTGTATACCTCAAGTAGTATCTGCGCAATATCGGATTTGAGTGAAGCAATTCAGCGGCGAATAGCGTAAGCTTTTTCAAATGGTGAATACCTCTCACAATTTTCATATTGCTGTATGAATGAATGAATGCATGAATGCATAAATGAAATGAGTGAGTGAACAATCGGATGAGACTGAGAATGAGACTGGCCATTGAATGCGGTATGTGGGGATTTTTTACGTCTCTTAATGTTGCCGCTGTCGTTGAGGTTTCGTGTGCTTACAACAGGTTTTACCTTTACGTTCGTTCGTTTGTTCGTTCATTTATGTGTTTCTTGAATGAAGCAATGAATGGGCGATGGAATGAATGGATATTCGTGTTTTGTTGGTGTTGTTGTTTTTGTTTTGTGGGCTTTTAAGTGCTTTCATATACGGCAACAGCAACAACAGCAGCAACAGCAACAACAATTTGGCGCGCATTTTACGCTCTCACACATAATTAAGCACTTTATTTCGAGATACAAAAAGATATTCGGTTCAGACAGACAAGCAGGTTTTGTGTATTTGTATCTGTATCTCTATTGGAATGTCTGTCTTTTCTTAATGCCGTATTTGGGAGAGTGTTTATGTGTGAGTGTGTGTATTAGTCTACTTTTCAGTTTTGCTGGTGTTCGTGCAGCATTTGATTTTGATTGGTTTTCGAATCTTACCAAATCAGCAGTGGGAATGTCATATAAATATGACACACCTTCTCTTATAAGATTATTGCATCCCTCCGGTGAAACATACTTAAGATTGGATTAAGTGTTTGAGTAAAAACAAAAATATATGAATTTTGTTACAAAACTTTCGGCATGCAAAGCTTAAGGATAATTCCAGCAAAGTTCCGATTAAAATTTGGTTTAGACACAGCTTTAATTTAGAAAATGTTAATTTTATTTTGACAGGAACAATTTTTAAATTAAAGAATATGGAAATGGTTATGATTTCTGTTATCTGAATCTTGTTTTTTATTAAATTTTATTAAAGATATCTTAAAAGCCATGAGTGACAGTGAAAAACGAATAGCTACATTGAAATTAGGTTCCTCCAATTATATAGACATTATGCATTATATTGAATATTTTCATTAAACTTCAAGAAGAAAAATTTAAAAAAAAAACCGATCCATGACAAACCTAGTCTGAAAGTTTCACGGTTTTATTCTTATACTTAACGCTGCAAAATTTTTAAGATATATGCATCTTGGAAGAAAATTCATGAGATTTTTTTTTTTTTTTTTTTCTAAGTTCTTTAAATTTCTAAATTTTGGTTTTTGAGTCATAAAAAATATTTTCCATCAAAACTTACGCTCAGTCGCGAGTCAACGGGATAACAAAAAACTTTAAAAAATCGTTTGGCAAAGTAGTTTTCGAGATATCAGAATCACAGCGAGGGCATTTTTCAAAAAACATGATATCGAAAAGTTTTGAGCATGGAGAAAGCTCACTTGAGGTGACACAAATCCAACTTGCTTATCTTCCTAAATAATACTCCTGAGATTATAAACTTTGGAAATACAATAAAAAAATTTTTTTTTTGTCGACCCAATTATAAGGCATAACCCCCTAAAGTTCAATCCTTTTTCAAAAAACTAATTTCACACAAAAAACCCACAAATACAGAAAAGATGCCTAAAATATTCGATACCAAGTTCTATCCAAAACTTCCAGTCAGGTTTTATCAAAACCTTCTTGGAACTCTGACTAATATATAGATAATATTTTAATATTATTTTTGTTATTATTTGGATTATTTAAAAAGTATCTTTATAGTTTTGATATTATTGATTTCTCGGATATCTTTAGAACTGTTCATATACGAATTATTGATTACAAAAATTTAAAAACCTAATAAAAATTCAATTCACAATAAACCGAGAGCTGAATTCACTCTTGTACTGCTAACACAATGTTATGAAATCAACAAAATTTTGAATACTCTTCTTGAGTTTTGCTGAAACTCACACAAAAAATGGTGACACACAAAAAATTCCTAATTGAAACAGGGAAGACTGCAGTCAAAAACATCAAGAATTATCCAACTTTTTCTGATTTTCGGTGCAGTGAATAAAATCCTAAGTGCAATAAGTCAAAAAAAAATTTTAATATCTTTCACAAATTTTTATGCAATTTCGGTATTTATTTCCAATAAAATTCAATTCAGAAAATTTTGGAAGTTATTTCATCCATTTTAAATATATTGCAAAATTTTGCTTCTGAAATTGTTGCTGGATAAAGAACAATGTGGTTTGAATTACGTTACATGTTATCTAAAACAACAAAGTAAAGTTGTTTCTCTTAAATATACAATAGAAGTTATACTAGTAAAAAGAAAATGTCTTAAAAAGTTTCGGCTTTGAGGGGCCGGAACAGACCCCATTTGTTAAGGCATGTTATGAAGAGAGGCAGTGAGTTCCAAAAACATTTTTGGGGGGGGGGGGGGGGGCGAAATAAAAAATAAAAATTCTCCATATGAACCAAAACGCGGGCTGGAGCGTTACATCGTTTTTTTTGCTTATTCATAAACTATATTTCGATGACTAACAATTTCAAAGGTATGGTCGTGTGAAAAGAAAACTTACTGGTACGTTACGCATTTTGGGGAAACCCTGTTCTATGATCTATTTCCAAGGTAAAGGATTGTGGAAAATATAAGAGTAGGAAACATTTATTCAGTTTCCGGTTTTGGATTGGTTTATAATGGGTCGAGAATTAGTAGAGTTTTAAGAATAATTCAAGGTTGCTGATTCCTACCCTGTAAAATTTTGACTTTCCCATCTGGGAAACTTATAATTTTGTTTTTTTGTTTTTTTTTTTTTTTTGGTGAATTCAATTCTCTACTTGAGAATAGAACCCGTTGAACTGGTACTCAAGTCAAGTATTTAAGAACTAAATCACCGAAATGATCCATTTTATTAGAACAATCCATTTGGACATTTTTTAAGAATTTAACCCCATCTGGGAATCGAACCTGAGGCAGCTGGAACTCCAGTCTAGCTCTCATCCACCATATAAAATTTAAATTGCTTTAACTCACAACAAGCAAATACAATTTAAGTTCTATCACACAAAAATCTCTATTATTATGGAATATGAAAATTGTAAATAAATTTGCCAAAAGTTTGGGAGCAGTGGTTAGTGCGTTTTTAAGTCAACAGATGAAATCTGACAGCATTAAACCTATGGTAAAGAGACAAAGAAAATGGTGTCAGCTATGACCTGAAAATTATTTATCCTTGGCCGAGGCTCCCTTACAAAAGCTCTTCATTTCCAAAATTTATAATTATGTAAAAAGAGCGTTTCATAAACCTCGTATTACATTAGTACCAGAAACAGGCGAGCTGTAATGGTTCGATGTAACATAGCTAATATATCTATTCGTAAAATAAAGAAAAATCTAATGTAATAATACTATTAAAACTTCAAAAGGTAAGCAAATTGAAACGGGGGGAAAAAATAAAAAAACCAGTGAATACAAAAGCTTTAACCTTTAGAATATTTAGGTCTATGTGCAATGCGTTGTTAGTTACAAAGAAAAGTGCGCTGGCTAAGAATCTCAATGTGTTTTGGATTGATAGCATTGTAGTATTTCTAAGTTTGAGTTACAATTAGTACCCCACAATTGAACTCCGTATGTCCAAACTGGTTTCAATATCGTTTAATAAAGAAGTAGTTTGTTCTTATGTTAACGTGTAGCCTCTTCGCTTTTATATGCTCTTTTCAATTTAGTCCTAAATATTTTACACTGTAACGTTTGGGGAAAGTAATTCCATTTAGATTTAACGAAGGATATTCTCCTCTTCTCAATGAAAACATTATATTTGCTGACTTGTCTATATTCATCTATTTTTCTACGAAGTAACCATTGTTAAACGTCGTCGAGCTGTTTCTGAACTAGATTAGCAGCTTCTCTAGGAGATTAATTTGACGCTAAAATGGCAGTATCGTCTGGATAAGTAGCAATAGTAACACCATCAGTTTCAGGAAAGTCGCAGGTAAAAATCAAATAAAGAGCAGGACCCAGAACACTGCCCTGTGGTACTCCGGCTTTCACTTGACATTTGGCTGATGTTTCATCATTTACCTTGACATAGAATTATCTTTCATGTAGATAGGACTTTAAGACCAAATAAAATGGAGCTGGAAGTAAATTTTTTAATTTGTATAACAGCCCTTGATGCCAAACTTTGTCGAACGTCAGAGCAATATTTCTTGCGTTCCAGAAAGTACTCAGGAGTACTGTGCTTATGACGAAACCCAAATTGGTGATCCTGAACTATATTCTTATTTTCTTGTATTATTAGCAATCTACTACTTCGAATATTTTCGAGAATATTACCAGCAAACTTATAGGTCTATATGAGGGCTCTGAGTATTCAAGGTTATTTGGTTTAGGTTTTATTATTATTTCAGCATATTTCCATTGAGTAGGAAAGTGTTTTAATGAGCAAGATTATTCCTTATTCTTACAATTGAAAGTAAATCGTAATAACTGAAAACAACAATAACTAATTATGTTCATCTTTTTGCCTGTTTAAGTTATTAAATTTTTAAGTGTTTGAAATTTCCCCCCGTTTTTCATTTTTTTCTTGAGATCTATTTTATAATGAAATAAATGCGTCCTTATTTTAGTTCTGATTTGGGACTTATTTTACTTCTCTTGGAACTTATCTAATTTTTCTCTATGGGAATCTTCCTTTTTTTTGGGAATTATTTTATTAGGAGTTTTTTCATTGGATCTTATTGTACTTGGGACTTTATTCACTATGACGATTTACCCAACTTCAATAGCAATTTTTTAATTTTATATCATTAAAAACATTTTTTAAATTTTTTAACTATTTTTCATAAGTCCTCAATTCGATAGCTGTTCTGTTGTTAGACCAATGAGGCTAGTGCTGGTATTGAAACTTACAAGTAGCATGGATTCCTCTAACATGGTAGTATTAAGATGCTTGCCTGTATTTAAAACATATTTTTTCTTTGCTATTATAAGTAAAACATTTTTGTTTTTACTTAAAAAAAGGTGTCACAATCAAATATTTTTACCGAACGGAAAAAAGTCGTAGATGGAATCGAGCAAGGGGAATCTAACAATTCTATCGTTGAAAAATTATGTATAAATATTACACATCATTTCATTACTAAAGTAATGATATTAGCTGTGTTTCTTTTGTCGCGAATACAGGGTACTCATCGCAGTGACAAAAGAAACGCACATCCAGTTAATTATACAAATTCGTTTTTTTTTTTATTTGCTTACTTCCACATTCACAATAAATTATGTAGGACCATTTAGTGCAAATAAATACACCGCTGATTGTTAAAATTAAAAGCTGCCACTCGCTACATTTTTTTTTATTCTGATTTTGTTTCTTCGTAGGGATAGATGTCTCTGCGATCTAAGCGTATATAGGATTAATTCCCCATAAATCATTTTTTAAAGCGAGTTTACGTGACAAAAGAAAAATATAATCTCAATGAAATGGTATAAGTTCCAAGCTTGCTATGTTTGCTATTGTAATAGCTTTGTTGAAAATACGAACAGGTGGCATTAAAGCGCTCACCTCTACAAATCTTCCACTATGCAAATATCGATGGAATAAAGACACGTGAGCAACGCCTTTACCGATGAGACCTGAAATCCCTACTGTCTCCTCGAATTCCATTCGTGAAGCTCTTTTTTATAGTTGTAGATGGTGTAGAATATACGGAGACCAATCGAAATGAAGAATTTCTTATATCGATTTAGTAAGCCGATACACTTGACTCCTTTTTCGATACTCCGAAAATATGATTATTCCAGCGGAAGTCACAATGAATTGAAGAATGGTTTTTGGTTTGAACATACATAGAGTCTTTTTAAACAGTGATATAGTTGCAACAATATTTCTATTCTTGGCTGACAAAAAAAAATCAGCTTAAGCTGTTATTTCCTCTTACCACAGATTTATCCTTCGCCTCATACGCTCATGAATTTTACATCTTTTAAGTTAGTTTATTTACGAACACGTTTTTATAATTATATTATTTTCTGCGTATTTCCCTTTACTTACATGGACATGATTCAAAGGGTATGCTGCTATGTCGTTTTGGCGATTAATGTTTAATTATAATTATTATTATGGCATTAAGTAATTATGAATATATTGTAAAAATCAATTCTCAATTTAATGTTCGTCTCTTTCTTTTGCCAATAGGTTACAGCAATAATCCGCATGATCGCAACAACAGCCCGCCTCCTCCACAACAACAACAGCAACAGCAAAATGCCAACAACAACTCTACAATGCTGCCACCTGCTAGTATCACCTCTCAGCAGCAGCAGCAGCAACAATCACAATCGAATTCTTCATCCGCCTCTTCCGTCGTTGCCAGCAACACTAACACCAGTGCTGGCAGCAGCAATACCAGCAGCGGGAATAATAATGTTGGCAACAGCGCCAACAACAACAATAACAGTAATTCACTCGCCACGAATAACAACAACAGTGCCAATCTTAACTACATGCAAATGGCAATGCGAAATTCCGCAGCCACTGCTGCTCTCTACTCGCAGCATCAAATGAAAGAGGAGCCTGGAACACAGAGCAACACCTCGTCTGGCTACTCTAGCCTCGGTGGCGGCGGCGGCGGTGGTAGTGGCAGTAATGGCGGACAAACAGATCCTACCGATCTATCCAATTTCGGGCTGCCAGCACATTTGGCCAACGTTACACCCGCTGGACATTATGATGACACAGACTATCACAGCACCATCTCGTCACAAGATCATCAAAGTCAATCAAGTTATCTCGACGGTAGTCCAGATTTTTATACCGAACAGAAATATAATCCTTATGGACGTTCACGTTTTCATGATGCATATCCATCGGAATTTACACCTTATGATGCGCCTCAATTTCAATCGATGGCTGGCCAGCCCCCGCTCGATCAATGGAGTGCACATCATCCGGGACAGTTACCTGCAGCGTATACAATGGGCTTGGATAAAGCGCTGCTCGGTGGCTATCCGAGTCATGGTGGTGTGCCTTGTTTTACCGGTTCGGGACCTATACAATTGTGGCAATTTCTGTTGGAATTGTTAATGGATAAGACGTGTCAGGGTTTCATCTCATGGACTGGAGACGGTTGGGAATTTAAACTTACCGATCCAGATGAGGTAAGATCGTGCACTTAAAATTATATGGTAATATGCACTTAAATATGCTAATCTTTATTATATATTTTTCGTATATACAGGTAGCACGTCGCTGGGGCATACGCAAAAATAAACCAAAAATGAATTATGAAAAATTAAGTAGAGGCCTACGTTATTACTATGACAAGAATATCATTCACAAAACAGCTGGAAAGCGTTACGTTTACAGATTTGTGTGCGATCTACAAAATCTAATTGGGTATGTACTATAAATATATTTATCATTAGTTATTATTATTCGAAACTACATTCATACTTCAAAACATAAAAAAAGGTAAAAAGTTATTCTTCCATCCATCTCCATTTATTGCTAAGCTTAAAAATATCACTTCAAGAATCTGCTCCGGTTTATCATTTCAGTAAGAGAGCAAACTATATTTCCTGTTACTGATCACGAATTTAAAAGTGGCCCAAGATATCTAAGTTTTTATCAATTGATGAACCGAAGGAGCATTTTCATATGGTACGGTACTCTGTTTAAGTTCACGTGAAATTTCACGACAAACTCCATATAAAAAAGACAGCAATATATTAGTCGAAGTAGTACTCTGTTCTCTCTTGTGAAATACTAGCAACATGAGTCTGAAAATAAATGTGCAACATTTTTTCACGCAGATTTGAATGAACGTGGTGGAAAGTGACAGAAAACATATATTCTGCCCAAATTTTCCTGCACGTATTAATATTTTGGCAAACTTCAAGGTGTTTTTAAGTAACTTTGTCTTCCAGCATTTGCTCTTGAAACGCCAACGGAATTTTGATGTCAAATCCATTTATTTTAATTTCTTCAACTATTCAATCACGCATTGAGTCTAAAACTGCAGCTCATAGTAGTTTTTGAAAATGGAAATACGGTTTAAGTCTTTGTTTTAGATTTTCCCACAGTTTATTTAAAAATTTATTAAAGCAGTAGTGTACTACATCACAATTTGCATGGATTTTTACATATGTAACTGCTATCCCACCCTCACCCTCTGTACGCAGCATTATCTAAGCCTTGGAGAACCGTTCCTGCAGACCCGTATACATTTGAAAAAAAAAACACATGTACGCGCGTGCAAATACCTTTTTCTTCGAAAATTCAATTGTATATTAAAAGCCATCTTTTATAGATTCCAGATCTATATACTACCCACCCTTTGAATTATGTTTTGAGATGAGCATTTTTTATACATATTTATAGGAACCGAAACAAGAAATTACCACGGATTTGATAGATATGGTTGTTGGCACACTATTCTACCTTGGCAGGTTCATATTTAGATATCAGAAAAAATGTTTTTTAATATTTAGTTTCTATGAATAGTATTGGCAAGTATGTAAGGACGGGTATTTTACACGATAGAGGTTCTGTTATAACAATGAAATCTTGGTCCACGATTTATCTCCATCTCGTGAGAATTCTGCATATGTACCACATTTCTCTACTCTAATTAACATGATTTCAATATATCCCTTTCTAGATCCAAAGTTGATTCTGTCAATGGTTAAACTCACAGATAGGAAGGGGAGATTACCGTCGAGACAAGGCCGTATTTAGGGGGGAGGTTTTGGGGGTTCTGACCTCCCCCCTTCCCCCTCCCTCCCCCCCCCCCCCCCCCCGAAATGTGAAAACTTTTTCTAATTTTTAATATTGATTGATTGAATATTTTTCAATCGGTTTCTTTCTAAAAAGTCAAATAAAAAAAAAATTTCAAATAAATTTGAATTGAAATCGTGCGAAGTTGTACTACATGGCCAAAAATGGTATTTTCAGGGGTTTCAACCCCATTTTTCTAAAACGTGACGTAATGGGAAGTTTTTGACCTCAGATTCGTGTTCAGCATGAAAAATTCATTAGCAAACACTAGGAACAATATTGTTTACCAAACCCATGCAGGACAGTGTTATTGAATAAGCTTCAAAGTTCTTAATCTTAAAATATAATTAATCCTTTAACCCATTATTGCTCAGAGCACCCGACTTGGAAGATTTCAATGCTGTGACTGCACGAGTTTAGGGAATATATGCCAACTTCATTCGAGCCCCTCATCATTGATAATGGCCCAAATTCCCACTAATAATCATTTGAAAAAATTAGTCTCTGACTATTTTTGGAATTTTTGATCATTTTTTTGAGGTTGGGTTCATTATCAGTAATGGCAAGTCAATGAGTTATCGAAATTATGTCTCTCACGATAAAAAATGTACTGGAATCCACATTGAATAATATTTATTTGAAAAAATTTAAATTGATTATTCTGTGAATTTTTGTCATTTTCGGCCATTTTTTTAGGTTAAGATTAAGAAAATTCGGAAACAAAAATTTTTCCTAAAGCTTTAAGACAATTATCCACTTTTCTCTCTAGTCTGATAGGGTCCATCAAATGCATCATCGTATTTAATTTATTGAATTTAAACATCAGTTTCATAAAAATTTTATATGAATATTTTCTTCGAATGAAAATCTGCCTACGGCCCTGCGTCGAGAGGCATAAAAACGCATAGACTTTTTTTGAAATATAAAATAAATATTTTTGGAAATGAGTTTTAAAGTATTTTATTATTCAATGGAGAGTAAATTCCAGTTTTATTAATATGAAAAAAATCCAAAATGGCGGCTCCAGCTCCTATCAAATAAAGCCATGTGCACAACGTGTTCTGATTTGCTTCTGGGGTGCTCCACAGCTATCCGAAACAAAAATCGGAAACAAAAATGGGTTAAAATTATTAAACTAACCTAAAATTGGGGGTCTTTTATTTTTTCGTTTTCTGAAAAAAAAACTTTTTTTCAGTTTTTTTTTTCTTCAATGGGCGAGAAAAACATTTCTGAAACAATTTTTTACTTTTTATTGTACTAAAGACTTTGTTTCTCTCTTTACAGTTACTCGCCGGAAGAATTGTGTGCTAAATATGACCTCAAAACTGAAAAGAAAGATGATGATTAAGTATATGCCACCCCTATATACACCCCCACACCTATAGCCAGACACCAACGGTATACGCCATTGTTGTTGTTAACAGAGAATTGCGCAAAAAGATTTTAACTAACCGGGTACAAGTAAATTGTGAGTGAATTCTTGTGGATTCTTCCTGAAAGTGCTTAAATATTTTTTGCTATATTGGTCACACACACACATACATGTATACATACATACACAGAGATAAGTAGATAAACAGTAACAAACATTTTAGATTTTTACTCATTTTGTTAAGTAAAAGGAGATTAATATAAACAATCAGTAATGGAAAAAAAAAGCAACAAAATCTAATAAAAATTAAAATGTAAATCATTTTTTTAATAAACGTGATGTTATTCTTTAAGTTTTTCTTCTTGTTTTCTTCTTATTTTATTACTATTTTTAGTGAAAAAGAAAATGGTTTTTCTTCCAAACATTGTAAAATTTCAAATCAATTTTAATAATATTTAGAACTATTGAAAGAAAAAGAGTAAAAATTTTAATTAAGAGTTTAATTTTATTTTACAAAAATAAAATTCAGATAAATAAATAAATGATGAATAACAATCATACAAAATATGTAGTGCCTAATTTTAAGTTGCTTGTAATTATTGTTAAACAAAGTTTTAAATATAAATTTGAAATTTTAATTTATAAGCAAATACGTTTAATTTAAAATTTATCTCTTTCGTTTCGTTAAAAATAAAAGTATTTAAATTGAAATTATTTAATATAGATAAAAATACACAAAATAATGTTTCATTATTTTTAAGGCTATAACAAAAAAAAAAAATAAAACAAAAAGAAAAAAAATAAATAAAACAAAACCCAAAAACGGAAAGTATGTAAAACAATGTTCTCGTTAGTTCATTAAGTTTTTTTCTATTAATAAAAAATAAACAAATATTGAAGAAAATGCAAAATTGCGATAATCTTCTGTGTCAAATTTGCAGTGCAGGTTGATGGTGGCAGAAGTCGCCCTTTTCAGTGAACACCGTTAAATTGTGTAAAAGTAGAGCTCATTTTTGTGGCGGGTAACAGAGTAAAGCCTTAAGAAATTACAGCGGGCATTAGTGATATTCATTTTGATTCGTAAACTGTAAGCGGAAAGCCGCCGATAACAGTTTTCGAAGTGAACTGCAATAAGATAACTGAAATATTGAAAATATTGAAAATATTTCACTTCGTGAAGTTTGTATTTAAAGTAATTGCAAAATGTTTCGTTAACTTCAAAATAAATTCAATAATGCAGTGTACATTTACAATATCGTGGTAGTGAATCTGTCAAACAAACTTTGTTTAATAGATCTTATTATCTAACAAAATTGCTACATGAGCTCTCATGTTTTGTGTAGTTTTAATCAAAAAAATAATTGCCATAAAATTTGCGTATTCGAAATGAAGTGATATTAGTCTTGTCTTCAGTTATTTAACAAATCAAAATCATACTTTTGCTTATTTGAAATACCCTGTAAATTATGCATATGTGCACAAACACATTCTTCATATTCTTCTTTTCACTATAGTGGAATTTAAGCACTTCGTGAAGAAAACTGAGTAGGACTTTTACTGCTATATTCTTCCAGTATCCGTTTTCTTAGAAACACACTTATTCAATCCATTCTACTATTTTATGAATTTTTCTCAACATGAGTGCTTCCTTGAGACTCGAGAGTTTTATTATTAAAAATCAAAAGCTTATAAATAAATAAATAATGAAATTAAAAAAAAAAATGTATCTAAATTTATGTAATTTAAATTTTATGTTAGTTCTAGAAATTGTGTAAAATTGTAGTTGTAACAAGTTTTTACTTATGTATGTATAAAAGTTTAATATTTTAGTATTTAAAAAAGAAAATTAATTAAACACAAAAAAAAAATAAATAAATGCTCAAATTGCATAAATTATGTATAATTGTTAAAAAGAAAAAAACATTTTTGAGTTTTATTCTGAGATTTAATAAATTTCGATTTATGTGGTGAATCGTTTCAAAAATTGCCAACTCAAATCCAAACGGCAAAGCAGCTAGCAAAAATACATAATTTTCATCAAAAAACAAAGTAAATCGAAATATGGCAGACAATTTAACTACGCAAATCGAATATGCATTTTTTGCGACATAACCCTCGGCCAGACACATATTTCGACTTGTATGAAAATATTGCGATTTTGGCCCAGCAATGTGACGACATTAAATCATTATATTAATACATATCGATATCTTCCCGACAAAAAATTTCAAAAAAATTCTTTGTGAATTGCGTATACCACTTTCCAAGGCTTCATGAAAACAATTTTTGAAAACATCACAAAGATCACTGATGAGGAACCGTGGTGGGTTCCGAAACGGCCGTTTGATTTGCCTGCTCTTTATAAACTATTGCGACTTAGTCACTTTCACAAAAAGGTTGTTTCATTAATTAAGCCTGATAAACAACATTTTAACTAATTTTTTTAAAACTTTATGACTTTAGCAAAAAAAGTAAAAACGTAACTGTGGGCCTTATTATGAACTGGGTTCGTTCTTCGACTGTAGTCGAATGCCCTGATCGATCGAATTTAAGTTTGGTATTATGACGTGCTTTCGACAGAGAATAGCGTTATTGTGAATTTCGCCCATTTTGGCTTGTTCACGATAGTATATTTCTATCAGCTGATTGTCATTTTGAAAAATAAATACGATTTGTTTAAAAATTAAGTAGAAAAAATAAGTATGAAATAGAATTAATGGTTCAACGATTCATCGGAAGAGGATGAGAGCTTCATGGAACTGACCAGAAGTAGAAAACGAGTGCAGCCTTTCGAAAAAGCTTTGGATGTCCCGGAAAATTGTATTTGGCAAAGATGAATAAAATTCAATTATACAAGCAAAAGTATATTTTGCTCATAAGAGAGGAATGCCGGGAATTATTGGTTGGTCCTAAACCATTTTGGTTCTTTCTTCGTCGTATAGAACTTTTGAGGAAATACCCTTTGTAATCAGAGGATTTGCTTTCCAACAATGATACAAGTTTCTTTAAACCTGCAAAAACCGTTTAAAATTAGTTTTTAATGCCCAAAAAGCAAAAAGAAATAGCAAAATACCTAAATTTTTAACAATTATTACTCAGTATGCACCGTATCGAAAGTAAAATTGCGTTCGGCAGAAAATTCGATGCGCAACGAAAATTTCAACAGGGTTGCACTGCTCGTAATACGAATTTTACATTCGATCTTCGATAACCAGCTACACGTTACTTATTTCATTTTTTGCGATATATTTTCGTTTATTACAGGTAACACGGTATCGGAAAAAAGAGTTGTTTTACTGGTTATGTTATATATACATATAGAGGGCACACAAAAAAGTCAAATTTTTTTAGTCCGTTGTATATGTTATGGATTGAAGCAAGGCCGTATTTAGGGGGAGGTTTTGGGGTTCTGACTAACGATATTTTTTACTTCTATCGGTTTTTTTTCTAAAAAGTCATATATAAAAAAAATAAATTTGAAATCTTAGTTACACTATGCGATCAAATCCGATTTGTTTTCTTCGACATGAGGTTTGACTACGGATTCAAAAAGAGAAGGTGATACTGAGCACTCCTGCATTCATAGTTTTTCTAGGTCAGTAACTGTTTTTGATTTAAAGTTTCGTCCTGAATCAGTTTGAAAAGTTGAAAAATTAATAAAAATAGAAAAAATTATCGGATCCTTGTAAAATTAGACTTGCTTGAACCCCATTTTTTCCTAAAACGTGACGTGATGGGAAGTTTTTGACCTCAGATTCGTGTTCAACGCGAAAAATTTTTTCGCAAAAACTCCACCTTATTAGCAAAACCCATGTAGTTTAGGAGGCAATCTCAAAATATAATTAATTTTTTAACGCATTATTGGTCAGAGCACCACGAAAGATCTCAACCTCATTCGGGTTCCTTATCATTGATAATGGCTCAAATTCCCAATGATGATCATTTGAAAAAAATGAGCCTCTACTATTTTTGGTAATTTTTTTGAGGTTGAGTACATCATCAGTAGTGGGAAGTCAGTGAGTTAATGAAATTATGTACTTCACGATAAAAAAAAAGCATTAGAATGCACATTGAATATTTACTTGAAAAAATTTAATTTGATTATTCAGTGAATTTTTTGTTACTTTTGGCCATTTTTTTGAGGTTAAGATTAAAAAAATCGGAAAATTTTTCCTAAAATTTTAATTTTATAGGGTCCATCAAATGTATCATCGATTTAATTTATTGTATTTAAAAATCAGTTTGATAAAAATTATTTATGAATATTTTCTTCGAATAAAAAACCACCCACCCCCCCCGAAAAAAATTTCTGGCTACGGCCCTGGATTGAAGAATATGCTGGCGACATAAAATAACCCTGAAATAGACGTGTTGCAAGAGAAAAATCCCAAATTTTAGAGGATCCATCGGCCATAACTTCCTTCCTTTAATCTGAAATGATCTCCGGTAAGTAAGTGATCGATCGCAGTCAATCTCAGAAAGTTATTGTGATTCAAAAACTGTTCGCATAAAAGAACGTTTATGGGGCAAGATAAATAACCAAGATGCGTTTTTCTTCAAGTAATGTGTGGTTAATCCGTTTAATAAGATTCATTATAACGCCCCGCTTGATATGAAGATCCGGCAGCAATATTTCTCAAGCGGAATCAATGTTCGATGAACGACATTAAATGGGTCAACCACTTGTATATCGCGTTTTGGCCAAGTCCCATTTACAGAAAACATACATGTACTTTGTGTAGCCTGTTTGCATTCGGGGTAACAGTGAAAGAACCTTAAAATTACAATAGTAGCTACCTGAAAATAGATTGCCATCATTGTTGAGTTGAGTTTTGATAACTAAATAATAAATAAAGTCATTTCAAAAAAATTTCGAGATATATTTCCTTACAACATAATAAAAAAATCACTTGAGAGACAATACAAACTTAAAATGAAATCTCTCTTGATTTTGAACCAATCTTTTAAAACGGATTCCGGATTAAACCACTGGATTCTACGACCCAAAATTAAGTAAATGTGTTCTGGCGTTTTGGTGAGTCATTTTAATTTTACTTACAGTGTAACTTGAAGAGAATGAATCATACAGATTTCAAAGGCTGGAAAGTGTTTTTAAAAAATATTCCTATCACAAAAATAAAGTTAAATATAATAGATTTACGTCAGTTTTATATAGATAAAATATAAAATTGTATTCAGTTTATTAACCTAGCCTAGAGTCCTATTTTGAGGATATTTTAAAAAACAAAAGTTGTAGGCCGATTTTTTACAGCAAATAAAAATATGAGGATTGATTGATATCAATGTATAAAACTCGGGAATGAAGTCGAAAATCGAATTGGAGTCTTTATTTTTGCTCGAAGTGAGAAAATAGGTGGTCCATTGAAAAGCTTGTAGTCCCGATTAATGAAAAAGGAAAAATTGTTATGAATTCAAATTGCATAAATGTTTCTCTTGATAAAAAAAGACGCGAATCCCTTTCCTTTTTGATAAAAAAAAGCACCTGCCTGACCAAAATGTCAAAATTTTACTCCCTCCAACTCGGCGAGTTTTTGACCGATCTCGTTCAAACTTGGTGTGGTAACTACTACCCAATAGGACTTAACTGTGCAAGTTTGGGTCCAATCGATTTTAAAGTGGGTTTCTTTGAGATGAAATCGTCCATATTCTGAACTACTTGAGCAGGTAAAAATTTCGAAAAAAAATTAATACAAAAAAAAAGGATTTTAAATTAAAAAAGTATTTTTAATTAAAATTCGTGAATGCATGATAAAAATCGCAATATTTCCATAGAAATGCACTGAATGTGATGTGTAGATTGAAACACCTTTACAGTTATCCTTGCACTGGTTTTTACAGTTATTAGCATGGATCGATAGCTAATAAAAAGTTAAGAAGCAACCTGGAATTTTAAGTCTAACTAGCTCAGAAATATGTTTAAATTGCAATTAAGATCGGAAAAGTTCTGGTCAGACTCATGTGTTGGATCGATGTTAAATTGAGACGACGTTAACGGAGACGATGTAAATCGTGCGATTACTGTGCATATGTAATGTCTGGGGGTAATGCACAATGTAATATTAAATAAACTTTATCACATTTTTCATTGCAATGAACAATTCACCAAAAGTCCTAGCGGAACATTCATACAAAATTGCTCCTCAATTTTCAAAATTATTATAAGGGCATTCATATGAAGTGAAAATCTACCAAACGACATTCAAGGGTTAAAGAAAAACCAAGAATGTGCAAAGCTCCATTTTTTCCTGCTCACAGTGGATTTTCTGAAAGATTATATGAGAAAAATAAGATTTAGAAAAAAATATTGAGGTCTCTAGTGGGAAATAGCCAGTCGGTTTTGAACCAAAGGCTTAAAAACAGGCTTTGAAAAGGTAAAAAGCTTTAGTCATTGATAACTTCTAAAATATTGAATTTTAAGTAATTGTTGCGAACCCAATTTTTTTAGGACTACTAGGGCAATATTTTGTTCTTAGAAAGTTTTGATCTTCGAGTGAAATTGAACCTTGTTTTGATCGAAAAGCTGTCAATTTTGTACAAAATTTCCATGGGAAAAATTCTTTAAACGAATTTTTTTTAATTTGTTAGAGGTGGTATTTTCTGTTTAAAATTTTTATGTTATAAAGGATTAAATATGATTGGTTCTAAAAAAAAAGTTCTTTAAAAATGTTTATTTTTAAGAAAAATAGGCCGTCTCAAATTAAAAAAAAATCGATTTTTTTATTTTTTTTTTTTTGAATTATAAGTTTATTTATAGGTAGACAAATCTTTGTACAGTAGAATCGCAACAATTCTTACCCAGTTAATTCAAAATCTTAATAATTTGCAACAAATTTGCAAAAATCGCTACAAGGTCTGTTTAACATCTTATAAATCTTAATTGATTACACAGTGCAACAAAAATTTTATGCGGAAGATTTTCGAACGGTTTTATAGTAATTAAGGGTTGCTGATCACGACTGGTTCTCCCACAATATGGGCCTGAAGTCGGAAAAATGGGGTCTTCAGAGTCTATTAAGAAATTCCTTTATTTCAAGAGATACGAATTTTATGTCCGAAACAAAGTTGCTATGCATAAAGAGATAAACAATTTTTGCGTACACACTTTTTCTCCATCTTTTACCCTTCCTCTTGAAAATGGGGTTTTAAACCCCCTTTTTTGATAAATGATCGAAACAAAAACATTTTTAAAAACCTTTTTTTTTCAATCCATTCACATTTAATCCTCTATAATATAAAAGTTTTTAACAGAAACACCACCTTTAAAAAATTGAAAAAAATTCGTTTAAAGAATTTTCCCATGGAAATTTTGTACAAAATTGTCAGATTTTCGATCAAAACAAGGTTAAATTTCACTCGTAGATCAAAACTTTCTAAGAACAAAATATTGCCCTAGTTATCCTAAAAAAAATTGTGTCCGCAACAACTACTTAAAATTCAATATTTTTGAAGTTATTAATGACTTAAGCTATTTACCTTTTCAAAGCCTATTTTTAAGCCTTTGGTTCAAAACCGACTGGCTATTTCCCACTAGAGACCTCAATATTTTTTTCTAAATCTTATTTTTTTCATATAATCTTTCAGAAAATCTACTGTGAGCAGGAGAAAAACGAACTTTGCACAGATGGGCAATCTAATATACATAGTATACTATAATATATATTTATGATTCTGAAGAGAATGCATCATATTTGGAATTCATCATTAAGACTAATTGTAAAAAAGAAGTGAAACTTATTTTGTAGTTTAGCAATTTCAAATATGAAAGAAGAATGATTCGTTCCAAAATTACATTGGGAAAATATAGATGGAACCCTCGCATCACTTATTTTAAGTTTGAGCACTGTATACACTGGAATTCTACAGATACCATAATCGTTTAATTTCATAATCGATATCAGGCGCTAAGAGTTAAATCTCCCTCCGTCCAAACACAGCGACAGTTCGTCTAGGGTTCCCAAGTACCTTGAGACGATTCTGACCAGACCTGTACACAACTTATAAAAAAATTTTTACTCGTACATGGAATAATTTTCGCAAATAAATAAATAAAATAAAAAGCTGACACACTCACTCATATGACTCTCGACATTACAGAATCATATTTCTAAAGTTTTCTCATACAATATTCTGAAATATAATTTCTTGAATTCTTTGTCATAAATCAGTAACTCAAAACACAAGAATTACATATATTTGTAGTAATTTTTTTATCGATTGAAGTAAAAGAAAAAGTGCTTGAGAAGAGACATCAAAGAGTATTATCGAGAGTAAGGTTCTAAAACAGTGATGGCCACGCCATAATACGCGTTCGAAAGAACTTAAAAAATTCCTGTAATATTCCTATAGAAAAAGATCGCAGTCAATCACTGTACATCTGTGGGTGGTTATCACTGCTCTAAAGACATAAACGATAAAGTAATTGCTTATAGGGGCGGTTTACATGAGCGAGAATGTTGTCGCGGCGCTGCCGTTAACCAATATTAAAAATATTTGATGGTTCAACGGTTGGTCTTTGCGTTTACACGATCGTTGGCGAGTCAGGTTGTGAGATAAGACCGACCGTGTAAGCCCCCCTAATAACAAGTAAGTAAACGTCAAACGTACACGTAAAATTTGATCGTTTATGGACTTCTTGCAAATGGTTTTTAAATTTTGTAATTATTATATGAAGAAAACCTACAAAAAGTTTTTTTTAAACCTTCAAGTACTTGCTGAATGCTCGAATGAATATCGTTACCTAATTATGTAATTTGCCAAAGCCCTAACACGCATTTTTCAAATTTTACAGGAAAAGCTAAAAAATATTCTGACATTTGGAGTATTGTTTCGAGAATTTGTAATTTAAAGTAACAGAACAGATCGTAAGTTTTCGATGTATGTTTTCAAAAGTTAGGGGTGCAGATGAAAGTGGACACGCTTTATCATATCCATCAAAAACACGTTATTGAAAAATTTGATGTTAGGGTTTTAACAAATTAAGGTAGCGATATATACTTAAAAGAATTTGCGCTTTTAATTCCTTAAAAGTCTAAGTTTTTTCACTCACAAACTCCTATCAAAATTCTCAACATTATTTCATTGAAAATTTATTCGGTATCGCTTTTCAAAAAACAAATTTTTCATTTCCATTTTTTCGAAAAATTTGAAATTTATTAAATTTAAATAACATGGAATTAATCGCGTTATAAAAAAATAAGAAATACCGAAAAAAATCGTAAACAAATTCAAGTAATTCACAAAATAACAAAAAAAAAAAAATTGCAATTGTTTCGTAGTAGTAAAATTATTAAAATCGTAATTCGAAGACTCGCAAATAAAATGTATGGAAAATGTTTGGGTAGTAGCCGCCATTGCTGCTTTTCCAAGCTGCGGCTAGCTAAGAACATCCTAGTGCAAGTTTGTATCAGAGAGAAACATGAAATCCCCAAAGAGTTGGCGAAAATTCCTAAGGAAAAAGATCCGAAATTTTCTGCTATGGTTGCATATTATTATCACAATGCAGCTCAACTTATGGAAGCAGATTTGGTCAAGCAATTGGAAAAATATACGCATTTGTCGAAAGAGCAGCGAGAGCAACGTGTTAGCGCAATATTAAAACTGATAGGAACGACTGCCTGCACTTTAGAGTTTAATTTCCCAATTATTAGGGCCAATGGTTGTTATGAAATTATAACCGGTTATCGAGCGCATCATATTAGACACAGGCTGCCCGTAAAGGGGGGTTCGTAATTACTAACGGTTTGAATGACTTGAGATTGATAACTCTTTTCTTTAAGGTATACGTTATGCATTGGATGTGGAACCCGATGAGGTGAAGGGCTTAAGTTACCTTATGACCTTCAAAAATGCTTGTGTTAATGTCCCTTTCGGTGGGTCCAAAGGTGGCGTATCCATTGATCCCAAAAAATATACAGTACCCGAATTGCAAACTATCACAAGGCGTTACACAATGGAATTATTAAAACGTAATATGATTGGGCCGGGCATAGATGTACCCGCACCCGATGTAAATACGGGCGAACGTGAAATGAGTTGGATATGCGATCAATATATGAAAACATTTGGTAATTAGTGCCTATAATTTATTCATGTAATTTATTATATGTAAATTGTGTGTATTCATGTATGTATTTATAAATGTAGGATACAATGACATCAACGCACTGGCCATTGTTACCGGTAAGCCAGTACAGAACGGTGGCATAAATGGACGAACTGCTGCTACTGGTCGTGGTCTGTGGAAAGCAGCCGATACTTTCATTCAGGATAAAGACTGGATGGATTTGATTAAATTTAAACCTGGATGGAAAGATAAAACCGTCATTGTTCAAGGATTTGGCAATGTCGGGTCCTATGCATCGATAAATGTTGTCAAGGCCGGGGCTAAATTAATAGGTGTCCAAGAGTTTGATTGTTCATTATCTAATCCTGAGGGAATCGATCCAACGGTAATATATTTTAACTGTTGCTATAACTTTTAATGCTTTCAATATTAATATGCAATGTTTGTCAATAGGATTTAATGAATTATTACCATAAGAACAAGAGGTCCATCAAAGGATATACGAAAGCGAAAGAGTTCAAAGGAGAGTTATTAGCCGAGAAATGTGATATACTTATGCCGTGTGCCACGCAAAAAGTCATAACATCTGAAAATGCTGACAAGATTCAGGCTAAATTTATACTGGAGGGGGCCAATGGACCCACAACACCAGCCGCCGATGAAATAATGCGAAAAAAGGGGATACTAGTTGTCCCGGATCTATACATTAATGCCGGTGGTGTGACTGTCTCATACTTTGAGTATCTCAAGAATATTAATCACGTATCATATGGCAAATTGCATGTAAAACGCGACAATCTTATGATACACGAAATTTTCAATTCACTCAACGAGGGCGGCAAAGGAAAGTTCAAAGCTAACGAAAAACTTGAGCTCATACGTGATTGTACATCGGAGATTGAAATTGTCGATGCTGGATTGCAAACGGTAATGGAGAGAGCAGGTCGTGGCATTAAAGAAACAGCAAATCGATTTGCACTTTGTAATGATCTACGCACGGCCGCTTACATTTGGTCAATCAATAAGATATTTAATGCTGTGGAGAGTTCAGGAATTTCACAACAATAAATTTTTGATCATTTTATATATTTATTTTGGATAACACTTTCATCTAATAAAAAATGAACTTGACGAAAATGTTGCAATTTTACTTTTTATGGTAGCAAACAAGACTTCAGCTCAGCCATCACCTTATTTTCTTCCAAATGAAGCATTCGCCCTTAATTGAAGCGGAATGTGGACTGTAATCGAGTTCATTTTAACGCTCTTATCAGATTCAATGCAGTGTATTTGTTGGTGTGGGATTATGGCAATTCGTAGCTTTTAAGCCATGATTATAAATTCTGAAACTTCCATATTGTCTATGTAAAAACCGGTAAAAGAAATCGGAAGTCGGAGGAAAAACGGTCAAAGTTAATTTGATTTCATAAACAAATTATTTCGTTCAATTCCAATGCTATTTGCACTATTGGCGCAATGGCCTTGAGAATTGGAGTCGCAGCAAGAAGTTGTTATAGAAGTTGCTATAGAAGTTGTGAAGAAAATGAGACCATCCACCACCTTCTCTGTGAATGCCACAATCTCCAAATCCGTCGATTCCGTTTTCTATGAAGTAAAGTTCGGAGATTCCGCCAACAGACCTTGTAAGGTTTATTAGGAGTACTAAGTGGTTACATGATGGGCAGAGGCTTTTTGAGGTCTGTTTCATAGGTGGATATTCCAAATTTATATATTGGACCCCTAGACGCTCAGTTTTTCTGAGTACTTCCCTTTAAATCTAACCGGGAAAACGACTTGATAGCGATTTAAATGTAATTTTAAGTTTATATTTCTTTACCAAGATATATGAAACGCTATTTATAAACGACACTAGTCGGGAACGTTCTGCGAAAAATGTGTACCAGAATAGCAAATTACCAGATTTTAAATCGCAATAACTGGCGCTAAGCTAATAACAGCGAGCTATCTAAAACATTACAATCGGAAACAGCTACTGACGAATACTTTTAATTTTTTTCGCTCAACAGAAAAAATATTTCCCATTCAATTATTACTCAGTCTGATATTATTTTGATCAATGGAAAGTTCAAGTTTTTAATCGTGTAGATGAATTTATAGCAAAATTTTCGATTAATTTCACCAAACAATTTAGAAATTTCCTAAATCCTCAGAAACAAATATTCAAATTAAACATGGATTCAATATTATCCAAGAAAAGTTTACTAGAGAGTTATTTAATAAAGCAAAGAGATCTCGGCAAACGGCAGCGCGAGTACAAAAAACTTCTATCAACCAAATTTATAAATCGCAGGGAGACGATTTTATCGACTAGCCACCAAAATACTATTGATCACTTACATTTTGAAAAAAATGAATTGCGTGCAAATATTTGGGTGGCCAATGGCGAAACGCATAGAAAAAAGAATCGTCGCAATCTTGAGAATATCCAATGTCACGTGCAATGTCAGGAGCATCTTGGAAATGATATTTACAATCTGAAAACGGCGATAACAAATATAGAGGGCGAAATAAGTCGCATTTGTAAGCAGATTTACCTTTTAAATAGAAAAACTATACCACTCTCGCAACATCAAGTTCATGTGGCTGCAGGACGCAAAAAAATGAACATCCTCGAGAACCAGCTGGAGGTTGGAATGCGTCGCGAATGCGAATTTACGGCAAACAATGCAAATTTGCGAGATGATCTCATTAAAATACTAAATCATAGAACTTTCTTCAATGACGCATACTCAAAGCTGGTACAGAAATTAAATAGTGATAAGAAATATTTGCTCGATTTGATTGAGTTTGCATTGGGAACATTTGACAGTTGCATTGATGTTTATGAAAAAATGGACTTTCTGAACAAGAAGGATAGAAAAGAGTGTGATACGCGCAAGCTCGAGATGCAGGCCATCATGCGTAAAAAGGCTTCAGATACCGATAATGTTAGGTTCTTGGATTCAAAGGTCAACCAAAAACAATTAGACGATCTACAGCCAAAGGAATATCGTAGACGTGAAGAATTTCGTAGACGGCATAGGAAAAAGATTACTCTATATAACCAAATATTGGATAAGATATTAGAATATACATCATCGAATCACGTTGGATCTGTGATAACGAAATTCCAAGAGCAAGAGAGCCTGTACTACTCCTACTTTAATTACGCCAACGAGATGAGCTACCATATGACGCTGCTTAACAACAGTGTCAATCGTCTCTACACAGGTATCAATAATTTAAAAGTGGAAAATCGTAGTACGCTGCAACAACAATTGGAAACTATAAGTTCCCTTGAGAATATACTAAAAGAGAAACAAGCCCACAATGACATTTTAGAAAAGAAACGTGACAGCACTGATTCTCATCTGGAGAAACTCCTACAGGATGTTGAACTGATCTTCGATATGTGCAAAGCTGATGATTCACCGTTAATGGTCTTGCTCGGAGATTACGAACACTTGGATCTTGAGAATATGAATAGATTTCTTAAGATTTTAACTAAACGAATACATGAAATAACCGCAACAGTATACGTATTGGAAAGGCAGGACGAAGATAAAATCTACAATGATTATGTGGTCAAGCACATTGAAAAAGTGTGCGAATGGCCTACAGACCTTGATGATATCGTCCTAACGCAACAATGCCCCGAATGCGCTGAGGGCGAAGCTTTCAATATAGATGACGGAGGTGACGGTGGCATTAAAGTTCATACTATCCAAGAAGCTAAGGATAGACTATTCGAAAAGGTAAATCAACCGGAGATGCAGTATCGACTGCACAGCATCAGTCAATGCCGATTGCCAAGGTCGCGTATACTTGCTGCCAAAAGGAACGTATAAAATTCATGTATTCTAAAAAAATTCCTTGACAAAAAAAATTCTAAAATAAATGTGTATAGTTAATCAAAAATATTATTCTCATTGTATTCCACTGCAGCATTTGGGATTTCAATTCAAAAGGAATTGAATTTGTGTTTTCCAGGCTTTAATCTTAAAAAAAAGCTTTGGCGAAATTCAATGTTTAAACATTTTTCTAACACAGGCTTTCTTAGGTAATTGAGTATATTTGCATATTGCATATTCAAGCGCTAAATTGTTTATTCTCGCTAAACTTAATAATTCTCAAATTTGTAATATATATCACGTAGCTTAATCTAAATGCCATAAATAGTTTATTTTTATATTGCGTCCAATAGAGATTAGAGATCTTCTACTTTTACTATCTAAAATAGCTGAAAATTTTCAACAATCTTTCCACTATTGATATCTTTAAAGGTTGAAGGATATAACATCCTGACATTATATCTGCAGGTATTCTTAATTACAGAAACGCATGCGTGTTCTTGTTGCTTAATCAAGTGTGTCCAACTCTCATTTATTGCAACATCAATAAAAATGATTTGGTTTACACCAATACAGATAAATAAAATTCTGTTCGAATAAGTTAGTGCATAAAGCAATTGCGTGAATTCGTATGAATAAGATCTTACTTTGCTGTAGCAAGTTCGAACATTCGAAGTTAGCATTTGCTTAGGAATTGGCTTCAAACGTTATGTTTCAAAATTTTATTCAAAATCAAATGGGCTGACGATCCTGCAACAGCATCTACGTCAAATATATCAGAATTAGCACTTAGTGGAAAGAAGGCAAGTGAATTACATTTCGTGAAAATTTTGGGATCTATTGGCAAAATCTCATGTACCAGGTATTAAAAGTAGGAAGAAAAAAGTGCTGTCTATGGAAACGGCAGCTAGCTATTCACCGGAACAAAGTTGCCTATACGGAAACAAAGGGAAATATGCAAATTTTGTTTGATTTGATTTTTATTTAAAGCACTATAAAATCATTTGTAGTATTTCGGGCCAAAATGTTGCCTCAAAAGACCAGCGCGGTCTATTTTTATTTATCAGGGTTGGGCGATTTTTAGACGGTGGCTGGTAGCCGATATTTTCTTTTGTTTCGGCAGTTGATATAAAAATACTCGAATATAATATTTTAAACAATCCTATTATAAGCAAATTTATCTGTCTAATATTATTCAATTCATATTATGTAGTTTGTCGTTCATTTGTACAATGACTACGGCTTAGCCGATGAATTACGGCCGGTAGCAAGTAAAAACAAAGCCGCGGCGCAAAATTAACTGTAAGCCGCATGGCGCAGGTTTCTGGCTTATAGTTAAAAAAAAAAAATTAATGAGAAAATATACATGATGTCTGCCGAAGATACAGTTTCAATTCAACATACAATTGGCGAGTGTATTTAATAATGGATACCTTTCATTATTTTTGTCTTTTATAAAATTAAAATTTTTTCTTTTTTTGTTTCTCAAAAAATAAAACAGCTGTTTCTCAAAAATTTGGCAAGAAATGCATCATGACATTCAGAAGACATAAAATGTATATACGTAGCAGAAGCGAATTTGCTCTCAACATGTTGAGCCTCCGGTGTGTCTTCTGAATGCAACCAATGACATTTTTTTCACAATTCAATTGCTTCATATTTTAGCAAAGTAAACTTTTATTAATTCCACCCATTGTGTTGCGGCACACGACCCGATTCTGTCAATTGTGATATATGTGTATTGAGTGCAGTATGATAACACTAAGCCAAGTAAAATCTGAAACTTTTAGAAACTAATTTTGTAACGAAAAAAATGATGTGTGCAAAAATTTAAGTTATTTCGATGTAAAATAAGGGTACCTCCCATACAAATTTTCCACTTTTTGGGGATTTTTGACGGTTTTTTTGTATGGAAGGTATGTCTAAAATAATTTTTTTCTGCAAATAAATGTTTCCCATGCCAAAAAACCCCTCGACACAAATATTCACCGCAATAAGAAAAGGAACCTGTAACTTCGTAGTCAGTAGCTTATCGAGAGGGGGGCCTATAGGGGCTGGACCAGATTTATCAGATATTCCCACTAGTTTTTGGTCTGGTATTTGGTGTCCTTTTGTCTAACTATTGGTCTGAGTTGTGGTCTAAATTTTTTTTTTTGATTTGGTATGAATTTCAAACTGATTTTGGATTTGATTCGGTCTGAATTTTGGGGACCTTTTTGTTTCAACCAAAAATGACTCAAAAAATAGAGATGTAACAAATTGTTTCATCAAAATTTTTTGTCAAAGGAAATTAAAATTTCCTTCAAATTATTTTCTCAAAATAGATCATTTACCAATATAAATCCATCAGAAAAGTCATAATCAAGATTTTGATCTGAATTTTGTCTCATTCTAATCTAGATTTTTGATCTGAATTTAGTTCTTTTCTTGGTTTGAACTTCGATCTGAAAAAAGCATTTGAATTTTAGTTTGAAATTTGGTCTCAGTTTTGTTCCAGTTATAAATTTGATAAAATTTTTGCACTAGTTTTTGGTCTAGGTTTGGGTTTTGATCGATATTTATCTTGTAATTTAGTAAAATCAGCCCCCCCAAACCCAAATTCTACAACCGCCACTGTTCGTAGTATACCCCCAAACAATAGCTTTAAAAAAAAAAATTTGTATGAATCGCTGCTGATACAGAAAAAAACGGTATCACCACTGAATTCCTTGACCCCGAATTAGTTAGAAACAAATTTTTTTTTTTTGAAATTCGAGCACAGTGTAATTATTCACATTGAGCTGGAGATAAAATAACCGTAGTTTCGATTCCATTATTTTCGTTCTTGGTGAGATTTTTAGTAACAATGAAGACATCTTTAATTTGTAGCCAAACTCTAGGAGCAGTATATTTCGACATGCTAGTATGAAAATCCGTATATGTGTATATATTTGTATTTATAGATTTAGTGATCATGCAATTAGTTCGTCATATCCCAACGGAACCAATTGTCAGCAGCTCGCCTGAGGAGTATAAGGTCAGCACTTGTTGTTTTTGTTTTGTTAACGAACACTTGCTACCGAAAAGCAATCGTTTCCGAATCAAACGACGACAAGATCATCGTAATTTAAAATAACAAAGCTGCTGACGCAAAGGTTTCCTGAGAGATTTTTCGAAGCATTACGAAAAGAAGAAGAAGAATATTGTGGAATAGAGTAGAAGAAAAAAGTGAGCGTACTGCTGACGCAAAGATCTCGTGAAAGGTCTTTCAAAGCACTCCAAAAGGAGCACAAAACGGAGTGCTTTTTTCCAATGACATTCAATGTTAAAAAGGTAACGGTGTATCATACGGAGAGGAAGCGCCTACAGCTGACTTGTCAACACTTCGAAAGGCCTTTTAAGTTTAAATTTAAGTTCAATTTATTATTGGTATTTTATAAATTACTTTTTCTAGTTCATTTTAATACATTTTTGCCAGAAGAAGTAGCAAGAAATTTTAAATATTTTCGAAATTAGTTTAAAAAAATTCCAATAAATTGCAATTTTTCTAACATTTGGTCTTAAAAATTGGGTTTCAGGATATAGGTTCTTTACAAAATGGGTTTATTTGTACATAAACATTTCTAAAAGCAATCACGATGACATACATCCGAAAAAAAATCGATTTATAATTCGAAATTGGGGTATATGAAAAACCCAAAAATGGCCTGAGGCTCAAAAAATTAAAAAAATTGAGCTAACTTTTACAAACCCAGCGAAGGTTCAACTTGTATGGAATGTGCACGTATGTTAGCACCTTTTTCATCACTCATTTGATCGAAAGAAAAGTAACCTCCTTTCCGCAAATCTTTTCCTTCAACTTTGAATTGCGGAAATTGTTTATAAGTGTAGAAATGCATGCTACTGGAGGAATCTTTAAAAATGTTAATTACTTGCGGGAGATAGTGTTGCATGTATGTAAATAAATGTTGTAGCTTTTGGTGGGATTGCTGATATTTCTCCTGGTACCAGTAGAATACAATACGAATGCTGAGTATATATCCCAGAAAATCTAGCATTCCGTCAATCGTTCGTATCTCAATATCTTCATCAACAAAGTGCACGAAAAGGGCCAGCTCGCTACTAATACCTGCTGCTTTTGCCTGCATGTGCTTCTCTGCAGCATCCAACAATATTATGGGCACATTAAGGCTCTCCAAAGATTGTACTCCCACAGAATTTTGTGATAGCTTTTCACCACTATTTTCATAAATGTCGATGGTTTCAAAATTTCTCTCCAATTTCACCTGCTTCAAAAGAGTTGAAAAACTGATTTCGTTTAATTCACAACCATTTACACAACTAGCATTTAGGAAAAACAATATAATGACGTGTAACTTTAGTGACCGAGCTATACAGTTTTGATAAAGTATTTTGGAATCCAAAAACTGTAATGATTCCAAAAGTTTTAAAATTTTTGAAAACTAAATTCCTAAAGGTATTAACTATTAAATTCAATCAAATCTATTACTTTTCTACACTTTTAATGAAAATTATATTGCATGTACATATATTTAATTGTATGCAGGGGTGGATCCAGATGGGGATTATGGGTGCTGCAGTCCTACTCAAAAATATAAATGCATGTAAACTTAAAAAATGCTCTATATAAAGAATGTAAAATAAAAAAAAAATTAAAAATTTGAAAAATTGTATATAACTTCAGGAACATTTTTTGGGTTGTGGTAGTTAATCTGACTGGACAAAATTCGGAAATCGAAATTCTGTTTTTCATAATTCCGGCTGCGAAAAATTTTGGCTACATTATTCTTCTTTTCAAAATCTGTTTGAAAAATATGATAACTGTTTGATTTTAATGCATAGAACTCGAAAGTGAAGTAGAAACTTGAATTGGAGTGGACTGTGACTACATCATCAATCAACTAACTATGAAGATTAAAGCCTTGGATCGTAGGTTAGGTTAGGTTGGAGTGGCTGTCGAGAGACACACTTAGGCCTGAACGGCCCATTGTGATACCACATAGTTGGACCTACAGTTTAACGCCGATTCCGAACGGCGGTGTGGCAATTTTTTATCGGCTTGGTGGTTTTGCCATTACCAACCAATGTGTGTACTTGTACACTATCTTGGATCGTAAATTCAATAAATGCGTGGAAGAAGCATCGATCGTAGTAACCGTAACGATGCGAACAAATATTGCTAAATTTTCAAGAAAAATCTCATTATGTCGAGTCTGCTAGCAGATTTAAAAAATATTTATATGCGAAATCCTATCTATTATTTGTAAACTTTTAATTGGTCAAAAGTAGCCTACCAAAAAATTTCTTCGTACAAATTGTTAGAGCTTTTTCCAGATGGTCCAAATAAAAATAGCAATAACATAATTATATTTATATGTATGTTTTTTTGAATTATATTTATAAGGTTATTAAAACATGTTTGCAATTCATTTCTGACTAATCTGGTCATCAATCTATTCATCATTCTGTTTATTAATGTCTTCATAAACCATTTCATAATCTTCGTAATTCAAGTCGAAAAAGCTGATATCGTTTTCTGTGATTTGATCCAATTTTCTGATGATTTATGATTGGCATTTAACAGAAAACGTCTAGGAAAAAAGCTATCTACAAAGAAACGAACTTATTTTTCTCCATCAACAATGTTTGAATCTTTATTAGACTCATGTGCTTAGTAGACTATGAAAATTAAATTTGAGGGTTGATGTTTAGTTTTTTTTTTTAACCCTATGGTGACACCGGTATCACAAGATTAATTTTTGCGATTTTTTAAAAACCATTCAATCAATTTCTATAAATTTGCGGTTTTTGAGAATTGATTGTGTTTTTTTTTTTTGTTAATGTTCAATCGCTCACCATTTTTGCAAAACTTATCCAAATACACCAAATTTTTAATATGTTGTGAGAAAAACTATTTACTCAAAAATGATTTCCCATATTTTTAAATGTTTGTTTAGTTTTTGGGAAATACAAGTTTTGCTATGGGTCATCGGTGACATTAGGATATTCAGTGAAACTTTTTAAGAACTTTTTTACAATGAAATGGGAATCAAAGAATGCCAAGCTGGACTCGGTTTTGCTCCATCAGTCCTTGTTTCAATAAAGGGTTAATTGCAAAATTAATACTAAGTTAGTCACGGTTTCCATAGGCAAATTTTTCTTTGCAAACTCTCTACTTTGCAGGCGAGATGGGAAGTACATACTTTGTTGTACCGCAAGTTTTGCTTTTCTTTCTTCGTTGAAACAAATTTCGTTGTGATTTGGCATTCGTTTCTTTCTTTTTATTTCCATTTATCATACTGCGCCAGCTAAAGAACTTTAAAACTAATATCGTTTTCTTTTCTCGATAAAATGTTGCATTTTTTCTGCACCGTGCGAGGGCTGTCAAATTTCGTGTTCTTTTCTGGAAAAGAGGCAGCCTTTTTAGTATTGTGTTTTAATCTAAAAAATTTTGCCTTCTGAGCGGAAAAAAATGTAACACTTTTGCACTCAATTGCATGACGGGGTGCGAATATTACCCTACAAATTAGCTGATTCTAACAGAGTAGCATTTTTATGTTCTTTTCTTGTCATTTTTTCAAGAAAAGAAAACGCTATAAAACTTATGTGTGGAAACTCGCAGGCAAAGAGGAAAAGGAAACAAATAAAAGTTTGCAAAATAAAATTTGCCTGTGGAAATCGGGACTTACTTTGTCTATCTTTAAAAAAAATCTAATAAAAATTTACAGAAGGCCACAGGGTCACCGGGAAATGGAAATAGGGAAAGAAATTGGGGTCAGACAAAGCGAATCCGGATTTAATTTTGAGCTATCTCTTCTGGTTTCCTTACGGTCCCGAAAAGGTTAAGTAATATAGCGTATGTAGTCAGCACATTTAAACTGATTCTGCATTGTAAATCTAGGCTTAATGGTTTTGGAAAAATAAGGGTTCTTGGATACTCAGGAACCTCAAGAAATGAATCCGCTAAGATCCTGCCCAGAAAGAGTTTAGAAACTGGTTTCTAGGACCAAGAATAAGTACTCTCTTTGCCATCAACAGTCATCAGGACCACCATTAATGAGTAGGTGGAACTGATGGGCTATAAACAGACAAAAATCATGTTACCTATTATCGCGAAACGTCTGTTATCATTTAACAGAAGGAGCTGCAGGTAATTTTTCATGGACCAAACATTAAAACATATTTGGTCTGAGAGCCAGCGCTTTCTGTGCTGCTTGTGGTTCGGAGGAAGACGGCTGAGCACTTTCTATCAAACCAGAATTAGCTTATTTGGCACTAAAGTGTTAAGAGACGAACACCTGAGCTCTTTGACACCGCAGGATCTACTCAGGATTATTCATAAATCTGGTAGACTTAAAGGATATCAAAAGGGAACACAGGACATAGTATAATGGACGTAACTCTGGTCGGAGTGCTGTATTCTTCTCTTAAACACTTCTTTTAGTCATCCAAAAAAAAAAAAAAAATAAAATAATTGGTGGTACTCGTAATGTGTAAACATCAGCGTTAACCCATTAAGGACGAGCAGGAACCATAGTAGATAGATCAAGAAAGTAACTTGAGAAAAAAAATTGTTTATGAACCTGCCTCAGAAACGGCTCAGCGACAAGGTGCCATATAACACCGCTATGCATTACTGGGTTAACTGCGTATATACCTACTTTTAACTGATATTTATTTTCTTGCTTTATTTAGTTAGTTATTTACTTAGTCTATGAGTTCTTACAGACTAATTAAAAGAAATTTAAAGGCAGAATCATTTGTTCATTTAATTCCGAATTCGTAAACCATTTGCCGTCGTCCTGTAGTTGCATCCGATGTACGTATTCGTTGATCATCATTCTGTCCTTGTTTTCGTTCCCTAAATGAAATATTTGGAATTATCTTACATTAGATTAATTATTTAAAAAAAACTTTTTACGTATTTACTTACATGTTCAAATTTGTTTATTTTTTTGCGGTTGTTACACTAAACTTCTAACGTTAGGCGATGTAGAGAACTTGGGAGATGTTTTATTGTATAAATAAATTATTGTATAAATTGACGACCTCGATAGCCTAGTGGATAGTGCACTAGACTTTCATCTGGGAGGTTCGGGTTCGATTCCCGTCTTCGTCTGGTGGTTAATTTTCATAACTTTCTTATATTCACTATCAATATGATAGTGTACAAGTACACACATTGGTTGGTAATGGCAAAACCACCAAGCCGATAAAAAATTGCCACACCGCCGTTCGGAATCGGCGTTAAACTGTAGGTCCAATTATGTGGTATCACAATGGGCCGTTCAGGCCTAAGTGTGTCTCTCGACAGCCACTCCAACCTAACCTATTGTATAAAAATAGTATTTTTTTATTATTTAAAAACAACCATAAAAATATGTAGTGTTTTTGTTTTTTTTTTTAAGAAATGCGGTTTTTTTGCTTAAAAACTGTATTTATTTAATTAACAAAATTAATGAACGCAATAATTAAAATATTGGCTATCGTTGGCTATGACTTTTCACCATGTTTCTGGCAATTGATGGATTCTGTTCCAGTACCACTTCTCAGTTTTTGAGGCTAACTATCCATCAAGCCAATTTTTCACTTCTTTTACGAATTGAAGTGCTGTTCCAAAAGTCCATGCTGCAGCGATCGAAATAAGTAGTAGTCGAAAGGAGCCAAGCCAGCGGAGGGGTAAAACGTCCCATTTGATGTTTTCCAAATAGTTTTTAACAATGCTCGGTTCAATCTGATCAGTATCTGTGGGTATTGTTCAGCAGTAATCGTTTTACCAGGTTTAAGCAGTTCGTAGTAGACAGCTCCCATTTTCGAATTTTTTCAATGGTCTCGACGGTCTTTATTAATGACGTCGCTACTTTTAAATTTTTTACCTTCAGCATCCATTTTTTTTTCAAATGAACGAAGGTTGTTAAGTTCCTCGAAAAACTTATTTTCCTGGTACAAAATTCGACATTTTTGAATAGAAAAAAATAGTTGGTTTGTATAAAAAACGCCACATTAATTATGCTCCACACAAACCATACATAATAGTTATGCCATCTGTTAGTTAAAACCGCACTTCATATTTATACACCTATTATGTATTTACAGTGGCTGTCAAACTATAAATACTTTAAATGAAGTGATATAGTGTCTGATAAACGTTTGTACCAACTTGTGAAGTGTAGAGATGCCAACCCGAAAGTATGCTGTATATTAATTATTATTTTATGTGTAAATAAAGTAATGGGGGCCGTAGTCAGGGAGGACTGAGTTCCGAGCCCCCTGCAAATTTTATATTAATCATGTTGAATTTTTATTTGGATACGAATAAATAAAATATTTTGGCTCCCCGACATTTTATTTATTAATTTTTTTTTTTTGTTGTTTTAATTCGAATAAATTAAATAACTTTTTTCTTTTTTTAAAGCAGCCCCCAAAATGTTTTTTTGGCTTTAGCACTGATTACAATTATGTTAACCACTACTACTACTGATTAGTGTAGTGTGATTTTATGGTTAAAATAGCAAGCTTTTGGGCATAAAATAAAAAATACAGTGTGCTTTTAGGGATGGGATGAAAATTTGAATCGTGTTAGCAGTAAGTACAGTTTTTTTTCAATGACCTTACTTACGTTCATCACGTTTTTTTCAGCAAACTTTGGGTAGACCTACAAAAAACGCACCACTTTGCACCACACGCGATATATTTTTTTTGATTAAGCAATTAATTCTACATAGGTATAAGTAAACTAATTTGATCTGCATCTACTTGCATCTCTTTAAAAAATTAAATTTTTCTAGACAAGCACCATATAGAAACTAAAAAATTATTTGAAATATGGCATTCTAAAATGATTAAAAAAAGGCGAATGATTCCGTTCTGTACTGCTATTTGCTAGAAAATATTAATCTAGGTGGCATTATAAAAACGCAAGAGACGGTATTATTTAAGAATGTCCAAGATATTGAGATAACATGGAAAAATATCCATAGATGCTTGCTAAATTTAAGACTAAATATAATGTTTGGCTAGTTGTCTGAAATAATAAACTACTCACTAGAATAAAAAGTTTGACGTCCAGGACTTGCATACGGATCGTCGGAGTCGGACCGTGGAAAAAGAAGAGATGCATTAGAAGCGTGCAAGAAAACTCATAATGAATGTAATTTATTGGTTATTACAGATAGTACGTCAGCTTAGAAACAAGGTAATAAAGATTTAGCAACTGTTCTGAAGAATTGTATTCAGTATCCAAACCGAGCTTCTAAAATTAGAAAAGTACTGTTCACGAAAGGTAAATTACCGACACCGCTTCCTCTTAACCCATTAACGCCGAGGTGATCAGAATTTTTACTAACTTTTCAACGTGTTTATTTATTATGTTATCGGACCAAAAAAATAATGAAACGTGAAAAACGTGAAAGTTTTCGAAAAAAAAATGTTTTCGCATTTTTTTAACGAGGTATCAACTTTTTACTATAATCAGAGGTGATCATGGCACTCGAACATTAAGAGGAATTTTTTTCAGAAAATTTCATCGACGCGTTTTTTCAAAATGGCGGCGAGAATGAAAAAAATTTATAAAAATCTTAATCTATCGTTCTCTTAAAAACTATAAACTTTAGAAAAAAATTTATAGGAACAAAAATGTCTTAAAAGTAGTCAAAGAACACTCTCAAATTTTTTTTTGACACAATTTTTTTGGAGACAATTTTAGATTTTCGAAAATTTCAAAAAATCCAATTTTTCAAAAATACCTGAAAAATTTTTGAAAAAATTTGAGAGTGTTCTTTGACTACTTCTTTGCTGATTCTGTGCATATAAATTTTTTTTCTACTCTTAGCATTACCCAGAGACAACGGCGTGGACGTGGTAGAACTTTGTCTCCTTTGGGGTGCTTTTTTTCGTGAGTCCCCTTGCCTCTCACGTTTCGGGGTGCTTTTTTTCGTGAGTCCCCTTGTCTCTCACTTTAACATTTCTTTTATCAGTGCTTTTTTGCCCAACAATTATTGCATACATATAGATAGCATTTTTCACAATAGATCTTTGTTCTTATTGGACATTTTTGAGTTGAACAATTTTTTAATTTGTCCCTATTAGATCGTGTATGAACTGTTTTACTTGTTTGACCTTTTTGAATATAATATTTAGCAATCGAAATAGTTAACTCTTTTATTCCAACTTTTTTCTTTGCATCACATGTAGCATTGAAAATTACGAGGGCATTTGTAATGGATGCCTGTATAAATCTTATATAAAAACGAACCATGTCCATTTTTTGGAACGTATACTTGGAAGAGGTGTCTAATCGAAATTTTGAGCTCAGATTCTGAAAGAGCATCAAATTTCGCGTAGAAATAGAGATATTGCATTATTTTTTTGGTCAGATAACATAATAAATAAACACGTTGAAAAGTTAGTAAAAGTTCTGATCACCTCGGCGTTAATGGGTTAATGAGGCCGTAGCATTGATTGGCTACATACTTAAAAAGTAATCCAAATTCAACAAATTTCTTGATCACGAAAGTCTATAAATTTACTTCATTCATTATGAAGTTTATATTTTCATGAATAGCATATTAAAATAAAACCATAAAAATAGAATAAATTAAAAAATTAAAAAAAAGTTAAATAGTTACCAGAAAAAAACCAAAAAAAAAAAAAAATCAACTACCAAAATTTTAGATTAACTCTACGATAACTTAATTCAAACAGCAAAATGAACATGGAGTTCTCAAAGAAAAGTTTCCTGGAGAATTATTTAATAAAGCAGAGGGACCTCACCAAACGGCAGCGCGAGTACAAAAAGATTCTATCAACTAAGTTGAAAACTCGCAAAGAAACAATCATGGAGTCCAGCTATCAAAATACTATTGATAATTTAATGATGGAAAAGAATACGTTAAGAGCTCAAATTTGGGTGGCTAGCGGTGCAACACATGAAAAAGACAACAATCGCTACCTAGACAACATTAAATGTCACGTGCAGTGTCAGGAGCATCTGGCCGAGGACATACACAAACTGAAGATAGCTATCGCAAATCTAGAACGCGAGAATAGTCGAGTAAACAAGCAGGTTTATGATTTGAATAGAAAAACTGTACCAGACCAACAACACCAGGCATATGTGGCAAGGGCACGCAAGAAAATGCACATCCTCGAGAACCAGCTGGAAGTTGGAGTGCGTCGCGAATGTGGATTCACAGCGTCAAATGCGAATCTACGAGAAGATCTCATTAAAATACTAAATCATAGAACTTTCTTCAATGAGGCATATACAAAACTGATGCAGAAATTGAATAGTGATAAGAAATATCTAGTCGAATTAATAGAATATGCGCTAGGCACATTCGATAGCTGCATCGATGTCTATGAAAAAATTGAAAATATGATTAAGAAGGATTCGAAGGAATCTGATATACGTAAAATTGAAATGCAGGGTGTTATGCGTAAGTTGGCGGCTGATTTCGATAACACCACATTCTTCGACACTAAAGGCAAAGAACGTAAGATGGCTGATTTACAGCCAAAGGAATATCGCAGACGAGAAGAGTTTCGCAAGAAGCATAAGAAGAAGATTATGCTTTACAATAACATTCTCGATAAGATTTTGGAGTATACCCAGTCGGAGAATGTGGAATCGGTTATTGAAAAATTCAAAGAGCAGGAGAGTCTTTATTATTCTTACTTTAATTACGCCAACGAGATGAGTTACCACATGACTCTGCTTAACAACTCCGTTAATCGTCTCTTCAGTGAAATTAAAAATATTAGCCGTGATAACGACAACAAGTCTCAAAGTCAAATCGAGAACATAGAACACCTCGAAAATACATTGAAACAAAAACGTGAAAGAAATGAGAACTTGATAGAAGAAGGTAAGCAGAAGAATAATAACCTCATTAGTTGGTTGGACGAAATCCAGGAGATTTTCAAAATCTGTAAGGCGGATGCTTCGTACTTAACACCCTTGCTGGGCAATACCACTAATGTGGACATTGGGAATATGCGTTTGTTCCTCACTATTTTGGAGAAGCGTGTAATTAGCATAGTATCTACTGTATACGTCACGGAACGACGTGGCTCAAGAGCCGTACAGGATATCTGTGTCACAGATATTGAGAAGAATTCTGAATATCCAACTGACATCAATGATATTGTACTGACGCAGCAATGTCCCGAATGTGCTGAGGGAGAAGCTTTCAATATGGATGATGGAGGCGACGGTGTTCTGATACACAGCATCGATGATATCAAGAAGAAATTGTACGAAAAGGTCAATCAGCCTGAAATGCAGTACCGTCTGCATAGTATCAGTCAGTGCCGATTACCGAGATCGCGTCTACTTGCTGCAAAAAGGAATATGTAAAATTATATGCTTCGTACTTAGTATTTTGTCATTGTTGTTGTCATTGTCGGTCATTTTTATTGTAAATGATGTCCTGCAATAAATTCGTCACCATTTCGAATTGCTCTTGAATATAAAAATTTATTTCTATGTATAAATATGTAATACTGATAAAAAGAAGCCATAGATGGCAAGATTTACACTTCATTATCTTCTGTTTTGAGAATTAATTTCCTACTAATGAATAAAATGAACTAATATAAATAAAGCATTGTGACATAATGATGATCGAGTGAGTTAGCCTTGTTTGTCCTTATATTATGCAGTCGTTGTAGTAGATTCTTCCTCACCAAGCCCCAAACCTGTGAGTAGGCCGCCAAGGAAGCTTCCAACCAGTCCATTACCATTAGGAGATCCTACTGGATATCCAGATCCTGGCATTGGTCCTGGGCCTGGCATTGGTCCTGGTCCAGGCATTGGGCCAGGCTGTTGTGGTGCAGAGGGCGATGCTCCTCCATAGCCACAATTATACATTTTGTTTAATTTCTCAACATCAAATGCAGAAAAACCATCACGTTGCCCCATTTGTGTATTGCCACCTGGTTGCTAGAAATAAAAAGTTCATTGGCATGAAATGATGATGAATTGTATTTTTGTATTGTATATGAAGGCAACTTACCACTGGTACTATCGTTGGACGTCCATTGGTAGAAAAAGCATTTGCTGAATAGTGCATGACACTGCCATAATCGTAAGGTACACCATAGGCATTAGTCATAGAAGCTTTCTCGAAATTCGTTACTGCTGAAGGTTGTATGTTCTGGTATTGTATGGCTACAAAAGAATCACGCTCGTGACGATTTTGTTCATGTAGGAAACCTACTGCATGCATCAGTTCATGAATAGGTGTACCAGGCTTAGTTAGACAGCCAGGCGATTGTAGGTTCACTTCTTGTTTACCACCAACTCGCCCAACCGACGACCAACAACCCGAATTCCCACCCACAATCGAAACATAATCTGCTTCACGTGTGCGCGGTACGAAACGAATACAGGTACGTCGATGGTACGCCTCCATAGCCTGTTCAATAGTGGTTAAGTCACGGGCATTGAATTGTCCGCGAATTTCGAATGGCACAATGCCGTTGGGCCAGCGCGAACTTTGCGTAGTGATACCATTTCTTGTAAGGGCACCACCAGATTTTATTGGAACTAGTATATCACCCTCTAAATAGGATCCCAGTTCTTCAGGATTCACCGACGACCCATCGGGAGTATAATTTGCAACTAATCTAGCTGTCGATTCACTATCCGGACTACCAAATAAAGCATTTCCGTAAAAGCTCAAATCAATGATATCCTCTGAATTATCAGGCTCCCCATGCGGGTCGTCAATAGTATTAAAATCAATTTCAATTATTTCACTGTCGTCATCATCATCGATATCATAACCGAGTTCAGCATTATTAGAGACTAATGGTATAGCATTGATGCATGCGAGTAAATGCACGGTAACTACGATTGCCAGGAGTAATCCTTTTGTTAGTTGATGAGCCATTTTGTTGTTGTTGCTTTTTCAAAAACACTATGTAGTATTAACCCAATAGAAAAACACACTTCAGTTGAAATGTTCTTAATTGCTTAACCAAGTAATTACGACTATATTCTTTTAGTTTTAAAGCTCCAGCTTTTATATGCTGTCGTTGCCGTTTCTATGTAGTCGTTGAATATGGTAATAATTTCACATTCTAATCACTTGCTTTTTCATTTTTCCCAGCTCTCTTTATTTTATTGTTTATAGTGAGACTAACTATTTTTATCCGTCACATTTTCGTTACCATATTTTAAAATTTTACTCTTATCGGTCATAAATATGTTAAATATTAGTAGTATTGTTGTTGGTGCTATTGTTGACGGTGTTTTACCGGGGTTTCGCCTTAGACCTTCCATTTGAAATGTCGTCGTCGTCGACGTCGTTGTCATTTGTGTTGGTTCAGCCGTTATTCAAATAATTTCAAGCTAAAATATTTACTAACATGTCTAAAATGTTTTGCACTTGTTCCTCTTCAATCTTTTCGGTAGTTTGTTTGAAGAATGCTATAGGTTAATGCTTCGAGATACAGAAATATACACATATGTATATTTAAATATCGCAATATGTATGTATGTATATTTCGCTGACTTTGGCTCTTGTATAAAATAACCGATAAACGGACTTTTTTGCTTTACTTAACGAATTTAATGTTGACTTTATTTTTTTTTTTTAATTATGGCAATGAACTGTGATTTAGAGTGGAAATTATTGTATGATACGGATATGCAGTAAACATAATGGGAACAAATTCACCAAAAAAAGGAATGTATTATTGAATAGAATGTTTTTAAAATTGATAAAAATTCATTATACGAAAATTTGAATAACATTCAGTTATCAACAAAAACTTTTTTTTTGAATGGCACTTATTCACTGTATCCATCAAAGAATTTTCAGTCATTTTTTTTTCTAAACATTTATGCATGAACATATATTTTAACTACATTAATTTTTAATAAATAAGTACTATCGGACAACAGCCAAACCTACAAATCCTGTGGAACTTATTGCTCTTATACTACAACGCGAAACAACTCGTTCACCCAAACCAGTCCCAAAAGTGTTCCCGAACTTGAAAACCTTGAGCGGAAAAATGGGATCGGAGATGAGAGATTAATTGCCCGCACTTTTTCTCCGGGTAAAAATTAGTAATAGGAACTATTGAATGAAAATTATCGAATTATTCGATAATTGTGAAAAAATCACTCCAGGGATTTTTTCGAATAAATGAACAATTTTTTGTTATTAGCGAAATATGCCCACGATTTTTCTGTAAACAAAGTGTACGAATAAATGAATTCGACTGAACAAATCATTCGATTGTTAAAATTTTTGTTTGTAATTTTTTTTATTTATTTATTTATTTTAATTCAGTCAACAGAAAATTTTTTACAGACTATATAGTTTACATAGTTTGATTAAAAATATTGAAAAGTTTTAACTTAAGGACGTACTCCGGTGTTCCGGACTAATTTTGAAGGTTATTTCGGGAATTTTTTATCACAACAAAATAAAATACAATCGTTTCAACTTTTTTATATGTTATTATTGGCATCTTTAACTGTACAAAAAAATATTTTGGAGTTCATTTTACGATACTTTTTTAGTGTTTTTTACGTTCAAAGTGGACAACTAAAAAAGGGTGTGTGGCTGGCCCGGGAGATTACGGCACTTGAAGTCATCTGAAACAAAAAATTTAAATGGAATACTGTTCTGTAGGCTTGCCATTCTAGCAGGTAGTATATTTGAACATTTTTATTGAAAAATAACAAAATGGCGGACATCTAAAACATTTTTTTAAAATCGCTTCTTTTTTTTTTTTTTTTTATAAAAATCGAACTAAAAAATAAGAAACAATGATTGAAAATAAGCAATTCTACTACTGTTCCCAAGAAGTACGGGAACAGACCTATTAAGGGGCTCAATAGGGTTGTCTCCTACAGAGAATGTTCTCAATGTTTAATATTTGGCCGTTTCGAGAATGTTTTTGTATTCGAAGGTATTATTTCATGCGTCAATAAATTTCTAAATACGAAAATTTGTTGCCCAAAAAATTACTTTAGAAACTCGCAGATTCTGTAGTATACTCGTAGAGTTAGCTATAGTGTTGGCTAAACATCTATAGTCTATCGATAGTATTGATTGCCTTGGGACTATTAATCTATCGATAGTTCGTAAAAGCAATCGTCCAAACTATCGATTGCTACAGAGATGAAATTGTTGGTATTTTATATAAATAAGATACCAACCATTTTATCACGTGATGGTAACTCGTAAACAAATTTTCTTCTCTTTTCTGTGCGATTTCAAATAACGTGTAATAGTGCGGACAAACGAGAGTGCATTTCGTTAAAATTCTGCATTTCAAATTTAGGTGAACAGACGACAAAAAACTAATTTTAAATTCGTTTTTTGGCAGATTATAAGTTTGAAGAAGAAGAATATTTGTGTGTGTTTTGTGCAAATAAAAATAAATAAAAATGTTGCCTTTAAATTGAATTTGGACACCAAGAATTTATGGAAATTATGGAAAAAATAATTATTTTATTTTTTCGCTTAATAAATATTACTAGAGCAGCTGTTATGAAAACAAAATCCAAAATGTTTAAAAAAAATGTAAGGGCGATGTTACACGATCAATGTTTTGCTGTCAAGCAATGAAATTGTTGTTGCTTTCAAAAATGAACACTGAGCAAAAGAGAGGATTGTATTGTATTGTATTATAGAGGTTTCTGTCGTTGTACCGCGACCTATAAGATCTATTGTACGTAAGAGAGGATAAACACATTTCACTTCAAATTTTTTTACTGTCGAAAAAACCCTGGATCACTTCAAATAAAATGGGGTTGCTGAAGATGCACTGTTGCATTTTATTGGAAAATACTAATATTTTATGAAAAATACTAGACTTTTTACTAACTTATAAATACATTTTTTTTCTTTGCTTTTTTTCTTCTTTTTTTTTTTTTTTTTTTTGTTTTCTGTTTTTACTCTCTTTTCATCGTTTTGTTTGATGAAAAGCCTTTCACTCCGCCGTTCAGTTCTGGAATAAAATCGTAATTCAATTCTATCCAGGAGATGTTGTCCAATAAAAAAAGAAGTAGAATGGAATAGAAAAGAACTAAATCAGTGGCTTCAACCCATAATGGCCTAATTCGAGTTAAGGTTTTGCCTTAAATTTTTTTTTGCTATAAATTTTTTATGTTTGTATCTTTTTTAGGACGGCAATTATCCCTCAAGTAAGTTAAACAAAACAAAACCAACTCCTGATTAGCAGTAAGGTTGTGAAATATCAAATTGCTTTCCTGAAAAAATGTAAAAACAGACTTAGTCAGTTATGAGGTTATGACTTGTGAACACAAATATACATACCTACATACAAAATTATTTTAAAAATGATTTATTTTTACCTAAAAACTATCGATTTTTCCGTTGTCTAAAAACGGTTTAATCGATAGAGTCGAACTATCGATGTTTAGTCAACACTAGTTGGCAGTGCTACTCACAACTAGTGTAGATTCGATACCCACATAGTATCGCTTCTACTCATTACTTGTATCAAATAAAAGTATCGATGCTACCAAAAATACCGGAAAAATGTATCGAGTATGTATTTGTATCGAATACTTGTTTATATACATTACTCAACACGAAATTGGCGTCAGGCACCTCATACATAATTTTTCTGATCACTATGGCGCACAGTGTTTTGACTCCATACAAAGTGCGGAAAAAATATAAGGAATTATCTCAGCATAACGATTTTTGGTATGAGTCACTCTTAGGTCGCGAAAAAGAAAAATTATAAAAATGGGCGTGATCGGTCAACTGCCACGCCCACTTACAATACAACAGTAAAACTGAATTAGCGTTTAAATCAGTTACAGTCAAGACACTGAGATAAATATCAGAAAAAAATAGTTTTGACTGTTTCAACATTTCATTTTAATTCATATTTTTTTGTTTTTGACAAAAAAATTTCAATCTCTTAAAAGTACACTGATATCACAAATAATCACATTTTCATACAGTTTTTCCCCGATATGCATTTAGTATATTGTTAATAAAAAAGCTAATTTGGTTTTTGTTATTTAGCTAAGAAATTCTATTTTACATTTTTATATATTATAATATTTCGCACACCTTCGCAAGATAGACCTGGTCCACCAAACTTAAGGAATTATCTTGAAATTTTTGTTTCTAAAAACCTAATTTTTTTCCGAAAAAAAATTTTTTCGTTTTTTTTTTTATTTATCAAGTACATTCATCACACCCATATGAAAAATTGTTTTAAGATTATAACTATAGTTAAACAACAAAAGCTTCCGAAATACGCTTCAAAATGCATGCTAGTACTTTGTGTTTAGCATTCATCAACTTTGACAGCTTACCCACAATTATTTAATGACCTAATCCCTCCAATTTTTTTTTGAATATGCTAATGAAATAGTTATGAAAAAAAATTAAAAAAAAAAACTAATATTAAAGCGTAAAAAAAATTATTTTTTCCCGTAGTTAAACCTCTGTGTGGCGTACTTAGAGTTGATTCGATACGCAATTAGTATCGATACTTTTACTTATTACTTGTATCGAATAAAAGTATCGATGCTACCGAAAATATCGGAAAAAAGTATCGAATATGTACTTGTATCAAATACTCCTTTAAAGAGACAAATTACTCTTTTTTTTAAGTGGTTGTCAAGGAAAACATTCAGGCCAGAACGGCCCATTGTGTTTACAGTTTACACTACTCAACACGAGTTTTTCGCCTATAAATCATGGTTTTGAAATATTTCCACTGGAAACACGTGAATCATATAGAAATGACGTTAACTTAAGTATATGATATTAGCAAATCGCTAGAAATTTTATAATAGAAGAAAAACTAATCAACAGATATCTTCTACATGCATGGCCGGAAATATTTTCTAGAACTTCAATACTGTACTGCAATATTGCCATACATTGAAATATTGTAATATGGACTGAAATATTTTGAATAATTCTGCAGTAGCATTTTGAAATATATTATTGATTGCTGTAAAATATTTTAAAATTATCCACAATTTTAAATATTGTATAGCAATATTTCAGTTTTTTAAATAAATATTTTCCAAAAGTTTCGAATATCCGAAAATACTTATAAAATACTTATGTTATAGCATCGAGTAAAAAAAGTACTTGAACCGAATGAAAAGTATCGAGTTTTTACTTGTATTTACTTGTATCGAATCATCACTAGTACTCAGTTTTTCGCTTTACCTCATGTTTTTGAGATATTTCCACTTGAAACACGTTAATCATATAGAAATGACGTATGCATAAAATGACTGACGTAGCAGAAAAGTTGCTGAGTAGTGTTAACTCAACCGATTAAAATTTTAAAAAACTTTAAAAATTTTATTTTAATGAAAAGATTTCAATATACATTATATGCTGCCCATGCGGCAATATTTTCTAGAACTTCAATACTTTACTGCAATATTTTCATACATTGGAATATTGCAATATGAACTGAAATATTTTGAATATGCATATTCAATAATTCTGTAGTAGCATTTTGAAATACATCATTAATTGCTGTAAAATATTGCAATACGGCTCACAATCTAAAATATTGTAAAGCCATACTTTAGTTTTATAAATCAATGCTTTCCAAAAGTATCGAGTATCCGATACTGACCCTTTTTCGTCGATACCATATAAAATACTTTTGGTATGGCATCGACTAAAAAAAATACTTGAATCGAATGAAGAGTATCGAGTATTTACTACTCTCAACACAGTTGTGCGAATTCTTTTAGAAATGGGAGACGATTGAATGCAATTCGCGATTTTGGCCATTTTCTACAATTTGGCCATAATAGAAATTCTTTTAATCTAGTCTTTAAAGACATCAGAATTTTGAGAAACTATAACCTAAAAATAGCAATTTCAGTCTATTAAAACCAGAAACCATTTTTTTCTCCTTGTTTCTTTATAAACTGCTATTACTTACCTTTTAAACAGTTTAAATAAATTTTTAATCCGATCTTTAAATTCATTCTCATTTTGAAAAACTTTGATATGCTCATTTTGAATTTATTAAACTAACTTTTCAAGCTTTTATAGTAAAGTACGATTATTACTTACAGCTCAATTAAATTTCAAATTATCCCGATCCAATAATTTTTCGCTGATGGCAAATTAAATTTTAAGATCTAACTTTTACATTTTTAGGTTGATTTTTTTTTCGAAATTCCTATGAATTTAATGATAGGACCGAAAGAAAAATATTACCAGTTTCTACCAAAACCAGTAAAGTAATTTTATAGGTTTTAGAGATAATAAAAATAGCCAAAATCGGTCTTTCCGCATTTTTGAGTTAAAATTTCCCAAAATCTTAACGGGAACAAGAATTTGGACCACAATTCAAGTTTAATGTACAAATATACATAGCACCTTGATTAAAAAGTTCCCGGAATTTATTCAGAAAATTAAAAATACAAGTTTATTCATCTAAATCCATATTGTTCCCTTCAAAGTAATCGCCATCGTCTACAACACACTTATGCCAGCGCTTGATCCAATCCTCGAAACATTTTTTATATTTGGTTTTCTGTATGTCCATCAGTGATTCGTCCGATTTTTCCATTACTTCCTCTCGGCTGCTGAAACGCGTTCCCCGAATGGTTTTTTAACTTGATTGAAAGAAGTCACAGGTAGCCAAATCAGGTGAATTCAGTGGCTGTTGGATGGTAATTGTTGCAAAATCCACGAGTTTCCTGTCCACAATTCTGATTTCTTTCGGCGAATTGCTTCCCGCAAACGTTTCATAACGCCCAAGTAATACTCTTTGTTTACTGTCTGGCCTTCTGGCAAAAATTCATGATGCACTACACCGTTGTAATCCATGAAAGCCGTGAGCATTGCCTTCTTTTTTGACTGAAAACGGAGTTTTTTTTATGGTCTCGGCTCATTTGCTGAACGCCATCCACTTGCCTGATGTCTGGATTGCGTGTCGTACTCATAAACTCCACGTCTCGTCTCCAGTAATGATCCTTTTGATGAATGTGGGATCGGATACAGCCTCGCAAATCATGTATTTTGCGACATCAACATGGTCTCTTTTTTGCATGAAATTAAGTTCTTTTGGCACCAACTTTGCTGCTACACGACGGAAACCCAAATCATTAACCAAAATGTCTTGGACGTATCCATAGGCAATGTTCAAGTCCTCCGCAATCTCTCTGTTGGTTAATTTGCGGTTATTGACCAAAATTACTTTTACTTTATCAATGTTTTCGTCGGTTTTCGATGTTGATGCGTTCATCATCTTCGATTGACTCACGGCCACTGGTAAACGACCGTTTTCTTTAGAGAATCGTTGCCGAAACACTTTTCTTATTATTTCCAACGTTCGCGGACCATTAAATCCGTTTTTTACGCAAAATTTAATGCAATACAATTCAATAAAATTGTAAAAAATCGCCAACACACACAGACATTTATATACTCTTGGCTACGTAACTTTTGCAAATGTCAAGCTATGACGCTAAGAGGGAATATCAACAACAGATGTACCAACTTAACAAAAAAAAAAAAACAGAACTCAAATCGGAACTATGGGAACGCTACAAGGTGGTTATTCTGGGAACTTTTTGATCAAGGTGGTATATAGGAAATCACTACTTTATTTTTAATAATCTAAAACCTCATAGGCCTATGTGATTATTAGCAGATCAATTTATACTAATCTATGAGTCTGGGGTTTCAGAAAGTAAGCAGCTGTTGTTGTGAGGCCTGCCAGTGCTCAAACATGGCGGTGGATTAGCAGAAGAGAATGACGTTGTCTCCTTTGGAAAGATCACATACTGTAGGACCTAATCGCAATGGCGTGCATAGGCGACTAGCGAAGCTTTATAAGACGACCAGGACCAATTATAATCGATAATTATCGGATGTAGTGACAGCATACTACATTTGATTAACGTAATTCCAATATAATAAATAGTAAATTAAATAATTTCAACCAAATGCTAATTGTCAATACATAAATAAATAAGAAACAGACATTTAGAAAATACTCAATAACTTATGACGATTTTTTCAATACTTTACATACCGGCGCGCCGAAACAAGTAAATATGGGTTTTTATCAATGAGAGCACATTTGTAAGTACATTGTAAATACATAAAAATGAGTATGAGTCTTCTGGGTTATGTGAATGCGTTTGAATTCAATAAATTTAATGTCAAGTTTTCAAAGTTAATTTCAGTTTCAATTACAAGGTCTTTTATGAAACATGGTTACACTTTTCGGTAAACAATGCATGTCATATGTTTACAATTAATTAAGAAGAAAAACAAACCGATTTTATATCAACAAATACAAAAAACAAGCGACTAAACTCCAACAAAGTTCGTTAACCGCACAAACAAGAATAAAATATTTATTTTAAGTGTAATTTATTTGATAGATCAGTTCTTTTGGGGTCTTACAAAAAAAAAAGGTGGAAGTAATTTAATAACTTCTTGTTCACAAGTCCATACTCATATCCATAATTAGATTCGCATCAATATTATCGGAATTTGTGGATATATCTTCATCATCACGATGAATACTGAATTGCGGCGGTGATTCATCGATTGGGGGAAGACGTCGATGAATCGATCTGGTTGATGACGGATTTGAGGCAACTCCTGGAGGTCCAGCTAGCAATATTGATTCATTTATACCTTTACATATATCATTCAAAATCGAATCATCATCCATTAAATCTTCAATGCAAGTTTTCAGGATGGTCGCTGTAACAGTGCAATCGCGCACCATTGCTAAACTTTTGTGGAAATATGTGACAGCAGGATCAAGTTCACCCATAAGAGCGTGAACAAACCCCAAAGCAGTATAAGTGTGTGCACGTTGTGGCCGAAGTAGCAATGCCTATTTTGAACAAAATTTAGAAACCATGACCTATATAGGAATTTATCATACTGACATATTGATGGAATTCCAAGGCCTCACTGTATTTCTTTGTCTTGCGGCAACAGTGCCCCAAATTATTGAACAGTGGCTCCCAACGTTCAGATACTTCTTCTCTGTTTTTCTTGGCTCGACTCTTGACAATATCAGCCGCAGCGCGAAAAACTTCCTCAGCATTTTCGAAACTAGATAGATTGTTACAAAATTCGGTTCGTTTTGTAAGGTTAATGCCACGCTTTAAAAACTCACTAATTATATTCGTATTTGATAACAGCTAATTCGTGCAGTACAAACACATCTAATGGCGCGATTGTCATGGCTTGAAAGAAAAACTTTTCAGCCAATTCGAGATTTTTCGTCAGTCCGCATTCGACTCCAATATACATCAAAGGCAAGTGACAGCCTCTCATTAACTGCGTCGCCTTGAAGTAAGCAGCCATGGCCTTGAAAAATGCACATAATATCGTCACAAGTGTCAATAAATGAAACTGTAATTGAAATGATATGCACCTGATCATGCTCGTTTTCTCTTGCAAAGGAGTGTCCATATGCCAACCATGCAGGACCGTATGTTCGATCCAACGTTGTAGCTTTCGAAAGATATCTACGCGCGGGATCACTTTTACCGGAAGTATCATAATAGCATCCAGCGGCATACCATGAAATTGCCTTGTCAGGATAACGTTCGACCAGCCTGTGACCAAGGACAAACAATTCTAAATTAAATAGAAGGTAATTCAATTATTTCAAATTAATTTATGTAAATATCAATATTCGTAAGCAATTATATATTTCTTTACTTTCAACATCGGTACGTTCCATCCAACAGCTAATTTGCACAGTTAGTCCCTGCTTATGAAAGGGATCAATCTGAAGTAGTCTGTTAAGAATAAACTCATCAATAAAACTGCAAGCAGCTAACAAATTTATCACTTCCGTGTACTTACTTCTCCAAAATAGCATTACTTCTTGCGAATTCGCATTCGTAAAAGAGACTTTCTGCTCTTGCTGCCATTAGATCTGTGCTTTGTTCTATACGATTCAGGCAGGTTGAGAGTGAAATTAAATTCTGATTTTCAATGGGGTCCTTGGTGTAACTACGTCCCGGTGTATCGGTATATGAGCGGGATGATTCATTGATGAGCGATGAAGCACGCGTTAGGCTGACCTGAAGTGAAAATGGAGTAGGATTCTTTAAATCCTCAAGCACCCTACGTAAAACAAATAGATTAGTTAAAGACGAAAATGATTAAAGTGAATGACGATAAATACTTATTGGCTGAAGTTGCCGTTTCTGATTGTTTTGGAGTCATAAACTTTGGCGAAACTTTTCTTTCAAACGTGCGTGCCTTTTGAATTTTTTCAGTTTGCTCTTTGACCCATTTTAGGGTTTCCTTGCTACTAATAAGTGTTTCTTCTTCTGTAGAGTGCTGTGATAAAAATTAAAGAGAAATAAAAGGTTTAAATATTTAAGTAAGGCTACATGTATTAATTTCTTACAGGATCAATGCACTGATAGTATTTTTTCAATTTCGATTCATAAAGTTTTTTAATGAATTTAGCATCTGCTTCTGACGCATGCTGCACCAACGGCAAATGATCCACAAGTTCCTTTTCTGCAAAAACAACAACCAACACAAACATATTAATTGCATTTGCATTTTAAATTCCAATTTAATAGAATTTCAATTGAAGTTTACCTTCCCATGCCATAAGCATTTCATGCCTAACTAAAGCTTCTAACGCTTCCACACAATAGACAGACTTGTGCAATGCCTGTACGTAGAAATCCATTGCCAGGCCACGGTTGTCCATAGCTTCGTAGATTTTTCCTTTTAGGTGACATATTGAAGCAAGTATTTCCTATAGAACAAGCTAAACGTTATAAAAACTGACATACACAATAACAAATAGAAAGCGCTCACATTTTTGTTAGCCTCCTCGCATGCTAGTACACTATTGATATCGATGCCTCCGCTATCCAATTGCTGATTTATCATTGACGACGACAGAAACTCAATATCAATGGCATTTATAACTTTTACCGCTTCGTTGTACTCCTTCGCCTCGTAGAGGCATTCCAAGAGCAAGTTATAGCTTGGAATGTGCGTCTTGTGCAGTTCATGTGAGCGTATTGTGTATGCCGACCGGATGTACTCTTTCAGTAAAAACATGCACTGAGCTTGACAGTACAAGTCCTTTGGATCATTTTCACTTAATATGCACACCTTTTCAGCCCAAAAAACCGCGGTTTGGTAACGACGCTGTTATAATAAACCAGAATGTCAAAGATAAATGAATTCATTAGTTCGCGGTAAATATTTACCATATCGATGAATTGTTTCACCAGTTTTCTATAATGTCCAACATCTATAGTAGCATCTGGGTTGCTAGAACTAGGCATCTCGCTATCCCCTCCCATCATTTTTATTATCTTTTTTGATCAATTGCTATTTTCTCAAAGGATTTCTAAATTAACTTCAACGCCGCAGATTTAATTTTTTTCCGTGATTTAATAATGGTCGACAGCTGTAGTTACTTAATAAATCATCTCTGATCATCTGGTAATAGTAATAGAAGTTTTGTAAAAGATTCGATTGTAATAGATCACAATAATGTATTAAGCTCAGTGCTGACACTTATCCACAATAGTGTTAGATCTACCACTTTTTTTACGTTTTTGACTAGGTTCCTTTTACCGCCCACTATTTGCAATTTACCAAAATCGACTACTTTTTAATTCAGCAACCATTTTTCATCATTAATTTATTTTTTCCACAAAAAGTACACTGGAACGTGAATTGTGCAAGCTGTGCTGCATGGGACTGCCAGTGACCCCTGTTCCACACTGCAATTCTTCGTGCAATCAATTGCATGCAACTCGAGTTTGTAGGTGAAAGAGGTGAGAAGTTTCAACAATCACAAACGAGAATAATCTGTTAAACCTAAGCACCCTTGGTTTTTATTAGTTCACGGTTTCGAGCGTTGACTGTATACCTTTTTTTGCATAAAATTATTGGGTATCTTTCTTTATAAAAGTGAACTGGCTCAAATTAAGATATTGTACTACTTGTCCACCCAGGGAACTTAAATAACAAAAATATTTCATAATAAAAGTTATCATAAAAGTAAAAATCAATAAACAGAATTGCGGCGTATCGACGAATTGAAACGCTACCACCATAAAGAGTGTGTGTGAATCAGCAACTTTTTACTCGGAAAATAAAATTTTAACAGTTCGAAAGAAAATATTGACACTATTGAGGTGGATATGAACTGCCAAAATTTTGATAAGGGGCCGTTCACATATTACGTAACGTGCGAGGGAGGTCGGGGGGGGAGGGGGGGTCATCAACTGCGTTACGTAACATTGATTTCATACGGCAAATTGAAATTTTCGAGAGGTTTTTATCAAGTTTATGTTCGCGAAAAAATGCAAAATAAAATTTATAATTTATAGTATTCAACAACTTTTTCTTCGGGTAAAAATGTTAAAAGTGTCAAACAGCTGTTTTGCTTTTGTGAAAATATATTGAAAATTTAAAATTAATATTTAAATATAGAATTTTTTGAAAAATAAGTTATTTAAAATGGAAAATGTTTAAAAGACATTTGGAAATTAATTAATAGTATATTAGTTAATTTTTAACTACATTCTGCACAAGTTAAAGACGTAATTGTCTGTTCAACTTCTGGTGCTGTAGAAGCTTTTGCTATTTCTGAATAATGCAAATGTTGATTGCGAACCAGAAGATTCTACAAAAGTAGGCGAACAATTTATGTTTAATTTTTTCAATATTTATTTATTTTCTTGTAAGATTTAACAATTTTTATTTTATTAAATATCACAGAAACTTTGTTTTTTGAATTTAACTGTCGTTAAAATTTGACGCTTTGTTTCGTGCAAGAAAAATGATTTTGTGCGTCCCCGTTGTGTATCAGAGAGAGCATTTTTCGTTTACTCTTAGTTTACCAGACTTTTTACCCAAAAAGTACGGGAATGGATCTAATATTTTACTTTTATACTGAAGTAACTCCAAAAAATGTATATACAGTCAACGTTCGATAACGTGAACATCCACTAACGTTAACATTTTTTCTTCCATTGACTACTGACTAAAACGTGAACAAAGTCTGAAAGCTCTAAAATCGTATATCTATTTTCATAATTTCAGTAATCCTCTAAATATGTTTACTACAAGAACCTAAGAGAAAAGGTAATATTTACGGGGCAGATTAAAGACTTTTTTCTTAATTAATTTTTTTTATTACAAACGTTCCATCCATTTATTTAAGAAGTAATTTTTATATTTTTAATTAAGTAATTCTTTCTTTTAAGTGAATTTTTTAGTTTAAGTTATTTTGCCAATAAAATGTTAATTTTTACTGAGTTTGGAATTGATTATTGTTCGATTGCTCTTCTCGCTTTTAGTGATTTTACTTAATAAAATGCTACTGTGTACAATGTATGTATTTCTAAAATATTTTAGGCCTGTAATTATTTAAAACAACAATGAAGCTTCGTCGGCAAAACGAGTTTGTAGATAAGAGGGGAAACACGAGATACAAAATTTTATAAGTTTTCCGTTCGCGTACTTTTTTAGATTATTTTGTTTTTTCTTACGCTCTTAAATTTTGTTACTAGTAAAATTTTACAAGTAAAGTAAGCGAATAGACCTATTGTAATAACAAGTTGCTTTTAAAAAAAAAGTTGATTTTAAAAACCGTCCAAAAATCTTAAATCGGAATTCTCAAGTAGCCAAAGAACAAACTACTTAACCCATTAAGGACGAGCGGGAATCAAAGAAGAAAGATCAAGAAAGTAACTTGAGAAAAAAACAGTTCTTGAACCTGGCTCAGGAACGGCTCAGCGACAAGGTGCCATATGACACTGCTAGGCGTTACTGGGTTAAGAATTCCGAGCGTCCACCGTAATAGAAATATCAATGTTTTGAGTTATAAAGATATGATTTCTACGGCACAAGCAGTAGTATAAATTGATTAATTTTATGGCTGGTTTTTTTACGATTAAATGTTTACAAAACTAAGAAGAAAAAATAAATTAAAAGTTAGATATTTCCTTAATAAATAAAATAAAGAAACTGACTGGGGCATATTAAATCCTTAAATAAAAGCATAAAGTATCAATAAATACACTTAAAGTCTATAAAGTTTATAAAAATTCGTCCTCCATTTCACACACCTACTTTACCAAATGACGTATACTACGTCAAAAAATAATTTAGACACACAGAATCGAGTACGTCATAAAACTGAAAATACCCGGTGAACTTTTTGAACTTTTTTGAAAGATAAAAAAAGAGTGTTTTTTATTAAAGAAACAAAAAAACATATTTCCACATATTCATAAGATTTTCGATGCAACATTTCAGTGTTTTTCATATTTTCCACTTATAAAAATTGGGTTTTTCTGAACAATGCACATCACATTGTTAAAATATCTTTGTCTTGAAGTTATATTTTTATGGTTTCTTGATATACATATTCTAAATAAAAAAAATTTATTTTTAACAATTATTTTCATGAAACGTTCAAAAATTATTTTCTGACTAAGACGTTTGAAAGGAAAAATATCAACTTCGGAAAAACTCTGGCAATGTTATAACTTAATAGAAAAATTGGGCAAATTCTGGAGAAATTTTCTTTCCAAAAATGCAAGATTCATCGATATTCCTGATAAAAAATTTGTTGATTTTAGGCTATGGGACAAATCATTGTGATTTATCAGAGGAAAACAAATGATTATCCAGTTTATCTTTTTCATGACCGAATTTTAATGGGGCTTGGTAGAAACCTTTCATTTCATCCCTCTATATTGATTTGTTTAGACGACCGTTAGATAACTTTAGACGACCACTGGATAACCCTTTTTCTCCAATTCTTCTATTTTCATATTCTCTTGTCTTTAATAAACATATTTTATAATAAAAATTTCCGCTTAGTCATAGTTTTTTTTGAAAAAATTAGTGAAAAAGATTTTACGTTGGGTAGCTTGAGAAAATTAATGTTTTTTTTTGAGAAATTTTTGCGTAAAAGTTTCGTAATTAATTTATTTCAAATTTTATACCTACATTATTTAGGTAAGGGTTAATGAATACAATTTTTTTTTAATTGATGCTATATTTGAGAAAAAGGTGCCTATTAAAATATGACTTCCAGCGATTGATAACAAAATGTATCATCTGAAAGCAAAAAACGAAAAGGATTCACAAATTTTACGTAAAGCTTTTTGACCTACGTAGCCGTACATTTTCTTAACAAAATATACTTTAAATTAGATTGATCGGGTGGGTAGTTTTTTTAAATGCTGTCAACCAGGAAAAAAAAATCGATTTCGAGAAATCGGTGATTAAAATTTTTTATGCGAATGACTAATTTTCTTTTTCCCCATAATTTTTTTTTTAAAAATGCTTTAAATTATTTCTAAGCGAAAACTTTGTTTGTAAAATATGTTTAGCTTTGTTTTTTTAACTTTTCATAAAGGGCAAACAAGCGTATGCAGAGGTATGAAATTTGGTGTTATGATTGTGGAAGTCCTAAGTTACCATGTTTTCTGCATATAATTTTTCTATTAATCTCTATTACAAATCGAGCATTAAAGGCTTAAATGTATGTATGGAAAGACGTTAGGTCGATAGTAGTAGCCCGGGAAACACCCGTATTTTCCATCTAGTATTTGATGTTTTGTGACATAAACAAAAAAGAAAACTCAAAACAAACTTAATTTTTTTTTTGGAAATACAATTTTTAACGTAATAAAAACGGATCCGTCGGAGCGGAATTTTTATATATTATATATTAGGTCTGTTCGCTTACTTTTCCAGTACAAATTTGTAAAGCAACAAAATTTAAGAGAGTGAGAAAGTATTTCCTCACGAAGAGAAGAATTTCACAAACAGTACTCCAACGAAAATTTGCAAAAATTTGCAAGTTATTAGAAACAGCTGATTGTGAACATCAAATCGCACCATGAGATGAGAAGTGTCGTAACTTCCAAAACAAGGTGAATTTATACAAAGTGAAGTTACCAGCAACTCATTCTTCTTCTTTCTTTGTGGTCAATACCATAGTCTGTCAAAATCATTGTTTACTTTTGATTGCTTGTTTAGGTTTTTTCTCAATTTTGACATTCACTGCATCCCGCCATTATGGCCGCAACAACAAATATGTGTCGTTATTGTTTTGTTCTACGGCTGATTCTGACGCAACAGCACAGATGTTTTGTTTTTCCAAGGTGAAATTGTTTTCCTACCTATTTGCAAACATAAAGAGGAAAACATAAATAATAGGTACTCCAAATATAAAGCTGACCAGCAGCGCTAAATAATTGTTCCCACGGAGGAGCTGACAAATATTTTTTTCTACAATTTGCTTTAAGGGCGTCGTATGATGTGACAACTTTTTTTTCATGACTTATGAATATTCCAGCTCTGTATTTTTATCAATATTTATCAACATCTCGAGAATAATTTTAAATTTTTCGCTTTAACATATATTTTCTTCAACCACGTATCTCCAGAAGTACAATTTCTTAGAAAACAGAAACTAAAGGTTTGAAAATCAACTTCCGTGTTCAAGTAGAGATAAGAGGTTGAAAAACTGGCTCTATATTTTTTTCATACGACCTCGCTGAGAACTTATTCCTATCTGGATTCTTAGGTGATTTTATATAATGTAAGCAAAAAAACTCAATGTTGGATATACGTAAATGAAGAATAGAGGTGAATAATTGTACCAGAATTAAGTCAAAATATTAAAAATTTATTTTTTGGCAGAGTTTTGAAAATAAATATTTGATTTTCGTCATTTTTTTTACTATTTCCAACTTAAAGAAAAAAATATGACAAAAATCGAATTGATCCTGGTTAAGGCTAGAACTATAAAAATACTGAATATGCCATGAAAATTTGAGGTTCATTAGTTTTGGAGATATCGTGGCAATGGCTGCCACGCAAAAAGCCGTAGCCGAAGATGCGTTTTTAGGCCGAATAGCCTAAGGACCGAAGCCGAATATTCGGTCGGACACTACACCTTATATATGATTTCACCATGTTCCAAAACATGGTTTTGAAATAAACGCATTTCCTTTCTCAAAGATTGTACATGTTTCATGAGGTGGAAAACTATTGTTGGCTAAAAATCGCTAAAACGGTAAGAGATGGAAATTTCGGCAGTGTTCCATTGAAAAGAGCGACTAGAAATACATTGGGTTCAATCATAACCTGAAAATTTTCATTTCATTGTCTATTCTCATGGTGCGGAATGCTGAACAAATTTAAACTAGTCAATATGGAAAAGTGTTTTCTTACTTCCAAATTTCTATAAGTAAAAACGTATCCAGTAAATAATTTACAAGTTCGCTCACAGCTAACTGTCACTTAACTCTCTCGTACGCGAACAGACATATTAGGTCCGTTCCCGTACTACAAGGCGGGTGAACGCGTTCGCCCAAAACAGCCCTGAAAGCGTTCCCGTACACAAAAAACTTGCAAATGAGAGCAGAGATAAGAGTAATTGTCTTCTTCTTGCACGAAATAGCCCGCACTTTTTCTTCGGGTTAAAATGTTAAATGTGTCAATCAGCTATTTTGCCTTTGTGAAAATATATTTGAAATTAATATTTAAATATAGAATTTTTAGAGAAATAAGTGTTATTTGAAATGAAAAATGTTTGAAAGACATTTGAAAATTAATTGATAGTATATTAGTTAATTTTTAACCCCACAAGTTAATGACGTAATTGTCTGTTCAACTTCTGACGCTGTAGGAACTTTTTCTATTTCTGAATAATGCAAATGGTGATTGTGAGCCAGAAGATTCTACAAAAGTAGTCAGGCGAACAATTTATGTTTAATTTTTTCATTATTTATTTTTCTTGTAAGATTTAACAATTTTTATTTTATTAAATTTCACAGAAACTTTGTTTTTTGAATTTAACTGTCGTTAAAATTTGACGTTTTGTTTCGTGCAAGAAAAGTGGTTTTGTGCGTTCCCGTACTTTTGTGCATTTTCGTGTATCAGAGAGAGCATTTTCCGTTTACTCTCAGTTTACCAGACTACCCAAAAAGTACGGGAACGGACCTATTATTGAATACAGCATTACAGTGATAACGGTGTAGTACAAGTGCATGATACAGGTATACTGTGTCTAATCTATTCATGTAGATCAGAAAAAATTAAATACGTATGTTTTAAAATTTTTTTTTTTTTAATATTAAGGGAATACGATGAGAGGTTGTTAGAAACACAGCTGCTGAATTTGAAGTGCCGTACCGATATTCTTTCAAGTCCAAGAATATACAATTTTTAAAAAACCCTTATTCAAAATTTGTTTTTCAATACATTTTTAATCATTTCAATTATTTTCAAGAACGCACCAGCAGATTTTACCATGAAATTAAAATTAAGTTACATTTACATGGGATTTTTTTACTGAAAGTGTCACAAAAACATTTCGTTTTCAAAATCGATTGCGGGTTCGGTTTTTCTTACGTTATAAGTATTTGTGTTTATTAGGACATATCCAGCAAACCATTGCTACCGAAATCGTCACGAGTTCCAAGGATTTCACTTAGATCGCTCGGAATAATTACGAATTTTGTCAAAGTTCGAATTGTTAGTTTTTTACACTGTTTATCGTTATTCAATATTGGTATCTGTTTTTCGCCAAAATGAACTAAGATTGAACGTTACTTTCTTTATATTTCAAATCTGACAGGTGTGACCTGTCAACCAAAATTTTAAGTCTTCCTTGAAATCAGCAATCTTCTAATTATGTCATCCTGTTCACTCCTTCCTCCTCGAATTATTTTATGGTATCGCTTCAAACATGTTCGTACAACAACAACCAGCACACTCAACTGCTCCCAACTCATACTGAACGGTTCAGTATGTCCCACACAAGATTCTTCTTTGGTCCTTACTTGTTACATTTGCGATTTGCTCTCGTATTAGTAGTAATTTGATTTTAGTTGAGTGGTGAGGTTTTAATTTTAACCGAGAAGAACAGAAATAAATTTAAATAACAAATAAAATAAACTTTTTTAAATATTACAAAAGAGAACATTAAAGAAATACAATTTTATAACAATACATATTTTTTAAATGCACAAAGTGTTGTTGTTAAATATATGTGAACGAGTGCGAGTATAAAAATAGTGAAAGCGTAAAAAAGGCGTGAAAATAATCGAGCATACGATAACGGTGAATTTTGTACATTTTTCACGAGATGTAAAAGAAAAAAAAACGTGCTTTCGCCTAGAAACATTTCGGCTAAATCAGCATTGATAAATTAAACTATTTTAATAAAAATTTTTTCAATTATTTAAATTAATTTTTCTTGTATTTCTTCCTTTGATTTGTGAGAATACTGCAGTATTAAAAGTGTGGAAAATTCGCCATTGCTTCACAGGTATGTACAGAAATTATTGTAATAATTCTTTTTGGAGTAAATTCCCAATAAATGCCTATTTACGAATTGAAATTTACTGCAATTCTTAAGAGAAAATTCAATTGGCGTTTTACAAGAATTTCATTAAAAAGAAATTCGCAACAAATTGCCAACGAACGAAAGAAAGCAAACGAGCAAAAAAAAAAAAAAAAATCGGGAGGAGTCGCTCGTTTTCTTTTCGTCACGGTCCTTTTCCATTTTTCCGTTGTTCTTTACGTTCGTCTCACGCCACTCTAACTCCACACTCATTCATTGCCTCTAGCTTGTGCCCCCACAGACTACAGTGAGAATGAATACGACAAGTTTACCATAGCGATGGCGATAGCGTCAAGTGTGTGTGTCCCATAAGCTACGACGACAACGACGGCTGCTGCTTTTAGTTGTGTATTGTAAGTGCCGGCTTCACCGCCGTCTCATTTCCCCTTCTTCCACTCCACTCCCACTCCATTCCTGGCTACTCTGTTCAGCACAATCCCGAAGCTGAAGCTGCATCACAGAACAGAGCCACAAGCTACGCGACTTCACGCATAACTTTACTACTCTATATTCTACTACTATTTTAAATATACACACATTTTTCTTTTGTTGCGTTTTGCTCATTTCCTGCTGATTTATAGTTCTAATAATAGGTTCACTCAACACAAAACTTTCATGCCAAAAGAAAGGATTACAAACACACACATACACACAACCATACTCAACTAAAATCAATTTTAATTTAGGGGTATGAAAATTCTAATAATTACTAAAATAATGGAAATATTCTTAATAGTACATTCACATCATACTTATAAACACGATATGATCTAAATTGTTCAATATTATATACAGAATTTACATGTATATATATATATATATGTATGGTACATACATATGTATGCGTATACTATGTGCGTTCTGACTAACGCCTCTAACTACTAACATCCGTTTTAAAAGTATTTAAAATTTCGCTTCCATTTTATAAAGCAAAAAGAAAGCTGTGAGGGGCACAAAAATTGCCGCAACAAATATTCCAAAACTATCCATTTGAAAATAAATTGTGCCACGTATTAAATTTTGTATTTTGCTTCCAGTTCTCATTTAGTATCTTTCACTTACTAATTCACTTTTTACCAAAAATTATTTATTGCATCACACAGTGCTTCGATCCCATACAACAGGTGCACAAATATCATAGGAGTGTTCAGATTTGAAGGTCACTTATTTCAAAAGTCAGGGAAGGATATTAATGTAAAATGCGTGGTTCTTTGTTAAATGTTTTCTTATTTTTCAAATGTGTCGCACTCTCTTCCCTTTTTTTATATGAAGTTATATATATGGGGTTAGGATTCGGAATAGACAGACAAAAAATGAAATTAATATTGCATTGTCATCCAGTTCAGAGCTATGTTTAAATTTAAAGCCTCTAGCTCATCGAGAAGTTTGTTTTAAATCAATTGTACCGAACAGACAATTAAGCAAGAAAGCGAGTTAATAAAAAGCGAGCTTTAAAATTGAAAATATTAATGTTCCAAATTCGTGTTTTGAATTTCAAGAAAATTGGCTTATGATATAATAGCTAAAATATGGAATAAATAGTTTTGATTAAATTTTTTGTAGATGTGTGTAAATACCGCATCTATTGTTGTTCCGAATTTGGTTGTTGCTTCTCTCTGGTTGATTATTACGAAATTATTTTAGCTCCTTTTATATATAAGGGAAACAGGGAATCATAGAGTACATGGTAATCTGATTTTTTTCATATAAATAATTTTTTTTTTCGCCCGTTTAATATAAGCAGAGACGTCTGCCCTCTCAATCTTATTTTAAATTGTAAGTGATCTACTTCAGAGGAATTTACTGTTATTGTTAGTTGTGCTGTACATTAAGCGGTTATATACACTGGTTGTCGGGGGAAAAATGGTATTTTCATTATTATTGGCAAAAAAATACATTTTTTTCAGGATAAGTCATTGTATATTTATTTGTTGATATTTCATGAATTTTTTCAACAAAAAATGTTGACAACTGGGGACGATACTGCCGTTTTGCCAAAACACCTTTTTTTTGCCACCCCTAGATGTGAGAATGAGTATTAAAGAACAGTTTATCTGAAATATGATGATTTTTATAAAATTCCTTTTTTTCAAGGGTCTGGAAATTCTTCGTTTATTAAGAGTCTATTACAATTATAAACTAGCCAGTAAAAATTCTGATCGATTGGTGAAATGGGTCTTAAGAAATCTTTCTCACCCCAACGAAACTTTTTGAAAAAAAACACTTCAAGATAATCGCGTGTAAACTTTCGGCACCATGTCCAGGTAGTCGGAGGTAGCGCGCTGTTGACATTTGTAACTTTGGCTCTAGTCCTCAGATCTCTATGAAATTTCGAAAATATTTTCTCAAGAGAATGTACTTTGAGAAAATGCAATAAAATAATTTTAGAACTTTTTGGCCAGCACAAATGTATATAACCCCATAATCCTTCGAAGAGCGCGCCGCGGCAAATTAGCCGCAAATTGTTTGAGATGCAGCGTCGTTTACCGTTAACAGTTGGTTTCTGCATTACATCCAGTGTTGCCAGAATGACTATTTTATCGTCATTTTGACGAGTTTTTGACCCAATGACGATTTGACGATTTTTGTTGAAAAATTACAATTTTTTAGGTCACAAAACAACTACAAAAATTTTTTAATTTTAAAATCTCTTCTGCCATTTTATACATTTAATGACAAGTCAGGGATACATTTCCATACTTTTTTAGGTAGTTTGATGCATAATGGTTTCATTTAAGATAATGAAAATATTACCTATTCAACTTTTTCTTCAGGAACTGGAACGTCTTTTGAAGGAATAAAGACTAGATATATCTGTGTTGAACTTGATCTCCAGTGATACAATTTTGATTATGCTTTCCATGCATAAATATTTTAAAACCAGAGTATTTCATTCTTTATGTTTATAACATTGATTTCAGAGACAAAACAATATTTTTGGAAAGTAAAGATATATAAGTTGGCATTAACGCCAAAAAAAAAAATTAATAAGGGCCTTCATCAAAACGTTTGTAAACCGCATAACCTGTGTAAACTTTTCAAAATTTATATGAAATTACGCGGTTTACAAGGCTTTTGCACGTTTTGATAAAGACTCTTAATGTGTTAAAAAATATCTGAAAGTCTGTTTTCAGAATTATAGTACTTTTTTATAATGAGCTCTGTAATCAAATAAAAAAAGAATTAAGTTTCTTTAGTCAGGAAAACTAATTTCAAAAAAAGTCAGTTCATTACAAAGTTTAATGTCACATTTTAAAAATTTGGGGGACGAAAATTACTTTCAGCAACTAGATATTGACTTTAGGGAGCTACGATATGTAGATTTTCAGACAATTCTTGATAAGGTGAATAAATTTGGAGCTGAAGAAAGCCATTTCCAACATAAAACATGGTGATTCATCAAAAGTATTTCCATTGCCAATTCTTTTTTTTTTTAAATTGTTGTGTTTACCCAACTCGTCCGCAAATGTTGAAAGAATATTATATAAAAATCAATTTAAATAAAACTAAGTGCAGAAATCGTTTAAACAATAAAACTCTTGAAAAGATTTTATAAAATAATTGAATGCAAACATATTTAAAGTAAATAAATTGGAGTTTTTCTGTCATGACGATTTTTTTGTGAAAATTACGATTTTTTCTTTCAAATTTGATGATTTTTGAAGTGAAGTTTCTGGCAACACTGATTACATCGTTTAGGTGCTATTTGTGTTTGGAAATTGGTATCTCGTTTTTGCGGGTAAATTGCCGCGGCGCGCCGTCTCGTTAACAAAAAAATTCAAGTGAAGCTCGCAGAAATTTTTTCAAAGTCAAAAGGATGACGAATAAACATTTGAAAATAAATGCTTAAAGCAAATATCAATATCACTAGACAGCAATCACTTGTTTTATTTTAATTATTTTTTTCCTTAAATAAGAAAAATTGTAGTCAATTCTATGAAGTTTACCTTGCGGCTAAATTGCCACAGCGCGCCCTCTCGTGCAACTTTTCAGAACGCGCCCTCCGAAGGGTTAATATGAGAGTGCTGCTTGTGTATCCTTGGTTTGTTTATTCGCTCTTTTGTATATTTACAAATTTATTTATTTTGTCCGCGACATTTCCTCGAGAATCAGCTGAATAAAATTCCTGCCCAGAAAGCTGGGAAAAGTCAGCTAAAACGTAAGTCTCGTCGTCCATTACGCAGCATTCTAATTTCTTAACAAAATCTTGTATCAGATTTTTCCCTCGCTGTTTTGCGGTTTCATTCTTGACGGCTTTCCCATCCGGAACTTTTTGCACCTCAGCCCAGCTTCCTTCCTAGTCCTGCGCACGAAAATTTCTGAATCTGCCTTTCTCGCCAATTTCCTTTCCGATATGTTTGGATTTTTCTTCAGAATGATCACTACTTTCTCGCGATCATGTGCCCCTTTCTTTTTAATTTCTTTCGAGCAATACACAGTTCTTTCTTAAAGTGTTTAATAACGTGAGAAATAGTTTTAGGGTTAGCCCCTACCTCTTTAGAAGTTTTTAAAAAGACAACTGAGGTTGCTTTTGAAAAATTTCAATAATATTTTCTGGCACTTCCAGTTCGCTTGCCCTTTTTGCGTTAAATAAAATTTTATTGAATATAGACGACACATGTTTTCTGACATTTAATTCAGAACTTATAAGATAAAAATTTTTGAATTTGAATCTTTTAATAACACAGTATGGGCAAAAATGTAATGGACAATTTTATTCAGCGCAGTCCATAAAATTATGTAAAATGCACATAAAAAATAAACAAACTTCACAAAATAAATTAGGCACGATACATTACCTATTTTATAGAAGAACATAAGTATACAGTACGAAAATAACGCACTGTATGCTTGAAGTACATCTGTTTGTAAAACTAAATCAGAAGCTCTTGCACTCGAAGTTTTTTTTGCAGAAAATTTAGGCAGATAAACAACGCTGACGCTCCAATTTAGGTATGGCTGTAAGAAGCACCGCAGTGTGTAAAAGTGTAAAAATTAGAAATTGTACCTAAAATGCTTCGGTAGGGCCGAAAGTAACCTTGAAAATGAAAAAGGGCAGAAAAGAGTACGATTACACCTAAAATATCAACACTGTTACAAATGCAAGTCCAAGAGAAAAATTCAACTATTCCCGTCGTTTCACTTCCCACCGCTCTATGCGTTACATCAATTTCAACGTTAAATTTGACTTAAGCGATTATTGCTTTTGATCGCAGATATCAGAAACAAGAATTATTTATACTATTACCCAGGGCTGCACTCACGTTTTTCACAAGGTTGGGGTTTAAATACAAAATTTTTCTTTCCTTTATTGATCTTCCTTTGTCAAAAGATATCGCTCGTTTGCTGCAAGACTGTCATAAGTCGAAAAACCTAATATCCGAGAATGTCGCATTTAAAGATTTCAGTGAAGTTACACTCGGTAAAATACAAGAACGATACATTTTCTTCTCACGAGGAGAGTTCATAAGATACCGTTATGATTTGTTTACACAAAATAAAGGGTTACATAACAGTTATTTCTGTATACATAATTCGAAGCTTTTCTTCTCTTTTTTTTTTTGGGAGAAAATGACGTTTAAAGTTTTCAAATACTACTATATAACGACAACAAAATAGACTTCCATTTTTAAATTTAGTTTTTTCAATTTTTTTTTTTTTTAACATTACCTGGCTAACTGTACTTCTTCCTCAAAGCAGTAAGTATTTCCTATATTTTCTGAACTTGACGGCAAAATTACATTACTTTGCAATAATCCATACTGTCGCGCAAAATCTCTCTACATTTATTTATTGTTTCCCCGGTAAATGGCGTTAAAGGATTTTGTTTGCAAATACAAATTGTACAATTTTCACTCATTTTAAGGAGGCATCTTCATTCGCCACGATCAAATCTAAAAACTAAGCTTCGATTTTTTGAAATTTTCAACAATGTGGTATTACATGAATTATTTGTTTAAAAAAACTATGATATGTTATTACAAAATTGCTTAGACATGTTAACATGACTAACTTGAAAAACGAAAAAAATCTCCTTTTGACCACTTTTAATCCAAGATCGCAGCGACAGAGGGATATTTCCAAAAAATTCCATTTTCGGTAGTAGGATGGATTTCGAGCTTCCTAATAAAAATAAAGACATTAACTAAACAAGATTTTGTTTGTTTGATATTTCTCTATACACTGAACCACAAGTGAAACTTTACCCTTCCCCTTTTTTTAGAGTATTTTTCTCCAAAAAAAAAACGAAAAAAACACGTATTGGAATTTCTTTTATAGAAAAAAGTGGGGAGGAAATGTTCGAATTTTTGAGGTTTCACATATAAAAATTTGAACGTTTAAAAATAAAAAAAATTATTTTTTATACGAACTACTTTTTATTAGCCATCCCTGAAGCTCTGTTATCTGTAGATATTCTGATTGGGCCTTTTTTCTCGCTGTACGCGGCTCTTTAGAATGTTCTTCGCTCCTTCTGTTGGCTTGACCTATGCGAATGTCGTCGATTTTTAACGTCCTAAAAATATATTTTCATTATTTTTTTGACGATTCTGATGGAAAAAAAGATTTCAAATCTGACATAAGATTTTTAAAATTCAAAACTGCAGATCCAATATGGCGAATGACTTTTTAAAATTGATCTGTTTGACTTGAAACCCATTACTCAGATTTTGTAAATGCTGATTACGAATTTAATATCAAATTTGTATTCAGCGACCCTGAAAACGAGTGAGTAACGATTTTGAATCCAATTAATTAATTGTTAATTTAACAGCTGTTTTCTCAAAAACATGCTTTTTTAAGCATACCAAGGTACAATTAAGTTTTTCACTAATATTTTAGAAGAGTATTCTTGAAACTACAAGAAACCCAAAAAATCAGAACAAGAAAAAAATCGATGCTCTTCAAATTTTAAACGGGAATGTCTCCTTAATTGGAGATTTGTTTTGGTATATCGTGCCAGCTTTTCTATAAATTTCTTATATTGTAACGAACCTTCCTGGTTTCTTTTCTTTTCGTCAGGGTATACTCAGGGAGTAACCAGGGTGCGTAAATAATAACTCACGATAGTTCGTATCGATTTTCTTTGTTCACTTGTTTATTTAATTTCTTCACGGCTGGTTTTAAATACACTTGATTAATTTTTTCTTGGTACCTCGTACCTTGTAGCCCCTCAATCGTCCTTCTCGGACGTTCGTTTGCCTTCGTTGGTGCTCGTTTGCCTTCCTTGGCGCTCGGTTTGCGTTCGTATGTTTCCTTTGTGTGTGTTCGTGATACGATGGTTAGGTCATTGTCGTTTGTTGTATGGTCCGTGGCAACTACGTGTCTTCACTACACCAGGGTACGTGGATACGACCCCCTGATGCCGATTAATACCTCAGTGGAAACTTAGTCTTGACGTAAGGACTTACGCCAAGATCCAATTAATACCTCACGAATGAATAATGTATTACGAAGAACCTAGCATTCGGACGCTCTGCTGATATAAACTAACGACTCTTTTGTACTATCCTTCCGTGCGGATACATCGGTTGGTTTATTATATATAATCTAGCGAATAGAGGACAATAGAACCACCAAGCTACTACCTTAGACCACGATCTAAGTCTGAGTGTCCTTTTATATCAATTTCTTCTTGTTGTATCGTATTATTTCCGTTCTGTGAAATATATATATTATAATTAATTAAATGTAAATGTTAATATATATTTTAACGGCATATATGTGCTAGTGGTTTAGGGTTGTGCGATTAAAATTACTGATAATTTTATGTCGTCACAATATTTTTTTACTTCTTGAATCAGTTTCTCATCATCTATTTTTAAATTATTTATAATAATTTATATCTCCTCCAGAATATATCTTCTTTTGTTTTATTGTTTTTCTTCGAATAAAATGTAAACAAGTTTCTGTTCAAATTTATGCCGCCGTATTTGCCGCATTAAAAAGTTGAAAGTTGCCCAAATTTTTGCGTATTAACGCAGCAATCCGTCACATGCGGAAAACATTGGAGTTCACTGCATATAAAAGCAAGTTCAATTTAGGCGCATTCAAACGAAGCTGGACGCAAAAGCAATTTATGAAGTTCCAGTTTTAGGTATAAAAAGTAATGATATATTTTTTATATCGAAACAAAACAAAAGGAATTGGTTGAAGCTCATTCTATGTTCTCGGAAACTTGAATTACGTGATAAACGTTATAATATTGTAAGCAGATTAAGTTTTTTAGATGCTAACGCTATCCACTGTAAATGTTTGACTATAATACTTGCATCCAAAATTTGCACATAGTTGTTTACAATTCCATGTAGAATTATCCTAATTATTAAACTTTTCTCATCTCTTTTAGGTTATGTAAAAATTATTTAATCTTTTCTTTCCTCTGAAAAGATTTAAAACGAATTTCACATTTCACATCATTGATGTCTCGTCCTGATGACGACAATTTCGATTTGTGAGTAACAACAACGTGGGGCAAGGCAACGGCTACAACAACAACAATAGCAGCAACATATTCTTGCAACATGCTAGTGTTGTACACAATACTAACCTTCGAAATTGTTTGATATCCAACTTCATACGCAACCACTGCAGAGCAACAAACTTACGGCACAGTGAGACAGTGCTCACATACACAAGATAAGAGGCAAACGGAAGTTTGGAGTTGAAGCTAGCAACCATATGCTATTGTACTCACTCTCAATATTTCTTCTCTCTCGGTATTGGTGAGCGCATCCGCATCCGGAATTATATATTGTGTTTGTATTTTGTGTGTTACTCTGTTTTGCCGATTCTACCATTTGCCACTTGCCGCTTGCTGTTACTACCATTGCTATTATTATTGCTACTGCTGTTCAGAACGAGGTGGTGACATCTGTTTCACCGCATTCGCACTCGCATTCACATTCGCTCGCCTTCGTCTCGGCCAAGTGGAAAGTGTGGAAATTGAATTTTTATTCAAAACAATGCCTTCGCTGCAACAGGTATGTAAATAATAATAAAGAACCCATTCGCACTCACTCCACTTCACTCCACTCATCCCTCTGTTCCTCCTTCAATCAGAACCAACTACTACTGTAATTGGAGTTTGTTACTTGTGTGCTCTACCGCAAACCACCATCACCTTCACTTGCACCACCGCCACCACCACCACCATCATCAGCACCTTTCTTTTCGCTTTTAGAATAGTGAGCGCGGAGGCAAGAGAGAACGCAGGCATCTGTTTAATCCGCCACTGACTGCGTCGGTAGGTTATCAGATTATTTAACTTTATACGCTTCGTGTCTGCGGATGTCTGAAAGATATTATGAGATAAATTCGATTAAACTGTTGGTGCGGCTGTTGTTGATGTTTGTGTTGTTGGTGGTGGTGTATTAGTTAAACTAGTGTATCAGCCACCGTAGCTGTGATTGAGAATCCGACTATGGCGTTATGTATATGCGTGTGAAAAGAAAGTGCGTGTGATATTTCTTTCTTGTCATCAAATAATGAAGTTCAGAGTTCTTTGTTTCGTGCTTCTTCTTCATCTTTTAAGTAATTCATTTATAGTCTATTAAATTATAAAAATTTGTAAACACAATCTAATAAATTAACAATTAGAAAAGTTGCTGCAAGATATTGCTCAAGATAGTATGATAATTTATATAATTAAAAATATTTTTGTGGTGCTTATAATATTATAATGATATTTTATAAATAAATTGCATAATAATAATTTTTAAATATTTAACTTAAAAATCTGATAATAATTATTATTATATTTTATCATTTCTAAATTTCACAAAAGATTTGTTTTCTTAAGTTTTTGCCATTGAGTCGCACAGTTAAGTAAATAAGGAGTTTCTGTCCGAAACCGTCATCGTCCTTAAATAGTATAAATTGTGGTTTCATTTAGAGTTGGACTTAAAAAAATGTGCAAATGAACTTCATTACTATTATTATTTTTGGTTTGCACCACTGGCTTTTTGATCGTTAATTGAAAACGCAAGTTTTACTTCGTTTTTTCCTCCTTCATTACACTTTGCGATAAATTTCAGATTTACTCATTTAAAAAAGTTGACCGTTGATCATTCAAAAACCAAAATGAAAGTTAGCATAGACATACATTAGACCGGGTCGTCCCCTATGGAGGACAAAAAAAAATTAAAAGTCTCACCACCTATTTTGAAAGTTCACACCGAGAGTGTTTCAAGGCAAAAAAAAAATGTTTCCCCTAGAGGTATGATATATCGTTAGCTCTCTATGAGTACGGCCTTTTGTTATTAGTTGTTATTGACCTCTGATGACCACCTTCAGTTTTCTTCAACTTTTTCATTTTTCAAATGAAATATATTATTAATTTTTTTTTTTAATATTAATGCTCTTTGAAAATTATTAAAATTTTCATTCCTAATCATAAAATAACTACAAGTCAAAGTTTCAGTACAAAGTCGGTGCAAATGATTTATTATAAAATTTCGGAAGAACTCTGAATTATTGATTACAAATAGAATCAGTCTTAGTTACAACCCGAAAAGAAAAGCAGCAGTCAAAAAGACTGCGGACTTGAAACACTCTCGGGTGAACTTTCAAAATAGGAAATGAAACACTAAATTTTTTTGGTGATCCAAAGCTTCTAATTTTTTTATGAGATTTTAGGCAAATCACCTGATTTTTTTTTCAATTCAATCATCTCAAAAGTGATAGGAAATTTATCATATTTTTCATATTGACTTACGGGTAGTGATATCCAAGAGGGATATATGTATTTTTACCGATAGTCAGGCAGCTATAAAATCCCTTGAATCTGTCTACCTTACTTCTAAAATAGCTCTTAACTGTAGAGCGTCTCTTAACGAGATGTCCGATCAGTTCAATCTGCACCTAATTTGGGTGCCGGGGCATATAGGTATACCGGGGAACGAAACTGCTGACGGGTTAGCTAGAAAAGGAACACTGTTGCAAATCACTCCTGACAAGGAGCATATAGGCGTCCCTATGGCAACGTGTAAACTAAGGCTAGCCACGAATGCAATAAAACTTACTAACGAAAGGTGGTCACTGGAAAACACCTGCAAAACTACTAGACTCATTTGGCCTAAGCTGGATAGTCGCCGGACAAATGACCTGATACATACCAACAGGCACTACATCAGTACTGTGACTTGGGTGATTACTGGACATTGCCCCATTGGAAGACATGCAGAAAGACTGGGTCTTCCATATACAAGTTGGTAATGACAAAACCACTAAGGCGATAAAATATTGCCACACCGCCGTTCGGAATTGCCGTTAAACTGTAGGTCCAACTATGTGGTATCGCAATGAAGCATTCAGGCCTAAGTGTCACTCCAACCTAACCTACCCTACAACTTTGCAAAAAATCACATTTGGGTATCCACGGAGTATCATTTTTTAAAATAAGCTATACAAATTCGACGTTTTCGCAAATTTTTCGCTAGTTTTTAATGTAAGTTCAAATTGGAAATTGACCAGACCAAACTTTTTAGGGTTTTAGATTACAATATATGTTTACTTTCATTTCGCATCAAAATCATGCACGCCCAATTTAGCACCAAACTTATTTCCTACAGATAACAAAGGGTTTTCCCAGAGAAAACGAGTTTTTCATACATCATCCTCAATCCATTATATCAAGTTTTTGAGAAAAAAAAATTCCATAATCTGTTTTTGTGGATAACTTTAATCAAATGTTGTTACGAAAACTGCTAATTGGAGACTTTAGCTCAAATCGAACAGATCTATGTCATAACCTAAGTTAAAACAACTTAAGAATAATTACGAGGTTTCCCTTCGATCACTGCAACCTCGGAGAGCCCATGAAAAACTGAGATTGAACAGGACACATAAATTTTACTTAAGTCATGTGAAGATTTTTTTGATTATTTATCCCATACAGACCGAACTTTTGTTTCTTTCTGCGTAAGTTTTCGACATTTATATTCACGTTGTAATAGCTCTTTAGCTCAGTCCTTATTGTAACTGCACTTTTGAATCGATAATTTATGGTTCTCTTTCAGATTATGCCATTTTCTCTCGTATTTGTCTTTCATAGTCTTCTTGATTCTTTTGTCCTTTCAAGCGGGTACAAATTGCCTTTTTCTGGATCAGTTCAACAGCAGTCGAATGTAGGCATCAGATTTCTTCAGATATTTAACTTTATGACTGTCCTTGACACCTAAGATCAAAAATTTCGACTTTTTGGTGGTGCGACAATTGTTTATATTTTGCAGTTGTTTTCGGCACTTTTTCAAAAATTCTTCTTTTCGCCAAACAAGCGCAATAAAAAATGGTACATTCCGCTTAAATACATTCTTAATACATAAACAAGGGAATCTCCTTTACAAGGGAAGGGAAATTTGGGCAAAGTTAGGAAATACTTATGACCGAAATTGCAGCAGTATTGCAAGTGGTGCGGTTTTTGTGACCGCTAGTGTATCTAGTAGCACAGTTAAAAGCAATCTGTAACCAATAAAACTGTTTTAAAGCAATTAAATGCTGGCAAATAGGTGGCATAGTTCGTGCGAGAAAATTTTTTGCTCTCAAAGCAATTACTCGCACAAGAGATCGAGAAAAATTTGGTTTTCTAGTTTCCAATTGACAGAAGCATGCTTCATATTTTGTATCGACACTCGTTCTCCCAAATTCGTAATAGTTAATGAGCAGCTTCAAGAAATAGCGCAAAAGTTCCATTTCTCCTGGAATTATCCCAATGTAATATTTAAAATATAAAAATAGATCTTCAATTAGAAGGTTCTTGAATAATCACGTTTCACAACAGCTTTTTAAAATTTAATATTTGGTATAAACAATTTTTTTCCCAACCTTAAAGTTTAATGAAATCAATATAAAACTGCTTAATGCTTCTTTCAACATAATTGGCTTTGTCGTAAATAGCTTTCAAAAATGATCAACATTTACATTACATTTCATTACACTGCCACACAAAATTTTGTTTTTCTGATCTGGGGGCCTGACTATGCTTACTATATGTTTTTGGGGTCGTTGAATCCGAATCCGAGGCTTATTTAAGCCCATCACATCAGAATTCTGCCATAACCTCGGTGACTCCAATTGACTTCAAAACCTCTATCACAGTGGTTCTCAAGTGGTGGGGCACGCCCCCCTGGGGGGTGTGAATCCGCAACATCTGCACATCTACGATTTTGACGCATCGTTTTTTTTCGAAAATTCACAGTTCCCCTCTTTTTTGTCGTCCTGAAAACGCAAACTGCTGCGTTTTCATGCCAACAATAAAAAAAAAAAGAAAGGAAATGAAAAAAAGTGAACAAAAAGAAAAAAAGCAAATTATTTTAATATTTAATTTAATAGTTAATTGAACTGGTAAAAATCTCTTATATGTGGCAGAAAGAAATGAAAATCAGCTGTTGCGATTTCGCAACAGTGTGTGCATCGAAAATGGTGCGAATTCGCACCGATAATAGCTTTAAATCGAAAAAATACGACAAATTGTTAAAAATTATTTATTAAAAAAAAGAAAATCGAATGTAAAATACCATTTGGTTAGTTTCTCGACTACCTTTTATTATCACAAACTTTGACATTAGGAATCACTTAAGATAATTCATGATTGACGCGATTTTTTGATTAGTTTATGCTAGGGAATTTCCAACTAAAACGTCACTAAAACTTAGGATGGTGAAGTTTTCCTCACTAGGAACTATTCAACTACTAAATAAATTTACTAGCCTAGCTTATCTTTGACGCTGACTAACCACAGCCTCTTCCGAACTACGGAACAACTAGAACTTTATCCAGGCGGGTATGATTTAATTAAAACAATAGTAAACCAACATAAAAAACTGTTTTGTGAAAATCAAAGTAGAGGAGGCGCGGGTTTCCCACGAATTCGAAAAGGGGGCGTAGGATGAGCACAGTTGAGAACCGCTGCTCTATTAAATCAAATGACTACAATTGACTTCAAATTTCAATTGACTCCAAGTTACTGTATGTGACTTCAAGTGACTTCAAAGCAGTCATGATTTAGAAGTGAATTTAATTTATGAATACTGCGCACATTTTGTAATTTTTCCATCAAATTGTAGTAAATTTTTCCAACTATTTGCTTTTTTTTGAAAGTTTCTTTTGTCATATCAATGGCGGAAAGGATTTTGAAATCTGAAAAAAAGTTTTCATAGATAAAGGTCATTATCAGCTATTTTGGGCATCGAATATATCTCACTTCTGGAAAGGAACTGAAATGCCGAATGAATATTGGAATAAACAACAGTAAAAAGGAAAAAAAAATCTAAAATATTTTGATACCCTCCCTCGTGTCTGCCCGTCACATGCATAAGCAATAATCAATAACTTGCCAACATTTTCGGCAGTAATCAGTTAGATGGAAAATTCTACATATGCAATTACAATCGAGTACAGTGGAGTAAACAGCATGTAATCCCACTTTCTGCCATAAAGTCATAAAAAACCTACGTAAAAATATTTGAATGCTAAGTACTCGTAGTAAGAGTACAATAAAATGCAAAAAAAAATAAAAAATTAAATAAAGTATTAAATCTGTAAATATGCTAGGCCATATTGTTTTCCATTGCTGCTGCTGTTGATGATGATGATGCTGCTGCTGCTGCTGTTCCAATGAAATATTGTTGAATTGTATTTGTTTTATTTTTTATTGTTGCCTTTTTGTCTTTTTGTTATAGTGAATTTTGCGCCGTCTTGTTGCTTACTTGTTCATTTATTCAGTTATTGTTGTCATATGCCAGATAATAAAATAAAATGAATTGCTTACGCAACTGAATTACAAAATTTTATTTATATTTACTACTACTAAAAATAAAAAATTCATGCATATGCAGCAATAGTAGCGACAACAACAATTGCTATTTTCCACCGCCAACAATACGAAAAAAATTTTATGAAACTATGTAGTTTTTTGCAAATGGAAAGAAAAATGCATAATAATCCCTTTGATATCAGAAGATTATCCTTAAATATTTGTGTAAACATTGCTATAAATGCGTTACAACATCCGAGGAACGCACACGCTCATACTCACATACATGCATAGCCAAGTACGATGACGGTGCAAATGCGGCGAATGTGACTAACTGCCAGAATGGCAGGAGGAGGGGTAGGTAGGCAGCTGAGGCGCATCTTAAAGTCTCAATGGAGAATTGCAAGAAAATGGATCATATGACAATTCTTTGTCATTATTGCGAGAGTGCCTCTTAATCTACCGTAAACCGTAGGAGGAGAAGATTGACTAAATTTCAATAAACTCAAAGACATTACTGCAAATATTTTAAGATGTAGAATCTAAATATTTGCATCTGGGACAACGTTGATATACTATTGGGCTACGATCCTAACTCAGCGATGAGTAGATGAATCTCTTTTGTTTCCATACATTTTTTTTTTTTTGAAGTAAAAATAAATAAAAATATTTGATGTCAAAAAAAAAATATAAAAGTAAAATGCAATCTATGGTTTTTATCCCACAAACGTACCAAAAGGCAGTCGTGTGCATCGCATTTGGCTGTCATCTCACTGTGCATAAGGCTAATTTGCACGAGAAGACCAAAGTGTTCAATGTTAGGATAACATGCCATCAGAGAATTCATATAAAATTTACCCAACCCAAGGCAGCATAAAGCAAATCACTGAACAGTACCCCCTTTGAGCACCAAGCCTACATGACTAGTTTCACACAGAAGAAATAATGAACTGTTATCTGTGTGAAATCGTCCTAATTGGATTTTCGTCGGAAATTGAAAATGGCGGGAAGCATTTCCCGAAGAAACCCGGTGTACCTTAGTGCAGCTAAGATATGGCTAGACTCGCACTTAATGAGGCTCAATGAGGAAATCACGAACGATTTCAAAAACGTACCACACGCCCCACCTTTTCAGTTGTCTCCAACCAACCTGACTCCAGTTTCACTCTGTACATACCAAACAAAAACAATTAAAATGGAATGCATATAAAGACTTCGATTGAAGCGGCTACAACAAGTTTTATGCCTAATCCACAAAGATCCAACATATATTTTTGCTCAACAATGTTGAAGTACACCGCTCAAATAATTTCGTAACATTGCAGAAGTAGATGGCCTACCATCCGAGTTGTTTAAGACCGGAGGTGAAAAGTTTCCGATACTCGGATATGGTCACATTGGAACCTCAAAGTTTCATGCCCAATCCACAAGAAGGCGATCCCCCATTTAGGTCCCCTCCTCCAGTGGATCTAGCGGTGACCAAGAACAAAACGACAATGAACAAAAAGTGATAGTGTCTTGGACAAAAAATAATATTGTCAAGGATTTCGTGTATCTAGGATGCAACGCTCAATGCAGGATATGGGAAGTAGGCGTGACACTTATCCGATTTTGCCCTTTTTTATATTTTATTATGAATATGGTACCCGAAGTATATATGCAAAGTTTCAGACAAATATCTCTTTTCTACGACTTTATGCAAAAAAAAAAACGGATTTTGGACCACAGATAGATAACCAATGTTGCAAGTAGGATTGCCAGACAAGCGGAGTTCGTCTGTATCGCCCGGATTTTTAGTCCCGTGTCCATAGTCTCGACTCTCAGAAATTTGTGATAAAATTTTTACTGAGAAGTTTGAGCCAAACTCATAAACAATATGAAAATAAAATACAAAATGTAACAAACTAACAGTAGTACTGATAAAAAGATTTTAAATGGTACTTAACTTTAATTTACCTTTAAATAACTCTTAAGTCGTTGATTAGAGGTTGCTTTACTTAAACGCCAAACGCTATTTTAAAATTGGATCGGACATCCGAGCATTATTACTTTAATAAACAATATTGTTTCTGTTGTGTATTTTTGAAAAATATAAAGATAATGGATTATCTGTTTTTATGCGAGGAAACTTGTTTCTGGAAACTGCTAAATGTGATGACGAGAGGGGGGAATACCCCTTTTGTCAAAATGACAATTTCTAGAAACGAGTTTCCTCGTTTATTGAATGTGATGAACGTGTTAAGCTAAAACGGCACCACAAGGACACTCAAACTCAATTAAACTCGATTCAACCCCATGAGCCTCAGGGATACAAAGTTTCGGCAAAAACAACAAAGCATTGCACATTATTTTTTATTTTTGTTTTTGGCGTTGTATTTACAAATTTTCATTCATTTTTTTTGTTTTTTATTTTAAAAATTTCAAAAGTATAAAATTCGAAATATTTCAAATCGACTGACGATATAACAGCATGTAATAGAAACTTCCTTTTTTGTAGTAGATTTGTAAATTTTATTACATTCCTTGTTTACTTAACAAGAATTGAGAAAAAATTTATAAATCACAATTTGAGCAAGGTTGATTTGGGATCACTTAAAGGCCATTTAAAATTAAAAGACGTCGTAAGTAAACAACATAAATGTGTTTTAAGATAATTCCAATCGTACCGGCGAGTTTTCTTTTGTTCTGTTCGTTCTTTGATATTTCTCTTTATTCTTATTTGTCATTTTAAGTTGGATGCGCATTGATTTTGGTTTCTTATTGGAAAAAGTAAACAGTTTTTTTTTTTTTAATTTCACTTTTCTTCGATTAATCCATTTATTTTTATTTAATAACCTGATTTGGCTTTTCATTTATTTATTTTTATTTAATAAAATGTAAATAAAATGTTTTTCACAACACGAATGAAAGACAAAGTAAAAGCAGAATTGCCCAAGAAATCTTGCTGTGTGGAAAAGCGAGTGGCAAGTTCAAAAGGGAATTTGAAACTTGTCGGCAAGAAAACTTGCCGTGTGGAAAAGGTGACTAAGCAAATCTCTAATTTTATATGTAAGTGTATATTCAAATATCATCATCATCAATTCCTTTTGTCCCGAATGGAACATAGGGCCTCCACAAAACGTTTCCATCTCGTACGGTCCTTCGCAATCACTTTAATTTCCTTAAATGACTTTCCGGTAGTACTTATCTCCATTTCAAGCTTTCAAATATGTGATCATATTAATTGTATATATAGATGTAACCAAAGGGATTCATCTATTTAACTTAATATTTTTGTTAAACATCTCATTTGTTGAATATCTATGATAGATTGTAAATTTATTTGAAAAAAAAAAAAATTTGTTTGCAATCTGAAATAGTTTGCGATCTATGATCACTTATGTGAACCAGTTTCTGCTCAAATTCACGAAAAATCTTTGAAGGCAAAACAAAAAAACAATTACCGACATCGGGGTCCATTTGACTTTGTAATTTTCAGTGTGGCCATGTCCTAAAAGCCAAAAAGTTAAAATGCAGAAAAATGCTTAATTTGATTTAAAGAAACATTATGAACTTTGAAGATTCTACTTAAACTCTTCTTGGATTAACACGTGTTTTTGTAAATTTGTTAACGCTGATGTAATTTTCGACAACTAGCATGTAAGCGTTTTGTAAATTAATTGCAATAGTTTTTTAAAAAGAGTAACAAAATTTGTTAGCACTGATTTTTAATGTTAACAAAATAAAAGTGTGTTTTGTGAAAATAAAACAAGATAAATTGAAAAAGAAGAAACAAATCATTAAGAGCTCTTAGGTCAGATTTGTCTTTTACCAAAAGGGGCACATTTAACATTAATCAATTGTTCCCTATATTGCAGATTTATGTATTTACATACAATTGTTATATTTTCTGTCTATACATTCTTAAAGATATGGTAAGTAGCTAAAAAGATCAATCGCAGCGAAAATGAAGAGAGCTATTTCAGATATTAGAAATAGGCATGAAATGGTGGCATCAGCCTCCGAAAAATATGGAGTAAATAGGACAATATTAAGGGTCTTTCATACTAACTTTTGACAAAATTGTTTTTTTTTGGAAAAAGTACAAAAAAAATAGTGAGGCAGTTTTTACAAAAATATAACTTTTTTAAAAACGGTTTTATCTAGAAAAATCAATGTCTTAAAAACAGTCACATCTTTTAACCCTTCGATGGGCACCTCTTTAGGAGGCGCTAACATAACCTCCTGGGCTTAATTAGGCCCAGTGATTAAAACGATAGTTATGTCCTGTTACAGCATGTTATTGCGCAAAATTTATGTAGGGTTTTGTTCACTATATATTCTGCTATAGTTTGGTAAAAATAAGCACCTTTTCAGAAAGTATAACGTAAATGAGGGTAATTCAGATCGATGTATATAACTCGGATCGATTTTGTTTTACTAATAACTTTTCTTTGGTATTTTTTAAAATTACGTCCTTTTCTCGAAACGAACGAGAATTATTTCCTAATGGTATGCAACACTTATTTCAAAGAGTGAGCGTATTTTAGTACAAAGCCTTAGCAAATAATATAAGAAGTCCACAAATTTTATAACAATAATAACTTTTGTGCTGGTAAGTATATTTTGTTCACTAAACATTCTGCTATAGTTTGGTAAAAATAAGCACCATTTTAGAAAACATACTAAGAAAAAAATTTACTTTTAAAATCAACCCGAATTACCAGCATGCGTTTTTCTACTTCCATATAATTCGGATGGATGATCCGAATTACCAGCAAATGAGGTGTTTGCAAAATTACAAATTTAGGAAAACTGTACAGTTTTAATTAATGTAAGTTTTTCGGTTGTGATTTAGATATAATAGGTGATGTTTGGAGGTAATTTGGATCAACCTTTTGCGTAAAGAGTTTAAGTTTAAATAAACTTGAAAATTTTTTTTTTCAAAATTTTGTATTTTAAAATCCAAAAATATTTTTTTTTGAAATATTTATTGAAAATAATAATTTCTTAGTTTTATATTATTTTTGGAACTAACAAGTAATTTTTAGTTAAATTCAATATGAAATATTGAAATTGCTTAGATAGTCCAGTCATTATAAAGATTTACATCATAAAAATTCTGAACTGAGATTTTTCTTCAGTAATTGTTAGTGGGGGTATGATAGATTCGAAAACCACAAAAATCAGTCCTGGGGTTGCAGAGCGACCCCCCAAAGAATCCCCCCTTTGGTGAAAAAGCCTTTTTTTTACTAATGACTGGTTAACCGTTGGAGATATCAAAAAATTACTTACCACAAAAAAAAGCTTGAGTGATTTCCTAAAAAATGTATATGTCATAATTTTCGAGATATTCAATATTTAAGAAATTGCTAATTTAGTACTTTGGATGTATTTACTGTGGATGCGCGCGCATTTTTGTTTATTGGGAGTATGAATGTATAAGCTCGTAATTGTGACTAACTTCATATCTATCATACGCGCAATTTTTTTGACATTGAATGCTATTCTATCCTGTAGAGCGCCAAAAATACTATAAGAATTGATCTGTCAAATAATTTTCATAATTTTACAAAAGTGTTTTACTATAGCTAAAAATGTCGAATTTCGTGCCATTTAAAGAAAAACGCAACTGAGGCACATCGTTTACTCACTGAAGCTTATCCTGACTGTGGTATAGACGTTAGAATGTGTCAGGTGTGGTATGCCCGTTTCAAAAGTGGTGATTTTGATGTTGAAGACAGGGAACGTGCAGGCGGCCCGAAAAAGTTCTAAGATAAAGAATTGAAGGCATTACTCGAAGAAGATTCATGTCAAACGCAACAAGAACTTGCAAAATCTTTAGGAGTTGATCAATCAACCATTTCTAAACGATTAAAAGCATTGGGAATGATTCAAAAGCAAGGAAACTGGGTGCCGTACGAATTGAAGCCGAGAGACGTCGAAAGACGATTTTTCACATGTGAACTGCTAATTGAACGACAGAAAAAAAAGGGTTTTCTGCATCGTATTGTGACTGGCGATGAAAAGTGGATACGTTACGATAACCCAAAGAATGAAATGATCACTGGCGACCGCTACCAACTACAATTGATGCATTTGAGCCAAGCATTAAAGGGTAAGAGGCCAGAATATGAGAATAGACACGACGAAGTTATTCTTCAGCACGACAATGCTCGGCCGCATGTTGCAAGGCAAGTAAAAACATACTTGGAAACGCTAAAATGGGGAGTGCTACCCCACCCGCCGTATTCTCCAGACATTGCTCCTTCTGATTACCACTTGTTCCGATCGATGACACATGGCCTGGCTGAACAGCACTTCCGTTCTTTCGAAGAACTCATTAAATGGGTCGATTCGTGGATAGCCTCAAAAGATGAGGAGTTCTTTCGACGCGGAATCCGTATGCTACCAGAAAAATGGGAAAAGGTTGTGGCTAACGATGGACAATACTTTAAAGAATAAATTTATAATCACTTTTTCACAATAAATGTCCAAATTACGAAAAAAAATACGAGTTTATACATTCATACTCCCAATATTTGAATTTTTGACTGCGGAGCCTATAGGAAAAATTTAATTACTCGAAAACCAAACAAGCTAGGAATAAAAATCAAAAAGGGTTTTGAAGAGGATATAAACTTCAACATCCTCTGCCATTTTCATTTTGTGGTATTCTGAATTTTCAATTTCATTAAAAAAAATAATTGTTTATGAACGATGTCGTCTACTGATGAGCTGAACTGGTCTTCAGATGACCAACGCAAGTATGAAGCTTCAAATGGTGCTGATATATTTATATTTTCAAACATTTATGAACAAATTTCAAATATTTAATACAAATTATTTTGTAATCAAACCAAAACGAGTACTGTAATCGTACTCAAAACATTTTGAGCACGATTCTTTTATGTACTTGTACTCAAAATTTTTTTGGGTACGATTACAGTAATCGTACTCAAAAAGAAATCGTACTTCTACACGCCCAGCTCTGATTTATAACATATAGTGAAACCAGTTATTTTTATTAGGCCTGCAAATAGTAAAAGTAGTAAAAACTAACAGACAACTATACTATATTGTTATTTTTGTATACAAAAAATTATCCGTTGTCAATAAAAATGGCAGAGGATTTTGAAGTTTACATTGATTTGATTTTTTCCTAGCTTGTTTGGTTTTCGAGTAATTCAATTTTTCCTATAGGCTCCAGGACTATGACATATACCAAAAAAGTTACTTAAGACCTTTTTTTTTAGGAAATCGCTCAAGCTTTTTTTTTGTGGTAAGTAATTTTTTGATAAATCCAACGGTTGACCAGTTATTTGTAAAAAAGGCGTTTTTCACCAAAGAGGGGGTTTTGGGGGGGGTGGGGGGGGGTGACTGATTTTTGTAGTTTTTCATCTATCATACCCCCACTAAAAATTACTGAAAAAAATCGCAGTTACGAATTTTTATGAACTTTTGGTGCATTTTTTACTCTACCTACTGGGCTATAGAATGATTCGAAGAAATGATTTTTTTATATATATTTCATTGTTCACCAGTTCATGGACTTGCGGATTACAATTTTATTACTTAAGCTTGATATGATATTCGAAGATCTTGGATTTTTTCGAAAATGCCACGTTCACTTTGAGATACAGTCACATTTTATAGCCCACAACTTGACATATATACAAGTGCATCTCTACACCAAATTTGAGACCAAGATCAGACAAACGGTTTATGATTAAATAAGCAAAACACGTAGATGTGGCAAATAATTTGTATGTATGTGTGTGTATGTATTTACGCATACATACATACATTTTTATATATATATATTTTCCTTAAACCCCAAAATTACATTTTGCGTCTAAATAAACCTCAAATTCAAAATAATTTGTTATTAATTCTACCAATACACAAAATAAACACCTGGGCTTATTTAGACCCACGGGGTAACTTTAGAGGTTGAGACAATAAAAACAAATTTTGTTCTATCAACTTATTCCGATTGAAACAAATTTTATTTTTTTGTGCTCAGAAAATAATTGGGGCAAGAAGTCATAGAGTTTCAGATCGATTCGTCAAGAAACAAAAAAGATATACGTGCTTAAACTCAAAATGGGTAATTAAGCCCAGGTGCCCATCCTGGGGTTAAAATCTATCAATAATTTTCGGGATTACAGGCCTTTGAAATTTAAGTGTCACAGGTACCCCACTTAGTTTTGTATTTTGTATTGAACAATCAAAAATATTTGTTTTAACCTGAAACCTGAAAAAAAGCTGGTAGCCTCAGCTTTATTAACTCAAGGGTACAAACTCTCTTACATCTACATCTACAAAACTTGTGTTACTGTTTTTTTTATTTTTTTTTATTGGATTCTGATGTTCTGGTTTGATTTTGTTTGAATAATTAAATTAAAGTTTGCAACATGAAATAAACGCTGCATATTCGATATAACGTAAGACCCTGAGCATTATAAAATTCGTAATACTGGACTACAACTGTATTCCAAAATAAATTTAATCAAAAAATAAAAAAAGCTTATTCCATTACTGAGCCATTTGATATCAAAAAAAAAAAATAAAAATAAAATCTGGAGAGATAATCTCCCTTGCACGATTATTACATGTAAATATGTAGGTAGTTACATATGTACAGTGTCGGACAAAACTAAAGCACGGATTCTTCCTGGTTTGCATTTTGTAAAGTAATATTGTAAAATACGTTTTGACTGAAATTTTTTTTATGAATGTAGTAAGAATATACCCTCGTTGTAATAAAATATAAGAAATATATTATTATTTTTCAAATAAAATAAAAATATTAACTCAAAAGTAACAAAATGCATAAAACTTGCGCGACAAAACTAAAGCACGTATGGAATATATTAATGGAAAAGTTCGATTTCTCCACTATTTTGTAGCGTATCCATTATTTTTCAGAGCTGTTGCACATTTTCGTGGCATGGACTCAATAAAATTGCTCAAAACGTCTGCAGAAATGTTCTTCCACAAAGTACGTGGTTACAAATTCGAGCCTTGCCTCTTGATTCTTCAGAGAAATAAATGTTTTTTTCACGCTTTGGTATGTTGCTAAGCCACCCTCCACAGCTCGTCGTTGGATAAACTTATGTGAAATGTTTAAACGCAATTTATTTCCAAGATATAAAAGGATCTTTTTTTATAGTCCGAAAGATGGCTTGATCCTCACGTTTGGTTGTGCCCCGTGGTCTGCCGCCTCCATATTTAGTATATAAAAAATTGGGAAGCGCGAAAACGGCTTATAGCTCGGGAATTAACGCAATAGCGAATACATTTTTTTTTTTAAATTCATGTTACTGATTCAGCTTTATTAAATCCACTTAGAATATTTTCTTTAAATTCTGCAGAATACTTACTTCGAGCCATTTTGGGAATCGAAATTTTAAAATGCGAACTGTGACGGTGAATGGTAACCAACAACTTGAATACGCATCCAATTTTTTTTAAAACCTGCTTTTTGTTTTCCAAAATAACGGGTTTCTAGTTTAAATATGGTTGTTGTTGTTGTTTATTTTTAACAATTGATTGTAATTGTAAGCGAAAAAGATTATGATCTTTAGCAATGTTAGTAAAAAAAAGAAAAACATTACCCAGTTTTTAATGTTATTTTGTTTCAACAAGTGCATAATTATACTAAATTTATAAAAAAAAAAAAATATGTGCATACTTCCATATTTTTAAATATTATTGAACAAAATGTTGACAAGGAAGAGTTCGTGCTTTAGTTTTGTCCGACACTGTATATACATATATTCATACTTTTGTAGGCTTGTATTTTATAAACTTTGCAGAAAACAATTGATTTTCGCAACAGATTTATATTTTTCAATTAAATAACCACATTCTTTCTTTTTTAATTCATTTAACATTTCATTAAAAAAATTGAATTGAAATGAAATGAAATTGAGTTCCCTTAAATGTCATTCCATCATCATCATCTTTATCATCATCATCATCATCGTCGTCGTCGCCATAGTCATTGGAAGAGAAATATAGAAATGTATGTAGGCTTTCATTTCTTTTCTTCCTCTGTATTTTTTTGTGTTGCATGTATTTTATTTTTAATAAAACAACGCATTAAGTGCATTTTCCAGCTATCAAATACACCCATTTAATAATAACAATATTGTAATTCAACAACGAAGTTGCCGCTGCCTCTGCTGCTTGCATTTCACTGCCAGCACAAGAAGCAAGCGAAAGGGCGAGAGATGCAGACTGAGGAGAGGGAGTGAGGATAGGGTGAGAAGACACCCACTCCACAGAAGGATTCAACTGCCGCGGCGCTCATCACCGCCACCATCACCAGCGTCGGTATCAAACTCAAAATCAGAATCGCTTCAGCACCAGGAGCAATAGCAGCAACAATCGAGCAGTAACGGCAATAGCAGACATTTTGTTTCAACGGCAACATTTCCGATTTGTTCAGTTAACATGAGTTTCCTTCGAGTGAGTGAATACGGAATACGGAACACACACAAGACACAGCATGAATGCAGGAACAAAACGCGCTTTTTTACTTGTGTGTATGAGTATTATTGCTAGTGCTGACGCTGATGCTGCTGCTGCTGGTGGTGCTGCAGTTGCTGTTGATAGTGATTCTGTTGTAAATGTACTACAATATATGGTATATTTTTAGGCACAAAAAGAAAAACAACAACTTTTTTCATGCCTATTAAAGTTTCTATTTTTGTTTGTTTGATTTTTTTGTTGTCTTTTTTTGTCTTTTTTGTTTGTATTCATATTCAGGGACTCATATTCAGTTTCCAACTACTACACACACTATTTTTCCTGATGCTTTTTCTCCTCCTCTCTTACTTTTCTGCTCTTCCTCACCTTCACACTCACCCACCTCCATGTGCCATGGGATGATGCCATTCTATGCCTACAGAAAAGTATTAAATGATAACGTATTTTAAAACGCGCGGCATTTTACTACTGTTCAACAAGCGAGATTGAAAATTTCAATTCACTGTGCGAGCATCTGGCTGTCTCTTTGTATGTCCGTCTGTTTGTCTGTCTGTCTACGAAGTAAATTCCAGAATTCAATTGAAATTTTTAGTCTGAAGTTTTTCTTTCTGTAACTGTCGTATATTTTTTATTATTACTAGAAATGTGTGTGTGGGTGTGTATGTGTGCGTGTGCGCACGCGATTCGTATTCGACAGTTTAATGATGTGTCCAGAGGCGGTTTTCTATTGTAATTTTGCCATTTAAATTTACGAACCTATGATTTATAAAATGTACTCTTATTCTGCTACTTCGAACGCAATCTTTTAATTTCTCCATTCAATTCAAAGCAAATATATTTTGCTTCAAGTGTAACGAATAACAATAATTTATAAAAATGTTTGTTCTTATTTTTGTTGAATTGCCAAAGATATATCAATTTTAATTTGTCCGACTCATATATCAAATTAATCCATAAATTCCTTGCTTATTCATATAACATGCCTGGCAACGGCAATTCTCCAAAGCAATTTTTTTTTAACCCTGGAAGAACATGCATATTTTTTATACGTAAAGGTCATGCTTCGTCGAAACGACGGCATTATTCAAAGAGTTCATCCACATGATCTATACCTATAACTATGAAAGTTGATTATTTCCCACTATTTGGTTAATTTACTATATACTTAGAAAAACAACAATGGACATTTTTTTAACAACATTTGTTCATAAGTTAAATGTTTACCAACACTTATTTAGAAAGAAAAATTGTAAAACGTAAACATGGCAAATTATTCTGTAATTTTGTACAAATGGAATGCAATCTAAAGAAAATAACTGAAAACTGATTTGCAAGAAAATGACAATTTTATTGAGTCTTAAAATACGGCAAAAAAACGGCATTAAATATATTTAGAAACCGAAGAATGAAACCGAATCAATATAACGTTCCACTTTCGGTTTTATCAAGTATTTCGGTTTTGGCTACGGTTTCGTTATTCAACATTTATTCGGGTTTCTGTTTCGTAACGGTTACGGTTTCGAAGGAAAGTGATCAAAATAAGTTTGACAATCGCACATGAGATTAATACTAAATAACAAGTAATCTTTTATGGCTTGCAAACATTATTTCATAACATTAAAATTAAAAAACTCGTTTGAATCAATAAATATACAAAATTAGTGGCCATATTCCATCATATTTGCTTAACTCTTCACTGCAGAACTTTAATGTTTATACATTTACACTGCGTCTACACCTGCCAGTGCTGGCATGCCAATTGAGAATATGTTTTATCTGTCAAAAAACAGAAAAATTGTCTTTGTGACGTAGGCGTCCTGCCAATTATCATGCCAATTCATTTCCAACAAAATGTCAGGCACTTTATTTCTAACAATTTACTCGCTCTACTCTATTTTGTTTTTGTTTTCTCTTACAAATTTGCAGAAACGTCAAATATTGTCCGCTTACGTCAAATCAATGGCGAATTCATTGTTAGAGTTCTACTGATTATGATTTTTTTTAACGAATCGATGCCGATATTGATGTTCGGCTATCATAAAAATTTGGCCGATGCCGATACATACAGTAAAAATAAATTTTTCATTCATTAAATTTTTGTAACATTGAAGTTAAAAAATAAAGATATAAATCAAAATAATAAAAATCTATCTATGATTCACAAAAATAAAAATAAAATAAATACTCTAAAATTTAAGTACCTACATATACGTAAATATATTATTTGTTTAGGATTCCATGATTTTAGGCCGAACCGATTTGAACCGGTTCCAGTGTTAGAATCGGTTTCGGTTTCATTCTTTTTCAGATGAAAATATCGGTTACGGTTTCGGTTTCCAAAAATGAAACGCTTTTAAACGGTTACGGTTTCAGTTTTGGTTTCATTCCTTGTTTGAAACTTTGGACGATATGATGTCACAAGTTCAAAACCATGAAACTTTCAATTGCCCACTAGTCAGACATATAAAAAATGTTCCTTAGCTTTTAAATAAAATATGTAACAACTAGTTATGGTTTTGGCAACCTTTGCTGGTCGGCGAGAAAATGTCGATTTCGGGCGCGGCCGAACTTTATATACTCCACACATCCTCTAAAAAATACCTATTTGCATCTAACGGTAAGTGGGTGTGGTTGTTATACAATTTTGATGGTATTTGTACCAATATTTCTTTTTTATTATTATTATTCTTGAAGATGTCACTTATATTGGAGGTAAGCATGGCTATTGCCCGATGTTGACACATGAATTGTTCTAGAGGATATTTTAATGAAGTATACCATTTGGTAATTTACCTTAGAATGTCCTTTCATGTCAATCCTTGAAGATTTCACTAACTTTTCCCATTTCTAAATTTATTTTGTTAATTGTATTTATTGAATATATTAATTTTTTAAATACATATTTATATGTAAGTAAAATTTATTTTAACTTTAATTTTTAGAAAAATTATTTAACACCTTTTCGGCTGTAATGTTTTCTTTAAATAATTGTTCTCAATGTTAATAACACTGTGCTCCAATCGGAGACTTATTTTATTCAATGTAAATCGATCGAAAACTACTGTATCGATTTGAACAATTTAAAGTGATTTTTCATAATTTTTTGGCCAAAAATCTAATTTTCTTTCGATTCATTTACCCAACTCTGGATTGCTCATTTAAAACTCGTGTAAAGAGTATGATGTATGAAGGCGTTAATCTCATGAGTTGGTACTACTATTCCTAAGTGCCACATAGAGTTTTGGCGCGATCTGTCGACTGGTTTGTATACAGTTGTTGATTAGGTTAGTCGACCTCAAGTGTGTCTTGCAATTTTTAATATGGATAAAAATATCGAACAAAAAGTTTGCCTCAAATTTTGCGTTACCAACGAAATTTCTTATTATTATTTCAGCTTTACGGCGCATTGGCTTTTTTTTGGAATTCAAAAAATGACTATAAGTAGTTGAAGACTTAAGTCGCTTTGATCAATCTTCAACGTCTTCATCTTCAGAGATAGCTCGGGATCTGAAGCTGTCTCATGAATCCTTTCCGACCATCTTAACTGATGTTTTGGGCATGAGACTCCTCACAGCACGGATTGTTCCGCAGGAGCTATATTCCCTTAAAAAAAACATCGCAAGCAGTGCGAATTTATGAAACGTATCTGAACGGGGGAAGAGGGAGCAGGTGTATGAGTTTGACATGCATGCAACGAAACAGTTGATCACGTCAAAGCTCTATGCGACTATTAGGTGTGTGTCAATTGGGTGTGAAATGAAATTGTTTTTAGCTGAAAAACAAAATTACAGTTCACATTGAATGTTTATTAAATTTTGATGTGCGTATGTGAATAAATATTGTCATTTGAAAAGTTTTTCTTGTAAAATTACAAACAAATTTTTGACACTCATATTTACATTACAATCCTGTTATACACATAAAATATATATGCATAAGAACATTCATATAAATACATGTATTCACAAGTACGTGTATTAGAGTGGATCGATCTTGTAACCAAGGATGCTAACTCATTTTAACTTTCACCCCGATAGCTCCCTAGAAATTCCCCGATTTACGACCGAATTCCCCGCACCGGTATAATTTATTTATTTATTTTTTTTTTTTATTTAGTCAATGAACAAACAAAGGTTCCTACAGACTATTAAAAATATACACATATATTATATAATTATAACAAATTATTTAAAATTGACTTCAATACTTGCTTTGAACCAACAATATCAATATTATCCTTCATAGATAAAGAGTTATACAAACGGCAGGCTCGATTTATAGGTGATAAGACTGATCTCTTACTCTCCAAAGATTTTAAACTTATGAGATCACAACAAGCTTTGTATGAAGGAACTGGATCGGGAAATTTTAGTTTCCGTGACGCAAATCTTATGAATGATTTTGGAATTCGTTCAATTCGTAGAGTAAGGGAGGAATAGAATGGATTCCAAGTAAAGGAAGCATATTCCAACTTCGAGCGAACTAAAGAAGTGTACAACGATTTTAATGAATATGGATCTGTAAAATTTACACTATTTAGGTATGATATAGTGCAGATGAGATATGAAAGGGAATTTTGAATCAAAAATTACTCCAAGGTCTTTAATTACCTTAACTCGATTTAATGGCGAATTAGCAAGGATGTAAGTTGACGATATATGAGAATCAGACTTAGAGTAAGTGTTTATAGCACATTTAGCTACATTGAGACACAATCTATTATTAACACACCATTCATAGACAGAATTTAAGTCATACTGTAACATTAAGGTATCTAATGGCGATCTAATTTTTAAAAACATTTTTAGATCGTAGTGAGATACTTTATCAAAATCTTTCGAAAAATCAGTACAAATAGCGTCAACCTGACTAGTGTTGATTCGATACCCACATAGTATCGATTCTTTTACTTATTACTTGTATCGAATAAAAGTATCGATGCTACCGAAAATATCGGAAAAAAGTATCGAATATGTAATTGTATCGAATACTCGTTTAAAGAGACGAATTAGTCTTTTTTAAGTGGTTATCAAAAAAAGCATTCAGGACAGAACGGCCCGTTGTGATTCAACATGGTTGAGCCTACAGTTTACACTACTCAACACGAAATATTCGCTAATAAATCATGGTTTTGAGATATTTCCACTGGAAACACGTGAATCATATAGAAATGACTTTAATTTAGCAAATCGCCAGAAAATTTATAGTAGAAGGAAAACTAATGAACAGATCAAAGCTTGTTAAAAATATTTTATTTTAATGAAAAGGTTTCAATAAACATTATGTTCTACATGCATGGCCGGAAATATCTTCTAGAACTTCAATACTGTACTGCAATATTGTCATATATTGAAATATTGCAATATGGACTGAAATATTTTGAATAATTCTGCAGTAGCATTTCGAAATATATTATTGATTGCTGTAAAATATTGTAAAATTATCCACAATTTTAAATATTGTATAGCAATATTTCAGTTTTTTAAATAAATATTTTCTAAAAGTATCGAGTATCCGATACTGACTCTTTTTCCGATACCAAGTGAAATACTTATGGTATAGCATCGAGTAAAAAAAGTACTTGAATCGAATGAAAAGTATCGAGTTTTTACTTGTATTTACTTGTGTCGAATCATCACTAAACCTGACAACCATCAGTGAAAGACGATAAAACAATATTCTGAATACATAGACAGATTATTTATAGTCGAGCGGCCAGGAATAAATCCGTGCTGGAATAGAGAAATTATGTTCTTTACTGCAAAGAAAACCTTATCTTTAACAATAGTCTCAAAGAGTTTACTAACTGTCGAAAGCTTGGAAATCGGCCTATAATTCGCATATTATTTTTATTACCTGATTTAAATATTGGTGTCACAAAGGCAACTTTCCAGTCTTCTAAAAATATACCCGAAATCAGGGATTTATTAAATATTAATTGTAAAGGCTTGGCAAGAGAAAAGCAACATTTATTAATGAAAATTCCAGAAAACCCATTAGCATCCGATTTAGTAGATATTTTTAGCTTCAAAATTGCACTAATTACATCATCTTCGGACAACAGCAGAGAACCAAAGTCAATTGGGTAATTTGATTCAGAAGCATAATCAAATTTATTCAACTCCATATTAAAATTGGGTTGGAAAAAATCAACAAAAAGCCGTTTCACTCAGAATACTAGAGCTATTATCATTTAAAAACATTGAAATATGAATATTAGAACTTTTCCTTTTGGAATTGATATACCATAACTCCAAAACTTTTTGGGATTTGTTTTGGTAAACATCTCAAACTTCGAAATAGATAGAAATATGATTATAGAGTGCTTTGTCAAGTAAGTTAAATTTGCTCCGGAGCTCCATTTACCATATTTTTAAAATCAATATAGAGGCCAGAAATAGATTCTGGTGTACAAATTTCAAAAAAATTCACCGGCTCATAGAAACCACTCTAGTGCAAGGAAAAATTCCACTTTCACCTGATTTTTGCTTTGGAGTCCCTTTTGAAATATATTTTAAGTTAAAATAGACGGCAAAATTTAATATTCTGACCCAAAAAACCTTGTGCCCCCCATTAGGGGGATACGTTTTACGCTGTCATAATGAGGGAGAAGTCTCCCGAGGTGGAAACTTTTGTTTGAATCGCAAAGATGAGGCACAGTTTCTTTCCTATCATAAGTACATATCACTCTACTCAGCTTATATTTTTTACCCGCTACTAGAGTAACCTGAAATTTTATGTGTTAACCCCCCTAATTTTTTAGAGCCATTTTCTCAATGTCTGGTTAAGCTCTAATCAGAACTACTGCTAACCGTCGGTTAAAGTTCGGATTACTGCTTAACCGTATAAAACTTTTAATTCGTGTCTTCGGAGGAAAATTTTTACCTTTTTGTAGAGAAATCGATCAAGCCATTGAGGGAAGTTCCCCCAGACTGGTATACATTTATATAAGCATATTACATATTTGTTTGGGACCGAAAAAAGAAATTACAGGAATATTTACCTGATTCCTCCTCCTCTAATCCCCTCCTCTGTGCAAACCAAAACCCCATTTTTATGAAAGGAGTTACATTCGTAGAACGTTCTTCAAATACAGATTTCACAAATACGATTTTTGGTACACTATTCTACCTTAGCGCATTCTTGACCTGAAGGTTCATAGATAAATATTTTATACCGACCGCCACATAAAAGCAATCGTAATTTTCCAATATCAAGCGAAACTACAGTAGTAATCGTGAGTTCTGCCATACTCGATTACTAAAATTTTATCAATCTTTCGAAGCTTGCTTAAGACCTCCTGAAAACCCCAATGTACTTGCTTATCCGTTCTCAATGGAGAAAATATTTTATGCTAGTGAAACTAGAAATTTCCCCCTTTTTTTGTTTCTCCTGAAGAATTGATCCATTCTTGCCTTCGCTTTTGCAACAAATTTTTCTAATATATGTATATAGTATCTGTGTGTATCATGTAAAGGCAGATATTTTACATGATAGAGTTCTTCTATTATAACATCGAGATCTCGGTACGCGATTTGTTCCCATCATAACTTCGGGCTTCGGATTAGAATATGTTACAATATATAGGATTGATACCTTCAAAATTATTAAATTTTTTATGAAACAACAGCCTATTTGAAGACCTAGACCGAGCTTTTCGCATCCATTCATATTCTGTGAGTTATATTTGTATACGAATGGAAAGGACATACAGTTTTATGATTAAGGGGACCTTCTAGTCCAGCACCCTTGAATTTGATGAGTTTTTAGGATTTTTTTTCTTAAATGAAATAATGAGCAATAGTATTTAAACTTTGTAGAAATATTTTATTATTTTAGCAATATACAAAAATATTAAAAATAAAAAAAAAAAATTTAATTTTAAGTAAACAAAAATTGATGTTACAGTTGCCCTCTTCAAAAAAACGGATCTTGCTGGTTGGTCATGTTTTGGATTTTCCACTGATCTAAAACAAAAAAAAAATTACAATCAATATGAGTGTAGTTATCGCAGGAACTAAAATGAAAAAAAAAAAATTGACCGTTTTTTCATTACTTTTTGTATGTAAAAAGTAAGAAGTATTCAACGTAGAAACGTAGTTCTTGCGATAAGCACTGGTTTACAGAGTAATATAGTAAAGATTGAGACGAATCGGTCGAGTAGGTTTTGTTTTTTTGTCTCCCACCGTGCAGAAAAACATAGTTTCGAGATAAATGAGTTTAAACTTAGGTCGGCCCTTTTACCTGCTTCTGTGTTCACCTGCTAAATAGGCTGTAGAAGTCGAAATACTGGAAATATTGATACGAAAATATATACGTCTATAGTCTATACTTCTGAAATATAAAAAAAAAATAATAATAATCCAAACTGCGAAGGGAAAAGATTTTCTTTTGGCACTTTTTACTCTTGGAGATTTATCATTGAAATCAAGCACCCAGCATCCTGCGTAGCAGTCCAGAATCGAAAAGTTCGGATTTATGTGTGATTTTGTAAAAGCTTAAACATTAAAATCCTTCCATTATTCTCAGAACAGAATACCAACACATTCGGGGTTCTGGCTCAACCGACTATACGTGCATGAATCTTATCATAATTTTTCTATTACTTACAAATATTTTGTGTAAAATTTGTGAAAGCAAAATCTTGTAAATTTTGGTAGTGACTCCATTACATAAAAGGGACATTCAATTGCATTTTTCTGTTTTTGAATACTTAATCGTAGTATAACAAAAAATATATGTACGTAAAAAGAGAAAAGAAATAAAAACTGTAAAGAAATATATGTACATCGTTGGACATAACATCACACATTCGAGAAGTTGCCAAAAAATTCCGTTCAAACATTGTTATATGGTAATATACAATATCATACCCAAAGCGTATTACATTTGTCGCAGCAGCAGCAGCAGCAATATAAATGAAAAAAGCAGGAGCAAAATTTTTACAAAAGGATTTTCTAATTTCTACTCCATGCAGCGCAATACAGCGCAGCGTTGAAAATGGAAAAGAAAATGAAGAAGTAGAAGTAGAAGAAGAAATTTAAAATCCTTTCACATTCGCCGCCTCAGACGCTAAAGTATGTGTGCGGATGCGGATGCTATTATAGTAAAAATTGAGTAACATTTTGCAGTTGGTAACAACTCAACGCCATCACCGCCACGACAACAATAACGACGACAACGACAACGAGATATTGAAGTCGTTAAGTGGTTAACATTTTTTGGCGAATTCAATTTGTTTTGCCCAAGGGGAAGAAGGAAGTTAAAGTGGGAAAACAGGAAGTAGTGGCAGTAGCAGTGGTAGAAGGTTATATGAAAGCAAAATAAATGGTATGAACATTAAATTGCATTGTAGCTATTGTTGCTACTTGCTAATATCGAAAAGAAGAAGAGGATGAGATGGGCATATCCAATGTCTTAACAATTTAATTTTAAACTTTTAAAACTTAAATCCAAGCTTTCTTCCAGCATAAATTCAATCGAAGACAGTGAGAACTTTTTGTGACATATGCCACAGTCCTTGAGATTACCTTATCAATGTGTCACCACATTTTAAATCCACTAGTGTATGCACGAATTTGTGACCACATACAATAACTTATCTGTATAACACTATCGCATCTTCACCTGTATTTACATCTATGCACATATCTGTCCAAGAACGACAGTTGACATGTTTTTTCTCTCATCATACGGATTTCCAGATTACGATAGTTTTCTTTTCCGGTTTTCTTTGAAACATTAATTACATACTTGTTCTCTGTGTATGAATGAATTGAATGGATGAAGCAATGAGGCGACAAGAAAGTAGGTAACAGAAGGGATCATCAATGCTCCAGCTCCCTGCCATCTACATACTGTTTCTTCTACCCATACTACACTTCACATTCTAGTTACTACTACACTTGTTGCCATAATTTTACGTTAATCTGTCGTAATGAGTTGTACGCCATTTTTGCCAAATTGTTTGGCGAGTGCCTGATAACAATGTTTGCACTAATTTGGCATTTTAATGGTGCTCCACTGACACTTGATGCGCTTTTAATTGCGCCAAACTCTCAAGTGTACTTGGGGTGAAAAATGTTTAGTGTTCTCTTGTTGCGCCAAATGCTTCCGTTCGACGAATGCTTTTTGTATTGTGTGTGGGTGTGGGAGACGAAAGCGATGGAAATTTAGATGTTGGTGTAGTGGTAATGGTGGCATGAGGAAGGTTGACACATTCTTTTCTTCTGTGTGTGTGTGTTTGATGCTTTGTTGTGTTGCATTGCGGCGGCATATTTCGATATCTAATATTTGAAGTGAGTGTGAAGATATCAAAACAAAAATGAAACAGCAAAAGTAAACGATTCATTAGTTTAGAATTGTTGTGATTTTAATGGCTTTTGTGGCGTAGAGTGCACAATTAAGTTATATTTGAAGATATATTCTTGCTTAACTACATGCAACATTGTACATATCGTCGGGTAGTTGCTGGAATCTCAAGTTCTTTAAGAATTTTTTTTTTTAATTTAGCACGGAATTTAAAATTTAGCAATATCTAGAGATTGATGTCTCATTCTTTGTTTTTGACTTTGATCTTTGAATTAGGGAAAAATATTTAACGTCAAAGAATAAACATAAGAAAAGTCTCCTAGCAATTTTCATTATCATGCTTACTAACAATTTCAATAATTCAGGATCAACGGAACCGACTGGACCAATTAATGCTAGGGCCAGGGTAGAAAACGAAATTCAAGGACGTCCTGGAGTTACTACATATATAAGTTATTCGATCTATGCTTCACAGCGCACATGAAAAAATTTTCTTATAAATAAATTGATGAAATAGAATTTCCTACGTTTTATTGATAGAAATCAACCCTTTGGAACGCGTCAAACATATTCAATAAAAAATCTGGCCTTAGACCTTCTTCAGGGAGTGATTCGGCATAGAAAATGTTAGCCAAGAACTCAATTATCTGCAGAGCCTAGCACTTCGGCTGGCGCTGCTCTGAAGAAGAGAAAAGCTAATCAACTTACGCAGTTTACTCAGCTGGATTTGCAGTAAAACGTACGAGTACTTCAATATTTGCAAAAAACCTGCGTATCTAAAACCCCTTACGACGATTACAGTTTATACAAGCTATTGCCTTGAGCCCAGATAGTAAATATATACTTATATATAAGTATGTAAACAGTATTAAACTTATTTATAATCAGTACAACTAATAAATGTTAAAATTTCAATTTCAAATTATGAGTTTTCATACGATATCCATACAAAACACTGGCCAGGTCATTCCGTGACCTTAATATCACAAGTGCGGTTTTTTCTTAATGTAACAGAAGGGTTAACTGATATCATTGAGGAGCCTATTTGAGTTTTAGTACAGAAAATTTCTACGTTCACTTGTATGGCTGAAATTGCAAAGATCACTTGTGAAGCCACCATTCAAAAATATAGCCCTCTTTTGGAACTTTCCCAAACCTTTCATATATCAATCTCCTTCGTGATATTCGTACCAAAATCGGGCATATTTTGTAGTGATTGATCATAAATCGTTGTTTCTCCTTAGCTTTTAACACCCACTCATCTAAATTTAAATTATTTAATCATTTAATTGGGCCATTAAGCAAATAAGAAATCCTTATTTAAAAAATTCTCTCCCTTCTTAAAATTTTTGAATAAAAACCGCTAATTATACACAACACAAATGAAGCAGAAATTAGTTAAGACTGGGATATAGATTTGGAATATTTTATTTCAAGAAAGTCATTAGATGAAAGTTTTTAAAGACAAAATAGCCTTATGTGCAAAATTTTATCGCTCTATAACAGTTTTTTCTAGTTTTGGCCACCGATTGTGTGATGATGTTACACTGTTCGTCACTGCCTCCAATTATCCAAAATTGCTATATAAAGTCATGCTGTCAAAATCCAATTGAAAGGCAACATTTTTATTTATTTTATTTTTATTTAAAACAGAAACTAAAATTCTTCTTCTTCATCTCCAAACTTAACAGATTATCTGTTAAAATTGATTTGAAATTCCTTTTTTTTCGAGTGCCCACCTAAATTTGAAATTCAAAATTTCAAAGAATTTCTCTCTTTTGTCCGCACTATTAGTGTGGTATTTTTGTACATCGTCAAATCAATTTTTTAGAGTGTATGAAATAAATAAATATCCTTCGCCTCCTTTATATTTACATTTGTTAATTGTAGTTGTTGTATGATATATGACTAATGTTTTTCTTTCATTTTAGTTTGAATCTAATAATTGTTCTGCATCCAATATGCGATCTCTATCGGGAGCTGGTACTGACATATTACAAAAGCATTCGATCAATTCGATACTTGAGCAACGTCAAGATTTTTTAAATCGGCGCAATGAAACTACTGAAGAACTCATCTCACCGATAAACGGTAAGTATGAAGTTCACTAAAATAACAATTTCTATAACTTTCAACATACGTGCATGATTTCCAAAAATTTCGATTGCTCTTGAGGGAATAAGTAAAAAAGACCGAGAGCATTTATTCGCTTCCTTCATATTGGAATGTTGGCATTTGCAAATTTTTTTTGTGAAGTGCATATGTAAACTTAGAGTACTAACTACTTGTAATATTTTGCTACGACATCAACATAAGTTTCTACATAAAATTTGCAACGCATGATGCAATCGCATATATATTTTTAATTTATTATATTTGCTTGATACTTAAAAAGTTATTGCAATGCAATGCAAAGCAAATGAAAATAAAATGAAATGCAAAAAAAAAAAAAAAAATAGTACAAGAAATAACTTTGATTTATTGGGCGCATATTTCATTGCATTAAGAAGTATTATTGTTGTTGTTATTGTTTATTGGGCACAATTTTCAAATTTGCAGCCAGCCGCCCATTTGAATGTGCATATCTAGTTGCATCGTCTTTCTCATTCTGTCTCTGAATTTCTTTATTTTTTTCTTAATTTTATTATAGATCCTTCACAGATTGCCATCACTGACTTCCTTGGTCTAGAGAAAAGCAATAATATGATGTTAAGCGCTAATGTCGATACCTTGACCTCTTCCATGGCCACATATACGCCTCTAACGCCCAGTTCGACGCAATCCTCAGCATCGCCAGGAACTTTATCGGCCAATTCGTTTGATATTTTTCAGGTGAGTTTGTTTTCTGTTGCAGTGAGTAATTTTAATAAGATACTTGCACAAATATTGCACTTTAATGCTCTGTCCTTTTAAAATGCTTCTTTTTTTTACTTTTACATAAACAACACATACACATTTAATTTGCAATTTTAATGAAATTTTATTGTACGTGTATTGTATTGAATATGTATATGTATATATATGTATGTATGTATTTGACTCCACTATTTTTCTCTACATTTTTGCTCTTTATCTCTACTTTTTTATTTCTTGTTTTTTTTTCCTTTTTTTACTAACAACAACAAATCCTTAGTTTGAAAATGTTGCACAAAATAATAGTACACCACTTCAGGTTTTCCAAAGAAACATCAGCTTCGATTGTTCTGCACCTTTATCGCCAAGTACGCCCACCTCTATTTACAATCGCTCTTTTCACAATTCACCTTTAGTCAGGTAAAACAAAGTTATTCAAAAATGCCATCTACTATCAAAATTTTTATTATTAACATTTGACTTTGAAAATCCGTTTGGATTGCTTTAAATTGATCATAATTTATTATACTTCTAGCGATAGCAGCACATCATCTAGTGCTAATGGCTTATCACTAGATTCTATACCCTTGGTCTATCAAAATAATTATAATGGAGGCGGCGGCGGCGGAAGCGGTGGTGGTGGTATCTCATCGAGCCGTTCGAACTCGCCGGAAAGTCAAAACAGCAATCAATCAAACACTGAGCATAATCTTCTCGATATGATGGTAAGTTCCCGAACCTAATTAAGTAATTGATTATTGCAAAAGTTGCGAAAAACTCAACCTAAATTTTATCATAATAATAGTATCTAGTATTTGAAAAACCAAGAGTTTCTTAAATAAATTTATTTTTGTTATATTTTTCTTATCTACAAAATTATTACAATAAAATATCCTACGTACGTACATATGAAAATATAAAAATGAAATGGCACTTTTAATCAAATTTTCCATCAGAGCTTATGAAAATATCAGAAATTTAATTCAAAATTGTGTTTTAATTGATACATTATCGCCGATTGATGTCATTCTCTATTATCTGTAAATTGTCCAGCACGATATCCATGTCTGCGTCTGGCCTTTGGTCTAGGTTTTGAGCTGTACAGTTGTATCCAATTCGTATCATATTTTCACACATTTCTTGTTCGTTCGGCAATACTAGCATTCGTTGATCTATAATATCTTTGATGTTGTTTTCTGTTTCAGTAATTAATCCGTAAATATGTTTCTCTAGTTCTTTGTTTTTACGCCTAATATCAAAGGGTTTCAATCCAGTAAATGTTTCAAGCACTACGATTCCAAAATTGTAGATGTCCAACTGAGTACTAAGGATATCATTTACGGTATCAGAACTTTCTCGTGCCAAACCGAAATCGCCAATTTTCGGAATAAGGGAATCGGTGAGCAAAATATTGGCGGGTTTAATATCACCATGTATAAGCGGTTTATTTCGGAATGTATGTAGAAAATTGATACCTGTAGCTGTTCCTTTACAAATGTTAAATTTATCTCTACACTTGAGCGCTGGCCATTCATGTAAGCAGTATAACCGATCTTCTAATGAGCCACCTCGCATATATTCGTACACTAAAGATATCTTCTCACCTCTTAGACTGACAGCAAACAGTGGCAAGAGATTATTATGACGGTATCCACTTAAAAATTTCAACTCATTGAGACTTTGCATAATGTCAACCTTGTTTCCATTTCTGTCGTAGGGATTTAAAACTTTAACAGCAATATCAGTGTGTTTTAAACGGCCTTTGTAAACAATACTAAATCCACCTTTACCCAGTATTTCATCTTCGTGAAATCCTCTGGTAGCAGTGTAGAGCTCTTCATAGTCAACTTCTGCAATAGGCATTGTAAACTCTTGTAGTTTGCGAGTATTAATGTAACTACGTTCCAATGAATTGTTTGATGTCAACGTTATTGAATTTGCTGAAGATTTGTTGTCATCCTGTGAAACTACAGTGTGATTTAAAATAGATGCATTCTCTTTGGGACGATTATATATAAGAGCGTGATATTGATAATCAACAAATTCTTTTATAATGGCCATGGCATCATATAATTTTCTTCTTTTCAGCACTACAAATAACTCAATTACTTTATGGTGGTATCGATCCCCCCATATTTTCAGCAGTTCATTAGTTGGCTCTACATGTCGGCCAATTTTTCCCACTTCTTCTGCAGTTATCTGCATATCTTCCGCTAATTGGCTCCACACATCCAAATTGTCTAAGTGGTCACACAGTCGTCGTCGTTGTTTCATGGGAATTTCGGATATATACATTTCTAATTTGCTTCCACTCAAATTACCGGTCGTACTTTGGCTCCTGATGTTTTCCATCATCTGTTACTGTGAACGTTTTCAAATAAAACTTTGAAATTTCTGTTGAATACTGAATTTATTCCGTACATTTCCGTTTCTTTTATACTAACCCTAATTCATAATATCCTCACATATGGCTAAAAAAAATATTGGAAAATACTCACAGTCGTGGCGAATAAAAATTACCAGCTAAAAATAAATAACAATGAGTTTCTATAAACTTAAGACAACACAAAAAATTTGCTAAACTATGCAATTTATAGAATGAGCTTCAAAGACAAAGAAAATTATTAATATTCTGATGAATTTCACACCAGAACCAAAAATAGAAAGGTTTTTATTCTCTACAATTATAATAAAAATAGAATATTGGCTATATTTACGTAAATGATACCTCAAAAACTTTTATTTCTCTCCCATTTTTGTTTAAGTTAATTTAAAAATGAATAAGATTTCTGAAATGAAGAAAAAAAAAAAAACATTTTTATCTTAATTTAATCAACCTTGGTACGCAAGGTACAAGATTGAAATATGTATTCCTTTAAAATTCAAGGGAACTATTTCGATTTAAATCTTTCGTTCAACTATTGCCGCTTTTATTTACGTTGTATTTACCTTTTTTCGCCATGCCTGTAATTATAAAATCTGCGGTACATGTGGTTAATGCATGCGTTTTTTTTTTTTAGCGGAAACTTTATTTTCCTTAATTAGCTATCATATGTTAGAACTAATATAAGAGAAACATGAAAATGTAAACAAATACCCTTTTGTTTTTTTTCACTCTTATTTCGTAAATATAAGTTTGCCGTATTTTGTAGGCTGAAAATGACTACATAAATGAGAGGATTCTAAACTCTATAAAAAAATTAAATTTTTTTGAATGAAGTTTTATCAAAATTTTGGCGCTGATTTCTTTGAGAACCGTTTTCCTCGATCCAATTTAATTTGTTAAGATATGATAAAAAATAATTGTTTTAGTAAGATTCAGACATGGCGTGACAAAACCTATGAGAAATATCAGCCATGATCCTTTTGTCTAAAAATTGCTGACTCGAATAATTTTTATTGTCTAACGGTGTATATACAGCACCCGAACGAACAAAATGACCTTTATTTAGTAAAAAAAGGCTTCTTGATAATTGAAAATAAGCTACATACATTTGTAATTAAAATAAATACCTACAAAATTTTAAAAACATTTCTTTTAAGTTCAATAAAACTGCACTTTATTTCACAATCCTCTTCTTGAATACAACAAGAATTAAAAAAAAAATATAAAAAAATATAAAGAGAGGGTAAAATTTACCACCACCTCCACAGTTAAAGGTTAAGTATTAAGTTGGACTTTATTTTGAACATTCAACATTTAATTGCGAATGACGCTGTATAACCGTTTAAACAATCGCTTTTACAATATCGTTGTATATGAGTTTTTGAAGTCTAACCTACCATTACACTTAAAGCAGCCAAACAAAACTGGACCTGAAGGAAATTAATATATCCCTTAATAAAATCCAAAGTCGTTTAAAAGAATTATAAATAAACCCTTACTAACAACAAAACAAATAAAAAAAAAGCAGAAGTGGGCGGTCGAATATATGGATGATGATTGGAACGATGCGGTCTTTATAGACGACTCTTCTTTTCCAATTCAATTCAATTCCAAAAAAGGAAAAAAAAACATTTGGGAAAATATTGTAAATTGCTTCTAATAAGCCGTTACGAGCGAATGAGAGAAAAATCTGTATAAATTACGGATCACCTCTATCGTGAAATTTTTTGAGCAATTATTAAAATGCTAAGAATATTGCCCAATTGAAACGTCAAAATGACGGAGTTTGCCGCAATCATACGCCGAAAAGCTCGTTGATAGTATGTAATCGGAATACCCCAAAATTGTGGTGACTGAACACCATAATGATGGGACAACGTACTAGACTTAGGCCGTTATGAAAAGATTGTATGACATAATTAGTAAAAAAAAATATTTTTGACAACAAAATTAAAAAAAAGAGAGGCAGAAAAGAGAACACACTGTCTTCAAAAAGGTACGTTTGGAAACCCTACTAATAAAAATACGGATAGAATTTAAAAATGGCCGGAAATTCTACGCCCCCAAATTAGGATGGATGGCACCGGTATCGGTCAGCATTTAGGATGACTGTCATCGAACTACTAACCTGACCATTATGTACTGCTATTCTTTTTGAATGTTGGCCTTCTTCCGAGCTATACATTTAGGATTTAAGGATATTGCTTCTTATTCCAGTCTAAAGTTGAGAACAAAATATTTTTCACTTGAAAATCGTGACGCAATTTTCTTACATCTAATTTACATAGCAAATATTTTAAGATTTCCATAATTGCATAAATTTCGATCGTCATTTTTTTAAATATAAATCAAATATTGATTATATTTTGTTTTCTTTCTCAATATTGCTTCAATAAATACCCAAAAAATTACTTTAATTTTAAGAATTTACTCTCAGTTAATACTGAGCAACACCAACATGCACAACAGCAACAACAACAACAGCAGCAACAAAATCAATTATCATCATTGAAATTTCAAAACCAACTACTTACTCCGCCAACAAATCTTTTCGATGAACAAAATTTGCAAAATTTCGAAGCATTGACAGCCGTGGATATGGAATTGACAAAGCTGCAAAATTTACAAGCATTGAATACTTTAAAATTGTTGCAGGCACAAACACAGCAACAAATGCCACTACTTAATCATTTGTTGCAAGGTTACAATACCGTAAATCAGGTTAGCTGGCAAAAATTTGGCCTTTAAATATTTGCAATTGAATTGTAATTAATTTTGTCATTCTCATTCTAGCTACAAATGAAAAACTGGCAAATGCCTCAACCTCAGCCCACGGGCAATGATGTACATTTGGATCGTGTTGCAAAGTTTTATCGCAGCTCTGCCGCACTCTACGATGCTACCTGCACTTGGAGTGGTCAATTGCCGCCACGTTTGCACCGCATGTTCAACTATTCACCAAAAGTTTTCCTGGGAGGTATACCATGGGATATCAGTGAGCAGTCGCTCATACAAATTTTCAAACCGTTTGGGCAAATCAGGTAAATCAGCAGAATCATTTTAATTTAATCTTATTAGCTAATTTTATTTTTTTATTCATAGAGTTGAGTGGCCAGGCAAAGAACAGCAAGCCGCTCAGCCCAAAGGTTATGTGTATATCATATTCGAGTCGGATAAACAAGTCAAGGCGTTGCTATCTGCCTGCGTCTTACAGGTTGACGATTCTCAGAGCGGAGGCATATATTATTTCAAAATATCTTCACGTCGCATTAAAGCAAAAGATGTAAGTGAAAAAGATTTTTAAATTACAATATGCACAAGAAAGTATTAAAATATTTGTTTATTTTTAATTGCCAAGGTTGAAGTTATTCCTTGGATTATTGCCGACTCGAACTATGTAAAATCAACTTCACAAAAACTGGATCCCACCAAGACTGTATTCGTTGGTGCTCTGCATGGTAAATTAACAGCCGAAGGATTGGCGAAAATAATGGATGATCTTTTTGATGGTGTTTTGTATGCTGGTTTGTTTATGAAATTTTAAATAATTTATTACAAAGTTCATATTTAATAATAAATAAATTTCGCTTAAAGGCATTGATACTGACAAATACAAGTATCCAATTGGGTCGGGCCGTGTAACTTTCAACAATAATCGCTCATATATGAAAGCTGTATCGGCAGCATTCATCGAAATTCGTACTTCGAAATTTACCAAGAAAGTTCAAGTTGATCCTTATCTTGAAGATTCTTTGTGCTCAATTTGCGGCGTACAACACGGACCATACTTTTGTCGAGAATTGTCTTGCTTTAGGTAAGTGTGGCAAATAAATAACCTTGGAAGTTATATTGGTGCTCGGTCAAGGTGAATTTATACCAGATGAAGTTACCAGCAACTCATTCTTCTTCTTTCTTCGTGGTCAATACTATGGGCTGTCAAAATCATTGCTTAGGTTAGGTTTGGTTGGAGTGAATGTCTAGAGACACACTTAGGCCTGAGCGGCCCATTGTGATACCACATAGTTGGACCTACAGTTTAACGCCGATTCCAAACGGCTTGGGGGTTTTGTCATTACCAACCAAGACGTGTACTTGTATACTTTCTTATAATTCTCATACACTTCATATAAAAAGATTATAAGAATTAACCCCCAGACCAAGAAGGGAATCTAGGTTTGGGACCTCCCGAATGAAAGTCTAGTGCACTACTCACTAGACTATCGAGGTCATTTTTTCTCCGTTTTGACATTCACTGCATGCCGCCATTATGGCGCAACAACAAAGATGTGCTATTGTTTTGACATTTTATGGTATGGCTGATTTTGACATTTTATGGTGTGTTGTATTTTCCAAGGTGAAATTGTTGTAATCTTGCTATCACCTTATACATGATTTTACCATGTGCTTGGTGTTGTTGTGAATGGACACAAGAATGGACACAAATCATTTTCTCCCATGCTCGGTCGAGGTCAAGGTGAAATTATGTAGAAGATGATAGTAGCAGCACAACAAATTTACCATGGCATTAACAACCAGCGTTCCTCACCACGGTAAAAAAAAAACCCATGGTAGTTGTATTCAGCTCGCTGCAGAATTGCTTTTTGTCGAATGCACTCCTCTTTCAAGTAATATTTTGTATGTAATGATACTATTTTGTAAAATACCTCACTGCCACCCTATAAACCCGGCGTGCTCAGTGTACAATACACCGAGCATATCGTGTCCGGTATGAGATAAGTAAAAACTCTCCCTTTGTGTTCGGCGCAACAACAATTTCAGGCTTTTCACCGAACATACTCCCAATATAATCACAGCCTAACTTATTGTTAACCCAAAAAATAATAATTATGAAAACGATTAGATATTTTTGTCGCACCTGCTGGCAATGGCAACACTCTTCGGATGGTGTTAAAAACCACAAGCCGCTAACTAGAAACTCCAAGTCGCAAATGTTGGTAGGCATTGGACCTGCATCTTCAACAACATCACTTTCATCGTTGAATTCAACATCGGCACAACAACAGCAACAACTGAATAATGGAGGACAAAATCAACATCATCAACAACAACAGCAGCAGCATCATCATCATCATCATCACCAACAACAGCAACAACAACATATGTATCACATCAATCAGCAGCAACATCATCAACAACAAACTCATCAACAACAATCTACTATCTAAATGTTTGCAATAATTTTCGTAAGCGAATTGCTTCTAATCAAGCTTTGAGTATTAATTTGTGTTCCTCCTTGTATTTTTTTTTTTCTTTTCTTTTTTGTAAAAAAAATTATGTTTTGTATATATAAATATTCAGGCGCTAAAAATCGTAACATTTTTTGTTCTGTGTGTTTGAATAACCACACGCTAATGCATTTTAATGCATTATTGATTATTTGAATCAATTTTGTAATTGATATTCGCTCATCATATGATAATCATGATCACATATCAGCATTTGAAATTCGCATTCAAGTGCTTAAAGCATTTTGTGAATAAGTTTTCATTTCTTATTCAAATTTTATATTTAATCCTCCCGAGGAAGTAGAGTATTTTCCTTTATTTCATATTTGTTTAAATTTTAGTGCCATTATGTATATATTTGTTATTCTACACACGTATGTATATAATTTTCATTTATTTTATTATTGCTTTTAATTAGAAATGAACTATTTCTAATTTATAATGCATTCATTATTTATTTTTTGTCAGTTTTGGTGGAAAAGTCAATTTTTTAATTATTTTTTTTTTTTATAAAAAGTTGAATATTTTCCTACTTTAAAACCAATTTTGTATATTTATCTGTATTTTTTTTCATGTTTTATATGAGTCATGTTTAAATTATACACATCAAATCTCGCCAAAAATTTAAAGACACTATTTCTATTTCTATAAAATAAGCCAAATAATAATAAATTTCTTTAGAATTACATAAATTTGTATGTCTTGCAATCAGCTAACCGGAAACTGACGCACATGTCAATTTATGTAATTAAAAGGCATACAATTTTGGCTTATTATAATTGTAGAAACTGAGACAAGAATTAAAATGCCTAGGTTTTTTTGGTGAAGTATTTATTGTATTACAAAATTTTTGCAGTTGTACATCTTTAATACTTGTATGACAATTTCTTTATATTTTTTGCATTTCTATTTTGTTATTACATTATTTTTAAGTGACAAAACTTTTCTAGAATTAAATTGTTTATTTTGCAAAATTATTACACAAAATAATTTTTTTAATTATTCATTTTCAAAACTTTTTAGCAATCTAATTACTACCATCAATGAAAGGTTTTTAAATATGGAAATCTAAAGAAAATGGTTGAAGATCAGAGCATTATTTTTATTCTACATGAAATGGTAGTAGAATTCACATTTCGCCATAATCTATAACACTATTCAACAAAATGAAAAAAATTGCAATATCCATTTCCAAATGGTTCTTGGTTCTTGTTTCTTGGTTCTTAATGATGTTAGAACCGCTAAATCCGAATCTGAAATCAATTTTGTCGCAGCAACTCAGGTTTTCGAGATATATAATAATTTTTTGATTTTTCGGACATGGGTCGCCATATTCATCAGAATTTCCATTTTTTCGAAATGAAAAATAAAGCATCTATATCTTTTCAAAAAGACGATAAAATTGTCTTTATTTTAAGTACTTTATCATTTCTTTATTTCATTTCTGTCAAAAGTAATAGAGATTCAAAGTTGAGATTCTGACCAATAAAAACGATTTTTTTTTTTTTTGCGAATTTATGAATTTATGAATCGATAGCATAAATCAGCGAATACGGAAGCTTGGACTTTTGCTCAATGGATTTAAATCTTGAACCACTGAGGGATGTCTTTTTTCTTTTGTAATTTTCACATTGCGGTTTTTCTTCAAAATATCAATATAATTTTTATTTTTCTGAGCTGAAAAAACCCTCGAACGTAATGCATGTTTGGTAGCTCGTATGACCATTACTAACAATAAAAGTTGAAAGTTTTATATTTTTTCATAAATTAGACCAAAAACTGGCAGAAAAAATAAATATTAGCTCGTTGGGAATCAAATAGATTTATTGAGCAAGATTATTCTTATAATTGAAAGTAAATCGCAATAACTAAAAAGAACAATAACTAATATGTTCACCTTTTTGCTGTTTACGTTATTGCATTTTTAAGTGTTTGAAAATCGTTGGGGGAAATTTCCCCCAATTTCCGTCCCCTTCTTGTATCCGCCACAGCGTTTAGTGGCAACCTTTGAAGTATTTTCAAAATAACTAGCAAATACCAAGGTTACTTCGTAAATTTGAAGTTTTTGAAAAGAGTTGTATGTATTTGGCATGTCCTATTCTTAATTAGTCCAGATTCCTTTGGCCGTAGCTGTATGGATATTCTAGCTGCATTTTTAAGAATTTCTTGGAATTCTGACGTGAGTTGAAAAATCGAGAACCGAGGTGGTGACTCTTACGAGAAGGACAAACTTCAGAAAAGGGGCATCCTAACCGATGTTAACACTTTGAGCGTTAATTACAATTTTATTGAGCAGTTTATTTATTGGCGATTGAAGTTACGCAAGATAAAAAGTAGAAGCGCTTAGCTACCTTTAACAACCTAGTTGAATACTTTTAACATTTAAATATTATACAAAATATCGTCGTCGTTCAAGCAGAAATCAGTAAGTCCAAATTAATTTTTTTGATTGGATCCGTATTAATTAGCTTCTATAATTCGAATGGCATAGTAAATTAGATTTCAGTTGAAACGTATACTAATGTGTATATAAATCTGTTGACTTTTTAAGTTTTGCCTGTGTCCGTTGCGCATCATGCACTGCATAAACTAACTTCAACTCAGAAGTTAAAAAATGAACTTAGTGAATTCTGCCAGAACGCCGACGATATAAGGAAAAAATTTCTAATAATGTTGTTTTATTTATCTGCATTGTTTAACAAGTTAATTTTTGTTGCACTGTGTTTTTTTTTTTTTTTTTGTGCTCGTACGTTTATTATTTCAAAAGAAAACTTTATTTTAATTATTTACATATTCACCTAGTAATTTAAAAAATTCAGTACTCTCTATATTCCATTAAGTTTTCCTAATCTTGGCAAAATAGAATTTGCAGCAATCTTATGTCATTAAGGCTTTTACATACGTTATTGATTCAAAGTCTGGATTGTTTTAATAAATGGCACAAAATTACCAACCGTTGATAAGTATTTATATCTTACGTAACTTCCGAAATCAAACAAGTTCCCTTTTATCTCCCAAAGGCCGAAGCCCTACTTCCCAAATAAGTAGATAACTTATCAAAAAAGCTTTTTGGTTTCTTGCTCAGCTCCCATATTTTAGTTTACGAATTTAAGTTTTCTATGCATCTATCAAGAAAAGCAAAAACTCCTTATAAAAAAAACTCTTAAGCCATAACCAGAATTGCGGCGCATCGACGAATTTACGCGGCTTAAAAACGCTGTCACATTAGGTCTGTTCACGTACAAAAAATTGTTCCAAATATTGCAAGCTCCTACTAGTAAAGTTTTCTAGTGTTCTAAAAACTTGCAACGAGAGAGAAAAATGAGAGCGTAAAAAGTGAGAGAGAAAAATGAGAGCGTAAAAAGTGAGAGAGAAAAAAGAAGCTGCAAATATCTACTAGTAAAATTATTACTTGCAAGAATTTTTAGCTGCCGAAAAAAAAGAATTGTCAAAAATTTGAACGTCAACAAGAAATATGTATTGTTAATTTTAAAGAATCTGTTGTGGTTTTTAATAAAATTAAGGGGGGAAAGAAATATTTGTGATGTGATCGAAGATGTAAATAATATTTGTGAATGCTGGTATGACGCAAGAAATGATTTCAACAAATAATAAACCCTAATTACAGCAGCAAGAGCAGCAGCACGCAATGAAATGGCATCTGAATGTAAAGTAATTCATTAATTACTCATTTCAATTCTATTTTCTATACATTCCACTTTGCACTCACTTGAAGGTCTTTGAAGAGCACTTTACTTCAATCACAACCGCACAATATTTTTTTCCGCTAATAATTAGCTATCAAATAATCGATCAGCTGTTTACTTGCAAGTTTCTACTAGTTTTCTGTTGTACTTTTTCTGCTATTTGTCTCTTTGCGAGATTTTTTTCTCAATCATTTACTCTCTCGCTGCAAGTTTTTACCAGGAAAGTACGTGAACAGACTTTTTTAAAACGCTCATGATTCTATGTGGCTGCTCACACGGGCGCACAAGCCTGTCTGAAAGAGAGAGGTAGAAAAAATAAGTAGTTAGAGAAAGACGGGTGAGGTTCTAACTCGTTCTTACTACCTATTTTTTCTACCTCTCTCTTTCAGGCAGACGTTCATGCTTGCGCCCGTTTGAACAACCACTATAAGATGGAACAGAATTGCAACTGTCAACGATTTAACGCTTTTTTTTACGATTTTGCATCGACTTGTCTTTTTTATGGTGACAGCGATTTTACGCCGTTATTCTGTTTATAGCTTTAAAAAATTCTTTAGTAAAATTTACTTAAACTAGTATCCACGTCCAGGGTTCGGACTTCACTACGGTCGTAGTAAACTTACTACGTTTTTCGCCAAATTTTAAAATCAACTCCGTCTCTCCGCTTCAGCTCAAATCCACTACAAATTTTTTGATAGATACGACGAGTACTTGCGCAAAAGGTCTGAGGCCACTGTTTTTGTGTCTGTTCACACGGGCGCGAGCATGAACGACGGTCTGAAAGAAAGAGGTCGAAAAAATAAGTAGTTGGAAAAAGACCGCCGAGTTTCTATGTCATTCTTACTACCTATTTATTTTACCCATCTCTTTCAGACAGACGTTCATGCTTGCGCCCGTGTGTACAGCCACTTTCAAAAACCCGTACATGTCAAATGAGTGAATATGGTAATTCTTTACTTGATGAACTTGTCAAAGAAAAAATAAAGACAGATAGTTACATACACAGTATACAGTATGCCAGATAGCAGAAAGTAATCTGAAATATACTCAGGTTTGACAATTATGACAAGTATTCGCTCAATAAATTTTGACAAATAATTTTGTTTATGAGAAAAAACTCTGTTAACCCATTTTCGTCAGCTGTACTCAAATAAATAAATGAAATAAAATATCAAAAACCAATAAACCTTTCGTTTATTTTTTTTTTCTGAAATAAAAGCTCTCAAAATATTTTGTAGAGTGTGGTTCTATAAAGTATTTACATAATCAAAATACAATACTTTTAAAATGATCTTCTTCAAAAATTTCCTCTTTATATTCTATAGTTCTATTCTAATAGTTTTACCGATTTCAAAAGAATTTTATTTAAATTTCGGAGAGGCAGATTTCTTACTTGAATGGCATACATAACAAAAAACTTTAAGTTTTGGGTTAAATCCTTGGTGCACATTATGCATATGGTTGTTACAAACGCCTTCAAAGATCTGGTTTATCAATGTCTGAAAATGTTTCTGGCTTTTCAAATTTTTCTATTTTATTTATATATTGTGCTGGTACCAATGGGTTAATACTTTTTTATATTTACTTCTGAAATTCAAATGTTTTGGGAGAAGTAAGAGAATAATTTTCAAATTTGGCAGACGTCAGTGAACAGAAAAGAGGGTGTCACTTCTATTTATTTCACTTTATTAATTTCACTATGGTTACAAATATGCAAAAATTGTTAAAACAAAAAATCATTACAACATATAGAACTTCTATAAAAGAAAGCTAAATACAAAATTCAGAAGTATCTACCTGAAGCAGATTCTTATTTTTTTTTTTTTAATTTTAAAAATTTTTAAATTTATTACGTAAATTTTGATTTTGTTACGCTTTTTTGTATCATTTACTACGATATTAGATTTTAGAGGCCCGAACATTGCCCACGTCTGAAAAAAATAAATCTATTACAATTTATTTGACGAAAAGTGCAAAGGTAGTGCTGGTTTTGACAAGAAATAAGTGAACGTAACATTTGTTTACGCGGGAAAAGTAAATATTAACCCTGGCAGCACATGCTTTTTTTATACGTAAAGGTCATGCTTCGTCGAAATGACGACGGCATTATTCAAAGTGGTCATACACATGACCTATACTTAACGCTCGTATCTTTTTTCAGACCAAAAACTGTATAATTCTACCAAAAATGTTTAAAAAAACAGTAAATCGATTTGAAAAAACTGTATATTTCGCGGAATCAATTTTATTAACAAGAAAGCAAATTATCCGTCATCTGAATCGTCTTCGTTCTTCATCTCAATATCTCCTTCAATAGTTGTTGTATTGTATTTGTCCTTAGAAGAAATTTGACGAAGCAATTCCTACTTTGTTATGAGATACTTATAGAAATTAACACATGGATATTTCAAGTTACATTTGACGATCAGAATCGCCTTCAATGTTTCCACTTTTATCAAAAGTATACTCGCAGCGTGTTGCCATTGTTCTCTCTCACATTTTGCATTGCGATTGATATCCTTCATTTTCAAGTTATACACCCAATAAATTTGAATTTCGAAGCGTTACAAAATTTAATTTTATACTTTTTTCTCAGTATAAACGCGGTATTTTGGTTTAAAAAAGCGGTATGCTGTTTTGAAGTCTAAAAAACAGTATAATACCGCGAAAAACTGTATAGATACGAGCGTTACCTATACATCAACAACTTTGAAAGTTGATTAATTTCCATTATTTGGTTAATTTAGCATATAGAAAAACAACAGCAAAAATTGTTTGTTAATATTATTTTTTTAAAAAATTGAATTTTCACAGCTTTAGTTCATTAGGCTTGCTTTACAAAACACTGTATATTTAATTACAAAAAAAAAAAAATAACTTAACCCACATAAAATTGATCAAATGTGTTTGCATCTTAAAAGTAATATACTGAACTAAAAAGGAACGAGTTTTCATGAGAATGAGAAGTTTCATTATATGCAAGAGGAACAAAGCTCTATTTTATGCTTCTCGAACAAGCTTTAATTACAATTTGAACAGGCCGATTTGGTCATTCGTCGTTTAGAAGATGGACAAATGGTACAAATTATTCTATTTTTTCAGGATTTATTTCTTCAATATTCTCATCATAAGTCGACATTACATTTTTAATCAAAGTAACATTTTAAATCTATCAGTTAATTAGCTTTCGAACAAAGACAGATTTTTTTTTAGAAAACAAGTGCGATTGAGGGGCCGTTGTTTTATTTAAAACATGTTATGAGCATAATTGACATATCTAATTAGAAAAGCCATATTTAATTTTCCAAAATTTTTCAATAATATTTTTGGTCCTCGAATGGTTCATGATTTTGCTCTGCATAATGGATGCAATAATAATATACCTCTACATAGAGGCACACCGTTTTAGTATAAGACCCTTATTATGAACTGCGTTCGATCTTCGACTGTAGTCGAATGCCCCTAATCGAACCAACTTGAGTTTGGTATTATGACGTGCTTTCGATAGAGAATAGCGCTATTATGAATTTCGCTCATTTTGGCTTATTCACGATAGTATATTTCTATCAGCTGATCGTCATTTTGAAAAATAAATACGATTAGTTTAAAAATGAAGTGGAAAAAAATAAGAACAAAATAGTTGACAATAAAGGAATTATGGCTTAACGATTCATCCGAAGAGGATGAGAGGTTGATGGAACTGGCCAGAAGTAGAAAACGATTAAGTGCAGCCTTTCGCAGAAGCTTTTCCATCTATAAAATTTGTGTACAGATTTCCACAGAACTTGCGAGTGTCCAGGGAAACGTTTGTGCACTTGATGACCATTACAGATGAACTGCTGAAGCAATGCACATGAGCACGATCAATTCCAAACATATTAAAATTGGCAACAGTTCTGCGATCGAGGAAATATCCTTTGCAATCAAAGGATTTGCTAACTGCAATTTTATGCTCACCACTTTAGACCTGCATAAAATTTACAAAAACCGTTAAAAATTAGTTTTTAGTGCTCAAAAAGCTAAAAAAAATTGCAAAATACTTACATTCTTAACAATTATTACTCAGCATGCACGTATCGAAAGCAAAATTGTGTTCGACCAAAAATTCGATGCGCAACGAAAATTTCGACAGGGTTGCACTGCTCATAATAAGAATTTTACATTCGACATTCGATCTTCGATAACCAGCGAAGATCGAATGTCGAAAGCAGCTCATAATAAGGACCTAAATCAGATGCCTCCACTACCAAACTTGCATCCTCCAAATTTTCATTTTGAGCCTCCTCTGTCCGATTGGTGGTCTTCGTTACTCATCAAAAAGACATTTTTCAGTCTTCTGGTCATTCAATTTCTTTGTCGTCCTCATTTCGCATTCCAACATCAAAAACTATAACACAAAACACCATCTCAAAATGCAAAAGTTACTCAAATATTCGACGTTTCGACGACGCACATTTAATAAAAATCATACTTTCATAATGTTCATTCAGTTGAACTTCTGCAAACAACAACAGCTTGCCCACGACTGACGTTGTATGAAAAACTAGCACAAAACAAACAAAAATTAGAAAGAAAAACGGTAAAATGTAAACATGCGTCGTCGATTCGAAGAAGCATGTCCTTCCAGATTTCTAAGTTGTAGTGTTTTATAAAAATTTCTTTATTTTAGCAATGGAAAGCTCTCAAATATTTGCTGCAGGTAGTTTAACTATTAAAATTACTAAATTAAAATAGCAAGAAACACAAAAGATTTGCCAATCCTTAGCGGACCTTAGACGGTCAGTAATACAGATATTATTGATTAGTAGCTTCATTATTTTTCAAAACGATATTGGGTGCGTTTTTCGGATGCAAAATCAGAAAAGCTTCTTTCAAAGTGTGTTAGAAACGCGTCGCTGAATGCTTCTGATTAGCAAAGCGGACGCCATTTTTGTAATCATATTATTTTTCTGATTTTTCAGGTCAGCATGATTTCTCAAAACTTTGACAGTTGGCAAACTCAACAAAAGTTCGAAATTATCAAAAAAGTATATAAATATATTTCCAGAAGGAAATTAAAACATTTCACAAACTAGGATTTGATGATTTTCAAAAATTTCCGTTTCTAAGATCACTTTGAAATCAGCTTTTCTGATTTGCACCCGGGAAACGCACCCATTCTCTCACATTTTTACACTCGCAAAACAATTAGTTTCTCCGTGCAATTGAACTTTTTGTTGCCAAATTTTATCAATTAATGGTCGCGTTTCGCAGACGCAATTTGATTTACCAATGATATGTACAGTGTCGGACAAAACTAAAGCACGTACTCTTCCTTGTGAACATTTAGTTCAATAAAATTTAAAAATATGCAAGTATGCCTAAGCACTTGTTGAAACAAAATAACATTAAAAATTGATTTCGGTTTTTCATTTTTTAAATCACATTGCTCAATATGCCTATTATTATTTGAAGGAAGGACGACTCGAAAGTCAGGCTCTGCGACCTATAAGATCTATTGTACCAAAGCCCCAAGAAAGAAAGAAAGAAAGATAGATAAGAAACATACCCAAGCCGAGAATCGAACTCGGGTCTCCAGAAACAAGAGTCTGGCACTCTGCCACTAGACCACAGTGGCGATGGTAGGACCTGCAGTTTAACGCCGATTCCGAACGGCTATGTGGCAATTTTTTATCAGCTCGGTGGTTTTGCCATTACCAACCAAGGTGTGTACTTGTACACATTCTTATAATTCTCATCCACTTCAGTGAATATAAGAAGTCTGGATGAAAGTCTAGTGCACTATCCACTAGACTATCGAGGTAGTCTCAATATGCCTAAACCTTCAGCAACAAAACTAAAGCACATAATCTTTTTAGCTTACTGTTAAAATCAATTGTTAAACTTAATTAATTGAAAAGAATAAGATTAGAATTTGTAAAATAAGCTTTTGGAATTATATTTCCGCATTGCAGCTTTGAGTGCACCACCTCTGTATTCATGATATTTCATAAGAATCGCTTACTACTGTTGTATCCATTTTTATTAAAACAAAATTAATTTTAATTAAATTTTTTATTTCTTACGTTTTTACATAAAGCTGTTTTTAAGTGTCAAACTCATTTATGCAAAACATGCTCAGCTAAAGTAGCAGAAAAATAACACGGTCGAATAAATGGCGACCGCTCAAGCAAATTTTTGTTGAGCGCAAACTGATCATGTTGCATTCCTGTGACACTCATGGAGCAGTGGAAGCAATACGTAATGCAAATACAAATTCCTATAAAGTTTGAAAGCATAATTGTAATGGCAAAGTATGCTTTTCTTACTTACTTTATGTCAGAAGATTAACTGCTTTGCTCTTGTTTTGTATCTAGCCATTCTTATAGGTATGTTTTCATCTTTGAATTTTATTTATTTAAGTTTTGGCTAAATTAACAACATTTGACTCTAGGAATGAAACAGTTCAAATCTAAATTTTTGTATATGATAGATACTTATTTGCAATTAAATTAATTTGTATACTCGTATGAAGTTAAAATTAAACCAATCATATTTCACTCTTCTTGCGTTAAGCTATTTATTGAAAAGCTAAACTGTGTGGTGCTACCTTCTTCACTTACAAAGTAAAGAGGAAAAGTGATCTAAATCAATAAAATCAGATTTTTAGCACATATTGATTTTGTAGCAATGCTGTACAAAATAGAGTATATACTTTGAAAATTATTCTCTCGCTGCAGAAGCAGCTTTGGCATACCTAGACTTATACTACATTCGTAGGAAACTGAGTAAGGAAAATCTAAATTATAAAAAAATTGACTTGCACCATTTTTGCTCTTAGCAAAAAACAATTTAAATGCGTAGCACTTAAAAAATTTCTGATTAGATCTTGGAGAATGAAGATAATGAAACTTACAATATACTTTATATTTGTTCTATTTTGATACCTATCTTTTTTTTTTTTTTTTGATGACGATATCAAATTATTTAATGCAAAAAAGAAAACCTACAGGGATTTTTATGTAGTATCAAAAGAATGAATGAAAAACTGACATTGAAAAAGGGTAAAACGTACTTTAGTGCAAAAATAACGTCGATCGTCGCCTCTTAATATATCGGTTTCTTTTCTAGATTAAGTTGCAACCCATGTATTTCAATTGAATCATTCCTAATGGAAACTAAACAACAAAACTTAATACAAAATCAAACTTATATAAGCAACAAGTATTTAATATTAGTGAAATATTTATTCTAAAATCAATATAATTATAAAAAAAATATATAATATATATATTAAAAATACTAATAATAATAATGCCTTTTAATGTAAAAGCAACTTTATCGTATATTAACAGGAAACTCGCTTCAATCACATTCAACAAAATGTATGAACAAGCAAAAACAGACAAAATGCTTCTAACAATTTATAAAAGATTAACAATGAAATGTTAAAAATAAATGATTAATTACATATTAAGTTGAAAATGAAAATGGAAATGGAAAAGAGAAGCGAAGAGATTAAAAATAAATAAATAAAATATGGTGCTTTAGCTGAATTATTAAAATAAGACTTGAAATTAATCCAAACAAAATGCAAAACAAAAACTAAACGTATTTAAACAAATTTTACATTGTTATATAAATGTGTGTTTTAAAGTGAAATGAAGAAAAAAATGTTACATTTTAAACAAAAAAATAAATAAATACATTTGATTTGTTTTCCCCTTCGTATAATAATAGAAAAAATTTGTTAAAAGTATTTTTAAAATTGAAAACTTAATTAAAAAATAAATAAACCACAAAAAAATAAAAATTTAGTGAAATGATAATCAAAATTGCGTTTCTCATAGGAATCAAAATTCAAACTGAAAATTTTAAACGAAATTGCAAAAACAAATTGCATTTACTAAACAAGAAAATATTAAAAAGAAAAAATCAATCCAGTACCTTTTTTATTGAACTCTTTTTAAATTTTATCAACTATTTATGTGTGTAAATTTTATTCGCTTTTCGGTATACTATGCTCTTTTTTGTGAAGGTAGAGCGCTGAGCAAGACAATTTTAGTACTTTTAAAAACAAATTGCAAAAAATTGGCAATTAAAAAAATACATTTTGAAAAGATGTATGAATTTTACTTTTTTCTTTTAGCTACAAATACAAAAAAAAAAAAAAACAAATCACTTTTAAACAATAATTTTTTAGTGAAAGTTTTATATTTTACTTTTTTAACTTTTGAAATTAAGGAAAATAATAAAACAAAAAACAACCAAAATTTACATTTAATTTACTGAAAAAAAAATGTTAAAAATGTTCTTGCATTCAATGAAAATACAAAATTACACAAAAGTACATTAAGAATTATAACAACAAAATATAGAACACAAGTGACCAATTGTATTTGGATGATATAAACAAAACAAAAACCGAAAATGAGAGTAAACTTTTAAAATAATAATGAAATTAATAATGATAAAATAATAACAGAATAAATAAATGTAATGATATGGAACCAAAAATCAAAAACGCTTCCCACTTATACTCGATAATATTTGAAAATTAAGTATGTATACAACAAAAATCAAACAACTCTTCTTCACATAAATAGAAGCACGAAATTTTAAATTTCGAAAATTCAAAATAAAGAACTAAAACCGCTTTCATAATACTATACAATTTTAACAACACAACTTTATAAAAAAAAAAAACACAAACCAATTTTACACTTCAATACGCAATGAATACAAATAGTATGGTGCATAACTAAATCAATGTTGTTTAGAAATTAAATAATTATTGATTTAAAAACCATTTTTTTTTAATGAAACAAAAACAAATTCTATTTTTAAAACTATGGTTATAGAGGAGCTAGCACACAGTTCACTAAGTTGGTTAAAAAAAGTAGCCAAAACAAACATTTATTTCAAATTTCTTATTTTCATCAATTTCTACATACATAATTTCCATTAACCACTACGATGATATATGAAGCTATATTTATAAAAACATTTAAATATTTATGTAATATAAATATTTTTAGTTTAATTTTATAAATTATTGGGTCGATTGATATCAAAATAAATGAGTTGAAGTCCGATGGAACTGTGCAATAGGGCGAGATCTTTCACACACATAACCTGAGTAGTAATCTGATATAAAACTAATGAAGCCGTTCTGTCATGATTTCAGGGTATATGTGCATTAATATTGCGATGATTCCCCAATGGTGTCGTGTCGACATAATCAAGGGAGTAATACGTAAAGAAGACTATTTTTTCATTTTGATACACAATGTTCTAATAATGTTCCAGTTGTTGGATATAACCCCAATAACATATCCTGTTCTAAAATTGCAATAGATAGGTCGTGAAATTTGCATAAAATTCCGCTTAGCTGCACGAAGTGATGAGTTGTAGATAAAAAAATTATTAGGGGAGCGACTTTTGCCAACAAAAACAACAGTGAAGTGTTGATTTTGATGTTGTTGCTTTTGTTTTGTTTGTTCATAGATGCCGTAGAACCAATTTTACAGCCTAGCTCAAAACCACAAAGATGTTTTGATTTTTCCCTTTCGATCCAAAATATAAAAATCAAAAAATTATTTTTTTCCCTGAGCAATGAAAAAAAATCAAAAGATAATTATTAGGGGAGAATGTTCCAAATGTTCTTAAATTAATCAGATCCGTTATTCATGTATACATATCATTGAAAAGCTTATTGAATTAGTTAAAAATAAACTGCGTAACATCTTTTAAGTATGTTGCACTTCATCAGTTGTAAATGTATATGTGGAAACGATAAAAATTAGCTATTTCAAAACACGTGACCCAATTCCTGACCCCATTTTTTTATATTGTAATAGAACGTTCTCCATTTTCCCCCGATTCTTGGTACTTAAGAAAAAAAAGTAGATAGATTAAATCAAACTTTATTCATAGTATTAGTAATGTTGTTAGACGACCTCGATAGTCTAGTGGGTAGTGCACTAGACTTTCTGAGAATTATAAGAAAGTGTACAAGTACACATCTTGGTTGGTTATGGCGAAATTGCCACACCTCGGTACCCCACTTTACACTACTCGGCTGTTCATCCATCGTTTGCGCTTTGTTTAATTTTGTTGTTTTTTCTCATTTTTCGGCTTACGGCCTTTACGACTTTCTCTTTCATATTTGTTCGCCTTGGTTTGCATTCTCGGCTAGTGATATTTCTTCGCTAAAGAAGCTTTGGGAAATGAACTCTGCGGCTGAAGTGTGCCACTCAAATTCGTGATAACACGAGGAGTTCATGTGGAAAGAAACATGGTGTCATCATTCTGTGTGAACGGTAACTGATAGACTGAGCTCGGGAGGAAATCGACGTCTCGAAAAATTTTTGGCTCAATCGATCCGAGCTCTAATGCTATCGCTACAACTGATGGGATACCAAATCGATGCAAACTGTGGAGTGGAAATGATAGCATGTGAATGACGTTTTCTCTACAGAAACTTAGAGCGGCCAGTACTGGATGGGCCTCGTAATTGTCTAATAAAAGTAAAACTGGGTTCTGCAGAGGCACTCTTGTGAATTTTTTTTTAATCTTCGACTTCCATTACAATCGACTAGCAGAAGCCGGTTAGCATTGAATTGACTCTTTCCTCTTTATAGCGCTCCTCTATGATAGTCTGATGGAAGCTTTCTTTTTATTCGTCAGATCCCATGGGCGGAGAATAACGCAGTACAAATAAGAGCTTGTGCAAATCACTTTGGCATTTTTGTCGAAGATAGATATTTGAAAAGGTCAATAGTTTAAGAGTTTGGTGAAAAATATGGAAAAATTCATTTTGGAGAAATGGGGAGATTAGAGGGGGGTTGGTTACTTGATAATAAAAAAAGATGATATATTTCCAATTCTTTTCTGTGCATTTCGTCCTCAGAAACTGAAAACGAAATCCGCCGTTTTGCAGTTCTAAATTGCACTTATTTGTATGCGGCATAACACGAAAACTTTATAATAGTGGGTTGTATGGAAAAAAGTACACTCCCACAGAATCGCCGAGTAAATAGGTTAAGTTAGGTAGTACTGGCTGGCCGAAGCCACGCATAGACCTTTAGGTCCTTAGCGATACCAGATAGGGGTCATAGGAATTATTTATCGCGTGTATATTTAGCGATATTTAAGATGCGGGTGTGGTTTGTAAACTTTAAAAGACAGTTCACCCACAGTTTAGCGACTTCGTATAGACCCTCAAACTGTGAAGCTCCTAAGTAAGTTAATCGAGTTCTAGTGAGCGCGGGACAAGAGCATAGAAGGTGCTCAAAAGTTTCTCTCACATCTTGCCCCATACATTTCCTGCAACTATCATTTTCAGTTAGCTTTAGTTTTAGCGCATGAGCTGCTACCAAACAATGGCCAGTTAGTACGCCAATTACTGTTCTGCAGTCCTTACGATTGAACGATATAACAGATTTTGCATACCTCTCGCTGTAGGGGCACACATGATTTTAGCGATTTTGCATGTGGGTATATTTCTCCACCTAGCTATCGCTTTCTTCCACATGCATGCTTCTAGGTTACAATTAGCCACTTGCAGAGGCATCAGTACTTCGCTGATTTGACCCTCCGGCAGCTTAGTTCCTGCTTTCGCGAATTTGTAGACAATCTGATTTCCATCTATGCCCTTGTGACTAGGTACCCAATTGATACATAGTCTACGCTTAGTAGTCAGTTTGCTGTCCTGCACTGAAGAACATTTTTGGATGATGTCCAGTGTGATGCCAACGCTTTTATAGCTGACTGACTATCTATATATATGTTTACTGTTGAGTTAATAGTGGTAATACAGTTTGCAAGCTCCGCAGCCTTCCTAGCGGTAAACACCAGCGCCCACCCCCTCAACCATTTTTGAGCCATCCGTGAAAATATTGAAGGATTTGCGTTCTAGTTCCATACCCTTACGCCAGCCTTCCTGTTCAATAACAGCTTTTATCCTCTTTCCAGAGCTCAATTTCGATATCACGTAATCTGAATCAGATGTGTTCCGACTAATTGAGCTATGTCCGGAGGATCTATAGCATAGTTGTCCAGTAACCCGTAGTCTTTCTGCCGATTTTGCTGCCCGATTTTCTACGAAAAGATCAATTTGAGGCAGGTTGAGAATGGCTTCAAGAGCTGCCGTTGGAGTTGTTCTCATAGCTCCCGTGATACATAGCGCGGACAGCCGCTGGACCTTTTCCAAAGGCTTAATATACGTTTTCTTTTCAGTTATAGTCCACCATACCAAAACACCGTAGAGCAGTATAGGTCTAACTATGGCTGTATAGCACCAATGCATAAGAGAGGGCGATAGACCCCATGTGCTTCCAAGTATCTTTTTGCATGCGTACAGAGCATTGGTTGCCTTCTTCACTCTCTCTTCAACATTAAGCTTCCACAGCAATTTACTGTCCACAACTACCCCAATATATTTGGTATGGGTTTTTAGAGTCAGTTTGGTGTTGTTTAAACTTGGTGGCGTCCATGCGGGGATCTTGTACTTTCTTGTAAAAAGTAATAAGTCCGTTTTATCCGCATTTACGCCTAACCCGGCACTGATCGCCCAGTTGTGGTCGCCGAGTAAATAAATAATAATAAAATAATGATGAAACAAAATAATTCAATTTGAAATAATAGATAACTAATGAGTACGAAAACAAAAATTAATTAGCTTTAATTATGCCAGATTTCTTTGTTATACTATTTTTAACAAAACCTGATTTAATATAATAAATATAGTTAATTAACAATAGTTTTTAAAATCACAATTTGTTTTTGTTTCACTCAAATATCTAAATGTTTTTCAAATGAATATTTATTTCATTTCCATACAAGATTAACTCTTTATGCACCCAACTGTAACTACACACAAAATAAGTATACGCATTTGCGTATATTTACAAGTATTCTGCAATAAATTAAAAAATAAAATAAACACAAAAATTTTAAGGAAACCAAAAAATGCTTCTATGTAGTTTAAGAGATATTTACACTTGAATTTATTACTTTGAAAAGCTGCTACAATAATACTACTACTACTATTACTATTATTATTGCTATTATCATTACTACTACTATATTAAATATGTACGACATACATACATATATAAATACATCCTTACACACATGCATAATGCCATATACTCCCTTACCTAACTACCTAACACACTAAAAAAAAAAAAAAACATACCTTTTTAAACTCACAGCTCTTTTAAAATCAACGTTACGTACATACATAAATACGTGACTATACCTATTGGGATCACACACAAAAACAAAAACAAAGAACAAAAAACAAAAAGTTATTTAATAAAATAATAATAAACGTATAACGTAAAATTCAACCAGGACGTGAAGGTTTATACGAATTCAAGATACCTTTATGAAGAGCATAAGTACATACTAACTATAACTATATACATACATATATAAAACGTTAAAAATTAAGCTTTTAACAAAAACAAAACAAAAACCGAATGTTGATTCAGATATATGATACATAACAATTTAAATATAATATTAAAATATTATAGCAAAAATGAATATTCTAATTGTTTTCCCACCTTAAATAAATAAATATACTGCAGTGCCATTTTAAATAGCTTCCGATAAGTACATACATAAATAAATACATTAATGAATAATAAATAAAATATAAACTTACATATATACGAATATATATACATACATACGTACATAGTAAGTATTACAATATACAAATTAATTTAAAGTAAAAAGAAAAAAAATTAAAAATAGTTGTGTGCTCAAATTTAGTCTTATTGAAGTATGCAAGACAAAATATTGCTACGTTTTATTGCTATTCTTACCACTGTACAGTGTGTGCTTTTGCAAATCTATGTAGAAGAACAAAAGTCAAGGTTTAAAGATACGAAGTTAAAAACTGATGTGGAGCATTATTGGCTCATCATTCTTATACAAAAAATGGGCGTATACCGTTGACCACGACGTATGGGAGATGGCTCCCATGCAAAATAAACCATTTTTATTTTTTTTAAATTTTTAATATTATTTTTGAATATAAGTTTTGATGCAAATACCAAACCCAGCTCCCATAGGTATTAAAAAACTAATGTTGATATGAAATTTTCTTATTTCAGTTAAGAGATGGTCACATTCATTTAACAAATTTTTTTTTTTTTTTTTTGATACCAGTTTTTTTATTCACGACCTGTATATTACGATATCATAAAATTCTAGTTCACCGAAAATCTATAATTTTTTACAAATTACTCACTCTCGTAATGTTTTTTGAAAATCATGGTAATAAAGGACTAAAAAATTACAATTAACTAGTTTTTTCATACGTTATATGTTTTAAAAAGTTTTTGCTATGCAATAATATTGTAACATATTTGCCATTACGGAGAATGCGGAGGGCAATTTTTTTTAATGAGGCGAAGAAGGACCAAATTTTCAAGAAAGGACGATGTTTTTTTCAGGAAAACATTTCCACTCAAAGGAAGGGTACTTTTCCAAATTTTTTTAGACCAAATTTTGAAAATTTATCTATTTTGAATCTATAAGATTAATTTCTTTACAGTTTTAAAATCATGAAAAACGATAAAGTAATTCCAGTGAATAAATTTTTCAACATTTTTCATCTTTTTCATCTAATTTTACACAAAAACACCATAGTCATATTCACGATTTGGTGCAAATAGTCTTACATCATTGCAATTGCAAATGCAAAATATTTCTGCTATCACAAGAACAAATATATGCGATATGCACTAAAATTTGCATTTGCAATGATGCAAGACCATAGGTCTTAGAAAAAAGTTTTACTGTTTTTCAAGTTAAAAAGTAGGTGATTTTTTTCCAAAATCATTTTTTTTAAATTCAATTGAAAGAATGAAGTTATTTTTAACTCGGAAGCATGGAAATACGGCTTTTTTCTTTTCAAATTTTTATGACAAATATATAGCAGTGATAAAAAATGTATGGCAAATTATATCGAGATACTCCCCAAATGTCGTCTTAATCGAAATTACAATGCTTTAAACCAATTTATTTCAAAACTCGTTGAACAAACGATGTTCAGAATCACAAAAACTACCTCTAACGGCCAGTTTTTCAGTGCGAGTTTAACTCAGTTACTAGATTAAACTAAGTTTAAACTCATCATATAGTTTTTCAGTCAATTTTGATTAAAGTTTAAACTCAGTTTAAACTTCCAATATTGGACTTTTAAATTGCCATATGTTTTGGCAGTTACTTCTTTCAAATAAAAGTGTGTGTGAATCTAAAAAAAAGAAGCAAAATTAATTTTTCTGTTGAAGAGAACGTGAGTGATGCTGAAATGTACGAAATCTTAAACATTACAGTTTTAAGAAGACTTGGAACAATAAAATTGCGGCAAAACCATTTTCATATATTTGGAGAGAAAGATTTTTATGAACGATTCCGTCTTACAGCGTCCTGGAACTTATTGGCCCGTATATAAGGAATCAAACAAATTGGTGTGACATTGTATGTGCAAAAGAGTGTTCCATGTTTTCGTCTTTTCTTCCGCACTTGCCCTTTTAGTTTGCTTGCACTCTATTATTTTGTGCTTCTCTACATTTTCTAGTAGGAAAGAAATCTCCGCGGAGCTAAAATTAAAACTCCTTTTAATATCTTTTTCTTTGAAAACCATTTTTTAATTTTAGATTTAAAATCAGCTGTTAGAAATAAGAAAAAAATATAGATAATTATTTGATATATCTCGGTGTTGCCATACACAAAAAGCAATTACTGAGTTGAAATTAAACTCACACTGAAAAACTGCTTCTATAGTTAAACGTAGATCAGAGTTAAGCAATGTTTAAGCAAACTTAGTTTAAACTGAGTTTAAACTCGCACTGAAAAATTGGCCCTAAGTATGTTTTAATTGAAATCGGACGTACTACGCGTAATGATAGCAGCATTTTATTCGCCTGCTAGTTTGACATGTGAAAATAAAACACACACACTCATGTACTAGACTTTCAATAACGAACGGTTATGTTGACTAGTAACAATGAGAAAACACAACAACAAATAAGTATATAGAATGATAGTGGTGGTTTCTTTCAATATATCAATATAATCTCTATTCAGTGAAGATATTTGAAATCAAAGCCTGTAATTCTGGGTTACGATTTCAAATATAAGTAATAGCTTATATAGATAGGATGTTGAAAAGACTAAGGACTACAACTAAGACCACAGATGAAGAACTGTAGCAGATTCCGAAACGACCGTCTGATTTGCCCTTCTCTATATACTCTGTTGCTGTGATGACTACATACATTCAACTAAGCCTGTTATATATTACTTAACAGGAAATTTTATTACATTTTTTTTGTTTTATTATTTAGTTATTCATGTGAACTATCAAGCATGTGAAACAATTTATACTTCCCGTGTTAGAGCAAAAAACAATATATCAAAAGAGAAAGAGAAAGCAAATAAAACTGAACAAATTCTGGTTACTTTACTATTCAAAGAAATTTCAACGTGCTGTCGAAGGTACTCCGATCGGAGTATTCGTACTCCGTTTAAATCTCAATCCACCTGTCCTCCCCAATCGGAAAAAATCCTCCTCTGTCATATTCTTGAATTTTTGGGTTGTATGCAAAATAAACGTAAATCAAACTAAATGTGTTCTGTTGGGTTATTTTCGTTTCTGTCTGTGACATAATTATTACTATGACTAGCTCCGTTTTATTTGTCGCTGGGTTACTGTCAAAATTTAAAAACGACTGCACTAAATTTCAAACAATCATATGTTGTTGTCTTCAATTGTCAAACTGAATAACTGGGAATAGAAATCTACTAAGTTCTTGGAAATGCTGTATAGCGTCAAGTGTTGCGCACATATTTTGAATCGCTAAAAGATGAAAAGTGTTAAAAAATAAATTAGTCATTATCGCCTATTCTTTCTTCTCTGATTTCCATAATTTAAAAACTAAAGCAACTGATCTTATAGATTGAAAACATGAACGATTTTTTGAAAATCTGATGACACTATATTTTTATTGTTATATGGTAGTTACGTAAAGAAAGAACATTAAAATAGGTGCATAAAAAAAAATCGAAATGATAAAAAAATTTGACAAGTGGAGAAAGATATCCATACAAAATTATGACTAATCCAATTATATAAATCTGAATCCTTGTGCATTCTCCGTATAGAACAGTGTTGTCAGAACTCTCATCCGAAGAATAACTTTCACAATACCTACTCGAAGATGAATTTTTTTTAATTTTGATAAATTTTTTAAATTTCAAACAGTGATAGTTATTTTCTCCAATGCACGAAAGGCGTAAAACTGTACTCAACGAATGAACTTATAGAGCCACTTATTTTCACCGGATCGAAATAAAAGTTTGTGCACTACGTGCTGAAATGAGCGATTGCTACAAGAACATTCTAAAACATGAGAACGGCCTTCTTGCACCCAAATGTTCCAATTTGAGGTTAGTATTCGAAATGTTAACGAATATTTATTTTGAAATTATACTTTCAATTACATTAGTTAACAATTTAGCTTATAGAAATAATAATTATTATCATACCTACAGAAAAAATAAATTATATTTCCTTTGACTTCATTTCTTTATCTCAAATTCGTTACTGATAACTGAAAGCAATAAAGATTTTAATGTATTTTAAGTAGTTTTTCAAATACCAGATTAAGTTTATAAATATTCTCTGTGTAGTCGTAACAATTTAGAGAGAATCAGCAAAGTTTTGTTGGAAAGTGTTTCTAAGATGTAGGTACATTTAATTAGTTTGATGTAATATTATTAGTAATATACTTTCTATATAAATTTCAATTAAAAAAAGTGTGTCAAAGTTTATGTTGTTTTATAAAATTTCATGGTTTCCAAATAGAAATATAAGCATATTTCAAATAAATTGAACAATTTCGCACGATTAAACTCACTAACATATAAGTTTCTTAGGCATACTACCTACTAAAAATTGCAATAATACCATTAGCTATAAATATTAATAAAATCAACAAAAATATATATATATATATAAAACAAAAACAAAAACCAAAAGAAACATGAATTTAAATAAAACGAATTGAAAATTGTAACAATATTACAGTATACCAAACGAGGAAAAAGGGAGACAAATATTTAACGGTTACATAAACACAACTAAGAAGAAAAAAGTAATAAGTGAAGATATTCAAATTTATTTTTGAAATGTTTACATGCTTATATAAAATAATAATAAACAAAGAACAAAACAGAAAACATAAACATAAACAAATACAAATACATTCACAAAAACACACACACAAAAGGTATTTAACATATGAAAAAGCGTAGTTAGGACTATTAATAAATTTATAAACTACAATAATAATACCAAAAAATAAAAAAAATTAATAACCAAAATATTGTAATTCATCATAAAAAGAAATATCCTTAAAAAATATACATATATATACATATTATGAAATTTTAAAAATATGTGCGTATATATACAAAAAAATATTTATGCATTTTTAAACAATACAGAAAACATAAACCAGAAGAATATATGCAAGTAACTTATTTATATTTATATGAGCTTATATAAGCAACAAACTAAATTGATAATAATAAGTGTGGAACACAAACACACACATCCACATACATAATGTATGTAATTAAACCCAAATAAAAATTAATGAAAAGAAATTATTCAAAATAAAAAAGCTGCTTAATCATATACATACATATACGATATATCAAATAAACTATATTTAAAGTACACACCCATAAATATATACATACATAAAACATAATACAAGTATTCTAAAATGCAATTAAAATTTAAAAAATAATTATAAAAAATATAAAAATAAAAATGAATATGACAATATATGAGCCTGTATTATAAGTTCAACTTGAAATGTACGAGTATATCATAAATAAAGGAATCAAAAACCAAAACCAAAACACAAAGTGTAATTAATTGGGCACGGGGTATTTTTATTTTTAATGAACACTTTGTCAAACGGACAAAGTAACAAAGTGTCAAATTCATAACTGTGTATATAGGACAGACAAATCATAAGGGCATTTCGGAATCGATTCCTTATCAGTGATATGATGACTCTTTATTACTATTTCAATCATAATCCAGAATTAAAGAATAATTAATGATAAATTTGTTCACTGAATAAAGATTTCAAACAGAACCTTCACAACTATTCTTTATATTTATTTTTGTTGTATTTCTTATTGCGAATAATCTTCAGAATCGTTAGTTATGGATTACATAGTTGTATTACATGAGAGAGTGATAAAATAAAGAATCAGGATGGTGCTTTATTCTTTATTTTATACTTTAAATTATACCAAAAACATTTGTGTAACACACCAATTCACATCTTCTTAGAGTCATCTGTCCGCAAAATATCCTCCATTAAGCTATAAACAAATTTGCGACGTATCGACGAATTTACGCGGCATAAAAACGCTCATAATCATATAAGATGAAACAGATTTTCAGCTGTCGACGATTTTACGATTTGTCGTTTTAATGGTGACAGCGTTTTAATTCTGAATGCACATGTGCTACGGCTAAGCGTACGCCATTTTAAGTAACCAAAATTTTCTAAGCTACTTACTCAACATTTTTTTATTGACAGTTCTCAACGGATATTTGTGCAAATATATATTTGTAAAAGTTTATCCGCAATAAAAGTTATAAAAAATTAAGCACGTAGAGATTAAGTTTTAGAGGGAAAACGATTGTAGCCGTACTGTTTGTATTTTTACTTTAAAAATGTATGATATGATTTGTCACCTAATTTTGTTATTTTGTAAAAACCCATTCACAGGCGTAGCGATTACCGTTGTCAACAGATTTAACGCAATTGTAATGTATTATAATTAGAGAGGTTAATTTTAAGCACGCAAATATCCGATTTTAAGTCAAAACGATAGCTCTAACAAACACCAAAAATAGAAAATTCGATGTAATATTCTCTTCGTAACATTTTCCGCAGAGTTTATTTGTCTTAAATTCGTCTACATGCAGGACATCAGCTCCTTGTACACGTATCCACGCATTGGAGAATTCGTTGCTATAGTTGAAACTCCCATACAGATGAGAGTTTTCTGTTTTTCTATAATTTCTTTCGCCAAATGATAAAATGCCTTTTCAAGACATATACATATATGCCATATTTTTTCTTTGTGCAAATAGTTCTTGTTTCGTGTTTTATGTATTCGTGCGAATTAGCTTCAGACAACGGAGATAATAATTGCTGTCGTTACTTATACCTTTGCTTTGACGTTTAAAGTAGAATCGTATGCATTCATTCGTAGCAAAACATAATTTGGCCTCAGGCTTTAGATCGTAAATACGATCAACGCTGCTGAAACGCTGCTAGTAGAGCTACTTTCTGCTTTCAACGCTTTTTGGCAGTTGCTGTGGTTGTTCGATGTTATTGTTTTTTTTTTTCAAAGTACGAATCGGGAAAAAAGAAAATACGGGTGTTATGCTTAAAAATGATTGATTTTTTGTATGATTTCTCGGATACATTGTCTTTGTTGCGCAGATCTTTGTTGCTGTTTGTGGATTGAGCAACCACCATATACCATGAAAGCAAAAAACTTGAAATCAATTAAATCATCCTCATCCGCAGTGTGGCCAACTCAGCACTTCTCCTGCTAAATTTAGTGCTTTTTGTAAATTAAAACGCGGATAAAAGTGATTTAGTGGTCAGCGGGTTTTTTAACGCTGACGTTTTTTCAATTTAAAGGACACTAAATGCTCCGCTAAATAATCAATTTCCCAAATAATCCTAACAACATTTTTTATCGAAACAATGAGCAATGAACTTATTTAAAACCAAAGTTCGTTACCGTAAGTCACTCAGTTCAAAAAATTCCTTACTTCATATAAAAAATGGATTGAAAAACCAAAATTCAATTTTGAAAACTACAAAATACCTGATGACGTAAATAAACAGCACTGCTTCTGAATTCAGACTAAAGAGTGTGTTATGGCCAGAAGAAGCTAATAGTAAAGAAGAGAGTGTATACTTCGACAATGATATGTGATAGTTATAAATAATTACTTTGTATATTTTTTTTGATCAAAGTGTATAAAATACTCTTTTTCCATTATCTTGTTTTAGTATTTCTTGTGATTGTATAATTTAGAAATGCTATGAATTAAAAACTTTAAAAATACATGTATTTAATGAATTTTCTTTTTAATACCTATATAAAAAAAATTGTGTTCAACACTTTTATAAGGGAAAAATGTAGCGCTTTTTTAAAGAAAATATGCGTTTTTTTTCTTCATTTTAGTGAATTTTGAAAAACGAAAGTTGGTCACACTGCTCATCCAAATCCATAATTTTGTAATTTCAGTGGCGTTTTATTCGCCACTTTCTTCTAGTTATGTTTAACTGGCATCGATAATTGTATGTGAAACAACAGCAAAGAGGCAGCGATAACACGTATAATAATTCTATTGTGCACTGCCAATAGTGAAAGAAGAAGCATGCCAGATTGCAAAAAAAATAAAAATTTAAAAGATTCAGAATGGCTGCCCGTGAAAATAAGTTAAAATCATCGTTAAATATTCTTATAAATTGTAAAAACTAAAAACTATGCCCACGATTAAGCGCAATGACTGGGATCCATTAAAATATTTCACCTCTAGCTGCTGAGCAGTTTTATTGTGAATAACAATATAACGAAGAAGAGGCTTATCAACTTGGCCGTTTTATTCGCACAACTTAAACTATTAATTGGCAAAAAATTAAATTGTACCGTAGATATAAAAAGCTTTGTTAAATATATAAGAGTAGACTTAGAATACAGAAAGTTTCTTATATCAGAGTTTAATTATAATTGAAAGAAATTTAAATTATTTAAAGTTCCGACTGACGACAAATGTCAAAGTCGTATGTTCCATTTATACAAAAATATTTTGTGAACAATTGTGCTACAAAATTTAAAATAAAGTGAACATCTAACTAACTAATTGGCAAAAAAAAAAACTCAACGCACGCAATGTGTTTTGAGAAAAACTAAGATCGAGCTTTTTGGCAGAAAAAAAAACAAAAACGATATAAAGCGAATAAATGTCATATTGAAGCACGCTGACGCAAAGCTTGATTGTGCTTTAGGCATAATGCTTTATTGAAAAATAAATACAAAGTTTTTACAAATAAATTAACTTATGATAATCTATAGATGTTATTGATAAATATATAGTGTATATTTTTCCAATAGACTACTTTATTGAAATTTTAATATCCATTTATCTTTACTGGATGCTCATTGTTTCGCATTCCACCGACAATAAGACACAGTCCTGGATCGAGCCCTATAGTTTGATTATACGTAGTATTGTGTATTTTCTTCAAATTATCCCCTAGTACGTAATTTTCCTCTAAGATTTTCTTTTTTGATGGAGGCAGCGGTCCTTATTTGCCATGCAGTCCTTCTTTGGGCATGTAAAATGATACTGCGGCTGCCATCAATGAGTAATTGAATTTTTTTGTTTTTGCTTCTGGCAAATTGAAATATTTTCGCCATTGTTCATCTTTAGTCAGAGCAAATGTACTCCTAGAGGTCAAACTACTACATAGTAATAATAGAATGCAGCTTTATCCGCCTCCGCATTAGGCACAACAATTACACACATGATCACCTATTGGCTGGAAGCTCTCTGCCGAACTGCCTGTTTCGCGGAGAGCCTGCCCTAATCGACCACATCATAAATTCGTGTACACACCTAGATAGTAATAGGCAAGCTCATTTTAACCAACAATTGGCAATTACCTTACTGAAAAATATATATTCTAGTAATATTACTAAAATGTATAAATATAATAAATAATTTAGTCAAAAACTCTTGTTTCCTTAGCTTAAGTCGAGTCGTTGGCCTCAGTTGTATATTATGTATATCTAAATAAATAAATAAACAAATTTTATTGTTTTCAGCAAATGGAAGAATGCATAGGAATCGTAACGAATATGATTCAAATTTGTAATTGGTATCAAACTGAAATTTTTTAAATTATTATGTTCATTATAGTTGTAGATGATAAAAAATCTTTTACATTCGATCAAGTATTTCGAAGAAGACTTGATATTGTGAAAGTTGTCATCATCTTTCCAAGCCAGATGTTGGCACAATAGATTCAGTAACTTTTCTTCGGGTATAGACTTTGATGATTTGTTAAAGAGAAAATCGAATGTTTTGTATATGTCAGCTGCTAAGTTTCTTCGATATCCATGCACCCAGATATTATTATGAAAAAAAGTTTCATATTGTTCTGCGGCTTGGACAAATAAATTTGAACAATATGATTTATCGTACAGATGAAGATCATGACGTAACTCTCGATATTCTGCGTCGTGTTCGTATTTTGCTTTATTGCTCTCCAGTAGTTCATAGAAGTAATCGAGAAACTTCTGTTTGCTCCAATCGCCATTTGTTTATCAACGTATATATTGATGACTCAACAATCAGAGCAAATATTCCTAGGACATCACGTTGCATTTTTTCATAAACCTCGTAATTTTTACAATAGTGACGTAAACTCTTTTTCACAGTAGTAGCAGCAGCAGCAGCAATTGTTATCAGTTTACCTGAAACATTGTCTGTTTTTTTTTCCTTTAGGCATTTTGCCGTTTTCCCGTTCTTTTTTAGTGAATATTTTATTTTTAAATTTGTGGCGCGTAGATTTTGCGAAATTTCACAAGCAGTAAAGAAACACCAAAACTGCTCTATATCTTCGTTGTTAATTTTCAATACGCTTTTATTTCTTTTGCGTTTTTCACCACTTACATTGATGCTCTATATCGAAGTCTACGACTTTTATATTTTATTGTTACTTATAAAAAACTTGAATTTAGAAATATTTTGCTTCTTTTTTGTAGAACGACGCATCAGTTGCAGGTTGAAATTCCAATTCGTAATAGAGTACAATTATTTCGTAATAGACAAGAAAATAACTTGAATCAAGGTGAATTTATAGCAGGCGAAGTTACCAGCTACCCATTCTTCTTCTTTCTTCGTGGTCAATACCATAGGCTGTCAAAATCATTGTTTACTTTTGATTGTTTGTTTAAGTTTTTTCTCCATTTTGACATTCTCTGCCTGTCACCATTATGGCCGCAACAACAAAGATAAGTTGTTTTTGCCAAAGTGGCATTTTTGTTATCTTGCTATTACCTTATACATGATTTCACCATGGTTTGAATTGATTGGATTACTTGACATAACTGTCAGTGTTGCCATGGAACAAAATTTGTCCCAACAAAAATAATTCCTTAACACTAAAAAGGCCTAGTTTTTACAATTTTTAATGCTGCTGATCGAACAAAGAGATTGAGCTGATGGATACAGTGTCTACGTAAAAAATTAATTAAAATATCTTTCCAATGGCAAACCGCATGCAGGTTTATATTTACATTTACTCGCCGAAAACGAGCTCGAACATATTCCCAAATATTAAAATTACATAAAATGGGTTTTCATACATATATTTACATTATATTTTAAATTTTTGTGTATATAAATATCAATTCCATTTCCTGGCACTTCAATAATATTGCACTTTTTACCACAACATCAGTTACTTGTAACAATAAAATAAATACATTTTCATACAGTTAATTGTGCATAATTATGTGCCTGTCTTTGTTTAACTTTGAGACTTGTTAACAACAACAAAACATAATTAAAATAGTTACAAAAAAAAAAAACTTATAACTAAAATGAATTGAGGAATTTTATGTGTTTAGTTTTCTTTTGGCAAATATCTGATAAATGCCCAAACCTGCCGATAATGTTCCAATGGCGCCCACTTGAAACATTGATAATTTTCCACCCCAAAGGTATCCCTTGGGTAAGGTGCTAACTGCATGCATGAAATCCAACGATAAACGTAAAATTGATAGCATTTCTATTCTATGCTTTTTCATAAGTTTTTCATCTAATTGAACACTGCAAATTAAAGTTAAATATGATTTTTAAAATATTTAAATATTTCACCAAACTTACTTGCCACAATGAGACACATTAATTTTCTGTTGATTTAATGTAAAGTTGCGCATGGTTCTAAAATTCACATGAAACAATAGTAACGTTGTGGAAAATTGTAAAAATCAAAATGTTTACCTCATCAAATTTAAATAAACTGATAGTACCCAAAATACTGAATTGAGTAAATCCCAATTATCGGCGTTTTTAACGTCAATGATTTTGTGCTCGGACAACCAGCATATTTTCTCAATTGGATAATACAATAAATCCACAACGTTAGCCATAACGCCTAAGAAGGCCATCATACGGTCCGGTTCCTTAAATTAAAAGCAAACATGTCTCAAATATATTTAATGAATTAATTTGGTAATACTTTTCCACCCAAGCCATATTCCATGGCATATTGTATCATTGGAATGTCATCAATTAGACGAAGTGTAGCACGGGCTCCTGAAATGCGTGAACTGGCAATAGCGAAACGCTTGGCCAAATCAGTTCTATTATGATTGGCATGATATCCTGCGACCAATTTGGCGCTGTAACAAAGAACTTTCATCACCTAAATCGGGGTCAAATTAGAAAATAAAATTAAATCAATAATATCCTAATAGGTGTACATTTTTTACTTTATTCTGTTCGTATTTGATTGTATTGTTTGCTAACAACCATTAGATAAAATAATACAAGTGATATAATAAATATTATAACAGCCATAAACATCTTAATGCTTCTGGAATACCGAATTAAACTATTTAAAATTAATTTAGTAGCCGACAAAAGTCTGCAGTGTCATTGTGCCATTATACTTAGCTAAGTAATTTTTAATAGCCTACAGTAAACAACAGATTCTCCTCCCCTGAGGGTGTAACCCTCATACAAAATAAACAAATACCGCCTTCAAGAAATACTTTACCAAAAACAATCAGTTTGCTAAGCTCTACATTGAAAAGGTAAGTACATTCAGTTTGCTGGAAATCTAAAGTCTAATAAGTTAATTGTTCAAATTTATAATATTCAGCTGTTGCTTTGAAAACTGCTACATTCAAATACAGTTATTTGTTATTTTTCAAAATTGAGCTGAACACTAGATGGCTTATTTTGCTAAAGTATTTCAGATCTTCATTGTGACAGCAGAATATGAAAATTGGGTGCTAAAAACCAATTAAAATGAAAAAAAATATTTAAATTTGCGAAAACTGGATGCGCTACTCCCAAAACCGTAATTTTTAAGGATGTTTTACAATAGGTTTGAGATTTTGTGTGGAAAAAGCATTCAACTTGCATATAAAAGATTTTCAGATATACATATGTATCTATGTAAAAAATGGCGCTAAAGCGCATGGCGTAGTTTTTTGATACAACTGAACCCAAAGCCACCCCTAGCGCCTAAAGTGACAATTTAGCACTTTTTTTAGCGGTAATTTATTACGCTACCTACCTACGGATACCTGAAAATCTTTTATGTGCAAGATAAATGTTTTTTCCATACAAGATCCCAAACCTATTGTAAAACATCCTTTAAAATTACGGTTTTCGGAGTAGCGTATCCAGTTTTCGCAAATTAAATTTTTTTTTAATTTCAATTGGTTTTTAGCACCCTATTTTAATTTTCTGCTGTCACAATGAAGATCTGAATTACTTTAGCAAAATGTATGGAGCAAATACGCCATCTACTGAACACATTATGGATCGACATAGAGTGCTTGGAATTCAATAAGACCGAATCTTAATGTTTACATGTTCCAACTATTAATTAAATTTTTAAACTTAAGTGTGGAAAAGTACACTAAAAATAATAATGATAAAAAACTCACGCGACTTGCGCAGCATTAATTGTTTATTCACAGTTAGCGTTGCGATTGCTAGTCTTTTGTATATTGTATTCTTTCTGAAGGCGTACGGTGGAGTATTAGATTGGAAATTTTGGTCAAAAATATTTTCTATGTAAAAAACGCAATACTTTGCCTCAGGGAAGCTTCGAGTGTGTAAAAGGACGAAGTTGTTTGAAAACGACGCCCAGCTCCCGTATAGGACTAAGTGAAATTTTCAGACAGGAATCAGGGCAAATACTAATGGAAATTCCATAAAATTTGACACACTTCTTTAGGTTAACGTAGAGATTATTTGGCCTAAGTGAATATTGACATGATTTGGCAGTGGATTGAGACAAATTCGGTATATTTGGTTATGGTGGGAATACGGAATATTTAGTAAACAAAAAATATTGAAAACAATTTATAACAACGTCCACCTCGACTTCAGTCAAATTTAGTGTATTTACTACTTTTAATTAAAATGGCATCCTTTGCTTTCGCCCGTGTGAACAGTCATTTGAGGCATATCAAAAAAGTCATGACAAATTGCATGTGTAAGCTCTAAAACAGAGTTTTAAGTTTGTTTCTATTTTCTAAAGACATTTTCCCTAACACAGTTGCTTTTTTGAGTTGCTTTTAAACAAACAAAATCAAAAATCATCTTTTTCTATAAATTACACTGTACGTCAAATTGGCACTCAAAAATGGAGACAAACGGGGCACCTAGGGAGCGACTTTCATATGGGTATACTGAACTCAGGCTGGATTGGCTTTAGTTTAGGAGAAATCAGTCTTTGAATTTTGCTGATTTCAGTCAGATTCGTAGTTATAGACTTCAGATATTTATATTTGTATAGGTCCTAAACCGTTTTTAATATCACTTTACCGTCTTCGGCAAAGTTGTAGCTATTTTTATAGCCAATAAATTTGCTGAGCACACTAATACAAAATTCGACTAAAATTTTTGTGATCATAATATCAATTATATTATAATGGTCAGCACAATAATATAGCTTTTATAAGCCATTCTTTGCCTAAAATGTAGCTCTCTTGGCTCATTACAATCCCTAATTAGTTCCGCTACGATTTAATTCAATATAATTTTTAAAATTTGAATTTAAAAAAGCACATACTCAAAAACAAATATGCTGTTTTAGTGATTATACTTTCATAAAGATAAGTGGAACCCGCAAAACGGTAATTTAATAAACATTGTAACTCAATAATTTATATATTTTTGAAAACTGTTTTTTTTTTTGTCAGATTGTCTTGACACATATTCCACTGTGAGGCGTCATAGTTATATCTTCGCCATCATATCTAAATAAACGATCTAGTGTCAATACTTTTTGTAGTTTTTTGGCATATTCATGACATAAATAATTAAAATGATTTATTTACTTTATCATTTAGAAACGTGTTCATTTCAAAAACGTTTGAAATATTTAACAAAAATAAAAGGAATTAATTGATTAAGCTGTTATCTCAATTCAAAAACCAAATGACATGACATCACAAATAGAATTGCTTGATGTCATTATAATAAATTATACAAACATAATAATAATTTCACCATAAAATCTATTTTGATCTACATTATTATTATTTAAACATGCGGCTTTGCTCGCGTAGGCTTCGTTTCTATGCATCAAAAATAAAATGTGAAAAGAAAATCTCTTTTAGTATAGATTTTATTTGAATTCACAAAGAGTCCCTATTTTTTAACCACCACAAATGTTACAATTTTAAAGGATACTACCTAGACAAGTAAAGCAGAAGCTTTTAGAAAATTCCTTATTGGTTAAAAAAGCTTTATTTTTAGTCGTAGGAGGTGGAAAATCATATGATTTCGTATTTAAAGATGTAGGAGATAATACCGTGATACAAGTAATATTTTTATATTTCGTAATTTCTCAAACAATAGACGTTTTTCTTTATTAGTTCTGAGTTGAGCACGAGTTGTGAAAAAAGGTAATCGTGTTTCTTTTTATGCTTATAGCGCGCTCTATGTTCTCAGAAAAAATTGACTGACGACAAAGCACGATTGAAAAAAAAAATATTTTAACAGAATAATTTGAAATGGCGGACAAGGACTCAGAATAATTAAACGTCCAGTACGACCGATTTCAATTAAAAACATTCTTAGAGATAGTATTTGTGATTCCGAACAATGTTTGTTCTATGAGTTTTCAAATAAATAATTTTAAATGCCGTAGTATCGATTTACATGGTTGGACACTGTAGTAACCTTTAAGGATTATCTGGAGAATAAATTAAAATATATGTGTAGTAATTTTTAAAAACAATTATTTGGTGTTACCCCATACCGTTGGACACAACTTTTTTAAAACAGCAATATATTTGTTATATAAAAATTCGAAAACCAAAAAACCTCTTTTTCAGTATGTGCTTAAAAATTTTTGTAAAATATGCTTTCGGAGTTAAAAATAACTGTAACTATACGGCAGTTGTCATTTTTTCCATTCTTATTTGTACGTATTGCTAAAGAAATCTTTTGTCAGTAAAATCAGATATTTATTTTAAATGGCGAAAGTAAAAGGGCGGCACAGACAGTCGCTGAAGTGGTTGATCACTGCAGTGATCAGTGGGTATTTAACCCTCTCAGGAGAATGTGTATTTCCCGTGGTAGGGAAAAATCGAGATGTTGATTTTTGTGTTTAGGATCCCCCAAATAGTAAAAAAAAAAACTATTTACGAATTTTTACCTATCCAGGTTTAGTCGTACAAGAGGTATACAAATATGTACAAAAAAAACGTTTAGGGAGCTTTAAAATACTCCGACTTACACAAAATGTGTCTCTATCGACAGAGAGAGGTTCTCTCTACATTAGTTTTTTACAAGAAAGTAATTGATTGCAATTAAATAATAAACTCCTTTCTATTCAATTACATTTTCAATTCCTTAAGGAATTGATATATTTTTAATTACTAAATACAATTCCTTGTAATGGAATTGAAAATTTGATCAATTCCATTACTATGGAATTGAAAACATTAAAGTACCAATTATAATTCATTGTCCTTGGAATTCGGATTGCAATATAATTGAATTTACCCAGCTCTGGGCACACAGTAATTGTCATTTCTGTCTTTAAAATTTTAGTGAGTTTTTAATATTATACAACTAGATATTATTATGTTTCAAACGACTCCTGCAGTTTGTTGTCAAACACACGTCGTATATGATAGAGGTACACTAAAACCCGCTCGCATCAGATTCAGTTAGAATAGTCAAAGAGCAACATAAGTATGGGGACTTAGTGCTAAGTTTAACTGATACCATTGCTTGATATACACTGCAGTGGTCCGGAAGTCGAAAAGACATTTCAGAAAAATAGATACCTCTTGCGCTCTACCGTCCAGTTTGGAGTCGTTAAAACTGTCTGAATAAAACTATCTTTGAGTATTACGCTGCTTAGATTTCTTTAAATACTACACTCAGCGCATGGTTAGAGTATGCAGTTTTTGGTATTTATCGATAGGACGATCATACATGATGCATATTTTCTAAAGTTACAGTGGTTATAGTTCTAAGTGGCCCTATCATCCCTATTATTAGCCAACACCCCATTTCCCTTTCACAATTGGGTATACTTTCAGTGGGATAACCATTACACCGTATAGATAAATGCTGTGTAGGACAAGAGACCAATTGACTCTATTGCGGTCTTAACCGCTTTTCTTACAATTTAATTTCCTGAATATTACCTACAATACCAAATTATTGGCTTGTTCTACATACATGCAATAATTAAAACTAATTTCGAATAAATGAAACAAGTGATCTAATTTAAATACTCCGGTCCAAATTCCCCACTTTGTCCATTTTAACTGTTTTGTAATATTTTTACATATACATGTGCACATTTAAAAACATGAACAAACATTATTGAAATCAGATTTAATTATTATTTATTTTAATTATCAAAAGTACTACTACTACTTATCTACTTATATAATATGAATTTTATATCATAGTTCGAGAAGTTGCTCATATAAATGGCATTACCTAATTTAATAAGTGCCCGTTTCTTTACTGGCATATAATAAAGCGAAGTCAAGTTAGCTTCATACTATTTTCAATTTTGATATGTACAGATGTATGCATGTAGTTACTTTTGATAACAAATGGGAAGTTGTTAAACGAAAGTAAAAACCTGTTGCGAAGGTGAGAAAAATGTGGGTTTCGTCTACCGTAGTTTTGTGCCAACGTTACACATTCTTACCGGCCGTGGCGTTCCAAAAAATTTTGGAAAAACTAATTTTGATTGAATAAAGTATGAGCATATTCAAACAATTCGTTACAATTTAATTTACCTTATCTCGGCCGCCGTAACTATCGATAATTTCACAAAAATCGTTCGCAAACTTTGTCGTAGACATTTTTTATTTTCGCTAATGACTCTGATTTTAATAATATTGTGGAAGCAATTAAATTAAATTTGTATATTCCTAGATTTTAAATAAAAACACGGGAACAAACAACACATTCACCTTAAATACCGAACAACAACTCAATTTATTATCAGCTGTTAGCAAAACATTGCTGCATAACTACACACTTTTCATAACACTACGTACTTTTTCAAAAAGTACTAAAAGGTACAACTAATCAGGGTTGCCGTTTTGCTTATTTGTAAGCAAATTTGCGTACTTTTTTACGGTTCACACGTGCACTTTTTTCTCATCTTGTTTACTTTTTTAAAAAATATAGTTTGAACTAAAATTTACAAGAAAATTTTTATATATATTGGCATAATTTTTTTATTACTACCTTTACTTAGTTTTTTTCGTTCGAAAAGATTGGGTAATACTAATTATGTGCAAGTTATCGAATTTAAAATGTAAGTAGTACATGTACATTACAGTGGCACAAATTTTCAATGAAATTTTCGGGAGATTTTCTAACGGTTTTATAGTCGCTGATCACGACTGCGTACACAGTTTTTCTCCATCACATCTAGTTCTCCAACAACCTGAAGTCGTAAAAATGAGGTCTTTAGGGGCTATTAAGAAATTTGTTTATTTCAGCAGACAAGAATGTGATGTCTGCAGCAAAGTTGATAAGCACAAAGAGTACGCAGTCGTGATCATCGACCCTAAATTACAATAAACACGTTGGACAAAATTTTTGTTGCACTGTGTTATCATCTCTGCGTTCGATTACGTTTATTGAAAATGAGTCTCCCGATTTTTTCGATTGAACTTTTGAAATTATAATTTAATTACTATATGTGTTTATTTTTTGTATGGAAAAATATATTTTTTCAGCTATCTTTATGGCGTTGAAGTCAATATAACGGTTTTTCGGGTTGACGAACTCGAATATGGCATTGTTTCCTTTTACAATTGATTCTAGGGGGCGCCACCATACAAAATTTTCTTAAAACTCGTTGTTCTTGTAGGTTTTCTTTTATAAAAGGTTGCAAATTGTTATTTAAAAATCGGAGGACTCAGGTTGATTCCTTTGTCATACACTCTTCTGCTAAGTTGATCAGCATCAAATTTATCATCTTTCTAGGGAGTTGTCGATGTCTCGAAAAAATTCGATCACCCCTTATATATATATATATATAAGCATTCCTTGTCTTATTACTACTATATATGTTTGTTTACTTTTTTTTTTTAAATTGTTGACTTTTTTAAATGAATTTGATTACAAAATTTTTTAGGCCGTGGCAACTCTGCTACTAATATCATGGCCAGTGCTGCAAGACCATACTTTTTAGTACTAAACATGCTCTTTTCGGTCGACTGTCGTACCATTGCAGTGTTCGTACTAGAGATGTGCAACTGGAAAGAAAAATCGATTTTCGACTTCTTAATTGATCAGAAATTCAAAGTCGATTAATCGACTTTTTAAGTTCATGAAAATCGATTAATCGACTTTATTCGAATTTTTGTTGCATGGAATAAAAAACAATGACACAAGAGAATTTTGATATGAACTATTTATGTATGTGCATTTATTTCCAATATATGAGCCGTTACGTGCGAGTCAAAAACAGATTTTTAGAAATGCATTGGTTTTGTAGAAGTGTTGTTCAAAATAGGGTTCTTGTAAAATTTATATTCCAGATTTACAGGCAGCTTTATAGAACACATGTTCAACCTATTATTTTTATTGAATGGAATATATAATGAGTAATTTAAAGTAAATGGTTTGTTTTAAATGGTTTACAGTTTATATGACCTTAGTGCAACTTTTACACTAAAAGTCGAAAGCAAAAGTCGACTTTCGGTTTCGCCAAAAATACGGTTTCGGCAAAAAATATGGCCGAAACCGAAACTTTATAAATTTTACTGTAAATTGCATTTCAGCGCGCAAGGGGCTGTGAAATTCTTTTTAGCAAATAAAAATTATTCAATTTTGAATATTAAAATAAAAATGTGAATTTCATTAGTACCTATACCACAAAATGTAATCGTTTTAGTGCCTCTAATATGAATTTTCTTTATTGCTAAAATAAGTAAATATATTTTTGTTATTTTATGTGTGTAAGTGTTATATTATACATATATATATGTAGGTATGTACATGAATTGTTTTATTTTGAGTTTTAATTAAAAAATTAAAATGATTTGAATTTAGTTTTTAACATATATAGATATATATTAAAAAGTTTCGGTTTCAGCCGAAAAAGTCGGTTTCGGTCGGACTCTAAAAATAACACAAAGTGATCACTACCACCATCGGTTAGGTATTCATAAGTTGAGTTTATGTGCACAGTCGTTTGGCTAAGTTGGCGCTTATTTTCCATATATTTAATTTTTTAGTTTTTATAATGTTTTTTTGATCACTTGTAATCATAATAAAATTTGTTGATTACTTGTAATCATCACAAATGTTCTTGATTACTTGTAATCATAATCGCACTTTTTTGATTACGCTTACAAGTAATCATGATCACAATTTTTTTATTTCGATTAAAAATAATCGTAACGAAAAATTTTTGATTACAATTACAAATAATCATAATCATAAATTTGTGATTACGATTATGTACAACGTAATAAAAATGTAATGGTAATCAAAACTGCCCAGCTCTGATTTAAAGATAACCAAAAGTGAACGGATCGCCCCCTAGTATGTAAGGACCTGAATTCCAGAAACAAATAAACATCGAAAAAGGTAACTGAAAAGGTAATCAAAATAATTTGGCAACACTGTTATGAGCATCATTAAAACGAACAGAACTTTGCGATGAAGAAAAATTTTGCTGCAGAAATGAAAAAAAATTCAGCTAAACCTAAAAAATCTAAAAATGATATATTCCGGTCGTCTATTGGTGTTTATTTGAAACAAAAAAACTATGTGGTAAATATGCAAAGCCAAACCAATAAAGATCACAACAGAATTTTAAACAATTCTCACGATTTCGTGCATTTCAAGGGGAGCGACAAGTTTCGCAAGTCGGATTTTATGCTGTTGCAAAACAAAAAACAATTTATTTTCCAAAAAATGTTGGAAGTAGAGCTGAACAATGGTAACTGCTTCGCCTACTCGAATGTGCTCTGCATTACGAATAATCAGCACATAGTGGATCAGCAATTTAGCAGGTCAGTTAATAAGTTTCTAGCTCCTTATTAATACTAATCCACTATTCCCTCAGATTCTCCCAATTTGTAGAGTCGCAAAGCGATGAATGTCGTTTGGAATTGCGCCGTTTCTATGGTCCGATGCTGTGCCATCTGTACATGGAGTTGTTGAAGGCACGCGAACAAAGAGCGGCAGCAGATTTTTTAAAGAAGCATGCTCACTTGGTGGCATCTGTGGATGCATATGATGCGCCGCTACCTACCAAAATAAATGGCTGTTCCATACCAAGTGATGCACATGGAGAACCGTCTGCAGCTGCACACAATGCTAACATTCAATTCTCACGGGAGGCCAATATTGCAGAAGATCCAGAATTAGACTACTTCATCAAACTAATACAAACGCTCTCTACGTGCACTAAATTAGAAACAGCTGAGACCGATCAAGATGTTGCAAATTTTCGTTCCTCTAAATATGAAATTCATACCACAGAAGCCGTAGTCGACGTTCTCAGCGCCTACTTAGAAAAACGTGGACATGTGCTCATATTAAATTTATTGTATACTTGGATACATGTGCATATTATTGATACAGAGGTGCCAAAATTCACAGAGGACAATATATTTCTAGAGTCAGAACAAAATGAAGCTGATGAAGAGATGCAAGAGATAAAAGTGAAAGTACAAACGACGCCGGATAAAACAACGGCATCAAAACGGAAAGCTGAAGAGCTGCCAGAACAAATAAAGACTGAACAAAATGAAAATGCCACAGATGCTGAGAATAAAAAAGATGGACGTGTTTACAATGTACACACGTGCCTACAGACTTTGTGTGAGTCCAAGGAGCTACTTATGAAAGCTCAAATTGAATTTCCTCGATTCATAAAATTGGCAGACAAGTGTAAAGGGTAATTTGTATGTAGAGTATAATTATGAACACTAAAAGTAAACGTACTCATATTTGCAGTTTAACATCTGCGCACCTTGATTCAAATGAGTGTCATATGGTTGCGGGTTTCAACAGTTCAGTGGTGCAGTTGTGGCAAATGAATCAACAGACATGCAGGGGCAAAAACTTTTATCGACGTCTTGCAGATAGAACTTGCAGTTGGGAGGCAAATAATTGCTATCAAGAAGAAGAGGAGGATGAAGTGGATAACGATATTAAAGTCCATGCACGACCATCAAATGTCGATCGAGGGAAACGTAAATTCGACGAATCGAAATATGAAAGCAATTCATAGTAAGTTTATTTTTACTTTGGCATTTGATGTCTTTTGCTAATTTTAATTTTTAATCAGCAATGAATATGGAGGGATACAATTACGTGGCCATGGTTTAGGTGTAACTGATGTACGATTTTCTGAGCACCATCCTCTGATATATAGCGTTTCCAAAGACACTACGATGCGCAGTTGGCGAGCCGATAGTTATGCATGCGCCTCAATTTATCGGGGGCATCGTTATCCAATTTGGTGTGTTGATGAAAGTCCCGTTGGAATGTATATGGCCACTGGTTCGAAAGACTTAACTGCACGTTTGTGGTCATTGGAACACCAATTCCCATTAATAACATATGCTGGGCATACACAGGATGTGGAAGTATGTGGCTCCCTCAGGTTTTATTAAACCATTAAATCTTAACAAGTTTCTGAATTATTGATATTTTCAGTGTCTTGCTTTTCACCCGAATGGCAATTATATTGCCACCGGTTCAGCCGATCTCTCTGTGCGATTATGGTGTGTCACCAGCGGAAAGCTAATGCGCGTCTTCTCCGATTGTAAACAGCCGGTAACAAGCGTTGCATTTAGCCCAGATGGCAAAATGCTTGCTGTCGGTGGCGAGGAAACAAAAATACGTATTTTCGATTTGGCTGCTGGGTCTCAACTCAACGAGCTGAAGGAGCATTCAGCGAATGTAACGAGCATTGCCTGGAGTGGTAATAGTAGGCAATTGGCGTCAGTATGTCGTGATGGCTCTTTACGACTGTGGGATGTGAAAAAGTTGGCACCAATGAAGTAAGAAAAGTAAATTTTTTGTAAAAATGTATTATAATTGTTTGCTATTTTAATTCACAGTGAAAATAATTGTAGCAGTTCGGCAACATCGTCCTCATCATCCTCCGTGTCACCAAATCGTTTGATGGCATTAAGTAGCAATTGTCAACGTTTTGTTAAAGTATTTTTTAGTCACAATGATACTATCTGTTGTATAGGAAGTTAATTTTATTTATTCATTTATGTTTTAATTAGGAATTTTTAATTATAGAACGAATAAATTAAGCTTATAAATCAAACTTAAGTTATTTTATTTTTGGTGCAAAGTGTACTTCATTTAGACGATCGAAACTCTAGAAGAGTAATTTAAATATCTAGAAAAAAAAGTTACACCTGCTCAGAAAAAAAGAAATCTTAAGATCGCATTTTGTCACCCTGTGGCCACTCAAAGCTTCCAATATATAAAGCTGCAAGAGAGATAATTCGCGTTAGAAAAATAGGCTTTAATCCAGACTTTCAAGGTTCCATTGCCTGATATCTCCGGTGTAGTATAGAACTCTTACTATTGTTCCGCAGTCTCAGACAAATATATACATAAATTGGGAAAGGATTGCTCAGGATTTTAAGTAAGAAAGTGGTAGAAACTAGTCTGTCTTTTTCTAACTACATATTTTTTCTACTTCTCTTTCAGACAGGAGTTCATGCTTTCGCCCATGTGAACAGCCACAATGATTATATTGGTTTATTAGAATCTTTGACCGGCCACAAACGCCATATATTGCAAGTAATTCGAAGTGACTAACTGTCAAAATAGGGGAAACTGGGGTATTGTGGGCCACCGGGAATTGCGGACCAGCGTCATATTTTTTCCCTAGAAGTGGTTGACAGTAGTGTCCGACCTATTATTCGGCTTCGGTTCTTCGGCTATTCGGCCTAAAATTGCACCTTCGGCTTCGGCAAAAAGTGGCCGAAGTTTTGGCCGAAGTATTTGCCGAAGCCGAAGATTATAAGCATTTTATTTTATAATAATTTTTACTACAGATTGGCAGTAAAAATTTATGCAAATAAATAAATGTGAAGTGGTTATATAAAGTATTTACATTAGAATTTCTGTGTTATATTTTCTCCGTTTGCTTTTTCCATTTTTACTTTTGAAGTAACCCACAGATTTAAAACCACACAAACAGTTATCAGTGATTTTTTTTAACGAACAACCTGCTTGAGCTAATACAATTAGAGGCAGCAGAAGCCAGTCAAACTTTTTTACTTTTTAAGGAAGACTTGAAGCGTTTTGAAAAGAAGCGTGAATTGTTAGAGAAGCCGACATTTTTCATTACTGGCGCTTAACTTTTTTTTTTGCTTTCAAAGAGGTCAAAAAAATTTAAAATTGTTTTGGCTAAAATCGCTCTTCAATATATGTGTAAAGGGATTCTTTGAAATTCACAGTCGATTGAAAGTTACAGATGTTTATTTGCAGGCCCTGCTAGAGCAGTCATGCATATTTGAACTTTGAAACTAGTTTTTCTCAAAACAGCATTTTTCGAAATAGCTCCCACGATATTTCCAAAACTAATAAACTGATTGGGCTTAAATTTTCATCGTATCCTTCATACTTGTCAGATAAAATAACTAGCTGTGAGTAGCTAGGAATTTAAAGTTTTTATACAAAATATTTAGTTATTTAAAAAAATTTTATAAAAAGTGTATTCAACAACAAATACTTTAAGGCATTTAACTTTTCCGGCTTCATGAAACCATACATTAAAATTTATCAATCCCAATTTTTTTTAAATCAATCAAAAATTTTGGAACTAGAGGGTTCTGGATCCGGCTACAGGTCTATCGATTATTACGCTGTTTCAATCATTGATTTTAGATAAGCAGAATCATGGCAGCCATCGGCCAACTTTTTTTTGGCACAGGTTTCGTTGAACGACAGTCGTTCTACAGATATATAGTCGATGTTACTGTATATTTTGATGTAAACAAATTTTTATATGATTCTTAAAATAAATAATATTTGTCAGCTTCTTCGACAGTGAACAGTTATTTAGTGTTACTGGTCAGCTTTTTATTTGGAGTATCTACTATTTATATTTTTCTGTATATGTTTGCAAATACATAGGTAAAAAATATTTACCTTCAGATTTTTGTTTTTTATGTATTAAAAATCCTTCGGTCTTCAGCTTCGGCCGAAGTTTAGATGAATGGCCGAAGTTCGGCTTCGGCATCGGCCAAAAAATCACCTTCGGTCGGACACTAGTTGACAGCTACAAATAACTGCCATCAGCTCGCCTCATGTTAAGCTAATTTTCCCTTCAGTATTCGACTTGTGTACACGCATTGTTACCTCGCTTCAATAGCAGATAGAAATACTTTGTGTTTCGTTTAATTTAACCACATTTTTCGAGAACCAACTCAGGTAAATATGCTCATAATAGTCGCGGGACACTGAGCCTTCGACACTAACAAAATAATTTTGCATGAACTTTGCTTTGTATTACTCATATAGTGTTCGGGGAATTACGGACCACTTTTGTCGGGAATTAAGGACCACTCAGTTATTGACATTTGACAAGCTAACTTCGTGTATTTGATGCATATAAGTGATTTTTCATACAAAATTTCTCACACAGTATTTGTTTTTCAGCAATTTCTAATAGTTTTTTGGTACGAAAATAATTTTTCATATATAAGTACACAATATTGAGGTTAGGTTCTTTTTTGTAGAGAATTTTGGTTACATTTTCAAAAAAGCGAACATATTTATTATTCATATTTATAATTTCGAACATTCGAAAAATTTATCGGTGATAAATTCGAGTTCAACGCAAACTTTTCCAAAAAAAACAAATAAGTACGGAACAACTTTTTTTATGTTTTTATAAATAAATGATGAAAATTTACACTTTCCGCTTCTTTTTTATCAAACACCACCACCAAAATAGCAAAAAAAAAGATAAACCGCCAAAATACCATATATTGCAACTTGTGCGATTGAGCTGTTTACTTGGCATGCGCCGTAATAACTACAAGTTACTGGACTTGCGAACATTGAGCTTCGGACTGATTTTCATTGCCATTTTTAACTTCATTTTACCTTGTTTCTCTTTAGTAATGAGTTTTTTATCATTTTGTATCAAAAATAAGGGTTTTCTACGGCATTTTTCCATTTTTATTCAATTTACAAAATGATCCGTAATTCCCCGAGATTTTTCGAAAACGCAAAAACACCATTTTTTTGCCAAATGATATAATTTGTATAATTTAATACAATTTGACCAAACTGCGGAGACTTAAAGAGAGGTTATTTCTTGTAAAACAAATTCAAAATTTCAGAAAAAGTTATTTTTTTGCGAGTTTTTAGCCAAAATGAAAATGCAGTTCACAATACCCCAGTCTCCCCTACAATTTTCATTAGACTTTTCCTTTGGGTTTTTCCGAATTTTTTTATTGAGACGAACAAAGCAAAAAACGAATCATCCAAACCATGGCTCTTCCCATGCTACTGGAATGCGTTTTTCGGTATATCTCCACGATCATTTACAGAAAAGTACTGACATTTGGTACAAGGATGCGGGACACTTTCTATACAATTTTAATTTTCATTATTGAATATCTCAGAAACTATTTCTTTATATATTTACTAAAGTTTGGAATTAAAATAAGATTCTATGGGTGGAATGTGGGAAGGCTTGAGTTAGTGGGTGTCACACTCCCCTTGCAATCGTAATTTTAAAAACGGTATATTTCAGAAATTTTTTGTGTTGCAGTATTGATTGTTGGCACGAGAATTTGACAAAGAAAAAAATCGAGTTGGTTAAACAAAGTGGGCGTGACACCTTCCATAAAAAGGAAATGTTTGAAATATATATAGATATATCTGAGAAATCATCGCTAGGAAGACAATGGAAGTTAGTGCGTAAAAGTGGTATATTAGAAGTATGTATAGGGACTAATGTGGTTGTTTTTGGATAAGGTGGAATGGAACCTCTCATAAGAATGAATTGCTTAAAATGGCATATGTGGAAAACAATGAGAGATTGTTTGTGAAGGCAGTATGCTGGTAATTAGTAGTTATAGCAAAAAAGGTGGTGAAGGTTTAAGATAGAAAGTGAATGTTATGATGGGAAGTTGATTCCATTAACGGAGAAGAGACTTATCACTTGGGCAAGGAATTTCATGGACAAAAAAAAAAATCGATAATATGCCCATATAATATGCACTTAAAGTTCAAAAATATGCAACTGAAACTGCAAAGAATACACTAAAAACATTTAAAATATGCAATTACAACTGAAACTGCAAAAAAGGGAACTAAAAACATTTAAAATATGCAATTAAAAAAAAAAATATTTGGTTTCTAATTGCATATTTTCAGTAAAAAAAAAACTAAAAATATTGTATGTAATTTAACAAACAAAGGTCGAAAACAATTAATTTTAAAATATAAAATAAATTTATAAAAATCAACAAAAATATAAAATGAACATAAAAAGTTTAACTCAGATCGCAGTTAAGTAAATATGTAAATGATCATGAGATCAATCTTTATTGTATTATTGGCGTAAACAACAAAATTTGTTTGAAGTTCTCAAATACAAAACTTTCCCGATCGGGTCTTAAAAAACGTTTCTATAAAGAAAATGATCCCTCTACATCAACAGTGGGGCCATATTTGAAGGCACAAAGTTCCTTTATAAAACCATTGTTTATAGAACAATTTTCTTCATTAAATTTCAAATTTACCTATCTTCTCTGGATACCTGTGGTCTCATCTATGGAAACCCATAATAAATGGTTTTTAAGGCGAACTTGATTCTTTTTAATAAACGAATATATATTTGGTCGATACAAGTTTTACGCTGTGACGTTTCACGAGGATTTCATTAATATAGGTATGTTCTTAAAAAACTTCTTAATTGTGGATTATAAGATACAATGGAATACCTGCTGAAATAAAAGCTTGGCATAAATCCAAACAAAATATATTAAGCCCTGCTGCTGCAGAGGTAGTAATCAAAGGCTGTATGGTTTTTTCTGATCGCCGATCATTCAATTCTTTATGTTTCTGGCTTTTCAAATGCTGGTCAACTTGAAATTTCTTTTCGCAGCTCACTAAAAAGTTATCAAAATTATTGTAAAATATGCAAAAAAAATGTACAATTTCCCAAAAATATGCAATAATATGCATTTATTGTGCATTTATATGCAAAAATATTCACTACAAATTGAATGCCGTTTTAAAGGAAATTTTATGATTCCTAAAGATAACTTGACCATTTCAGTTTTGAGATCTCCACTAAAAACATGCATTTGCATGGAATTCCTTGCCCTAGTTATCACTATTGAATAAGTCGAAATGGGACAAGCCATGTAAATGAAATGAATGATAAGTGCAACAATTATATTTAGATTGGAGGTTGGCGCGTTGTAATTTTTGTATTACCCAAACCTTCCTAGAATATAATAAAAATTGTTCATTGATCTAGAAGTTATAGCCTTTCGAATTAGTGGCTATGTGAAATTCGACCAAAATAAAAAGGAATTTCAAAAAAAAAAGAAGGAATATGGGCCAAATGTTATGTTATGACATGAACAACAATCATATGAGTCGGTACATATCAAAAGTCTACCATAAATAGAAATTCGGGTTTTTTTTTTCTTGCAGTCTATTTGATTTCGCCATTGAAAACTGTAAAAGTATTTAGAAAACAGTTTTTGGAGACATTTTTCGTAGAAATGACAATGATAAGGTAAGCTAAATTTAAAATAAACCCGTTATTACGTTGAACTTAAGCACTTTTCATAAATACCACATGGACTTAGTTTTGAAAAAAAGTCATCTGGACTTAAGCAGTTAAGAAAAAACACAGGTTGAGCTGAAAGGAAGCGGACTTGACAAGGCCGTGTTTCCTATACGATTATTTGGGGCTCTGAAAATATTATACTATATAAATAAGATGCAAGTTTTAAATTGTATATACTCCTTTATATTACACTGAAATTATTGAAAATATCTTCGGTTTTTGTGGTAGCTCTTTTGCTGAATATCTGAGAGTGTGAATATTATTTGAATGTAAGAAATATTTATAAGAAAACATAAAGCATCTGCATGAATGCGGCCCTGTACAAAGCAAAAATTGTAATTTATCATTGGTGATCTATGGAAATACATCGAAATCTAATTTGAACGGTATCTAAACGATTTACCATGCAGGCATACGTGCAAGTCTTGGCGCCTTTCGCACTACGCCAATTCTTAACCTTTTGGCAGAAAGCAGATTTGAGTCGATCACATCATCACATCATCCAAAAAGGAGCCTTACATGTCTTCCCACCACCACCAATCGCATTAAAAACCGTTGCTTCACTAGTATCCGACTGGGGCATACACGCCTTACACATTCATATTTGTTTTTGAATGAATCGCCTCCTATTTGTCAATTTTGCAATATTCCCCAATTAACAATCAACCATATTCTGCTCGAATGTCCCTCTTTATCCCAACACTGACTAACCGTTTTTAAAAATTCTAACATCCTTGATATTTTGAAATCTCCCACTGACTTAAAGGTAAATATGATATTTTGTTTTCTAAGTAATTTAAATCTTGCCTCTTTAATTTAGCGCTCTTTATATTTTGATAAGCTGATAGCTCTGGCAGCTAGTGCTTTGGAAATTTATTATAATTTTAATATTGTAATAAATGTTTAATTAATAATAATAATAATAAATTTATCATAATGCAGTAGCAGAACAGCATGCGCTTGGCTGATAGTGACTTAGGCAATTTTGATTTACACTTACGATGGGACGATTTTGAAAAAATAGTTAATATTAATTAGGTTTTTTAATTTAATTAACATTAATTAGGTTCATTTCTTTTGTTTAAACTATTTATTTGTTCGGTCAGTGTGTATTGGATCAAAAATCTGGAAAATTTTCGTCTATGACTTAGGTACTTTTGATATATGTATACCGACTCAATATGATATACTACAACGGAAGTTAAGAAAATAATTTTTCAATTAAGGTAAATGATATTAATTTTGAAAACAAAAAAAAAAGAATTTAATGTAAAACAATTTTCTCGCGAATTTTGTACTATTATTCTTTTAAATTCTCAAAAACTTAGCTATGTTTGAAACAGACATCTTATTAAAATTTTAATTGTTTATAAACCACCACACAATAAAAATAGCATGCCTTTTGTGATAAAATTTACCTATAAAGAAATTTACTGTTTTGGCCGAAATTCCTTTTTAAATTGGAAAATCAACCAAAAATTATTTGTATTATTTTAAAAGAAAACGTCAAACAATGATATTTATTTTTCATTGAAATTTATTTTATTTCTTATTTCTAATTAATACATTCTTTTAATTCGTACGCAAAGTGTACGCGACTACTTTTGATTAAATGTTGTGATATATACGTAAGTGAAACTTTACCGGCTACCGTCATAAAGTTCATTTTTGTTTTCCTTACAACAGTGGAAAATAGTTTTTTACATTTTGCATCTAAAATAATTATCAACACTTTTGTATTCAACTTTTCAATATAATAATTAACCCCTTTATTTCTATGTATATTAACCTTAGAATTATGCTTCGCACATTGTTATTCTCTTACATATTTATAATCGCACAGCCTAGGTGCATGTAATCCATATGCTTAATTTTACACAACAAAATAAATAAAATAAACAAATGGAATTACAAAACAATTTTTTTTTTTTTTTTTTTTTTGCATATTCATACGTGAATAAGTTTATGTGATGCTGAAATTGAGTTACAAATTTATATTGATTAAAAATTTATTAAATTATTATTATGTTAACAAGTAGCTACTATATAATAAATTAAAGTTCAACAATTCAATAAATGAAGGAACAACTGCATATCATATTGATTGTTGAAATCCTCTTCAGCTAAACCGCTAGCTAGAAAATAAGTCTATGCACGTTTTAGCGCTTTTTACGACCACGTATGAACTGTAGAGTTTTAGCCATTAGTGGCGCTTTCTTTGGACGAACTGAAGTATGAGCTGTAATAAAAGCAAAAAACAAAAATTTTAGTTTATAATGGTATGGAACATCTCTATCAATGAATAATTGGGGTATTATATATAAAATTATCCCTTCAGTCAATACTTACTAACTTGTGCTGCATCACGCATGGACGCTGCCACTCGTAGACGGACATCCCCTGATTTCGCTGCATTCGGCGTAACACTGGAGAGTGCGGCCACACGAGCTGCTGGTGTTGCAATCAGCTTTGCTTTGGTGCCATATTGCTCCTGTTTACGTTGGACATTTCTCGGTGGCTTCACCATTGAATCAACAAAGGCTAATTGGGTTTTACGCACCGGAGCGGCTATAATTTTCTGTGACTGTTTAATGCCTTCAGCGAGTTTAATCAGTTTACGTTCTTCTTCTTCTTGGCAACGCTGTGAGATTAAGAAAAAATAAGAATTTAATAAAATTTAACTATTTTCAAAGCTATATCAGTTGAATTGTTCACTCAACAGTCACTGATATACCACAAGAACAATTTGCAAATATTAATTATAATTTAATTGCATGTACTTACCAAAAACATCTCTCTCCAAGACTCCATCTCTTTACGCTTCTGACTACGATAATTACGCTGCACATGCATTTGCCAGAGTGCGTCACTCTCTTCCATCACATAGGGATTGTACTCCTCAAATGTGAGCAACTGTTGTGGCGTAGCCCGATCGATCACCGGACGTAGAACTTCAAATGGCACGCCACCAGTATATTCAAGTCCATCGATATTCTTTTGAAGAATACGTATACATAAGTCGAAGAGCGATGGAACTTGTAAGATTTGTCCAGTTTTAACTCCCGAATAGATTTTAGTGCGCATTGTTTTCGAAGATATGCCATGACTGAGCGCCTCCGCATCGGTAAGTGTGCGGACCATCGGTTTAGGTGCGCTTGGTGTCGCATAATCCTTGAAAACACAATCCATCACAATTTGATTCCGTGGCAATGGCTTGTAGTTAGTTGAGATAGGAGGTAGTTCTAAAGCAATGCTCGGGTCGAGCGGCTCTAATTTGGCAGTGGGTGAGAGCAAATCTGGTTTCTCATCTGGGCTACGTTTGGTAGTTGACGCAGTAGATGTAACTACAGATGATGATGTGAATTTAGTGTGACTGTTTATATTTTTATTAGCATTGCTATGTTTAATATGCGCAGAGGAAGTGCTACTGGTTGACGCTGCAATGGGCGATTTTTGAGTATTGAGTAATTTCTTCGACTTCTTTGTTGGTATATTAAGCATTCCAAGCACATCAGCGAAGTTGGCGCCCATCGATGAATCAATACCATTGTCGACATCTTCATCATTGCCGATCTTTGCAACTTTATCATTTTTAGGTTTTTTCATTTTTGGAGAAATCGCTTCGTTTGAATCATTTTCATCATTAATATTACGTTTGCGTGATGTTGATGGAGTGGCATCACTATTATTAGTAGTAACAGCAAGAGTTGTGGTCTTAGAACTGGTGGATGATGAAGACTTCTGTTTATCACGATGTTCTTTTTCCTTTGATGAAGATTTAGATTTATCACGTTTTTTCTGTAAACAAAAAAAAATAAACGTTATAAGTTACTGCTCGAGAGATAAATTTAAAGTGAAAGTGACCAGTGTAAACCTAGCAGTCCCAAATCGGAAAAGTGAGAAAACAGTGATGCCATAATTACTTACTGCAATTAAAAATTAGACCTAGCAGTCCCAAATCGGAAAAATAAGAAAACAATGATGCCATAATTAAGTGCTAAATAGGTACTAATTTAGGCGCTCTTTTAATTTCTGTTTTAGTTCCGTTACGATTGAAATGTCGACATTTACGCCAAAACCGATATTTTGTTTTTTTTTTTTGCACATCCGCAATCATTTTATTACTTATTAGTTGAATTTTAAAAATAGTTTGGTTTTTATTTATTTGCTCCAAATTAATAATTGGGTGTATGACGAAATTTTTAAAGGCACTATCCCAAAAGACAAAATCTAGAAGACAGAATACAGACAAGACAAAATCCAGACAAGACACAATTAGCACCTACAGTATACCGCCAAACCATTAGAAACACCACAAATTTCCTTTAATTTTGTTCGTAAATGCAGAGAGTTTTAACAGTTTTAAAAATATTTTGCCAAACTTTTTTTTGGGGAACTGTGACAATTTGGGACCGATTTGTCAAGAAATATGAGAAAAGTTGATCCTTACTGAGGAAATTTAGTTAACTTGTTTAAAAAAGTCCAAGAATTAGTTTTTGGATAAAAAAAAATGTTTTCACTTTGATGTTTCTTCACAATTACATTTTCAGCTCACTTAATATGAAATTTACATATTTACATATTTTCCTCTTTTTTTATTCGTACCATTTCATCTTTCCACAATGTGTTATTGGCGCAAAAACCTTTGTCATTGTAGTCTATTATCTTCATAGTATTAAACCAACAAAGTTTTCAAACAATAACATCTTCTGGAAGGACAGGCTCATGGTAAAATAGAGGAAACTATATTTTTTGAGTCTCCTTTTAAAGGCGACCCTGACCCTTGTAGAACTACTGAAATAAACTGTATGTAGTATAGAATATTCGGGGGATATTTATGCACTGTTAAAACTCACTGCATTTACAAATGTGTGATGTTTCTAATTTATTTAGATTGAAAATAAAACATATCTCTATACATGGTATTGCAATAATATTAATAATATCTGTGGTAATAAGGCAGAATCGCCTAAGTCGGCGTAAGAGAAAATATACCGGCTACTTTTTAGTCGTAAAACCTAATTACAGTAGAATCATGATTATTCGGATCAATTAAAACCAGGGGTATTCCAGATAGCCAAATATGCGGATAATCGATTTCATTGTCAAATCAAAGAACACGTCATTTGGATAATAAGATACTTAATAAAAAAAATATGAGCAACAAAGATATATGCTAGGAAATGCAATGTAATTTAGATTTTGGCTGGAAATAAATTTTTATTGACCTTTGACGTAACGACTTACATCTTTTCATTTGAAAATGGCGTTAAAAGTTTTTGTAAAATAAGAAAATGCAGCAGACGGTTATGACTGTCCGGATACTCGGGATTCCACTGTATATAATTTTTACAATCGCTTATGCCTAACACGTTTTCAACATAAATGTGCGATTTCCTCAAAACTGCAGAAACAAACTACTCTGCCATATTGTAACAGATATGCACATTAAGGTGGGCGGTCATTTATGGTCGAAAAAAGTTCATGTTCATTTCGCGCATTCAGCACTATAAACAAAACGGTTTATAGTGCTTATAGTGCAAACACTCCTCGTGAGCGGAAAATTCTATAATGAGTCCGCATAGAGCATCAAAAAGTTAAATATGTGATTTTTGGCGTGAATTTTGCTTTGGCCTTTACTACAATCACTCGCAAATCAGTCCTTTTTTCTGAATTACACAAATAAGTGTTTGTTAGAAAGGTATCAACGTATAAATCTATCGATTTGCGTAAAACGCCTTCAAAAAATGTTTTTTGTCGAAAAGTGCTCGCAAAAACATGAACTTTTTTCCGCTTACTTTAATGTATGTGCATGTTTAATTTTCACTTACCTCTTTTGATTTAGTTTGATGATCACAGTCATGTTTCTCCTTATCCTTTGAGGATGCTTGTTTGTCACTTCCTCTGTGTTTGGTGTCTTTCTCACGATTATGATTCGCTTCATCCTTGCTGCCTTCGCGTTTAGTACTGGAACTGCTCTTATGCTTATCTTCAGTTTTCTCTTCTTTCCGCTTATCTTTTTCTCTCTCCTTATGTTCAGATTTCTTCTCTCTTTCTTCACGGCTGCTGTGATGTTTCTCATCAGCCTTTCTTTCTAAATTCTGACCTGAGTTTGCTCTATGTTTAGATGGTGATGAATTGTGATGAGATTGACTATTGCTGTGATGTGATGAACTTCTAGACGAGTGTTTATTATTAGTGCCACTCTCGCTGTGTTTATTACTATCTTTCTGCTTTTGATGCAGCTGAGTGTGTGTCCTGTGATGCTGGTGGTCGCTGTTATCATTTACTGAGTACTTGCGATTGCGTTGATCACCAGATTTATCATCATCCGTGCCAGAATCTTCATAATTTTTCCCATTATGTGACTCATCACCACTTGTATCCATAGCTTCCTCTTCGGCAGCAACCATAGCTTTCCACTTAGTCACGAGCGCCCTGGCAGCCAAACCCGTTTCACCACTGCATTTACGTAGCGAATTAACTGTTTTGCCTATTCCAGTCTGCTGCAGATGCTCCACTGTAACACGCATTTCCGAAAGTTTTTTTATGCAATGAAGTAGCTGCAATAGAAAAGTAAAAATAAAATAGACCCGTCAGTTCGTAATCTAATTTAATCAAAGTTATTTAATTGTAGTTTTAATATATTTATATATATTTTTTTTTGATTAGTCTGATATTTAATTACAGTATTCGGAAATTAATGCTAGAGAGGAAAAACAGCCTAACTCAGCTTAAGATGGAAAATATTTTATTGTTTTATGGTAGATTACAAATATCAACCGGATACGTTTTTAACTAGTTTTTGGGTATGTAAGTAATGTCGAGAATAGTCTTTGATTTGAACGTATACTCTTCACTGATTCGACTGTATTTCTATTAAAAACTTTCAAACTCGGCTGACAAGACTTAACCTTTTATTTATGTTTACCGCAGATATTCTGAAATACATTTGTTATTCCAAAACTCAATGTAACATTTTATGAAATTTCGGTTTGACCATTTTATACCGTCTATAAAATTTAGAAATAGCTCCCAAATTTTTCCGATACTACTAATATTTATTTATTTTCTTGTAAGATTTAACAATTTTTATTGTATTAAATATCACAGAAAATTTGTTTTTTGAATTGAACTGTCGTTACGATTTGACGTTTTGTTTCGTCCAAGAAAAGTGGTTTTGTGCGTTTCCGTACTTTTGTGCATTTTTGTATATCACAGAGAGTATTTTTTGTTTACTCTCAGTTTACCAGACTTTACCTAAAAAGTACGGGAACATACCTATTATGTCAGTTTTTGATCCAAATATTAAATCATCAGAATTTTTAAATCTTGTAATATTTTTGTAAAAGTTAAGCCTTAAAACTTAAAGTGCGATATTTAAACAAAAAATGTAAGGATATTTAATATCGAGAATTCGAATGATAAGTGATGGCACATTATTATAAAGCCAGTAGTAGAACTCAAAAAGTAGGTTATATAAATCCAAATGAAACCAAAATTGTGATTTCATATTTTAATTTTAAAATTTTCATAATTTCATTTAGGGGATTCCTGCAAACGCGCAAACACATCGCAAGCTGTGCAAACTGCGCAAGTTTGCGAGCACGCAAATCAGTTGTCAAAATTTGTATTAAAATTTTCTTGCACAAACCAGATAAGTTCGCAAACTTGCGCAAAGTTTATAAAATTGTATGAATTATGTGGTACAAAGATATTTTATATTTTTCTTCCTCTTTTCGATTAGTTTTTCCTATTTTTGTCTCTTTTATTTTATATCAGCTTATTTGTTTAATAGCTGTTGTGTGTTATCGCAGGGTTGCAATTAATCATGTGATTTGCGCAATTTACACATTTGTCGAAAAGAGTATTCCCGCAAACAAGCATGTAAACTTGCACACTTGCGCAGTTTGCGAGTTACGAGTTTGCAGGAATCCCCTAATCAAAAAGTTAACAACAGCAGTTTCTAACAAACCCAATTCAAACAATTTAAGACTTGTTTCTGAATTTTAGAAATTGACATTGTTAGTTTACAAGTTTCCAAAATGTTGATGATTTTAAAGATCGAATCAAAAACTGATCTAATATGGCTAAAAAGAAAGAATTTCATTTTCCAACGAAACTGTTAAAAATGATTTTTTAAATTCATTTTTTCATTATTGGGCTAAGATTTCTCGAAACCCTAACCTGATAAAAAAAATTCTGTATCCCAATTTCGGGTTCAGTGCAAAAATATACATAGGAAACCTCTGCTTGTTTTCAATCATCTAAGGCCTCAAAACCAGGTCATTTATTTTTATTACCCCAAATATACACGCTATTTGCGTATGGAAATAATTTTTGAAAGTTTTTGGAAAAATCCCTCAGTAAGTATAAATAATACTCCAGGGACCCAATATAAGAATTACAATTGTTTTTTTTTTTAAAGACAAAATTCGTTAGAAAAATATTGATGTAAAAAGAAAAATGTAATTTTATTAGTGTCGTTATTTCTTTCTTTTTATTTTGGTTGGCCATCACAATAACCGCAACCAATATTCTATTTTAGTTACTCATAAACAGGAATCCTCATAATCCAGTTTTGAGGAATTTTTTATTTTTTCTTCTTAATCCTCCAAGTTGGCTAATAAAATATACATTTACATGTTTCAAAGAGGCTGCCTGATTCCAATATATCTAATATGGCTAAAAAGAAAGAATTTCCTTTTCCAACGAAACTGTTAAAAATGATTTTTTAAATTCATTTTTTCATTATTGGGCTAAGATTTCTCGAAACCCTAACCTGATAAAAAAAATTCTGTATCCCAATTTCGGGTTCAGTGCAAAAATATACATAGGAAACCTCTGCTTGTTTTCAATCATCTAAGGCCTCAAAACCAGGTCATTTATTTTTATTACCCCAAATATACACGCTATTTGCGTATGGAAATAATTTTTGAAAGTTTTTGGAAAAATCCCTCAGTAAGTATAAATAATACTCCAGGGACCCAATATAAGAATTACAATTGTTTTTTTTTTAAAGACAAAATTCGTTAGAAAAATATTGATGTAAAAAGAAAAATGTAATTTTATTAGTGTCGTTATTTCTTTCTTTTTATTTTGGTTGGCCATCACAATAACCGCAACCAATATTCTATTTTAGTTACTCATAAACAGGAATCCTCATAATCCAGTTTTGAGGAATTTTTTATTTTTTCTTCTTAATCCTCCAAGTTGGCTAATAAAATATACATTTACATGTTTCAAAGAGGCTGCCTGATTCCAATATATACATTTTATTTTGCTTTTTTTTTATTGTTGTATTTTAAAAAAATTGTAACTTTTTCATTGGTTTGTGCTTTTCAAGTTTTTGACATCTTTTTTATTTTACCTTTGTGCCTTTTTAATTAAGCTTATTGGCCGATATTTTGAGAATAAAATCTTAAGCACAGATGGAAATGTTTATCACGAAAAAAAATATTATGTGCAGTCCTTAAACCGAAATCTAAAAAATAAGGCGCAAATGATAACTCATGTTTTGGACAAAGAAAACGGCGACCTTACCAAAATTATGCCGGCGTGTGATAAACTATTAAAAAAAGCTACAAACAGAGCTCAAAATTCAAAACCTGTTTTGAGAAATATTTACATAAAGAAAGTTTCTTCCACTATGATGAAGTTCTTCTAAAAATCCGGCCCGAAGTTGATGAAAAAATCTACTTTCGTTTCTATTGATGAAAAGACCGAAAGTGGTAACATACATTCCAAGTTCATTTACACCGCGCCATTAATGAAAAATGTGCGATATCGTTAGACTTGATTTGCTCAAACTTCATTTTCTTTGGTTAACAATTTTTATGTAACCGCACTTAAATGACTTTTGCTATAGTAGCTAAAATTTTCTTTAAATATGTAAGTGGTAAGTAAATAAAATATATATAATATGTCTATAGATGTAAAACTTCATTTTAAAACTAATTTTAATGCATTTTTTTTTAATAAAACATTTTTAAATTTAAATTTACTTCCAATTTTGTTTTGTGCCTTTTTTAGTTTTTGTTATTTTTTTGTTGTGTCTTTTAGCACCTTCTTTTCAATTTTATTTTGTCTTTTCCTATTTTTTAGGTCCACAAAATCTGCTACCTCCTTATAATCAATATCTCATAACTAATATCGCGATCAAGGAGTTTCATTTATGATTCCTCAGTACCATAAAAAAAATATACTTTTTTACCATTTGTTTCCAGCGTAAAAAAATCTATCACCTACTTGAAGTTTTATGACAAAGTAATCTTCGCGTCACTGTGCGTCAAGAATTTGGTTATGGACAACCAAAATAAAATTTTGCCTGCGATATTGGTAATGTGTAACCAAAAAATATTTTTGTTTTGATAATTGTTATTGGTAATGTTGGCAGCGATATTGGTTATGGATAACCAAAATAAAATTTTTATGGCACTAAATTATGGGCAATCCCTAAAAAAGTTCTTCCTTGTAATGGTTATTTTCACAAATATTCATTAAAGCGCAAAACAATGCATGTTAACTGCAGATTGCAATTGTATATCTGAGATTGATGCCTCAGAATTACTACTAGCAATTTTCTGCGCCAATTCAAATTGATGGTGAAAAATGTCCAAACTTACTTTCTGGCAGATGCTTGCATTGACGTGTGAAATATTTTATTTTAGCTTTTATCATTCAATACAAATTTTGTTTTTCATACTTTCGGCTATTTAAAATTCACCATTATTTTCATAGTCTCTAAACCTTACAAATGAGCACGAGTCTCAAATAAATGTTTGTTTTTTATTTTTTCTATTCTTGGTATAATAGCGGGATTCATGATATAAATTTAACATTTGCATTTTTGCATATATTTACCTGGCGCGTATCATGAGCAACTCCTTAAAAATTTGCGTAAATATTGTATATTGTCATATTAGTGTCAATCGACATAATTATAAATAAATACATAAATTTGAAGATGCCAACAATAAGTGGTAAAAATTATATATAAAACTATTAGAACAAACTACTGTTAACGATTTATTAAACTAAAAATGTCACAAATTATAATAGCTGAGAGCACAACAAAATCGTTGCACAAACTTATGCGGCTTGTGTAAATATTTTTCCAAACAAATTTTGGCAGCTCATTTGCGAGTTGGTAAATATTTGCAGTTTGCGCACTGTTTACGAGGCTTTTGTGCGACACCATGAATCTCACTAATTTTTTTTCATTGTAGAAGTTTTTTCAGCTAAAATAATTTGTTACATTTCTGAGCTTAGATGTTTAGGGTTGAAGTAACTAAATTAAAAAGGAGATCAAGAAATCCGCAACCAACCTAAGTAATTAAAAACCGCGAAATATTCACTTTTGAAAGTAAAGAGAATTGTAATTACGCAAACAAAATGGTTGGGAAAATGCTTCGATGACAAACATACATTGTAAAGGATAATGGAATAAAAATTAGCGATATCTATTGGAAATAAGTGCAAAAAATGGTCGTTCACGTTCGTGCATGTATGCAATACATAAATTGCAATTGTTATTAATAAAATTGGTACTTTCTTTAAAAATATTAAAAAAAAAAAAAAATAATGCGCACGAATATTTTTTAGACTCTACAGATATTGAACTAAAATTAAAATTTTTGGGCTTTTTCTCGGGAAAATTCATTCACAAGTACACCATTCATATTTTCCATTTATGTCACGGACTTGGGGGGGATTTCCCAAGCACAAATGTATTGGATATATATATATATTTTTTTTTATATTGTATATATACTTACTCTGCTTTCATCTTTCGAGGAACTTTCAATGCTCTTTTGATAATGTTTAATTATGTCGAGAATAGAGGACATTTTTTTTGTTTTTACGTTTTCACGTGAAATGCGTTTTTTCAAGTTCAGTTCGTCTCCAATAATCACACAAATTTTTCACCTCCTTGGGTTGAGCTATGTAACTTTTTAATTATTTTATTCGATTACGCACTTGTTTTGCTTTTATCATGCAGCACAAATTTTTTTTTATATTTTCTGCTATTTAAAATTCACAATAATTTCCATTAAGGTAACACAATTTCACAAATTACATTAATTCGTTTTCCACAGCACCAGCTGTCACTATATTTGCGTGACGTTGCTTTTGAGGGATGTTCACTACACGACTGTATAAACAAAAATGAAATAAAAATCAAACAGTGTGATCACGAAACATGACGCATTCTAAAATGTATTTTATACAAATGTGCATCTTTTTACGTTTATATCAACTCGATTTCAATGGTGTCTGTTTATCTGTCTGTTTCTCTGTCTGTCTGTCAGTCTGTTCGGTACAAATTTTGCAATCGGTTTTAAACTAACTTCCCGATGAGCTAGAAATTTTAAATATAATTCAGAACTGGAAGACAATGCAATATGAAGTATCTAAAATATATATATATATAATAATATTTAAAATATTAGCATCGGAAGTTTTTAAATTTTTTTCATTGATCAAAGCATTGCATTGACAAATGAGAGAGAGAAGATATAAGCAGAGAACAAAAACAAACAACGAATTTTTCTTTTCGTTTTTGCTGGCATCGAAAGGCTGATGTTACACGGTCAATGTTTTGCTGTCAATGTTTTCTATTTTTACTCTCTTTTCATCGTTTTGTTTGATGCCCTGTTACACTATCAGTTTTTTTGCTGAATGTTTTTTTTTAATACTTTTATCTGCAACTAAGTTTTTCCAACTAAAAAGTATTTAATTGTATTTTGGAGTGAATGAAAATTCAACAATTGGAATGGAATTGGATAGAAAATAATTATAATGACAAAATGAGATAATATTGGTGGAAATAGCCACAATTTATACAAAAAATATTGCATTTATATATGAAAAACGCAGAAAAATAATTTTTTAAATTTGCGAACTATTAAAATAAGCTCCGCCATTTTGTTACTTGGCCATTGAATTACCATGTTTTTATAAAAATTATTAAGTAATTTTTTAAACAGCACTCATTTTTACAAACAAACAAAAGCCAAACAACGCAAAGGGTGGCAAAGAAACAAAAATGTATTTATAAGTTAGTAAAAAGTCTAGTATTTTTCATAAAATATTAGTATTTTCCCATAAAATGCAACAGTGCATCTTCAGCAACCCCATTTTATTTGAAGTGATCCAGGTTTTTTTCAACAGTAAAAAAATTTGAAGTGAAATGTGTTCATCCTTTCTTTTGCTCAGTGTTCATTTTTCAAATCAACAACATTGATGGTGTAACATCGCCCAAACAAAAAATCGTAGAAACCAGCAACGAGGTGCAATACCGATGGTTTGACAGCGACGGTTGCCGACACATCCAGCGGACAAAAATGTATGAATGGATGAGTTTGACGTGTTTGATAAAACAAATATTTAACATTTCTTTTGGCAAATAACATTCAGCATTTGCTGGTGTTTCATTTAGTTTACAAGAAGTTTCACTTCTGCCTTGTGTTTAAAACGGACTAAAAAGTATAAAATAACTTCTTCTTGTCCCATACATATTTATAACACCATACAGATTCATAACCCCATACAGATTGTCTTGAAAATATGTCATTATGAATTTTAGTAGGTCTGAAAATATTTGCATGATTTAAAACAAAAAACGTGGGTCGCATGCAATATGAAATTGATAGATGCATAGTTCACTTAAGTCGCTACCAATTTTACCTCTATCCATAAGCGTCCCACGCTTTCTTTCGATTCTCTGCATGCCGCCATTATAGCGGCAAAAACAAATATTTGTTGCTGTTGCTTTGTTTTACGGCTGATTTTATCATTTTATGGTGTATGACGCAACAACAAATTCTAAGGAGAAATTGTTGTAATCTTGACCTTATAGATAGACCTTATACGTGATTTCACCATTGCACTAGTAAAGTACTATTGTAGAGTGTGGTGTAAAACTTTTTCCGTCTTGTAAGAAAAATCTTGATTTTTGCTATGCCAAACGGTATCAAAGTGTTCCAGAAAATTTTGGCAGCAATGACTATCAAAACAACGACGGAAGATTACATATAAAATTAATTATAAAAAATATTGAAAATAGCTATTTTCCACTCATATATTTTGAGAATTTATGGCTATATTGATTCTAATTTTATTAGAAGCAAGATCAAAAAAGAATGGATTGGTAGTAGTGCTTATTTTCAAAAATCAATATCGAACAAAGTGTGTCTTTGTGCAGTATTTTTCATGTAAAGATACTTTATTCTATAAATTAATATTATGCATTTACAAATAGTTGCCGCAGAAGCATGCAAAAATAATTGAATCGACTGCGACAATGATTTATGTTGCTCTGTACTCTATGAATTCGTAAACACAGAAAGTGTAGAAAAATTTAAAATGTACGAAGTTTATACAAATTTCCCATAGTATATTATTTAAATAATTTTATTTTGTTTTTCCATATCGTTTGCATAACTAAGAAAATAAGGCGTAATTTTGGCATTCGTACAAATGCTGAATTTTTCTTACTTTATTATATATACAATAAGTTAAAGGGGCATCTGTGTTTTCGGTACAGGCGTTTATTTTTGCAATTAAATAATGAGTATTACAAAGAAAGGAAATAAGCAAATTATTTTTACATTGTTAAATTAATCAGCGCATCAATATAGATATTTTTTGTTTAGAATGTAGTCCGCCTGACTAAATTTCAAATAAAAATTGTTACGTTGCTTGTTTACAAACAATATCAAAACACTGAAAATATAGAATTTTACCTAGCAGAAGAAATGTGAAATATTGGTTGTATCAAGCGCACCCAACTTATTCATTCATACATTTAGTTTGCTGAACGTATTGCCAATGGCCGGAGTGCGCGTCATCGATCTATAGCCCATAGTTAGCATTTACGAATTTCGACTCAAAAATCTTGAAAGGGAATTACTGCATCTTTATTCTCTTGCTTTAAATAAATATAGTTTCTGTACTTTATAATTTTTCTCATTAATTTACTCATTTTTATTATTTCCAGAGCTCATAATTTCTCATAAAATTTGGCCAGAATATTCTGCATATGATAAATGCAAATAGCGACTTTAGGCTTATGTTACATTTTCGAATTCTTGTTCTTCTGAAATCTAGACTTTGTTTAGTCTGTTACATATACCTTCATCTTCAGGTATCAAATCTGTGGTCAAGAGCAGTAATCGCTTCAGTCTGAAAATCTCATTTCGAGTAAACAGGGTTTACAGTTAATATGATTGGTTGCCACTCTACACACGAGAATACGTTTCTTTTTCTATAACCTTTGTTTTCAAAAGCATTGAATTTATGTACATGTGCACTGGAATAAGAAGAATACGATACCATTTATAACTCCATTCTGTTAAAAGTTGACTTAAGCGATTATTGCTTTTGACGACAGAACTGTATGCATTTGTAATTAGTATTTATTAAAATAGTTACATTTAATAAATAATCATTTAAACTTAATTTATAACGAATTTGTGTCTTTTTTTATTTGTTAAACAACAACTAAATTATTTTAAATACAAAAATCTAACGTAAGTTTTCTATTTTCAGCAAAAAAATATATATATGTACATTAAATCTCGAAAAGTTTCAGATTTGCTAAACTAAAATACCTATGCAACCAGCTTCCGTAATTTTGCCGCCTTGGTTTCTCTTTTGAGTTTCATATAAAATAAATGCTCCAAAGGCGGGCTGCCATCCGGCCTTTTTATTGTCATGTGTGTCTCCCTGTGTCAATGTTCTATTTAAACGCTTCAAGCTGGCAACTCTACATATTCTGAAATTAAAATAAAGAAGCTTGAGCATTTAAGATATTTTAAAATTTCGTTGGTAAAATTGGAAACAACGTACAAAATGGACAAATATGATGTTTTTGGAGATCTGGATGAAATGTGTAACAGTAAGTGTTTATTTACACAGCAAATAAAACAGTCCATATACAAAACTTAGTGACCAACCCGGTTATTTTTAGGTAATATCCTGGGAAAATTAAAAACAACCCTTGCGCCTCCATTGACAGATGCCAAGATTGAAGATGATTTCAATTTGGAAGAGATATTAAATTCTGGCAATGAAGTTTTAACGCCCAGTAAAAAACGCACAAATACAAACCACTTGAATACTACACCGCCTCCTTTCTTGTTGCCTTCAAAGCGTCCGTCGCCTCAGAAGGTGCAATCAAAAAATAGTACCGATGTTGGATCTCAACCAATTCCAGAAGAAACTTGCGTTGGTCGTCGTACCCGTTCCTCTCTTGCACAAAAGATAGCACAGGCACTTGCAACTAGGACCAGCAATTCAGCACAAACAAAGACGGTGCGGAAGGGACGGAGACGTAACAACCAAGTTGCAGCAGCAGCAGCACAATCGTCCAATACAGCAGCAACCGCGACACCAGTAATAAACGTATCCGAAACCATTGATATTACACAGACAATTGATACACCGGAGTTCCCCACAAGAAGTACTGGTGCCGGCGCTAGGGGAAGAGTAAATACGTCCATAACTTTAGATCTTTCAAAATCTTAACCGTTTTAATTTGATTTAAGGGGTCCCGAGATGATGTAATGCGGTCACGTCGTGACTATATTGCCGAACTGGCAGCTCGTAGTACAAACGTCGATTATGTAGACTTGGTATCAAGTCCACTGCCACGCATTGAAGGTGTAGTAAGTATTTTAATGTGTTTACTTGTTAAAGCTGCTCCATAAGCGCACAAAAGGAAAGGCTTGGAGATTTTTTTGGCCCTATTTACAGAAATTATATCGCCATGACAGGTTAATTATTACCTTAGATATACAACCCGAAAGGCATTTGGCGTTTTTCTTTATTAGCCCTATGGCTCTGAGCAGAGCACTAGTCAAAAAACGTAATCGTGTTTCTTTTTAGCTCTGAGCAATCAGAGCAAACGTAATTGTTTCTTTTTGTGATCAAGGCGCGATCACAGCGTGCTCAGAATAAATTGACTGTGCAGACAGAATACAATTTAAAAATATTTTGATAGAAAACACAAAAATTTGAAATGGCGGACAACGGCTCAAAATAATTAATTTATCCATTTTGCACAAAAAAAAAATATATAAATAAATAGCTTTTATCTGACAGTTCGTGCTCTATGTGTTTCAAAATTAAATCAGAGCTGTCAGAGCGAGCTCGGTGTTCTCGTGCTCTTTTCTACTCCGTGCTCTGAGTTAAAAAAGAAAAAAGACACATATTGCTGTATTTTGAACTAAGTAATCAATTCTAGAAACATTGTTAGTGTTATCAGACTTCAATTTAATTGGATTCACCGACAGTTTACATAGATCCAAAAGCCGAAAAAAAACCGAAAAATGATTGAATTGGAGAGTCGGTATTTGAAATGATATGAACAAATGAACAAATGTTTTGATTTTTCTGAAAATTCGAATCTCTCAATCCATTAATGCATAAATAAGGTAGCCACATTTTTTTTTGGAAAAAACCGGAACATATTTCAAATATTGGTGCTATTGTACAGCTGCTGTGCTTGAAAGATATCGCAAAACAAAACTGGTGGTTGCATGTCGTAAGAAATTTTGCTCCGCAGAACAAATATAAACCTCCTAGACTTTCCAATCAAAATACGAAAGTGGATAGAAAAAACCTACATAGTGAAACTCCCTCGGCATAAGAGACAGGCTGCTTAACAACCGCGTTTAATCTGGAGAAGGATAGTAGAACGTGAAAGTGAACAACTGGATAAAGCCCCAATCCATGATGAAAACACAAAAGCCAAAAGCTAAAATACTTTATAATAAATTAATAATATCTTGTTCCTGTACATAAATTTTGTTCGCTCAACCACTTTGCAACTTATTGTTGGTACTTTCGAGACATATTTCGGTACTGTTTCGAAGGCATAGCTGGACATAGCCCGTATACATCAGCCTTAACCAACTTTCATTTTAAAATGTTTCAAACATGGTGAATCGGGTTTAACCCAGTAATGCCTAGCAGTGCCAGTATGTCATATCGCTGAACCGGTCCTGAGCCAGGTTCAAAAACAATTTTTCTCAAGTTATTTTCTTGCTACTTTGGTTCCCGCTCGTCCTAAATGGGTTAAGTATTGTGAACACAGTACTTAATCCTAAACAGACAGACCCAAGGGTAGTTAACCATCATCGTTCTTTGTGTGTCGTTTGTTATCAAACATGTAATAAGCTTGGCCCAGTTTAAAAGAATAAATACATCATCGCATAGCTGACCGTGTGTTTATTTTGTATATATTTGAACAGGTACTGCACCGTAAAGTTTGGTACAGTTGGTCGACTTATGCGTAACTAAATAAATGTTTTCTCTTTAATATTCCTATAGGTAAATGTTGATTCGGATCCTGAAGATGATAATAGCACATCAAAAGTTAGCCTCAACAAGAATTCGGAAAAGAGAAAATCCCTCGATTGTTCATTCGATGAAGAAAATCCCGAAATTTCTGTTAAAATAAAATGGAATGGCGGTAATCCTGAAGTATTCAAATTACGCAAATATCAAAAGTTCTCTAATATTTTTAACAAATTGGCCGAACGTGAGAATACAAATGCAGAGTTCTTAGTTTTCAACTTACAAAATAGAATAATAACATCGGAGGATACGCCCGCCAGCATCAACTACAAAATATATCAATTTATAGGTATGTATGAGTTGCTTAGTATTCGTGAATATTGGAAAAATATTCGTATGCCTACTACATTCTTGTAATTACAGATGGGCGCGTACTATTGGGAAAATTTAATGCCCCATTGAAAAAGCGCGATGCTAATAAAATATGCTTAAAAATACAATCGGATCAATGGAAACGACCATTAAAGGTGGATTTACTTAAGACTGATAAATTCAAAATTTTGTATATTAAATGCGCAGAGGAGTTAAATGTTCCATGTGAAAATATTAAATTGAGGTAAGTACGAATGGTTTATGTAAGGGCAAATCGATTAGATTTAATTCAAACAAGCAAACACAATTCTTTGAAAAACTCAGATCAATTTCTCTGGCATTGCCTTTTGCCTTTGCCGTATAAACAGAGCTCAGACCCTATTTAGATGGAAGATATGCTGATGCTATAATATAAGTACCAGTTTGCACTCTTTGTCTAATTAGCTATATGTTCTTATCTTGCGGTCTGTAATAGTATAGATCAGTTTTCAAACCTAATTCTGCTAGGGAGAATCCAGCTTTGCTGTACCAATGCTATGTCATTCACAAAACATTGAAACAAGATTTCTAATGTTTGCCTTGTTATGGTGAATGCTAAGTTGACACACATTCAATTTTTTTACGACTTTAGTCGATACGACTCACATAACTTGCAGTATTCCGTTTGTCCGCTTCAACTACTTCGGTTGAGTTCCTTACCAGGTATATATTCTCAAGGTATTTTAATCCAGTTCGCTCATAGAAATTTGCCTGTTCAGGGATCTGAAAAAAAATTTCGTCCACTGGACAAAAACTTTTCACCCATGAGGTTGCGGGTTCGCATCCCGTATTGGTCTGGTGGTTAATCTCGTAAGCTTTTTACACTCACTATTAATATGAAGTAAATTAGAATTATAAGAAAGTGTACAAGTAGACCTATTGGTAGGCAATTGTAAAACCATCAAGTGATTATAAGTTGCCACACCGCCGTTAGGGATCGGCGTTAAGCAGCGTACCAGACTCTTGTCTCTGGAGTGCCGGGCTCGGTATGGTATCTTATCGATCTTTCTTTCTTCCTTTCTTTCATAACTTGGGGCTTTGGTACAATAGCTCTTACAGGTCGCAGTGCCTGCCTTTCAGTTCGTTCCATCCTTAAAATAATAATAAAAAAATAAAGGGGCCTATAGTTTATAGTTTTTTTCAAATAGCTAAGATTTTCCATATTTCCACAAAATTGAGGAAAAACAAGTAATTTTTTTATTTCTCAAATTAAGAGTATAAGCACTTTTCAGCTAATCTTAAATCTTACTTTTATTTATTTAGTTACAGCGTTTGTTTTATTAAATTTAAAGCCTAGTATTTGGTATACAAATTTTTTAAAATTCAATAACAATTAATTTCTCCATTACATATAAATATAAGTAATAATGACGTATAAATTCGAATGAAATGCCTTAAAATAATGAACGTTCAGTGTTTTAATTCACACTTCGAAGTTTATTCGCTTAAACGTTTGCATCCAGGTATTTAATTTAATTAAAAGGTATTTTAATTAGCTTTCAAGCGGGCAATTTTAGAGGGAATAGAGAAATTGTTGGAACAATATGCAAACATTTTTAACCCTTTATAGCTTACAAGGGGTGAAAATAGGCCACCTTCCGCCCATACAATTTCTTACTTATATTGATCAACTCCATTAACCCCTTTGTTGTTGATATAATTTGTGTATTTTTTTAATCTTAATAATAATATTTCTTTTTCTTCCAGTTTCGATGGTGATCATTTGGAGTACAATGGTACACCTACTGATTTCGAATTTGAGGGTGGTGAAGCCATAGATTTACGAATTAGGAAATAATTTTTTATATATCTTTATGCTAATCATCATTTGTATCACATTCTGTTTTGGTTTTGAAAAATTTGATTTTTGAGTTACATTTGTTTTATTTTGTTTAATTTTTCTTATGTAAAATTATTGCGTTTTAATGTTTCAACTACTCTTATTCTTAAAAAAAAAACTATATTATTCATATGTGTATTATAGACTTTTGTTATTAGTTTTAGCGTAAATTTTTTTCAAATATATAGTGTTCATTTTGGAAGTACGAGTAGTACATATGTTTAAGTATATATTTGACATTGGAAATATTATACTGTCGATATGGCAATCCCTTAACTTTGAAGGGCTGTTCTATTTAATGCTGCTCTAACACAAAAATAATAGCGAGCAAATAATAGCATCAGAATATTATTGTTTCTGCATTTCTGTTTTCATTTGTTGACAACTTTACTTTTATAGATAGCTCTATTAAAGAACTAAGTATCTTCAAACTTATGCATGCTAGATAAAAGCATAAAATATAAATCCATCCCCTTGTTAAAAAAGTTGTCAACAATCAGAAAAAATTGAAATTATTTTGCTTTAGTTGCTGCCGCGGGTTTGTGTGATTTTTGGGGTGGTAGATTCTGCTTGCTTGAGCTCTCGTCCTTGCATCCTCTCTCCCTCACTCGCTGTGCCCTCTCTCTTTTTCTCTCAACACTATATGCTCTGCGTTTGGAACTAAAAGGAAGTGAAAGCATTTCACAAGGAAATTCTTGTACAAAAAATTCTCTCTAGGACTTTTTGAAGAGTCATTTTGAATCAGAGAAAAAGAGAAACGCTTTTCATGCTTTACACCACTTTTTATACAGCTTCGCATCAAGTTTAGTGTGCAGCAGATTTCCTTGTATGCGGTCAGCAATATAACTGTGAGTACAAAAAGGTTTCGTCGGTTAGAAAGAGCGTATCCTTTGTGGTTAATGGTTGCCTTTTATATTCAAGTGTTTACTAAAAGTTAATACAAGTTTTAAATAAAAAAATAAATACATAAATGTGAAAAATTCAAGAAGTGATATGAAAGATTTTCTTCTTGTTTCTATTAATTATATTAAGCTGCATACTTTTCATATTTTAAATACATACAACTCGAAAGAAAAAAGAGAATAAAATTAATGAAAGTAAAATATTATTACACTTTGTAGTGAAACTTTTTAAGACGTAATAAACTATGTGTTAAAATTGAAATATAACGTTTTATTTCTTAATTTCGGAACTCGGAAACTCCGTGACGACAACGTTGGCGATATTATTACATATCCTTGTGAGAATATAAAGTAAATAATACAACACAATAATACAAAATATACTCAGATATTTTTAAAGCAAATAGCTTCAAGTGTTTTTCCATTCAGTAAATTCTTTACAAATTACAGAGCGTTTTCCTATTATAAAAGTACATAGATTATTGCATATACAAATACAACACCCACAAAGTAGACAACGTTATTGTGTTTTTGCGTGTGTGTGTGTAAGTTTATGCCTTTTAGCATAGTGTTCTTTTAATATAGAATTAATTGTTTCATTACATTCCTTACACATACTTACACACTCAAGCACTCAAACATGCATACAGAGTAGTTTTAAAAATAATTTCTTTGTTTATTTTTGTTTTTTTTTTGGTTTTTGCATAACATAAGCAAATAAATTATGTATTTTACATGTAAGTACATACACACATATATACATACATACTTATATATATGTATAAACAAAGACTTGTATATGTTTAGTATATTTAATATCTATAAATAAAGTGTGACGTGTGCAAAAAAAAATTACCATTAACTTACTTTGTTTCGGTAGCAGTATCAAAGGATATTTCAAGGATATCCATCATATATATTTACACAAACAAAGTGCGTTTCACAGTTATAACGACACTTGATGTATCCAGGACTTACAGGTACCATGGAACAGTGCATAATTTATTAGGGATGTATCAATGTAGCTAGTATTAAAACTCATTGAGAATGTTAAAATTCCCAAAACGAACTCTGCACCTCGATTAATATTTCGTCATACATGTGCTAGAGCCTTGTTTGGAAAACTTTTGGTTCATAAGTATGCACACTTTAACATAAAGTTTATGACTCAGTCATGTCATGTTTTCTGATAGAAAAATGATCAGACGAAAATTATAATAAATTTTTGAATGGCTTCCAGTTCTTACCAATGACTTTATTTCATTTTGCATTAAAATATTTTTAAAAAAATCTGCTTAATGATTCCAGATAAGAAGCTCTGTATGCCTCATGAAACTTTAGGTACTTAATTCCGCTAATTTTTGCTCGATATTTGTCTCCAAATTAAGGTATCGACTATTACTATTCACTTCAATAACTAATTTTTGTGAGGGCGACACAAAATTAAAAATTAATTATATTACACTAAAATTTCCAAACGCTTCAATCCGAAATCTAATATTTTTTGAATTTATATTATTTGTGACCTTTTATTTGGTTAAAAGTAACCTAATGAAAAAAATCTCCTATACAAAACATGATTTTTAGAGGGTTTTTTAAAACCAAAATATTCGTAGAATCTTCATAAAATAAACAAAACTTTATTCTATGTAAGAAGGGATAGAACCAATTTTTTTTTTTTTTTTTGGAAGGGGCCATTCTTTGAAACTTCAAGTGGAGTTACAAAAATGAAATGTATGTAAATATGTAAGTACAGCAAAAAAAAAAAAAAAAATAGTTTACATAATAAAATTAGAGTTTTTTGGAAAATTAGTGTTTCAGAGGAAGCTTCCTATAATAACGAAAAATTAAAAACGTTTTTAAAAATATTTTGAAAAAGAGAATCTGCATCAATATTGAAAGATCCACCGCAATAAAGATGAGGCGATCCGGAAACAGCAGGTTAAGTCGATTATGTGCTGACCCATAGTATACAAAAGGATTTCATACAGTCAACGTTCGATAACGTGAACATCCATTACCTTAAATATCCGCTAACGTGAACAAACTTTTTCCTCCACTGACTATTTTAAAACGTGAAAAATTTCTTTATTAACTTTCATGATTTTAGTAATACGGGAGCCTCCAGATATGTGAATTTTTTTAATACGAGTTATTTTACCTTTAAAATGTTCATTTTTATACTATAGGAAATAATTTTTATTTAAGATCATAAAGTTTCGGTTATTTTTTTCAACAGTCACAAACCTAAACAGTTTCTTAAACAAGAACACCCGTGGTTTTTATTAGTTCACGGTTTCCAGCGTTGACTGTATGTGGGTCTCACTAAGCCTGAGAGGAATATTCCAAAAAGTCATCCCGTTATTTACTCCACTGCTATATCTTGCCATCAGCGATTAATAACATCTCAAGTGTAAGCAAATATGCCTAACGACTTCTATTTTGTTTTGTTTTGTCATAGTTGCCGAGGATATATTCTCGAAAATCGGCAATTAAGATAGAAGGGCACTATTAGAGCCTCGTTAGTCACCTAGAAGACCTCGATATTCCGACGATATCTGGCTTATTTCGACAAGGCATAAGATTGACGATCCAGCCACTAAGTCTAAAAAAACCTATCAAAAACTAAAGCCCTTAAAACCAAACCATCCAACACCAACAAAACAGATATACTGTAGGTGTGCCAAACGTAGAAGTCGTAGAGCTTCTAATGTATTGAAACACCCGGGCTATAATGCAACCTAACAAAAAAAGTTTTCTAAAATTTATTTAGGCAACCAAGTGGAATGGCATAAAGTCAATAGAATTAATGCTGAGCATTCTGTTACCATTAAAGTAAATAAATATTTTAGAAAATTTAGAATTTAAGTATAGCTTAAATTGAGTTAGGTATGTAGGTCGCGCAAATTTTTGCGCTATTTTTTTTCTCTAAAACTTAAAATTTATGTACCTATAGTTTAAATAAAGCTAAACTTGACTTGTTTAAGTTTTCGAAAAACTAATGTTTGAATTTAATTGAACGAATAAAGTTTGATTTAATTTAAATTATACACAAAGAATAAGTTTGAAGTTTTTTGCTGGGCTAGAATTTCAAAAGATGGATACAAATGTAATGCGTTGTTTTATAAATTTGCAATTTTGGTTACTGGGGCCTTTCACGTTGCCATTAAAATTTTCAAAAATGAAATGGCGTATCCGTCATTAAGTTTTTGAAAATTTTAATGACAAATTAGTGATCAGCAGCGTGAAAAACCTCTGACTACGCGATTTTGTGATGATTGGTTAAATTTTTTAACGAATCAATCGCCATATTGGATCCTCCATTTTGTTTTTGAAAATTTTTAATAACAAAGTCGTGATTAGCAACGTTAAAAATCCGTTTAACCAAAATTTTAAATGTGTAAACAATGCATTATATTTTTGCTCAGCTTTTGAAATTCCAACTCAGCGAAAAATTCAAACAGCCATAATTTTAGTTTTCGAGCCACCGATAGCAATACAAAAAATTGTTCTTATTTTATATAAGTTTTTCTTTGGAAATATGGTATGTTTCTGAGATTATTGAAAAATATTGGTTTTCGCGAACTTGGCATACAATCAAATATTTTTTTTTAATGAAAAAAACATTATTAACACTTCCCTGCCCATACTGCCACGTATGGTCCCGCCACTTTGGACGGTAATAGTGGCGCCATCTTGCGTGCAACATCCAAACCACTTATTGTGTATATATAACGGTATTAGAAAACGCCAGCTGTCAAAAGTTATTGCCATTTTTATGTAAAAAAATACGTTTTTCACATAAAAATAATATAAAATAAAATTCTTTAATATTTTAAACAAAATTTGCCATGTTGGGCAGGGAAGGGTTAAATTGATAGTTTTTAGGAGACTATGGAAATTAAATCTAGACGTTAATTTCCAAAGTCATGACTTTAGTACATGTTTAATTCTTTATTTGAAGTGATATATTAACTGGCTTAATGAACAAATGTAGAAAATCACAACAACAAATAAGTATGTAGAACGGGAGTGGTAGTTTCTTTCAATATCATTATTCAGTGAAGATATTTGAAATCAAATCTGTAATTTTGGGTTATAGCTTCAAGAAAGGTCTTTCATTTGAGAATAGAGTCTTTTGAAACAGTGCTATAGTTTCTTTAATATTTTTATTGAAAGCCATTAAATTCGGCTGACAAGAAAATAAACTTTAGCTGTTATTCCTTTTTACCACAGATATATTATGTGCTGTTTTTATGAAAAGAAAATACCTTGTATATGAAACATACATGTATGAGCACACACACAGCTTTATTTTCAGGTAACCAAATATGAGAATACCTACATATTTTCATCAAATAAAATTGCGTCGAAACCAATTTGCATTAAAATTTCCACATGAAATAATTTATTGTAGCAGTTTATTTGAAAGTTGCCAAAAAGCCTTGATTCAAAAATAGTAAACTACTATGTACAATATGTAATATTATTAAATGGACTTGAATGCATGTAAATAAAGCTACTTTATCGCGCCGGATGCCATTTAACAAAAGCGACAGAAACAATTGCATTGGGAGAGAGGGCATTTTTAAACAAATACGTTTTTTGTCGCGCCAAAACTCTTCTTCTTTTTCGTTTTGGTTTTTGTTTGATTTTTCTTTTATTTTCTTTTTTGTTAGCTGGAAGTAACAGTACAACAAGAACAATAAGAAAAACAATAAAACTCCATTTGCCTGCCATTAATCGTAACCACTTTAGGGGCTTTGGCTATGCTCCGAGCACTTGCGGCGACTTGTTGTAAATTTGCTCCGTTTGGCATTTCCATTTAACATTTTCATACACTTTTATTCGCTCGAACTCGGGGTAGCAGGTTGTTTGCCATTGGAGTCGTTGTTAGTTGGTGTTGAAGTAGGCGATGTAAATAGAGAGGTGGTGCAAATGAACCAGCCGGCCGGCTTGGTAACGACCGTGTACGCCGCCATAGACGGTTGTTTGTTGCTCCATGTTTATTGTTATTTTTAGTTAAAACTTTTGTTGTAAGTGTTGTTTTTATGCAAAAAAAAAAAAAATAGGGAGGAAAATAAAGAAAAATGAGAAAACAATGCGGTTCCATTTTGTGTGAAGTCGCTTTTGTTTGATAGAAGAAAGAAAGAAAAGCAAAAGAGCATATGGTTTTTTTAAAATAAACTTAAAATAGAGTTGCCATTAATGTACGTGCAAGAAGTAATAACAAAAATTTAGAATTTGAAAAAATTGTTGGCCAAAAAATTTTGAAAAATCATAATTTTTTTTCGAAATTTCGGTACTTTCAAGACCCTTTTCAAGCTTTAAGGAGTTATCTGATTTCAAAAATTTCCACTTTTGTTCATCTGGATGTGTAGAAACTTAACTATGCAGATACTTTTTAATTTGACGCCATTTTTGCCTTTTTTTTATGTCCCAAAAATGTCCTTTCATTTGCTCAATTTTGTTACATACTGTATATTCGAAGTATAAAAACATTTTTTTTTGACAGTAAAAAAGTAAATTACAACAGATTTATTAACACTTTCAGATACAAAAAAAATTATTTAAATAAACTTTTAGTTCACTTAGAAGAGAATTTAATACTGAAGAAAAAAACTTTGGTTCGATTAACTAAGATTTCCTTTAAATAAGTGCTAAGTACGTAAAATATAAATTTCTACATATCGATAGATATAAAATTTCGTTTTAAAAAGCATTTGAATGCATTTTTTTAAATTGTAACTGACTTCCAGACTTTTTTGTGCCCTTTTTAACTTTATGCTGCCTTTTTTGGTGTTTTCAGTCCCTTTTTCTGCCTTTTTTGAAATAATATTTTGCCTTTTTCTTAGTTTTCAGCTCCACAAAATCCGCTCCGTGGTCATAACTTAGCGAATACTAAAGTTGGACATTAAATTTTGTTCTCATGTTAAAGAAAAAACTTTACACGTTTAATGGAAATGATAAAAAATGGATTTACCATTTTCTTATACCCAAAAATGTTATGAAAAAATAATAATTTGTTTTTATAATGTTCGATTTGTGAAATTTGCGGAGAAATAAGAAGATAATAAAAAAATAATTTGGCTTTCAAGAGTCGTTGACCCCAAAATCACAGTGCTGAGGTCTTTCTTTGGCTTGGGCATGATATTATCATGCCATGACTTATCCCAAGACGATTTGCTTTCTTAATTGTTTGTTCTGTGGTTGTTTAATAAACCCCAAATATTGGAGGCAAGGATCGGAAGTATTCAGAATATTGTTCAGAACATATAAAAAAACTACATGTTTAAAATCAATATTATTTTAAGATGATTCTATTTGCCGGATAAACCAAACTTCAATAACGCTAAGAGCTGCAAAAGATTAAGAATACGACACGAGCGTGAGATTATAGCTAGACGATAATTTTCGGTGATTAATGTTACACAGTGAATCACAAAGTGATTTTGAATCTTTAGTTGTGTTTGTTTTTCTTTTTGTACTCGCTTAAAAAAATGTTTGTATGGAGACGTAATCATATATATGATTAGATCTCGAGCATACCTATCCGTGTTAAGAAATAAATCCAGGATTAAAAAGTGTATTCATAGTTTTTAATCTTAACAATCAGCGGTGGGCTTATTTGTGGGAGTAGGCAAATAAGAAAAACAATTACAATAGCAAAGGAAAACAAAGTAATTTGTATAACCAAAATGGACGCGAGTTTTTTTTTGACATTGCGATGATTACACAGTGCAACAAAAATTTAATGCTCGAGATTTTTCAACGGTTTTACAGTAATTTATAAACGATTCCATTATTTACTTACGTAGTGTGAGTGGGTCGATTGTAATGCAAAAAATTCGGTAATGCAAAAAATTCGTATACAGTATTCTTTAAAAAGTGTACCTCGTAGGTTATTCCGATGTTCTGGGATCCCCTATAATTTTTAACAAGAAACATTTTTTCCGAAAACAGTATAATAGTTTTCTCAACGGTTTCTATTTTATCGGTCATTTATTGAAAAAGGGGGCTAACAACCCCATTTTCAAGAGGAAGGGTAAGTAATGGAGGAAAAGTGAGTACATGAAAATTGTTTATCTCTTTGTGCTTAACAACTTTTCTTCAGACATCAAATTCGTAACGGTTGAAATAAAAAAAAATTCTTAACAGCCACTGAAGACCCCATTTTTCTGACTTCAGGTCCAAATTTTGGGAAAACTAGATGTGATGGAGAAAAACTGAGGACGCAGTCATGATAAGCGATCCTAAATTACTATAAAATGTTGGAAAATCTCGTGCATAAGACAAAAGTTGAAAATTTGTTGCACTGTGTTATAGGCATCAAAAGAACTAGAGATTTTTGCAAATTTAGTCGTTTTTATTCTGATACAAAAAATGTTACTTGTTACTAGCTAAACCGAATAAATAATTTAACCCTTTCGGTACCATGGTGACACCAGTGTTTTTGCGATTTTTTAAAAACTAACGAATTACTCTTTAATTTCAATTACAAAATTTACAAATATTTTTTGATAACGGTACTGTAAAGGATCAAAGTGAGTTAATTTTCAATCGCTCACAATTTTTACAAAATTTGCCCAAATATACCAAATTTCTAATATGTTATGAGAAAACCTATTTACTCAAACATGATTTCCCATATTTTTGCTTACTTTTTTTGAAATACAAGTCACCGGTGACCCTAAGATCTTCGATGAAAACTTTCTAAGAACTTTTTTACAAAGAAATGTAGGTCAAAGAATGTTAATCTAATCTCGGTTTTGCTCTATCGGTTTAAGTTTCCTTACTGTCAAGAAAGGTTTAAGTAAAAAATTAATTCTAAGTTACTTTATCTATCTTTAAAAAAATATCTAATAAAAATGTACAAGAAAAATTTTCAAAAAAGTGTCATTGAAAGTCACAGGGTCACCGGTGAACCATGAAAGTTCAGGTCTTCAAAGGCGCAAAATGTCTGTTTTGATCAAAAATTGGAACAAGAAATTGGGGTCAGACAATTCGAATCCGGTTTCGGTTTTGCGCAATCTCCTCTGGTTTCCTTACGGTCCCGAATGGGTTAAGGGGTCATATCGCGCATTGACTAAAAGACTGTCATAACTGAAAAACGCGATTTTGCAGAAAACGGGCTTTATGTTTTCATTTGACTCCCATTTTGCAGAAAAAACAACAAATCTTATAATTCTCACGCGCACAGTATACAAGATATTAATATGAAATTTTTACAGCGTGATATAACGAATAATTCTGCATCATTAACCCAAAATTCGTGTTTTTTGACTTATGACAGTCTTTTAGTAAATGAACGTTATGTATATGTTCCTAAAAATTGGAGCGAAAACTATGATGAGTAACTATTGAACTAATTGTTTTAATTTTTTTGAACTGCAACTTTTTACACAGAATATGCTGACGAATCACTCTAGTTTTTGGGTTTTATTAGTAAATAACTAATTGATAATTAACATATCGTTGCCTTCAAGCATTTAAATATAAGCTTATACCTTAAAAATAACACAAAAAGAGAGATAATAAGAAAATAAATACAACTGGAATTTCATTTATTGGTTTCATTATAAATTTGTATATAGGAGCGTTAGTTAGTTACAAAAAACAAATTCATTAGTATATCCAAAATTTGAAATGTCCCGTATTTTGCTCCATAGATTCTGGTCACCGTGGGTATTGGTGACTATACGCAGTGGCGTAGAATACATTTTATATATATAAATTTACTTTAAAAAATTATTGCGAGTTTTATCTAAGACAATGGTTAAATTTACCAAAAAAATTAACCTTCTAAAGCCATTAAAAAAAAATTGTTTAAAATATGCATATAAAAAATGAAGTGACTTAGACGATCGGTATGGCAGTTATCACGCCCACTATAAACAACGTTCAGAGAAAAACGCATTAAAAAGTTTTGTAATATTTTAAAGATAGACTAGAAGTATCGAAAATAATGTAAAAAAAACTATTTTTTGAAATCTAGAACCACATTTATGTGGCTCCTTAATGAAACTTGATCCGATGGTTAATTATAAGTCATTTAATGTGAAATCGATCGTAGTTTGACAATTAAATGAAAACAAGAACAAAATATGTGTGTAAAATGCTTTAAAAATTAAAAATTGCTAAGAGAAGTTTTAGACTTGAGCTCCAGTATTTTTCACAGTAGATAATCTAATAGATTATCTCTTTACTTTCACATAAAATATAAATATTTAAAATCGATTGAAAAACTATAGAGTTGAAACTATATGGGGGATTTCATCTCAAGGGAACCCACTTATAAGATCGATCGGGTTCAAACTTGCATAAAGTTATTGGGTAGTAGTAACCACACCAAGGCACCTAATTACTCGACATCTCGACATTCATTTTGTTAGATAAACAAGTCCAGTATTTTTGGACCTCGAAGTTCCCAAAGCAATAGACCAGAGCATACTTTTAACAAAAAAAAAGTTCCTTTTTGAGAAAAAAGTCAAAACTTTGTTTTTGAAAAAACGGTCGAATTTTTGATTCTCTCTTCCTTTCTCTCTTTCATAACTTGGAGTTTTGGTACAATAGATCTTATAGGTCGCAGTGCCTGACTTTGGAGTCGTCCTTCCTTCAAATATTAATAAAAATACATGGATCCGAAGCAGGAGCTGTTTAACCAAAATATTAAAATTCTACCCCTTCCCGGTAAATTTTTGATCGATCTCATTCAAATTTGTTGTGGCAACTACAACTCAATAGAACTAAACTTTGTGCAAGTTTGAGCATGATCTATTTTAAATGTGTGTTTACTTGATACGAAATCATCCAAATATATAATTGCGCATACGTCTGAAAATCGTTTTTTAGGGCCTAAGCCCATATTTTGAAAGTGTATCCGAAATTTGTAGTATGCAGTTAATTTTAATTTAACTAGATCTACAAACTATTCTAGGTTTTGTGAAAAGTGCATTGAGATTTATTTTTCTTGTCATACAGTGTAATTGGCTACTCTTTTTATAGTATAGCACAAACTGAAAGTTTTTCTACATACATACATATACATTCTCCCTACGTAAGGCATTTCCGGTGTTTTCAAATTTGAATGCTAAAAATCAATTCTTGTTTTTATGAAATATTGAAACTTTGTTTGTACTTATATAAACGTATGTATGTTTGTATAGAAATAATGACATATCAATCTTTTCACTTGCAATGAGAAATCGTATATGATTCATGCTTGTGGCATTTTTCATTATTCTACTTGGAGAAAATTCTCGACTCCATCTCTAATCCATTTCTATGTTTTGTGTGACTAGAAGTCATTTGATTGCAGGGTGACTTTTTTCTTCTTTCTCGCTTTTAAAAGTCTTTGGTGTTCACTTTCTGGTACACATATTAACCTCCTTCTTGTATGTTCTTACACAAAGTATAATCATTTATTAAAGGTTCTTGTTGTTTTTGTTTTTAGTACATATACATATTTGCACAATTTCTTTTCTTGTTTTGTGGTAAGAGCAACAAAACAACAGCAACAGCAACAACAACAGTAATAATAACAATAACAGCTAGAAGAAAAGCACTTCACACAATCCAAGTGGCAAAAAGAAAAACAGTTTGTTTGCCACAAATGGAAACTGCTGCAGCAACAGCATCAAAATTCACATAGTAGCAGTAGCAACAAATGAAAAATATCATCAACAACAACCATAACAACAGGAACAAAAATTTCAACTGTACAGACATATCTACTTTATATAAGTATGTATAAATGTATGTATGTTTGTACATATACTGTACATATATCCCGTCCAATATTCATTTGTTTGCTTTTGTCGAAAGAACATTCACACAAACACACACGCACACACACAGACAAATAAGGTTCAGTTCAACGTCCGTTCTACATGCTGATTTTCGTGAGATGGAGGTTTAGATGGAGAAGGCGATAGATGTCATCAGAGTAGGCTAACAGAAGCAGAATGCACGTTTCTAAAAGGAAGAACTTCGATTAAAAATGTTGGAATGCATAGAAACCAGAAAAGAATGGTTTTCTCTTTGTTCCTTGCAACTCCTGAGGCTACATTAAGACGCGGAAAAATTGCGATTGGGGCATTTGAAATTTTATTTCAAAGATTAATTTGTAGTTTAGTTTTCTCAGTAAAGAATCTAAGACATTTAAATTTCCTCTTGAGTGATTAACAATCGTTTAGAATCAAATGATTATCGTTCAATACTCAAGCTCTTTCCTTAATATTTTTTTTTTTTCAGATCAATTGGACCAATTTTGTAAATCTGTACACCGCCTTCTTAATATCTTTTTACATTAGAATAACAACCTATATAGTACAAAATAAATCTATTAATATAAATTTAAACAACAACAAATTTTACAACATCCCCCTCTCTACAACTCCACTTCCAACAATCAACCTACAATTTTCCAAATAAAAAGTAAAACCTTTCAAAATTGGTCAAATGTTATGTTGCGGCTTTTGTTGTGGCAATATGTCGAAACGGGACTACAAGGTTGCGACGACGGATGGCATCGAGCTGGAGCCATTGGGCGGTGAAAAACTAGATAAGGATAAGGATAAAGAGAAGCAGACAAATGGCGTTACATTCGGTGAGTACAAAATAACATTATCTTAATATTTAAAATTATTTACTATACATAGTATTAATGTATGCGAATGTTTTTCGAAGTTGAGTTTTAGTAAATGACTTAAAATATATTTAAATTAGGACTTCCAAGTGGTTTACATAAATATACTAAGTGAAATGTACTTTTTCATAGGGTAAAGCCTTAGAAACTTGTACCCAGTGATGTTACATTTATAATTATAAATTACTATTGAAAAAAAAAATAAATTACTGTTGTTTTGGTTAAATTACTGTGCGTTTAAAAACTGAAATAAAACTACAGTTTTTGCTGAAAAACAAACTTATATTTAATATCAAAAACAAAAAAGTAATAACAATGGGGCGGATTATGAGAAATTCTACTTTTTCTTCCGCGAAATCATACATGATTTCTAAATATATTAATTTTATTTAGCCTTTTTTTGCTTTTTTCAAAAATTTTACCATTTTCACTGTTTTAGTGCCTTTTTAGAATTTTTTGTGCCTTTTTTCTAAGTAATAAATGCTTTTTTTGGGGCTTTCGATTCATTATCCCTTTTTAATCTGTTACTATTTTTAATAGCCGATTTTTTGTTAATTAAATTTTTATCACAAATGAAATCATTTTTCTTTGCTCCGTTTGTTCCGAAAAAAATAAGCAGGACATAAACCGATAGAAACATATTAAGACGGTGAATTTCGAAAAAGAAGTTGGGGGCAAAACAAATGAATTTAACGGCGACCCTGCCAAAATGATTCTGACGTGGGACAAAACTCCGCAGTCCAAAACTAAAAAGCAGTTTTGAGAAACACATAAAGAAGAAAGTTTCCGATGAGTCCATGGTACAAAAAATTATGTTCAAGACTGCTAATGAAGTTCTTTTAAAAATCCGGTCCCAAATTAGTAAAAAACCTATTTTCATTTCAATTAATGAAACGAATGTCAAAGCTGGACGTCATGTAACCAAAATTAATTTTGGCCCGTTGGTTAAAAACGGAAGTTGGTGTACTTTGCCTATAGAGATTTTTTTGAAAATGTAAATGCATCTGCAACTTTATAAGACTGCTCCCTTGGTCGATGGTCATACGATGACACCTCGTAAATACGTTTTCACCATTTTTGGAACTGACGACACAGACGAAAACACAATAAATGCATATAAAAGACTATATATAAGAAAAACAATGTTTTTGGAATATTTTTCTTATGTATTTTAAACTTATCTGCATTTTGTTTATAAAAATTATTCTTTTGCTTGGAGATGTTATTCTTTGAAAGTAGAAGAAATTTAAAATAGTTTTACCAAAAAAGTTCTGAGTATAGTAAAACTTAATATTTCCAAATTACTTTATTTTTTTAAATAAATACTGTCGTATTGATTTCAATTTCTAATAATTCACTCCAACATAAATTTTCCTTCAGCCCCGAGTAAAGACGTTATCACATCAAAAAACCACGAAATCTCGTGACAGATATCTAGAATATTATAAGGTTATATATAGAAGGAAATTTCTCGCTGCTAATAGAGATGACCTTGTAATCCCGTCACTTCGGCAGCTTTTCAGAAACCCTAATCCGTGACGATGTTGACGTACCAGCACCCGGCCATGATTCATGGTGCCAAGTATTTTGCCAGTTCAAGCGACACAATTTCTGGATCATTAATTATAGAAAATACCAAAAGAAGTAGTATTAGCCGATTCTAACTTTAGCCGATCAGGCAAAATAGATGTATTAATTGGAGCTGAGTGTTATCATCAGCTACTCTTAACCGAACGCTACAAAACATATGGTATGTAGTTCTCGGTTGGGATGCAGCTGCTACTTCTGCTAATAATTCAGTAAGCCAGCAGTCCGCTACGTGTGGTGTACTAATGCATGAAACCAAGCCGTTAGACCAACTAATTGAGAAGTTTTGGAAGCTTTAAGAAGCTGACAATGCTAAAACCCACACTTACCGCTAAAAAAAAACAATTTACCACAACACAACACGAAATACAGAAGGTAGATTCATAGTAAGACTATCACTGAAGAAAATCCCATTAGCTCTGGGTGGATCCAATCAATAGGCAGTCAACAGATTTTTGGCAAGGAACATTAATCTTAAGACCAAATATACAGCATTCATGGAGGAATATGAAAAACTTAGACACATGATAAAAATAGTCCCAAAGGAGTTAAGGACCAATCATTAGGTCATCCTACAGCATTGTCCGAGTGGTATTTGATACGTCGGTAAGATCATTATTTGGCTTAGCTCTCAACGATAATATGCATACTGGACTAACCATTCAAGAAAAACTATTCTCAATTCTTTTATTTTTTCGGCTGCTGAGATTTGGTTTTACCACACACTCAAAGAAAATAGGCAAATTTCCGTCCATTCTGAGGTTCAGCTTAAAAAAATGGAGCGAAACTTATCTTTAATTACTAAATGGCATTCCAGTCGAGGATTTTGAAGTCCATCTTGATTTCAACCGTGATGAAGAATACATCACAACGGGATCTGTCACCTCCGATCTACCAGAAATCGTCGAACCGCTCGGCATTCTCTCGCCGGTGTTTGTGACAGCAAATACCATAATTCAGGAGTTATGACATGAAAAATTAGATTGGAATGTATCATTATCAACCCAATTCAAGCAAGTGTAGATAAAGTTTCGTAAATCATTTTGGGACGGATGGAACAGTTTTATCCCATTTGAACTTCAAAAAATCCTATTACTTTAAAAGTAATCATAAAGATTTAAAATTGCTTATTACACTTCTTGTGCGAAAGAACTTTCCAAGACCTCATTTTAATGCCTGGGTTCTGAGCACTCCAACAGGAAAGCACATCTACAGTAAATAGATCGGGATCTGAAATTTAGAAGATCGCTTTCCTCTGGGTAGTCTTATTCCCACTGTGAACAGCGAACTTAATGCTCCCTTTGCTCGACATTCTGGATACCGCCGTTCTGATCCGAATCGAAATTAGCCTTACTATTAGGCTATTAGGCGACAACTTATTAGTTGGCCTTGCTCGCACTGCTTATACTGTGGTAGGGCGACTAATAAACTGGGCATCCTCTATAACGATGGAGTGCCCCTTTGAGGTGCTAGGAGTGAAATCGATATCGATGTATTCCGCAATATTTATAGATTGGCAACAGCAGGCACCACAGAGGTGGCGTTAATACTTTGGAAAGTATTTGACTCTATTTTAGGATGCGCTCTCTGTCGTGGACTGGAGAAACTTCGTTTTTGGGGTTGTTTTGGAGTTCTTACGATATCCCGCTCCTCCTGTTTAACCAGGCGGAACCAGCATCCCGACGAATCAGAATGCACGGCTACCAATAAAAGGTAAAGGGTAAAGGAATGCCGGCCATGGCAGCGCCCCATACCTCGGTAGAGCCATAGTTACGCTCTGATGCATCCAGTTATCAGAGATGCTCCATGAAAAACAGCAAAATTTTAACCCTAGAAAACCAAGAAAAGCGGATCCACCGTAATGAGTACATATAATTAATCAAAATTGAATGTACATAACCGGCAGGCCGACCTCCGTTGGCTTTCCAGGACTAATACCCTGGATACCAAACTATCCATTAGACATGGATAGCATAATAACTTGGATTAGAGAAGTTTTATTGAAAAGGGTTTGCTCCCTCCGCCTGGACTATCTTGGACCAATGTATGACATGAACAGTGATTCCGAACGATGAGCGGTTATTAGGAGCATTCGAGAGGAAAGTACTTCGTAACATATATGGACCAATTCGGGCGACGTGCATCGCAGAAGATAGAACCATAAGCTGTACGCCGACATTCACATACTTAGTCAAATGTATAAAAATCAAGTGGCTTCTCTGCCTGAGTCATGTCAAGCTAATGGAAGAAAACACCCTGGCTAAGAAAAATCAAGTGCACGAGGACCTGACTGCATTTGAACTGATCAACAGGCACCAAAAGCACGCAAGCCAGAGGCGTCTAGTGACGCTTTTTTGAGGATTAATCGCAAGATTATAAATGTATTTTTGGAGGATTTCCAAAGTCACTTTTGCGAAAACGTAATGGCTGAACCCAATGTATGAATTCCTTTGGTTCTCTCAATTCCTTTGGTTCTTTCAAATTCTTGGCACGTTTCTCATTTTAAATAAGAATCTTCTTTGTTAATAATTTACATATAAACATACAAATCTAAATCCCTTTAATATTAATAATTCCGCAAATATTTAAGTGCATCTCACTTCAGAGACCATTTCACTTTCTATCGTCTTTGCTTGTGGTACGCCAAGCGTACCAAAAACCCCAAAGAATTTAAATATTTATGTCGAAACAGCATACTTCAGTAACAACAATAATAATTATAACAACAACAACAATTGCTTAATTGCACTCGTGCAATTTGTCGCTTAACTTATTTTCACTCATTTCTCCCTTTTTTTTACAAACATTTCATTCGTAATCTTTGCGAAAATTTCCATGCAAAATTATGTAAAATGATGACGAAAGGGTGGCGAGAAAAGGGAAGGATAAATAAAAAACAGAAAAACTTCCTGAAATTCCCTTTGGGCTGTTATGAAATTTATTCATCAACGCATTCAACGCTTTCTTTCGCTTTTATTATTGTTTTTGTTTTGTTTTGGTTTTTTTTCCGTTTTAATTATAAAAACAAAGAAATAAGAAAGCGGTTTCCCTGAAGAATGTTTAAAAAGATCCTTTTGTGGATGCAATTCGCATTCACAGTCACAAATGTAGCCATGCAGCTACTATCGCATTCACACACACTCAAACACACGTACTTTGTGCAACCCTTAAAACGGAAGCAACCTGATTTTTAAATTCCCCTCGAACCTCCGCGCTGTTCTCTCTCTCTGCTCGTTCGCCATTTGGTAAAGTTGTAGGTATGCAACACAAATAGACGTGATGATGATGATGATGTGCCTCCGCCACCACAGTTATACCTATGACGAAATAAGCAACAGCATACACTTGCCCCGCACCCATCATCAGTGCTAATACCACAACCCCACCTTGCTGAATGAAGAACGAGGCGACATACATTTCCGCGGTCTTCGTTGCAAATATTGTAAATAATGTTAGATTTCAACAAAAACAAAAACAAAAAAAAAAAAAGAAGGAAAAGAAATTGTCATCGTCATTGCATTCGCTGTGGTCCTTTTTTATTCCTTCACATGTTTTACTCTACAATTATTTTTTTTGTCTTTTTGTTTTGTTTTATGATTCTGTTTGAGGCGACATCGCTTGCTGCATGTTACTTCGCTTACCAGTGTTCAGTTTTCAGTGTTCACTGCACGTTGTTCGGTTTGTGTGTAGGCAAATGAAAAACTTTTATACCCCCTACTCCGCTACAGAGTTTTCGTCTTCTTCGTTCCTTCCGTAGGAAGTTTACACTGTTGAATTTCCGTTAGTCTGTCTTTCTGTCTGTCAGCTATGGTATATAAATTGAACGTGACAGATTACGTTTTAGTTAAATTTGTAACGGACATTGTTTGGATGTGTACATAATATTGTGTTGTCGTGCCTTGGGGCTATATTGAGTTTATTGAAATTATGTTAAGCCTACGAGTATATGATATCCAGACACCTTTGAGAAATGTACGTACTTATTAAATGCGATAATAGAAAGAGACAGAGTATGAAAGATATTGGACAAAATAAAAACAAATTGAAATTAATTCAAACCCCGTTTTCATTAAACGAGTAGTTTTAAATCGCTTCTATGGAAATCTACTCGGAAAATTTAGCCTATTTTTAAAAATTTTTGAATCTCTCTAAGAAATTTACGATCGACCCAATATTGGTTTTAGATTAGCTGCTTGAGTATAGGTAAAGCACATTTATTCCGATAATGCCTGCTAATTGCGATCATGTACCGAAGGTCAGTATCATAATTAAACTTTAAAGAAAGATTACGAGGTTATTACCTGCAATGATCTTCAATTCTACATTGACAGCTCAAAGGTAAAAGAAGGTACTGGACCAGGGGTATTTTGCAATGCACTAAAAACCACGGAGCCTTACATATTCCTTGATTATTGTAGTGTTTTTCCTTTAGAGATCTTTCCTAATGATAAAGCTGAGCGTAAAGAAACTTAATACTTCAAAGATCACTATCATTGCAAACAGGCCAGTCGAAATCAAAGGACTAAGCAACATAATCCTAAGATCCAAAACACTTTTAAACTGCTTTAACGCACTTAAGAAAATAAGCAATATTCGTTTTATTAAAACTCAGTTGTTCAACGATAAAGCAAACAAACTGGCTAGAATGAGAGTCCTTGAGGGCTTGGCAATGGACTGGTATCAATGAAGATACCCATCGGAAATTGGATTGGCATTGGAAATTGGAATGCTAAGAAGTTTTTCAAGATGGTCCAGCACACGAACGGTAATCGCTAGAACCGAAATATTTTGGGCATTATCATAAAATAGACCGAGGTTTATTTTCAGAGGTTTACAATAAGATCAATTTTTTTGTATAAATATATAAAATAATATATATTTATATATAAATTTTTTTATTTCTATATTATTTTATATTATATTTATTTCTTGCTAGGTGCGAAAAACCTTTTTTCAATGTCCAGATGAAAGCTGAAAGATCTTTTCTAAAAAATGTTGCCATCTGAGCGGGGAAAAATGTAACACTTTTGCACTCAATTAAATGAGGACGTGAGAATGTTGCCCAGCAAATTAGCTGGTTCTGACAGAGAAGCATTTTTATGTTCTTTTCTTGCACTAAAAAGGCAACATTTTGGCAGTGTTGTGGGCAACATTAAAAAATTGTTGCCATTGCACGAGGTAAAAAAAATGCAACATTTTGTCAAGAAAAGAAAACGCTATTAATGTCCAGATGAAGCCTGATTTGCATCTGGTAGCTCTAATCGGAAATCATATTAACGGCAGAAACCAAAGGAAAAAACCAACAGGTCCTTAGTTTATGGCATTTTCTTTATAAGAAAATAACACTCAGAGGTTTTTGTGCCACTGTACACTGTGAATTGGCCTCGATTAGATTAGAATTGCAGCGTCTAGCTACTATACATAATATAAGATACGAAAATGAAGATTTAATTGAAACTATCAACAATCTTATCTGTGAATATCCCAATCTTTGATTCTGCCGACTCCATTTCATAGGAGACAGACTTCTCGGAGAATTAGAGGACATTTTTATGTGTAAAATTAGATCTAGTCTACCGAGCATGTAACTTTCAAATAAATAAAAACTAAAAGGAGTCCTTTCTGCGCTCGTCACATTATGTGATAACATACTTTAGGCATTGTTGATTACTTTATTATAAAAGCTTTCCTTTTTTATGTTCCAAAAACTGCGACCATGGGTTTTCAAAATTTTTCATTTTCTCTTTTTAATGCACTTTCTTCGCTTTTTGCACGTCTACATCGCCTAATGTTGATATTATTTAACAATTTCAATTAGAAAAGAATAAACTATAGACTACAATAAACTGTGCAATAAAACAATACAGTGGAGATTTCGGCACGGAACGCCCCACAGTGTAACGAAAGTGGAAACAATTCAAAAAAGTCAAGTTCTAATATTGATAATATTTGAATTCAGTTCAATTGTAAATACCTCAATTAGATGAGCTTTGGAAATTACTTTTATTTTGCCATAAAGTATTGAAAGTCAAGCATTTGCAACAATGACATTTTTTTGCAGCAAATACTACTTTGGTAGGTTCACTTCCAACTCCTGTAACTTTTTTATTTTTGTTTTAAATATAATTAAATTTTTTCCCAATATTATTTGTACTATTCTATAAGGTCATACCCAGTTTTGGTGTATTTTCATTTTTCGTTTTGAAGTACCATTACTTGAAAAATCACCATTTTAAAACACACAAAAAAAAAAAAACAAAAAAAAAATCCCAAAGTTTAAAAACTTTTAAAAAAATCGTCCAAAAACGTCCTCTCTAATTTTTAGTTATTTCATTCAAAAGATATCGCTATAATAATAAGACAAAAGTTTCAGCTGCATATGTTTGCAAGTTCAGATGTTGTAATCAATTTTCTAGAGGAACCTCGAATGAAAAAAGCAGTTTTTTGAAAAATGTGAGCACACCAAATTTAAGCGGTATCTGGGGTTCTTTAGAAGCAAGACACAAGGCGTTTAGAAAGTGCCGAATAGAAAATACAAGAAAAACTTCTAAAGAAGCGTGTAAAAGGGATTGGTTAGCCCGGTTATTACTATCTTCTGAGCCACTTATTTCTGCTAAACGAATAACTTGCAGTAAAAAACAAATGAACGAAAAAGATATTAGTCAGTTCATTTTCTTAGAACCAGAAAAAAGTGGTCAAGATAGATTTAGAAATTGTTTTCTCATCTGATTCGTCGTCAGACTATGAAGGAGGAAATCAAAGCGAATAAATTTTAAGCAATTTATTTCATTTTAGTAGAAATTATAAGTTTATATATTTAAAAAATTGTATTAACCAATGAGTGAAATAAATTAGTTTGATAATACCTAATTATCTATGTATATTACATCAATTGAATGAATTACACAAAAATCATTAAAAAATATAGATAATCATTGCAGCTTTAATATATACCGTAAAATACTTTTACCATATTAGAGATGCCACGCCTACTTTTTCGATTTAGATAATTTTTATAAATTGTTATCGTACTCCAATTTTCAAGGCATGAGATTGGGTTCTACGGCAATTATGAGCCAAAAAACTGATTTAGGCACTTGTTTTGTATGGGACGTGCCACGCCTATATTTCCAATCTTAACCATTTTTGTTTTAAGAAATACTTACAGTATCAGTAGCCACTGAACAAAAATTCAAGTTTATACTTCAAAAGTTTGTGAGATATTGTAATTTTTTGATTCAGCTTATATGGGAAGTGGGCGTGTCCTTTAACCGATTTAGCTGAAATTCGCAATATTTCTTACTATTTACCTAAAAATATCTGTGCAAAATTTCATTGGCCTACCACTACTCCTTCTATTTTTGTCCACCGGTTGTATGGAGACGCTACCCTTTGCGCCCTGGCCAAGTTTCTCAGTTCGAATATGAAAAATTGGAGATATTACTCGATAAAGAGTCGTTCCAAATGCAAGAGAAGTTACTCAAGCAGCAATTTGCAGTGGTTGGGGTTCGTTCAAAAGGAAAGAAACTGGGTGCCATACAACTTAAACCCGAGAGACTTCGAAACGAGAGTTTGCATGTCTGAAATGCTGCTTCAGCGCTATAAAAATAAGTCGTTCTTGCATCGAACTATTACGGCGAACTAGGAACATCAAAGCCAAAGCAGAATATTCATGGCGCCAAGGTAATGCTCTGTATAATGTGGGATCCAAAGGGTGTCATCTATTACAAGCTGCTGAAATCTGGTGAAACTATTACGGGAGAGCAGTATCGAAAACAATTGATTCGTTTGAAGAGGGCAGCGCCCGAAAAACGTCCAGAATATGCGACCGGGCAAGGGACCGTAATTTCCCAACATATGTTGCAAGACCGGTTAAAAACTATTTGAAAAATAGTGAATGGGAAGTTTTGTCTAATCCGCCGTTTTCACCAGACCTTGCCCCGTCTGACTGCCACTTATTTCGATCGATGCAGCATCCCCTTACTGGAATACGCTTAAGTTCAGTTGAAAGTATCAAAAATTGGATTTATTTTTTCATAGCCTCAAAAAATGGACGGTTTTTTTGGCAAGGAATCTATAAATTGCCTGAACGATGGAAAAATGTCATAGCTACCGATTGACACCACTTTGAATATTTTATTCATTCAATTTGTTATTGAAATATAGCTATATTTTTGTAAAAAGCCCCTCATTTTCAAGTTATACACCCAATATAACTCTAAATACTTTTACCAAGGATCCACCATTAGCAGGTGCTCTTTTTTCAAAATTGATCATCAATGGTATCCAGCGATTGTCTAAACGTACCGTACCCAGCATTGATCCCAGTTAGGTGGAGGGTAAATGTTTTACAGCCGGTCCGACCATGGGATGATTACCAATTTACATTAAACCGTTACTAGATCCGAGTTGTTACCAGAGTGAATAAACAAAAACCGTGTCAATACAGAATGAGTCGACTGTCATCGTTGGTATGGTACTGGAATTTTTTTTATTGAGTATCGTTATATTAAAAGCAGTCACCACTGCACTCTCTCTTCAACTCGAATTGAACCTAGCATTTTGACTTGACTGAATAGCAGACTGGCTTTATTTGCAATGTAAACATTCATGCATGTACATTAAAGTGTCGCTGGAGCGCACCTTCTTCTTCTTCAGCACATATGTGATGTTCGTAGCAATTAAGATTCATAGACTTAAATACACTTTGACTGATGCAATCCGTTGCGCGTTTAGGCAACACAGCAGTTTAAGCATTTAGCGAATTCAATGTGTTAAAATTTTGTATGCGAATGCAGCAGGGAGGAGTACATATATCAAAAAGAGCGCCACTACTTAAGAAATATGGAAGTAAAAGCATACATACATATGTTCATACTATGATAAATGTGCATATGTATGCATCCAAGTAAGCATGTGTAAAATGAAGATGACGTGAATAATGAAGATGATGAGGATGAGAATGATGATAATTGTGATGCAAAGATATCATAGACGCTGAAGAAAAAAAGAATCTGCTTGCAATTCAAGATCCAATCTGCAACTCAGCCGACGATGCTTCAGTCGAAAACAATAACTGAAATTGTGACGACTTCAGCTTCTTCATAATTCTCCCTCTTCTACTCTGGTGCTCTCTTTCTCACGCTTAGTGCATACCCATATATACTTTATATATATATATGTATGTGTATATGTGTAACAACAATGTTTGCTTTCTGATTTTTTTCCTTGCGCGCTTTATGTTGTATGCTGCTGGTTTAGGATGCTGCAACTGCCGTTGATATAAGTGAGTGAAAGTAAAGGAATAAAAATGTGTTTTTAGGTCAGAGTAGGTACTTCAATAATGAAAATTGTAGAAAATAGGAAAAAAAAGGCTCAATTTAAATGCCAACGGAAGCCTGAGCGGCAGGGAAGTGAAATGGAAATGGCGCACAAGAAGATGTGTGAAGGTACTTGCTACATATTGCATGCATGCATGTATATTTTAGAGTGGGAGATGTGTTTGTGTACAGGATATAAACAGGTGAGATGATGTTGGTTGTAGCAACAGCAGGAACAGCAGCAGTTATGCAAGCACATGCATGCAATATGTTGCATTGCCATCATATTGTATTCGCCTTGCCTCAATGTAATTAAATTGAAATTGCAAAGAGCTTATAGCTTTTGCACTTTTTATGCTGTGCTGGAGGTAACATGTGTGGTTAGTCAGATGCATGCGGAAACATTGCTATTTGGAGCATATGGCATGAGTGGTGATGGTATGAGTTATCTCATTATTGTGTATGATTCGTGTGTGTGTGTGTGTCTGTGCTTTATATTTACCTGCATTCGTGTGCATGCAGTTGTACTTGATCACAAAACTTTTGCCATTTTCTCAGGGTTCATTGTCCTATTTGTGCAGGTTACTGTTGAAATAATCCATCCAAATAACCCCAATCAACCAACCATTGCACCAAATCCCAAATTGTATATCTTACATAACTTTTATTGTTAGGATTAAACTGTCAACCGTTCAATTCAGGCAATGGCAATTGGATTTCCATCGGCAACATCATATTGCATGTGCAAAAATTTATTGATTTCTGCATTTGTTGCTCGTCAACTCGTCCATGCCCTACCGTCACTACTCCTTCAATCGGATTAACTTAGAGCTCTGCAGTTCAATTCATTTTTTTTTTTTGCATTTGTAATCGGTCAATTAATTTTTCGCTGAGTTAAGCAATATTTTTGCTAAAGTGTATCCCTCTTCTTTTTTTGTTGGTTTCAAATGAAAAAGTAAAACATTTAATAGGCACTTCTACGAGTGAGTGAGTGCTCTCTAACACGGTCTACCAATTAATTAAACCCTCTCGAATTATGCAATTCAATTGGCTGTGCATTTTCAAGTACGTTTTCTTATTAGTAAGGATTTATGCTTAAAATGATTTGCATGATTTCATATTGTCAGCACAATTACGCGTAAGCCTCAATATTGCAATTAGAGTTTGGAGCAGCATGAACCAAATGTGCGATGGAAGGGTCCGGTTGAAAAGTTTTTCCCATTCACTTCAATAAATTATAAAACAAAAGGTTCTACCAATTACTGGCATTTTATACCTTCTCCTCCGTAAGACAATTCAAAATGATGTAGAAAGAGCAAATATAGCGCCCGAACATCTATGAGAATTAAAGTTGGAGATTGCATTAAATTATTGTAATAAATAAAGATTGTCTTATGTTCAAATCTTCTTGCACCACAAGTAACTGTTTAATAACTTTACTTTGAGTTTAAATGCTCAAAATCGACATAAACATTAATGGAGTTCACGATCTGGTTCCTATTAATTTGTTTGAGAGTAAAGCTTAAATTACAATAGCGCATCATGACAGTGGCAGTAAAACAAAATCAGGTGTTCACTGCCAGTAAACTTAGAATTGGAGCTAACTAGAGCAGCGATGCAAACTGCCACTGTTTTACTGCCATGACGACGCTCTATTGCAATTTAGGCTTTACTTGCATTGAAAGCGAAACATTACGCAATGATTGTGTTCAATTCGGATGAAACAGGAAACTTTTAAATTTGTCGAATGCTTTCGCTTATGAGCTTAAACAAAAAACTTTTTTATGATATACGGGTAGATCCGTAGCATTGCAAAACATTACGGTGATGGTCAACAATGCACAGAATTAAACCATTGCTGGATACTTAAAACAAAGTGCGACCTTTGAAAAAAGTGTCAGTCAAGGCTTAAACGCTCCACAAAAAGAAGTCCTGAATCAAAAGCATTGACTTGCACGCAGATTGCCCAACAAATCTTTTTTTTCAATGCGAAAATTTATTATTTTGGCCACCACACAAATAAATAAAACGATCATCCGGACGAATAATGAGTTCATTAACTAGCTCTGGACATTCCCTACAGAGCGCGTGCTATTCAAAATTGACTGTTAGATAATTTATTTCGGCTCAGCAATGGTCATTATATTCACGAAGTCTCAATCCTTTTAACTTTTATGTTTTAAGCGCTTTATAACTGAAAGCTTCTTATATAAATCATCAGTGTGGCCAACTTTTATTTTTCAAAATCCGCTAAAATGAAAAATAAAACGCTTATTTTCTTTAAAAAAGCGTTAAATTTTTTTCCTTATAAAAATGTGAGAAAACTCTATACATTTAAACTTTTTCACTAATACAGACAAACATTTGATACTTCTAGTCAATGAAAATTTCTTCGATTTTTCCAAGATATTTTAAATTGAAAAAACGAGCTGATGCTAAATTACTTTTTTCCGCGTTTGAATTTTCAAAAAGTATTAAAATCAGCGAGAAAGGCGCTGAGTTGGCCACACTGTAAATCATTCATCATTGGATGCACTAAAGAGAAATATCTTGCAAGTGTATTTTGGAAGCTACTTGAACTCGTCGTGAATGTCGAAAGCAACTACCTGCGATTTGAATGAGTGGTAGCAAAACTTTGTAATGCTAGCTTTCAGTAAAAAGTAATATAAAAAGATCGAATCGGTTGAAAAGAAGAAAAAAGTAATTAAACGAGGGCAATTGCCGCATCCAGTAGATATTTACCGTGTGTATCCATGGGTGTCTAGGAAAATACGGATATATGTGTACCTCTGAAAGGAATTATTTTTATTATGAAATTAATGGGAAACTATTTTAGTTGAACCCGTTACTTCTCATAAAAATTCCGCTTTGCCATTTAAAAGATTTGTGAGCGTGGAAAGTAAAACAAACAGCACTAAATTCATATAAAAGGAAGCTGATCCCAAATGAAATATTTTTGATTGCGATTACTGCACAAGTGTTATTCATTAAGAAATCGAGGTTTAGCTCTATTTTTATCTACTCGGGTGGCCAGATGTCTATTTAAGTTTGTTTAACCTGGACAAATAAATTATCATGCTTAAAAGACTTGCTAGTAATGGTGACAGTCTTCGTAACGGTGGGTTTCGCTATCCTGGGCGTGGCGGGCTGAATAATTGAGAGAAGATGAGGTGGGAAATACATAGGCATCTGCAGTGATAGCCCTTGTTAACCCTGTCAGCTCTTCAAAATTGTTCAGCGGCTGAAAGCCATAAGACAATAAGTTCTGCCTTATATGGGTTCCAAGACTCTGTGATATCGCAAGGAATAAACATGCTGATAAACTAGCTAATGAAGGTTCTGCAGTTGCACAATGGGGTCCAGAACCTTTTCCTGGCGTAAGCTGGGGAAGTCATGCGTTTGATCAACGACTTCATGGGTTCTATCTAGGGTAGCCAAACGTACTGAATTGATCAGGACATGTCCTGATTTTTTTTTAAATACTGATTTTTTTAAATCTTGAAATCAGTATGAAAATGTACTGATTTTTGTATTTTGTACCGATTTTTTCAAATTAATGTCAATGTAATGTAATTAAAATGGTTTTTGCAGACAGTCTCACGCTGTTTGTTTCGTTTTCTGTTTGTTTACAAAATAAAACACATATGCGTTACTGCTATCGAGAGGAGAAAAGCAATATTTGCTTGAAGAAAAGTCGGTTAACGTAAGTTTTTAAATGAAAGAAAGGAACCTCAGCTCGCACAGTCCTCTAAATATGGAAACTGATACGTAATCAACATTGTCTACCGAAAACATATGTAAAATAAACACACAAAATCAGAGAAAAAGTTTGAGGACGTTTATATCATTATATTCACTGCTTTCCAACGTCTAATGTATTGATTTCGCGGTTCAAAACTCTGGCTACCCTAGTTCTATCCATAGGGAATGATGGTCCGGACTCGACTCCTGCAGACTCGTGAGACAGACTAACAAAAAATCAGTGAAATTTCTTTCGAAACTGAAAAGAAAGGACCTGAGATGATCGGTGAGTGTCATTACAGGGCACAACACATGTGGTCAGCATATGTCTAACATGGCCGTCATCACTGATCCAACCTACTAATCATGCCTTGAGGATGATGTTACTATCGAACTCTGTTGGGTAATGATGTCTTGAGTATGAACAATATCCATATACCTCTTCCTGAGCTTCTAACGTTCCTGGACGAAACTAAAAAGTTCGGGGTTGAGGGATTTGCAATGATGTAAGACCATTTGTACCAAATCGTGAATAGGGCTATTGTTTAGTCTGTGAAAGTATAATTTGAGACTAGTTACAGTTTGTGAAAATGTAAATGAGATCTTCGTAAGCTAAAAAAATAGATAATATATGCAAAAAGGAAGGTAATTCGTGAAATTTTCTCATTTTAGATATTTTCTCTTTTTTTTTGTTATTTTCATTATTTCAGAAACATTTATGTGAAACAATGTTTTTACCTCTGACTATGTTTTTAGGATGTAGTCGTTGTTTCTCCCAAAAAAATGTGATGCTGTGAAGTTTTTTCACGGTCTTCCACAATGGGTTTTTCAAGACAACGCCATGAGATCCGGATTTCCGTACCAAAAACAACCTGAAATAGATATCTAAAACACAAAACTAAAAAAATTAAACAATTTTAAGAAAATTCCGGAAACTGCTTTGCTATTTACATCATCCGTTTAAAGAAATCCTATTCGCATTTTGGGTGGTGCAATGTGTTATAAGACTTGTTACAGGCTTCATCATAGTCAACGATTTTGTGAGAAATATCGGTATCAGGGAATCAGTCCCATGTGATGCAGGTCTTGGCATTTCGAACGAGATATGCAATCTCGCAAAAAGAAGAGAGGGGCAAAAACTTCCAAGAGATTTAAGGTTTTTGATGATTTCGAAGTCTAACAAAGTTAGGAGAGTTTCTCTCTTCGGCTCAGAGTACAATGGACTTTTGAGTTTAAGTGTTCTACGCTATGGCGGATCTCTCAAATTGAGAGCCCAAAAACCTCATATAAAATCACCAAAAAAGAGTGCGGCACACTTGGTGAATCCGCTTTAATACTATGCAAATACACACAGTCCTGATAGTTCTGTTTTTTGTATGAATATGTTAACTAAAATGGATCAAAGCTGTTTTTATTATGTTATGCGACAGTAGATGTGGGATTTATTGTAAATGTGAGGTTGGTTTATTCGTAGTTAGGTTAGATTAGAGTGGCTGTCCTATGATAATAGGACCTACTTAGCCCAATAAGGCAAGTTGTAGTACCATGTGGCTAATCTACAATTCCTTAATCTTAAAATGAACTTTGTGGTTCTATAAGCAGTATAATCCTTAAAGCCAACAGATTCGCAGTAAGCTAGATAGCTAAAGTAGAGTTGAACCATTTTGTAGTTTTATTACACTTTTCTAAATCTCTGATATCAGCAGGTTCAAGGTCAGCTAAATTGCTGTAGAAGAGTTGACCTACGTGTGGCAAGCGCTGGACAGTTACAGAATGGAGAGTAGTCTCTTTCTCGTCTAGGCAGTTTCTGGAGAAGTCATTTGTAGGTAGTCTCATGTCTGCCGATCAGACAATGTCCAGTGATTATTGCTACAGTGTTGCTAATAGAAGATCTATTTAGCAAAGCAAACACATTTTGCCTCTTTGGGTTGCAGGAGGGCCAGATTAGTTTTGTGTGAGAACAATTTTACGTTTTTCTCCACCTATTGTTAGCTATAATTTTAATTTGCAGGTTGCCATAGCCATACCAGGGTCTACACGAGGAGCAGGGAATGTTACGCCTAGCCTTGCCAGCTCATCGGCTGTGCAATTACCCGGAATGTCACTATGACCTGGTATCCAATACAGGTGTACCTTGAAACTCTTAGATATCTCATTTAGAGATAGTCGGAATTTCGAGAGTACTTTGGAGGTAGTAATTACACTATTAAGTGATTTAATGACAGCTTGGCTATCCGTTAAGATGTATATATCACATGGTGATAATTTGCTGCACTTCAGCCAGTCAGCTACTTCTTTAATCGCCGCTAGCTCTGCTTGAAACACGCTGTAGTGGTCCGGGAATGTCCAGACTGTTTTCAAAGATACCACCACTCTGCGGTCCAGTTTGGACAGTTCGTAGTTAGTTTTAGGCTTAATTAGCAAAAACTTAATTTAATTAAAAATCATTATAAATAATATCAGAAATGATAATTTTATGTATGTATTTCAAATGGAAAAGAATAATCTCCGAGATTTCCCAAAAATCTAATCTATAATATTTTAGAAGAAAAATATATGAAAATTGTAAAATGAAATTTTCATCTTTGGATATCAATGATATTTTCACAGATTTTTTTTTTTAAATGTGTATGTATATTATGTGCAATTAATTAGTTCAGAGTCAAAAGAAGTTACAAGTTGAATTTTTCCAAGTTAAAGCTCCAACTTCATATTAACTCTATATTTCATCTCTACTTTCACGGGCATTTGGACCACCTCAGGTGCACAACCAAAATTTGGTTTTTGTCGCAGGGCAGAGCACCCAAGAGTGCACTTAACACACAGCATATGAGCTATACCATTGAACTATATGCAGTGTATAGTAAAAAAATGTTTTATAGAATCGTAAATGTGAAATAATTAATGTTTCCAATCTGCAAAATAACTACAACGGCATATTTTTCTATGACAAGCTACATGACCTTGAAATTGTTTCCTGAAACAAAATTCATTTCCTTTCTGTGCAAAATATTAACGTGAGTTTTTTTTGTTTTGTTTTTATTATTAATAACTTGGAATGTTTTACAACGTGGAATAATTAATTAAAAAGTTTACCTCTTCAACCAAAACAATTGGGTGTAGGAGAAGGAGGGAGTGTTGGGGGTTCACACAACTGTAATTACAAGTTGCTATGAAAATAAAGTGAAAATTGATTATTAAATAAATATTTTTAATCGGAAGTAAACACATGCAACCATGCTCACATACAAAATTACAACATGAAATTAATCGATGTTTCGCCGACATAATCACCAACAACGTCACCATCAATTCCACTTAATTTTTGAAATGTGAAAGCGCACCACATTCAGCTGTAAGGTCACCACCACCACCACATCACATCAGATTAATTTTATCGATTACTTTCTTCTTCTGTTTGCAGTAGCAGTAGGTAATGCTTCTCGCTGGTAACATTCGTATCGCCTTTATCTATTATCCAAGCATAAGTATCCAATGGCATGGCACGAGTTAATGGCAACCCTGGCAACGCTACTTTGCCGTTTCAGTCAGTTTGCCTTTCAAATAAACTTATAAAAGCATTGAATAATAAAATGTTGTAGTATTTAGTTATATGTTCGTACATATTTGGCGCGAATTTGTTGCATGCAATCTGAAACGCACACATACATACATATGCACATGCACACATTGCAGTAGGGGGCACATGCGATTGCACAAACAAAATTTCCATCAAATGTGAAGAGTGCCTGGCTATAGTAACTACATATCTACGAGCATACATTTTCATGAGGTAATAGCAGAAAAGATAATAAAAGAAATTCTTACACGACCCCATATCTTCTTCTTCACTAATTCAAAAATCTGCCTTGTGGGCATTTTCTTTATCGCAACAAATGCAATTGATGTCTGTACGTCATACTAGTAATATTGCACCCTTTCCTCGCTCTATTCTATCTATTTCCAGGGTAGCAAATACTCGAAGTAGACGTAAAATCTTTGGCAGCAATGTGGTTCTATTGCCTAATACTCTCGCAACAAATGTATGAGTTATTCAACGTCGTCATTATCATCATTAGTGCCAACATCAGCGTCAATATCAACATCAATGTAATTTCAGGATTCAATTTTACACGTCTCGAAGTCGCCGACATTATTGTGGAAATTGTTCGTAGTTAGTTGTTTACAAAAGTTTTCCTACATTTTTGTACATTTTGTATGCTATGACAGTCATACTGAATTTAACAGTGAATATTTATTTCTACAATCTGTACGTATGTATGTTTTCATTTTGCGGCATGTTTTACTACCATCCACCTAACAATCTGTCCATCCATCCATCCATCCAACCACCCTCTCTTCGTGATGATGCCTTTACCGTGGGGTGGTTATCGCTCATTCTGGTTTTATATTGTTCATTTTCTAGAGAGAATTTGTAATAAAATTATCATATAAAACTTGCCGGTCTTTGTAGTCGGTCGTGTTTCATTGTCATAGTATGTGCGTACAATTACAGTGGGACTAATTGATAAAATGCAAAAATTCGTTAAAATTTTAATCTTAATTATATTCTAATCGGGATTTAACTATTGCATGATCCCATTCTCTAATGGTTTATATTATTTTAATTTCTAGGTATAAGTATAAAAGCCTCAAGAACTACCTATATAGGGTACCAGATATAATTGATATAATAATACAATTTTTATTACTAAAGTTTTACTTGTTCGATTTTTGAGATATTCGCACTATTGAAAATGATTTGGAGTGTATGAAGATATTATTGGATTTCAAAAATTTGTTTCCACTTCTACGCATTTGAATGAATAGAATCTTAATTATGCTGTTACTTTTTGACTTGACGCCATTCTTGGATATTTGTCGTGTCCCAAATATACTAATAACCACATGGCATATCTCCGGAACCATTTACAGTACATTAGTGAATTTTCGTACAAGAACATTGGTTATAACTTGAATATTTATAATAAGATATCACAGGAACCATTTGTAGTATGGCAGTAAGAATTGGCCTGAAAGTATTATTGGCTAATACCGAGGCTACTGTGGAGTTTAAGAGCATAATTTTAAGTAGGCGTGTCACTTGCTACAAAACCTTAATGTGTTTTCAAGTGTATCTCCGGAACTGTTTACAGTAGAGAACAATGTCATGGTACAGGAAAAAAGAGGGTGGTGTTGAAACAAGAGCCTTGGCATATTTTCATTCTTCTTTCTTTTTTATATATTAAACAGTCTTGTCCTTTTCTTTATATAAGAAAACAAAAGTATATTTTCTTATTGCCCATATTTTACCAGGGTCTGAACGGGTTAAATCTGCCATAAAAGACAAGTGCATTTGCTATAGAAGCATATGGTTTGCCAAACCATATACTTCTTACAGTATTTATCCATTCATTTATACTTTAACTCTGCAACGTATTACAACAGTGAAGAAACCCATTTTATAGTTTGAGAATGTAAACGGTTCTTGAAGAAAAAGTGGAGCAATGCACTATGGTCTAAAAAGAAACAAAAAACTATTGCCGAAATTCAAAAACAAAGCTTCAAAAACACACTCTATGAGGTCAAAAATTTCGAATACAAAATGATGGGCATGAAATTGTAAAAGCCATTGGACTTGAACTTAAAGAATTTTGGATCTCTAAATTCGAATATGAGGTAAAAAATTTAAAATTATTTTAACCCTGGAAAGGTAATCATATTTTTCCATACATTGTAGGTAATCTTCGTCGAATTGACGAAGTTATATTTAACTCTAATTTCTGGAAATAATATATAGCGTACACACTATAACCTACTTTCCTAATCATATATAGACTTTTTAAACAAATAATATGCACAGTATATAGTTTAAGAACTGATTTGTTTATTTTAAGCAATTTGCTTCGAGGTACAACAATTAGAAATTTGAAAAAATATGTTCGTCGAAACGACGAAGATTACCTTTCTAGGGTTTAAATGTGCAGACATAAAAATGTTAAATTCATTGGAGTAGAACTGACTTTCGTTCTATAACTTGAGCTGTGTGAAATTCAGCCCAATGAAAAATATTCCCAAACTGAAAAAGAAAATAGGCGCGAAAGTGGAGTATATTTTCATAAGATGTAAGCTCAATTTTTAAAAAGATTACACCTTTTTTATTTATAAAAATGGGAATAAAACTTTAAATCTTGAATCAATCAGGTTCTGATAGTTTCACATTATCTGGCGTATTAACTTTCCCAACTACTAACTTGAAAACTTTTTACCACCTGGTAACTTATTTTGTTTTTGTTTTGCATATAATTCAGAGATACCACTAGATTCTAAAGTTATTTTATTTTGGCTTATGTTTTTCTATTGTGGTAAACTGGTATCATTATATTAATATTATTTATATATTATTATTATAGTATTAATATAGTTAATATTGATTGTATCGCGACCTATAAGATCTTATGAACTGGGGGTTCTTCGTTATCGTGAAGTGGAAAGTATTTTCACCAATTCACCACATTTGCCATTCTCGTTTTGCCTTAAAGTGACAACAGCTCATCGAATTCAAGTGAAGTGAAAAAAAAATTAACGCTGAAATAAATTCAGCCATTTCAAACAAAACTTCTAACGAATCGGATGGAAAATGAAGAAGGAAACGCAACGAGGTGCAAAAAGAGCAAGGGTCCAAAAGAAACACCTCATAAATTATTTGGGGGAGAGTCCGGACTTGGTCAACGATAAGTAATCCATTGAGTTTTAAAATTTTGTAAATTTCTTATGAATTTGGTTTTTCTTAAAAAATTTGTAAACGTTGACGGAACAAAAAAGTAAAACAAAAAGTGGGAGGTCTTAGCGTTGACTCTGAATGAATTAGGGACAGCACAAAAAAGTGGCACAAAAGAGGGAAAATATTGGATTGATTTAAGGTATTCCACCTTAAAATTCTTGGATGTTCTCTACAAAAATTTAAAAAAAAATATAAATAAATTTTTCATTTTTACCTTTGTCATTTTTACCTGAACCATCTGCATGATCCACTAGATAAATTTAGTACTGCAGAGATTTTTTAAGTAAGACAATAGCTTGATTAATAAATGTTATTCTATTATTCTTATATTGATACAAAATCTGTCAAAATATCACTCAGTGCCATTCAGCACATTTTACATGTTATTCAGCTAGCAGTTTTCACATCATGAATAAGAATCGCACTTTCGTTTTTAAATTAACAAAAATATTATTTTTTAGAATCAATGAAAATGAAATCAAAAGTTTTCATATTTCATAGTTAGCGGAAGGTGAGATGAAACCGACACCCTTTTATATTTGTTCATAAAATTTTTAAATAAAGATATAATTCAATACTTGAAGTATCATTTGGTAGTGCATTTTTCCAAAAGTGAAAATATGATTTGAAATGGGCTTCAATGCCACAATTAAACAGGAAAAAACTAAAATTTTTGTAAAATATGAAACGAATCAGCTAGTCAACTGTAATCCAAAGAGGGGTATTGTTGATAGCCCCTTCCTGCCCGCTTCACTCGATAAATATTTCACACATTATAATCGTTCCTTCTGAATTGAAAAAAAAAATCAAAAATTGAGGGGTTTATTTGGTTTTCCTTAGTCGCTGGGTCTGTTAAATTAAGAGATAATTTAAAGAGTAGGTGAAAACATACGAAATTTTTATCAGGTAAAATTATTGGAGGAAAATAAATCAAATTTATTTTGAAAACATATTGTTATTTTTATTGGAAATTAATATTTTTCAGGGGATACATTTTTTGTGTATACTACTAAAAAAATTTTAGAAATGACTAATTAAGGTTATAAAAAAACAACTCCCATATAAAACCCACATTCCTCACTTAGGTTACGCCTGTGATAGATACTTAATTAGTTGATGCAAAAAAAAATCTTCAAATTTAGGAAACCTTCATTTACTTTTCTTAAAGCTATACTTTTAAGATATCAATCTGTGTGCTCATATAAAAATCACAAAAAATGTGCACACTACATGAATTGATGAAAGAGCATTATCCTAGACAGAATATTAAGAGGGATTCCCCCAAACGATAAATCTCCACATGGAACTTTGCGCGAAGCATCCCTTAAATAACATTTACGAAAACGAAGCGACAACAAAAGCTATAAAAAAAAAACAAACTTAAAAAGAAAATTATTGCAAAGGGTGCTGCTGTAGCGGCTGCTGCTGCTACCAAAAAAGAAACACGATAAATACTAAATATATTCGACAGTGCGTGTATATGGCAAAAGGCTACTGCTGCCATGCTTCCGTTTCTCCTTACCGCCGCTAGCACTACGACTGACATGTATATATGTATGTAGGTATGAGTGCATTACTATTTTATACGGATGTGGGCGGAGGGTGGTGGGATTGATGATGGGGATGTTTTCGTGCACTCCTTTCTCCCCATCTCATCTCATCTCATCAACACCAAAACAAAAAACAAGTTGTTAAAAACTTTCTCACCAACACATGTACGCACTTTTCGAAGAGAACACATTTATGAGTGTGTATGGGAGTGTGTGTGTGTGCATGAGTGTGCCGCATTGCATGCTATAAACAGAGCACAAAGTTTTGCGTTTACCTTTTCCATCGCTATTGTGTTGTTGGTGGAGAGCAAAGGGCGAATAGACTAACAGAACAGAGACAACCAACAAACAAGCTCCCAATTTACTCATAATCAACTTCCAACAGATGCGAGTTTATCGTTGAATGAATCGCATGCGCCGGTCTCGGTTATGGTCTCGCATGCGGTAAAATTTTTCTTCTGAATATCTGAGTACACTACACAAACCAAAAAGGTTCAACAGCGTTGCAATTCGATGGACAAATTTAATGGTGTTGGTAATGGTGATGGTGCTCTAGCGGTGGTAGCATGGAGAGTGAATACGAATTTAAGTTTTACACTTTAGCATTGGGAAAAGTTTCGAGCAGCATCCAGTTAGTAAAAGTCTGTAAGAGAAAACACCTTGACGCGTTTGTGTGCGCGCTACTGCTCAAGTAGCAATCAATTTAAAATAATTTTTTTTTGTTCATTGCTTCCATATAGAAAGTACCAAGTTTAGATACTGTTGTCTGGAGTAATGAAAAGAAAGATTAAGGAAGAAACTGTCTTAAAATCAACGAAAATTGTGAAAAACTCCATTCACATGGAAATTATTAACTTTAGTAAATTGTGAAAAGTGAAAAATTTTAAAAAGTTTCCATTGAATTCCTATGCGAAATGTGTGAAAATTTGTGACTACCACTTGTGAAAAACTTCAACCCCCATTTTTTGTTGTATACAAAGGATGGAAAAGTGAAGCCTTCAAAAGGAAAAGGAAAAGTGTTTCCGAATGAAAGAAACTTCAAAATGTGTGTTTTCTCAAAAGAGTTTAGTCGAAATAGAAATGATAATGTTATTAAATTACGAAACATAGAAATGTAATTGATTGCATTCCAACTAACTCAATTAATTAAAATATTTACTGATAATATTTGCATTTAATTGTCATAATTCAATTAGTCAAATTGTTGTAATAAAGTTAAACAAATATAATTGTTGCTACTTTTTGCTTTTTGTGTGTAAATGAGTGAACGAATCGCGTATACAAATGAAGAAATATTTATAGAAAGAAGGCCCCTTTAGTTAGGCTTCATTTCCTGACTAACAATTTCATACATACACACATACAAAGCCCAATATTAATTGTTAGTATAGCAATAAAACAAAAAAGAATGAATAAAAGTAAAAACAAAAAATAAAAAAAAAAAAAAACAAAAAGAAAAGAAAATAAGAAAAGGAAAAATGAGAACAACTGCAAAAAAAATTCATTGGAAAGCGCACTATTGACATACATACGCGTAGAGTGTAGAGTCGTGGATGTCGTAGTCGAATTTATTCAACTTGATTTGTATGAGAGTGTATGCATGTTCCGTATGTTGTGTGTATTTGCTTAGATGTAGTGTGTGTGTAAATTTGTGCATGAGTATGAGTGTTTATACTTTTCCTTTTGATTTAAATTATTCTTTTTATATTGTTGCGAATGTATGTGTGTGTGTTGAGGATGAGTGAGGATGTGGAGCCAACTCATTCTGCTGAGCGGATATGTTTAAATGAACATTGGAAAGATTTTGTTGCTTTTCTTTTATCTCACCTAAAACAATGAGAGAGAAGATTAGGCAGATAGAGAAAAAGAGAGAGTATGCGTTTATAAGTGAGAGAATGCCCAACCATAAATTTTGAATTTCTAATCCCAAGAGAAGAGCGTAAAAGTTTTGGATTAATTTAGCAAAAATTACAACAACAACAAGAACGACACCGACAACGACGATGGCAACAAAAAGAAAAACGGAAAAATCCCGCCATTGTATTTCACTGTAAGAGAAATCATATGGCATCGAATGTAAACAAAACCAAAGAATAAATATATATGTGTACATTTAATATTAGGGTGGCCCTTAGCTATGGGTAATGTTTCAAAAGTAAAAATGTTGCTACTCCCTTGCACTCCAATCAAGAAAAACCCGGGCTATGCAAAACTTCAGGTCCATCGGACAACTTCTAGGTGACCCTCAAACGCCTTGAAGTATACTCAACTATTAACTCCGCTCAAAAGCGGTATAGTCTTCCCATTTTCTTGTTTGCTCTTAGAGAAATTTATTTGGGCACATCCAGAAAATTGTGTGAAAACCTTCTGAATCAAATTTTTTAAAAGTCAGTTCGAACAAATCCTGAAACAACATGAAAAATATAATCGCCCACAACTTCTATAGGAGAAACGTATTTTTATTTACAAAAATATATCTATAGAATCAATTGTAAAGTTCGCAAGAATTTCAATGAAATTCACTTGAAATGCCGAAAGTAACTCAGCAACCTTCAAACACATGGTTGTAAAAAGCAGGGAAAATATGATATATTTTTTAGACATTTTACAATTTGTTTTCATAACAGCTGCTCTTGCAATATTTCTGTGGTAAAAATGAAAAACAGCAAAACTGGAGTTAGCTTGGGGAATATTTTATCACATATTTATAGTCAACTATAAATAATAAACTGATGCGAATCGTTTTAAGAATGCGTTTTATTCGCCATTTTCTTTTAGTTATGTATAACTAGCAGCGATAATTGTATGGTAAAACAACAACAAAGTCGCAGATATAGCACGTATAATTAAAGCACACAAAAATTCTTCTTCTCCTACAAACTTATAACACTGCCCTGCGTGGAATTTGCGAATAAGATGATTCGTGGTGTTTTCGAATGAATTTTTCATGCTGAACACAAATCTGGGGACTTCCCATCACGTCATATTTTCGAGAAAAAAACAGCGTTTTTGGCCATTTTTGAAAAATTGTGGACGTGCTACAAACTTCGCTAATATCAGAAATTAAAGCCTGAACTATGCATTTTCAAATGAGTTCTAAGCCAAATTGTTCGCATGCGCCCTTAGAGCAGGGGCTGTGCATATGTCTAGGGGTGCAAGAAAAACTAATTTTATCTTACTTACACCCACGGCCAGACAAAATGAGAAGTGCAGTGGTCGTAAATGTTTTAAGGGTTTTTGTTTACACAACTGCAGTCAGATTTCGAAAATTAAAAATGGCGAATCAAATATGGTGAACGGATTTTATCTTACTTATACCTGCAGCCAGATATAATGAAAAATAGTCCAAAGTGTTTTAAGGGCCGCTGGTTACAAATCTGCAGTCAGGTTTTAAAAATTTAAAATGGCTGATCAAATATGGCGGACGAATTTAAAGCGTAAGATAAAATCAGTTCTGTGCACTTTTCTTAAAGCTACCCAAGTTGAACTTTATTTTCAACATTCAACATTTCATTGAGAATGACGCTGTATAACCTTTCAAACAATCGCAATTATAATTTCGTTGTATAAGCAATTTTTCAAATCGTACTGCGTGTATGCACAACGTTTTTCTTTGCTCACATCCAATGGAATCCAAAATGTCCTAGGAAGGTGCTGCAAATATCTTGAGAAGTTGAAGGCATTCGTAAAGAAATGTACCAATTTTTTTAAGACACCAGAATGTTTACGACTTACCAAACCATTGTGCAGCAGGACTCGGTGATAGCATGAGCTTTTGAAGCCAATTCTACCATTACACTTGAAGCAGCCGAACAAAAACTGGCGCAGAAGGTCACTAATATATCCCTTAGTATAATCCAAAGTCATTTAAATGAATTCCAAATTGAATTCTGAGCTACCATAACCAAACTCTTACTGACGGCAAAACAAACAAAAAATGGCAGGAGTGGGCTGTCGAACATATGGATAATGATTGGAGCGATGTGGCCTTTACCGACGAATCTTTTTTATGGACGGCAGGTACCATAAAACGTGCATTGTACATTAAGGGCAGTAAGATGGCTCTGAGATTAGTTAAGCATCCAGCAAAAGCTCATGTTTGGAGATGCTTTTCAAGACAGAGTTTCGGCAGGATAATCATGATTACGAGAAATTTAGATATCCAGTACATAGTCCATAGACTCTTATCTTCTGCCTATAACTGGTTTGGGAAAAGAAATCGAAATTGAGTGCTTTAAGAGGGCAGGATCCTAAACATCAAAGTCGCTTGTGCAGTAAGTGAAAAGTGGAAAATTGGATAAGAATTTTGTACTGCGCCTCTCAATCTTCAGATGCTAACCACATTAAAAATTTTTGAGCAATTATTAACATTTTATTAATGAGCAGAAAAAATGTTTAGAGCAATTGAAACGACAGATTAAGTCAAAATGACGGTGTTTGCCGCAATCGTACGCCGAAAAGCTAGAGATAATATGACCTCGAAACACCTCGATTTATATATATATAACTTGAAAATGAAGTATTTTTTCTCAAAAATATAGCTTTATTTCGAAAAAAAGTTGAATGAATAAATTATTCAAAATAATTCCCATCGGAAATTATGATATTTTGCCATCTTTCAGGTGATTTACGGATTCCTTGCCATATAAAGCCGTCCACCTTTTGAGGCTAATTGAGGCCATCCATTTTTGATACTTTCAACTGAACTCAAGCGTATTCCAGTAAGGGCATTCAGCATCGAACGAAATAAGTGATAATCATACGGGGCAAGGCCTACGGCGGTTGAAGCAAAACTTCCCATCCACTATTTTCCATATAGTTTTTAACCGGTCTAGCAACATGAGGTCGCGCATTATCAATCGCCTTTCGACGTCTATCAGCTTTAAGTCGTATGGCACCCATGGTATGAATGAACCCCAATGATTTCAGTCGCTTGGAAATTGCTGCTTGAGTAAGTCCCAACGAATCTTCATCGAGCTACATCTCCAATTCTTTATCTTCGAACTTAGACAAGGCATTCTTTATCTTCCGTTTCATTCTATAGACTTTTAAAGCGTCGAAACCAGAATTCACATATTTTAATCGGTAGAGTATATTCACCGTAAACTTCCGATAACAATCGATGACTTTTAGCATCACATTTTTTCGAATTAAAGAAGAAAAGCAAAACTTTCCGCAAATGATGTTTATTTGGCACGTACGCTGACATGTTTCTAGCTCAAAAAGTTATGTTGTTTACCCTTTAGCAATTTGATACATAATGTCTGTTCACGTACAAAAAATTGTTACAAATTGTTGCTAGTAAAGTGTTCACGTACTCGAAAAACTTGAAAAACAACAAGGGAGAAAAACGAGAGAGTAAAAAAGTGAGAGAGAAAAAATAAGTGCAAATTCCTACTAGTAAAATTTTTACTTGCAAGAATTTTCAGCTGCCGAAAAAAAGAGAACTGTCAAAAATCTAAACGTCAACAAAAAGTGTGTCTTGCTAATTTTGTTAATTTTAGATAATTTGTTGTGGTTTTTTGATAAAAATTAGTGCAAAAAGGAGTATTGTGAAAAATTTAAGTATTTGTGAATACTGATGCGCCATAAAAGATTATTTCAACAAATTATAATAATCAATCAGCTGTTTACTTGCAAGTTTCTAATAGTTTTCTGTTCGCGTACTTTTGCTACTATTTGTCTCTTTGCTAGAATTTTTTCTCAATTTTTCTTTTACTCTCTCGCTGCAAGTTTTTACTGGGAAAGTACGTGAACAGACCTTTAATCAAAACAAAAACTATATGAGTGGCTAAAACACGAAAGTAGTTACAGTGTTGCCAGGTGTGATTCAATACAAGTTACGCCATCAATAGTAAATCCCTCATTTTCAAGTTGTATACCCTTAACTAAACGCGGAGATAGTGTTGACGAAAATAGGTTTGTAAATTAAATACTTATATTTGTCCGACTACATAATGTATTTCAGCAGAAGTCATGACAATCAATAGCCATGCAGCTATAAATTCTCGTAAGGTATCATTTGACTACAGATGATATCTCTTAACGTGATATCTGACCTATTCAATCTGCATTTGATTTGGATACCAGAATGCAGGGGCATACTGGGGAACGAAATTGCAGATAAATTAGCTGAAAAAGGCACAGTGATCAAAACCACTTTATTTCGCCCTTAAGAATTTGGCATAAACTATTTATCTCCACTTCACGTTGCATAAAATACTCATATACCCTGTAAAATGTATGTTTAAAATGATAAGTTGTTAATGGAAATTTAAAACAGTTTTCAACACTTTTATATTCGGAAAATTATACTTTAAGAACTCGTTAAAAATAAGTGAGCTTTGGAAAAATACTTAAAAATATTGATATTGTCAACATCAATTAATACAGCCCTGTGGAAATAATTATGTGCAATGATCAATACATGCACAATGAACGTATTTTTAAGTACTAAAAATATTATCCTGTAATACAGAAAGAAAAATGAAGAAGCCGACTCCTGGTGAATTTTGAAAAGCAGTCGAACGTGTCTTATTTAAAAATGGTCGGAAGAGTAGCTTATGCTAAGAACGGCAGAGCTCATTTTCTAAGCGAAATCCTAGCTGTGATTCACGGAAGATGTTTTCAATTACTTGATTGATATTCAAATTGGACAACTGCTCACCTTCCTAAAAAAAACATTCGATGCTTCGAATTGCCTGCCGAAAGTAGAGGGATTAAGTCTTCTGTTAGCCGTCTGGAATCGGCATAACAAGATCGATCTCTTACAACTTTTTAAATATATGATTTTTTTTTGAGAACTTTTTATTTCTAAATGAAACCACTTTTAATTTAATCAATACTGGTTTAAATTCAAATCAATTTAATTGTGTTAACCAAAGCTTTCATTATATTTCACAGTTTTTTCATGCATATTATTTTGTAATCTTCAAATATTTAGATACAGCACAGAAGATGAAAACATTCCCATGACACGTTTTTGTATTAAAAATATTAAAATAAATAAATTTGCATTTTCATATGGATGAACAATACCTTGACGGTATTGAACAGCAATTTAAATATATTATGGTTTTTGATTAAAATGTTCATATTTTAAGCATTGAAATTTTAATACAATTTTCAAACTAACACACAATCATCCACCGGGAGGGGATGGTGTCTGTAATAGTGCGCGCTGCTTCTCTTCTACCTTCCCAACAGTGCTTCATTTTCTCCTTTATTCAATGCGACATTGAAAATTTAAAAAACAAATAAAGAAGAATCAAGTAACAAGCCGCATTTCGCATTTGTCTTTGTATGTGTGGCTCTGTGCGAGTATGTGTGTTGCGTTAGTGTAACCTTTGATGCTGTTGGTGTTTCGGTTTCGAATCTCGACACACAGACAGGTACGGGTGGTACTGGTGGTGGTGTCTATGTCTCTCTGTATGGATGACTGTCTGTCAGTCTGCCACCTCGACTGCCCGCCTGTATTTGTGTTGGAAAGGGAAAGACTGCGTATGCGTGTGTATGTACGAAAGTATGTGTTTGCTTGTGTATGTGTGTTGAAAATATTACCGGCAAAACGAATTCATAGCACTAAACCTAAGGATGAAGAAAGAAACTACCAAAATAAGAAGAGATTTTACGTAAATTTTTTTTATTTCTTTTTTGGATATGAAATGCGTTCAGTGTACAGAAAAACGTTTTCGCCCGCTACCCACACGCTCCAACGGCACTTTACATGAAAAAAATGTGTAGCAAGAGTGAATAAAATATGAGAAAGATTATCTGGATGCAGCAGACGTTCACATTACTGAGATTTTACTTTCGACTTTTTGATGTTAACGATTGCAAGAGTTTCTTTGTTGTGTGCTGTTCCCATCCTCCCGTTCGTCTCAAAAAAGTGGGCGGGGCAAGTATTTTGTATTAAATGAAATGTGCTGTAATGGATTTTTTTTCGGGATTAGTAACTCTTTGCAACTATAATTTAAATTGTAATGCTAGTACATAGAATAATTGAAAAGGATAACTCAAGGATTTGTATCAATTAAAACTTAGGTCAGCAATTTACAAACAAAAATCAACAATTCAAACATAAAATTATAAAAAGAAGAATAAAAAAGTGATCAAAATCGTACAGCAACACGGAAACAAAAAGTTGTTGTTAATATAAGATTGAATTCGTGAAATTCTTAAAGTGTCAACAAAGAGTAAACAAACGTATTGGCAGGAAGAACAAGAGAACCCGGCGTCGTTAAGATTTCGTTCGTTGGCGGAGGCCACAAAGGTTCGAAAATTTGGCGACGCGAACGCATCGAAATGACAAATGATCCGGATTTAGATGATTGTGCTTTCTTATCAGGTATATTAAATTCACCACTTTAAATAATTAATTTTAAATTTTATGCAATCCTTTCAATAAGAAAGGCCTAACTTTTTTTAGATCTCGGCAAAGTGCTTCCGTTTTTGAAGCATTTTCTACACAATTATTGCATTTACTTCAGTTGAATAATGTTTAAAAGTGTTTTCTATCTACTTTCAAAAGTATTTCAAGATAAAAATAACTTTGGTATATACTAAGGAGTGCGCACGAAAAAATTCTAACATAGTTTTTTTTTAATAGAACAGAGGAATTGCAGACAAACTTTGTAACAAAATTTGAGGGTTGCATCATGTATTGGCGAACTTTTCGCCGCTTCCTGGCAACGACTTTTTCGTAGCTGATCAGCGGGGAATTGAGCCAGAAAAGTACCGAACCCAAATATCCATGTTCCCTAATAGATTCCTCACGTGGCAGACTAAATGCTTTCGTATAATTTGTATTTACAGCTTATTTGATTTTCAATTTTTCTATGCTACAATATTTTCGTGTGCACTTCTTATAGGGATGGGAAATATCATTCCTAGAGCTTGTCGACAAATATCGATACTTTTGAAAAACTTAACGATACTGTCAACAAATATTGATACGTAAATACCTGCGGTCAAATTTACTCTTTTGGATGGTATTGACATTGGTGGAATTATTAAATACTTATATGGAAATATGTGTGCCAATGGACTTTTTGATATTCAGAGTCAAGAAGTTACGGATGTAGAACTTGGTAGACGGTAGTACAGCAGTCATGCATGCTAGAACTTTCAAAGGCGTTTTTCTTAAAACTATGGTTTTGCCAAAAACTTTTTGAGATATTAATAATGATTTTTTTTTTAATTTAGAGTTAATTGAATTATCTTGAAGATAAGCACTCAAAACATTATTTAAGAAAAGTTATAAACAAATAAATATGGAAAATTTGTGCCAAAAATTATTTTTTTTCAAATCGTTAATTTTTCAATTTTTAAAATTAATTATTTTTTAAGTATATCTTCAAACTGCAATCATATACTTGAAAAACATATATTTTTTGTTTTTTTTTTCAAACGATTCTAAGAGGCGCTAGAGCACACATACGTGCCAACTACACGTGTAGTTCGTGTGCTACACGTGAACATCTGAGTTAGAAAGCTTTAGTTTGTATCAAATAGTTGTAGTTTGGGCCTTGATTAATTTCATTGATTGAGTGAGACTTTTTCCAACGCCAAATCCGTTCCATTCTTGCTAGCTCATAACAGTTATTGGTCATGTCAGCTCGATATTTATTTATTTACAAGGACATCTTTACAAGCATTTTTCCGGTAAAGGTTCCGGACATTCCAGGTGCATAATTGTGAAATTGTGGTCTTTCAATTTTTTTCGGAATCGTCAACAGTAGTGGCTTCCATTCCGATGCATAGTTTATGGTTACAGTACAGTTCCAAGCTCGGCACACAACCGTTTCAAGCGAGCCCCCCACACATATTAGTTCGCTCAGTGGCGGCTATCAGGTGTAGGGAAATGGTATCAGGGTTAAAATGTCGATACTATACTCATTTGAAGGATCGTCCGAAAAGTATTGGGTACTCAAAAGTATCAAAATAAATCTGCTCGATACCTAAAGTATCGGGTTTCGATACCTAATGTAAAAAAAAAATCATAAAATGCGCTAAAAAAATTTACGAATTATGTGTAAATTTTTGATTTTTATTAATTCTTTGAAATATATACATAAATAAATAATGAATACAAATACCTATGTATATAAAAAAATTCATAAAAAATGTAGATATTTATTTTATATCACACCCTAACTGCGAAAGTGCCACAACTGAAAATTGAAAACTTTTCGAGAAACGATAGAAAACTAATTTTGCTTACTTGCAGATGCACATAAAAATAGAGAACATTTTATAGATTACCCCGGGGGTCGGGGTAAAAGTATTGAGTACTTAAAGTATAGAGTATCGATACCATTTCCCTAGTCAGGGGTCGAGTCGTCTCTTCCGTGAACGTGCAAGGCGCCACGTACAAGTAAGCATTTTCTAAGAGTTTTTATGTGAATTGTGTGACATGTGGTGCGTTTACAACAGTGGTTCTCAAGTGGTGGGGCGCGCCCACCTAAGGGGCCGTAGATAGATTTGAAGGGAGGCGCGGATACATTTCAATAAACAAATATTTGCGTACTCAGTAGTGCATTGTAATCATAATATTTAGTTATCCTAAAATATGCACTTTTTAGTTTCACATTTTAAATTTCTGACTTTAACCGCGAAAATATTTATCAAAAAAAATTAAATCTAACGTGAAATACCCACAGTTTTTTTGGTGAATAACTTGACTGCCTTTTACATAAACTTTGACATTAAGAATCACTTCAGAGAATGCATCTTGAATCGATTTATTAATTAACTGGTTAGTTTTTGCTAACTTCACTAAAACTTCACCATCCTAGTTTTCCTCACGAGAAACTATTCAACTACTAGATAAGTTTACTAGTTTAGTTTATCCTTAAAACAGACTAACCAGAGTCTCCTCCAAAGTAGACAGCAACTAGATATTTTCCCAGGCGGGTATGATTTAATTTAAAACTAGTACAAAACATGTTATGTAAAAATCAAAGTGGGGAGCCGCGGGCTTGGCACTAATTCAAAAAGGACGAAAACAGTTGAGGACCGCTGGTTTACAAAAATGAGACTTGAGATGGAGGAGTATTAAATATGGTCTGAACTATTTGTGAGGCAGCAAACTTATGTCTTTCGCTTAGAATTTCTAAAATTCAATTTATTTCTTTTGCTGCAAAGAGTATGGATTTTATGGGTATCTATGAGTATCAAAACCGAATATATAGACGATGCAAACAAAACATCAATTTCAATCTCAACGTGGGCATATCCAAGAAACAGTGTTAGATTGTAAGATAACTTCAAAAAGATTCAATTTTATTTCCCTGATTACATTTTAAAATCCAGTTCCATTCAATACCAAGGTCAGAGAAGAAGTAAATAAGTGCTCATAAATATTCTGTTTGTTCTACTTATTTAAAGTTCAGATCCTTGTAGTCGTTGAGCGTATGACTTGACTTGCTGGACTCGTACCCCACATTGCAATCGATTAACGTTTTCTTATTGAACACACTGTACATTCCATATTTCTAAAAGTTTTTACAATTTACTTAAATGAACTTTTCAATTTTTTCAATTACCCTGTATTTAGCATACAGGCAAGTGAATATCCATCAAAATAATGATGTGAATTGCTTTAACTCATTCACCATGACTATTTTCTTCTTTCTTTTTTTCATGCTCAATAAACACAAAAAATTCAGAAAAATTGTATGAAAAAAAACTTTTTAATTAAATTTGCAGGTGGTGAATCCAGCGGTGGACGACAGACGCGGAATGGAGTTGCAGTTTGCTCACAAAAGCGTGCGCTGCTCGTGGCTGGGATAGTACTAGGCTCACTTTTGCTAACAGCATTAATAATTGCCTACGCTGGACCACAAAATGGTATGTTGTTTTGTTCGTTCTCCTTTTGTAAATGTATACCTAAGTATTATTGTGGTTATAACGTAACGTTGATGGTCGTCATCGTCGTCGTCGTCTCTCTCTCTCTAACAAACTAACTAACGTATGAGTGATTGTGATTTTTTCTTTTCACATTCATTTATTTACTTATTTATTTATATTTTTGACTAACAAAAACAAACAAAACAAAAAAAATAAAATAAATAAAAACAAAGTAAATATTGAACAAAAAGGATTTTTGAGGATTTAAAAATTGAGGATTGAAATTTTTGATTTTCTTTTTTAATTTTGGTCTTTTTTTTGAGAAAAAAGTTGTAATGAAAGAGCAAAAACTAAAATAAAGCAAAAAATTATTGGAGCTTTTTATTTAATTTTCTTTTATTTTTATTTCCCCTCTCGAGAACTACGGCTATATATTGTACCTTCATAACTAAACAAGCAAATAACTATGACATTACCCAGTTTTATTGATAGAAAAAACTTAAATTCATTAATTACTGTTGATATGAGAAATTGTTTTTGCCATTACTATGCTACATAACCTCAATGCCATGTGAGCAAGCTGTGTTCTTTTAATAGGCTTGTTTTATTGACCACAAGGCTAAATTATTATTTCCTGATTAAATATTATTAAAATATCCTGTCATGAATCAACACACACACACACACTCATATGTAAGCATAATTGACTAAAAGCTATCACTATTGGTACAGTAGAACCTAGAACCTAAATGATTAATGCATTTATATGTTCACGCTATGTGTGTGTGTATGTTTATGTGTTCCCTTGTCTTTTGTCCTGCCATCAGCTTTGATGTAAATTTCACAATTAATGTAAAGTAAACACAAAGACAACATATTCCTCCTATTATTATTTACCTTGTAACCACTGTGGAATATGCCAGCTACCAACCATCAATGCATTAGGACCAAACATTAATTCAATTAGCTCCCTTTGCTATGATGTTTCCATCGCATCATCACAAAAAGCAATACGTAATTTATGCAAAGCTCAAACAGAAGGTTATCATTGCATACTTAATGCATTTTTCAAATGGCAAAGTTAATTGAATAGATGTTGATTTTGCCGCGTATGTATGTATGTAGTGAAGTCACAATATGGGCATCTATGCAAAATATATATAACATCCTGTTTAAAGTATGTATCAAATTACCATTCTAATTATATTCGGTTTTTTTCCCTCCTTCTACTTCTTTTGCGAGGTTAGGGTTTCTACCAGGCATTTCCATTTGACTTTGTGATTGCGCAATTGTTTTAACGTTTTGCCAAGTTATATTTTTAGCTGATAGTTCCTGATGAATGGAACATCTTCACGTATTCTTTGGCCGCCCACAACGTCTGCTTCGTTGTGGATTCCTATGCAGTACCATTCTCGTGATGCTGTTGGCCAGTTAGGCTTTCTTAGACTATGTCCTATCCAATTCAATTCTTGTCTAGTTATCTGAGTTGTTATTGGTTCTTCGCTTTCAAGGTTCCAAACTGTACAAGTTTCTTACCAAATTTGATCAGTTTTTCTCGCACATGATTCGCAGATTCCTGTTAATGAATACATGTACTTTCTGGGTGATGTATGTGAAATTAACCAGGCTAGAAATATCCTATATCTCTTTTAAATAAGGATTCGTTTTTCTCCAAATAATGAATATTTTTTTTTTATAGTCAAATACTTTTTTTTTTTGGTATATTATAATTACAATTCCTGCACCTGTAAAAGTTATAAATATAATTAATTATAAATTGAACATATTAAAATAAAATACTATAAATTATTTGCTTATGTTTCAATAATAAATATCACAATATATAATATCTATATATATATATATTAAAATTTTTTATTTATATTTATATATTTATATTTTTTTAAACAATTTCTCTTATGCTTGTTTGATTGGTAAAAATGTGAGTAAAATTTGATGAAACAAAACAAAAATCTATTAGAAAAAACAAACAAACAAATCCTTATAAACATGGCATGTTGGTGTCAAAACGATACGTCATTTAAACATTTTGTTTCGAATTTCCCCCACTTTTTTTTTATAAATTAAGCATTTTTTCGCATTAGATAAAACATTTTAAACCGATTACTTATACATAAATATTTGCTGTGTTTTAGATTTTCGGGAGAAATTGCATATATATCTATAATTTTTCTTTTATCAACTTTAGTTGCCTTCGAAATTGGACATTCAATTCACAACTATGAATAGATTAATATAACAAGCATAGCGTCAAATGTGACTAATTTAGATCAGTATTTATTATGCTCAGAACATAATGGATGCGACAGCAACACGACGACAAGATTGCGTTAGCAGCAAATGTTCTCGTGGCAATGAACGCGGCAACGACAGAACTCGCTTCTACAATTAATTTTTCATCCATATCCCTTTTTCCACTTTATCAAAATTAAAATATTGAAATTGAAACAAACAAAACGGAATTATTTTCACGGTTGATAATTGTCGTTGTGTTGCATTGTCGTAGTGTAGCAGCCAATGTGTTTGTCTTCATAAGAATACATGCGATTTAAATGTTGACAGTTATCACAATGCTGTTGTCGCATACATTGTATTCGGAACATTACACTGTGCGACACCTTTTTTATATGGGTTTTATCTTCGGATTGTAAAAGAGGAAATGCTACTGAGTAAATTTTGAATTCACAGTTTTTCTATGTTTTTAGTTTGAAATTTCTGTCCTGGGGCTTAGTTTAAAAATTTAGAAAATCTTAGTAAATTTAGACTTATTTTGATGGTTTGTTAGAAACGACTTACGAAAAAAGTGAAATAAGGGGAGATATGGTGAAAAGAAGAGCGAAGGGTATGTGATGTCCATGAATAAATTGTCTATAATATTACAAATGAAACTATAAAATTTCATCCAAAGTATTTTTTCGAATTTAAATTTAATTTTTAAAAAATTCAAATATTCAATTCGAATAGGTAAATTTTTTAGATTTTAATAAATTTAGTATTAATGAGAATATATTGAAAAATTTTGTATCAAAACTGCTTGTAGTTAAATATTTAAAAAGAGTAAAAATCGTATTTAAATAGAAAGAGGAGCAATGTATATTTCCTAAAAAAAAAGAAAAAGAAAATTGTATTAACAATCTGTTTTTACAAAAGTGTTGGGTAAGGTGGGGGTAATGTGAGCCAGTCGAAATATTGTGTTATCTATTGCTGTCAAAAAGTCGCATTTTCCATAAGAAATTTGATCTTTCACAAGCACGTTTATTAAATATCTTCTAGAAACCAAAGGTTATGGCGCAAAGTCATAAGAAATGCATGGCATTAAAGTATATTTTAAAGTTAAAGTGCACTTTATTTTTGACCATGACTATGTGCCTATGTAATTTCTCACATAATGTTTATAGATATATAAAGCTTTGAGACAAAGCTTTATGGGCTAATGTGAGACACTCCACTAACGCTATTCTTTCGGGTTTAGTTCACGGATTAAACTAATATGTGCGGAGAGTTTTCCTTGACCTACATTCAACAGTTGTGCGCTGGGCTTCGAACACACCACGTTAAAAACCCCCTTCATGTTGAAGACAAAGTTGAAAAGACAATGATTTAAGGATATGCACCTGAAATGTCCGATAACTTCCGCTGCCAACGGCAAAGGCGGCATTTTCATTTTTGAATGAGCAGTGGCACTGGCAGAATCGAAAAAGCGCGGCTCTGGTTGCTTCTGCAATGATTGTTAGCAATGTACTTCTAACCATCTAACATCATCAACCAGGAAATGCGATGTACGGGACTGGGTTGCACTAAAAGAGCATCCTATGATATCTCCTATAGCTGTCATTACCTAAGGCACGAATTTTTGTGTTGAAACTGTGATTGGTAAGATACTGCGCCCTGGTACAATTCTTCAGGATCAGCGCCGACAAATGAGAAGAATCAAACGATCAAATATAATTTTATGAGCTCCTAGACAAAAGTTATGAGCACTTCCTTTACCACGTGCTAGGCGACTTTAATACTAATGTGGGCAGGAAGAGTCTTTGATCCGACAATGGGAAAAACTCAGTCTCTATGACGAAACCACGGAAGCGGTATGAGATTGATCGACTTTGCTGCAGTAAGGATCATGACAGTTAGTAATACCAGATTCCAATATATCGACATTCAGATACAAGTCAGAAAGGTGTGTTTGCGATGTTATTAAGAGGTTTGTGTGACACGAATGAGGTTAAGACGCCTGACTTTGATTTGAAGACCGCGGCCGAAGACAGAAATCTAGTGATGGATATGATTAGGTTATGGGGGAACACTTCTCACAGCTACTTTATGGCAATGATGGTGATAATCACGTCACTGGGAAGCTTTTCCGGAAAGCTCAGTCACTGCCGACATTGATATACCGTCACCCACGCTCACCTCCTGCCCTGCCGACCGAGTGAGGAGACAGAGCTCCACTAAACACAAATGGCTGATAGCGAACAAAAACGACTGAACATTCGCACACGATAGTATGATGATGATCATGGTGAGTTATATGTAGGTATATTAGGTTGTGCGGTAACGTTAGATTTAAAAGAGGTCTGCACCTGAATGCTAGCTGCTTCGTTAACAATAAAACAATTATTAGATTATTTTCATCTGGATTATTTTATTTTCAATAAAATTCGCATGGAAAGATAAACCACCATGCGTCATCTTGCAATATGCAATCAAAGTCTTCTAGGATTTCGTATATTGAAGATCCAGCATTAGCAGATCAGATAAAGCAAAAAATAAATATTGCCAGCAGGTGTTACTACGGGCTCATTAGGTAATAGATCAGCACTTTCTAATGTATGACACTAAAATGAGGACGATGGAAAGTTTTCTATTCGAACCAAGATGGAAAGCGCGCAGAAGAGGATGACCTAATCCCAATTGAAACAGCCAGATAGTGGGGAAGCTGACTGTACTTGACTTTACCAACTACAGCTCTTTGGAAGCGCCCAAGACCGATCATCGGTTGTAGTGCCAACTAAATAAGAAAGCAATGAATTTTATAATTTTTGCTATAGATGCATGCATAAAAAGGGGCTTGCAAAACTCTCTCACCTGTATTGCAATTTCACAATCTACAAAACCTTTCTGGAAAATAAATTTTTTCTGGCAAATTTTAATTTTCTGCGGTTTTTCTCTAGAAAAATTGTTTATTACTATTACTAAAACTCAATATGGGACATACGAAATACTAATTAAAAATATTCAAATAAAATGTTTACTACTGATAATAATAATCAAACAAAAAAGGTAGTCAGTACCGTTGCCTAATATAAAATGTATTAAAAATTAAAAATTTTTAATTATTTTTTTTAAATTATTAAAATATTTGAACTGTGTTTCATATCAATTTTCAAAGTTCAATATGAAATGGAGATAATATTCCTGAGATTTCTTTATCCTATTATTTTTATGTTTCCTTTCAAATAAGTCTTAATTTCCAAACATCTGAAATTGATTTCAAATTTTTATTAATCTGTAATCTTTTTAAACTCAAAATCAGTACCAAATTTCCAACCAATAAAAAGTTCTTAGCTTTACTGACCTCGAAAATCTGTAAAAGCAGTTTTGACCAGTAGCAGTTCCTTTTCGAAAAACCTCACCTCAAAGACAACAACTTTAATTTTGTCGCATGGCGCAAACAGTAATAAAAACATTATCTGCCATATTCGCACTTTTTATTATAAACTAAAACATTTTATATTTAAATATGTATTAAAAATATCATATAAAGCACCTCATATGACATATTTAAATTTTTTATAAACAAAGCAAAACAATATGCGCCACTAAAATTATACTAAATTTAGAAGTGCAAAGATATTAAAATAAATAAATTTTATTTCCAATTTATCCTAAAAGTACCGATATTTTAAGCAAAAATTTGTCCAGAATATTATAGAATTAGTTAAATACATGAGTTCATGGCAATCACTAGGGAAAAAGTATCTCATAAATATACTCGATACCTAAAGTATCGGGTTTCGATACCTAATTAAAAATTATCATAAAATGTACTTAAAAAATTTGCGAATTATGTATAAATTTTTGGTTTTTATTAATTTTTTGAAATATATACATAAGTGAATATATAAATAATGAATACTTATACCTATGTATATAAAAAATGTAGATATTTATTTGATATAGAAACATATCGCACCATAATCGATCCTCTTTTCTACAATTTCGCTACCTCTATTCTTTAACCCAGTAATACCTAGCGGCTCCTAGCCGTTCCTGAGTCAGGTTCAAAAACAATTTTTATCTCAAATTACTGTTTTCATCTATCTACTTTGGTTTCCGCTCGTCTTTAATGGGTTAAGCACGTGCCTCCAAAAGTAGAAAACGGAAAAAAGTAAAGGTTTGAAAAGCAACTTTCGTGTTCAAGTAGAGATACGAGGTTGAAGAACTGGCTATTTTTTCATTCAAACTCGCTGATGGAGATACGTGATTGAAGAATAGAGGTAGCAATTTGCAGTATGTATTTCTAAATATGAATTAGCATCATCTGATTATACATATATTAAAAAAAGTACAAGTCATACTGTTTAATTTTGATTGCATTTGCATTTTTGGTACTCATTTTTGTACTGGAAATTTTCAAAAGTATCGAATTTCGATGTTAGCATCAATGTACTCAATGTACAAGTGCAAGTGCAAGTACTCATAATAAAAGTATTGAGTAAAGAAGTATCGGGTATCGGAATAAAAGTATCGAGTACCGGTACCATTTCCCTAGCCATCACAAATTATTCCAAATAAGACATTATAAGATTTTTTTTTACATTCCTGTTGTACATACTTGGGTTATTTTTTACGAGTTTGCCATTACCAATAAAGAGGTGGTGTCGCATAGGAACATTTTTTTCCATTTTTCGCCTGTGGGGGATAAAAAAATCCTCTGCTACATTATTCCTTTTTAGGTCGGTATCCTCTAAGACTCACAACTAACAAATTTAAATCGGGCTATGCAAAAACAATTTGCTACTGAGTTTTATTTCTCTGTAGACCAAGAGCTTATTTTTTAAAAAAAAGATTCAGACCAGCAAAATCAACCGTTGAAACTAAATTCACATCCCACTGAAAATATTTTGGTACATTTAAAACCCGTTATGAAAAAAAAACTGGTGCTTCACTACTTACAATAAAGGACACTATGGCTCTACTTGATTTCGTCATAAGAGGAAGTTTTTCCGTACCGGAACATGTAGGGTAATGCTAAGTAAAGAAGGTTATAGGGAAAAGTTGAAATAATTAAAAAATTATACGGAAGAGAGGGGTCTTCTCAACCCTTTTTAATGTATTGAATGTTTAGAAATTTTGCAATTTTCACTCATTCGAAACTTCAAGAATTAGAATCTCTATTCTTCTGAGTTTGTTTACTTTAACAATTGAAAAGCATATAAGTATCTCTAGAAAGCGAGTGTGTATTTCAAATGAATTATATTTACAACTAGGAATCAATTGTAACTCTAAACAGAGCCTGAAAACAACTCTTATTTTTTTTTTTAAGTTAAGTCAGACTGTGAACTTTTATATTAAAAAAAAAAAGTTGAAAATTACTCTTAACTTTTAATTCTAAAAATTTAAGTTAAGAGTAAACGTGTAACTTTAAAAATAAAAGTTAAGAGTTTTTTAAACTTTTATAAAAAATGTTTGTACAAATTGCCTAGTTTGACAACTTGGGAATTAGCCAACAAATGTGTTGTGGTTAATGCCTACCCAATGGTTCGAATTGGATTTGTAACTTGCTCTTGCACTAAAAAACTTGAAGTGACGAGAAGTGTCGAGAAAAAATATTATGAGTCCGCTATGTTTCAGCTATTCTAGCACAATATTCATTTTTTATTTCAAATAGCTAAAGTAGATACATAGTTATGATAGGTCAATAGACATTCAAAATGCAGTTACAAAATGTATAAGACTTACTGTTATTTACTCTATGTACAATAGTGGCAATCAAAATGTTATGTATTTTAAATACAGTAGTGGCAAACAAAATATACCCAATAGATTAATTTCCACTCAGAATACATTTGGTCTTATTATCAAACAATGTTAGAAAAAAGAAAGTTCAGAACTCTTGGTTTTAAAAGTCTTTGAAAAATTTTATTTTATAAAAGCCTTTAAAGTCCTACTACATAATTCTAACTATTTTTCTACTACTTTTTATCACAATTTTCTAGTTCTTTTTCTACTATTTTCTACTACATTTTCTACTGCAATTTTTTAACCACCTTTTTTACTTACTTTTACTACTATTTTTTCTACTACTATTTTGTACGACTTCTCCTACTAATATTTTTTATTGTTTTTTTAACTACTTTTCCTATTACTTTCTACTACCACCTATAAAATTGAAAAATTACAAAAAAAATTTGAAATTTGTGATAGATCACTGGAAAATAGTAAATAGAAAATAGTAGAAGAAAAACGTACCAGAAAATGGTGGTAGAAAATAGTGACAGAAATAAAAAAAGTAATAGTCTTCAAAAAATTTTAAAAATTAGAGTCTTCAAAGAATTTAAATAATAAGAATACAGTATGTTCGAAAACTGTTCGCACCCATCGAATTTTTAAAATAAAGCGTAAAAATAAGTCGTAAATGATTGTATAAAACTCTGAAAAATTAATACTTATATAATTCTACATTATGTTATAAATCAAACATACAACTTTTTTAGTTTTCCAATAAACTTGGATAAGTTTTAATAAATCAGGAATTTCGATCTACCACGTTTCATTTCTGTAGTGAATTTTAAAAATTTTAATGCTTTGTTGAATCGTGTAACGTTCATTTTAATTGTCAATACAATGGTTGCCAGATGGCAGAATAGCGGTCTATTCAAAATAGAAAACAAAAAGAAAATAAGTCAAATCCTAAAAATTTGCAATGTAAATAAATGTTAAAAGTAGAAATTATACAAAATAAAAAAAATTCGAAAATATTGAAAACTAAAATGTTCGAAGGCGTAAAATAAATATAGGTTGAAAGTAGACACGGGAGTGTTAAAAATCAACTTTTGTGGCTTACTGCACGGTTCGATAAAAGCAAACTTTTTAGTGCACCCATCAAGGATTCGAAAAAATTCGCCGTTTTGTTGTAACACGTCAAAATTTTGTTTAAATCGATTTTAAAACTTTTACCTACCGTAAATGTCAGCTAACGGTTTTGAATAACGAGAAAAAAAACTATAAAATGGAAAAGAGTAGGCCGATTTTAATGAATAAGGGCTTGTTGGAAAGGTAATTGAATAAAAAATTTTATAAAGTAAGAACCAGAATTTTTCCACCACCAGATGGAGTTCCGGTTTTTTTAAATTTCAAATAAGTACGAATTAAGTTAACTAAACAACTCTAATAAAAATATATTAAAATGGAAAGGGCAGCAAAAAAATATCAAATAAAGATGCTCTGTATTTTTTAACATATTTGTACATTGTTTTTTAATACATAGCATAATTTTAGCAAAATTAAATTAAATTTTAAATTTTTATTTAAAACCATCAGCTGAGATGTACGGTAGGTAAAAACTTTAAAATCGATTTAAAAAAAATTTTGACGCGCTACTGCAAAACGGCGATATTTTTAACCTCTAATTTCAGAATTTTTGGAATTCCTGATGGGTGCAAACCGTTGTCGGACCGTGCTATCAAATACTATATAACAATTTTGAGCCTTTTACAAATCCCGTCACGTTTGGTAGTTCTAATATATATTTTATGGGTCGCTGAAAACGAATATATAAACAAATTTTTCGGGTCATGTCATGTTCTCTGTATATCAATTTTTTTAACCCAGATATGCCGACCGAACTACATGTTGTACACCTATTCTTTTCAGATTGCTTCATTAACTGTTTTTTACATTTTTAACCGACTTGTTGTTTTTCTACAGAACATAGCGGTCAACAAAGCGTTCGTTGATAAGTTTTGTCTAGTGTAATTGCTTGAGTGTTTTTTTTTTTGGATCAGAGTTTTCAGTTTTGCGAAATTAGCAAAAGTGTGAAGATGTCACGTATACTACATATAGTACGTTCGGCACATTTGGAAGTACAATTGTGTGCATAATTTTTTTCTAAGCCATTTATTATCTCATTTAATAACAATAACAAAAAAATGAAAATGCTCGCCAATGACGAAACTCCCATAGAAATAGGGGGCAGGGGGCACAGATAGGACGGAGGATGGTTCGGCTGTTCAGGGACCGCCCTAAATTTTTGTGAGAAACATTTTTATCGAAGACAGTAATGCGTTTTCTTTACTCCTTTCACATTTTCTTAAACTAGCGAGGAACCTGGAACAAGGTGGCCTAAAATAGCTGTAGCTCCTAAGTCTTACTTGACTCGAAAAAATCTGAGTTCAGATTCATGTTCAGCGACCGCAAATTAAGAACCGTCGACAGAACCCAATTTATTCAATTTATTCAATTTATTCAATTTATTCTTTTATATCGCTCAAAATCAATATGTTTTAAAACATCCAGCGCGATATCTATAACTTAGTATATCGACTAGCTATAATACATGGTAATGTTCATATCTTACCATTAAAATGTCTAGTAGATCATTATGTTCATGTCATATAAAAAAAGTCCAACATTTTGTCTGCTGCTATCATTTGATCTTAACGTTTGTGTATTTAAAAATGGCTCAAGTTAAACTCAATAGAAGCAAAATAATTAATTTCATAAATATATATACCTAGAATATAAGTGTTTGTTTTATGTATGAAAGAGAAAATTTTGAAAAGAAAAGCATGGGAAAAAATGGGAAATAAACTTTTTTTTTTTTTTGTAAAATGAAATACCCAAACATAATTTGCCCACTTCATATTTTGACACCCATCAGCTGCTCTGGCATGAACATGAACAATGGTTGCATTCAGAAGAAGACCTCTGGTTATAGCTAGTCGAGATGCTAAGTTCATTAATTTAATTTTCAATATCTGCAAATAGTTTGAGTCCCGAAACTGGATTATTATTCGTTATTCTTCTTAAAATCTACCCATCAATGTCGTCGTTAATTTACCTTTTATGGTATGCATCACTTTATTCTTCAATTATTTTGTATTATTTATAGCTTCCCAACAAACTATAGAAATGAACAACATCGTTTTAGTATTCGAAACTTATTCGAAAATTAACTCGATAATAGTCTTCTCTCTAGCATTCGAAACGAGTTCGTTTTAGTAACTTCTCAACGCGTATGAAAAATGAACGAGTATGCGCTTTTTCACAATTTGTTATAGAAAAAGTAGAAAATAATGAAGAATTATGAATTATTAGAATAATAAATAATAAATCACTTTAAAAAACACAAACCAACGAAGTAAAAAATTTAATTTGCTTGTTGTTTGCTTGTGTTTCGTTTAGTTCACATGAAGTTTCACTTCTGCCTTGTGTTCGTTAATTTGGGTAAGCCAAACTAAAAACACAAAATATTTTTTTATTTAAAGAATGCTTTAAAAGAAAAAAAAATGTTTTCAATATTGGAAAGATTTATTGGGCCAATTTTAAGTTTTCCACATAGTGCAACGGCAAACAGAATTTTTTTTCAATTGAATCTAATAAAAGATAAAAAGCGAAATTACTTGCTGACAGCAACTGTTAATGCAGTAATGGTTGGTAAGGAAATGCTACAAAAAATATTGCCTCGAGCTGGGTCCCTTCGATTAAGGGGGAATATATACCTAGAAGCGCGAAAAAAATGCAATTTTTGTAAAATTTTTAAAGAAGCCTACACGAATTGTCGGATAGGTTTCTTTTCTAAATGAAAGCCCTTACTTTTAAGAATATGTTTAATATTTCTTCATTAAAAATCTTCAAGGCTAATATGGTCTGGTATTCCTCTTTCAACTGCCAAGAAAAATAGGTCCTTCGCGGTGGCCAATTTCAATTTATCTGTAACCGTCAGAAACAAAAAAAAAAAGATTATTAAAAGCGACATTAAATGTCGGGCGTTTGAACTTAACGCAACGATTTTTAGGCAAAAATTCGTTATTATTTTCCAATAAAAAAAAATCTAAGTTACTAAAACAAAAAACTCTAAGACAAAGACAAGATAATTATGTATATAATAATCCAAAAAAATTTCTTGTCAATTGGTTTAGTAGTTGTCGAGATATTTTGGTCACCAATTTTAAAAACATGGTTTTGAGAAAAATGCATTTTAAAGCTGAGCAATGATCCGGCTGCTCGATGGCGGCAAACAGCTCTTATTTCTTCGAATTTTTTCTTGTAATTTTCACCAGCAGTGTGGCCAACTCAGCGCTTTTCCCGCTTATTTTAGTGTTATTTGAAAATTAAAACGCGGAAAAAAGTGATTTAGCGCTCAGCGCGTTTTTTCAATTTAAAATATCTTCAAAAAATCGAGTAAATTTTCATTGACTGGAAGTATCAGATGTGTGCCTGTATTAGTGAAAAAGTTTAAATGTATTGAGTTTTCTCGCACTTTTATAAAGAAAAAAATTTAACGCTTTTTTAAAGAAAATTTAGCGGATTTTGAAAAACAAAAGTTGGCCACACTGTTCACCAGACATTTTTAAGACTTCAAAAAAATACTAAAATTGAAAAATAGATTTTTTGACCAATCTAGGTGTATATTCCCCCTTAAGCTAGTTCAAAAATACCACAAATAGCATCTTATTTTGTATACCCGGTTTTGAGAAGAAGGAAGACCAGTTTGTATAAATTTCTTAACCTTTATTGTTTTGTTATTATCTATACATGTATTAGTGTAATTACAATATTATTCTAGTTTTATTCTAGAAGATCCAGAAGTGCTACGATATCATATTATATATCAATTTAAAGAGCTTGACGAGTAGGTTAGCTAAAAATCAAATTTAAAATCGGTTAAGCCAATTACAAAATATTGGCGTCAGAAGTTTTTTAAAACTCGCTCATTGAACAAAGCATTGCATTCATGGTTGAAAAAATCATTGCTTAAGTGGGAGTAAATAATAAATAAGAGAAAGAGAGAAGACATGAGTAACGGCATCTCTCAAAATTATCTAACAAATTATCTGCACACGCAAATAACAAAACAAAGACCAACGAGTAGTTTGGTTCTCTTTTGATATTTGTTTTTCATAAAGAGATTTCTTCCGCAAAAAACTAGCCCCAGTGACTGGGGCCTTACCGACTAGTTATTCATTAATATTAATACTTAATATTTTACCGTTTGTTTTCAAAGAAGAAATATTTGGTTTTTATATGAATTTGTTAATTTTTCATAACTTTTATAGCTTTAAGTATGACTGAATTTGTAACATAAAAGCTGTGAATGAAAAATCGTATTTTTTCTAATAAAATTTCTATACGTTAGTGGAACTGTTAGTAATTATCCAACAAATACTTATTTGAAAACTTTTAAGATATTTTGAAAAATTCCTCCCCTTAAGTTTTCAAAACAACAGCACTGATGTGTTAGTTTGCCTTGATATTTAGATAATTTCAAAAATAAATTTACACATAATTTTTTTGAAAAAGCCAGAAAAGTTGTGTGTTTAATATAGTATACGGCTTGTTTTGGAGCCTTTTTAAAAATAAAATTCGTTGGGGTGTGAATAATTTTTGGACATACTGTACCTGCATACCTACAAGAAAATGTTAACGCATCTATATAAATATCGAAAAATAACTTTAAAAATACCTACATATATTGGTACTCATAAGTATCTGTTTAGATCTTAAGTGAAGTGAATGCCTTTAATATTTTAAGTTATTATTATTTTTTGTTTGTTTTGTTTTCATTCATTCTCCTCTATACAGGCAGCACACTACACACAATGCTAAATTATTTTTTACTTGTATTTTAAATGTACACGTAGTGTAGCTATAATTTCCATATATTTTCTTCTTATGTCTAAATGTTGTTAATGTATTCCTAATGTGAATACCATTTTGTATGTAGCTTATTTTATACTAAACTATACTCTTTCATCTGGGTGTCTTCATAATTAAAAATAAAATATAATATTGTAAAAAAAAAGATTCATTTCATGCATAAACTTTTCTTTCTTAATATTTGTATTTATTTTTGAATTCATATACTTTTCGTTAGCTGTAAAAATCCGTATAAGATCTCCCACTTAAGTACATACATACATACGTACATATAAATATGTATGCATACGTGTAAATGTATTCGAAAAATTACATTTCTTTCTGCACTTTTACATTTCTATTTCAGATTGTTCATGTGCTGGTAAAATGCCACCCGGTTTTGAAACGGATGAAGAAAACGACACACAGCCATTTAATCCGATTGCGACAAATGGCGAGCCATATCCATGGTTGGAAATGTCATTGCCAACAGTTGCGCGTCCGATGCGATACATGGTGACGATACATCCTAATTTAACAACATTGGATGTAAAAGGTAAGAAATACACACGCACACATACATACTCGTACATAAGTATGCATTTGCAATTACCCTCGATTTAATCTTTAATTTATTGTTGTATTATCCTTAAGGTCAAGTGACTATTGATCTGTTCATGGAAAAGGAAACCAATTTTATAGTATTGCACATACAAGATTTAAATGTCACCGAAAAGGTATTGTTGGTATTATATTGGCTATTGCTATATGTATGTATGTATACGTAAATAGCTGAAATTATATATTTCATAATTTTAATTGAAGGTCATCGATAATTTAACTCATAATATGTATGTAATTATAGGCAATTGTGACAACTGGCAATAAAGGATATGCAATTAAAATTGTTAAAATTCTGGAATACCCACCGCGGCAGCAGCTGTACATAGAAATGAAAGAAAAATTAAAGAAGAAATCGAATTACACGCTCAACTTACGCTGGTACTCGAAGCTAAACCCAGAACCGGAGGGATTTTACGTTGATCAATATGAGAGTTCGAATGGCTTAGAGCGGTAGGTGATCCTTTTACTTTGATAAATAAATGATAAAATTCATTTTAAGGATTTAAAGAGAGCTAAAAGAAGAAAATTTTGGTATTGCCCGAAGCTTAAAAATCCTTTGTGGATAATTTCCAATGACAAAACTTTTAGAAATTCACCGACTTCATTGTAAAACGAGTATTGAAATATGTTAGAAGAATAGAATATTTTAAACTGAGACCCAATTAAAATTTTTTTGTACATTTGATGCTTTTATGCTTCTTTTTAGACACAGCGATCCCCATGCAATTTCTCTCTGCGATTTGCTGTTTGTTGGCGAGGGACGGAAAACGAACGAGACGAGTCTAAATCGCACACACTAGCGATTTTTTACGCTTCCCCTTTGTATTTCTGTTGCACTCATGTAAAACGAATGCCAAAGAAGCAAGCAGAAAGAAGAAATCTCTTGGCCAAAATCGTTGTGTTACAAAAGAGAATCGCAGAAAGAAATCGAATGAAAATCGCTGTGTCTAAAAGGGAATTATGCAACATAAGATTTTCTAGGTAATCGGGTAATAATTAGCAATGGAAATTAGCTCGACAATTATCGATATTATCGATAAGTGGAGATATCGTTAACTATCGACAATTGTAGTGACTTAACCATAATAGTCAATAATTTCAAAAAATTTCTTCAGTTCATTTTTATTAAAACAAAAGCATTAAATCGAGTGCGAAAAGTGTCATATTGGCAATACTATTGGTATTTTGCTAACTTTCTTTCCCTTTCTTTCATTATTTCTTTATTTTTTGGCGCTTAAATTTAAATTGGAAGAAAGTGTTCATTAACTTCTATCAATTTATATATTTTATACTGAACAAATGGAAATCTCAATCCTTTTATGGATATTTAATGGAACTACTATGGGATCTCTCCAAGCTAAAAAGTTAGAGGATGATATAAACAACAAACTAGTTTCTGGAATTTCCTCAAAATCGTCTCATTTTTCATTTATATGCTTTTATGCATCAAGTTTTTTTGAGAGAAATTGTTTCACATAAATGTTCCTTAGAAAAAATTAGGGGGGAGGGGGAGGACTGAACAATAAATCAATCGCAGCCCCCTTTTAGAATGAAACAGCAGAATACATAGGTATCTAATAGTGCGTACACACCAGAGGGAATTTCAGGCAAATTTAGTATTTCCGAGATGCGAAATTTCGCCATACAAAAACTGTCAAGTGAAATTCTGAGTTTAAGAAGACTTCAACGAAATTCATTTGAAATGCTGAAAGCAACTCAGCGACCCACGAACACAAGGTAGTAAACACAGGGAAACACATATAAGATCTATTACATTTTTTTCAACATTTAATGGGGCCGCACTTCACTGATATCCCTGCGTTGAGATTACTTCAAATATTCTCACATTATTGCTTGAAATCACTTTGGTCATATTGGAAACCACTGGGACCCCAACTATGAGTGAAAAGCAAATGCATTCCAAATTCGTAATATTTTTACGGTAAAGTAATGAGAAGAGGGTTGCCAATAACGAATTTGATGTTAGCTTTCCAAAATTCCAAATGCCCTAAATATCACTGATCTGAGTTTTGTGATGTTCATGTTCATGCCCTGGAATTCTGAAAAGCTGCACCACTATTTAGAGCGTGTTTTAAAACCAATTATTGTCCCTTATTAATTTTACTTATAATTCTATTTAATCTAACTTCCTAATACAACAAGGAAAAACAATCTTATTAACTTGTCTAGTCATGTTATTAAATTAAAAATACTTTCTTTTATGTATTCTTTAGATTGCTAGCCGCCACCGTATTTCGACCGAATGGAGCACGTCGAGCCTTTCCATGCTTCGACGAACCCCATATAAGAGCTCCATTTCGCATTTCGGTATTTCGTGATCGCTTCCATATTGGTCTTTCCAATTCGATTGTGCACACAACAGAAGATGTGGGCTTCTATATGGGTACTGGTTTGGTAAGTTTCTAAAATCACTTTAACATCATTCAAATTAAAACAAATCAATAAAAATTGTAATCCAATACAAAAACAGCTTCGTGATGATTTCATTGAAACTCCACCTTTGCCAGCCGATGCGGTAGCTTGGGTAGTTAGCGATTTCCAGCGTGAGTCACTGCAACCGTCAGCAGCATATCTACCCACAACTCCAGCACCACCTGCCAATGCGGGCTCGAAAACAGCACAGCTCAACAATTACACTGCACAAAAAGAAAAGAAACCACCAGTGCGAAATATTACAGCCTTAACGCACTCGCTAAATATGAATTTATTGAGGAATATCTCCACCACTGCACTATCACCGACTGCCGCAGACGCAAAATCAAAGAATTTAACATCCCTGAGTCAATCCGCTTCGATAATACGCCGTGCACCATCATACACTTTCTATGCACCCCGAGATCTTCTTGCACGATCATCGTTTATACTGCATACATCACGTGATGTGCTGGAACATTTACAAACATGGTTGGATATAAGTTACCCGCTGACGAAGGTTGATTTCGTAGCGCTGCCATCATTGGATCGGAATATTATATCCTCATTAGGTTTGGTTACTTTAAAGACCTCCTTTTTAACGGAACCCGATTCGATTACAACAGAGCAATATCAGAAAAGTGCATTGAGCATTGCTGAAGCAATGGTGCGGCAATTCTTTGGAGGCATTACATCACGAAAAGTGCTCAAAGATGTTTGGCTTTGGGAAGGTCTTATTAAATATCTAGGAATACATTCATTATCACCGCTACAGCAATATTGGCCATTGAAGGAAATGTATTTGTTGCGTATGGCAACGGCTGCTTTGGACATCGATGCGATACAAGGTTGGGATAGTATTATGAATGGTACCAGCCATGATGGCAACAATGAAGAATTCTTCTTACAAAAAGTATGTTCTCATTTTAACACTTCTACTACGTTCAGTTTCTTCACATAACATTTATTTTTATTTTCTTAAATAGACCGCTGCCATATTTTCAATGCTGCATACCGCAATTGGAGAAGATCGTTTTCGTGGATGCTTGGGAGCATTCTTAAAAATCAATCGTTTTAAAACAGCAGAACCAACCGATCTTTGGACTATATGCACGAAAAAAGCGAATGGTTCCAAAAATATAAAAGTAGAGAAATAAACAAATACAAGATTTTAAATTTTAATATTAATCTCTTTTGAAAATTTTAGGATATGATGACTTTGTGGACTCACCAACCAGGATTTCCACTACTCACTGTCACGAAACTAGGCAATAGTGTCTCAATATCACAAAAACCATTCAAACCTGCCGATTTCTTAGCAATACATGATGAATCGTATGATGGCAACAACTACAACCGAACGACAATTAATGCCACACAAGTACCAAGTACGGTAGCTCCAACACCGGCGGGTAAACATAAACCACCACCGCAAATGAAATGGATATTCCCCATAACTTACGTCACAGACATAAGCAATATCAGTGAGACTTTGTGGATGCAAAATGTTGATGGTGAGTAGAAACGTTCCCAGGAAATTTGAGTTGAAAATAATCTTAGGATTCTCCTTAATTATAGTAACTTTTAACGTACCTGAAAATGTAAAATGGATTAAAGTAAATGCTTTGCAAAATGGATACTATCGGGTACTATATAACGACGACAATTGGGCGAATCTAATCGAAGAGTTATCAATGAATCCTGATCGATTCTCGAGTGAAGTAAATATTCAAATTTTAATTTACGAAGAATGTGAAAATATTTTTCTAAACTTCCCATTTCTCTTTCAGGATCGGATGGGCCTACTATCAGATTCGTTTACACTATGTCACGCTAATTTGCTACCTTGTGAGATCACAATGAATATGATTCAATATTTGCCAAGTGAAACTAGTTGGGGACCGATGGCAGTAGCGTTGAGACATTTGGAAAAATGGCGTCGCATACTCAAATACTCAGAGTGCTTCCTAATGTTATCTGAATTTATTAAAATGAAGTTATCTACAGTGATTGAGAAAATCGGTTGGAGTGACGATGGCGGAGAGGCCACAAGGTGAGTAAGAGCTTTACTTTTATAATAATCGTTTACAGTCAGCATGAAGAGAAAAAAATAGTTAGTGAATCCCTTAATTTCTTGATCAGGGCCTAGATAGGGTAGTTTAGGTAACGTTTGTCTCTGAAGCTATGTTTAAGTCTGTAAGTATTGACCCATTGTAGTACTGATTATTTTACATCTAAGATGAAGCCGGAAAAAATGCCAAATTTTTAAATGGTCAGAATTGATGGCCAACTAACTGTGCCATCAAATGTACTGAACTATTTTCTATAGCTGGGGTGTGCTCAGCGGTTTCCAGAGTCCTCACAAACAATGAGTCATTTTTTCGTAGTTTACCAGTTCTTTTTTAATTTAATTTTAATATACATGTAGGAGGGGGTTAGACGGACGAACAAGAAGTGGACTGAATTACGAACGAAGAGACTGAGGAAATACAACCATGATAAAAGTAGAAGTGAACTGAATTACGGACAAATAGACTTAGGAAATACAACCATGACAAAAGTACTTTTAAAATGCAACGGAGAGAGAAAAGCGAAGAAAGGGACAGTTGGTTGAACGAGTTAAGAAGAGTAGTAACACGACACGGACGTCAAGTTGTAAAACATTTAAATTAAAACTAAAAATTCTTATAAATAATATTAATCCTAATAATAAAATTAAATACTAAATGTTAAAACTAAATATAATAATAAAATCTTATAAAAACCTAAACTCTACATACATATATGGGATATTTCACATCAACGGGACACCCATATCCCAGTTAAAAGAGGCGCATACGCATTCGTATTGGCTCACAGTTTTCGTCAAAGTGTCCACTTTCGAAAGCTTTCTGGTCTTTTAGCAAATTCAGTATCGCGAACGCAATATGGCAGCCAAACTCACAACTCTGTTCGCCTGGGTGCCCCCGTTGACTTGAAACCCCCCATATGTATAATATAGTGCTGATGCTGTTATGTACTGCCTTTGCTGGACTGATGCACTGCTCCGCGATGGCTGGGACGTTGTTAGTGATGTGGCCTACCGTTTAAGCAACTTCGGGAAAGTAAATCGACGTGAAAGATGGTGAGGGATCCCGTGAGACATTGAAGTCCCACACCTCGTCCAAGAGTTTCGTTCAAGTGGAAAGATATTTGGCAGAACAACAGACAAAATATCTAGAGCCACAGTGGGAGCAGTATTTAAAGCGCCACTAATACAACTTTCCGCAGATTTTTTCCCACCAACTTACTTTAAAATAACCCAGTATAGTATTTTTTATGAAACTGATGTTTAAATAAAAGAAATTAAGTGCAATCTCTAGCTGATCCAAGGAGGGAGTTTTGTATATAAAACCAAATTAATTCCAATTTATTTGTCCAAAATTGCATTCACCATTTTTTGTTTCCCAAAAAAGTTTCCTATCCAGCTTTTTCTGAGATATTGAGCCATGTTTCCTAAACACAGTCGGACAAAATTAGGCCGACAGAGGCCACAAACCGAAATATATTTTTCCGAGGTTTTTAATGCGCTGAATCCAAAACCTCTCAATTGACTCTGGTTTTCGAGATATCTTAACCTAAAAGTGCGTGATTTTGGCCTATATTTGAGATTATGTAGCATCACAAGCCTTTAACTTTTAAATTCCGTGGAGTTTGCTCAAATATCTTCTTTTTTTCACTGAGATATCGCATTTTGAAATTTATATGTTTGTGAATTTCTCTATATTTGAAAACCCATTAAGGAACCCAGAGCCAATTAAGAGATTTAAACCTCGAAATCTGTTTCAGCGTATCTTTGGACCTTTGGAAAAATAAATTCTGATTTCTGGGTTAAAATCTTGTCGGCCTGTGTAATTTTTGGGATATACATAACGCTCGTATCTATACAGTTTTTCGCGGTAGTATACCGCTTTTTCAACTCCAAAACCGCATACCGCCTTTTTTACCAAAATACCGCGTTTATACTAAGAAAAAAATATACAATTTTTGAACACTACGAAATTCAAACTTATCAATCTCAATGCGAAACGTGTCAGAGAACAATGGTAACTCGTAGCAAGTATACCTTTGAAAAAAGTGGGAACATTGAAGGCGATTCTTATCGTCAAATGTAACTTGAAATATACATGCGTTGATTTCTATAAATACCTCATAGCCAAGCCGGAATCGCTTCGTCAAATTTCTTCAAAGCACAAATTCAATACAACTACAAAAGGAGATATGAAAATGGAGAACGAAGACGATTTAGGTGATGGATAAATTGCTTTCCTGGTTAATTTTCATTGAAAAAAATTGATACCGCGAAATATACAGTTTTTTTAAATCGATTTACAGTTTTTTAAAAATTTTTGGTAGAAATATACAGTTTTTGGTCGGAAAAAAGATACGAGCGTTAGATATACACCTTAGGAATTTTGTATTTTTCTAAGCAAAAAGTACCAGCTTTCAGAACCCCAAAACTTGTGTTAACCGCCCAACCGCCCAATTTAGTGTAAGCTGTAAAGATATTGCCTGTTTGCCCAAATACTTTGCATTAACAATGCATTAACGGCAAACTCCAAAAAAAAAAATTGGTGAGGTCACACCCCATTAGCTTTCTTACCTTATCTTTTTCCCTTCATTAATCTTATCGTTAGTGTAAATATGGAGCTTAGCAGAACCAGAGTACTCGGGAGGTAAGTTCCACGAGAAAGCTTATATTTTCATATCCTTGAGTGTTTGGGTTATGGTTATGGATATAATTATGGACCATTATAGCCAAAGATTAAATGGTTTGACTTTTGAAGTGCTACACAGTTTAGCTCAGTTTAGCTTAGGCTGTGTTGTGGTGTAAAGAATATCTATATTGTTTCAGAAAACAAGGTACCCAATATATTTTTTGAGCAACCTTGAAAGTTAGTCTCTTGAAAAAGGTTTCAAATTTCTTCACTACTAGAAGCCCACGATGTCTTTTTTTCGTATTAGGACACTGGTGATTTTTCGAAGCCTGAGATATTTTTTCAATACCCTCGCAGAAAATCCTCATGGGCTCAAATGAAGAGCTTCCTACTCTTAATTGTAAATGATGGACAGTTTTGTTCTTCTGTAGACTTTAGTTATAAACTTTGCATGTAATTGCCCACATTTATGGACTTTCAAAGTTGCAGTGTTGTTGCCCATTCTAACTGCTTAATTGTTTTTGAATTTAATCGTACAACGAATGTTACCAGATTGCTTTCTTTGTTGCTTTTTCATCAACATCTTTTTTTGGTACTTATGTATTTTCAGATTAGTGCGTCCGGAAGTACTTCTGGGCTCAGTACTTTGGGAAGATATTGATAGCATAACGAAATCAAAGAATATGTTAAATCAATTCTTATACTACAATGGTTCAGCGATACCACCCAATCTGAGAGAGGTAAATAAAAGATTCAGTCATTGATGACGTCATTATTTCGAAAAAAACAAAATTAGTTACTTAGTAACAAATATATGTGTCTTTACCATCAATCATTCAACAGGTGGTCTATACTGGCTCAATACTCTCCGGTGAATATATCTACTGGCAACATTGTTGGGACCGTTTCATCACGCTTCAACGAACATCAGAAAGTTTTGTCGAACGCATGCAATTATTGCGTGCGCTGGGGCGTACCAAAGACGCCTGGCTACAAAATCGTCTTCTCTCGCATGTCACAATGCTTCCAACGGTCGAAGTGGTGCAAGTGCTGCAGGCCATTGCGGGCACACCGACTGGTGGTGCAATGGCATGTCGTTTCTTGCAAGCAAAATGGTTTGAATTAGAATCACGGTTAGGTCATGGAACGCTTAGTTTTGCCAAAGTGATATCAGCGATAACACAATACGGAGCGACGAAATTCGATTATGACGAGGTGAATTGAGATTTCTTGGATTTCAGCTTTAAACAATTTAAATAAAAATGCATATGTTTGTTTGTGTCTTTTTCTTAGCTTAAATCTCTCGTGCATCGCTTCGGACGTGGTCCAGGTATGGAAGTGCTGAACATGACCCTCAGCAGTGTAGCATCCAATGTCGAATGGGCGGCACGTTCACAGTCGTCGTTATATAAATGGGTTGAAAGTAATTTGCACTCACATTGATATGTTTATTTCTTAATTGTTTTGATTACTTTATTTAATTTAGTATTTTTACTTAACTTAGTAATTTAGGATAATATGTAACTGAAAATTAAAAATATTTTCAAAATTTTTTTTTTGTTTGTGATTAATTTTAAAAGTAATTTTAATAGGAAGAATGTAATTTTCACTTTCACAAGTGCATATTATACATACGATCATACATTTCCTCATTTGTAATTATGTTCCTTATATACATACTAAATATACATACATAGGCAGACAGACAGACAGACAGAAAGGCATTCTATACATTATAAATACACCGATGATACATCAATATAACTATCGCTACATTCAAACATACATACATATGTACGTATTAATAGTCTAGTATAACTATAATTTGTTAAATGCTACATAAAATTGTAAGTCATCATATCATAAAACTATTAGAAATTAACACAAAACTGTAACATTAAACAAAGAAGTAATAATGAAAGAAATCAATCGCGTATTGTAAATTTAAATTGGGTGATATTTCCATTTATAGTAGTATACATTTCTACAATCAATTTCTCAATTTATGATTGTTGTTTTGATAAATTAATAGTCTAGATTTTTGTTATCCTATGTGTAAAAATAGCGTGAATAAAGTGTACGTTTCATTAAATACTGCCCCAAGTTTATATAAAATTAAGGAAATTCAAAAATACATAAATGAACTGCACCGAGTCGAATGTTCGTGTTGTAATGTAGGTCGAACCACATTCAAAAAAAAAGCTCTAGTTAAAAAACCCGGCAAACAGACTCCTTCTCCAATATCATAAACACATGTTCCAGGCAGGGACGTGACAGGTATAAGTTTTTCATGAAAAATGCACGATTTTCATTGGTCATAAGCAGGGAGCGGATTTTCTGGACCTAAGAACTAAGAAAAAGGAAAAATATAATTGCAAAAAAGGCAGCATAGAGCAGAAAAAAGTCACTAAAAAATTGGATGTCAGCTACAATTTAAAACTTTTTTATTTTATTCAAAAAAAAAAAATGCATTCAAATGCTCTTTAAAACGAAATTTCACATCTATTGGCTATTAAAAATAGTAAAACACTAAAAAGGCACAGAGGGTAGAAAGCCACAATTATGTTCAGCATACTCGAATTATATAAGATCCACTTTCAAAACTCTTGAGTTTTTTTTTTTTTTGGTAACTTCCGTTGTGCAGTGTAATTATTATAAAACGATTTTGATGAAAATTTCTTAATTTTGGGCAACTTTTTCTTTCACAAAAAATTTCATAATAGTTATTTCCTGTCCCTTTTTAAAAATGAACTTTTCTAAAAATAACAAACTGCTGAAAGTGAACTCTGATAGTGCTCAGGAAATAAAAGTTATATACCCCTAAGATATCCAAATATCTCGAATAGATTTGCTCCAGAGATGGTTTGAGTATAACAAAATTTTCTGTGAAAATATTGTTTGGAAAATGTTAACCTTTTATTTGCTTTCCTAATGTATAGTTTTTAATTTTTTCTAAAGTTACTTTATATGTAATTCAAAAAGAAATAATATCTTCAAAGAGGTCAGGGCCTAATTGTGTTATGATGAATTACTATAACTCGATAAACACTCAAACCATCTGAGATGCAAAATTAAGCGAGGAGGTTTGGGCCAAAATTGCGCAAAAAGTATATGCTACGTAAAATATAAATCAATTGTAAGCTTTTAGAACGCCTATCAGAATTTACTTTCAGAATGCTGTTTTTTTTTTTTGTATGTGTGTTGAACTTTAAAACTAATATACTCAGTGAAGATTATTTTTAACCAGCACACTTTCATAATTTCTTGAGAAGTTAAATATTATTTTAATTATTTGTAATAGGATTTGCCGAAGTGGTTCCGTTTTTGTTGGGGGTTTTTCGACCTTTCGTATTTTCTTTAAGAGAATTTTCATCCAATGACCTACATTTTCTCTATCCGAAAATTCTATATTAAAATATTGAATTAGTTGTTTAATGAAATGGATTAAAGTCTAAATTCGATTCATGTCCGACTCACTCATGTCGAGGCTCACGCGAAAACTAATCTTCTAAATAAAATTCTTTCGGATGCATTAATAAACTTTGATCTAGACTATAGTACTTTTATTGGAAATGATTGATATATATTTCACTTATTCATACATTCCCAAGAAATTTCTTTGCCTAAGCTCATAACTTTCATTTTGTAATATAAATGTATGTAGTTATTAAATAGAAATAATTATAAAAAGTCTTAATTTTTTCCAATCGTAATATTAAGCAAGTGAACAACACAACAAAATTTCTAAAAATCATACATACATCATACATATATAAATATATATTTATATATATATTTTACAAGTCAAAAAAGAAAAAAAAATATTAGAAAACCTAAAATAAATACAGATTCAAAGATATTTTTTCAAAAAATTAATAAGAAAAACAAACTTAAAAATAAATATGTATTTGAAATTAATATTATGAAAGAAAAAAAAAAAATATTTATGAAATATATTTAAGTTAAGTAATTCTTGTATGTGTAATGAAAAATAAGCAGATTTTAAATTATTTCTCAAGTAATATCAACAAATTCTTCCTAATTTTAAAAGTAATAAATCCTCAACTATGTACTTAACTCTTATTAATCAATTAATTAGTTAATGTATATGCAATATGGAAATATAATCCCAATCCACTTGTAAATGTAATTATTTTACACAACAATTAGGCAACGAAAGAAACGAGCTATGGTATGAACTACGAGCATAATCTAATTTAAATTCCTGGAATGTGGTCAATTCCATTGATTTCCTAAATACTCGTATTTGTATAATTTTATAGGTTTTATTTATAATGTTTTAATTTTTCAGAATGTTGAAACTATTCAGGGATGTTCTACATTTCGATATTGATAGAAATTGAGTGTACTTCGACCGATTGTAAAGCTATCGAAATGAATTGCTCGAAACTGCATCAGCTACATCAACTATGGTGTTCTACATTCCGACCTTACCAGTTTTAAGTTGAATTATAATTCCTCTAAAAATTTTTCAATTTTATTCAAGGTTTTTAAATCGATTCGAAATTATTTTTGCAAAGTAATTAATATTTTGTTGTTTCCAGATACTAAGTAATGGGAGTAAAAACAATTCACATTCCTTTAAAAGGAATCACTAGCAGATCCACAGATTTTTCGTCCTATAATCAAATGGGCCGTTTTCATACTTGTAGAACTCTGGCCAAAAGGTTGATTATATTTTTTTAAAAATTTTTTAATAAATGAGTTTTCCAATGGCAACTTTTTCCATTGATTTTCATAAGTGCTTACAAGAGATATAAAAATTACCTCAATAATGGAAATGGAAAAATTTTCAATTCTATTACTGGATTATAATTTGTAATTTAAAATATGCAATTCTTCAAAGGAGTTAAAAATGTAATTGAAAGCTGAAGAATAACATTTGTGAAATTGAATTTCAAAATTGTGATTAATTCTTCTTGATTTTAATTTCAACAAATGAAAAACTTTAGTCCATCATATCTACGACGGTTTAGGTTTACGAGGTCTGATGACAAGCAGATAGACATGACTTGATCAAATTATCGGATTGGCGCTGAGGAATCCGAATTCTTAGAATTTTTAGAATTCAATTTAAAAGGAATAAATTGATTTCCAGGAATTATTCCAAGTAAATTGGAATTTTATTCCACGAAACTAATTTATTTCTCGTATTAAAAATGTCTCTCTATTCAAATACTTTTTTAATTCTTGTAAAGATTTGCTAATTTTTTAATTACATATTTCCGGTAATGAAATAGTTAACACTGTACAACTAAATGGGCCTAAAAAAAAATTCTGAATTCTTATATGGGTTTTCTGGATTTTTTTTCAGGTCCAACTTTTGTGATATCGAATAAATAATAATAAAGTTACGAGCAAGTAAATGCTTCAACCTATCAAAAATAGGTTTTTCGGTCCTAAGTCCAGATTTTGAGGGTCAATTCGAAATTCTAAGTATACAGTTTTTTTCTGCTTGACTACACCAACAGTTTGAGCTATGTCTCGAGGAAAGTATATTTTCACTGTCACATAGTGTAATCGATAAAAAAAAAATTTATTTTAAATTGAAGTCGAAAACATTATAAAAACTTAAAAAACGTGTAGCAAACACAAAAAATCGAAAAAAAGTTGTTCCTCCTTACCTAATCAGGTTTTAAAAAACCATAAAATCATCGTAAATCGAACAAAAGTTCTACCTGAACCGAAAAAAAATTTTGTGGATTCGTGATCAGCATCAAAAACAACAACAGAAAAACCAGAAGTTCCAGAGTTCAGAATTATTTTTGTGTTGCATAGTGTAATTTTTTCAACAGCGGCACCGAATAATTTGTAAAGAAATTGGAACTTTTCCAATCCCTTTAAAACAACCAATTACAATTTCTTATAATTGGAATGAAGGTTGAATTTTATTTCCCGATGTAATCATTACTACCCAGTTAAGATTGAAGTGAGCATAGCGATAGCACAATAAATGTGCTAAAAATATTGACAAATTTAGTGCTGTGTTTTCCTGTAGCTTCGCCGGCAATATAGGTAATTCTTTCAACATCTTCAGTTATTACCGTTGTTGTTCTTTTTCAATTTGAAAACAATAAAAAACTACTAGTCGGTAAGGCCCCAGTAACTGGGGCTATTCTTTTTTTTGGTCAAGAAATCTCTTTATGAAAAAACAAATATGAAAAGAGAACCAAACTACTCGTTGGTGTTTGTTTTGTTATTTGTGTATGCAGATAATTCGTTAGATAATTCTGAGAAATGCCGTTACTCATGTCTTCTCTCTCTCATTTGTTATTTACTCCCGCTTAAGCAATGATTTTGAAAACGATGAGTGCAATGCTTTGTTCAATGAGTGAATTGTAAATAACTTCCGACGCTAATATTTTGGAATTTGCTAAACCGATTTTAAATCTGATAATTTTGGGCTAGCCTCGTCAAGCTCTTTAAATTGATATATAATATGATAGTGGATCTTTTGGAATAAAATTGTAGTTACACGTATAGATCACGAAGTAATCTCGATTCGATCGAAATACAGAGCAAACCAAATCGTTCAATTTCCAATTTCAATAACGTTGTAAATTAAATCTATCTTAATGTAAAACATTCCTGCTTAATTTCTTATTTTTATACATCATTTAAGATTTTTATTTATTTAACCACTAAACCAAGACGACCACTGAATAGTTTTCTCGAAAATGCTAGACGAGCTCGTTTTATTCAATCTTTCAAAAATTATAATAGATTTTTTAATTTTAATTTAAATGAAGAATTCTATACCAATGAAATACCTACATTAATTTACATAAGTATAATATTTATTAAGGTACTTGCATACATATTTATTTATGTATGTTCAAGGTGTTATCTCATTGCCAGTAGTAAGAGGTTAGAAATTATGTAACAAAAATTTGTATGTATTTCAGTAATTACAAATATTTTTGTAAAAAACAAACAAATAAATAAACAAATAAAATTAAAAGGAAACAGAGAACTAAAAAAAAGAAAACAAAATAATTATAACAAAACGGTAATATAAAAATTAAGTAGGAATGAAATTGCGTGTATTAGGAAATTGTTTAGTTTTATTTGAAATTTCATTCTTTTTAGTTGAATTTAGTTAGTGAAAAATTTCAGTTGATTTAACTACCTAATTTAATCAAAATTATATAAGACTATCTTAAAGATATTTATATTTAGCATCTAACAAATGTCAATCTATACAAATACAAATATTCAACAACAAAAATAAAAAATTGAAGTTGAAAATGAAAAATGAAAATACTCTTACGGACAAAAACAAAGACACAAAACTTAGAAACAAACAAGTTAATAAACATTTTGGAAGCATTTTACTAAATATACCAAACAAACAAACTCTTACTAACAATAAAGGATGATGATGAACATATAATAATTGAAAAACTACAACAAAAAGCAACAACAACTTTTACGAGAAACTTTATAGAAAATTTACAGAAATAAAATATTAGATTTTACACAGCGAGAAAACAAAAACTAAAGCAGTTTAAAATATTATTAACATAAAATTAAATAAAAGAAATTAGAAGAAACAAAACACAAATAAAACCCTACAGCAAAAAACAAGTTTTTTTTTTCAAGTAAACATTTTTTATTAACTGCAATTTTTTAAGAATAATTTATACGTATACTTATGTGTATGTCCGTCCATGCATTTTATTTTGAATATTTTTCATTTACAAATTATTTAATTGAACCTATGGAAAATTTTTACTGCAACTGTTTAAAAATCACACGAAATCATTTCGAATTTATTTAGTAAAAGAAATTTGTAATACTTTAGTCAAATTTATTTATAATAATTAATTTATATCAATGGTGAAGTTTATGTTTTTTTTTTGTTTTGCGTAATCTTTTCTTTCAATGTGTAGAATTGATAAGCGAATAATAAATATAAATGTATAAAAGTAAATTAAGATAAATGGGAATATCGGTATAAAAATATATATATAAAATTAATAAATAAAAAAATTGCCATAAATATATGATTCACTTGTGTTCATTAATTTATTAAGAAATTGGGTGTGTTTTTGTTTTTAAATAAGATTTCGGATTATTTCGGTTGATTCTGATGGCAGAAATGTAATCAGTGCAATTGCGAAAAATTTGTGGGCTCTAATCAATTATGTAACGCAGCGGTTTCCAAACTTTTCGGATCGAGGAACACTTTGTTTTTTATATATAATTTTAAAAGCTATAAAAAAATATTTATGCGTATTAGAATTATTACATATAAAATAAACTATATATTTTTCAGAAATTTAATTATACATACAAGTCTCAGCACACTTTTGGTCCTCAAAGTTCGCAAAGGAACATACTTAAGATATCTTTTGACCCAAACAAAAAAGTGTTAGTTCCTTTCAATAATACTATTCAGTGAAAATAACTGCCTATGTATATATAATTTACTTTACAGTACTTATATAGATTGTTGAAATGAGGGAACAATCACAATGATCACTGATGAGGAACCGTAGCAGGTTCCGAAACGATCGTGTGATCTGCTAGTTCAATGAACTTTTTAATATTCTACTGGCATCATTGTTCATTTAAAGCCTATTAATTAAATTTAATTTAATTTTTATTAAAAAACATTCCTCTTTGAAAAAAAGCCAAAACTATTTTTAATTTAAAAAAAAAGTGGTCAAAATTTGAATTTTGAAAATTTTTCGTGTTGGACAAAATTTTTTAAATGCAAGGTTGATTAGATACTTGGATCCGAAAGCGTGGCTGTTTGACCAAAATGTCAAAATTCGACCATCTCCAACTTTGCGAGTTTTTGACAGATCTCGTTTCAATTTGGTGTGGTAACTACTGCCCAATAGGACTAAACTTTATGCAAGTTTGAGCCTAATCGATTTTATGAGTGGGTTCACTTGAGACGAAATCTTCCATACATATCTTATTTGTGTTCATGTTAAAAAACGAATAAAATCATAAATAAAAATTCATTTTTCTCACGAGATAAATTGGATTGTTACGCGGAACACTTGTTTATCTTCAACGGAACACAGTTTGGGAACCGCTGATATAACGTTTGAATTTATCAGATGAAAGCCTTGATTGTACCTTGCTGAAAAAGAACATTCCGCATATTAGAGTCACCTCCTAGCGAATCCAGAGAATTCATAAGGGGGAAGTCTTAGTTTCATTGTTCCCTACAATTTTTTTTTTTTCATCCATGGCCAACGATCAAAAGTACGAAATTTTCATCGGCAAGGGGAAAGAAATGGCTTTTAACCTAAAAATGGAATGGTCACGTTTTGACACAAAGCAATGTTCAATGTTCAACAAGAGCGTGTATGGTCTAAGCCCTTCAAAAAATGCCACAATCATTATCTTTCAACCGGGAAAGGAAAGTGAGAAGATCGGTTCAGTTATTTAACCGAAATGTTTCCATAATGGGTTAAAAAATTAATTACATTTTAAGATTTTCTCCTAAAACTGCTAATAAGATGGAGTTTTTCCGAAAGAATTTTTCACGTTAAACACGAATCTGAGATCAAAAACTTTCCATCACGTCACGTTTTAGGAAAAAATGGGGTCAAGCAAGACTAATTTTACAAGGATCCGATAATTTTTTCAATTTTTTATTAATTTTTAAACTTTTCAAACTGATTTAGGACGAAACTTTAAACCAAAAACAGTTACTGACCCAGAAAAACTATGAATGCAGGAGTGCTCAGTATCACCTTCTCTTTTTGAATCCGCAGTCAAACCTCATGTCGAAGAAAACAAATCGGATTTGATCGCATAGTGTAACTTATATTTCAAATTTATTATTTATATTTGATTTTTTAGAAAAAAAAAACCGATGGAAGTAAAAATATCGTTAAATAGATTTTATTTTGACTTTTTCCCCATCCAATGGCAATTGATCTCAAAAAATAGAATAAAGGTTCCACATTTCGGGGGGGGGGGGGGGTCAGAATCCACAAAACCTTCCCCCTAAATACGGTCTTGATACAACATACAAGTGCACAAAACAAACAATGTATCATTCTTTTCAAAATGCTTCCAAGACATCCACTCCAAATAATAGTTTTGAGACCACTCTATTTTTTTAACGTTATTTTTTACTTTTTGTCAAAAGCAAATTACAAACTACTTTTTTTACCATGAATTAACTTCGTACTTACTAAAAATACTTGTTAAAATAATTACAATTAAAAATTTAATGACTTTTTCAGTCCAGCAATAAAAACACAAACTTTTAAATTTTCTCCAAAAGTGAACTCGTTAACTGACAGTCGTGCGATTTCGCACCACTTTGCCACGCCTATACCTAGGCAGGTACGAAAAAAAATTGTTTTTTCATATTTGATCATTCCTATATCTTCTTTTAAAAGTATTTCTATGCTTGTCAATTAATGGGATAAAATATAATTGGAATAATAATTTAGCAGCTATAGGAATTTACAAAGAGCAAAAAGTGTAGTCAGGGTCGGAACACTGCTGTCAGGGTCGGAGCACTGTGAAAGTCAATGAGAAATGAAGGAATATAATTGAAAATAACATAGAAATCAAAGAAAAAGGAAAAATTACTCTTGAAAACCGGGGAAAAAGACCTGAAATCAAAATAAAAATCCCTCTGCGTGAATTGTAAGGAAAATTTTTTATTTATTATACACACACGATACGATACGATAAAATAAACGAAAAACACACATGGGTGTATTTCCAGAGTCAAAACACATCATTACAACAAAATTTTCGGTGTTCCGACCTTGGTTACAAGCACTGCTCCGACCCTGACAACACACGTCATTTAGTTTCGCATCATTTACAGAACATTTCTTTTTTACTTCTGCTATGAATTTTTTTTTTTTGTTTAGAAAATGATAAGAGCTTTTAAAAATTTTTAAATCCAAATATCTCAGAAAACTTACTTAATTTCCAAAAACTGAGTACGCCATCCTAATCAGAACCCCCGAATTACATGCTAATTTCCTGTTGACTAGTGTTATGATATTAACAATTGAGGTAGTCAACGAAAATAAAAAAATATTCATGCCTACTATTTTACAGTTTACAAAATGACTTCATACTTGTGTGGATTAAACTTCCCAGTTTTTATTTTGTTTGTATTTTCACAGTTTACTGACAAATTTCATAAGAAATATTTGCACTCAATCAACGGCAAAGCTTTGAAAAAAAAATATTTTTCCTTTATTAATTTCATATTTAAATATGAGTAAGTAAACATTAGTTTACTCCAAGAATGTAAGCACATATATCAATTGATGAAAGCAACGTGGCAATATGAAGAAATTCCAAAAACAAAAAGACACTGAATTTCTGATAACTGTTATAGAAAAATACATATGTATTTACAAGTGCAAATAAAAAAACAATAGGAGTTACCATGGCGTATTCTCGTCCATTGATATCTGCAAATCAGCGGCAATCGCACGACAGTATGTACCCAGAGATATAATAAGTAGATATGGTTACATACATACATATTTATATGGCGTATCCCAGTGAACCAAGTACTGAATGTTGAGCGAACGTTCGCCTAAACTATAGCAAACCGGCTCAGGAACAAGTGTTTTGCGGTCAACAATACGATCATTGCATGAACATTCGCTCAATGTTCACAAACGTGCTTGCAAACGATAATTTTACGAGCATAAATAAGTCAAATAAAAAAGAGAAACGACAAACGGTTGCTTTGGCACACGACATAACAACAAAAAAACGAGCGTCGCAAGATCATTAGTTTAATGCTCGTAAACGACAAGTTTGGGAGCTGGAATATAACAATGAAGAATTAATAAGAAAAGTAGAGAAGAAACAGTTTCTCTGACACACGAAAAAATTTTCGGTAATTGTTGATATCTTTTCCGAGTGCCGCAAACGAAACATTTGCTGCCACAAACTGAGCGACATTTGATTCATTTTCGTATCGTTTTCTCATCCGGTCGCGATAGTTTTATCCGCCAAAGTTCGCCAAGCTTACGTAAACGATATCGTTTAAGAAAGTTTTGCCCGCTGGGATAGTACTAACAATTTGAAGCTTGAGGGAGAGCGGTTGGTTATCAGTTCGCCTGTACGCCGGTCGTGCTTTTTTCTTTTTATTCTGCGAGCTTTTGTACGATTATAATCATATGTAAAAAGGTACATGCATAAATATGTAAATTATTTACTAACCCCCAGTGTGTTTCTCATCACACTCATACTGCTTAAATTATTACTACGCTCTCACAACAAGTTTTTTCTTCGTTTTAGAAAACGTCACCGAATAGTTAATTTTATTTATTTTAAACATTCGTATATTTTGCTATTTTATACTACGCAATTATTCGTATTGTACTTATTGCTCTTCTTCTTTCTATTAGAGAATTAAGCACTAACGAAAATATATTTCAAGAGCGGGCATAAGCGAAAGAGAAAAAATCCGTCACTCTCTATTAATTTCTATTGATATTTGTTTTTAAAAATGTTTTGCTGTTTTCTTAATTGGTCTTAAAAGACAAAATGCTAGACCTTATTTCATATTTTTGGGGTAGGCATTTAATTGTCAATTCGATTGTGTCATGACAGCACCGGCGAAGCGATTACATAGTAAAGCAGTAAATCTGCGCCCCGAGATTGTGTGGTCGAATTTGATAAAACCGTTGTTACAAACTGAAATACAGGATCGATTTTCAGAAAAAAATGCAATTATTCCAAAAAATTTAACAAAGCAGTCAATATTTTGGTCAAAAACGCAGAAATTGTTTTCAATTTGTTTCCCTATGTTACCTAACATTGAATTTTAAATTAAAATTTCTGAAAGTTTACAATTTCCTACTGAAAAGTTTTCCACAGATATTTTTTATTCGTTCATTAATTTTAAGTCTATTTTCATTTCGTTTTTGCACTCAAACATTTGTATTGCATTTTCGCTAGCTACAATTTTTTACTTCGTATTTGCTTTCAGCCTGTCATATGTAGATATGAAGATATATGTACCTAAATTAACAAACTAAAAAATACGAAATATCTATGATTCACAAAAATATTTATTTATTCATAAAAATATAAATATAAAAAAATATTTTAAAATCCAGGTACATATGATATACGTAAATATATTAGGATTCCATATTTTTAGTCCAATACCGATCTTTATATCGAACCGATTTGAACCGATACCATTGTATGAATCTGTTTCGGTTTCGTTCTTTTTAAGGTGGAAATAATGGTTACGGTTTCAGTTTCGAAAAATGAAACGGTTTTAAACGGTTTTGGTTTCATTCCTTGGTGTAAAGATTATTTAAAGTTCTGCTGTACTCGAACTTAGCTTTCCATCTTGCTTCTTATGAAGGAAAATATTCTTATTTCGATTTATTATGAAAAAAAATCAATATACTCTGAACGTAATGTAGGGTACAACAATTTATGATACAGCGATTTGACTTTAAAAAGCAATAGAACTAAAAATAAACACACTACATAGTTTTGGCTCTCGGTAGAAAAGTCAGCAAGTTAATAACAAATACGACTGCAAAGTAATGATATTTTTATCAATCATTTCGATGAGTGAGGGGTCAGTTCGGCAACGACAACAACAACAACCACGACTAAAACAAACACTATAGACATTTGCTCCTCGTGTGGTATGGCATGAATATGTGGCGATGAGAGCGAGCGAGCGAGTGAGCCACTTACTCACTTAGTGTTACGTTAGCTCTTGATTAGACTAAATCGGAATACGAAACTCTGAACAATCAAAACGAATTTTGTGTCAAATTTTGTGGCGCTTTAGCGTGAATTTTTGTTATTTCTTTCACAATCCAAATAATATTCAATAATATTTAAAATACATTATTTGTTGCTATCAATTGCGATTGAGGCGCGTGTGTCAAAAATAAAAACCAAACCAAAAACAATAAAATAAAATAAAAAAAAAACACTTGCCAAGCGTAAAACAAGATTGTGATTAAAACCGAAAAAACATTTTTTTTCATTTATATACCTACAATTAAAACTATAAAGTTTCAAAATAAAAACTATAAATATTTAAAGGTGAAGTTCATCTCATTTCTATTGGAAACGATATATAAATACAATTAGTGTTAAATGATTATTGTATCTATTAGATACATTTTGTTATTGCCATAGAAAAGTACCAACAAAACCAAAACAAACTGAAGAAGTAGTTTTGAAATAACTTATTTACGCATAACTATACATATTTACAGGGAGATAATAACAATTTTTGTTGTTTTCATTGCTGTCGCTATTATTGTAGCTATATTTTGTAGATACAACATATTTGTAATTAACATCTAGGTAACAGACAAAAGATTAGATGAAAGTGGACAGCAAATAATCATTGCTACTTTGTTCGCATAATCGCATGAATTTAATAATATAGACTGTATGTGCTCATGTAGATAGATAGATAGCCAGATAGTACACAGTGGCAAGTGGAAATAAATACACCCTCGTCATCCAGTTCTAGTAAAACGAAATAACTTAACGATACGAATAAAACGATCGCGCGTGTGTATTTCTTTGTTTGTGTATGTGTGTGCATATTATTTACTATTGGAATTATTATTATAATAATAATAGTAATAAAATATAATTTTAATTCAATAGAGTTACTCTCTCAAACTTGCACAGTGGTCATATTTGTATGCACGTATGAAAAAGCTCTTCTCTCTTTTTCTCCGCTCTCTCGCAAATTTTCAAAAACAAATAATAAAACATTTTGCAAATATTATAAAAACAACTGCAACAAAAGTGCGAATATTGTGTGAATGAACAAGAATATGTCTTACAGATTTTTAAAGTTGTATTAATTTGAAAAAAAAAAAACAACAATAAAAGTCATCAAAAGAGAATATTAGAAACGAGTTTTTAGTTAAAATATATACGAGCAACTCGTTAAAAAAAACACTGTTCAATAAAATTGCTCACACTTATGAAAAAAAAAAAAAAAAATTATGAAGCCGCCACGATGTTCACTCAAAAAATAGTTGCTAAGAGAGCTTAGTTTTTGGCCTGCCTCAGCCCAGCTTTTTTCTCTCCAACCATTATCATTAGCTGCGTTTTATTCGACACTTGCTTCTAATTATGTATAACTAGCAGCGATAATTGTATGGGAAAACAACAGCAAAGCCGCAGAGATAACACTGTTATGTATACTTAAAAAGTTGTTTAACTACAGATAGATAACTAAATATTAATTCTTATGAGTACTGGTAAAATGAGACTATCGATTTTCCTTCTCCTGGTGAAGAGAATAATAGATAATAATAGAGTTTCCATTTCTTAACAAAATATTGCATTTTTTTGCCTCGTGCCATGGCAATAATTTTTTAATGTTGCCCTCAACCCTGCCAAAATGGTGCATTTTTAAAACACAATACTCTCTGAAAAGGCTGCCTCCTTTTCAGAAAAGAACACGAAATTTGGCAGACCTCCCACGGTGCAGAAAAATGCAACATTTTATCGAGAAAAGAAAACGCTATAAGAGTCAATCATATTCAGAGCAATTTGAGCCTTCCTACAAGCATACCCCACTGATTGGCCCGTGATTAAGCAGGCAACATCATAGGTGAGGGCCTGTGTGTAGATACCCGACTCATTTAGGGAAACAAGCAGAGAGTCAACCAGCAGACACCACAGTAGTGGAAAGACTACGCCCCTTGGGGACATCACATTCACAAAATATCCAGTGTTTGACTCACCGCAAAGATATAAGTAACGTCCACCAAACTGCTCTTGCCAAAACTTTGGAAAACCAACACTTAAACGTGGTACTAAAGCGATACTCTTCACTCACAGTCGTCGACAAAAAACCCTCCCATGGGGTATTATATATTAAAAATGGGAAAATGTGACGAAACTACTAAAAGGTGCAGGCAAAAAAAGCTTTGATCCTAAGGGAGGGGTATGAATAACACATTAACAATAAATATATAATTTTATATGAGCTTCTAGCCTCAAGTGGAGATAGGAGGTTTTAAGAGCCCTGATGTAATGAAATGTGAAGGTATGTTAAGCAATTAAAATGTTAAGATTAACCTGAACATGCTGTTTTTGTATTCAGTTTCAGAATTTGTATTTCTGTTATGGCCAGAAATTAGCCCACATCTACATCCTAACCATGTTACTAAACGACTTAATTTAAGTTAGTTTGATTACTTTACAATTCAAAAAGCAATTACTATAAGTTGCTAAAAATGAATGTCAATTTTAATAAACTAATAAGCTACAACAATATTTCCTTGGATATTATTACGAAATCAGAAGTTTTCGTCATTTAAAGAGGGATTCTTAGAATTTTTTGAATGTAATGGGTTTTTTGTCGATTACTGTATTTCCAATGACGAAAGCAGACTATGAAACGTCAGCATATAAAACATGTTCAATTGGATTGATATCTTAACAGCAACAACACAAATCACACATATCCCAGGTGAGCTTACGATGACCGTAGGAGAAATCATCAAGTGCTCAAAGCGAGCAATAGATTACTTTCTATTGCTCCCGAGCTCTTGAATTTTGTACACCGTTTTAACATTGCATGTTCTGGAGCATGGAGTACTCGTTTTAGCCTCCAAAAGTATCACTTGCAACTCAAAGAAAAACAAAACTCCAAAATAGTTGCTGCCAAAATTTATGACACCGTGTACTAGTTGTCTAAAACGCCAGTAAGCACGCAGCCACTTGTGAGCCAAGGCTCAAATCCCACAAAATCCTTTTTATAATTTACTGTTTGTTAGCCCTTTGAGGCACACAATTTTAAACAAAATAAAAACCCTAATTGCACAGACTTTTTTTGGTTTATAGCATTGCCAACTGAATGAGAAATTGTGTTAGTGAAATCCAAAAATTTGGTTACTGTATTGGAGTTTTTCGTTTATTGCTCCTTTTGGAGTAATAAAATTATTGCTCTTTTGATTACAACACACAACATTACGTGGAAAATCCATAGACAAAATTTACAACAAATTCAAATAAAAATATTGAACTTTGAGAAAGAAATCTATTTTGTAGCAAAGTGTATTCATTTTATTTGTTATTCATATGCAAAATTTCATATGAAACTGGTTTCATGTTACGTTTTAAATTTTTAATTTTATTTTTACTATGTGTATTTAAATTTTTAAATACCTACCTTCATATGTACATATGTAGGCACAAGTATGCACGACGTCTTCTTCATCTTAATGAATATGCGAACCAATCACTTTAGTTGTCAAGCTATGTATCATTTGTAAAAACAATTTAAGAAATTGTTGTGAAATTCTAAAATATTTCGATTGTATGTGTTGACTTGTAATTCTGCTCTCAACATGTGGAATTATAATTAAATGTTTATAACACATACATTTTCATAATTATAGAACTTTTTATTATGATCTGAAAATGACAACGTAGTAGACGACCACAATGTAAATGTTTTGAATGTTGATAATCAAAACCAGTGTTCGATGTAGAGTACGTGATAATTGGGTGTGTAAGTTCGATTCCCAGGTCAGAAAGTAATAAAAAAATGCCTAACGAAGAATTATCTGCAACCACTCAGAGATAATCTTCCAATAAATTAACAACAACATGCATAGCTTGTTTTGGAAATGTTAGTGCGTTTCGAGTACATTTCCGGAGTGTAAAATAAATTGACTCAATTTTTCCGCATTCTTTGGGCAGTGCAATTTTAGAAAGGGTGTTTCAGTTTTTGCGAGGTGACCCAAATTCGGCACGAAAATGTATTAAGCGAATCAGAAGACGAAGATGATGTATCTATAAATGAAGACCGGAGTAGTCTAAAAGCTACTAAAACCAATTCAACTGAGGTATTAGACATTTTCAGTACAATTATCGCTTGGGGAGAAAAACACTATTTTTAATATTGACGACGGTGATGCAGAAAGTCTTGTAGAAAAAAATGCAAAAACATGAACTGATTATTTTAATGCACAGCATTAATAAATAAATACATATATGTACTATAATATACATACATATGTACATACATTGTATATATAGGTATTTACGTAATTTATTTATTAATGTTCTTTTTTTCGTTGTATTGCACCTTGGTTCCGTTTTGTTGGTTTGTTATTTTGTAAAACTACCTGATTATAAATTTATTTTCATAACATAAATTCACAATTTTCCTTGTTTTTAAAGACTAAAATTCAATCTTGGCTTACACCTTTAACTTTAAGTCGAATCGACCCCAAAAAAACGCTCATTTTCAAAGAATTGTCCTAAAAGTGTCTTAAAATAATAACGTGCACTAAAATTTAAGTCACTGGGACAACTCTTTATATTTTCCTCCCATCTTTTGTAGGGAGTCAAACCAATGTGCGTCGTGACGAAGTGATAAGTGGAGCACGACTGAAAAAAAAAATGCTCTGAAAATCGTTAAAATTCCAAATCTAATATTTCTAATAAGGTAAAGGAAGAAAGCAAACAGTAGCTATAAAGTATGTAAATTGCATTACATTGTCTGCAGCAGAAAATGCATTTAGAACATTCAATTTCATTGAATGAGTGTACATCGTAGGCCAATTAGTTCAATCGATAAACTGAGTGACACACAATTATTTCCTGTTGCTAAACTTAGAAACATTTCCTATCATTGTCAAAGGATAAGGAATGAAGTGAAAATTATTTCAAGGTCTCGCTCTACAAAATCGTTGGTAGTACATACATAAACACAATTGGTCAAATTATTGTTTATTTTTAAAGTATTTGTGAGAATGTGAGACACATTTTCGATTTCTTCTTTTATCGGACAACAGCCCAAGGAGGGTCTATCCCAAGCTTTTTTCTTCCATTCATGTTATGTGAGGTATATTTATACACAAATAGAAGGCGACAATGGTTTTATGCCTAATTCGAACTATGATGTGAAAAGCCGAGAAGCCAATATTGTAGAACTTAGGTTCAAACCCATCCATAGCCTGAAATCTACTCGAAGCTTTTGCAAACTTGCTGCGCCTAGATAGATCCAAATTGGCAAAATCTTCTTTTTGCAAGAAATTTAGCACATTTCGTCCGACTCGTAACTAGTGTCCGACCGAAGGTGATTTTTTGGCCGATGCCGAAGCCGAACTTCGGCCGATCATACAACCTTCAGCCGAAGCCGAAGCCGAAGACCGAAGGATTTTTAATATATAAAAAATAAAAATCTGAAAGTAAATATTTTTTACCTATATATATTCAAAGATATACAGAAAAATATAAATAGTAGATACTATATTCCTAGGTACTCACAGCTAGTTTTTTTATCTAGCTAGTATGACGGGAAATATTTTATTTATTTTTATCTAAAATTTAAACAAAATAATTAATTTTACTGTTTTTGACAAATTTTGACTTTGACTGTCGTTAACATCATAATAACACATAACCAATGCATTTTTTTTTTAAGTTTGGGAAATTCCATAAACGATGTGATAGCAACAAAAAACTTTTAAGGTGGTAATTAAACCCGTTTTGATGAAGGCTGTCTAGAGACATGCTTGGGAACTAGAGGGTTAAGTAAAAATATTGAAAATTCAATTTTTGGAACAGTTTTATTGTACTTATGTTATTTTAGTTAAGTCATTAAAAGTTTGTATTTTTATCTATCTAGTTTTGAAAATAAGTATTTGATTTTTGTCATTTTTTTAACTATTTCAATTTAAATAAAAAACATTGAGAGATATCACAATGATCCTGGTTCGGACGGAGTAGAACTATAGATCCATTGCAGATACGATGAAAATTTAAGCGCAATCAGTTCATTAGTTTTGGAGATATTGTGGCAGCCATTTCGAAAAATGCTGTTTTGAGAAAAACTAGTTTCAAAGTTCAAATATACATGACTGTTGTTTGCAGGCCCTGAGCAAATAAACATCTGTAAATTTGAATCGACTGTGAATTTCAAAGAACCCCTTTGCACATATATTCTAGAGCGGTTTTAGCCAAAACAATTTTAAATTTGTTTGACCTACTTGAAAGCAAAAAAAGAAGTTAAGCGCCAGTAATGGAATATGTCGGCGTCTCTAACAATTCACGCTGCTTTTCAATACGCTTCAAGTCTTCCTTAAAAAGTAAAAAAGTTTGGCTGGCTTCTGCTGCCTCTAATTGTATTAGCTCAAGTAGGTTGTTCGATAAAAAATACTTATTATCTTCGGCTTTGGCAAATACTTCGTCCACTTTTTGCCGAAGCCGAAGCCGAAGGTGCAATTTTAGGCCGAATAGCCGAAGAACCGAAGCCGAAGCCGAATAATCGGTCGGACACTACTCGTAAGATAAAATGCCTGCACTTTCATATACTCGATTCTCTGATTTTTCTCAGAAATCTGTTGACGGTAATAAAGCTTATAATTAGTGATGCACCGATTACGATTATCATTAATCGTAACCGCAGGTTAATAGCCATTTTGAGGTTAATCGTAACCGGCGATTATTACGGTAATCGTACAATGCGGTCATTGAAAAATTTTTACTTTATTGAACGCATTTTTTTGTACTACTACAAAGACCTGAACTTTCTTTTGACATAAAAAAAACGTTTTTCCAAGAAAGTCAAAAGTATTTTTGCTTTAAAAAAGGTAAAATTTTGGATTTTGTTAATTTTCCTTTTCTTTTTTCAAAAGATTAAACATAAACCTGTTGAAAACTCATTAGATGGATTCGAAACAGGGACTGTTTGGCCAAAATGTCAAAATTCTACCCCCTAAAACTCGGCGAGTTTTTGACCGATGTCGTTTATGGTGTGGTAACTACAACCCAATAGGACTAAACTTTGTGCAAGTTTCGTCCGATCGATTTTGCATGTTGGTTCCAGCAACAGTAAATTAAGTTAAACCAATTATTCGTTAGAGATCACTATACGAAACGAAAAGGTCATTTTCTTTTACACTTTTCTTTTTTACTTTTACTTTTCTCAATTACACAAATGTAATCAAATAAATTTTTGAGTAGAGTATTTTTGAATAGAATACATATAGCTTACACATTCTGAAAATATTGCTTTTTAATTTAAAGACAATAATCGTAATCGTAACCAGTGGTTATAAAAAATGACAATCGTAAAAGCCATATCGTTGCATCAATACTTATAATGAGCCTTGCAATTGACGTAATTCGTAATTGAAACCCAAAATTGCAAGATTAATGATAAATATGATCACTGAAAAAAGAAATCATTATATATTTATTTTTGTTTGTTATAATTCTCATTATAATTAGAAAGATCTCTATTAGTTTTTCAAAGCTTTTTCAAACAAAAGACGATTAATTTATAGTCCAGATGCTGTACGGTTGATCTACCTGTTTGACTCAAGTCTACCTAACCTAACTCAGAAACGTGTGTACTCACCAGCAACTCAATCTTTTTTTCTTTTGAGTTTGCAAAACTGCTGTCGGATTAACGAAAAACATTGAGCTTGGACTCATGATTTATAGAAAGAACTTTTTCAAAGTACAGAACATACAACTGTTGCGCCACTGATCTGTCACTGCTGCGTGAGTGAGCAGTACTTTGAGCGGTCACCATTTAATTGAGCGTATTATTTTTTTTGGTACTTTAGGTCAACATGCTCTTTGAATGAGTTCGACAGATCAAGCAACAAATGTAAACAAATATATTAATTAATTTTATAAAATATGCAATAAAATAAAAATACTTATGCTTAATTCATTTGCGTTCAAATACATATCTCTTATAACATCGATATCGCTCCGTTATCACTAAACGTTTAATGGTTGTGGAAATGAAAACCAACTACCACTAAACCTTTAAGTAAGTGAAAATTAAATTCGACTACTACTAAAGGTAGCGGAATATGATGTCTACTACCACTAAACGTTTAGTGACAGTGGGATTTAACTTGCTCTAGCGCCAATCAAAATTACATTAAAAGTTATATGCTTGTAAAAAAATGTATTCATATGAATATTTTGGGGTTGATTCTGGAGGTCAAGAAATAATAAAAAGAAAAAATTTACTCAAGCAAAAGGTCATGTTCACAATACATTTCAATTTGAACTTCCACTAAGTTTCCAATAAACTCTATCCCCTTATCACTAAAAGTTTAGTGGTAGTGTTTGATTTCCACTAGTTTAGTGGTAGCTGGGTTTGATTTCTATTATCACTACACGTTTAGTGGGAGTTGGATTTGTTTTCTACTACCACTAAACATTTAGTGGTAAAGTGATTTTATTTCCACCATCACTAGGTAGTGGGATTTTATTTTCACTATTACTAAAGGTTTTGTTGTAATGCAACATGATGTTCACTAGCACAAAACGTTCAGTGACAGTGTTACTTCACTTACTACAGATTTAGTGGTAGAAGTGGCTAAAGATTTTGTGGTAGTGAAAACTATAGTGCAGCCAAAATTTTATTGACTGAATCTCCAGTTTGATCAACAGCACAGTAAACCCACATGATACAGCGGCGAAGCAGTGATCAACTTTTGAACGCGACCAATGTCCAGCCGTCTTTGTATTATCGCGCAAACTTTCGAGCTGCCAAATCAAGAGCTATTTTCTACACTTTGGAATGAATTAATGCTATGCAGAGTTAACAAAAATAATTTGCGTATATTAGCTGGTATTCTGATTTGCTCTGCGGGATCAGAGAACACTTCTGTAAAATAGGTATTGAGGGAAGCTCAATATGTACATATGTTAGGTGCAGCGAGAAAGAGGAATCATCAGAATATATTTTATCTCATTGTGGAGCACTAGTCCAGAAAAGAATGAAATGTCTGGGCACGTACCAAGTGCACAGCATTGAACTAACACCATAGATCCTGGCGCAGTACTCAAATTCATGAGGGAGATTGGACTGAATGAGGTACTTTAGGTAAATTAGACTAGATAGAGAAGAGGGACGTGCAACAGATCTGGGTACTTTCTACCAATATAATACTATACGCAGTAAAATATTATTTTACTATGGGTCCTACTTAAGTTTCTTATTCTGGCAACGTTGGCTCGTTTTCTACACTGGAAGCTACAAATTAGTGTAGAAAATAGGGCGCATCACAGTAACTCAATCCTATAAAACGGCTAGACAAAAGTCGACAGAGCTGTCAAATCTTTATGAAATTTCACATTGGCAACAACTTTATATCGCAGATTTCAAATATAAGATCGTATTTAATGTAACCCTAACAGTTTTGCCACAAGTCAGGCTTGATTTTAAATAAACTTATTTTTTACTTTCAAAAAGTTAAAAATTTTGTTATAAGTTCAATAGTTTCGCTGCAAAAAAAAAAAAAATATATATATTTTAATTGATTTAACATTTTTCGAAAAGATTGCATGTTTTCAGGACCAATAAAATTAATGTTCATCAAAAAAGTGCGAAAGAATAGTGTTTTGATCATTTTTCGAAATGATTTATTTTAAAAAGTTTAAAGTTTTTATATATCTTAATAAATGTACTAACTAAATGTTACTTTTAATCCATCAAAATTAGATAATTTCCAATTATTTATATTCCAGAACTCATCTATTTAAAAAATTGTATAACTTATGTTCAAAGAATTAATTAAAGAATATGTATTATTTTCGCACTATTTATTTTAGTAAATTGAAAACTACAGTTCAATGATCGGCTTAGAAGACCTGCCCAGGTTGGAGTCATTATCTCCGGCCAAGGACATCGAGGCATACCATGGTGCACTGCAGGAAGACTCTATGGAAACTGGAATAGGATTGAGTGAGAATGTGCCCGGTGCAAATGAACAACGCAATGACAGTTACGTTGGTTTGGGAAGTAAATTTCGCTACATCTCTCAGGTATGTATTCTAGACATAGGGAAAACTCCTCCGAGAGAATCGAGACATTTTTTAAGAGAATATCTAAAGAATTATGATCGTAAGTATTATTTATACAAATTTAGGTGCATATCTACTATGAAAACCATTTTTAATAATTTGTATTTGTGGTTAATAATAAAAGCGTTTTGTTTGCCTTTTGTGGTACTTTGGACTTACTAATTTCAGAGAGCGACGCAGAAAATAAATTAATAAATAAAGTATGAATGAGCTTTGTTCTTAAAATATTTCAACATCTTTATTTTAAAATAAAAAATTTTAATACCAAGTAAATAATTTCTAATATTTAATATGGTTAAATTTATCCTAAACACACAAGAAAGATTTTGTAAACATTTAATACATAATTGTATTCTGAATATTTCCGTTCGCCTTCTCTTTGAATTTCATTGAAATTCAATTTGTGGAAAAAGCTGCTTCCCTACTTGAAATTTTGCATTAATTTATATAAATTAGCTCTCAATTATACTCTAATAATTTCGCTCAATCGTGTGGAAATGGCAACACTGACTACATACCTTTTCAAACAAAAAGCTTTTATCTTTGCAAGTTATTCACCAAACTCATAGTATGGTGAATATGTAAGGCGAAAAGAAATCGAATGACATTTGATGGCGAAACAACTACAACAAACGAATGGTGTACGTCAGTCTTTCGCAGAATTTTGAAAAATTAACAAAAGAGAAAATCACGGAGAATAATAAAAATAATATAATCTAACTAAACTAACAAAAAGAAGGAGAAAATTATATAGTTTTCGTAAAGTGAAGTAAAAATAAACGTGTTAAAACCAACGAAAATCGTGGAATTAAAGCGTGTACAATAAGAAAAACACATACAACAAAAAAAGGTTTGGTTTGACCCACGGTCGTCGTCGGTACAAAGTAGAAATTGAAACAATATGCACAAGTGAATTAAAAATATCAATATTTAATGGAATATGTAATTAATTTATCAGTGAATGTTGTAGTTTTCACATTCGAGTCGCGAACGTGAAGGTGTTTTGCATTCGCTTGTCTGCTAGCGCTCTTATAAAAAAAAACAATGTTTTTTACTAAATTAGAAAGAATTTATTGAAACATTGCATTTTTTCACTCGCGCTGCTGCTGCTATTGTTTTTGTTGTTGTTTCTAGTCGTGGTGAAGTTGTTGTTTCTTTACGTCAGTGCAATTTTTGTATATTTTCTTATTTTTGCTCTCTTCCAATTGTCAAGTAATATTCATATGCCAGTTGCGTTTATTTTTTTTTGTTTCTCCTATTTCGCAATTTTTTAACATGTTTTTAATCAATTGTTGGAATATTCTCGAATTCCTTTTGCGTTGAAGTGTTTATAAAGTGATTTGTGTTGGCAGTTTCCATCATATGTAAAAAGTTGTAGTATTTTTTTATATAAAATCTAATAGATTCTCATTTATGTAGATATGTAAATGTAAATTGAAGCAAATACATGAGTGCGGTTTCAGTTTTTGTTCGTTTCTTTTTGCGGTGCGTTGTTGCTGTTCCATTCGTTTCGTTTTAGTTCGTGGTGTGTTTTGTGTCAGCGTTTTGTTGTTGCTTCACCGCACAATTGGAAACAGTGCTGTAGACTTTATATTATTCCCATTCCCAATGAAAAGGAAGTGCGTTTTGGGTTTAACCTTTTTAATGATCTCGGGATTATAAGATTTTGTGTCTTGTACACTTTCTTTACCATGAGTTAATTTTTTAAAAATCTGAAATTTTTAAATTGTTCCCAATTTCATGTCTGCGTAAAGTCGAATGACTGAATGAAGAGTAATATTAAATTAAATATTTTCTTTTTCCTAACAGTAGTTTGCATAACTAACAGGGTTCAGCAGGTTAACAAGTTCGAGTTATGTATGCTAGGTTTGACCATTTCATTTTTAACTATTATGTATGGTATGCAAGTATAAAAGCAAAGTCTCAAACCAATTCAGAAACTATGTATATATTACAATCAACTGAAATACCGTGAACGGTCAGAAATTACATATCTGTTTCAGCTAGTTTTAATTTCTGGGCGTTTTTTGACTCTCATACAAATCTAATTGCAATTTTTTGCAGAACGTAACTTTTTAAGCATTTAATTTTTTAATTAATAATTAGGTTATTTCGAAAACACATTAGGTGTATTCACGATTTGGTGCACATGATTTTGCATCATTGCAAATGCAAAATATTTCGGCTATCACAACAAAAATTATATTGGATATGTAGGGCAAGGTAAAATATTTACGAAAAACTTTATCGATAGTAGACTTTGATTTTCAAATTTAAAATCTGATAAAATTACATCAGGTGGTTGCAGTATTACAACAAGTACATAATTGTTATTCTGTCATGAATTAAATTTTATAGTTTCTGTAGAAAGAAAAGGCAAAAACACCTAAGCAATATTGAAAGTCAAAAAATCAATGTTAGGTTAGGTTGGAGTGGCTGTCGAGAGACACACTTAGGCCTGAACGAGTGTGTTTGGGATCCTTTGGCAGTTGGAAAGACGGTTCAAGGATCATATTCTTATAGACCTGTAGCCATTATATTGACGTATATTAGAACATAAATTTTGACCTCTGACCTAATGAAATTTCGCACAACTATTTTAGTATGCATGAAACTTTCACAATAATATTAACAAGCACATTAAAAATACTTAAATATTAAAAGGAATAAAATTTGGAATAGCATGTTTTAAAAAGGCAAGTAATTGATGGAAGATTCAAATTTCCGAGAACTAGAATTTCTGGTCGTCAATTGTATCTCAATTTCGCCTTTTAAAATGCAAACCCCCGTATTTGAGATCTTAGATTTGATTGTTGTATCATATTTACTTGGCGTATTTATTTATTCTGATTGTGCAATCCGCCACGTCTGCCAATATCTTAGGTTTGAATTCGAACTTTAGCTAATATCTTTTGTGCCCCCACATACAAGACATATGCATTTTCCCCTTAAAAAAGTACCCCTGCACCGTGAAGTACTTCCAAAAAACAACAATAAACGCAAACAAACAAAAGAAAACAAAAACTTCAAAGAAGCGACGACGATACGACGATGAACTGCGACTTTGTCGAACTTAAATCTGCAGCGAATGAATCACAAACGATCCAATACATAAAACAATAACAACATCGCAGCACAGCAACAGCAACAAAAATTTCGTGTGCGAAAACAAATAAAATATACGAATAAAGAAAACAAAAACAGAATCGTAACAACAAAATAAAATGAAATAACGAAATTTGTTGTTTTGATAAAAGTTGCGCTTTAACTATTTTTCAGATTTCACCAACGATTTTGTTGTTTTCGTTCCTTCATTCAAATTAATTGAAAACATTTCGTGAATTTGATTTGCTAAAGAAAGAAAAAACAAAAACCAAAAACATCAACAAAGAATAGGAAAAGAAATTTTAACTGCTTGTGTGCGACGTCGCCTGTATTGGTGTGCAAAAATGTCTTCAATCAAGAAGCAAACGCAACAGCAACGGTAATGCGTGCGGGCCACGCACAGCGAATTCCCCTGAAATTGAAACGGAGAAGAAAAAAGCGCGTTGCCCGTAGAGGAGACGACATCGACAACAAGCAGTGAATAAGTGAAAAAACTAAACTTAAATAAAATAAGTTAAAAAAGTTAAGTGCTTAAGAATTCAAAAATAATAGAAAGTGCAAAATCCACGTTTAAATTTAATCAACTGATTATTAAAAAAAACAAAAACAAAAATAAAGTTGCAGAGAATTTGCGCAAAAAGAGCAACAAAATAAAACAAACAAAATTTCTCATTTAGCGTTATTTTGGGCCGAGTGTGTTTTTTTGCGTACCATATTTTTTTTATCGCATAAAGTACGTTGGCCAAGTTCAAGGACGCGTCTATCAACCTACAACAACAACAAAATCATAACAAAAAAAACCAAAAGAATAATAACAAACCTAACACAAACGTTCTGCACCGAATCCCCCCAAAATTCACTTTTCGCCCCTACATTTTCCATACATTAAAACGAAATTCATACGCGTGTGTGTACTCGGCAAAAAGGAGCGCGTGGGAAGAAAAACACATTAAAAAAATAGAAGGAGGATCACATTTTACCCCCCAACGTAGACGCATTCGCCAACGAGAAGAGTGAGCGAGAGAGAAAGAGAGTTCAAGGAACGAGTAATAAAAAATTGCGCCGCAGTAAACTTGAAAAGGTGAGTGTACGAATGTACTTCAAGTGAACCTATTTATTCCCCACCATACTCCATTCCATTCTTTATTCATAACAATTTCATTTTCATTTAAAATTTCTTAGCTTTTTTTAATTTTCCTCTTATTAGAATTTATTTTATAATTATTATTATTTTTTTTTTTACTTTGCACAAAAAATTATGGTAGCAGCAAAAAATTTTATAAATAAATTTATTGTTTTTCAATAATTTGAGTGTTTATATTATTCTCTGCAACTTTATTTTTGTTGCTGTGATTTTCAAATCTTTGAGAGGGGGAGAGGAAGGATGACTTGATGTCCTTGAGTTATCAGCAAAATGACCTTGACCTTGTCAATGCCTTACATAAAAAATTGATCACATGATCATGCACATGAACTCAATTTGAATATTAAATTTAAAAATTTATGTTTAGGATTTTAATGCAAAATAATGTTAATATTTTAAGAATGTTAAAAATTACTTTCTAATGAAAAAATTTAAAAAATAATCCTGGCTGTGCTTCTGATTTAACATGTTAATAGTAATTTATACTAGTGGGAATGTGGGCGGTATTGAGACAAGTTGAGGTATAAGTGGCTGTTCACATTGGCGCAAGTATGAACGCCTCTCTCTTTACGACAGTCGTTCATGCTTGCGTCCGTGTGTGCCATAATTAACCCTTTTAATTTCAAATAAAAAATTGTCAATAATGAAGTTAATCGATTTGCTTCATTCATCAAAACGCAAACAACAATATCAGACATCAGTCTGTTTTTGTTTGAATAAAGAGCGAAAGCGTTCAACTCTTGCCAAATTCGATCTGCATAAATGTGTTTTTGGGCTCTAAAAGAGTTATAAACTACTCAACTGGCATTTAGAAAGTATTTTATGCTATGTAAAGATCAGATATGTGATTAATGCTAAGTTGGTTCATGTTTCAAATAGGGATCTATAAATGAAGATTTTAATTGCTAGTGGGGACAAGTGCTATCCTTAACCCTTTGGCTCCCGAATTTTAGTGTGGCCCGATAGAAACCTTTTGTACTGAAATTATGGTTACTTAGGAATGACACCAAATTTCATATCTCTATATAGATTTGTTTGTCCTTTATTAAACATTATTGCTATGAATCTGTAGAAAACCACTGGATAATTCGCTTCTTCCTATTTTTGATTCTCTTGTCTTTTATAAACATGTTTGATAAAGAAAATTTCTAATAATAATACAGTGTGACAAAAAAAAAAATAACTCCGGTAATCCTTAAGATATATTATCAATTTATATATCGTTGTAAGCAGCTATATGTCTTATTTTGAATGACATATAAAAACTTACTCATTAGATAAATAAAAATACAGTTACGGGCATTTATATGCTTTAACCTATCAAAAATGGGTTTTTCGGGACTAAGTCCAGATTTTGAGGGTCAATTCAAAATTCTGAGTATGCAGTTTTTTTCTGCTTGACTATACCTACAATTTGAGCTATGTCTCGAGAAAAGTATATTATCACTGTCACAGTGCAAAAAAATTTTACCAAAAATTTTTGGCTGACTTCAAAGACAAAAAATTAAAAAAAAAAGACTTGCACGAAATTTTAATGTTTGGTAATCAGTAAACGTGAAAAATAGCTAAAGAACGAAATACATATATCGTTAATAGTAAAATTTGTTAAACACCTTATTTATGCCACATAAAAGTGAATGTTGCATATACACAACATCGGGCATGAAAGAGTTAAATAAGAGAGAGAAAGTGGTTGCAACTCTGCTTATACTTACCTCTTTAAGTTGAAAAGATTGCAGTCAAGAAGAATAAGTTGCTGGTAACTTTTTTACTTTTAATTATTTGCTTACGTTCAAGGTGATTTTATACCAGGTGGAGTTACCAGCATCTCATTCTTTCTTCGTGGTCAATACCATTGGCTGTCAAAATCATTGCTTACTTTTGATTGTTTCCGTTTTTCCTCCATTTTGCCATTCTCTGCATGCCGCCATTATGGTCGCAATAACAAAGATGTGTTATTGTTTTGTTATACAGCTAATTTTGACATTTTATGGTATCTGACGCAACAACAAAGATATCCTGTTTTTGCCAAGGTGAATTTGTTGTAATTTTGCTATCACCTTATACGAAAATTCACCATGTTTTAGTATGATCATAAGTAGCTCAATGAGAAGTCGTTGACTTGAGGGCGGTTGCTATACTCACGACCAGTGAGGTGTAAACACGCTCTCCAGCTTCCCACAATAAACTCTTTAAACATTGATGAAAGCTGATCATTTTGGATAGTTTGTCTGTTTTATTTTTCCAGGGCAAAGCCGCGGTTTATTAGCCTGCACTAGTCTAAATATTTCTACCGAAAGATATTGTGAGAAATCTCATATTCATTTTCGTTATACTATTTTTCAACAAATATTAAAATGTTTTATTTAATTTATTAAAAATAAAGTCTTTGGTCACTTTCAGATTACCGCTTCCTCCACTTCGATATTGCCTGTCAACGAGGTCGTTGCACATTTCACGCTCGCTCCTCTTCGTTCGTAAATCATTGGACCTTGTGACGCGAGGAAACGAAATTTTTAAATTCCATTGAAGGCGAAAATTAAGTGAACAAATTCTACGCAGATAAGAAAATATATCTAAGAAGAAAGGAAAGCGGAAAAGACGAAGAAGAAGAAATACACTTGGTTCTTGTTAATTTCAAATCGTACGGAATTTATAAAAACGATAATTGCAACAACGAAAGAATTAGTAAAAGAAGAGGAGGTGCGACATTGAACCGCGAGGAGCGGAGCAGAGGCGATATCAGCACAATACAGCCACCTACACACATAATATACGTTGCAATAAAATAAATTTAAATTATTTATAAAGAAAACAAACACACGGGCAAAATGATTTCCAATAAAAAATCATACGCAATGAAAATGTTGCAACTGGCGCTGGCCTTGAGCTTGCTCCAAGTCGATCCGGATAATTATTTGCAGCAGCGTTTGCGCAACTGGGATTCGCAACTGGAATTGCGTGATGGCGACGGCTGGGAATTGGAAATGCTGCGGGCTGTACCCATGGTGGAGTATCCGTATGCGAATCGCAAAACAATGATGCCGTTGATTGAGGACCTTATACGATACGATCGGCAAAATGATGCTCTCAGTCAGCAGTATAATGTAACTGCATATCTGTTGAATGTGCAGAGCGACAGCGCCAATCAAACGGCAGCGATGCAAGAATTACAATCGACCGCAAGCACAACAACTTCCAGTGCAGGTGTAGCCGTGAGCGTAAGCGCTGGTGCTGTTGCATTGGAGCAAGCAAGCGCTGTCAATACAAATGCGAGTAGCATGGGTCTCGGCTCAACGGAAATTGACCTCTTTCTTAATTCGGAGCATTTTCAGGACCAACGCTCTGTGTGGGAACAAAATTTAGCTGATTTGAATGATTTTGGTGATTTGACTGTAATGAATCCTTACAGTGGACTGCCATTAAAAGATGAACCACAAGATAATACATATATTGATCTGAATTTGGAAATGTTCCTGCCGGGTTTCGCTTCTGCTGAAGCAGATATTGACGATGAGTTGAAGGAGGAAGGTTTTGGAATTGGTGCTGGTGCTCTCAACGATACTGTTCCAAATCCAGAAGATGCTGCTAGTATAAAGATAGAACAAACGGATGATAACGAAGATCACACAGAATTACTACTTGCACAACATTTGAATGATGAGGAGGCATCATGTTCTAATGCAGCCGCAAGAAATAATTGCATTAAGGCGGAAAAATTGACAGAGGAAACTGACGATGACGACAAAAATAATGCAAACACCGAAGTCGATCTAAGTCCATTCCTTAATCAAGTTGAACTAACCAAAGAGGTAACATATTGCATGATACAAGTAAATAGATGAATATATGCCAAAAATTCTATTTCCTATAAATAAAATCAAACCTGAATCGTATTAAGTGGCCGATTATTGACCTAAGTGGTCAATAATACCCCTCCTAAATGCTCTGAAATTTTAAAAGTTTACTGAACCTCTGTCGTATTTGTAATTCATATACTGATGACTAACATTATTGAAATTTTTTGATTAACTTGCAATGTTTTCGTCGAACTAGATGAGGTGACAGTTTTTTTCTGTGTTATCTACGCGAGCTAATTACGTTAAATGTTTGAGGGGTTCGCTGGTAATTGATAAGCCACAAAGCAGCGCCAAACAGAAGAGACTTAAATTTAGTATATATAATAAATGAAAACGTGCAAAATCGATGGTACTAAATAATGTAAGAATTAAAATTGAATTACCAGTGGCAAATATGTAGAGGTGTAAATTATTATCAATTTATTCATAATTTACTTTATTGTTAGCTTACTTACTCGTAATTTAAACAAAGAAAATGAAACGCGCAATTGTTAAAAGGAAGTAAAGAAAATATGTTTGCTTTATTTATAATATTCTACAATGTGTAAACGTTGTTTATTGCTATTTTTAGCGTAAAAGCTTATAAGCAAAATGGATATTGTCGTATGCGTGAATCAAACAAAAACGCAACAAACAAATAAATCGCCAAATATGGCGTGAACATCACAAAAAACTCAGTTATATTCTAAACAGGGTGATTGAGATACGATTATCATAAATTATTTATAAATATCTTGACTGAACAAACTAAATTCTGACCCTACACCAGAGGCCATACTACCATCTCAGGGACCCCGGCTATGATTTCTAGCAAGGGCATGGTCGTACGTTTTTCTTATAATTTTTAATTTCAACAGTCAGAAAAAGACCAAAAGAACAAATAATATCAACAGTATCCTCTCATTGGGGCATATAATAAATACAACTGTAACATCAGGTGGGAATATCATGAAACCAGTTTTGCTAACACTTGATGACCGACAAAGTTTGTGAAATAATATAGAATTTGTTAGTAATATTTACTAAAAATTATTCATCATTTTATCGCTAGTCGTTAGTTTTAGCGTGAAATCCCCACCAATGCATGAAGCAGCAAAGACTTCAATCTTCTCTAGAAACCCAATAGCTCTAGTAGCACAAACCGAATGAATGATATTATCATTAAGTACTACGTGCGACGGTCTAACCATCTACAGAAATGATGACACTGCAACAAAAATTATGCTTTTTCACCCAATATCATCTGACCTTATCTGAAGAAATTTTTGATAATTTAGGTTATGGTCTTCCCAATTTTATTTAATTTTATCTCGTTTCTTTTATAAGATATTAAAATAAAACTTTTTACATGTTAACATTTATTTTATGTCTAAACTTCATTATATATTTTTTTTCTGTGCTCCGTTTTTCCAGCAGATGGCGTCAAAGTCTCTTTTTTTTTTTTTTTTTGTTTGTAAATTTTTTTTTAAAAAACGCTTTCCTATCGCGAGTAATACCTTTACTTCATGTAAACCAATAAATATCAACATTACTGGTCACTTACCTCGTTTATAGGATAGCTTAACCCAGTAATGCCTAGCGATGCCATATGGTACCTTATCGCTGAGCCGTTACTGAGCCAGGTTCAAAAACAATTTTTTGCTCAAGTTGCTTTTTTAATCTATCTTTGTAAGTTCCCGCTTGTCCTTAATGCAGTGGTTCTCAAGTGGTGGGGCGTAAACAGATTTGAAGCGAGGCGCGGAGATATTTCAATAAACAAATATTTTCATACTCTGTAATGCATTGTAATCATACACCGAAAAAAATATGCGGAGTTAATACAACATTTTCTGTGAATTAATATAATTTAATACTACTTTTATGCAACCAAAACTGAAAAGAGTTGTTTGAAATTTTTTTGAGTTTATTCAACTCTTTTTGTGGTTATAATAACTTTTTGTCAACCAATAACAATTTCAACTGTACTCCGAAACAGAGTTTCATTTAATTCAACTTTTCCCAAAATGAAAGATTAACTCTGAACGGAATCAATTGTACTCTTTTTTTTCCTAATGTACAGAGAGAAGAATGGGAATATTTTCATTGCATATTCTGTAATTCCTATCAAATTTGGTGTGAATAATTGTGAATTTTTTGTAACTCTATAATATGGACGATGTGAACTATACGGTGGTTACATTGATTTCTGAAGTGAACCATTTTTGATCAGAGTTGAACGAAGGTTTTGTACTAGCTGAATCTGAAAGCGGTAGTTTATTTGTTTTTTTTTTTAATTAATTTTTTTTTGTTTATACTAAAATCTCTGAATATCATATATTTATCTAATAAATTAATAAAAAACTAATAAAAACATAAAAACCGAACTCTTTTTCATTTTTGGTTCAAGAACTTTAAGTTGTTAATCGAACTTTTTTTAAGGGTTGAGACAATATTCTCTCTTTCCAATGTTGAGTGAAGAATTTCACGTGATTTATTTTACTCTTTTGAAGGTTGAGGTAACATTTTGCGAAGTTGATTCAACTCCTAGTCGGAGTTCAACGAACTCTTTTTTCATTTAGTTCAAGAATTTCAAGTGGTTAATTAAACTCTTTTGAGGGTTGAATCAACGGAGTTGGTATAACTTTTTTATTATCAGCTACTTTAAGAATTTATATTCTTAATATAACTCGTTACCGGAGTTAATAAGACTCCTGAAAAGTATAACTCACTCTTCGGAGTTGAATATACTCCGTCGGGGTAAGAATTAATCTTTTCTAGTTTGGCTAAAAACCATTAACGAAAAGAGTTTATATTGCCACAAAAATTGTGGTATTTACTCCGCAGTTTTTTGAGTGTAATATTTAGTATTTAATAAAAGAATTTCTCTTTTCTTTCATATTATGTAAAATATACACTTTTTGGTTCGACATTTTCCATTTCTGACTTTAACCGCGAAAATACAATTTGTTAAAAACTACCACCCAATTTTCCTCACGAGAAACTATTCAACTACTAGATAAGTTTATTCTTGAGACAGACTAATCAGAGCCTCCACCAAACTAGAGACCAATTAGATATTTTCCCAGGCGGATATGATTTAATTTATAAATACAAAATCAGCACTAAAAAATGTTGTGTGAAACTCAAAGTGGGGAGGCGCTGACTTGGCGCAAAAACGGAAAGGGGGGCGTAAGATGAAAACAGTTGAGAACCGCTGCCTTAATCGTCACTTTGACGCAGACCACTTTGACTCAAAACAATCGCATAAATATAATTTTAAATCGCTATCAAAATTGTTTTCGCATAACTTAATGCGAATTCTTAATTACAAAAAGAATTTCCATACCCTTTAAAAAGCGTTGCCATCCAGAACTTATTGTCATCATAAGCAAAAACACAAAAAAGAGAAACCGTATTCAGTCAAAACAGTTTGAGTCAAAGAGAATTGAAATGCCGCATAAACAATGCAACTGTTTGGCGTTTAAACACATTATCCAGCCATATTTTTAAAATTTTTTGTGCCATCTCAGAAATAAATCTTAAGATTTTAGAATTTGCTACAATTCAAAATGGTCAAAAATGGGGGAAGAGAAAAGCTGGGTGAGGAAGTTCTCCCCTAATTGAAGTTAATATTTTGTATTTTATATTTCATGGATTAACCCGCTAGTGCATACGACTGTCTACAGGCGGGCAAAATTTAAAAGAACATTGGCAAATGAAAAATATTGGAGACATTGTTGCAATGGTACAGTTTAATTACCTAATCTGTTTAATTTTTGTCTCTACTCCAATTTTAAAATATTTTTTCACTTGAATAGCGAAAAAGTGTTCGAAGCTTCGAAAAATTATTTTGCCTAGAAGGAGAATGCAATTAACCGAGGAATTTTTGAAGATATCAGATTACCATTTTTGGGGTCTACAAAGTTAGGGTTGATTATGGTCTTTTTGAATTAAAACTGCATCTTATTTAAAAAAATCTTTACTAAAGGGTTAATGAAACTATTCAGTAAAAAAAATTAAAATTTTAGGAATATTAAACCATTTTGCATCAAAAAGCAACAGCATTTCCATGAATTTTAGAGTTAAACTTCCCTATATAGTAATCAATTTAATAAAAAACACTGTGCAACATTTTAGAGTCATGGAATCTAACGGAGAAGCGACCAACACAGGTCAGTAGTACTGGTCTAGAGTAACAAACCCCTTAGAGGTTTTGAAACAGTTAGCTCACTTTTAAATGTTAAAGCCTTTCAAAGTTGAGCTGTTTTAGTTAATTTTTCAATTCTATTTTCTGTTTATAATAAAATCAAATATTGGAAAACCAAACTTTATTAAATTCTATACATTTTTGTTAATAGTATTATTGCTTATTTTTTTGCAAAAGTCATTTAATGAATGATTTAAACTTCCTAATATGGAAAACTATAATTTGAAAATTTTTAATAATCTGCTAGAGGCAAACTTTGAATGCCTATATCTTTTAAAAGCGAGCTAACTTCGCTAAACCCTTTTAGGGAGTTTTTTCTCTAGACCAGTACTATCGACCTGTGTTGGCCGATTCTCCGTTAGAAAAATGTGTTGCACAGTGTAATAAGTAATTACAAAATTGATTGCGGCATTAGTTTGTATTCTGAAGCTAAACGATTAGTAGCTTTGTAATCTCAAACAATTGTACTTTTTTATAGCTCTGATATTTACCTACAGTAGATAAGTCGGTCTCGACTGACTATACATTGTAGATTCTGTTATAAAGCAATCAAGCATTTTCTCTAGTTATTTTTTCAGTGCTACATTAAAAGCTGAAGCTGAAGTTAGGAAAATAAAAAAAGTTTCATTTTTGTAAAATCAGAAATTTAGGTCAACAACCAAAACTCAAGCAAAGTTATCATAATTTCTTAAACTGCTGAGTTTCTAATGTGATTCCGTGGCTGTCGTTTTTGTTAAGTTAAACGAATTTGCATAATTTTGCATTTTTAGAATAAAATTATTTTTTTTTTTACTTGCAAAACTCAAGAACATCCAGTTTGTCTGTCTATCTATTTGTTTGTTTTTTATTTCTGCTGCAAATGTCACACAAACACACTTTCACATACATGTACACAAATATGTATACATACATGTAAACTTTTTTCATCGAGAAAAAAATCGTTTTTTTTTTCTTTTTGGCATGGTAATTTTTATTTTTAACTCAAAAAAGTATAAAAGAAAGAAGAAAAAATCAAAAAACAACAACTGAAAAAACTGAAAAGCGAAAATTTCTTTCACTGCAAATTAATTATGACCATTTTCTTTTCTCGTTCATTTGAAGAAACTGTCCAATGCCCCCGAAATGATGCGTTTAATTTTGTATAGCATGGAATTAAGCATATGCATATAGTTAACAATGTATATTCATTTATTTGTATACACTCGTAAATATGTATAAATAAATTAAATTGTGTGTGTTCAAAGAAAAGTGCTAAACTAATGATTTTATTTTATTTTCCTCTTTACTCTTTAGCAGAAATTTCAATGTATGCATTTTTTTTTGTGTAATATTATTGAAATAGGTCATTTAATTGGATTTTTATGCGTGCATTTTTTTTCTGTTTACATAAGCAGTATTCTGCACACAATTTACTGTTCCTATTTACCATAGTTACTTCATGTATTCATGAAGGTCTACCTCACTTCATTTAAGTTGAATATGTATGACAATAACTATGCACAAATGTATCTATGTATCCGTGCCTGTGCCACCTGGTGTCATATCAATAAATACATATTTGCATTATCATATCATTTACTCTGGTTATTGATTACGTACACACACACACACATACACACACAATGTAACCTGCATATTTCTTCTTAATTATTGATTTGTTATAATATATGGTAATTCTTTTTAATTTTTCTTTATTTACAATTCAATAAGTGAAGTACATATATTTGAATGGTTGATAGCAACATTCACGTATTGGAAATTTCAAGTAATGTTTATTCCCGAGATTTTGAAATAGGGTAAGGGTTTGCTTTCCTTATGAACACCTCAGTTAGTATTGCTTGACCTTGTTGGTTGTTGTAATTAAAGCAATATTATTGCTATTATTAGAAAAGAATACGAAAAACTGGCGTATTCTACGTCAAAACGGAAATCACTAGATAAGTTCGTCTAAGAAAGCAAATGAGGCCATGCGGTTGTTGTAGTTTCTTGACAGTTTTTATATATCATGTGTAATTTTCTGGATATTTTCTTGGAAACACTGGATATCCATTCGAAAATAAATTTAAGGTAGAAAACTTTGAATCTCGCTCGTGGTGTCTGAGAAAGAAATATAAAGGAAACTGAGAGAAGCATTTATTTTGAACTGAAACTCCTCCTACCTTTCCCACTTCCCACTCTTATTGAGGTCGAATCTCATATTAGGCAAAATGGTGAAAAATCACATGGAAAAGTGAGCATTTCAGTATAGTGTTTACGATTAAGATGCTCCTCGTTCTTATTTATATTTAAAACTCCAATGTTTCAAACAAATCATTTTTAAATTTTGTTAATTTCAATCGATTCATATCTCTTCGATCAATTGGCAACATGAATCTGCCAATATAGTATCTAGTATCTGGAAAATTAGACGTGATAGAGAAAAACGCCTGATGCCATTTTACTCAGTATGGTAGCTTAGTTTTATTTAATTAAAATTTCGGGTAGCGCACAGTGCAATTAATCCGATTAGAATTCAATATGAAAATTGCATTATTCATTATCGACTCAGTCCGCTTTGCTACTTTTTTAATAACTATCAAATGAACAAAAAAATTATAATTTTGTAGAAAAAATTTTGCCGCATACTTATTTTGTTGTTTACACAGACTTTGTATTGACATAAGCATTTCCTGTTCCAAAATTTGTGGGTCTACACCGATTACTTTTATGTTTTGACACAAAATCGAGGGTTCTGTGATGATTCCTTCTAGTTTTTACCACCATTTGTATGAATTTCAACCACTGTGGCGTTTACGGCACCTTCCACTCCCACTAAGACTCTCAATGTCTGGTGTAATGGGAAATAAGGTGGTAGACGAGCTTGCGAAGCAATGTGTATGCCTTGAGGTAGAGACCAATAACATCAACCAGAATTTACCTCGTATAGCAAAAAACGTTTCGACCTATAGAAAAACTGTAATGACTGATTGGAAGAAAAAATTGAAATATATTCTTTTTTACTATCCAAAACTGACGCAGGTTTAGGTTGAATGAAGACATTAGGGGCTTCATAATTTCCGTCGCTCAATGGCTCAACTATAATTGAATCTCAGTTTTCGAGTTCATCTCATCTCTGATATTTGAAATTTTACAGGAGATACAAAAACTGAATTTCTTCAGCTATGAGACTTTCTTATAGAACATCGGTCTATATGCAAAGAAAAAAAATCGGAGTGCGCATTTTCGAAGTTTGCGATTCAACGACATTTAAAATCTTAGCATATATAAAACTCAATAATTTTTAAAAAGTTGATCTTAGAGTTTTGATTTTTTTTTTATTTAATTGATAATATTTTACAAATTACAGAAAAATATAACTTTTATAGTTCTAACCACTATTTATGAACTCGTGGACCTTTTTTGGTAAGCCTTCCATTGGAGACTTGATAGTTGTTTCAAACACCTTTTTGGAACAGTTTGCCCATCTACTTTTAAAATCTTCGATATTTTGGGACACCTTTTTTGTGCTCTTTAAGTTTCTTTTCACAAGAGCCCAATATCTCTCCACTGGTCTTAGCTCTGGACAATTTGGAGGATTGGCCTCTCTTGCCGTAGTGACATGATGCCAAAGCGGGCCAAAAATATGTGGACACATTGTGCTTTCTTATGAAAGGAAAAAGTCTTTTTTTCAAACATTCTTTGATGTATTTATAGAGCCCATTGTAACAAATGACTTGCTTCTTTTGCCGCATGTGTATATATCTTGCCATACCAGGAATTTTTTAGAAAATTTTGTCTGCTTTTGGATTCTAAATTGTTCTTCGACATTTCCTCGAGCATCAGCAACATACAAATTTTGACCCGGAAGCTGCGTAAAATATGCCAGTACATTCGTTTCGTCGTCCATTATACAACATAAATATTTTTGTATGAAATTCGATTTTAATTTCCGAGCCCTACTTTTGGCGTCTAAATTTTTTGCAGCTTTCCTGTCTGGAACTTTTTGGACTTTGTATGTTTTCAAAGTTTTCAAACCTGCATTGGCTTTAACTTTTCGCACCAAATAGTCAGAGCACTGGGCTAACCGGGCAACTTTTCTACCAGATGTGTTTGGAGATCTTTTCAATATGCTTTCTATTTTCTTGGCTTTCCCAATATCCTGTGGTCCTTGTTTTCTTCCCGAACCAGGTTTCCTATCGATGGTCAAATTCTCCTGAAACTGTTTAATAACATTGGAAACAGTTTGACGGCAGACTTTCAATTCTTTGGCCAATTTTTTGTAGGACCAATTTGGATTTTTTTGAAAATTTTTAATAATTTTTCTTCACTCATTTTGATCAAACTCACAATAAATCGACATGTTTGTCATTAAAAATAACAACTGACATAATTTTCAAAGATAACTAGATCAACGAAATTTTTAAATTTACACCCAAAAAAATTATTAGGTAAAACGTGTGTTAAGATTTTTTCAATCTCACTCCTTACAATCAGTGTACGCAGTGTTAGATAAGTAGTTGAATAATTTCAACCCTCAATCAAAAATAAAATATACTTTTTAAATAATTTATAATAAAAATTGTATTTTCCTATATATGAGCCGAATCGTTCACAGTACTGAAAATTTAAATCACGAACACAAAATTTCTTTTAAATTTTGTATTTTCTTATAAAGCATATAATTATAATTATATATTGACATAATCACCTACTACTGAGTCAATCTTACAAATGCGGAGACTGGACGATTGTGTTGATGATTAAATGGCGAGTGCTGTTGTCATTGCTTTTAGTCACAAGTTTCCATTCTTCCATCACCACCCCATGCACATTTTCTCATTGTATTTACTCATAACATTTCAGCAATTCTATATACTGTGTAGAATTTAATCACGACTTCACTTCAATTCATTTCGATTAAAAAAATATAAATAAAAATTATGACAATGACTCCGAAACGAAAATGATTTTGAAAAAAAAAAGGTAAACTAGTCTGTCAGCATTAAAAAAATAATATAAAACGAAATGAAATGAAATTAAAGCAAAACGCTGGTGTTATAATTTTAATGAAAAGTATTTTAAAAATTCGGATTTTACACTGAATTATAAAAAATGTGCTGACTTTAAAATGAAGCTTTATTTTTCGCCTTTCTCTTATATTTTATTATTTGTTCATAACACGAAAAGCAAAGAAAAAAATATTTATTTATTTATATATTTTATTTTTTATTATTCGCAAAGTTTTTTTACAGTTGGCGGTTTTATTTTTGTACCCTACACTTGAGGTGGAGTAGAGAGAAATGTTTGGATTTTGTAATTGATAGTGAAGTAGCTTAGATTAGCCAGTTTTGTTATTAGTCATAGTTATTGAATTACATACTACACAAACAAATTTCAGAAATTTATTACAGATTTGTGATAATTGGTTTAATGTGAATTTGTGCTATACAAAAAATGTAGAATTTTGTTGCATTTTTTTTTTCAAGCAACGAGAAAAATTGGAAAAATTATGCTTCCTGGAAATGCTGAGCTTTAAAAAATTAACTTGAGTTTATTCCAGTATCGGGCGGACCAAGGAGTAGAGGTTATTGTCTGATTCGAAACGCGGTAACTTAGAGACGTGGATAAAAAAATGAAACGATTTAAAATTTAATTTTCACGAAGTAGGCTTTGACAAAGCGGAAGTTTTTTTCTTCTATTTCACTCTTTAGCTCTAATAAGATTGTTTTGAATAATGCATGAACAATTGTAAATAAGTTGAAAAGATGACTTTATCACGCGAGCATTTGCGCATTATTTTAAAGATTTTAGAGAAAATGTGTGTGTTTCTGTCGGTGACACAAAATATGTTTAAAAAAAAGGGGTTTGACAAAGTAAATTTATGTAAGGTGAACTTACCAGCAACTTATTATACTTTTTCTTTTTATGGCTCCGATTTTTTTCGTGGTAAAAAACGTTGGTTGTCAAACTATCTATTTTTCGACTGCCAAAATGGCCGCAACAACAAAGATGTATTGTCATTTCTGTGTTGTACTACTGCTCTCGTCAGCTGATTTTGACATTTAGAGTGCTCCGCCATTATGGCCGCAATAACAGCCCTGTTGTAATTCATTGTTTTTCGTCGTCAAAGGTACTGCTTTGACGTAAGACGTCTAGGGTTAATACCATGTTCTTACACTACATATATTTTAAGTAACTCTGGCGATGTACGTATATATTTGAATTAATTTTGATAATTCTGGACAAAGTTATCAACTCAATTGTGAGCCTCTCTCTTATAAAAGTGCTTTGAGGTGATCATCACTACTCCTTATTGATTCATCAAAATTCAATTCCGAAAAAAATTGTCAGCTTAAGCCTGATCAGGATTTCTTTTTTTAATTTTTAGGGTAAAATTGCTAGTTAATTGTTTATAAAAATCTATGTTTTGGTTAAAAAAAATCCTGCGAACAAGCTTAAGTCTTTAATACTTAGAATATGCTGTATTCCATCTAAATAAATCTAGTTGTTTTTAAAATATCGTGTTCAACGTATCGGAAAACGTAGTTTTGAGAAAAACGCGTTTAAAGAGCCAAATAGTTGTTGTAGAGCATCTTTAAAACTAATTATCGGATCGATTTGAAATTACAGAATACTCTTGGAATATTGTACTTTAAGAAAATGCAAGAAAAAATATTTTTTGAAAATTCTAAGTGCACGCAACCACTTAAAACAACCTAAAAACTCATGAATAAGAAAAATTCCCACAGAAATGATCCGGAAAGCATTAAAAGGCATTAATTAACCCATTTTGGCCCGACTGGTCGATTTATCGACCAGCAACTTTAAAAATTCATCAAAACTACATATATAAATTTTTCCAAAAGTAATCACTGTTAAATATTACTTGATACTTAAAAGCCAGGTAAACAGACATGCTTTTTTGTAAAGTGGTTTTGAAAAATCAACAAAAAATAGTAAAATTAATTATTTTTCATTTAAAGTGAGAAATTTACCAAGATAAATCACAAAATTAATGTAGAAATTATAAATTCACTGGTCTTTATATATTTTTGTAAAAAACATGGAGAAATTCAACAAAAATTTCGCTGCGTTAAATACTTATTTAAAATTTTTTTTTTTTGCACCTGGTCACCTTATTTTCTCGAGATAAGCCTAAAACTACTACATCCTCAGAAACCAATTTCTTTTGTTTTTTTAAGTACATACTAAAATTTCTTATTAAAGACATATTGTTGCCTGAGAATTGATTTGGCGTATGTGTGTACAAATTCATATACCTATACGCCAAATAAATTCTCAGGCGACGATATGGAAACTGTGTTTTAGAAATTTTCAAAAATAGATCTTAGCATCTTCTTAAAAAGAAGAACAGTCATTTGTAGTAGTCTATTTTTATATAATATAAAAAATAAAAACCTTGTCAAATATGAAAGTTGTTTCACGTTTTTTCACCTATACCTGTATTGTATATAAATTATCGAAACCCGACGTCTTGACTAGGGTGGTCAACCGTGTTCTTTCGATGAGAACATATTCTATTTTCTCGTTTTATTTTTTATTGATTATGTTTTAAATTTTGTTTATTTATGGAAATATTTCCATCAGAAAATATCAAATGCTTATTTTTTTCTTTTGTAATTGAAAACAAATTTTCAAATTAAATTTAGATTAAACACTTATAAACAGACTTAAAAAAAAAAAAAACATTTCAAATTCTCTAGGGTAGTCTAAAAAGCTAAAATGTCATGTTTGTGAAGCTGTGGGCTTTGTATTTAAATACTTTATGCCAGACAATAATATTGTGCAGCCCTGCGTTTTTCAGACCCAAGAATCTAAATATTCCGCATGGAATTTCGTCTTCAGAGTTCTAATTTGTTTGTCTTATCTCAATTAAAAGAAATCTCATTGGAGGAAACGAATAGCGCGAATTTTCAAAGAATGTTAAAAATTTTAAAATCGACATTTTTAGCTTTTAGTAGGTAAACATTACAAAAACATGCGAGTTGAAAAATGTAAACGTAATGTAATGTAAATTATTTCTTTGACTTCTGATTCTGACACAATTTAAAATTTTGTAGGTCTGTACTATCTGAAGAAAAAAAAAAAAAAATTTTCGCATTTAAAAAAGTAAAATATATCCGAGAAATTTAGGTTAAATATTTAAATTTTGGCAACTAATTGAACAACAAGTTTTGTGCTAACATAGTTAGTCTATCTAATATGAGTGAAATGATTGTAGGGTGTTTACACTTCGGTGATTTTTGATGGTTTCTCTCTCTTTCTTATATTCTTGTACTAATTTATGTTGCCATCATATGAGCTCATAACAAACAAAAAAGAAAAAGAAAAAAAAAACAAAATGAAATCTCTAAAACTAACTTTTAGCTCTGGGCATAAATCTTCGCTAAACGACTTAAAAAAAATAATACTAATACACACACATGCACACATTTTTAGAAACCTCAAATTAACGCACACATGCACCACACACGTGTATTGTATACGACTAACTGTGTGACACCATTGACGACCTTATGTAGAGGTACATTTAAGCCATTTAACTTACTATTTAACTGCGACTATCGTCGGAGTCGTCACTTTTAACCGTGTGTAAACGTCAAAAATGACAGAAATTCAAAATAAAATGATTCATTGAACTTTTCGTGTTTTATTCTTTTCTTTTCTGTCTTATTTTTTTGTTTTTTTTTTTTGCTACTTTTCCTCTCTTTCTTTTGAGATTTTATTTTGTATTTATTTTTTTCGGTTAAAAAGAAGCTTTTGCGTGATTTTGTTGTTTTTTCACTAAAGCTATAATTAGAATTATTTTGTTTTTTTTTCAAGTTGAAAATCACGCTTACATTACAACAATAGAAAGTCAGTTGTCTGTATTTATGAAGAGAACTATCCCCCTCTTCACTTCACTTTGTTGTTGTTCATAAAAAATAAATAAGAAAATTAAATTTTTGTTTTTTACGAATTTTTGTCTTTGTCTCAAATCGAAATTTTGTTTTCAAATTTTTAATGATATTTTCTTTTGCAAATTTTCTTATTGCGTCAGTAATTTTAACCACTTATTTCTGCCTTTTTAATTTTATTTATTTTTAAACAATTCATTGGTGATTGAAGCGTAATATTTATTTGCTCGTTTTGTTGTTTTTTTTCATAATTTTTATTTTTTGTTTTATTTATTTTTTCCTGATAAGACGTAGATAATTGCTTTTGATTATTTCGTTTTTTTTTCTGTTTTATTTATTGGTGATATTTTATTTTTATTAAATATGCAGCACGTGAATTCATTAAACCACAATTTGATCTCGTTGATTTTAATTAAAATTATTCGATTCAATTGCAATCTTTGTAAATATAATTATTAATTAATTGCGTTTTTCGTTAGTTTTGCAATTCTCACTGTGAATTAAGCGGCAGTGACTAGTTTAGTTTACTGAACTATCTCGCTTAGGGGAGAGGTGTAGGGAGCCTGCTGTTGTACAGAATACAAGATCATCCCGCCACAAAAAGTTTGTTATTTTTTATATTTATTCCTTCCTAACCTCAAAAAACAGCGAAAAAACAAGATTTTCCACATAATGCTGAGGAAAAATTAGAAGCTTGAAATTTCGGTTTCGAACTCGAATTCAGCGACTCTTTAATTTTTTGGGGCTGTGTTATATTTAAATTTTTTTTAATTTCTACAGAGTCGTTTTATAAGTAAAACAAAATATTTCAGAAAGTATGATTCAAAAATGAAAGATTTTAAAATATTCTGAGTACTCGATTCATTTTATCCGGCAACTTATCGTTAATCGTATTATTGACACATTCCATTTGATGTCGTGCCTCTAATAGTGGCCCATATGAAATGCCCATCCCTGAGCACAATTTTACTTGTTTTTTAATTCTATGTTTTATTTAATAATAATTTATCCTTTCAACTGGCACAACCGGCTGTTTTCAAATGTCACCAAACTATGAATTCTTCTCCTACCACCTTCCCAGATCATCCCGTTCTACAATGCCACTTATTGGGCTGCCAGACTTAAAGTTAATTTAATATATGCACAGAGTTGCTTTTACAAACAATCATATTTCAATTTAATCGAATTTAGATAACTCCTAATGTTATTTTTGAGGATCTGCACAAATTACAGATGGGGTTTAGATATAATGACTGTAGGGACCATGACAATAACAATAAAAGTTTGGTGTTTCATGGTTCCAATCTCGAAGCTAATACCCCGTTGCACCACCGTTGTACCAACATGGAGAACATATGCCCTCGCTTTCTGGAAGACTGTCATAAGTCTAAAAAACAAATTTTCGAGAAAATCGCATTTAAAGATTTAAATAAGCTATTTCTAAAATATACTGCTCACGAGAAAAGTTCATAAGATATCTCTTCAAATGATTCACCGTGTAAATTCAAAAATTGCAAAAACAACATAGCGCATTTCTTAAGTCGACATTATCGACTGATTCTTCATTATTTTTAATGAGTATTAAATGCATTTATAAATCTTTGCAACTGTTGTAGTATTAAAATAACTTCCGCAAATAAAGACGACTTCTTCATCTTCATATATCTCGAGGCTGAAAGAAACCTTGGGCTACAAACACTTGTTATTGAATGCAAATTAATAAATATTTTTTGTTTATATTTTATACGAGTGTACAACAACAACAATATTTATTGGGTTGTGGAGTGATTCAGATAAAAAAGAAGCAAGTAAAATGTAATATGAGTGAAAAACAAATTTTAAGCAGCGTCACCAAATTTTCCCCATACACGCATGCACACAACATCAAAACAGGCAACACTAACATCACACAACGCAAATAAGTTGCGAATACACCACGAACATATGATTTTACCGGCGTTTTTACTCACCAACACGCATATTGGTTCTCTCCATGATGTCATTCCGAATGCATTCGTCGCTTTTTTTTTTCTTTCTTGTTTTTCCATGTTTTTTTTTCTTCAGACATTTTATCTTTCACCAATTGCTGCAATGACTCGCAAGAAATTAGATGAGAAAAGCTTTTACGTTCGCTCTCTGAAGCATTAAAACAATTCTCAGCTTCTCAAAGCCAAATGGTGGAAACATATTAAAGCTTTGGTCTGCACGAAGTATGTTGAAAAGTTTCTAGTTAGTACACAAACTATCGTGGTGAATTGAAGCTGGTTTGTGTTGTATGCGATAGATGGCGCAAAAAGGTTGAAAAAATTCAAATTTTATTTTGATCAAATTCATACTAAAAAATAAGAAATGTTTAAAGAATGAACGTTTTGCTTATCGCTGAGCTGTGAAGCCCTTGTTTTGCTTGAATTGTAAACGTGATTTAATAAATAGATTTCAGTGATTTTAATCATCGTTTCTATTTATTATTTTTATTCTATTTATTATTTATACAATTATCTGAGTGTAGACAGTTCAGTACCCAAAAAATGCAAATCATAGTATTTTTGTTTTTCTAATCAGTCTACTAGTAGATTTTAACTTAGCACGAGCTAATAAGCGGTCAAAAATGTTTGTTTCTTCAGTCACGGTCTGAATTTGAGTGTTGGTTTTCATATTAATCTCTTTTGGTTTTCTTTTTTAACGCAGATTTGGTTTTCTTTTGTGAAATGGGTTTTTTAGAAAAGTGTATCAGTGAAGACTACAAACATATGCATGTCTATCTTGCGGTAATATCGAATACTTACTTGCTACTTTCTTTTTAAAATTAATATAAAATTTACATAAATAAGTTAAAAAGAAGAATACATTTTAATTCGCTTTGCTGGAACGACAAAAAAAGGGGAATTACCATGCAGAAACTTAATTGCCCACCATAAAATACAGCAACAAACATACAACTCCATATTTTTTTTTGCTATATCTACTACTGTGATGATAATGACTACCGACTACCGTGTGTGCATTTTTATAATTTATTTATTATTAATTTCTATAATTGTCTGTGCGCAATTCAGTAGCCAGAAGCTTAAGTAAGTTCCGTTAATTGCTCCGTGCATACATACAAACATACGATTTCAAGACTCGACCTATGTTATCTGCCTCTATACCTTACCTACCTGACTGCAAACCGCGACTGCATTTGTATAACTTTTGTAACGGATGACAGAAAAAAGTAAAGTTGAATGTATCATAAAAAAAAAATTAATAAATAAAAAACACAGTAGCAGAAATATTAATTTTCTTCATTTTCTGCTAATTCTTCTTCAGTTTTATTATTATTTCTGTGGTTACGCCCTTTCATTGTGATGCCTACCGTTCGCTGGTATTGCTTTTGAATTCACATGCAATCGTAAATTAGAAGTTTCCGCAGATTGGAAGCGTAGAGTTGCCGCTTTTTTTTATTATTTTTTTATTGAATTTTTGTGGTGAAATCTTTTGGTTCACCTTATTTGATGCTGTAGATTTTGAAATCTTAGCTAATCTCATAAAATTTACACACTTCGCTTTTATAAATAATTGTTATCGCTTCGGAAAAATTTTACTTTAAAAATATTAGCAGCCAACAGGAGCTTATCTTTATCGGTTGTTGACATTTTTCATCTTAACGTATTGCAACATCAAGTTTTTGAGTACGAGAGAGTGATAAAATGCAAGAGCGAGAGAGATAGAGAGATAGTGTTAATGTTTATTTTTGGTTTTTGTATAAAATTTTCGGTTGAATTTATAAATTCTTAACTAAATAAAAAAATGTTAACTTGTAAATATGAAAGACTCGATGAATGTTTAATTCTGATGGGATTTGAAACCAAGTTAATTTTTTGTTTGGTTAATTAATTTGCTTTTGTAGGACACGAATATAACGTTTTAAGCTCTCTCTTTTTTATCTTTTTTGTTTTTTAACGAGGTGTTAAAGCTTTAAAAGCTTAGATCATCGCCAGACTACTCTCGTCCGAAAGGTTAATTGCTCTCGCAACTATTGTTATGTATATCGTTGAGAGGCCGTTAGTGCCTGGTTATCAGCGATGCCAACTTGCGGGGAATTCCCCGATTTGTAGGGAATTTTACCTAGTACGGGGAATCCGGGAATGAGCTGTTTTTTGCGGGGAATTTGAAACCGTCCAGCTTTTAGTTGATAAAACCTGTAGAATAGTTTTTGTCAAATTTTATGTAATGTAAATCGTTTAACTTTTGCAATACTTCACATTTCGGGTCTTATAATCTTCATCTCTTCTTAAGAGGGCCCTGCACTTTCTTGGTTTGGAGAAATCGATCGAAAAAGTGTGCAATTTGAAAGCATTATATTTCAAAAGTATTTTGTAAAAATTTCAGAGAGAATATACATATATACATGGAACAGTTGTCAAGACTTTGAAAAAATTAACAACTAGATTTAATTTTCATAGTCTACAAAAAACATAATAAATATATATCGATACTTTTAAAACCGATAGCCAAAACTTTGAACCCGTTCTTCTCAAAACAAGGTTTTTGCCATTGTCACGTACAGTATAAAATTTAAATAAGTTTTTCTATACAACAATGGCCCCAGGACATAACAGCAAAAAAAGTTTGGTAAATTTTTTCCTCAATTTGCAACGTTGTACTTTAAAAAAAAAAAAGTCGAATTTTTGAAAACCCTATTTCGAAATTCGCGTACTTGGAGGGCGGTAGAATTTATATATTTTGGTCAAACAGCCCCTGTTTTGGATCCATGTAATTAATCACCTATTGCATTAGGAAATTTTAATAGAACACGTTTTTTATTTGTTCTTTCGAAAAATGGAAAAAAATCTTAAAAATAAAAAATGTAACCCTTTTTTTCAAAATCGAAAGCAGTTTTGACTTTTTTTTTTCAAAAGGAAACATTTTTTGTTTTTCTTTAGGTCAAAAAGCCCATGTATTTTCCTTTGAGTGTTTATCTATCAAAATGAACGTCGAGTAACTCGGTACACCGGATTCATTTGAGCTCAATCGATTTTAAGAGTGGGTTCCCTTGAGATGAAATCCCCCATGTGTCAAAAGAATTCCGAAGTCAGAAAGTACCTATTACTATTAACCTACCAGTTCCGGTACCATTAAAATAACATTAACCTTGATCAATTTTAAGCGTGTGTCGCCGTTATATTATAAAATTAAACCGGTGCGGAGAATTTTATTGAAAATCGGGGAATTTCTTGAGGGCTATCGAGGAGACAGAAAAAATGAGTTGGCATCTCTGCTGTTTATATTGGTGCTCGGTGTTCGACGAACACAAAACATTTTCTCCCGTGCTCGGTCGAGGTGCTGAGTTGCATTTTATCAAAATGCACTCCTCCATTTAGTAATATTTTGTATGTAATATTACTATTTTGTAGAATAACTCATTGCCACCCTGAATACTCGGCGTGCTCGGTGTACAATACACCGAGCATATCGATGGTCATACGTTGACCTCTCGTATGTAGTTTTTCACCACTTTTGGAAGAGACGACAAAAAAGCAAAAAATGTACATAAAGAATATGTAAAATTGGATTTTAAATCATTTTAAATAAGAAAAAAATATTTTTTTTATTTTGATTTTATTTTTATACATTGTTCATAGAAATTTATTGCGTTATTGTCTTGCCTTTCAAAAGTGGTGGTTGACGAGGGGTCAACGTATGACCATCGATATCGTGTTCGGTGTGAGAGTGAGTAAAGACTCTCGTTTTGTGTTCGGTGTAACAACAATTTCATGGTGTTCGCCGAGCATACTCGCAATATAACCACAGCCTTATAAGAATAGTCGGCATTTACACGATGAAATTAGTCTCATGAAACTCGGACAAATGTGGGGAAGAGTGGAGAAACGACAGGGGGGTAGACAAAATTTCTCAGGCAGTATTGTGAAACTTTTTGACGTTTCTCTTGAAAAATTTTTGTTGTTCCATGTTTTCTCATATCGACGAAAACTATAATGGCAGGAATGTCGAAAAATCTCATGAGACTAGTCTCAACGTGCAGATAAAGTGTTCTGTGTGTCTAGTGGTTTGTTGTGGAGTTGTCCACTTTCTAGGAGAGAATTGCCTTCGTTGATAAAACTTTCTCTATACTTTTTCATTCAAAGCTAGCTTTCACTGTGACTCCTGTCAAGATAGTTGTTTCGGAGGTTTTGAAATCTGTCTTCAATTTGCAGGAGAAAATTTGGGAAATGATTGGAAAATCGTTTGTTATTTTCTATTACCTTTTTACACAGTTTTTAAATTTTATGTAATTTTTTCCCACGAGTAAAGTTTTATTTGGACGATCCTGATACACGTAAGACATCCGAAAAGAAGCTTGATATTTTACGAAAATGAATTTAATGATTTGGGGAGCTACTAACTGCAATGGAATGCTGGAAATAGCTTTTCCAAGTACTCGAATGAATTCTGTAGAATACATAGCAATGTTCTGTGAATCTATTTCCATTTCTGCAGAAATATAGGGCTCACGAATAAATTTTCCGAGATGACGAGGCTTGAGTTCATAGTAATTAAGGGACAAAAATAAGATTGCAGTCTTAAAATGGCCAGCACATTCTTCGAATCAGAACCCAATAGAAAACATTTGCGGCATTTTTATTCAACGAATTTAAGATGAAAAAAAAAATAGTACCAAAATGTTTCAGAGTTGAAAAACGCTGTCTGTGCTGTATGGGAATCCATTACTCAGGGTAAACTTCGAACAACATCACCACAGTGTTGAATGACTCAACATAAGGTTCAATTATGAAAACGTAGCCGCTACGTTTATTACAATAATCCAACAGACTTTCTGACTTATATATATAAATAAGAAACAAAATTATTTGAGCTTAAATAAGTAGCAGTCTTATTTTCTGTTCTTTATTTGGAAGTAGGCAGGAAAATTTCAAACACGATCAAATTGTTATCCATTCAAATGTCAAGAAAAAGATAAAAGAGCTTAAAGAATTTTTAAATCAATACCGAAATTTGTATACAATAGTTCTTGAATTTTCCCTCTTCCTTCCCTGCTGTTGAGATGTAATTATAAAAATATGTGGTAGTTTATAAGTAATGAGCAAAGCTGAGCAGAAAATGGGTGCGTTTCCCGGGTGCAAATCAGAAAAGCTGATTTCAAAGTGATTAATTAAAAATCAGTGATCAGTGTTTGCGTCTTAGAAACGGCATGACGCATTAGTTGTAAAATTTCTGAAAATCATTAAATTCTAGTTTGTGAAATGTTTTAATTTCCTTCTAAAAATATATTTATATAATTTTTGGATAATTTCGAACTTGTGTCGAATTTGTCAACTGCCAAAGTTTTGAGAATCATGCTGATCTGGAAAATCAGAAAAATTATATGATTAAAAAAATGGCGTCCGCTTTGCTAATCAGAAGCATTCAGCGACGCGTTTCTAACACATTTTAAAAACAGCTTTTCTGATTTTGCACCCGGGAAACACACTCAATCTTTAATCTGTCAATCAATGAAGTTGAGTTAACCAAAACTTTTAATTTGAATGGTTATTTCAAAAATCATTAATGTTTCCATTAACTTCCGTTAACTATTAAACTTTGCAAAAATTAAAAAGGACATTCACTGTTCCGCCTGGTCGACGTCCTTTTGGCTGACATCGAAAGTAAGTTTGAGCCTCTTCTGGAAGATGAGAAATGCCAGCAATGTTGCTTGCTTCCACCCTGAAGTTTTGACTCATATGGTCAGAGAAGTACAACATTGCCAAGGTCGTTAAGGTGGAACAAACATTGGAGCGTATGGACAATGAAACCATGATTTCGATGAGGAACGAGATCGGTATTTTATGCAGCAATAACAACGTTGCTGATGATTTTTTCAGCCCTGTCACCCAGATACAAAAAAAATTATGTGCAGGCACTCACAGTAGAAGTGAAACTTTGTTGTTTATTTGAAAATTATTAGAAAACATTTATAAAATTTTCTAAGTCCTTTGAAGTTTCAACCAATAATAAGTTTTTTTTTTTGTTTTTTGTTTTTCTATTTTACAATGAATATCTGATGGCAACTCAAATTGTAATAATTTTTATTTTAACCCTTACTTGCAATTATGCAATTTCAATTCATGCAAAAGTTTTCTCCCACATGTCAAATCGATTATGGGCGTTTAAAATTTATGCGTAATTGCTTGTTGCGAATGTCATCACGTGAATGCAGAGACAATTTAATAATAGTACAATTGAAAGGTTGTAAATCTAAAGGGTCTAAGCGCCAATTTTCTTTTTTTTTGGAGAATATACATTTTTTTCGCAAGTTATCAAGCCAAATATGCTTGTAAAGAGTTTTATGTCTTATCTATTAAAAAAAAAAATAACAAAATTACGAGAATATTTGCTTGGGGTCTAAATCCAATACTAAGGAGTGAGATCGAAAAAATCTTAACATATATAAAATTCAATAATTTTTTAACGGTTGATCTTAGAGTTTTGATTTTTTTTTATTTAATTGATAATATTTTACAAATTACAGAAAAATATAACTTTTATAGTTTTAACCACTATTTATGAACTCGTAGACCTTTTTTGGTAAGCCTTCCATTGGAGATTTGATAGTTGTTTCAGACACCTTTTTGGAACAGTTTGCCCATCTCCTTTTCAAATCTTCGATATTTTGAGACACCTTTTTTGTGCTTTTTAAGTTTCTTTTTCCAAGGGCCCAATATCTCTCCACAGTTTTGGAACAGTTTGCTCCTCCTTTTAAAATCTTCGATATTTTGGGACACCTTTTTTGTGCTCTTTAAGTTTCTTTTTACAAGAGCTCCGGACAATTTGGAGGATAGGCCTCTCTTGGTACAAAAACTATGTTATTACTTTGGTACCACTCCAGAGCTTTCCTGCCGTAGTGACATGATGCCAAATCGAGCCAAAAATATGTGGACACATTGTGCTCTCTTATGAATGGAAGAAGTCTTTTTTTCAAACATTCTTTGATGTATTTATAGAGCCCATTGTAACAAATGACTTGCTTCTTTTGCCGCAACTGCATATAGCTTGCCATACCAGGAATTTTTTAGGAAATTTTGTCTGCTTTTTGATTCTAAATTGTTCTTCGTCATTCCCTCGAGCATCAGCAACATAAAAATTTTGACCCGGAAGCTGCGTAAAATCTGCCAGTACATTCGTTTCGTCGTCCATTATACAACATAAATATTTTTGTATGAAATTCGATTTTAATTTCCGAGCCCTACTTTGTATGTTTTGAAACCTGCATTGGCTTTAACTTTTCGAACCAAATAGTCAGAGCACTGGGTTAACCGGGCAGATTTTCTACCAGATGTGTTTTGAGATCTTTTAAATATGCTTTCTATTGTCTTGGCTTTCCCAATATCATGTGGTCGTTGTTTTCTTCCCGAACCAGGTTTCCTATCGCTGGTCAAATTCTCCTGAAACTGTTTAATAACAATTGAAACAGTTTGACGGCAGACCTTCAATTCTTTGGCCAATTTTTTGTAGAACCAATTTGGATTTGTTTGAAAATGTTTAATAATTTTAAGACGTACTTTTTTTCTTCACTCATTTTGATCAAACTCACAATAAATCAACATGTTTGTCATTAAAAATAACAATTGACATATTTTTCAAAGATAACTAGATCAAAGAAATTTTTAAATTTTTCACCAACTTGTGTTAAGATTTTTTCAATCTCACTCCTTAATTGCAGCCGCTTCATTTCTATTTTTTGTTGAATCTCCGTTCAATGTTTTTGGCACTTAGGCCCTTTAGACTTACATCCCTTCAATTGTACATAGGCACAAACGTATATATTCTATCAAACCAATGTTTAATCGAACCCAATGAATAATCGATTGATGTAGCGTCGATAGGACTTTGAATTAGGAGTTTAAGTGAGGAACAGAATGTGAAGCTGAAGCGTGAAGTAACAATCTGTTAAAGGTAAAATGTATACATTTTCACTCAGCGACGTGTTTCTAACACACTTTGAAAGCAGCTTTTTTTTATTTTGCACCCGGGAAACGCACCCATTGCGATTTCATTGCATTCCATTGTAATTGTGTACATTTTACTTTTGACAGATTATTACTTCACGCTTCAGCCTCACATTCTGTTCCTCGCTTTTCGCGGTCGCGCATAGCTCACAACGCTGTTCGCCAACATGTTCGATCGTCTAAAGCAAACACTAACCGCTGGATCAACATGTAGCCGTGCAATTAAAAATGTTTAATATGGGTTGTCGAGCGAGAAAGTTGCGTTTAACTTTTAAACGAAACTGTGTAAACGAGTATCTTTTTGGAGATTGTAGACCAAACAGAAAATGGGAAAATTTGAACAGAGAGTTTCTGTTTATGATTATAATTTATCACTGGGACTACGAGCTGCATTAACCATATAAAGTTGTGTTGTTTAAGAAAATTTCGCTTGGGAATTATTTAGAATTTTATTAAGCTATGGGTCGAGAAAATCTATTAAAATGCAGATATATGCACCGAGTATACACAAATTGAAGATATTCTGTTTTGAATTTTCCATATAAAGCATGAAATGGCAACTCAAAAAAATAAAAGAATTTTGTCTCAGCTCAGAAACAGTTTTGATTGTCACTGTATATTTCAATAAATCCTTTTGAAGTTCACCGTTTTTTTTACATTATTTCTAAGTCTAAATACAAACCTATATACCTTAAAGCCTTAAAGTAACGGATTCTTTTCATTTGATCAATTATCGAAATATCTTTTGCATCTTGCAAAAACCGCAAAATTCATTAAAACTCATAAACGTCAGGTCAGACAGATGAAGAAGACGCAGCACACCAGGACACAAGAAATTGTTGTTGTAGATAGTACACCTTCTAAACCACATGTATGCATGTATGTATTCCGATACTTCACATGTATGCACCCGTTCCGTATGTTCTCGCTCACCTCTATCGCCTGTCGCTTTGCTGGTGGCATGTTGCATATTGTACCGTAAAATTAAATACATTCTATACACCTACAAAGATGCATTGAGGCATCTTCTGATGAGAGAATGATTAATATTCCTAAGTGTCGTCATCGTCTTGTCTCATGGTTATGGTTGTTGTTGTAGGTACTTTGTGTGAACTTTTACAAAGTATCTTAAAGATAACTGCTACAACTATTACTCCTCTTATACTCATACAAACACGCACCACACACACACTCGCACACAGATGATCTTACTACTACATAGTGTTTTGAATATGCACTGCTGTTGTCGCTGTCACTGCCGCACCATCTCCGATGAGTTTCTGAGTTGGTGGTGGTGGTGGTGTCATCAAATTGTTTTTCTTGTTTCTTATTAATGATGTATGCACCTTTTCTTTTTTGAATTTTTTTTTATTTTTTTTTTATAGAAAACTAAAATCAAGCAAAATTTTTAAAACTTGTAATTGTTGCTTGTTGTTACTTTCTTTCCTTTCACTTGTATTTTGTATAATTTGTTTGTTTCTTGTTGTTTGTGGTTTTGCCGCCATAAAACTATTTGTCAAAAATTCAAAGCCAAAACCCATCATCAACCGAGAAATGTTGTTAGAGGTCTGAGGAATAAAAAAAAAAGGATATGATTTTGTTCTGATCAAAAACACATTTATCTTGCTGCTGTCTGTATATTTTTTGTTGATTTCGATCTCTATTCGTATTAAATGTCCATCATTTCTTCCTCTTCCATCTCTAATCACATCTATGCGTTATTCTTAGGTTGCTCTCCACCTCAAAGCATGTGGCGGTCAATATAATGCGATTTGTTCGATTGTGGTGGTATCGGAGGTACTTAACGCTCATCAGTGTCAATATTTTGATAATACGTAATTGAATTTTGTGGTTATGTATTCAAAAGAGCTGAAATTTTGATTTATAGTATAGGAGGTTAGGTTATAGTGGCTGCAAATTGCTTTATATAGACCACATTGGTTCCATTGTGATCAGAGTTGTGTAGTAATGATTACTTAAAGAATTGAATCTCTCCTTAATTCTAATCCCTTAGAATTGTAACTGTAATTTGTAATTAGCATATGCAAATGTCCGGGTTGTCCGCTCGCCTGCTTATAGAAATTGAAAAAGTACATAGAAACTAAAGAAATGCCCTTCCCTTGTTTAATCAGTTACATTTGTGGAATTAAATTCCAAAAAGGCTGTACGGATTTACTGAATGTAATTAATTTCACACATCTTATAGCTTGTTCAAACGAAAATGATTTTCAGCGAAAAAAAAAAACAGTTGTTATGTCGATGTCAACACAGCCACAGCTCCACCAACACTTGCATGAAATGAAATTCCGAAGCGCTAAATTGGCTTCGGAATTCACTATCGTGTGAACAAGCAGTTATAAGCGATTTTTTTATTTGCGGTTTTCTTATACTTGTCATCTACCGCAATTTGTTGTATAAACACAATCAATGTAGTCGGCTTGAACTTCAACAGCAAACACAGAACTATATGAACTTCCCAGTTGAACTTAGAATGATCGAGGGTGTAATGATCGAGCGCTCCTAAGCGATCAATAGATTGCTGACTATTGCATTAGCATTGCATGTCCAAGGGCATCGAGTACTAGTTTTAGCCTCCAAAAGGAGTAATAAAATAGGACACGATTGCGGTCATGAGCTCACTTGCAACTCAAAAACCATGGACTAGTTGTTAAAAAGCCAGTAAGCACCCAGCTACTTGTGGGCCAAGTTTCAGTTTTTTAAAATTATAAGTAATAATGTTTTATTCATTTGACGCAGGAATTAAGGGCAATGAGCAGGCAGACGAGCTTGCAAGAAAGGGGGCAGCAACCACTTTCGTGGGACCTGAACCCTTCTGTGGAATAGGAGATAGCGTAATCAGGTAGTTACTCAGGCAAGAAGAGAGGAACAAGAGGCACGAACTCTTTACCAATCTTACGGGACTGAGGCAATCCAAAGCGCTTTTAGGTAATTATAATAAGAGTAGATACGAATTCTGCATTGGTCTCAACAAAAACAGTTTGCGCATATTAGCTGGTATTCTGACTGGGCATTGCGGGCTCAGAGAACCCCTTTGCAAGATAGGGGTTGAGCAAAGCTCAATTTGTAGGATTTGTAATGAGGAAGACGAATCATCAGAACATATTTTAGCTCAATGTGGAGCACTGATCCACAAAAGAAGGAAATGTCTGGGCATGCACCAAGTGCCCAGTACTGAACTGGCCTCCATAGATCCGGGCGCAATACTCAAATTCTTGAGGGAGACTGGACTGGATGAGGTACTCTAGGCAGATTAGACTAGATAGAAAAGAGGGACGTACAATAGATCTAATAGGTCGCGGTACAACGACAGAAACCTCTATAATACAATGCAATACAATATATTCATTTGTTTATTAATTTTTATTTACTATTATCGTATTAATATTTAATTTTTCCTTAATCTTCTTTGTTGTCTTTTTGGCAAAGTTTTTCCAGGCTCAAACCTGTGGCTGAAAATTGACATATGGATGTTAAACAACGCGCTTACCAACAGAGCCACAAATTTTGTTTCTTTTACTCGTGTAATGTTTTCAACACTAGTTACTGTTGTTTAACTTTTTGAGGCAAACGATTTTAAAGAAAATGAAAACCCTAGTTGCACAGATTTTTTTTGTTTCATAGCATTGCCAACTGAATGAGAAACTGTAAATAAAAAAATAAAATATTAGACTGTATGACTATAAATAATTTCAACTTTTCTAAGTGGGTTAAAATATATCTTACAATGCATAAAAAACTAAACAAAAGTTAGGACAGTTTTTACCCTACCTAACCCTAAAGAGCTAACTAGGCAAGAAATAGTAAGATATACAAATTTGAACAACTCAATCATGTTGTCTTTGTTTATCAATATTTTTCAAAATAGCTCATATAAAATTATTAAATTGTGTTAGTGAAATCCAAAAATTTGATTACTGTATTTTGAGTTTTTCGTTTATTGCTCCTTTTGGAGTAATAAAATCATTGCTCTTTTGAGGTGTGCTCACTATTTGTACAACTAGGTTGTATGAAATGGCTGCCGCCTCAACGACGCCACAAAAGGTTATATTCGAATTCTCCAAATTTCAGTGTGTTTTCTCTCTTGTTCGAGGGGAAACATTGCCATATTTTTCTCAAAAAAATCCAAGTGCTCCCAAGTTTTAGTATGAGAACATATGCATTTTTTTTTGAATTTCCTTTTAGTTTCTTTAATCTATTGCAAACTAAATGATTTTGCGGGAAACAAGAACCAAATTTTATTTTTCAATAATAATTACTGCAATTAAAATGGATTGTAAGGGGAAACTAATCGAAGAAGTTCGAAAACATAACATTTTGTGCGGCATCTACAAAAAAGGTTATCCATTTATTTTTCTGCTACATATTCTCAATGCTGGAAGCAGTATTGTGAAATGAAATTGACTGAAAATCGTCATCCAAATGAAAAAAGCAAATCAAAAACGTCATTGTCTCAAAAATTGTTTAAGTTGACCACTTCCAACTTTTTCTAGTATTCAGTTATAATAAGAAATTCTTTACAAAAAAGGTTCATAACTTAAAAAAGAAATAACAGATTTGCATTTAAACAAACATTTATAAATAGAAGAATTTAAGAAAATTAATAAATCCTTGTATAGGTCAATATTGTTATACGAAAAATGGTTTTAAATAATCTTGCGAAAAAAGAATTCCTCTAAATAACACTGTGCAACAATTTTAGGGACATGGAATCTAACGGAGAAGCGACCAACACAGATCGGTAGTACTGGTTCAAAGTAACAAAACGCTAAGAGGGTTTTAAAAAATGAGATCGCTTTTAAATGTTATAGCCTTTCAAAGTTTGGCTGTTTTAGTGTATTTTTCAGTTCTATTTTCTGTTTAGAATAAAAACAAAAATTTTAAAATCCAAAAATTATTAAATTCTCTAAATTTTTTGCAAAAGTCATGTAGTGGATAGTTTAAACTTCTTAATATGGAAAACTCTGTAGTGTTAAAATTGTTTTTGTTCTTATTTCGCTGAAGAAAGTAGTAAAAAATGAGCACTTGATTTTTACAAAATAAGCTGCAAGAGGCAAACTTTGAATACCTATAACTTTTAAAAGTGAGCTAACTTTGCAAAACCTTTTTAGGGTTTTGTTACTCTAGACCAGTTGGCCGATTCTCCGTTAGAAAAATGTGTTGCAAAGTGTAATTTTCCAATTTATTTATTATTATTATTTATTGAGACCATTTCACATTTTCAAAAAACTCCTCGAATTAAGTCCAAGGCTGTAATTTTTTCCTCAATTCCAAAGTAAAGTTTCAGTTATTTACACATTTCACTTCGCCGTTCAGATTCGGCATAAAGCTGTAAGTTCCATCTATTCATGTATAATAGATGCGAAATGCTCGGCCTGGGCCCTCGATGGGCTATTAAGCCATAGTAGTCGTAGTAGATGATATTTCCCGTCAGAATTTGTAATCAATACAGGAATAGCAACACATTCAAAATGTGGACAAATCTTTACTGTTGACAATATAAAATTTTATCAAATTTATTTTCAAAAAAACTCTCATAGTTGAGTTTTTTGATTTATAAATATAGTTTTTAAAAATAATTCATTATATTTAATAAAACTGCTGAAAAAACGACAATTTGCAGCCAAAACACATCAAAACCTCTTTTAATCTAAAAAACGTCACTGATATCTTAGATGTCAATCTGGCAACAGTGGCTGAAAGTTTGAACGTTCAATCTCTCAGTAAAAGTCAGCGGTGAGATTGTGCTCCGAACACAATGGATGCGTCAGCAACATTGCGACCACTGTCAACGCTTAGCGCCTGGCTATATTGGTGCTCGGTGTTCGACGAGCACAAAACATTTTCTCCCGTGCTCGGTCAAGGTGGTTACATTCAGCTCGTTGCAGAGTTCTTTTTTGTTAAAATATACTCGTTTGTTTATTACTATTTTATATGTAATGATATTGTTTTGTAAAATAACTCATTGCCACCCTGAATGTTTGGCGTGCTCGGTGTACAATACACCGAGCACATCGTGTTCGGTATCAAAGTGATTAAAAACTCTCTCTTTGTGTTCGTAGCATCAACAATTTCATGGTGTTCCCTGAGCATACTCGCAATATAACCACAGCCTTAGATAGCATGTATTCTTGTAAAGCAAACACAATGGTTGCCACACTGCAACACAAGGACAATTGCTACAGTCATCGATTACAATGCAAGCAAATTATCAACCGTGAAAATAATTCCATTTGGTTTATTTCTGTTATTTTCGATTGTAAATTTATAAAAAATTTAAGAAAAAAATTACTGTTTCATTTTTTTTAAAGTGGAAAACTGTATATAAATACAGTGGCGGTCACAAAAACCGCACCACCCACCAATTTCAAGAAAATTATTTAAAATGAGACCTAAATCTGATTTTGTTTTAGTGAATGTAATTTTTTTTTTCGGGAACAAAATTAACAAAATTGCGAAAGAAACATCATATTACACACAAATTTTATTACTTTTTAATTAAAACAAAAATATGGAAGAAATTTCACTTTTTTGACGGTATTAATTAAAAGTATGTAAAAATAAAAATATTTGTTTTTTGAACTAAGATTAATTTGTTTCATGTTAGAGTCACAAGCAAAATTGTTTAGATCGATAGGCTTTAGCCTTTCTTGTGGCCGTTAACTTGAATGGCATAGAGTCGACAAGCACTTTAAGGATATAATTCGTTATTTTTTTAATACCAAACTTTTTTCAGAACTCCAACGAGGGGTCTTTTATTCTTTGGCATGTTTTGAGCAACTTTCCGTTTCATTATATGACAGAGGTGCTCTATCGGACTTAAACTGCGCGAGCTACCTTATCATTCCCGGCAGTAAATTCTAACATCATCGAAAACATTTTGAATCTGCTAACAAATAAGAATCAATTATCTAACTTTTTTACTATTTCTAAAGTTATCAAACATTAGGCATCAATTACTAACTAAACCTTTCCAATTTGGAGCGATGATATGCCGCAGATGTCGTCCGGAAAAATTACGTCATTAATGAGCTAAAGCGCACCACAATTGCTCCATAAAATTTTAGCCATATTTTTGGGCGTTCACAGCCCCTTTAATATAGCACAAGGGCCCCCAGATTATTTTCGCTACACAGTTATCTTTGTATTGCTCTATATCTGAGCGTGGCACGTACCAAAGATTAAATGAGCATAAAAAGTTGGGTTTAATTTGCCCGATCATATGACTTTTCTCAAGTCAGCCAGAGTTCAATTGCTGTAGTTTTTAGTCCATGCCAGGCGATTTGTTTCCCTTCCATTTCGTCAACAACGACTTTTTGACTGTTCGTTTCCCATACAGACCGAACTTTCGTTTCTTTCTGCGTAAGGTTTCGACATTTATATTCACGTTGTAATAGCTTTTTAGTCCTTAGTCCTTATTGTGACTGCACTTTTGAATCGATAGTTCATGGTTCTCTTTCAGGTTATGCGATTTTCTGTGGTATTTGTCTTCCATAGTCTTCTTGATAATTTTTTCCTTTCAAGCGGGTATAAATTGCCTTTTTTCTGGATCAGTCTAACAGCAGTCGAATGTAGGCATCAGATTTCTTCAGGTATTTAACTTTATGACACTCCTTGATACCTAAGAACAAAAATTTCGACGTTTTGGTGGTGCGACAATTGTTTATATTTTGCAGTTGTTTTTGGCACTTTTTCAAAAATTCTTCCTTTCGCCAAACAAGCGCAATAAAAAATGGTACATTCCGCTTAAGGAAGAGAAATTTGGGCTAAGTTAGGAAATATTACCGAAATTGCAGTAGTATTGCAAGTGGTGCGGTTTTTGTGACCGCCAGTGTGTATTAAAAATTAATTGAAGAAGCGAGTTCTGTCGTTGCCGTGTTCATTGTGCTTAAGTCGCAGACAACAACAGACATTTGCTGCAGATGCCATTTTGTCGTCGTGTTGCTGTCGCATCCATTGTATTCAGAGAATCACGCTGCCATATTATGAAAAATGAGATAATTTTGGAGAATTGAGAATTAGGCAATAGTTTTTGATTAATCCCTTTAGACCTCATTTTTTTTTCGAAACGGTTTTTCGGATATTCTAAAATAACGCAAGTTTTCTTTTTCTTTCTTTTGTGATTGTGATACTCATTCCAAACCGGTAGTTTAAATTTTCCAAATGAAGTTCCGAAGCACTCAAATCCTTTATCGGATGTAAGATTCAAAAATATGTGTTTTTATTGCATTTTGACTATAGATTTACTTACTCATAGCAAATTTTAGTGTGATGCGAATACGTGATTTCTTCTCCTATTGATTTTCCAATGACTTTTAATCAGAATTGCGAGAATTACACAGTAAATGTAAATTTATTATTCGTTCCGTTTTAAATTAAAATCATTAATTGAAGAAACTTACTACAATTACATTTTATTAAAGTAAGTCTGACATTTTAAGAATCTTAATTACAAATTCAACGAAAAATTGAAAACAGGGTTGGGTTCCTCCTTATTGATATTATCAAATTAAAAAAAAAAAAAAGAAGAAAAACATTGAAAATAATTCCATGCTCTCCATTTTTGTATGTTTGTATGTGTATAAAAATATGTATATGTGTGTATTTGTTGTAGCTGCATCCCCTTTTTCTGTTCAGCTTCAACTTTAATTGCGCATTTTTACAGAACATGCGCAGCACACAGCTTGTGGTGCTCTGTAGCTCCGTCGGGGTGCATTCTTGTACGTTGTTGTTCTTGTTACAGTCGCTGCCGCAACCTCTGGCTTTGTACTTTTCTTTTCAACATCATCGTCATCATATAATGATCGTCTCCTTCTCGCCAATTGATTGGGCCTCATATACAGCGATACGTTAATACGATAATGGTATCGTTCTTTCTATTGTTGGTTGTAGGAACATAAAATGCGGCAGTAGCAATAACAGCAAACGATGCCGTCGCCGTCGTCATCATCATCATCATTGTCGTCGTCGTCGTCCATTTTATGCTGACTAATCCGGGAGATAGGCGTGGTTCCACACGAAAATGATTGATTATAATTTTTTTTTTATGAATTTTGGTTTTGTTTTTGCTTTTTTCTCTTACTGCGAGTATGTGCATAGCGAGCGAGATGATGCTGTTTCGGCTTTTGCTGTCGCTGCCTTTGAGGCGCAATATTCTTCATTTTCCGATACCAATCGTTGGATGGTGAGGATAGTGGCCCGAATCGGTGGAGGGGAAGAAATACATATCTATACTAATGTACATGCATCTACGGAGTACCTAATGATCGGAATGCTACTTACAATTTCATTAAACATTTTTTTACAATTGACATTTAAAAAGAACAACTATTGTATGCACAACAGACCAGCAGAAAAATGTCATTTTTCGAAGGGACTAGAATAGAATAACGTCAAAGAAACAAAGGGGAAGGGTGTGCAAGTGAGTGTTCAGTGAGAAGCTTGTAAGCGTTCAATTGGCATTTTGTGTATTCTCATCATCAACGTGCAGTGGAATTTACTGCTTTTTTTTCTTAAATATAGATATGTATTTTAATTAAGCCATCAAGTTTTCTTTTCTTTCCCTCACGTCGTCTTGAACTACCAACTGTCATTCGTTGACAATTGTTGTGTCATTCTCGCTAGCCATAGTTTTCATAAAATTTTTTCATTTATTTGTTTCTCGTCTAAATTTCATGATTTCAGGTTTTGCCCATTGAGATATTTGAACTGTGTTTCCACAGGACTATTTGGATTTTCTTGTTTCCGAGTTATTCTTGGAAGTGTCGAATTTGTTGCTTCGGACTTCCAACAGAGCTACTCAAGACAGAACATAAACATTTATTTTTTAATTTTTCTTCATTTATTTTCTTTACTTCTTTTTGGTTATTAAGATTTCGCACAAAAGTCTCATCCTGCTAATGGTTAGGATTATTTTACAATTATCTTTGGCTTATTTGTACTTAAAATCAAAATCCTTTTTTTTTCTCAATTTGTGTTTATTTTGCAGTTTAATTTTCTTTTTAATTTTCATATAGTTTTTGTTCTTTCTTATCCTCTTCCTTTTACTTTTTGTCTACGTTGTAGTTGTACCTGTTTCTAGTATATTTTAGTGCCATTGTTCTGACCATGCAGATTAAACCGCCTCATTTTTTGAAGTTGTTGACTTACGAAAGGATTAAGTGCGTCTGGGTAGCGTTAATAATGCATAATTAACGCATTAATTTGACTTTGGCATGAATTTGCAAAAATATTAAAAAAAAAATAAAATATTTTAAATGTATATTTTATTTTTGTTTCTTTTTATTTTGAATTTTTTAATGTACGACTCAGATGTAAAATTTCTTAGAATTGAATAGATTTTAAAGTGATTTTTTTGTTGCCAACTAAAAATTCATGAATAAATTACAGCTAAACAAGAAAGTGTCATTGTTCCAAAAGGTGCAGTGAAACTGCAGTCCCAGATGAAAACTTGGACTAAATACTTCAATATTCGCTGTCTTGTTCCCTTGTTTTTTGATGGTCACGCGAAAATAGAAGAAGTGTTTGTATGAAAATTTGCGTTTTGTACGTTAATTTAATGTAGGAGAAAAATGGTTGAAATGTACCGAAATTTTATAAAAAGTGAACAATATGTCAATAAATACAAACATTTTAACAAAGGACGTTAATAGTAATTATGGAACAGTACGCTGTGGACCATTTCACTTTTATGAGGCTCGAACAAAAAATTACGGTGGGGTAAATGGCGCACGGTGTAAGTCAAAATTCAAAAAATACAAAAACCGACGATTGAGCACAGACAGTGAGCTTTGTTACAGATTTTGTATTCGGTGCCAAGTGAACTGTGAAAATAACAATGTTTACAAGATTTTCTCTTCCAGTGTGTTAATAATAAAAAGCTTGAGATAAAAAACAACAATTAATGCCAATGATAATGCGATATAATTATTTCTTTAAATTATTTAATCACTTAAAATTCATAAGTTGACATTTTCCTAATTATTCAAAGTAATCATTCAGCAAATGATTACATGATTTTTTTTTTCTTTGTAATCGGATGATTACTGATTAAAAATTACATTTTTGTAATGATAACATTTAACGAAAATTATGATTACTTTAGTAATCATGCAATCGCAAATTGAAATGATTACAGATTTTCGAAAATCTGTAATCAGAGTGTAATCATTACGCAAAGTAAATATTAATGGCTATCTCTGAGTATTGCTTATATAAGTAGGCTAAAACAAAGATAAGATAAATATTCGTTGTCCCAGACCAGACTAAAAAAAATTCATGGATTTTATTATTATCGGTTTCCACTCATTTTTTTTAAATTTGACCTCGTTGCGATTCCATTCTTAATTTTTTTTTAATATTTTTGGATTCTGTCTTAAAACCTTTTTTTTTGGTAGCTAAAAAATTCAGAAATTGTAAATGATTTCCTCGGCACAAATTGATAAAAGTGAACATTATTTTTCCCCCCGATTTTAAAATTAATTTTTACCTCATTTGCTATTATAAACTAACAATTTTAGTGCAATTCTGCCAGAAATATTACATTTTCTAAACACTTATTTTAATTAAGGGGTAGTTATTTTAACGTACGGAAATTTTATATTGAAAATGAAAATTTTGGTCAGTCCGTATGGAAATTTGTGGAAAAATAAAGCCAGCTTCTCATTTTTGGAGCAAAAAAACGACAGTTTTCCAGAATTTATTCAGCGATTTTATTACCTAGGGGTACTTACAATTTTTTTTCCTAGTTTAAGCAAACATTTAAGAAAGAAAAAAATTTTCTTCCTACAATAAGCGAATTCAAAATTCCGAAAACTAAAAATATGTAAGTTAGTTTTGAAATGAATTGATTACCTAATAATTTTTTTTTGTGTAAAATTTAAAAATTTCTTTGATCTAGTTATCTTTGAAAAATATGTCAGATATTATTTTTAATGACAAACATGTTGATTTATTGTGAGTTTGATCAAAATGAGTGAAGAAAAAGAAGTACGTCTTAAAATTATTATAAATTTTCAAAAAAAAATCCAAATTGGTCCTACAAAAAATTGGCCAAAGAATTGAAGGTCTGCCGTCAAACTGTTTCCAATATTATTAAACAGTTTCAGGAGAATTTGACCATCGATAGGAAACCTGGTTCGGGAAGAAAACAAGGACCACAAGCCAAGAAAAAAATGAGAAAGCATATTGAAAAGATCTATAAACACATCTGGTAGAAAAGCTGCCCGGTTAGCCCAGTGCTCTGACTATTTGATGCGAAAAGTTAAAGCCAATGCAGGTTTGAAAACAAAGTCCAAAAAGTTCCAGACTGCAAAAAATTTAGATGTCAAAAATAGGGCTCGGAAATTAAAATCGAATTTCATACAAAAATATTGATGTTGTATAATGGACGACGAAAGGAATGCACTGGCTCGAGGAAATCACGAAGAACAATTTAGAATCAAAAAGCAGACAAAGTTTCCTAAAAAATTCCTGGTATGGCAAGCTATATGCAGTTGCGGCAAAAGAAGCAAGTCATTTGTTACAGTGGGCTCTATAAAAACCGAAATATACATCAAAGAATGTTTGAAAAAAGACTTCTTCCTTTCATAAGAGAGCCCAATGTGTCCACATATTTTTGGCCCGATTTGGCATCATGTCACTACGGCAAGAAAGCTCTGGAGTGGTACCAAAGTAATAACATAGTTTTTTGTACCAAGAGAGGCCGATCTTCCAAATTGTCCAGAGCTAAGACCAGTGGAGAGATATTGGGCTCTTGTGAAAAGAAACGTAAAGAGCTCAAAAAAGGTGTCCCAAAATATCAAAGATTTTAAAAGTAGATGGGCAAACTGTTCCAAAAAGGTGTCTGAAACAACTATCAAATCTCTAATGGAAGGCTTACCAAAAAAGGTCCACGAGTTCGTATATAGTGGTTAAAACTATAAAAGTTATATTTTTCTGTAGTTTGTAAAATATTATCAATCTAACCGTTTAAAAATTATTGAATTTTATATATGTTAAGATTTTTTCGATCTCACTCCTTAATAAAAAGAAAACTAAAATGAGCTCCTTCTGCACTCGTCACATGATTTGATAACATAACTTACGCATCGTTGTTTACTTCATTATAAAAGTTTTCGTTTTTATGTTCCAAAAAGTGTAACCATGGATTTTTTAAATTTTTCATTTTTCAATGCACTGTTTTCTAATGTTGATATTATTTTACAATTTTAATTAGGAAAGAATTAACTATAAACTAAAACCATGCAATAAAACAAGTGGGACGTTTACAAGCTATCGTGATAATATCGTATGATTTTGTATGAAAAATGAGAAAATTTGTGACAAATGAAACGTCCCAAATACGATAAATAAAAACAATTTTTGCTATTTTCATTATTCCATTGATATGGACGTATATTCCACAACCGTTTTTGATACAGAAATTATGTGTTATATACTTTTGGGCTTAAAGTAAAATATATAATAAAACACACACTTAAAAATGACGTGACATTTAATTTTAATTTCTATTCACTCTTCAGTCCCGAGTACGAATGTTATCAAAATGAAAACAAATAATTCCCTTTGTCACTAACGGACTCTTAAAAGGTCTTAGGAACAATCTTCCCGATGAATATCTCATACATTTTAATCAATGGGACAAGCAACTAAACCCCCTTCGCCTTTGAGAATCTCTGCAACCGCTAGTAACTTATTTAATAATTATTTTTAGGCTTGCTAAAAATTAAAATGTTTTAGAAATTAAAAAAATTTGGTGTGATCCCTTAGACTCTCTACACTTCAGTTGTAATTTTACGGTAATTTTACGGATGAAACCGTGCCAAACTGGAGCGTTTGATTTTTGGAAACATGTTCGAACTTGAGCGTACCATCAATAATAATTTTGTTCACTATAAAGGGTATTGTCTCCCGTACTATCGTACAGTTGATCTCTATTGTATTTCAGAACAACAAGATTTATGATGCTAAAGCAGAAGATTTATATTGTACACAAGTTCAGATAGTAATAAAATATTTTATATGTAAACAACTAAAAAGCAAGACATCAACAAAAGAGAGACATGGAGAAAGAGAAGAGTACGTTAGAAATATACAGAATATTTATGTATACACAGTATAATAATACAAAGTAGTCTAAGTAGAGAGAGTACTATTATTATGTGCGAATAATTTTACAGTAAAGTGTAAAAAATTACTTGAACCCAGAGTTGCATATGTCTATACTACAAAATCACATTTGCAAAAATCGGTAAAAAAAATGTAAAGAGAGTGTTTTTTATATTAATTGGGATCTACACTCGAAAAGATTTATACGCTTTTAAAAAATTTAAAGGGAAAGAGTTTTATTCAAACTATTCTCCTTATATGTTCCTACCTATTTTATTTTACTATCTTTTGCTTGTGTTTCTTTGTGAGAGAGAAATTTGAAACAAAAATAATTGCGCTGATAAAGCTAAAGAGTAAAAACAAATAGCTCTAAAAAATATACACACACTCACATAAGTATACGTACGATTTTCTTTAAATTTGATTTTCTAACGTAATAATTCAAATTTAAAATTTCTTTGATGCAGTTTTATTTAATTCATCAGTGTAAACTAAGAATACCCAAAAACAGAACAATATCCAAATGAGTAAAACGGCAAATAAAGAAAAAGTGTTTACAAAATTATTTAAAAAAAATATTGAAAATTAAAGTTAAAAAATTTGAATGGCCTCCATTGGTTTTAACGGCCTCCGATAGATGAGATGGCATAGACAAGTTTAGGTTTCTTGTAGTTTTGTGAGATTTCACTATATAGGGGTTCCGTTTTTCCTTCTTTTTACATGCTACGCTAATAGGAATTGTTTTTTTGTTGTTGTTGTTATCAGTGTAAAAAAGTCAAAATAACAAATCTGCATTCACGAAATTTTCATATTACGTAAAAAAAATCAAAAAATTGTATCGTATGTATACTTTTGTGACTGTGTGTATTTGCGAGACACGCATTTATATTGTGTCTGGATTGGATCCGATCTGCTCATGCCAGCCATGTGGTTGTTGTTGTTATTTTTGTCTAAATATGTTTGTTATCTAGCCAAATTTCTTATCAGTTGAACAAATTTATATTTATATATACAAGTATAAAAGCAAATAATAATAAAAATAAGTGAGAATACCAAAGCACAAAAGTTTAGCCCGCGCGTGTTACTATTCTTCTTTTCGATTCCCATCAAGAAAGAGTAAAGCGCACGGGTACCTCAAGTCAGCAGTATCTTGAAAACTATACGCAAAAATAGACGTTTATTCCATTTGCTGTTTGAGCAAAAAAAAAAAAATAATAATAAAATAATAAATAAAAGTTAAAGAAAACATCAAAATTTTTGAAATTTATGTGCATAAAAAATTACAAAAACTGTGTTACCACAAATTGAAAAGTTAAAAGCAAAAAATGAGAACCTACATTCATAAAGTGAGTTTTCAAAATTGAAAATTCAACTTCCCCATCTAAAAATAAAAACCGATTCTCGATTCTCTCGTACGCGTGTGTTTCCAGTGTTTTCCTTTTAGTTTTTCAAAAATTTCCGTTTGTTTTGTATTTCAAAGTTTCTTTTTTTTTGTAGGAAAGCGAAATTGTCGAAGTTCTCTGGAAGCAAGATGTTGACTTGGGTTATACTTTAACTCCGCCGCAACTCCTGAACTCATCCGGGGCGTGTGGAAGTGGCGCTAATGCATCCAATGATGAAATTGAAAAGTTGAAAGCTTTGGAAGAGCTTAAGCTAGATAAGGTAAGTTTGCCCAGTTGTTGTTTTATTTTTTTTTTGTAAACGTAAACGAGCGTTTACTGTATTTAAATTATTAAATAGCATATTCGAGAGTACGCAAATTTTGAATGAATTTCACAACGCGCAATTTTCTTTCAATATTTTCTACTTAATTTGTTGTTTTTACCTACATACATATGTTCATATCTGCTATTTTATCTTTGAGTACCTAATTTTGTGTTTTTTTTTTACTATTGATAGTGTAAAGAGTTTGAACTAAAAATAGATTTTTCAAACCCTTTTTAGAGTTAGGTCTTCAAGTTAATATTTACTAGGTTCAGTTGTTTTTATCAGTTATCAGATTTTTCATATCACATATTTGTACTGGAAAATTAAATTAAAATATAATATATAAATTATTTAAACGAAATGAGCTTTTTCACGTGTAATTAAATAGTTCTTAAAAATGAAGTAGTTGGTGTATACACAGTTTAGACTGGTAGTATTTTTAAGTTTTTATTCACAATGCGATGAGCGAAATATTATGTGGCAGTGTTGGCCACACAGTAACACACGTGCGTTACATATACAATCAATGGTTTCCAGTTTTTACACTCTCTTAAAATTTTTTCGATTGATGCCCTGTTTCACGATCAGTTTTTTTTGCTGTATATACTTGTTGACTACTTTATTTCGCAACTCTGTTTTTGCGACATCTACTACTAAGGTTTCCTCAGCAAGATTGGCCTTTTAACCAAGCTACTATCGGGAGTACAATAGAACTTTAAGGTCGCAGTACATATAACCCTATTTAGTTAATAAGAACTAGTCAGCACTATTCTAAATATTTTCAAATAAAATCCCCGGGAAAATTTGTTTCTTATTCCTTCTTTTCCTATAGGAATACATGGAAAAGGAACAATTTTTCAAGATGATTTAATTTCGGGAATATTTAGAATAGAGCTGATCATTTGAATTTCCAATAAAATGCAAGTGTCTTCGGTTTTAGCTGAGAAATTCCAGTTTGAGTATAATTGCTAAACAGGTAATTAATTGATAAACAGGTGATTGCCGCTTTGGGAAAATGTTGCCACCCATGTTTAATATAAAAAAAATTAAAATGGTATGAAGAATCCATAATATTTTCATTATTTTTCAATAAGGTGGTAATATTTTGCTAGTTAAACCATTTCGCATCTTCAATATTTGCATTGAACGCTCACACGTTAATGCAAAAAAAGTCGCACTTTCCCATAGTGTTAGAGTTATGTGCAAATGGTCATAAGTCGAAAACTATACATTTTTTGGAAAAAGCTTTTAAGTTAATTTCAACATCTAAAGATGTGGAATACAAGGATTTTTTTTAACGTTTATAAACTTTTCCTTATAATTAATATAATTCAAAAGAAACTCGGGGGAAAATTTATCAAAATGCCCCAGAACTTTTTTAAAAAAACAACTTTTCTAGTGATCGCTGTAGCCTATTCGACTGCTACGCAGAGGTGTCCGGGTTCAAATCTCGGCACACTCAAAAATAGAAAATAAAAATTTTTCTATACGGCGCCTGCTCTTGGCTGGCAATGACAAACCTCTAAGAGTAAAAAAAATGCCAATGAATAGCTTTTCACTTCGCCGTTCGGATTCCGCATAAAACTGTAGGTCCCTTCCATTCGTGTATACATATAACTTACACAAAATGAATGGATGCGAAAAGCTCGGCCTTGGCTCTCCAGGAGCTGTTGTCCATAATAGTAGTAGTAGTCTAGACAGTTCTAAAAATCCAAAGAAACATCATCGAACAACAGAAAATTTTAAAAATCTTAGAGTTGCTTGTTCTCAATACAACTGCTATAAATTAATTGGAAAGAGTGATTTGTTTCTTATACTTTGTTTAAGCGGCGCCTTAATATGATTTACCTCAATTCGAATTATCTGAATATACTTTTTAATGTTTTGTTTATGCACACAACCATATTCGAACTACCCAATACGAATCACAGGGTTGTAATTTAATATCAAACCGAATTAAGAGTTTATGCAAGTTTTGAATGCGTATTCAAACACGATATACCGATTTTAAAACAGAATTTACAAATCCGTATTGAAATTTTCAATGCGGTTTGAAAAGCTGTTTATGCAACCGTATTTCGGAATTCGGATTGCACGTTATTGCGTATTAAAGGTTCGCATAAACAAGGTATTAGGTTTCCTAAAGTGAATCGAATACGCTTTCCGTATTCGAAATTTTTGACTACCTAGTTTATTTTTTCTTTTCTTTTGTGTTTTATAAAGAGCAGTGTAGGCCATTCTACACCCTTCACCAATTACTATATTAATATTTAAAAAGCTTTTGTAGTGAAATATGTGCGAAAAAAGAGAGCGGCAACTGAACAGCTTTTTGCAAGCACATAAATATTATAGGTATTCATGAGTTTAAAGCTTTTTTGCGCTAAAGAATAGCGCCATCTCAGGAGAGGTGATATACATTGATATATACCACTACACTTAAAAACTGCAAGAACACCTAATTTCCTCTCAAAAAACCTTTTAAATATACCTTAAAATTTAAGTTTCTATAAAAAAAATCTTGAAAATAGCTTATTTCCAAAAATAGTTTGGCGCTAAACCAAAATAAATTTTTTCAAATATGGACATAATTAAAAAATGTTGTTATGAAAGAATCACAGTTCGATCGATATCTCAAATGACATTACTGCGATATCGCACTGTTGTAAATACCAATAAAAACGCCAAAAAAAAAAACAGTTCGCTAAAATTCAATTGTGTGTTGATATGATAAGAAGCACAAAACTTAATTACTGATTTATTTTTAAAACATGATAAATTAAAATGGACATACCTCTCTGGTTTCTAAAATAATATCATTAGCCCTTGGCAAATAGATTTTATCTACCATAGTTTCTTCATTATCATTCGTATTTAGATTATTATTATTTTTTTTTACTTTGTTTTAAAAAAGTAGTGTCCATATTGGTTTATCTTGCCATAACTAGTGTTGGTTCGATACCCACATATTATCGATGCTTTTACTCATTACTTGTATCGAATTAGAGTATCGATGCTACCGAAAATATCGGAAAAAAGTATCGAATATGTAATTGTATCGAATACTCGTTTAAAGAGACGAATTAGTCTTTTTTAAAGTGGTTGTCAAGTAAAACATTCAGGACAGAACGGCCCATTGTGATACAACATGGTTGAGCCTACAGTTTACACTACTCAACACGATTTTTCTTCACGATAAATCAAAATATATAGGAAAATATAATATAATAGAAGGAAAACTAATCAACAGATTAAAGCTTGTTAAAAATATTTTATTTTAATGAAAAGGTTTCAATAAACATTATGTTCTACATGCATGGCCGGAATATCTTCTAGAACTTCAATACTGTACTGCAATATTTTCATACATTGGAATATTGCAATATGGACTGAAATATTTTGAATATGGGTATTGAATAATTATGGAGTAACATTTTGAAATATATTATTGATTGCTGTAAAATATTGTAAAACGATCCTCAATTTTAAATATTGTAAGGCAATGTTTCAGTTTTTTTAATTAATATTTTCCAAAAGTATCGAGTATCCGATACTGACCCTTTTTTCGATACCAAGTAAAATACTTATGTTACAGCATCGAGTAAAAAAGTACTTGAATCGAATGAAAAGTATCGAGTTTTTACTTGTATCGAATCATCACTAGCCATAACAGGGCGACTTGGAAGAAATTTTTCTACTGGGGTGTTCGGAAAAATAACACCAAATTGCAAACGGCCCTAGAAATTTAACACATCGTCCCTAAAACATCTTTAATAATGTGTTGATGTAGTGTTTATATTAAAGATGGACATGCCATTGTTAAATGGAATCGAGGCGTGACGAATTTGTAGCTACATTCACAAATCAAAAAAAAATTGTATTTTGAAATCCATTGAAATCGAAAATGGATATTTACATATATTAGACACATTAAGTCAGCGTTTTTCCTTCCAATTCTGCATTTTTTCTAAATAAATTGCAAATTGTATTCATAAGTAGAAGCTGATTTTTGTCATGTGCATTGTATAGGTCCGCCTTGAGATGGTTTAACTTTAAGCGCTTATTTATCACTTAAACAATATACAAACATCCACAATTTTTACTGAATATTCTATAATAATGTTGAATCTTACCAGAATTTTTCATTACTTATTTTTCACTTTAACTTAAAAAAAAATTAACTGCAAAAAAAAAAAAAAAATACACTTCTGAATCAAATAATTTTCATGGGCAAAATGCCTGACTCTTCAATATAAAATAACAACAACTTTTGAAGTGCTGTTACTAGAACAAAGCAGCTTCCAGAAAATTACTTGAAAACTAACAAAAAGACTTGGGGTTGGCCCTTGAATTAAAATAAATTTATAACGAGATTAATTTAAAAATGATATAAAAGAGAATTAAGGTATTCACAAGCTGTCCTATACTGTCGTATTTATATGAGAGGATACGACGCCAATTAAGCCACCTTGTCAATACCGTAATTATGAAAAAATCGCAACAAAAATCGTGTAAAAATTACACAGTCTGAAATGAGACTAAAGGTAGAAACCCCATGCAGCTGACAGCTAAATTGAACGGTTTTATATGCAGTGAACTCCATTGTTTTCCCAGTATGCTGGATCGACGCATTAAAACGCAAAAAACTGGGCAACTTTAAACTTTTTAATGCGGCAAATGCGGCGATTTACATTTTGGCAGAAAGTTGTTTAGATTTTATGTGAAGAAAACCAATATAAGGAAAGAAGATATATTCTTTAGGAGGAATAAATTAATATAATTAATTTAAAAAAAAAATCAAAAACATAACCTCCAAATCAAGCGCTAAAATGCGTATGGTTTCAGTCCGTTTTCACAAGGGAATGCCCTCGAAATTATCAAAGATCGAGATAAAGTTTATGAATAACAAAGGTAGTAGTTGGAGTATAGTTTCTTATGCATGTAAAACATTATGAGTTCATGAGAAAAATGAGCACAAAATGCTTACGTAAGTAACGTTCCAGTCTATGTTTTAGTCCAAACGCATAATTTTTATTGTTTATTTATTGCTTTCTGAATCCGCTCCTTTTATAGTCAACAAGGAAGATAGATAAAAACTTTAAGGGTCGTTTTCTCAATGTCCGGTTAAGTACTAATCAGAAGTTACTACCACTACTACTAACCGTCGGTTAAAGTTCGGATTTGTGCTTAACCAGACATTGAGGAAACGGCCCTAAGTGTAAATTAAAATCAAACATATCTTATAAATAAACAATTCCAAATACAAATTTATATATATTTTTTTTAATTATCCAATAATTTTAGTCTGCATTCGATCAGAAAGATGAGAATAGTGATGATGGAATTGATGATGAATGGGCCAGAATACCGTTTACAGTTGATAATGAAACTGGTAAGTAATAATATTAAAAACATATAAGTATTGCATAATTGTCATTACATGAATCGGTTATAAGCTAAACAGCGCCTTTCCATTTTTTGAAAAATTGGCTAAAAATTCAAATCTCGCGTTGGTTTAATTAGTAAAATCATTTAAAAACTAACATAACTAAGTTTTAAAATGAGTCAACTGCAGTCAGTATCAGAAATTGGAGTTGTTTATAAAATGTGGCGCTCTATAGTTTTTCTCAGTTTCACAAAAAGTGGAAAAGCGTTCTTTTGTATATGATAGACAGACCGTATTACTTATATAAAATGATAATAATGAAAAAATGAGTCAATAATTTTGAACTTTTTGCAAGTAGTGCATATTTATATTTTATAATTAAACGCGTATATGCGAACGTATTCGCGACATTTGAAATCTTATCAGTTTTTAGAAATTAATACATTTATTTAAATGGCTCATATCACTGGAAAATCGAAATAATAATAAACAAGCAAGTTTGTTCCGCGAAATCCTCTCTCACCCCCAAGATCAACCCACTTTGTATAGAATATCGTTTGGCTTTTTATTTGTTGCTTTTTTTTTGTAGGTAACAAACGAATAGTTTTAGATAACAATGGTGCCAGTTGTTAAGATAAGATTTATTCGTGATACATGTGAGTACCGTGCGTGAACACCTAACTCTATTTCGAGCACCAGCATACAACCGCTCTCTCGCTGTTTACCCCCACCTTTACCCCATATTCAAATACGTTTCTCATATAGTTGATTGGTTTTCTTTTTTTTTTTTTCTTTTCTTGGCATGTGACATGTGCCTGTCCTTTCCACTTACATTCTTCTACATAAATAATGAGTTTTCTCCTTCCATCATCTACCGAAGTAATAGGCATACATAAGGAAAAAAAAGTAAATAAAATGGCGTAAATTGAGGATATTAAGAAAATGGTGATCCTATTTGATGATAAATATTTTACCCTCAAATAAATGAAAGCAGCAGGCGTAATTTTTTCTTTTCTTTGAGTTGAGTTGACAGGCACGTAAATTAAAGAAAAATGAGCTTTTATCAACAATCGGGCGTTGCCTTTGGTAGGGGGTTGAGAGGGTGAGGGCAATGGAGCCTTCTTAACACATTTATAATCCCCAACTAAGCACATCAGATTCATCATCCCTCCTCCCCTAATGCAGAACTCTATATCTACGTCTTTTCTTTTGAATTTCTTTTTGCCAACGACGTCAAAATAAATTCAGTTTTTTTTTTCTGTTCTGTTTGGATTTCCATTACAATAACATGTTTTAATATCATGAACTTTATTCGTGTTCAAATGCTAGGCTAAGCCGGGACGAGATGAAACGGGTGCGGTAAAAATTTATTTTCTTTCTTTTTATTTATTTGTTATTGTTATTTTGTTGTTGTTGTTGCTGTTTTTATTGCTCTGCTTAAAGTTTTTGCCTTCATCTTTTAATAAAACTTTGACACGCACACGAACACGAACTTTATCAGAAGCTGCTGTTGCAGCAGTTGCTATTGTTACTTTTGTTGTTGTGTTTATTGTTTGTGCTGCTGTAGCTATTGCTGTTCCACCACCCCAGGCCTAGTAAAGGCCCACTGCTGTGTTTGTTATTTGTGTATTTAGTTTTTCGTTTTAGTGTGTTTTTTTTTTTTTTTTTTTTTTTTTGGTAGCAACGTCAGCATACAGAGTCGCTTGAGAAATGATCGAAACATGATTTGCCAAAAATGCCCTCAACTTTGGCCTATAAGAAATACGAATATAAATACTGGCTGCCTGCGATAACCCTCACAAAATGTCAGCCTGCCTGCATACCTTTCAAGTTTGTTCGTGCAGGCATATAATATCCATCATCTATATCACCATCATGTGTACATATGTACATAAGGGAGAGTAAGTAGGTATATCCATATCCATTTCTATTATAGGTCGCCGCATGCTCGTTGCAAAAGCACGAATTTATCATGTTCGTGCAGTCACCACTAAGTATACCCTCATTCCATTCCATTCCACTCAATTCGTGTGTGTTTTTGTGTGTACATAATGTAATAGTAAACTTACTTTCCACATGCCACACAGAGTCAACATACGCGTTGTAGTCGTCGTCTTCGGATCGGATATTGGGATAGTAACCAACCCAAATTCCTTTTTCCTTTCACTGCGCAGATTAAATTTTCTTCTTATCGGAGATTGGTTGACGAACAATGACTACACTGTGAAATAAATCTCATTACATTTACACAATAATGAAATTGTATATTATCTGTACGAAAATAGTTGGTAAAAATAGTTATCCAAATAATATATTATTATTATTAATATGTTTGGGGATGTGCACCGCGTATTAAAGAACTATTGTGTCCCCTTCGAGAATTATAGTGGTATCAGAATATAATATTCCTATGAGTCCTATCATCCTTAAAGGGTTATAGTATTTCTTTAGGGTATTACATATAGGAATAAACTTATATTATGGCTAAAGGGAAATTCCTGATTAATTGAAGAAGCCTCGTTTCCGAGGTTATATTTGTTGAGGAATGAAAGGGGCCGATAATTTTATACCAAATCGCAACGGTATATTCTCCCATTTTTTTTTGCATTCTTGCTTTATTCAGATCTCAACAGCGTCTTTTGACCCATGCCATATCTGATATCAATGTATTGGCTGCAGTCATGTTTCCGCAGTTTTTATTTTGACGAATTTTCGAAATTAGCGGGCGTGATAGCTAAAAAACTAAACGACCTATCAAATCGAAGCAAAGCTTTTTCTTCAATATTAAGAATTTAATTTCTAAGTGAATTAAAAAAGTTGGTCAAAAAGTCTATTTTCACGATTTTTTCTGCTTGTTTTTTTTTTTTGTTCAATTCAAAGGAGCTAGATCGGAAAGATGCTCTTCATCTTCTGTTGTAATTTATTATTTTACTGTCACAACATTTTTTTTATATTCTTGGAATATATATATAAAAATATACCTTGAAGTTCAATGGGTTCATTTCTTTTTGCCCTTTTAAAAAAATAACGAAAAAAGGCTTCTTTTTGACCTTCTAATTCAGAACACACACTTAAGTGGATATTCTACAGTAACGCTTTAAAAAATTTAATTTTTTTTGCATTTTTCGATAGTTCAGGAGGAATTAAATATGAAAAAAGGGTTTGTTTGGATTCGGTATAGCTTACGAGGTTTCGCCTTTTTTTTTTTTGTGGCGGGCTTTCAAACAAACTAAAGATATAAACTATGTCATGGCTATGGAAAAATTAAAACAATAAATTTGAAATTTTTCAATTAATCAAGATTTTCATCAATTGGAATAAAATTTTCCGAAACAGAATATTCAAGCTTGTGTTTGCTATCACGAGAAAAGTTAAAAATAAACGAGCACATTTGAAAATGTTATTTCAAAGATTTTTAATTAATCAAATTCCGGATTAAGCGAATAATTTGAATTTTGATTAATCAAAATCGTGATTAAACGAATAATTGATTAATCAGAACTTTTATCAATGAGAATTCGTGATTAAACGATTAGACACTCAGCCTTAATGTAAAGTAATCAAAATCGTGCTATGTGTTTTTCCCGCAAGATTTCATTTCTGGTTTAAGGTATAATCCGACTTTACAAGGCAAAAAAAAAAAAATAGAATTTTCAATATTTTATTGCTCAGTCAATGAATATTTATGAACTTAATATGATACTTGCCTTTTATTAGCAATAAAATGATAAATAATAAACTTTGAAAAATGTTAAGCTCCATTTTGGAAAGGTGAAATTACATAAAATATGTAAGTTTTATAGTAAGTTATCTAATTAAGATTTTTAGAGTGATTTAAATTATTTTTAACGCTTTATAATGAAAAAAAAAACACTTTTTTCAACTTTAGGGCTCGTGAGGGACCTCATGCGATCGGCATGAAACTTTATATTTCTTAGTTTTTTTTATCGAATCGAATATTTTTAGACCGTCAGACCGAGAATAAACGTTCAAAATTTTTTTTCCATACATTAAATGGCCACCCTAATATATATATATATATAACTCAAAAAATATTAGATATTTAAAAAAAAAAATAGGAGTATATTCTAAACATACTAAGCAATAAAATTATGTAAAAAAAAAAAATTGATTTTTTGAAAATTGTGGAGTGAGATTATACCTTAGTCTAGAATAGTCCTTTCTTTGAAAACATCGTTCTTAGATTTTAAAATTTCAAATATTTAAGTGTGGAGAATAGGTTACTATTTAACAACATTGTAAATTTTTGGAAACTATTGATTTTTTTCACAATATTCACGTAAAAACTAATTCTAGAAGAAGAAAAAAAATACATACAGACATATTGCATTCGTCTGATATTCGTGAATCCGCCATTTTGTTGTAGCATACATTCTTACGTGTTTTATTTACAATTATTAGTTGTATCGGTATATGTATGTATGTGCATACAATCGAGTACATAGTACATACATAAGCGTATACAGGGGCTGCTATTGTTGTGCGTTTGCCGCTTCTGTTGTTGTTGTTGTTGTTATTATTATTTATGATGTTTTATTATTTATTAAAAATCCATTGATTCTCTCATAGATTAACTTTTCATATCTTTTATCGCAAAGTATCGCATTCTCACACGCAGCTACGCATATCGAGATTCTCAAAAGAATAATATCGATAATTCCGCCGCTATTGTTGTTTTTGTTGTTCTTTTGGTGCTGCTGCTGTTGCTTCCAAAAAAATATTTTTTTTATTGTTTGCCAATAAATGAAAGTCATTTCTGAATCTTTAATTATATTTTTAGATATATATATATATATATTTTTTTTTTTTTTGTGAATTTTCGAAAATCATTTTCTATTGAATTGAGTATAAAGTTTGAGTAGAGAATCCCCATGAACGTGCAACATGCAATTGCATTTTTCACACCTTTTCTTATTGTTGTAGATAGATGTTTCAGTTGCTGCTGCTGCTGTTGGTTGATGCATTTCTAAATGCAATTGTTTAGTTAAAATGTTAAATTTATATTTTTTTGTTATATTTTTAAATACTCATTTTTTTTCTCATTTCTCTTCTTTTGTAATTGTCATCAAATTTTAGTACCAAAAATTGAGTTGTTCTGTAGTTTGAAAGAAAATGTATAGACAAAAACTAGAATAACTTCATTAGCTGCAATGGATATGTATATAAATGTATTGATTTATAGCTGGACCTTGATGATTTTCAGTTTTCAATTCATCTTTCAGCTATCGTTAGATGTTCTTTGTAGGCATTTCAAATGAAAAACATCCTGTATATTATGCAAAATCATTCGATTCAATTTTCTTCTTCGGGTATTTCAATTTATTGATTACCAAAAATGTGGGAAGAATATTCATTGTGACGAGATTGTTCCCCGTGCATCAATTTAACCACGACCCCTGATCCCTCTTTCTTAAAGGGACTTGGCAGTTGCGAAACCAATTTGACCAAAATTTAAATTGCTGATATAGTCAATTGGATTGGCGACCAGTTGGAACTCTCTTGGGTCCGCTAGTGATCTAAATTACCATTTAAACTAGTTCAACCTGTAACAAGTGATAAATAAAATGAACAAAAATTTCTAGTTGCCATATTACAAACAATTGTTTATTGAAAAAAAAAGAATTCGAGTTCTACTGTTTTTCCACTTAAATTAAAAAAAAAAAAACTTTTTGTATTATTTTATTTATATTGATTGTAATAATGGTGTAATAATACTGTATTGATTATGTTATTATTCTTGCTAATCTTCATTGACTGATATAAAATCGTGATTTGCTGACGTCAACAGAATTAGGTGGTACTATATTGCCCAACCTAAGTTCCTCTTCCCCTCAACATCGTGATTGTAGCTTCATATAAACGAATAAAATAAAATTTTAATACTATTATTTAGCATTAAAGCAATATCCGCTAATGTTCGAAAAATCATAATTCAGTTTCATAAAAAGCAAAAAAATACTCCGAAGTACCAACAAAAAATTGATTATTCCATATTCTAGTATGTTGTTTTGAGAAAAAAAAAAAACAAATTCGATCCAGTAGATAAAATAATAGAACAGGCGAAAATATAGCTTTGTTCCAGCTGATATTGTGGCACTTAAGCGAATAACAATTGGGACTCGTCGTAGCAGTTTGAATGTACTCTCTCAATTATGGTCTAAGCATAATTGAAAAAACGTTTTAAAAGCAAGTTCAGCCGATTCCTTTGAAAGAGGCGAGGAAGCATTAAAACTGGAGTCTTTAGACTTTAGCATTCAGTTATATAGAGCGACAAATTAAGCTTCTGAAATTAGTGATGGGAACTATCGAATAAAAACTATCGAATTATTCGATAGTTTAAAAAATGTCCATTCATTCGATAGTTTTTGAATAAATGAAAAATTTTTTGCCATTAGCGAAATATGCTAACGATTTTTCTATGTAAGCGAAATGTGCGAACGAACAAATCGTTCATTCAGCCTTTCAATAGTTGAAATCGCTCAATTATTTTTTATCACTACTAACTAATTCGAATAAATGAATGAAAAAAAATTGTTCGATAGTCGAATAAATGAAAAAATCATTCGATAGCCAAATTATTCAGTTACTAACTATTGATAGTTGAAATCCCTCGATAATTTTTATCATTATCTGAAATGATATATGAGGCATTTCATGTGAAGCGGACAACGAAAAAAAGTAAGGTTCTGAAATTTGTTAAAATTCGGCCTAATTAAACCTGTAGAAATATGGATTTTTAAAAATAATTTTTAGAATTAAGCAAATTTACAAAAAAATATTGAACATGGAAATTTAAATAAGTAATTTACTGTTATTTTCAACTATGGAATCAGACCGGAAATTAAAATTTGTTTTATGCGCCAAACCGGAAGTAAAAGTTTAAAATCAGAATTTAAAAAAAAAATTATTTTTCAAGATTTAGCTTAAAGTATTTAAATAATACCCTTAAAGTTAAAAAATGAGATCTGCATTAGTTTAGGAGATACATGAATTAAAGTACATATCTACCGCGCTCAGTGCGACACCTATGTATCTATCTCCTAAACTAATGTAGATCCCATTTTGAAATTTTCAACTCAGAGAAATACATAAATATTTTGAAAAACGATTAACATCCATCATTTCCAAGACTATTGTCAAATTATGCCGAATCTATTTTTTAATAAAAACGAGCAAGAAAATCGATAAGCAAAAAATGAATGCTGATTTCGGATTGACCCGCCAGCAGCCGTGTTCAATTGCGACATTTGATGAAATTTAAACTGCGAAAGAAATCGACTGGAACCATTGAGAGCCTTTGAATGATATAAATAGAAATCTGGAAGCCTATTACATCAGACGACTGTTGAAATTTGGTAGAATCGATGCCAAAACGGATAAAAGATTTCATTTCACGATTGGTTATACCAGCGATTAATATTAGTCAGAATATTCAAAAATCACAATAACTGTGAAAACCTTGGTAACTATTCACCGCCAAATGGAACTTAAATATGTCACCCCTATCGTTTACCGATAAAACTCTCATACATTATGATCGTTGGTCACCAAAATATTACAGGGATGAAAAAATTAAAAATCCCCTTTCGGAAATGTAGGGATCCGCTAGTGTGTTGTAGTTATGCTGGTCCTCTCCAAAAGATCACAAACACTCTCGGCATAATCAAAGAGTTTTCCGGCACCAACGAATGCTACACAAAAACCTTTTCCTTATAATTTTCTTGATAAATTTTCAAAATGTGTGCGTCATTATTAAAGAATTCATTATTTTTCATCATTCAATCAATAAAACAACAACTGAAAACAAAATATTATAAAATATAATTTTTTTTCTTTTTTTTTCAAACTTTCGTAATTTTTATTTCAAAGTTTTTTATTATTAATATTTTTGTTACTGTGGATATATTACGAAAATCCTATTAATTAGGCACAACCACACGCTGCCACACAAAAGCATTAGAGCTCCATGGCATCGCCATCTTTTTTACAATCATTTGAATTGAATGCTTTAGGGAGTTATTGTAGTTTGATTGTCTGTCTGTCTATTGATCGGTGGTGGTGATCGGCGATCGGTGAATACCCTCCACCATATTTCTTCTATCTATGGATACGGGCAACTACCGACATGTGTTGTATTAACTGCTACGGTTATTTTTTTCTGCTGGTCTTTTTTTTTATGTATGTATTTGTTTCGAAATAGAATTTTTCAACATGAAACTAACGCCTTTTCGATGACATGCAAGTTTGAATTTTTTTTGTAAATTTATATTTTCTTTTTACATAATTCTCACACAATTTGGTAGTAGTAATAATTAAGCGTACATACAGACAGACAGACAGACAGAAAGACAGTTGAAAATAACTTCTGAGTTTGAATTTGATCGAACGTCGAACGATCGTTCGTTTTTGATTCGATTTGATCGCGTTGATTTTCAATTGTAATCAATACAGAGATTGTTGCTGAAGTTGCTCTTTGCTGTGTTGATGATGACGATATTGTTATTATTATTGTTTATGTGTTAGATGTCTGTACCTATATCTAACAAATAAATCTGATTACATTGATACTTTTAATATTATTATTATTATTATTATTTTTTTTTTTTTTTGAATTTTTTGTATTACGTTCAGTTTGAAGCTTATTCTGCGCTTGATTACGCCGTTTTTCTTTCGTTTCTTCTTCGAAATAGAATTATTTATCAAATTTTGTTGACAACTCTCAAGCTGATTAGAAGAAGTTTTTATTTTTCCTATTCCTATTCTTTTTGTTGAATAGCTTGAAATCTTCAAAAAGAAATGCTCTTATTGTCAATTATATTATTTTTATTGGATATAATTTTCATTACATAATGTGAGAACAGAGTGTAAAGCAATGAGAATGTTAAGAAGTTTATTGACATCGTAGTGTCATTACATAAATATCATTACCTAAGTACATACAATAAGTTAGTATTGATATTTATCAGTGAAGGCACACCGAAAAAGGTAAACACCTCTCTACTAAGGCGGAAGTTAAAATCCGATAAGAAATACAAAAAAACCGATTTTCCAAAACGTCATTTGCATTTGGCATAGGTATAAATATTTCCGCATTTTAAAATGAATTTTTGTAACCTGTGATCAATTTCATTTAACATAAATACTATACCTCAGTCTCTCTTTAAGTTGAGTTGTACTCTTATAACTTTCCAAACATGAGGCAGCAAATATTTTGATCTCAATCAAACTCGTTAGTATTACATTTTCTAAATTTAGTTAAAAAATTAACTGTGGGCATGCAAATATTTATTATAATTCTATTCCATTTCCAAACAGCTGGTGTCTAGCCGATGGCTGACTGACTGAATGACCTCTAGCTACCATTAACTCTAGTCAAGTTTAATTATATTCGATTCACTAAACCATTCAGGCATTTTTTTTTTTTTTTGCTTTATATTCAATCAGAATGTTTGTCTGTCTGTTCGCCAATCTTGTTTTGTAAAATATTACATTGTTGATGTTGATTTTCACTTGGTCACCATTACACTTCAAATTTAATTCCTGATTTTAATATCGTAAATTATTTAAAAAATGCAAACATACTTTACTACATACATACCTCCCGTTTACAACATAAATGGTATCGTTTTCAATTTGTTTGCATTCCAATGTGTAGGTAAACATATTTAATGGCTAGACACCATTCATAATGCATAACATTCGTTTATTTCAATAACATTTTGATCAGGATTAACGGATGCTTTTTGGTGAGAGGAAGTGCACGTATGACAATTTTGTTTTCACGGTCCTCGAGTTGATCCATTTCTGACAATTTTATGTAGCAAAACCAATAATCAAGATATTTCATTATTGGTTATTTTTGTTTCTGAAAATGTTTGTGTGTTCAGCAACCTAGGGTTGGCACCATTTATAAAAAGAAAATTTATTCTACAAAATTTAGCTTAAAGTATACATTAGTTTAGGAGATAGATACATAGGTGTCGAACTGAGCGTGGTAGCTATGTACTTTAATTCATGTATCTCCTAAACTAATGCAGATCCCATTTTTAAACTTTAAGGGTATTATTTCAATACTTTTAGCTAAATTTTTAAAAATAATTTTTTTTTTTTTTAAATGGTCGAAGTTACTAAAATTCAGATTTAAATCTTTTACTTCCAGTTTGGTGCGTAAAAAAAATTTTAATTTGCGGTCTGATACCATAATTGAAAAGAACTGTAAATTTCCTATTTAAATTACCATGTTCAATATTTTATTGTAAATTTGCCTAATTCTAAAAATTACTTTTAAAAAATCTATATTTCAATTCCGTCAATTCTTTAAAAACCCATAATTTGGCAAATAAACTTCATCCAATAAAAAAAATTGTATGTCTACACTCATATTTTCTAGGAGTTCAATTAGGCCGAATTTCAAAGAATTTCAGAACCTTTCTTTTTTTTCGTTATCCGCTTCACATGAAATGCCTCATATGTAATCATAACCTGCATAAATAGATTATTTTCACGTTTATTTTTTGTTGAAGAAAAATTTCAATTTAAAAGTTGGTAATGAAATCAAGTCAGTTTCCGATTTCACAGCTTCAGTTATTTTTTCGACCTGATAGATAATTAGATCCGCTACAAAACCTATTGTAAAAAACTATTTCTAAATTTTTTTAATTGAAATTAAAGAACGATCAATTCTCCTTCCAAAAAATTGCAAAAATTAAACCTGCGAAACCGGTGTCACTATGGTACCGAATGGGTTAAACTCTGACCCGCAATAGCCCCCATAAAATTTACTTTTCATTGTCAATATCTTCTTCCGCTAACCTAATCTAAGAAAATATTTCGTAGTTGAGATTTAAATAACAAATACGAATACTTGACTTTCATATTGAAGTTCCGGCTTGATGGCCTATTTTCTTTTCCTAATCAATGCTTTACATTCTTTGAGTTATTTCCGGTATGTTGTCTAAATTATGAGAGAACAAAAAAAAAAGCGTTGGACAAAATCGAAAAACCAGCTGCATAAAAAATGTATTCTTTACGACGTTCATCGAATAAATTAACAACGCAAATAGAACTTAAATCGGGATATTACTTTACTTTTAATTCTATCACTAATGCAAAAATAAGGTAATCAAGCGCATATTTAAAGCTAATCCAAGATCAACTAAAAAATCCAGAATTTGGTATTTAAAACAATTTTCATTTATAAATAAGAAGAGGGAGATCCCACCCTTCACCCTCGATTACACCCTTGGTCACAATCAAGAGATTTTGATTTAATTTATAATAAGTACAATACGAAATGAAAGTTTCCCACATTAGGATACAAAAGAAAAGAAAGATGTCGCTCTCTGGTATTCAATGAATAAAATATATAATAAAGCTAATTAAAGTTAAAATTAATGAAATTGCTATGAGACTTCAAGTACATATGTGTATGTGAGAGTGATGAATTAAGTACATCTACTTAAGCCAATTTTAAATAATATTGATTTCAAAATAGACCATAAATAGAAGTGTAACAATTTTCAAATGTGATGAATGAAGTTCTTGACCTAAAGAGTATATAATTTTTTATATTTATTTTTTATTTAATTTTTACCGATTCACTGCGGTGATGATGATGACGATGATGATGCTTGCGCTTTTTTAACCAACCAACCAACCAACCAACATACAAAGTACAAAATATTGTAGTAGGTACCCAGTAATACACTGACAACAAGTGATTTCAATATTCATAAAATTCATTTTCATTCATTAAAATGAAATGAGCGCAAAAATGCTCAATTTGATATTGGAAGAGACCGACACAGTCATTCAGTCAAAACACACACCTCTCTATATATAACAACTATGAAATTTTTTTCTTTAAAAAAAAAAAAATAATATTTTACGCAAGTTCATTGTTGACAACACTATCACGTCGTGGTCTTTCGTCGTCATCATAACAATTTGTTATTTGGAATTTTATAGTTCTCTTCGTTTCGGGGTATAGGAGGGGGCAGGCATGTTCGCAACAACAGGAGAGATACTAGAACGGACAGGCCACCAGGCCCAACAATACAGTACTTTTGTAAGTCATCATCATCCACCAGTCATTGGTGATGATGACGATGATGATGATGACGAGGAAGACGTCTATGCGTCTATGTATGACGCAGCGCTGACCGCCGCCGCCATCCTCAAAAAAAGTGAAATACTTTTAATTTTTGTTTTTCATTCACCGCTTTGCTAACAAAAATATACATTTTGCGCTACAAATGTTATTAAAATACATTATCATCGTTGTCATCATCATCACCATCGTCGTCGTTACAATTGCAAAAAAAAAAAAAAAAAAAACGAAAAGAAAAACAAGTAGAAAAATCAAAATAAAGATGAATTTTAAAATGTTGCAAATTTCAACAAGTAGATCGGCGGCAATGATCGAGCATGCGTAGCCGCGTAGTTGTGGATATCCCAGATACAATCGTCTTTCTCTATTTCTCTGCTCTTTCTCCGGAAGTTTTAACGTAACATTTGGTCGCTCGTCGCTCGTATTGCTGCAATGATTTCTGTTGGTGATGATGATTTTGATGAAAATTATGGTGGCACCGACAATACAACGTCGACGATGATGACGGCGACGACGATGACGACGATTTGAACTAATTGAGTTGTAATTATGCTACACTTCAAATAGTTTTGAATTACTTACTTTTTGTTAGAGATTTTTTTCCGACATTTTGTGTTTAGTGGGATGCTAGGAGTTGTTGTTGTTGTTGCGGTGTGGTAGCGATGTGATGGTGGCGGTAGGGGATTAAAACAAAATTGCTTCAGTCAGCCAGCGAGTCAGTTGCATGATGATGCTAATTTTCATTTCAGCCAGCAATATGTGCTGGGCGGTTTTGAGTGTTGAGTACATTGGCCCATTAAGTTTTATTATTAAAAAACATTTCATTTGCGGTAGCAATTGAAGCTTTTGTCGGTGTTGAACTTTTTTTTTTTAAGTACTATAATTGTTGTAATTGAGTTAATTAAAATTTGATTTGGCAACAGGCAAAGTTAATAACAAAGATGCAGTTTGGAATTTTGTTTTTTTTTTTATTTTTTGTCGAAAAATAGGTTAAAATTAGGTCATTATCATGGTACTGCATGGATGGTATTACATGAATTAAGATTTGAATATCACATAGAATTGAAACCTTTGCTGATGTGGTATATCCTCAATCAAGTGACTGTTGTTTGCTCATATAAAGCCAAATGACTCTCAAAGTAGTGACGTTCTATTTTTTAAACTACCGACTTCTCAATGATTGATTTATTCTTCCACAATACATTTTCTTCTGGCTCAATTTGGCGGAGTTTGTTTTTGTGTTTTCCCATGTAATATTTCTTGCAGATAGCTCTTGAAGTATGTAGCTGAGTTATTTAGAGTATGGTTTATGCACCTCTATCGTCCATACAGAGTTCTGGCTTTGTTGCGTCTATTGTTCCCATTTCACATCTGGTATACCTTCTGTGGTTATGCTGCCTATGTTGTAGAAATTGTCACAACGTCAAGTTCATTCCCATGGCTTTGATTTTGGTCACGAAGCCTATGTAGAGTGGTGCTCTGATACGATGATGCAGTTTAGCCTGTATATCGCTCAGTTTGGGACTTTCTTTTGCTGGAAAGATTTCCATATTAGTCATTAGGGTTTTGAAATTAGATTAACGCAGGGCAAGAATAAATCAGCTTCCATCGCATACCCAAACAAAAAAAAATTTAAAAAAAAACTCTGTTAATATGTATCTAAATTGAACTATTTTGAGTGCCTCTTTAATGTGTAAACTTTAGGGCCAGTAAAGAATTAGCCACCCTGAGCCAAATTCTCCGGCTTCATGAGACATATCAACTTGTAAATTTAATCAACATTCTGTTGAGAATTGCTCCAAATTTTAAATTAAAAACATTCATTGTAGAATTTCAAATCAAGTTTGCCTTAAAAAAATAGCATAGGTAAAATATAAAGACTTTAAATTAGTTGCAGCTGAGAAACTTATTTGAGTCAGTGGTTTTAACTAAAAACGATAAAACGGTTAAAAAAAAGTATCCACAATTTGATTAAAATAATGTGAAAAAACGAAGAAAAAGAGTAGGAATAAAAACCTGTTCTACAATAAAAAAAAAAAAAAAAATAAGCGCGTCCATATTGGATACAAAGTCATAAAAACCAGAATCGTTCACTCACCAATACACACTCACACACCACAGAGAATGTATGTATGTGGTAGTAAAGTAAATGGTGCGAATGCTACTGAAGCTCCGCCTCTATTTTATACCCTCATTCGGCTTTGAATTGGTTTTAGTTGTTGCTGTTTTTCTTTCTCGTTGTGCGCTTGAGCACAGACGCTTACACACACACACACTCAAGCAACGGTTCAGATACGTATTCACACCTATTCAACATTTGCTTTTTCGTTCGTTCATTCGTTGATTACGTTCGTTTGAGACGCCATTTCTTGTGGTCGGTCGGTATAATACAGCAGCATCGATACCGAAGTCTCCATCGCCGCCATTTGCGGAGCCAATAGTTTAGAACCCCAATTTGAATTTTTATACTTGAACGCACTTTGGTAGATTGTAGACGTGAATACGAACGAGTGAGTAAAGTAGAAACGTGGACGTAGTAAATGTAAACGCGCGTTTTAATTTGAGTTTTGCGCAATACTCCCTGAGAGTTTCTTCGCTGCTAATTCGTGGGCGTTTTCTTCTATTTTGTTGTTACTTAAGTGAATAAAAGTGATTTCTGCTTATAGAATAGGGAAACAATATCCTGCCAAAGGACATTTACTTGAAGTCACTACTGAGTTGTGCTTGTGTCACGGAGAATCACACTAAGATTCCAATACATAAGTTAAAGTGAGTGATACTAATAAGATTGTTCAAGTGCCGTCGTGCGTCGGCCGAGTATCACTTGAGTTGCCTAATTTAGAAAAACAAAAATTAAAACACTTAATAAAAAAAAAAATATATATATAAAAATAGGCATCGTCATAACTATTTTGACAACAACAACGTTAGCGCAACATCGACGTCATTCTCAAATAATGAAAATTTATGTGTCAAAAATTAAATTAAATTGCATAAATCTGTGTCACTCTGCGACTGTGAATAGTAAATAAATTCCGATTGTATTTTTTAACAATTATTACAATTCAATTAAATCTCAAAAAATTGAAGAGAAAAAAGTTGCAACTTATCTAACAAAACAGTGTTGTTTGTGTTGTTGTATCAATGTTTTGATTGAGAAGAAGCGTATAACGAAAAGTTGTTGCTTCATAGTTACTTACGACGACTGTGTGAAAAGTGAAAGTTTCTCTCACTGAATTCGACAAAATTAAATAATTAAATTAATAATTTTGGCTAAGATTCCACACTACACAAATCACATTGTGTAATTTAATAATAAAAGCAAAAAAGCAAAAGTCAAAACAGTTCCAAATTTCCACAATACAATATCAAAATACAAAAAAATCAAAAAAAAAATCTTTGCGAACTGTGTGTAAACCAATTTTTGTGACCATATTTCAATTGTTAACAGAAAAATTGTTACAATTTGCACGTATTGAAAATTACATAATTTGTTGTTGTTGTTATTATAACGACGAATTTCAACGGCGGATGGACCTACATAATTTGGGATTAAATTATTTATAAACATTCGCAATTTTCGTTTAAGGTGTGTATTTTAATTTATTATTATTTATGTTGCATTATTATTTTAACTTTGAATCTAACCAGATGTCTATTTATATTATGCTCAATCGAAAAGTGCACTTGAAAAGATACAATTAAACAAATTATGAATAAACTTATTGATTAAATATTGCCAATATTCAATCAAGTCCGTGTTCATTTGTTTGTATTCCCATTCATGCAATACATATGTAGTTTGGCTAAAATTCGTTAATCCCTGGTTTTTGTCGTGATTGTAGACTAGGTAGGATGTTCATATTATTATATTTATAAAATAGAGGTTGTATCCGGTTACTATACAGTTCGATACCAAACTTTTTATGGTATTTAAATTTCCAGTACATTTTTGATCTTTCGATTCCGAATTTGAAAATTTTTGAGCAAAATGAGAGCGTTATTCGGCTAACGTTGGTGATACTCAAAGAACTCTAGCTAGAGAATGCGCATTTTGCTTTCGTTTTGCTTTCAATTATTTTTTTTTTTTAGTCTATCCAATTACTAGTCAAACTGTATTGTAATCTCATCTTGTTTAGAGAGTGTACCTATATTTTTACTAATCGAATATATAACTCTTGTACCATGGACCTTTGCCACGTCATTGCAAAATACTTTTTTTTTGAAATTCTTTTAATCCTGCCAATAATGAAATAAAGTTGACATTATCGTTAGTGTTGACTTGACTCAACATTTATCCCATCCAAAAATTTGATGATAAATTTCAATTCTACTGCGCTTACTTACTTTTATAAGATCTCTTTAGAATTGCTCTGAATCTGACTCAGTTTAATGATTTACTGCCAGCCACTCCATGTCTAATTAGCACAGTAAATATTGGTTTCAACAGTTCTATGCCAGGTTGCGACTGGGACATCAGGGAGGCGAACTTTTTGAGAGTTGCAATGTATCCAATACTGTTGGTGTTCTTACAGAGAGTGTGGCTGATCCATCATCATTTTTGTATTTTTTACACCCCTACTGTTATTGCTGGACTTGGGTAATTCCCTAGTTCTTCCTTTGAGATATGAAGTGGTTATCAAATTCTTAAAGTCCGACTGTTTGCAGGGTGATGATAATAAAGTGACGCCAATTTAAAACCTATGCGGTGGTCCAAGTAATAATTCGATATAATGAAACTGGAGGGTTTGGAGATGGAGAGCGTAAAACAGTTACAACAGTTGCCACTACTCGTTTTACAGAAAAGATTTGAAAACGAGGTAAACAAAACCAAAAGCGTTCAATGAGAAAAATATTTTCTGGGTATCTCAAGATTCCCTACCAAAACATGGCAAAATTTACGCAAACGTGGATCAAAATTTTTTGGATTCAATAATATCTCAAAATTGTCATACTTTCCAGACCTAAATCCAATAGAATATTCGGTTTTGAAGCTTTTTAGAGAGTAAGGCAGGCTAATGTTTCTCAACACCACAGTCTAGAGTCACTGAAATGTTCATTAGGAGAGTCTGGCCTGAAATTAAGACGCACCGTTCTTTGATTTTTAAATCTCGATTAAAGGGATATATATGGTGGTTAAAGGAGGTAATATTGATTAGGGCAGCATTTATGTGATAGGATCTATAATTAGCAGAGTTGTAAAAGAATGCATTCAATTTAATTGCAATACCTTAAATAAATAAGTAAGTACTTTGAAGTCACAGTTAATAAACGACAGTTCATGATTGCAGTTATTAAATAACATATTTGACTGCCGAATAAAAAATGCAATTAGAAGTTTTTTTGGAGTCGCCGATTGGTTAGTCTTTTAGAAAAGTCTTTTTTTTGTTTTGAGTCAAGGGAATGCAATCTTTTTTTAAAATCATGGGAATGTAAATCCTATTGCCTTCAAAATCAAGACCGCTTTGAAGTTACCTAAAGTTACTTGGAGTCAATTGAAGTCACTTGGAGTCACATAGAATTTTAAGTCAATTGGAGTCATTTGAAGCCTTTTCGAGCCATTTGAAGCCAGTCAATTGGAGTCACTTAAAATCATTTGGAGTCAATTGAGGGCTGGAAGTCAGTTACAGTCACTTGAAGTCAATAGGGATTTGAAGTTACTGATATATTTAAACAAACTGATTGTCTGAGCAATGCCTCAATAACTTATTGGACTCGTGCAAGATAATTTTTACCAGATCGTGAATAGCCCTATTCATTAAATATAACATAACTCAAATTATATCTCATTAATGAGTACTCAGGTCTCTCAAACTGTGCAGTTTAATATTTTCGTAGTTAAATAAACGGAATTATCAAAAGTGAGAGTATTTATTGAGTAGACCCCAATTATGAGTGAGATACAATTTAAATGGAATATTTTTTTGAAATCGAATCAAGGCTATTGAAATTTTGTGCATCAGTGTTTTTTTAACCAAGCGACGGAGTGCGATCTATGGACTGATCAATTTGGTTGTAATCTTATGCACCAGGGTTTTTCGATTTAAAAATATTCAAAAAAAGGCTTCGGACCAAAAGTTTTCAAACATTTTATAACACACAAAAAGGAGGGAGGTGGGAGGGGAGGAGAGTATAGGGGAACAGAGTTTTTAAAAAATTAAAAATATCATTACCCAAGTATATTATTCATTCTTCCCAAAAAACGCTGTAACGTTGGAGGTCACTAATCCGATCCACTCAACTGTTCATAAGCTTGTTTTTCTTAATACTGATTCCTAAACTATCTCTTTTGGAGGTTGCAGTGGTCTCCGATTGACTGCAGGTTATGCTATTTAGACTTTGCATTATTAGTTTAAATACTTGACCAACAACCTGTTGTCTTGAAATTGTTTCTATGTTTGATTTGTGCAGATTACACAGTGCAACACATATAGTATTTGACCTCAGTAATAAAAGCCCCAATCCCTTTTTGCTCCACTACGTCACAATTTTTTTTTTTTTTCGGTGGTTTGAAATTTTGATTTCTTAGTAAAAAATCGAAGCAAACAATGAGAAAAATCATATACGAAATTTTGCTTAAGGTGGTTCTTGTCTTGAACGACCTATTTTAAAATTTTCCGAGAAATATTTTCTTAGAACATTTTAACCCTCTAACTCCCAACAGAATGAGTAATTTTGGGCTCTTTTATTAAAAACTCCTTAAAAGCTAGGATTTAGGGGAGGTAAAAAATTCCATTAAGGGTCACCAAAGATAAGTAGCCTTTAGAAGTTAAAGGTAAGATATAAAAAACGAAATTAAGTGTTAAGAAATTTATTTGTAAGCATACTATATATTGCAAAGTGCGATATTATGTATGATCAGTAATATCCTTTATAATGGAGTTTTCAACAGTATCAATAAATTTTGTTATATCTGCGGCCATTTCACTCTATCCCATTGCAGGTAAGGTTGTTTCAACACTGAACTAATATTGGCGTATGAAAAATACTATGACCAGAAATTCATTTCTGATGTTCCGTGGGTGAGACGGTGATTACCGCACCGTTACAATATTATTAAATGATTCTCTGCTGCTAAAAGTTTCTAAGTTCCATACTTACAGCACATATTACAAGGATATTACTAATCATCCCTACAAATAATTTTCTTAACACTTTATTTCGTTTTCTTATGTGTTACCTTTAACTCTTAGAGGCCACTTGTCTTCGGTGACCCTTAGTGAAATTTTTCGGAAAATATTTTTGTATGGCCTCCCCTTTAACTTAGCTTTTAAGGAGTTTTTAAGAAAAAGGCCCAAAATGACCAATGTTGGTGGGAGTTAGAGGGTTAAAATGTTGTAAGGAAATATTTTTTGGAAATTTTTAATATAGGTTACCCAATACAAGAACAACCTTAAATAAAATTTTACATATCATTTTTCTCATTATTTGACTCGATTTTTGCCCCAAAAAATCAAAATTTCAAACCACTGTAACGTAGAGGAGCAAAAAGGGATCGGGGCTTTTGTTACTGAACACACACAAATACTATTGTTTGTGATTGGTTTGGTTTTGTCCCGATACATTGACCCTCAAACTGTTGCTTAGTGTTATTAACGTTCTAAGCGAGTAAAGAATAATTTTATTTTCATATTATTGTTTTAATTTTTGCGGATTAACCTTTACGAGAACTAATGTTTAATAAAAACAGTGCCAAAAATCAATTGAAAACTTGTTTTCAGAGAAATAAAAGCATGTAGATTCTTCTAATTTGTTGTTCTTGGTTATATTAATATGCATGTTTTAAATCCTACTTTTGATATTCCCAGTTTTTATCTTCCACCCATTCATATTTAACAAATATTTACTGAAATATAATTACAAGTTACTTTTAGTTAACTAACAATATGTTGTCTCTCAATTATTGCACTCATTGACGACCTTTAAATAAACTTCCTGCCTAAATGATATACATGAACAGTTTTCAGCCACTACACTTACAAAAAGTATGCATCGAAAAGCAACAAACTCGATTTAACAAAAAGAAGAAAAAAACGCCCTTAATTGCTGATGACAAATGTACAAAGAAAAAAATAAAAGAAATATTTCATTATCTCTGAATAGTTGTGGTTATTACAAATTGAATAATATTTTTATAGGTTTATTGTATGGTTATGGTGTTGTGTGATGCACCACCTTATGCTCCTCGTTCTCTCTGCGTCAATTCTAACGATGTTTTTTCCCGTTTTGTTCTGCGAAATGTTACCAAGAAAATAAAAGCATGAAATAAACCTAAAATAACAATAATAATAACAATTCTATTGGAAGTGTTCAGACGGCAAAAGAACAACAATAAAAAAATAACATGGCTTAAACAACCAAAGTACATACATATACTCAGGTAATAGCTATAATATGGAACAGTTGCTTGATTTAGGGTGTTTAAATATTCAAAGGCATGTTAGATGAAGAGACCTTCAACACACATACACACAAACTCATATACATTCAAACACAATAAGAGGGGGAAAACGTAGTTCTTTCTGTTGTAACCAATAGAAAAATAAACATTGCTTGAGAAAAACAACAAAAATAAAACATACAAAAAAAAAACAGAAACAAAAAAAAGCGTGTTTATTCTAATTTTGACCCTGTTTAAGTGCTTTAGCTGGATGGATGGATGGATAGATAGATGGCTGGCTGGCGTGCTGGTTTGCTGGCTAACAGCTTAGAATAGTTGTATGCTTGTATATACATGTAAAAGGTAAAGGTCGTAATTTCAGTCAGTAGTTTTAACTTTACCTGCACTGCTTGTGCTCTTACTGCTGCTGCAAACGTTTAATGCGCGCCCACAAATTTTTTTTCTAAAGAATTTTTCAAGTCGTTTTCCTTTTTTTTTTTTTTTTTTTCTTATTTATTCAGCGATGTTAAGTAGTAATTTTCTGATAAACAAAAAATATGAAATATTTGTTGGAAATATTATTAGATTGAGTTTTGATAATATTTTTTGAAAACCTTCTTTTGTTATCTTTTCCTTTTTTGGGGGGCTTAGATGAAGTTTGAAGTTAGAGCGAGTAAGGAACGGACGTCTCTATTCCTATGAATTTACACTATATAAATATAAGTTGGTATAAATGGCAAATATTTGGTAAAATTACGCACGTTTCATATTGTTCATAGTTCTTATACTTCCTTAGTTGATAGTCAAATACTTGCTACTGTATTAAAAAAATAAAAACGGTATTGACAATAATGTCAATACTTTCGTAAACTGAAAGAACACATTATTCGTTAGTTAGTCAATAAAGATTCAAATACATAAGTTAGCTACATCATACTCACTTAAAAACTTAAAAGTATTCAATGTATAGAATCTTGAAAGCAATAATACTTTTCTGGGTTCCTGGTAAAAAAAATGTAACAAATTATCGGGTCGTAGGTTAAGCAAGATTGGAGTGGCAGACTTCTACTTAAACACATATTAGGCTCATTGTGATACCACAGTACGGCGCGACTTAATCATTTACGTAGTAAAGAACCATGAAGACTCCATACTGAATCTATGTCCTTAATATCTATGGATGATAGCTCGGGCAGACACAAATATGATCCACTACCCAGGATCTTTTTGCTTCCTCAAGGTAGATTTGCTAAATGGCCAATTTAATAGACGTAAGGGGGACACCAATGGTACAGGGATGTGTTATATCGGTAAGCTGCGAGCACCGTTTTGCTAACTCGTCGGCATTGCAGTTACCTGGAATATCCATGTGCCCGGGTACTCAATATAGGTGGACCTGCAAATGACTTGACAAAAAAATGAGTGAAGATCGGCAGTCAAGGACAAGCTTTGATGTTGTGAAAACACCGGCAAGGGACTGGATTGCTGCTTGATTGTCCGTGTAGATGCAGATATTCGTATCGAAAGAATCGTTGCAAATAAGCCACCTGGCCGCTTGATAAAGATGCCGGTCAGAAAGTCGGAAAGAAAGTCTGAGATCCAGCTTGCTAGAGAGGACGTCCAATTTGAATCCATCTGTAATACAGATGGATTCAGGAAGTGACTCGATGTTGAAGATCCCATATTGTTCCTAATGCCCTCTTACAGCAAGAGGCTTTCCATACTCTCTCTGTTATATTAGCTTTCCATTGAAGTTTAGGATCAAGAACAAGTCCGAAATATTTGACCCGCTTGCTAAAGCAAAGCGAGGTGACATTAATTTTGGGTAGGGCAAATGTCCCAACATTTGTACTTTTTGCTGAAGAACCTAACCTCAGTTTTTACAGGATTGACATTCAAATCGAATTCACGGCACCAGTGAAACAGAATGCTAAGTGACTGGCACTGCAATAGCAATATCAGCCGCATAAGCTATTATTTTGCAGCCGATTTGATCTAATCTGTTAAGCAGTGTGTTCACAGCCAGATTTCAAATAAGAGGGGATATAGTACGCCTCCTTGTGGTGTTATTCTATTAATAACCTTTTTAACGTAATCATTTCTAATAGAAAAGCTGTTTGGGTCGTAACTCCAAACCATTCTAGGTAGATACAATTTGAATTTGAGTTTTGTTTGCATATTAGTTCAACAGATTTTATTGAATGTAGTTAAAAGGCCTGCGCTCAAAACGTGATATCCAACAATTTCAAAATCTTACAGGAGAGTAAAAAAGGTTGGCATTCCCCTATTTTTTATACCGAAATGCGATTTTTGAATAATTATCTGAAAGCGGCAAAATGTCGCCATGATTTTAGAGAACCAAAAACAAAAAAAAAAACAAAAACCCACTTTTTGACCGCAACATCTTCAGTTTGTCGTAAGTAATTCATTTCTTCAAATGCATTACATTAGCTCTAAACTATCTAACAAGTTTTAATTTTGCTTATACCGTTTTAATCATAGTTCCCCCCCCCCCCCCCCACCTCTAGCAGATAGCAAAGCTTCATTTAAGTACCCTTTAGCGGTTTTCATTCGAGCAAAGTTTTGATCCCCCAAATAAAACTTGCGCAATTCATAATTTTTCTATATTCCTCTATTTTTCTATTTTTTAACCGCGCCATGGCAATTTGCATTAAGCTTCGAATTCTTTTAGCTTTCTAACGATAGGCAAACATATTTTTTCACACATTAGCGTATAAATAGCACAGTGTCAGAAACTGTCAATAGTGACAACTAAAAAATTAAAACCTTTTCATCATTGTAGATTTTCAATAATTAAAACGAAAGATGCAATAATGATTGTGCATATTTTGTTGTTGGTTTTTTTTTTAGAGAAAATTATTAATTTTTCATAAACATCATAAATAATAATTTAATGAAAGCAATAAATGCATCTGCCTGCTGCTGCTTCCGTATTCAATATTTTTGTATTATTTTTTTTTTCTGAAATGTGCAATTTTTATGATTAATGATTTTTAAATCTTTTAAATACATACATACGTGTTTTTTTTTTCCTTAAAAACTAAAATGTTTTCAATACTCAGTGTGCTAGTGGAAGTTAGGAAGGCAATCATCAAGAGACTAAAATATGCTCAAGGTGTACGTAGATATGTATTTCTATACCTATATGTTATTATTTAAAATTTTATGCTGGTCATTTTTAATTTGTTTGCCTTCAAAAAGGTGCTACTGTGTGGCATCCACATTTCCATCACTTTCTCATGATTATTTGAGTTTCACTTGTCTCTAGGGAATTCATTGTCTCTATTTAATTGTGATAGCCTGCAATATTCATTCTATTTGTATAATTTTTTCATAACTTTTATCATCTAAACTAAACTAAATAATAATTCACGCTATAATTTTCTCAATAACAATATCGGTATTTATGGTTTAAAAATAAATAAAAATGGAAAATAATTTATAAATTTTTTTATTTTATCAAAACAAACATTGGGTATGCCTTATTTAGGCTATCTTCTTCTTCTGCTCAGAATTGATCACACTCTTGGGCATTCTACGACTCAAGCACGTAATCCACACTGTTGGTAGCTGCTTCACTTCTTCATCCTCTTGTCGAATGAATACACAGATTGTAGGTAAAATGAGCAACAAACAAGAAATCAAAACAAAAAGAGTTTATTCAATGTCAATCAAAATATTTGTGCATTTGCATTGATTTTTGTTTTCTTTTAGCATTTTGTTTTTTTGTGATTTCATTCTTCCACCGCTTCGATTGATTCTTTAAGAAGTTCTTTATTTTGAAAAGGAGTTTTTCACAGGAATTTTGTAAATTTTGAAAAGAAAAGAATGCTCTGAGTCAAAATCAATATTGGTAACGATTTATTAAATAAACGAAATTATTTAAAACTTCAATAATTTTGATTGTGTGAATTTCTTCCAAAGCAATTATTTAAAAAATCAGCCCTCAATTCAAGAAAGCAAGATACACGCACAAAAAAATTATCAGAAATCTTCGGTTAATTGACCGCGTGATAAATTTTTTCTTTCTGTTCAGAAGATATTGTAGTGTATTTTAGTTGACAACGCACAGTAGACAAAACCGCAACATATTGAAGTTTCAAATTGAAAGTGAATTCTTGTACATAGTAAGAGAAACAAAATTGAGACGCAATAAGTCACTGTTTGGTATTCTTTATAGGATGCGGAAATCATTGGCCCAGAAAGTTACGGTCAATAGAGAGCGCTATAGATCAATGAATACTGACTTTTTCTTTCCCCAATTGAATGGCATTAATATGAAAGAGCGAACATACAGTGTCGGATAGTAATAAGAACACATGAAAAAAATATTTCTCTAAAATAATGAAAAATTTAAAAGGAATGCACTTGTATTTATTGATTCCATAAGATTAATTTTTTCATAAATTAAAAAAAAGGATAAATAATATAACATTTCCAAAAGGGCAAAAAAAAACACTTCAATTTTGAAAAAAAAATTATTTGAACATTGCTTCGAATGGTTTTTTAATGCTAATATTTTGTGTAATAGCCTCTGTTATTCAAAACTGCCTTACACCTTCTGTGTCTGAGTACTGAGTCCACTAAAGACGCGCAAGTAACCTGGGATGTGGAATACGAGACTTTTTCAATGTTTTGCCACAACTCGTCCTTGTTTTTAACTCTGGAACTGCCAATCTTCTCTTTGACATCTGCTCATCGTCTGTTTTAACCAGTACAGAAGTCCCACACCATATGTATCCACTTCCTTAACTCTGTATTTTTCGGTAGCCTAACCCAACGTTTGCCATCACTTCTAACCAGATTTATCTTCCTTTCATCTGTACATAACACGTTACGCCTTTTGTTTTTTGCTTAAACATTGGTACTTGTGCTGTCGTCCCATTTACTTTTATTTCACTGAACGTCTCCTGACTGACCGAGTACAAATTTGAACCCCAGTCTCGGCTTTAATTGCGCCAGCTGACTTAAATGGGTGATGTGCCAACAATATTTGGATGCGATTGTCATCTGCGCTTTTTGTTGTGCGGGGCCTACCTCGCTTGCATTGATGTTTTAAGATAATAAGGCTTGATGGGCAAATGTAGAAGATATTTTTAACAATTCGGCTGATGTTTTGGCATTCATTTCGCAATTTTTTAATCAAAGCCCGCTCCTCCTTGCTACAGTGCTTTGCTCGTTTACATTTATTTTGTCGTATTTATTTCAATTCTAACATTTTAATGCTTACCAGTACAAATTATAAACGAATTTAAGCGTTGCTCTTTAAATACAAATTTTGTTTTCTGCTGTTACTATTTTATTGTCCACCTTCAACTTTTTTCTTTGGGAATCCTAAAAAAAAACAAAAAGATTTCAATGCTGCCACTCAGATATTTTTCAATATATGGCATATCATTTCTTCCTCTATAAAAATTGTTCGGCATAAACAATCCCATATAAAAAAATATCAATACAAGTTTTATGGTACAGGGTGTTCTTATTTGTCTGTATTGCTCAGCACTATATGCCCGAAATCTTTCTAATAAAGTCAATACCACGATTTATATATGTTTCATTTTAAATTTCTATGTTTCTAAAAATAAAAACAGCCTTTACTTTTTACTGGTTTTCTGGAGTTCATTTCACCAGATTTGTCCCATTTTCATTTATTCACGTTCTTTTATGATCATAAGAACTTGGTGCAGATAACTTACGGCAACTTATATTTTTACCCGCTGTTTTTATGGAGACGTTAGTTACACTGTCAGATGCAATTAACCAGGTAATTCTGTACTATTGCCGAAGTCATATCTGCTACAGTTTGAAGAGGAAACTTAAGGAATATGAAATTTAATGGTTACATTCTCTACAAAGCGTAGTTACATAATTATTGACTCCAAATAAAATAAATTCTAAAATTCTTTAACTAAATAATGTAATTATAATTGCAGGTGAATATATTCGTTTGCCGTTGGACGAGCTTCTTGACGACGTTCTGCAGTTGGCTGGATTGGCTGGCGAAAACAACGAGGTAAGCATTTTTAAGGAATTTTTTATTTACTATTAAATTTTTTTATATTTTTTTTGTTCTTAACTTTTATTCTTTAAAAAAAGTTTTAATCGAAAGAAATTGATACGAACATTTTCCTACGAAAAGGTAAAAATAGCATGAAAATTTTACTGAAAAATCAAAATGGTGGATGCTTAATTTTATTGTGTTTGAATAAAGTAGGAATAAAATTTCTGTTGCTTCTGTAATTACGAGTTTCGAAAAAATCCAAATCAGTGTTTCCAATCGGACACTACATTAAATTTGCTCTGCAACCACGATTTCGCTCGGTCAGAACCAGAAATCAGAATTTTTTAGAAGGAAGCATAATTTTCAGAACCAATTAAAACATGCTAATAGTATAAAAATTGGTAAATAAGAGAGCTTAACGCCGATGGTCAATTAACGCATTCCAAGGAAAATTTTTCGAAAACAGGCAATAATACCTACTTACAGCCTGCCGTCATGTTCCATCGATAGCAGTAACAATATGCTTATATCGTGGGTTCACATAGTGAAGAAATCATTGATGCGATCGGCGTACTGAATGCGCTGGAGTTGGCAATATCAGTGCTGGAATACTCAAATCCTGGCCGGATTTTTGATTCTGTTTTAAACTTCAAGCCAATGAAACGTTTTGTTCAGGCCTTATGCTTTACAGGGAGTAAACGCAATTGAGAAAAAGAAAAACCAGAAAAATATTAGACCCATTTTGCTGGCGAATCATGTGCAATTATTGTTTTTACAAACAAGAAGAAATTAAAAAGAATATGTATTTACAGCGAAAACTGGCAATTCCCCCTATATTTCTATGATACAACATCCATCCCATTGAGGATCTAGGCCAAGCTTTTCGCATATTTGGAGAGGCCCTGATTTTTGCGAGTAGAGAGCTGGGTAGGCTGCAAAGAAGGTCACACCAATTTTCTTAATTTTATCGACAAGAATATTAATATTAATATTTTTTATTTTTTAATTTTAATAACATGCGGAAGAACATAAAATTATTATTAATTCCATACATATATATGTATATATTGTTATTTTTTATTAATTCTAAAAATTTTTTATGCTTTGTTTTTTCCTTCTTTGTATTTCGCCCACAAAAGGTTAATAGCGACGACGATTCTATTGCGTCTACTTCGAAAAACGCTGCTGCCAATAAAAACAACAAAACTAAATCTGAAGGCGACGACGAAGACGACAACGACAATAAAAACGAAAACCAAAAAAATAAGAACGAAGGTGAATTATTAAACGTCGACAGCGTTAAAAACAAGAAGAACAAGAACGCTGACAGCGACGACGAAGACGACGACAACGACGACGATCTGCCACAATCGGAGATCGAAGTCAATTCGCTGCCATCGCCGCTTTTTGATTTAGATGACGAGGCAAAGGAAGAACTAGCCGATTTCAATACAATGTTACAATCAGCTGCACCACCATTCCATCATCATCATCATCCACATCGTCCGACTGCTGCCGGTGTACAGGGTTATCCAGCAGTTGGCGGCGGTGCGAATAGTGCATTCCATCGTCAGGCGACCGGTTTCCATCATGGCCATCATCAGGTAAGAGAGAGAATGAATGCAATCAACTAACCAAACACCAAGTAACACCTTTTCTTTTAATGGAGTATATAGAATTGACTGACTGACTGACTAACAGACTTGACTTGACTGTTTAAATGATTTGTATTTGATATAATCGTCTTCATTCAAAAAAAAAAAAAAATATATATTTTAAAGACGGGGATAAAAATGAGTTTGAATGAAAGGAATTTCGAATGTGAATGTATGTGTGCATGTATGTGTGTGTATGTGTACTTGTACACCATTTTTAAAACATAAAACATCCAAATTTGATTGAGAATTCACTTAACCAACACGATCGATGAAATCGATGCGATCACTAAAGTTATTTGTGGATTTTTCCCCTCTTACTCTTCTGTAAAGTGAATGTTTGCTAAAGACGAGAATGGCGTGGCGGCATAAGGAGCCTTTGTGCCAAAGAAGAAAAGATCATGGTCGTATGAGGAGTTTCTCCATATGTCACTCTTGTATCTGCTTTCGACATGATAAAAATCAATTCCTATGAAAGTGGGTAAATTAAAAAAAAAAAAACGAAAGGAAAGGAAAGTAGCGGATTTCTCTAAAAAAAAAAGAAGGCCACAATTATCCACAGCAGCAAATCATTTCCTTTTCAAAGTTTCCTTCATTTGCTAAATGCTTTTATAAACTGTAAACGCTGTAAAGAGTTGGCGTTTGATTAAATATTTGTGACTAGATAAAGACAAATTTGGCAATTTGAAATGAAGTATTGAAATAAGTAAATAGGGATAATACATTGATGCAGACTGTCAGTATATACCTTGGCCTCTCTCCTTTTACCAGGCACTCACTTGCATAAGCAAACGTTTACTTTTATTTTATTATTATAATTTATCAAAACTTTGTACATGTGCTCCACAAACATCAACTCTTCTTATTCAAAGTAAAGTATTTGAGTATCTTAAGTATTTGTATCCGTTTGCTGTATCTGCCTTTGTAGCTGGCTGAATCTTTAGATACATATAGATTTTTTTTATATTAATTTCTATTTCATTTATTTGTTTGTTTGTGATGTTGTCTTCCATCTTCTCTTTTTCTTTTCTCTGCTTCTGTCAAGGATCATTTGCACGATTGTTGAGTGTTTTCTTTTTGCTTCAAAACTTCAGCAGAGCAATCACTTGAATAATTCTACTTACTTCTTTACGTTGTTTTTGTTGTTGTTGCTAAAGTTTCAACCAAAAGTCAATGAAGAAAGAAGAGTATGTCTGGGCGAACGGGGAAATCTCATAATGGATCAAAATTTCAGTATTTCAGTCTAGAATAACATGAATTCTAATTTTTTTTTCTTATTTTACTTGAAAAATTCTGTTTTCTTTTTTTGGTTCTTCAATTTTTTTTTTTTAGTTTCTGCTCCAACTTCTTTTGCTTGTTCTCTTCTTCATTTAACAAGTTTTGTTCGTTCTCAAGTAGTTGTAAGATTTTTTAGGTTTTTTCTTTTTGTATTAGTTTTTAAAATTTCTTTATATTTTATATAAGAATACAGCTTTTTGACATTATTGATTTGTTTTCAATTGGGAATCGGATGTAAATAGTTGGTGATGGTGGTGGTGGTGGTGCTGCGCCATTCATTATATAAACAACTAGTTTATTTTTGTTGCGGTTGCTTATTGCTTTCGATATTCTGAATCACTTTCATGAATTCATTCAAGATTTTGCTCTTTTTTTTTTGGTGGAGGGGATTTTATTGCTCGTTTTTGAAAGCAATTTACCTGTCATTTAACAAAAAGATTGACAGGAAAAAAAATAATATTTAAGATATGCATTTATCTGAGATTAAAGTAAAATGCATAAAAGATTTGTAAGAATTTTTTAATGTTACATTTTTTGATTTGGTTGTGAATGAAGCCGTTTATATTAGATACCTTAATATTTCTAAAAATTTTAAATATTTCTTATGAAATTTATTATATTGTTTTGTTCGAATTTAATTTGTTTCATAATAAAAAATTTTACCATGAAAAGCTAAAAAGTTTGCTAACCAATTTCAAAAACCGGTTAAACTTTAAAAATTCATCAAAAATACATTTAACAACTTATTCGAAAAATAATTACAGTTTACAATTTTTATATATGCTAGCTTCAAAATAGTATTTCATAATTTAAAATTATTAGGGTTTACCTGGCTAAAAGGCCTAGGTAAACAGACATAACTTTTTTTGGAAGAGTTTATGAAAATTAACAAATACTAGTAATTATTTTACATTTAAAATAGTAAATTTATTTAGTTAAAACTAAAAACTGAACGTAAAAGTTATAAGTAAACAAGTGTCCATATATTTTACACAAGCTACAGCTGACCAAACTTTAAGAAAAAATAAAGGGCTCGAAATCCTCAAGAGTATAATCTCCTAAAGCAAAATCAGCAAGCAGTTATGAAAAAAAAACATAATCTCATGATCCTCAAATACAAAACCCCCAAGCTCAAAAACCACAACCACAAATTCATAATCTCTAAGCACAAAATCTCCCAATCCAAAACGATAATGTGAGCTAGGCCTTACCTGGCAACTGATAGGTTATAACTTTCAGGCTCTAGTTGCATTTATTAGGGCAGACTGGGGAATTGTGGACCATCGTCATATTTTTGCGCCTAGTAATGGTTGACAGTTACAAATAACTGTTATCAGCTCATCTCATGCAAAGCTCATTTTTCGTTTAGTACTCGGTTTGTGTACACGGTTAGTTATCTCGCTTCGATACCAAATAGAAATTTGTTTTTTTTCACTTTGAGTTTCATTTAATTTAACCATACTTTTCGAGAACCAACTCAGGCAAATATGCTCATAATATTCGCCGAACCTTAAGCCTTCGACACAGACAAGGCTTAAGGCATGAATTTTGCCATATTGTTGGGAATTACGGACCACTTTTGTCGGGGTATTACGGACCACTCAGTTCTTGACATTGTACAAGCTAACTTCGTGTATTTGATGCATATAAGTGATTTTTCATGCAAAATTTCAACACAGCATTAGTTTTTCGGCAATTTCTAATAGTTTTTTGGTACGAAAATAATTTTTCAAATGTAAGTACACAATGTTGAGGTTAGGTTCTCTTTTGTAGAGGATTTCGGTTACATTTTCAAAAAAAGCGAACATATTTATTATTCATATTTATAATTTCGAACAATCGAAAAATTAATCGGTGATATCGCTTCGCTCTAAATAAGGATATATGCGAACTCAACGCGATATTTTCCAAAAAACAAATTAGTCCGAAACAACTTTTTTCACATTTTTTTAATAAATAATTGATGAAAATAAACGCTTTCCGCGTTTTTTATTAAACATCGTCACCAAAATAGCCAAAAAAAAAAGATGAACGGCCAAAACACCACTGCAATGTGTGCGATCGAGCTGTTCGATTAGCATGAACCGGAATGACTGCAAGTTACTGGACTTGTGAACATTGCGTTTCGGACTGATTTTGATTGCCTTTTTTCACTTCATTTTACTTTGTTTCTTTTTAATAATGAATCTTCTGAATCATTTTGAATAAAAAATAAAGTGTTTGTACCACAATTTTTTATTTTTAATTGATTTACAAAGTGGTCCACAATTCCCCGAGATTTTTCAAAATCGTAAAAACACAATTTTTGCGTCAATCGACCCAAAGAGAGGTTATTTCTCGTACTACAAATTTAAGCTTTGAAATTTTCAGAAATAGCTATTTTTTTGTGAGTTTTTATCCAAAATGAAAATGCGGTCCACAATACCCCAGTCTCCCGTACCTAATCTAAAAATGAAAAACAAAGTTTGCTTCATTATTTTGCGTCTTAATTTATTTTTTCGTTATGATCACTGTCTCGATACCTAAAATGAATAGTAATATTAAATCTTACCAAAGGTTAATTTTTTGGCGACAACAGTTGAAAATAATAGCCAAAAATTAAATTGTCGATATTTTGTGTTTGAATGATTTTGTGTCTGTGGATTACGAATTTGTAGATTTTGATTTGGGGGATTTTTTTTTTTTCATATTTCATACCCAACTCAAAATAAGCAAATTTCAACCAAAGTATATTTTCCCAAATTTCGCTTTTTTAAACTTATAATTTAATAACTGAGAAAGTTTATTGCTCATGATTTTGTGTACTATTATGTATATTTTGTTCTACAGTTGTTCACCTGATTTTCTCGGGGAAGGCCAGTTACTATTACACCCTTTAAAATTTTTCATAATTTTTCTTGAGTGCCTATATGTTATATTGAAGACCTATAGGAATTGAATTTCAAAAATTTTCAATATTGGATCACGATTTCTGGTACCTGTTCAAACGGGATAAAAATGAAAGGAAACCGTAGATTAATGAATCATGTTCTTCTTTCTAAGTTTTATGGCTACATCTTTTTAAATTTTAAAATCCCTCAATATGAAAAAAGAACGGAAATAATCTTAAATTAATTTATTAAGTTTAATTATTAATTAAGAACGTTAAATTGCTACAAATTCTCTTCGGAGTGCATTTAATCTTATGTCAGCATAATTCTCGAGATGAGAATAATTTGTTGAATGCGCTTAAAATTTGTTATCAGATACATATGTTTATCAAGTAGTTTGCCCAGCGATAACGATTGCATTTTATTCTTTCATTCGAGTACCTACAATAAAAATCAATAAAAACTTTTAGTTTAGCACAAGTCGTTTGAATTTGTTCAAATCATGCCACAAAAATATTACGGTCTCAACAAAATTAGCATTCGCTATCAAAATATATTCGGTTTCCGTAAGTTGTTTTTAATCATGTAGATATAATTAGTAGATTATTGATTTTCATTTGCAGACTGTATGCCAATATTCGTGTGAGTCAACATTTATCAATTCCTAGTTGAAATTGAATACAAATTGATAAGATATCACGTTTTTACTATGAAATACCAAATAATTTAAAATTATTTTGTACTCGATTCAATTTATGAAAGAGACCCGAATACGGAAGTAAATAAAAATAGAGTTAGATGGAAGTCACAAAGCGATCTATGTTTAAGAGTATTTCTAATCAAAAGTTCAAGCCAGTGGATGCTCATTCAATGATTTGCGGTATTATTGGCGCATACGTTGAAAAGCTAAGCACTGTGATTAGGCGATCTAACCTAGCACGTCTCGGGTTTAAAAAGCACTAGGGTCTTCAACTGCTTAACGTTGTTATGGTGTCTTTTTTCAAAGGGTTCAACCTTACTCTACAAAAACTATAAATTATATTGAGAGCCCATGAATGTTCACCGATATGCAAATCGAAATTTTCCTTGTCTGTGACTTTGATGTCATCGAAACAAATCTGTAATGAATTTGATGTCATCGAAATTTCCTTGTGTGTGACTTTGATGTCATCGAAACAAATCTGAATGAATTTGATGTCATCGAAACAAATCTGTAATGAACTAACTTTGCATTTACAGCAAATGTAACAAAACACATAACGATTGCTATCACAATCGTGAGATGGATTGTTACTTCTTCTTGCCGTATTGTACTCTACAATAGCCAAGTCAGCAACCAATGTCGAACTGCAGTTGTATGATGACGATGCCTGCGGGCCCGCTTTTCCACCCTTATTAGCTGCCGATACTGCCTACATTAGAACACGTTTACTACGAGTATCTGCCATGACGGCATAAAAGCCATGATACAGGGACTTTACGGATCACGAAATTGCTCCGTTGCCCACCGTCACCACGTAAAGGATCCCTGGAAGCAGACGCATGCAAGATATAATCGCTTTGCATAGAACCCGAGCTTTGAATTATTTAAAAGAACATATTTTCTGGATTCAAGTAGTAGATTTTTGGTTAAGTGGGTTATGGGGTTATTATTTATGAGTTTATTTTTAAAGACCTATGGTTAAGCGTAGAGATTAAGCTGAATAGGAGGTTATTGGAGTTGATGTTCATTCAAGAGCTTGAATTTGGAGTTTCCAACTTCTCTCTTAGGGTTATGTGCATTTGAGGTTATATCAGAATCTTGATGTGATGGTGTTAAATAAGCCTCGGGTTTGGGCTTAGCGACCCCAAAAACATGTTATAAACATGGCCGGACCTCCAGATCAGAACAAAAATTTTTTTTTGTTAATAAAAATCCTTTTGGAATGTTATAGATTTTGTCAGAATTTGAAGTAAAAGAACGAAAATTAATAAAGTTAAAATTTAAATAATTATTAAAATTATTAGGCTTTGAATGAACAATAATGCTAGAAGAATATCAAAAAGTTCATAGAACTAGCAGATCAGACGATCGCTTCGGAACCAGCTACGGTTCCTCATCAGTGATCTTTGTGATAATTCCCTAATTTCAACAATCCATATAAATAAAAATACTGTAGAGCAAATGAGAATTACAAAGACAGTTATTTTTACTGAATAGTATTATTGAAGGGAACTACAGTTCTATGAACTTTTTGCCATTCTTCTTTGACACTTAGAATTTAAAATTTGGTAGTCATATCCAAGCGCTCCGAGACACATGGGAAAAAACTCAAAATTTCAAAGAAAACCATTTCTGTAAGTGTAAAACTTTTTTCCCCCTTTTCCAGACAGTTTAGAGCATATTTTAAGCTAATAAACATTCTGCAGTGGTGGTACCTCTTCAGATAGTACAATAATTTATTTTTGTCTAATTAATGAATTTATTTTAACTTTAAGTGCAATTTTAGCCACGTAATTCATTAAAGTTTTCTATTTGTGGTTCAAGTTTTCCAACAAGCCCTCATTTCCCCGATCCTGTTTGGCTTAGCTCTCTTGCATTAACCCAGCAATGCCTGTTGGTGCCATATGGCACCTTGACGCTGAGCCGTTCCTGAGCCAACTTCAAAAACAATTAATTTTTCTCAAGTTACTTTCTTGATCTATCTACTTTGGTTCCAGCTCATCCTTAATGGGTTAAAATATTTGCATATTTATTTTTAACATTCAATCCATTCAAAATTGTATTTTCACTAATTCTTTAGTCTCAAATTTGTATTTGCATTTATTCTTAAAACTCAATTCATTATACATTATTTTGTGCTTGCATTAACGATTTTTAAGCGTTTATCCCAACTCTGGGTCCATTTGTTAGGCGGATTACGATTTCATAACAAATTCATTTGAAGCGATTTGAATGAATCCATCTGTTCTCCGCCAACATATTCAATTCTGCATTCTGTATGCAGATTTTCTTAAGCCAAAATATTTACAGATTTTCGCATAATTACCAAAATATTACATTTACAAAAAAAAGCCTAAACTCACAGCTTAAAGCATCGACAATGGCAAATAGCAATAACAACAGATAAAACAAGAGGCTCAATTAAATCCATTTTGGTTGTCTGCAATTGTCACTTAATACCCATATCCGGAGGGACAAACAGACAGACAGACACTGCACATGCGCAAATGTCTCATATACTAGTGTATGAATAAATGTATTATGTAGGCATGCATGTAAATGGGCAACAACAGCATCAGAAGTACCAACAAATCATCATACAACACCATAACCATTAAAAGTACCTGTCAAAATCACGAAGACGCATAATGACATGTTGCCCGCGTTGTTGTGGCGGAACAAGACATTTTAAACATATACACACACACGAAAATCGTAAAATCAACAAAAAAAAATGCATATATGAAGAAAGACAAAAACAAAGAGAGAGAAAAAAAAACAATTTATGAAGCCAAGAAAAAAAAAGACCACAAAAAGACAAATGCAACAACCAAGCAGCAGTTGTCACAAAAGTCAGTAGCAATTACTTTAAAAGTGTCGTTCCATTCATCGTCAACGGTGTCAACGCTGCTTGTCTTTGCGGCATGTAAAAGAATCAAAACAAAACAGAAAGGAATACTTGTTGCCAACCTGCGTCCTGTCGAGAAGAGCAAGGATTAAAATCGTACTCACTGTGCCGCCACGGCTGAACTTCAATACCATGAAGGCAAAAAAGTAACTCCCCAAAACTGCAGGTTCTCTCGGTCTCAAATAGCTATAAAGTATTTTAATGAACATGTTTCAGTGATTTTTCTGGAGAATTCTTGTCAATACATTAGTTTAGATATACTGATGGGAATTGTGCGGAACACCGTTAATCCCGTCGGTAAAAATCAATTAACAAACTTAAAAGGTACCGCAGTACACTGAACGTGTCTTTAAAGGCGCCTGCTTCTACCTGCTTTTTCTTGGAATTAATTATTTATTAATTTGTGTTTTTTCTTTAAATTTTTCTCATATTTTACAATAATGACTTTATTCATAATTTTGGTAGAGGAGAAATATAAAAAAACCATTAAACGCTTTTATTTCTCCAAGTTTTAAAAAATAATATTTTCATTTCCCTTCGCTTTTTTATTGCTGCTGCTCCTTCCCTCCTCACTCTTTTCAACATTTAATTTGCAATTTAATTTAATGTTTTTTGTGTGTGATTTTTTTTTCTTGATGCACTTTGCACAATTACGAGTACACTCTTGCCACATACGCTAATTGCATTAAACTGCTGCACAGTTGCACAGGTCCGTTGCATTCCAATGCACAAATCCGCCGCTCTACTCAGTTTATTCAATTCAGTGGCAATCTCGGTGAGTTGATGATCCCCTCCGCCCTCCACCGACCCACCTCACCTCGCACAGGTGCCATATTGTATTAAAAAGTTTTTTTTTTTTTAAAGTGTTTAGCACTGACTGACGGTAGTAGCCTGTAATTAAATGTCAATTTACGTGCTTGCAAAAAACTCAGATTTACGAATATAAATGTGGCTTTTTAATGAATTGCATTTAGTGTGTGTGTGTGTGAAGAGTTAGTAGAGTGAAGAGTTTTGTATTTACTTAAGTATGAGAATTGTTTTCTTTTATGCAACAAAAAACTTAATATTAATAACTTTTTGTTTTTCTCCTTACATTGAAATATAAATGTATTATTTTTATTATTAATAGTTAAATAATATGTGAACTTAACCTTTTCAGGGCAACTTTCCGATCACGGTGTTCAATATTTCTTTCTACGTATTTTTGAATAAGTTTATTCATTTTCATTAAAATCAACCTTTTTTTAATTCAAAATCAATTAATGTCTTCCTTATAAATAGTTTAACATAAAATTTGTTTCGAGAAAATTTTGTATTTTGGATTTTGTAGCTTCCCAAACCAAATGTTTAGTACTTCATGAAAAAATATCGACTTTTTAACATAGCAATTCACAATGTTGGCAGAAAGGCGTACGAAGTGAAAGAAATTCTGCTAACCCTGCAAAGAAAATTGGAGCTTAGCATCGAAAAACTTTTAGTTCAAATACGATGCAAAGGGTTTGCAGTGGTGAGCTCTAATTGTTTGTGCTCTGAGATTAAGGATCGAGAACAACAATTGCACACTTTAGCTTCATAGTAATATTCACCCCTATTACAGATCACGATAGAGATTGAATCTCTATTTCTATTGCCGCCCCTATTCCTACAATAAATGATATTGCTAGTAAATGACAACAAAAATATTTGCAAACAGAAATAAAATAAAATAAAAGAGTTAGATTCAAAATAAAAAAAAATATATTAAATAAAATGGAATCTGTTGGTGAGGCAATTTTAGCGATTGAAAGGAGCATCTGAAGTGCTTTCACTTAAAGTGGAACGAAAATTTTTGAGGGACTTCAGTAATCCTATGGAAATGGATGATAGTGAAATTTCATTAATATTTAAATTAGTGTTATAAAAAATTTAAGGCTAAGTAGGCCCGCTTTCAATGGACATTTATCCTAATGTCAGCAAATTATAAATTATTTATTTTTAAAATGCAATATTTTTTATTTAAATTAATGTAATACTCACATTTTTAATTCTTTTCACCATTAAAATCCATTGACGGAAAGAGTTAGTTTCTTTAATTCCGACAAGCAAAACACAATAGAAAAATTTCTCTATAGTCATCTCTCAAATCTCATCTCGATTGTGACTTGTGATGCCCGATTTTATATTTTCGAACACAAAAAAATCACATAAGGAACTTCCAATGACAACTATAGAGATTTCTCTATAGTTGCTATCTCTATCGTGATCTGCAATAGGGGTGATTAGTTCTTAAAGTTCCGAGAAAGTACAAACAAATTCGTCCCATTATATTCTGTCTTGTTCAAAGTTTTTGTCTAAATCGGAGTCACAATTTTTACATGTGTAGAAAGAGCGGGAACTCATATCAGGATACTTCAAATGAACTGCAATTATGCACGTATTGCATGCGATGGTGTTGTTGCGATTTTTAGTAGCTGGCATTCCAAAATACAATTTTCTATGATTTCCAATCGATTAATATACATCTGAATGCAAAACAGGAAAAACACATTATCTGGCCGAGATATAGCGAGTGCATCTTTTCTCCACGAAACCTTATGAAAAGTGAGGTATTGGTCTCACAATAATTTAGCACTGTTGATCAAAAGATGTCGCTGTCAACAGATCGAAAAATTGTGGTGGCTCAAACCACCCGACAGTCTCCTATTGCGGAAAATTTGACACGTCAATTTTAAATGTTGTTTAAGATAAAAACATTTGAAGCTGCTATCACTATCTAAAAGAGAAGTATATACCCCCATTGCAAAGTCCTTGTATTGGATAATCTGATTCCACTTGATTTATTCAAATGTGAGTTTTGTTTATATATGAGTTATCAAATTTTCGATCACTAAAAGGATCATGCCAATCATTAAAGACACAACAATTTTTGCGCAAATATTTCAATTTAATGAAAAACTTTCGTTGATTTTAAGTATAGGCCTTAGTTAAGTATTGAAACTATAGAAACAAAAACTATTGACATCATAAAGCTAGTAAGTAATATATTGAGATCTTAATAATTTGTGAAACTAAATCCAAACGAATACGAAATAAAATATATTACTTTGGTGACAAACCTCAATCAGGCAATGTCAACTAACTGTAATAAATGCCCTTAAATAAATGTTATTATAGATCAGCACAAGTGCATCTAATAAATATGTATTTAATATTAAGACATAAAAGTTTAAATGAACGAACGAAACTTCAACTCAAACACAAACACGAAATATTTGAAATACGAAGGTGAGCTCAAGTTTGAACTGAAGCGTGTAAAATTATAATAATTAAAGACATGTTTGTGGGACGGTAACACGTGCAATTCAACCGAGAAAGAATGACAGAGAGCGCGAGTGGTCGAATTAATAGAATTAGAAAGGGAGCAAAGATTCACGACACGAAATGCAGTGCAACATAGCTGCTGAGATGAAGTTGACATTAACATTGTCGTCCGTCTCCATTGGTAGTGGCCGGGGCAATTTACAAAATGTACTTTGGTTCTGAAATGAATGCGTGTGAAATACAACAACAGCAGGAAAACATGAACAGCAACACTAGCAGTAGAAAACACCAGTAGTAGCAAAAAGAACAAAAACAACAACTACAATTGACAATGACTACAATAACAATAGTTATTAGTTTCCCGTCGCATAAACATACACATTACACGCACATACACACACATACATTCTCCTAACTACCAATACCCATGCACAGTGCTTAGATACCTGTTTTCGGTTTTACTCGTACACAATGTTTTGGAATTAACCCTGATGTGTACGAACCTACTTACTGGCTTGCCTATGTACGTATGAATATAGCTGGCTACCTGACTGCTTACCTGGCCAGAGTCAGTCATTGTTATCACTGCGCATTATAGTGACACACATACACACACACACATGCAAACGATTTGTGTTTGAGTGTGTGCGTATTTATTATTTTATTTTTATTTACTTTGCATCATCGCACTTGCTGTGGAATCTCTAAGCTGGCATCTTAAAGATGCTTACTTATCTTGTATGCAAGTGTGTGTCTCTACGTATATATGTGTGTGTGTGTGTGTGTGTGTGTGCTGAACTTAGCAAGATCATCTTGCTTGTATCGACTCCTCACACTCAATTTGTCAGGAGTAATTTTAGCATTTTCAGTTGTTCGTTCTACACTGATCTTGGTAGAGATATCGCTCGTCGCCAGTCGCCGTCAGTCATCAGTCAATTTCAAATATACATAAATGTCAAAAGTCATTATTGAGACAATCGTACAAATTGCGACAAAATGACGAACGTGTAGTAATCATCGATGTTGTTTATGGATTATTAATGTTTACCCAAATTTATTAGAGTGTGCTTAGTGAATTTTATTTACAAACAAAATAAGAAAATTAAAAGAAAAATTCTTTAGTGGTAAAAGTTTGAATGTGAAAATTTTGGATTTCTATTTGTGATTAAGATTTTCGTATTACTTACTACAATAATAATGATTTTTAATTTTGTGACATTTGAACTTGTGTGGTGAGTGATTTTTTTTTTTTTTTTTTTTTAATATTGTAATTTTAGGCAGCTCGCTTTCATCTGAAGTGTCCTCAATTTATTAAATTTTATTTTTTTAAATTGTTTCTATGGAATAAATATGAATGCTCCGATCAGTAGGATCAAAAGTGCTCTAGATAGAGAGGAATTGGAAGAAAAGTGATTTTGAAAATTAAAGCCTTGTTCAGCAATCACATTATCTGGTGTGCAGGTGTTGTTAATGCCAGTGCCACTCTTTCGACTTTAGAAACAATAAAGAATTGTTTTTATGGACTTGATATTTGTTAACAACCTTGTACATAATATAGTATATAGAAAAACCAATGTAGTTTCAAAAATTAGTTACCACTTGTTAAGCTTAACCAGGAAAATATTCTCTATGACAAGTAACTGTAAGTTTTTGTTATGTAACCGCCAAATTGATTTAAATGAATTTTTTTTTCTTATTTTGCGTTTTTGATGTAAAATAATGCGCTTGTCTTCCACGAATCAGCTCGAAAATAACACAAAAATTAATCGTTACCGAGAAATTGAGAAATAATTTAGCGTTTGCTATTGGTACCTTGAAACATGACGATGAAAAATTTACTTTTTGTCGCTTACATCAATTTGGCGGTTAATTGTGAATTAATGACATCAAATTACAATGAGTGCCAAATTTGAGAAAAACTTTGAAGTTGTGTTAAAGCACCTAGGTAAAGACTTCTGGAATCAATCAACTCTAACAAAAAACCCTACCCAAAAAGATTATTGCCTGAAAAGGACATTGCAAAACTTTTGATATGGGCGCTGAGTTGTAATATGAACCTGGATATAATGATTGGATATTGCAAGGGGGCAATGGTCCAAAGAAAGAAAATGCGGTGCAAATTTTTAATTGACCATCTGAGAGCCCTGATGCGATCCCTATAGAAAAAGGTTGTTATTTAATGAAACATAAACTCCAAGGATAACAAATTTCAATAAAAAGCAGTTAGGTTAGGTTAGGTTTGAGTGGCAGCCTTCTGCTTGAAAGCACACTTAAGCACAAATTAGGCTCATTGTGATACCACAGTACGGCGCGACTCCCCCATTTACGGAGTGGAGAACCATGAGGATTCCATAATGAATCTGGCTATGTCCTTAATATTTATGGATGATAGCTCGGACAGACTAGTGAAGAAAGGTGAACCCAGGAGTTTTAGTCTCCTCCTGGCCAGGGATGGGCATTCGCACATGAAATGAAGGACTGTTTCTTCCTCCTCCTCAGAGCCGCAGCCCCGACAGAAGTCATTGAATGGCAGTCCAAGTCTTGCAGCATGTCTCCCCATTATGCAGTGTCCCGTGAGCACTGTCTAGTACGTTTATTGTCCATAGTGGTCCATGTTAGCCTGGTAATACCACAGGTATGCTCCGCTACCCAGGATCTTTTTGCTTCCTCAAGGTAGTTTTGCTTAATGGCTAATTTAATAGACGTAAGAGGGACACCAATGGTGCAGGTAGGTGATATATCTGTAAGTTGCGAGCCCTGTTTTGCTAACTCGTCGGCATTGCAGTTACCTGAAATATTCATATGTCCAGGCACCCAATATAGGTGGACCTGAGAGTGACTCGACAAAATGTTGAGTGAAGATCGGCAGTCGAGAACAAGCTTTGATGTAGTGAAAACACCGGCAAGGGACTTGATTGCTGCTTGGCTGTCCGTGTAGATGCGGATATTCGTATCGAATGAATCGTTGCGAATAAGCCACTTGGACGCTTGATAGATAGCCATTACTTCCGCCTGAAAGACGCTGCAATGGTCAGGAAGTCGGAAAGAGAGTCTGAGATCTAGCTTACTAGAGAAGATGCCACAGCCGACTCTTTCCTCCGATTTGGATCCATCTGTATAGATGTCAATTAAATTGTCAGTGACCACCTCGTCATTAACCCATTCCTCTCTACTGGGGATATGGGTGAAGAACGTGTGGTTTAAATTAGGGGTAGAGCAAATGTAGTCTACGTTAGTTGGTACGGACGTATCGTGGATTAAAATCTTGGCATGGCCCAGGTTTGACCGGGTCCAGCGAGTTAGGGCACTGAGTCTGACAGCAGAGCACTTAGCTTGTTGCTTGACCAAAAGTGAGGTTGGCAACCAATGAAGGATTGCGAAGAGAGCTTTCGTGGAGGTAGTACGGAGGGCCCCAGTAATCAATATGGCTGCCGTTCTTCTAACCTTATCCAGTGGTTTAAGGTTGACCGCCTTTGAAGTAGCTGGCCGCAGTTAATTTCAATATATATTGAGAGGATTTACTGTATAGAGAAAATATGGAACACCTATTTCTACTGAATAAAAAAAATGAAATAATACGTGATTGTGAGTTTAATGCAAGTCTATGTTTTTTCTTACAAACTGTATTTAATTTGATATCCCCTCTTTTTGTTCGCTACAGAACATCTCCGATGTATTGACTATGTCAAGTAGATGAGTATGTCCCTGGGTTCTTTGAGCTATTCTTGAGTTAAGAATGCCTCAACCCTATCCGGTTTTGGGGTCCTTATTACGAATCTTAATCGACACGACAGTACGTAGCTAATCAGATAAATAAATTTTAATTTTTGTACTGTGTAAAGTTGTTGACAAAGAACAGCACTACTGTGACTTTAATTAAAATATTTAAATATTCACAATAGGCACAGTAAAATTAGATGATCGTCCATCAATAGCCATCAATAGTTGATCGAGATTCGCTTTAGGTTATGTGTTTCCAGAGTTCCTATTTATTTAATGTAGAAGAAACAAAACATTATTAATATTAGCTGCGTTTTATTCGCCACTTGCTTCTAGTTATGTATAACTAGCAGCGATATTTGTATGGGAAAACAACAACAAAGCGGTATAGATAACACGTATAATTATAGCTGTTATGTATACTTAACAAGTTGTTCAACTACATCATATTATATTGTGAACAGCTAATAGCGAAACAAGAAGCATAACAGTTTGGCAAAAAACAGAAAAGGAAAATATTTGAAATGTCTGACGGTGAAAATAAGTTAAAATCATCGTTAAATATTCTTATAAAGAGTAAAAACTAAAAACAATGCCTGCGATTGACACTAATAATTGAGATCCATTAAAATGTTTCAGCTCTAGCTGCTGAAAAAGAGGCTTACCAACTTGATCGTTTCATTCGCACATGTTAAACTGACTGGCGAATAAAACACAGCTATTATTAGTTAACGGAATGTGCACTGTGATTTAAAGATCTATTGTGCTTCGCAGGGCTTCCCTAATAATGTTTTCGACTGTCTTAGACCAGGTTAAGTTGCTTGAGATTGAAGTAGGTACATCTACCGATAGCATATATTTCCGCCTGATAGATGATAGTGTACCTGCCCTCGGCCCATAAATCTTTATTCCTGCATCTTCATCAGTATAAGATCCGTCTATATACCAGGTTAACAGTTGTTGGTGTGTTTTATACATAAAATATAGTCACAGAAAAATGTTCTACAAATTAAATTAATGTTCACAGGCTTAACCCTTTCTCGATCATTGTGGCATATGTGACACACCAGAGCTTTTTAGGCACATTTTCAAAGTAATTCTAGAAAAATTGTTTTGTTGTATTAAAAATAGAAGTAGCTTCTTGAATACAATGACCAATTTAGGCGCTATAGTTTTAAAGCCCTACGATATCAATATATTATAATTTTTTTAAACATTTTAGCTCCAAGGATGGACTTATATAAATTATATGAAACGTTTTGGTAGGAAATGTGACCATCTTTAATGTTTTCAGAAATATCAACATATTGTGGATTGATCAGTTTTCTTTTTTACCAATATGGGACTGCGGTGCCCCATTTTATAGTATTTCACATTTTTTTAATTATTTCGTGGAACTCGAAAAAGTTATCGTTGAAAACATTTATATTGAGAAAAGTTGCATCGCTAAACACGAGTCCACAAGAAAAAATTACAAAATTTGCGGTGTTATTAGTTCGGTATGAGAGGGTTAATTTATAACTAGAGCTTACAATTTTTTCAAATATCCACACATAAAATTTCGTTTGTTTTAAAAATATTTGATATTTTATAATGTTGGATCTGCATACATCCGGATTCCAGCACTATCCGGATAGTTCGATTCTCGTATCTGGTATTTTCTTTCTTCTCTTTTACATTGCACTTGTGGACAATTTAAGCAAACATAGATTAATTGGGCACTAGAGATTACTTTAATAAACGAAAAAAAAAAATATTTAAAAATTCTAATAATAAATTTTATTTATTTTAAAGAATATTTAACGTAAATAAATTACTGACATAAGTAAATAAAAACAAAAAGCTTTAAGCCGGTATTAGCAGAAAAAATACTTGACAATAACACAATTTACCTAATGAACCTCCGCGGATAGTTACTCTAAATAATTCTGTTGCTTCCTTATTTTAATATTGATTGTTGTTGTTTTTCTTCAACATTAAACTATAAGTAAAAAAGATAATCGTAAGAAGTTGCTTTTTACAACTGTCGATCATATTCACATCCAACTGATACACTCGCTCACACGTAGGTTGTTACATACAGATATGCAGACAGACAGACAGACATATCCTAATAGATAGCTACAAACACCAAATCGCAGCGGTATAGCGCTGCGCACTTGTCAATTTTTTACGAATTGGAATTTATTTCAATTTAATTTCGATCGATCTTGCGCTTTCTGTTGTAGACTTTTAAAAAACTTAAGACTACAGTTACAATAAAAACAGCAACCACAACACAATACAAAAACGAAGAAAATATCAAAATCTCTCAGATCGTCAGATTGATACATTGTTCACGTTTTGGTTCAGGGGTATCTACAACGATTAGCGACTGCAGCAGCAGCGAGGTGGAGCGGCGAGCATGTTGCAGCGCACTGTTGCCCACTATTGCGCATGCGCACGTTTTTCAAGATTCAATTGATTCGATTCTTGTTGGTTTGTTGTTGTGGTGTTGCGTTTGAGGTTTTTGGTGGCTTTGAATTGCATTGTTGTTGAGGATTTCAAAAATGTTTATGATTGATCGCTTATTTATGGATATCATAAGGTAACTAATGCTTGTTTTTTTTTTTCTGCTTGTACTGGTGCGGGTATATGTGATTATGTGGGGTAATAATAATTCACTCACCTTGTTAAAATATCATCAGTTATTTTTGGAGTTGTTGATTTATACATTTTTGTTTCACCTAAAAGTAACAAATTAATCATTCACAAAAACAGATGAGAAAAAAATGGATTTCCAGGAGAAAAATTTCTCCTTTCATTTATACTTTTAATTAGAATTTAAATTTCAGGATCTCTATTTTTAAAACAAACTTTTGGTGTGCAAACCCTAAACAAAAAATTTTAAATAATAAAATCTTAACCTCATATTCTACATTTTTTTTATTTTACAGGGTCGCATGCCTCTAAGTCGTGGCGTCTCAATGGAACAACGGCTTCAGGATATAGCCAGTCTTTTCAATCCGATGGGCGTTCCCGATATGACACCATATCCGCACTATCCAACGCATCATTATTCATATCAGAGTGCTGCAGCTATACCAACTCCACAGCAACATGGTCAATATCCTCCCCCACCACCACCGCCACCGCATCCACATCATCATCATAGTCATCACGCTATGTTGCATCCCAATGCAACGATTGGTGACATTTGCTCAAGCCAACCCCATTACGGTCATAATTTGGGCTCGGCCGTCACCTCTAGCATGCATTTGACTAATGCTAGCAATCATGAGGCTGACGTTGGCACAGGTGCCACTGGTGGAGGTGTTGGTGCTTACAAAATGGAACATGATATGATGTACTATTCGGTAAGTAATTGGATCCAAATAAAACTTTCTTATAATTTGGTATTATTTTAATTTTTCCCTTTTATTTTCAATTTCAGAATGCTTCATCGGACATGAACCACACTACCGATGGTTTTATCAATTCCATTTTGAATGATGAGGATTTACATTTGATGGACATGAATGTCAATGATAACAGTGAGTGGTTTTTTTTTTAATTCCTTTAGGCATTTCTATTTCGTTTGCCATATTTTTGAGTTAATATTTTCTGGGTTTTGTTTACTATTCTGATTTAGGTTTGCAGTTTTTTTTTTAATCTGGTAGTTGAACATAGTATTAAATACAAAAGGAATAAGCTTAGCATTAAAGAATAAAAAATAAAACATCTCCGATGTTTTAAATAATTCTATACAGGTAATCCTACGAAGCAATAACTAACATTTTGTGTAGTTAGCAGTAAATTATAAATAAAAGTGGTTATCCTATCATGAACCAGAGGTATTTAAACTCTCCTTTTGTTTTTGAATTTATTTATACTGCAAGGTCTTTAGATTTTACTATAAGACTAAATGTTTACTAAGAGGTAAAAACATATACTATATTTGTATTTGTATAAAGTTCGTACATTTGGCAGCATTTTCATACCATAGTTTAATCAATCGATCTAATTTTATTAAATGTTGCGACGATTCCAAAAAAAAAGCAAAATAAAATAAAAAAGGCTAACTAATTTTTTTAAGGGGATATGTTCATTGCTCGGGTCCCAAAATTTTTTTTTTTTTCATAAAAAGGTTTAGTGTTCTAAACACGTTTATAAAATTTTATTATATAAAAATTTTTTGTTGAAATATATCCATTTATATAAGTGCGTATATTATGAGTATTATAAGAAATTCATCGTTGCGTGACAGCTGCACGATTCCTTAAACGCGTTTTTCTCTAAACATACTTTTTCACATTGGTGGGTGTTCCAACTTTTGGAATATTGATGGATGTTGTTCTACCTCATTTTGTTCAGAAATATTTTTTTTTTATAAGATATATTATAATTACGATCGTAGGTTGCTTATTTTACAGCCTTTAGAAGGGGCGCTTTTTTAGACGAAATTCGTTGTTTTTTAATTAGAACCGTGCCAAAAGCTCTTTTTTTTTATTATTATAGTCTGTCTTACAGAAAATTATGTATATTTTTAGACTTTTAAAGGGACGTTTTTTTTTAACTCATCTACAAGAAAACTATTGAATCAAATTGAAAAATATATTAAAGATAACACTTTAGGTGAATTTTCAACTTTCAAAACAACACAGAGTGTAACTACCAGCATCGGTTAGGTATTCATGAGTAGAGTTTATGGCGCTTGTTCTCCAGATATTTAATTCTTAAAATATTGAGTTCTTGAGCCTGATTTTTCTTTATTTTTTGGATCAAAAACGTTTGAATCTTTATTGAATCGACTTAAAATCTTGTAATTTTTTTGGTGTGTTTTAACTCACGTCTCTAACTATCATAATCTCCCAGAAACTCAATATTTTAGAATTAAATATCTGTACAACAAACGCCAACTTAGCCAAACAGCTGTGCACATAAACTCTACTCATAAATACTTAACCGATGGTGGTAGTCACTACTCTGTGTTATTTTCACTCCCCTACTGTGTAATTAGATGTATTATAAAATAAAAAATTCAAGTCTAGATTTATACAATTTCGAAGTTTTTATTTTTTTCGACTCGAGCAATGGACATGCCCCTCTTAAATTTTAAAAGGATTCCACATATATCTTTTTTCAACTGATTTTTAAACTAATAAATGAATCGTTTTTTTTAATTAATTAAAAAACATTTGTAAATCAAATTACTCCAGGTGATGTTTTTAACACTTAAAATCTGTTAAATTTTATTATGCATTGGTTGATATAATTCTTAACGAAAATAAATGTTTGAAGTTATATATAAACAGGTTAATGAACAAATGTAGTCATCACAACAACAATGTATATAGAGACGGGCAAATCAGACGGCCGTTTCGGAATCCGCCACAATTCCTGATCTTAGTGATAGTTCTTAATCTTTCAATATCCCATATAAGCTACTAATATTTGAAATCATAACCCAGAATTACGGATTTGAACTTAAGTCATGATTTTGAAAATTAACCTCTAGATTTAATTTTCATTGTCTCCTAAAAAAAACTATCATGAACTGATCGAATGGGGACCGTTCAGAAAAAATGACACCTAGAATCATTTTCTCACAAACACACACACTCTCCCATGTACTAGACTTTCAAATAACGAACTGTTATGCAGACTAGCTACAATGGGAAAAAAACAACAACATAAGTGTATAGAACGGTAGTGGTAGTTTCTTTCAATATCTCTATTCAGTGAAGATATTTGGAATCAAATCCGTAATTCTGGGTTATGATTTCAAATATTAGTAGCTTATATAGGATATTGAAAGATTAAGAACTATTACTAAGATCACTGATGAGGAATTGTGGCGGATTCCGAAACGGCCGTCTGATTTTGGAATGATTATGTCGACTTAGGCTTTTATTGTAAAGGAATGTTTCATTTGCTGCCTGGCATATATTTAGTTAAGCGCTTTTTGTATATTTAAATTTTCCATTCTCAGTTTGCAATAATCCCTTATCTTTACTTTGGCTATTAAACCAACTCTCTTGTTTATGATAATTAATTTTGGAAGAAATGTGTAAAAACAGCTTAAGTCATTATAGTCTATCTAAATAAAATAAATTTTGATGGAAATATTTTCTCAAGTAACTTAACTTAAGCACTTACTATAAATGTAATGAGGCTTCATTACGATTTAAATCAATGTTAAGAACATATCTTTTGAAAATTTTTTTTAGAGAAATAGGGGTTTCACGGAAATATAAATTTTTGTTAGTAGAATATGGTAGCATACATAACTCATTTCTTTTTTAAGTTGACTTAGGCTTTTATTGCTTGTGACCACAGATTTATTAATTTTTTTTTTTTTTTTTTTTTGATTGTAGGGTATGGCAAACGAAGTGGATTATTTTCTAAGGAAAAGCTTAAATTTGCTGAGAAATTTCTTAATATTTCATATAGAGATAAAATTTATCCAAGTCTTTCGCGCTTATGGCGTTGTTTACCGTTCAAGCCGACAATTCTCTGCTGTTATCAGCAAAAAATAAAAAAAAGACAATAGCTGCTTATAAGATAAGTGTATAGCAAACAAATGTTCTCAACAAGACTAAATAGTCACGACGGAAAGCTTTTCTTTTTTTTACCAAAGCTTCCATATGCATAATATAATTTGACATTGTATTGGTTTGTTTCATTTATTTATTGTTGTTTTTTTGAGAATACAAAAAGCTTGCTGAAATTTTTTTTTAATTAGTTTTATATTTGAGTGAGTGAGAACAGTAACACACATAATCGGTTGCCGTGTGCGCTCTCAAAAATATTGAAGCAAAGCTGATATTAGTGAGAAGATTTCAATTTAGTAGATGGGGAATACAAAAAGAAAGAATACTTCTTTGGGAATTGGAAACAAAAATTCAAGAATTTTATTTTGTCAAAAAATATAATTAAAATTTAGCACGTTATTGGAAAATATTAGTGTGTTCCCAATTTGTTAGAAAAAAACCTCTTCGCACAACGTGTTACGTTTTACGTTTATTTGCGCATGTGTTTTATACTAATTTAGAACAGAACAAAAAAAATAAGAGAAATAATTCGAAAATCAACAGGTGAGTGTGTGATTGTGCATATTCATATATATGTATGTACTTCACATGCATATATTTAATATCAATATATATATGGGAGTGTCTTATTTTGCAACAAAAAAAAAAAAGTTTTCAAGCGAAAGTGTTGCACTAAAATAAATTTTAAAAACGCAAAAAAAATGTCTTGGTATTGTCTGCTTTTCTATTGAAATGAGAGTAGAAGAATAAAGTGGGAGCATGAGAATTGGAATGAGCCTGAGAATGATGGTGTGTTGTCAACATTCTGACGTATGACTGTTTGTAGTATGAGTATGCGGTCAATTGATTGCTGCTGCTACTGTTGTTGTTGTTGTTCTTACCTATTTTGTTGTATGATTCGCGCGCGCATTTAAATTTTGCTTTCTCACACGCCACAGCTAATCGAAAATATATTCATTGGCAGTTGTTGTTCTTGTTGTTGTGTATGAATAATTTTTAACATTGCAATCATTTATGTAGTTGTGTGCTGTTTACTATTTTTAAATCGCTGAGTCATTATTTCTCTACAGAACAAACAGAAAAAATAATCGCAAACGAGAGCAACAACAATAAAAATAATAATGAATTTAGATTACAAGTAGACTCGCTCTTACATATACACATTTATACTCGATGTCTGTATGTATGTATGGTCACCCTACTATAAATACTTATGCTTTTTATCGTAGCTGTTTTATTTTTTTTTATTGTTTATATATTTTTTGCAAAATAAGAATTCGTTCAAAATCATCGTTTGATTTTCGTTTTCATTTTAATTTTCAGTTTCTTTATAATGTGCGCGTTGTTTTCGTTTAGCAATCATCATCATCGTCATTATCAGCATTTTCGATTTCATTTCATTAATTTATTTTTCTTTTGTTTTCTTAAAATTTGCATTTATTTTTAATCATACTGTGTAATTGTGAAGGTAGCAATTAGAATAATTCGATTCAATTCAGATGAATTCAACTGTAGCTGTGAACTCAAAACGCGTGCTTTTGTATATATGCGCAAACTCTTAAAAATCAAAATGCCGAATGTAGCGTACTCCTTTTCTGATATATTCAAAAATGTCAGTCAGTTTTAGTAGAGTTTTTATTTGTGTGCATTTTTTCTTTACACCTTTAACGTCTTTCTTAAAGTATATTTTTGTTTTGTTTCTGTTATTTATTTATTTTTTTTGTTTTTGTTGCATTCAAGGTCATTTTAGTTTTTTAATCTTTTTTGCATTTGTTATTTATTTATTTTTCGATACATATTTCGAATATGCATTATGGAAAAATTTAACATATTCTAAAAAATTTTCATCTAAAACATTGTATTATATATTTTAGTTATTTTTATTATTATTCACTAGTAGGGAAAACCCAGTAGTCAAGCATTGCACTCTGAAAAATTGTTTGTGACCTACACCAATTAAGAGAATGTTCGCTCTGCTATCCTAAAGAAGGCTACAACATCCAAAGAGAATCTGATTGGATATTCGCTTCTTTGCCGATCCTAGACCTTGTATTTCCACATGTACAAGCGAAAATCTGCGTAATTAGACAGGTCAGCGGTAGACCAGTTATGGGCGAAGCAAGTGAGAAGTTTTAAGCTTATATTCAAAAACAAATTCCCAGTATGTTAGTAATTTCTTTCTCAGGCACTTCTCAAAGATAGGTTAAGGCCGATGTGCATAACCGATAAACCTTTCCGGGCTAGCTCATAAACCTTTTTGCCATGTTGACCAAGTTTTTCTCAAAAACCTCATAAGGTGTAGTTAGTTTAAATGGCTGTCCGTAAGGACACACTTAGGTCAAATACGGCCCATTGTGTAGTTACTTCTAAAAAAGCTTCAATTCAAGATTAAACCTTGCATTTTACATGTAACTTAAGCTGTAGTCTTTTTTTACTGTAATCACGTTTTCTTATCACACAAAAATGTATGGCCGAAACAATGAAAATCAATTACGGCTTAATATAAATTCATCATAATCAGTTCTAACCAACTTCTATTGGAGTATAGATCCTCGAAAAACTTTACTATTTCATGCTTCTATTATTAATGAACGGCTTTACTTCACTCCACGATCTTTCTGTATGTTGTTTTCGGGTTTCTTGAGGGTTCCAGTCAAGTTCCTGATAAAAAATTTTGCCTTTGCCCTTTCGCAACATATGGCCAACCATTTCCATTGTTTTCTTTATATGATTGCGTAAATTTAATCGATTTTGCATCTCCAGTGGAGATTGCCGCTGTTGATCATACTCATCCACTAGAGTTTCAGTATGCAATGTAGAAACTACTTTACTCACCTTTTCATCAATGTCCATACTGCGCCTACATAGCAATAATAAAACGGCCGTCTGATTTACACTGTTGTTGTAATGAGTACATACATACGTTCATTTTGACTGTTATACATTACTTGAAATAAACTAAGTTTATTTTCTTCTGATCATCGCCTGAAAGAGCTGCTGTTTGTTCCGATCATCATGATTTTAGTTTTGCTGATGTTGCTGTTTAGTCCTACATTGGCTGACTGGTATTTTGAATCATTAGACTGCAGACCTTAGAATTCGTTACAAAAAAGCATCAGTCATCATAATCAATATCTTCTAATTCAAAAATAACGAAAACCCTTAGGCAGGAAATTGTAAATTTAATATACGAATTCAGCGACTCAACCGGAAATTGTTGTTCCGATACCGTGGAACAGTCGAGTGAGATTAAATAAGTTAAGTTAAGTTAGATTAGATAACTCACATTCAAAGATTTTTTTAGTCAAGATAGCTTTGAATTACCTTTTTTCGACTTTTTTTTTAATTAAAGCTTCATTGACTTTTTTTTTAATGTCAGCCTCATCCCAAAATCACAGCACTTCATTCTTCTAAAAAGAGTCAGAATATAACAACTCATGGTCATAATTATATATCCTTACAAAAAAAAATCTAAAACCCAATTCTGCAGTCGATGCGAAAACGCCTTCTAGGACCCTGGTGGATAGTGTTTTTTTTTTTTTTAATTTTACATTTTCGTCGCATCATTATGTAGATATTTTTTTTCCATCCAATTTATGATCAATCGTTTTCACGTAAAACAAAAGTTAAAGAATTATGCAAAAATTAACTCTGTATGAACAAATATTGTGGCATATAATTTAAACTTTCTGATTTTCTACCAGCAGTAACTGCTCCCCATTTACGGATTGTTCACGTGCAGGGTGTAATGAAGTCGGTGTCGGCTTATTGTACTAGCTATTTATGTGGGTTTTTTTTATTAGAACATCTATTACACAAATTAAGTTAAAATTAATGGCAGGCAGTTATTGCAAAGAATACGCAAAGATAAGAAGAATGCTGACTGTGGCTGTAGTAACAAAAAACAACAACAACAATTGAAATTATGAAATTTTAGTCTCTTATCTAAAAACTTCCATTGAATCATTCTTATGAGTAGGTAGGTGTAAAAACCAATAGCGATATTTAAGCGATTCTTCCGCCAAGGTGATTACGTGATTGCTGTGGCCTAGTGTGATTTTTTTTTCTTTTTTGGGTGGGCAGCAAACGAATTTTAATGTGATTGTAATTTTTGTAATAATAACTTAATTAATATTTTCTCCTCATCTCTTTCGTTCGTTTAATTTTAGGTTTCTGTCGCATGGTTGACGTCAATAACAGCACCAGCAACAACTCATCAGTGTTGGGTGGTGGTCATGCTAGCGGTGGTGGTGGTGGTAGCACTGGTGCTGGTTCCTCCACTAACGGTCTTTCAATGAGTGGAGGTGGTGCTTCAGGCGCCACTGCAGGCGTCATTACATCAGATTTGATGAGCACAACTGCTCAAGGTGGAGTTGGTGATCGCTTGGATGCTTCAAGCGATAGTGCTGTCAGTTCAATGGGCTCTGAACGTGTGCCATCGCTTTCCGATGGTGAATGGGGCGAGGGTAGCGATTCGGCACAGGATTATCATCAGGGCAAATATGGTGGGCCATATGATTACAGTTACAATAATAGCAATCGGCTAAACGACGGTACTCGTCAGCCTCCTGTGGCCCAGAAGAAACATCAAATGTTTGGTAAACGTTTTCTAAACGAACAACCAGGTATAGCTGGGGCTGCTGGACCAGGTGCTGCAGGCGGAACAGCTCCAGCAACTGCCATGCATGGCCCAGCACAATCTATTAAATATGAGTATGAACCGTACCCGGTGGTTCCGACCGGTGGTTTGCAACCGAATGGTGGCGTTGAAGGTGGCGCAATGGGACCTGCATTGAGCAAGGAGCATCAGGCATATGACTTGAAGTATGGCGCTGGCGCTGTTGGTGGAGGATATTCTTTGGATTACACTCTACGCACTCCCCGTACTCCACACGATATTGTGCAACATAATCATACATACACATTGCCTCAGGGTACTGGATCGCTGCCACGCCCACAGCAACGTGACAAGAAGACCTCAACTTCCTCCAGCAAATCGTCAAAATCATCCAATACCACCACGGAAGAGGAGCATCTCACACGTGATGAGAAACGCGCACGTGCTCTCAATATCCCAATTACAGTTGCTGACATTATCAATTTGCCCATGGACGAGTTCAACGAGCGTCTGTCTAAGTACGATCTAACCGAGAATCAATTGTCACTCATTCGCGATATACGCCGTCGTGGCAAGAACAAGGTAGCCGCACAGAATTGCCGCAAGCGTAAACTCGATCAGATTCTTTCATTGGAGGATGAAGTTAAAGAGGTGCGCAGACGCAAAGATCAGCTGAATAGCGATCGCGATAGCTTGGCAATAGAACGTAAACGCATTTCAAATAAGTTTGCTGCGCTGCACAGACACATTTTCCAAGTAAGTACATTAGAATCTGATAACCTACACATCATTAGTGGTAGATCTAGGAGAAGGGCTACAACCAGTTGTTAAAATATCTAGTAGCTAAAATATTTATCTTTCATTGTATTATAATCAGCTTCCCCCAAATCAAATCACATATAAGTTTTTATTTCACCTTCGATAATTATAATCTCTTGCATGTCCGCATTCACGCTTTTTTTTAATGCATACGATCCTTCTCTCCTTTTCACTTTTAGTATTTGCGCGATCCCGAGGGTAATCCTTGTTCATCGTCTGAATACAGCTTACAGCAGGCTGCCGATGGTTCCATTTATTTGTTACCACGTGATAGCAGCAATAAAACTGATGCTAACAACGGTGGTGGTGGAGCAACAGCAAACGGTGGTGGCAGCAACGTTAATGCGAATATTTCGCATTTAAACCACCAAACAGCACCGTCACAGCATCAACAGCAACATCCTCATATTGCTGCTGCTGCGACACATCATCACCAGCAGCAGCAGCAACATCAGCATGTGCTTCATCATACAGCGCAACAGCAGCCGCAGCAGCAGCAACAGCATTCGCATGCGCATGTGCATCATCATCAAACGCATCAAAAAGATTGAAATTTATTGTTCCAACATTATGCAAATTGGTTTAAATTTCATCATCATCATTGTCAGCATCAGCAACAGCAACAACAATATCAACGCAGGCATTATCAACAGCAGCAGCAACAACAACGCTGTTATCATCAGCATCATCATAATTATTCTTATCAAAATCACAGCAGCAACAGCAACTACAGCAACATGACGCAAGCCACCACTACCACACCAATAGTAGCAGCAGCAACAGGCGCAACAGCAACAACCACAACAACAACAAATTTTTACTTTTATTAATAACAAATGTGGATTGATTTTTATTTTATTGCGTATAATAAGTACCCAATTTTTTAGTTTGGTTTTTTGTTTGGAGGAAGGTGCGTGGTGTCACTTTAAGGTGTTGGTCTTTTAATTTTAACTACTACTAGTAATTTATTATTAATAGAAATTGTATTTTATATATTTAATTTAGAAAAAAGTTGAAAAAACTGGTTGTGCTACTTTTGAAAGCATTTTTCCGTCTGCTGCCCATCCTCTTTTTTTTACTCCTTCTATTTCCTCTTCACTGCTCCTCTCCTCTTATACTCGTTCATCTACTATGATTCTGAGAACTTTGTTTTTTAAAGTTTTAAATCATTTTCTTTCCGTTTTCGTTTAATTATTACGGTAACTTGAGCACAAATTACAACAACAATAAAAAAAAAATGAATGAATTTTTTCATTTTATAAAAACAAAAAAACTTGTGATAAATTTTGAATAATAACTATTAATATGTGTTTTCATATACTAAAGTAAACGATGATTACCTTTTTTTTTTTTGTGATTTTAAATGCTTCAATAAGTTTGATGATTGATTATAACCACGGCGCTCCCCTCATTGTATTTTTGAAGTGCACAACCATTTGCGTTTAGATTGAATGAAATACGTAAATACAGATGTAGTGAAATATAGACAGACATTATGTTGTAAATTATGCTAATAAAAAGGCTCACAAATTAATTATACATACACAAACAAACAAAAGAACTAAAAAAAACACACAAAAAGAAAAAAATGCTGGAAATAGTTTATTTCTATTTAATTTCTTTAGTTAAATTTTGAAATAAATGGATGCTTAAGTTCTTTTTTCTTTTTTTTTTTTTGTTATGAATGTTAATTTCTTATTAAATCTACATATATATACAGCACGTTAGAGTTTAAGATACCTATTCTTTATTTTTTAAAATTATTAATTAAGGCAAATTTATTATTAAGCATTTAAATAAATAAATATACTTACATATAGCATATATATCTATACACACATATGCATATATACTTGCATATATATATATATATATATATCAGAGTTATTGCATAAGTTTTGTAAATATTTTTTTTTTTATGTATATATATATATATACCTATAAATTTAAATCACTTTACACTTAATAGACTAATTTTCGTTGAAATTAAAATGAAAAAAGTACTAATTTAATGAGATTTTTAAATTATATTACGCAAAACAGAAAAAAGATTTAAAGAAGTAGGTGAATGTTCGTGGAAGCTATTGAATTTTCCAAACATTTAACAGCAATTACTTTAGTTTTCCAAATTGTTTATAATTGCTTGTACAAGGACATTAGAGAGAGAAAGGCACTTGCTATTGAATTACCTCATACATGAAACCAAATACTGCAGGCCAAAGGAAAAAGCAGTAAAACAAATAACAAAATTATCAGGCAGGGCTAGTATCAACTTTTTGCCATTTTCAATCTTTGAGCATCTGAACAATTCCATTCCAGTGGAAAAAAAAATGTTTGTTTTACAATCAACACCTGTTTGGGACATCAAGATTTTCCAGAATATTTATTACATTATATGCCCCTACCCAGAGTTTCTTAATCATTTATTGCACTCTGTATAAAAATAAGGTGTAGTCTGGGTATTGGATGAAACCTTTTCCATTCCAAAATAGACGTTAAAATTGAAATTTAATGTTAAAATTAGCTTATTCATAGATGGAAACAAATGAGGGTCAGTTTTTTCGTAGTTTTGGAATAAAATTCCTTTCTAATTATTATTTTTGACCAAAATTTTAATATCAACGATATTCGACAGACAACGAAAATATTTGTCTAACTTATAATACAAGTGATACTCTACAAGCTTTGGCTTCTTCTAGTACTACTCTTTCTAAAGCAATACCTTAAGAGATAGACCGCCATCATACAGTTACGCCCAGAATGAACTCACTTTAGGAGTACCACAAGTTGTGACCGCTTGGGACATCAGCCAAGCTTAATTCAGCCCGATCAAACTTAAAATTTAACTTTACAGGATAATTTTCTTTCAATTTTTTTTTTAACCGTTAGCAAACAACAAAGCAATAAACAATAACAAAAGAAAATTAAATTTTTTAAAGTTGCTTGCTTCTTCATGCTCTTAAATCAGGTTTTGCACACTTTCATTACCTTTCTTGCCTTGATTCAAAAGATGGTACTCAAACGTATTTTTCCTCTTTGTAATACTTATTCCTGCATGCTTCCTGGCCACAATTGCCACAAAGGGCGTGCAATTCTTTAATTTTTCAAGCCTGTTGCTGAAGGTTGCCTATTTTCTTGCCCATCCTCTGATATTTCTTCTTCAGCTTCAGAATCTAATGAAATTACGAATATTACTTATACATACCTATATTATTAAAACAATTTATTTTAAGCGTGTCAGTGCAATTTTTTCTTCGCAAATGTGGCCATTGGTTCTATGGTTTATTTTAACAAATTATTCCACCTTATAATTTTTACATAAACTTAATTTTTAGCAACGAAATATAAAATTCAGACTGCTTTTTAAAGAAACACTCTTTTAGTAAATTTCCATTCATAATTAATTTCTTTTGGACTGCAGAATAAGTTTACACAAAGTTTCTCTCTCTGGATGTTGTTAAAGCTTAAATAAAATACAACCGGCGCGAAGGTGATCCCATATTTCTTCGGATTCAATTAATTTTTATTTTATTTATTTTCATTTTCAATAAGCTTCCATTTAAAAGACCGAATGAGTATTGCCAATGATCCTAGCAAAACTAAGTTATTTTGTTTCAATAAATTTATTTAATGAAAATATTTGAAAGCGTACACCTATAGTTCTGAGGTGTTCTTTCGATTATTATGTTGACTTATGTTTATGAATTATTGAAATATTACAACTCGCTCATGCAAAAATTAGAAAGACCACCGATGAGGAACTGTGGCTAGTTCTGAAACAGTTGTTTGGTCTGCCGATAATAATAAATTCCCTGGCAATAAACGTTCATTTAATCTGTTTTTATTGCAATGAAAACAATTGGAAATTTTGATTTACGACGATTTTGAAAATTTATATTGTTGTATTAAACCAAACATTCTTGAAAGCTAGAGTCACAAAATTGGTAAAAAGTAAAAAATAAAATGTAGGAATATTTCTCTATTCTGATGAAATTTAGTTACTGATATTCAATAAACAAATGTGATTGGAATATTGACCCTGTGAGACAAATGAAAAATAAAAAATCACAAATCTTTAGTTGGTGTATGCTTATTATAAAATTGAAGATATGAGATATTAGCATATGGCACACCAGAAAGATACAAGTTTCAATTAAATATTTATATCGGATTTTCTCATTTTTAAAAGGATTATGATATGCAATACATAAAGTTGAATTTGGAAGCCATTTTCTACTAAAATTGGGAGCTAATACATTGTCTGTTTCGACTACAAATTCGATAGCAAAAGGATGTCAGAACTTTTTTTGTAATCATAAGTCATATTTGATCTTACAATTTTGAATTTTGATTGAATTCAATTGGAGCGTAATCGTGTGGCGGAACTATGAAATTCTAATATGAAAAAAGGAAATCAAAGAATTCGTAATTTAAATCTTGCATTCGATAATTACTTCACAATTTTAGCGTTAATAATTTCAATGTTTTTGCAATTGAAACACAAAGATCAAGCTCATTTAATTGTTAAATACATAGTAGAAGAAAGCTACTAAAATTGTTAATTTATTTTCTAACTCTATTCAATATGAAATACTTACAAACCTATGGATACTACGTATTACTATAATATAGACTTTAGCAGTTTTTTGCTCACATATGAACACACGCAAACATACACTAAGTAAAAACGTTGTTTGTTTTTGTATTCTTTTGTCGCTTTTTGGAAATAAAAATATAATTTAAAAATAACATTGTAAAAAGGAAGATATATAGGTACATAAATATATTTAATAAATTTAATACTAGAATTTAGTAGCAAAGATGAAATATTAATATTTAATATGATGTCCTTCAAAATGCAAACAAATACATATTTATACATATGTATTTATAAGAATATATGTAAATAGATGCATATATCTGCCTATGTATAGATAACTGTTACCTTTCTTTAACAGAACTTAAGCAAAAATGTTAAAAACAAATTTTGGTTGAGTTTTAAACTGCTTAGAAATAAGCAAAAAAAAAAAACGTAGATGCTACAATTATATACTATCTTTCATATATAAAGAGAGTGTATAATTGAAGTGATCGCACACTTGAAATTGTTAAACAGAAATGGCAAAACAGAAATTATACTATTTGGTTTCCGTTTAACGGGCTAGGTTCTTTCAATTTCAATTTGAATTGTGATCTCTACAGAACAAAAAAAAAAAAAAAATCAAAAAAATTGTGTAATTTTATTATAATATAAACTTAAGTAAACTTAAAACAAAAATGCATTCAGGTATAACAAAGCGAAATTTCATGTACATTTTAATATTATTATTGCAAAAACTAAAAAAAAAAAAAAAAAAAAAAATAAGTGCGTCTATGTACAAGCGTATATTGTATGTTTAAAAGAAATTATTGCTTTAATAAATAAACAAAATTCTAAATAAATAAAAATCCAAAAAAATGTTAAAATAAGTAAAACAAAAATGAATTATTTTGTTTCATTTTGCTGGGGAGGTATGCACAAAATTGCCAAATACTGGAGTATATAACAAATCTTAAGTCTAGCAGGATTTCAAAATACAACTTTTTGCAACCAATTTTTCCAGGGACATAACAAAAATGTTTTTTTGGAGTCATTTTGCGATATTTTTTTAGTGTCCAAAGTGGACACCTAAAAAAGGTGTGGGGCTGGTGATTACGGTTACTTGAAGCCATCTTAAACAAAAAATTTAAGTAGATTATTGTTCTCTAGGCTTATTAAAAAATAACAAAATGGCGGGCTTCCAAAATTTTTTTTTTTTTTAATCACGTCATTTTGGTTGAAAATTGGGGTAAATAATAGGAAATAATTATTAAAAATAAACAATTATACTACCTGCGAGAGTCATTGAAATTTCAGCACAATCGGTTGGATAGAATTCTTTCAGACCCCTGGGCCGATCAAAAAAAAAACGTTGTTTCGAGAAAAACGCTTTTTAATTTTTAACAACGTATGAAGTTTTAACAACAGTCGCTCTTCTTTATGTGGTAAAACTTCGTTTATATTTTGATAGTCTGAAATTTTTACAGTATACTTTCAATATATTGTACTTTCGAAATACATTAAAAAAATCATCGATTTTTCGAAACTTGAACACCAGACTACATCCTTAACTAAAATCGGTTTTAGCTATTAGCATCATTAAAAACATTCCATTAATTAAGTTATTCACTCCCCATTAGTTTAATGGTCCGCTTTTAATCGCGTTTTTTAATTTAAATGCCTTTATAAAATATTTCAAGGGATTTTTACATTATTTTGACAGATAACTGTCAAATAACTACATTGTTTGTTTTTATTTTCTTCAGTCTACACCGGAATTGATATGAAATTGTTGAAAAAATCCAAAAAAAAAGAAATGTAGAAAAACTAGAGACATAACAGTTATGGCTTAAATCCAAAAAAGTTCCAAATAACAGTTATTGGTAATTAAAATCCATTTTGGTTGCCAATAACCAATATGACCTACCAAAAGTCATTTTAGTTGCCAATAACCAGTATAGCTAACCAAAACTCATTTTGGTTAACCATAACAATTAAGACTAACCGAAACTGATTTTGGTTACCAAAAACCTTTAGGACTAACCAAAATTCATATTGATTGCAATAACCGATCTGTAGCAAAAAAATTAAATAAAAAAAATGTATTTCTTAATCACCGATAGGTGCTTAAAAACAAAAAAAATTGTCTGTGCGGATCCAGGCAGCCTGAGGAATATGTGGTCATTATAAAAATAACTCTTCGTTCTATTTTGTTTGCATAAAAGATGTTGTTTTTGTTTCAAATTAATTACCTACTATGAGAATGAGCAAACGCTTCTTGATTAACAGAGCACCTTAGTATATTTGTTGTTGTTTCTCTCTATTGTTTTTCTCCATTAATACTTTCCAGAAGCTCGGATGAATTGACACCTGACAATGTGTATTGAAAATGACTCATTAATGACCGTTTTTGACCGTTTTTTACCAAAAAGACTGAAAACTACGGTCAGTCATTTTCGGTCACATTTGTCATTTTCATCTCTAGTTTCAGCTCACAAATACCATATAAAATTACTGCTTATTTTTAATCATCTTAAAAGAAGTTGAGTTTCACAGGCATACAGGCACAGGATTATGATATAAATTTGGGAAAATTCAGAGCTGAAAATCTTAAAGCTTACGACGTTTTTCAAAAATACAAAAAAAAAATATAAATATAATTAATTAAAAATAATTGTTAAGATTTATGATTGATAACACTGCTATATAAATTTAAACTTTTCTAATGCGAATAAGATGGCTTCCTGAGTTTCCGAAATGATTTTTCGCGCTGAACACGAATCTTGAATCAAAAACTTCCCAATGCGTTCCGTTTTCTAAAAATAGCGTTGTGACCATTTTTTTTTTATTGTAAAGCTGACGTTCTAAAAACTTCGCTTTGATGTTAAGAGATTTTAAAAAAAATGTTCTAGCAATTTATTTCAAATTGTTTCTTTGTGGTCAAAAAATATTGGCGCAAGAAATCATGGAGTTTGAGACCGATTCACCGAGAAACAAAAAAGATATATTTGCTCAAAATGGGCCTGATTAGGCCCAGGAGCCCATCCTAGAGTTAAAAACCTTACAAAATATCTTAAAAACTGTGTAAAATATCAAGATTATTGACCTAAAATTATAAAGCTAGAAATGATAAATGATATAGAAGTAATTTTCGTGTTGTATAAACCCAGAATGTGAAGCGTGAATGACGCAGCTGAAGCACAGCAAAACCTTCACATTATGTTTGATTACAATGAAATTGTATACATTTTACTTTTGACAGATTGTTACTGCACTCTTCAGCTTCACATTCTGTTCCTCACTTAAACCGTAATGAAAAATGTTTAATTTGTTATCACTGAATTTTCTTCCATGTACACAGGCAGTACTAGAACCACCACAACCCCTCCCTTGGCTACCCCACTTATTTCAATGAAAGGTTGGAAAACTTATTATAAGTTATTATGGAAAAAATTCGATCTGTTTATTTAAGAAAATTTAAAAAATTTTTATGCATTAATATTTCACTTAGCAAGAACTCTTTTCAAAAAGTCTTTGTATTTTTATTTAACAAAAAAAACATCGTAAATAAAGTGATAGATGATATACAAGATTAAAGTGATCTTAACATTTTGTAAGCATGACCATGGGTTCAAGTGCACGTCTTCTTTACAAACAAAGAAGACAAAAATGCACATTCTAAAAAATACATATGAAGAAAGTAAACTTAATTAATATGATCAACAAGAAAAATTATGAAAATTGCAATTGTAGTAACTATGCACATTGTTCCTTATTGTTTCTTTGACTTTGGCTCTGGGGGGTCAATGAGATTGCCATGACGCACTACATCGATATGACCGAGACGTATCATTTTTTCCTCCCATACTGAAATTTCTTTTCTAAAAATAAAAAAAAAAGTTAGTAAACGTTCATAGGCTAATTTTTTATCCATAATGCACGCACTTGTACTTGTCCAATTCTATACGTGATTCCTTCATATAGGAAGATTTCTCTTCGTCCGTCATACGTGACCAGTTTGCAGTGCACTTTTGATGCCACTCACGATAGGTTTGCTTGGGCGTCTGTGGCGTTGCAATTCGTTCTTTGCTGATGAAACGTAAAAACGCCGACGCAGGCTTTTTAGGGCGACCCAGCTCTTTAACACGCTTACGCATCATTTTGCGTTCCTTCGCTTCTACGATATCCTGTTTAAGTTGTTTTATTTCGGCACGTTGCTCATCAGAAATTTTAGCATCGTATTTGGCTCGTAGCTCCACATACTTTGTCTGTTCATTTTTGTACTCATCTTGCAAACGTTTTTTGAGGCTCGCCTCTGCAGCCTCCCATTCTTTAGAAAGCTTTCGCACAACGTCAACGATAGTAAATTTAGGATTCTCAGCGAGTACTTTAGGGCGCATCTCTTTCATGAAGCGAAAGTATGGTGTGAGCGGTTTCTTTGGGCGAGGCGGTAGACCAACTTGTTCTTCGAGAGTTTTCGCTGTTGTTGCTGAGCTGCGACTGCTGTTGCTTATGTTCGCCACAGCTGCAGACACTATGCCAGGCCTGTTGGTATTACCAGGGAAAGATGAGGAAGTGAGTGGATGTTTTGTAATGGGAGTTGATGTGAGATTAATATTGTTGTTCGATTTTGTGGTATTATTAACGTTTTTGGTCGATAAAACTTTAGTCACTTGCCTGCATTTGTTAATCAACGACCCGAAGAAGGAACCTTTCGCAAGTAGAGGCGCAGTTAGTAACATAGTAATGTTTGTTGTGTTATAATGTGATGGCGAATGTTGTAGCGAACTTTCTTGTCGACAATTTTCTTAAAGAATATGCAGAATGTGTAATATATATGTGAAATGAAAGTGCAAAAAATAAGCAAGCCTCTAAATATACGATATTTACATAAGGAAAACGCGCAATTGAATGTCACTTCTCGATTATAGTCAGCTGGGCTACTTTCCGAGGTGTGTTCACGCAGTTCTGGTTGACGATTGCAAATTGAAAGATTGCAGTGAATAGACTTACGGGATAAGTAAAATTAATGTAAGTTTTAATAATTAACTCGTCACAGCACAAAACTAATTTTTTTTTATTAACTTAAACTAACACTCTCATTTGGTTATATAAATTTATTCACAAGTCTTTAAAATGCAAACAATAGAATTTTCATGAATTGAACATACCTCATCAAAGTTTGACATTTTCGGCTCGTTTTTCCATAACCTTAAAAAACAACATTTTTTATCATTTCGTGTTTTGATACAAATAGAAAGTAATTGAATTAGTGAGAAATGACAAATAGTAGTGGCGCCACAACTAGCAGTGGTAGCAGTGCGTCTACTTCCAAACATCAGCAACAACAACAAATCTTGGATATCAAGGACAAAGTGCGGGTACTCTGCCTGCACGGATATCGTCAGAATGGGGATGCATTCAAAAATAAATTAGGTTCATTTCGCAAGTTCGTTGGAAAATATGCAGAATTTGTTTTCATTAACGCTCCACATCAAGCTCCAGCATTAGACGCAAACACGGAAGCTGTACCTGAGCAATGCAGCTGGTGGTCGAACAAAGATGACGGGACTTTTAAAGGAACAAATAAAGATGGGCCTGCGTTTGGTTTCCAGGAGAGTCTACGTTTAGTTGAAGATGCATGGAAGGTTCAAGGACCATTTCAAGGCTTAATGGGCTTCTCACAGGGTGCATGTTTCGTGGGTCTAATATGTGGGCTCTCAAAAAAGAAATGTAAGTGCTGAAGCAAAGAGCGTTTAAAAAATAAATAATCTTTTTATTTATTTAGTAACCTGCATTAATCCAGAATTTGCCATACTCTCATCGGGTTTCGTTTCTGGGAGTCTGGTGCATAAAAGCGCTTATGAAGATTTGATTAATATACCTACTTTGCACATATATGGCCTCAGCGACGAAATTATCCCAAAAGAAATGAGCCAACTATTAGAATCACATTTTAGTACTACCGAAATTCTAGAACATAGTGGTGGTCACTATTTCCCGGCGACAGCGCAACAAAAGCAAAAGTACATAAACTTTTTTCAGGATCGTTTGCAGGAATATTTAGAAAAAATGGAGCTGCAAAACGCAACTTTTGTCGATGAAAAAGATCAGCAGCACGAAGAGGCTGACGATGATGATGACGACGACAGCGATTAGTAATTAAATAAAATTAACATCTTACAACTTTTATCCTTTTTCTTTTTAATAATTAATTCTTATTATTACAATTATAATGTTAATTAATTAATAAAGTTAACCCAATATAGTAATGCATAAAGGTTTTTGTTTTTCATTTTTCTCGTTTATCGTTCTTTCTAATTCTTGCGATTTTATTTATCATCGAGATTTTTCATTAATAAGGCTTTTTTCAAAAATTTAAATTTGCTTATTGTTTTAGCTTTTATTTATGACTGAAGAAGAGTATGCATATGCGTGTGTATGTATATGTTTGATTGAATGTGGGTATGTAAATCATAGATTATTCAAAAAATTTTTTGCTTTACAAAAGTACATATTTGAATATTTGTTGCGGGGAAACTTGAGCCCATTTTAAACTTAAAACTCAATTGAAATCAATAATTTAGTTTTTGTATAGTTATTTGTTTTTTTTTTTTAACCAACCGCGTAAATAGAATAATTTAATTTAGTAAATTCATTGGCATATTTTTTTTTCTCAAATTGTATTTTTGTTTTTGAAAACGTTATTTATTTTTTTATGATTTTTTAAATAATATTTTCGCTTGAGTCGATCAACGTGTTAAGCTTTTTCTGTAGTTTTTCCCCCTTTTCAATTAAAATCAAACAAAAAAAAGGCATTACGAAATTGTGTTGTAGTATTATGGTAGGTAATTGGAGGGGAGTATCAGTAATTCCTTAATATTATATCTTCCCCTCTTTTACTCCTCCTCTTCTCTCAACTTGTTGTCTATCAATGTGTGTATGGTTGTGTGGTTTTGATTGAATTTTTCTATGCGACTTGTTCTTGACCATTTGCTGCCTCTTGATTTTTCATAACTTCAGGTAAATCTGGTGGTGATGAGTATGACGTAACTTCGAGCGCTTCGAAATCACCTTGTTCATTTCTGGAAATATACAAAAAGAAATAGTTTAATTCGGAGTTTTAGTATCAGTGGACAGAGCAAATTTCCACGATTTGTTTAGTAATAACAACACATTCAACAAGAATAATTTCCTAAAATGTTTGTTACAAAAAAAATATTATTACAACTGATTTTTTAAGTGATGAGTTAATCATAAGAAAAAATTATTCTGCTTAACGTTAAGCATACACCATTGAATTCAAAATAATTATCAGTTGTGTCAATAAATATCTATATCGATGCAAAGTATTGTGTTGATTTATGTAATGAAGATATGAAAGGATAAAGGGAAGGGGAGAAGAGGAAGAAATAATGACGGAAGTTGTTTCCACAAGGGAGGTACGTTAGTTTATCGTATTTATGTCGAATGCCTGAGTTCCGTTTGCGTCTCGTGTAGTTCTGGAGGGCACACGAACCGGTGGCATCAAAGCTCCGATCCAACAATGTTCCAAAAAATCAATAGAGCTCGAAACTACTGCCCTTATCCGTTTTATCGCGGTTTTTAATTTTTACCACCACACAGGATGCGACAAGAATATTGTACGTTTCTTTTGGGTTCATGGTCTGTTTTTTGACAAGGGAGAGGCCAAGAATTTGAGGATAAGTTAAATAGGGAGAAAGAGGCTGTAGGCTATTCTACTGAGCTCTGATCTTTAAACTTAGATAACCAGATCTTCTAATTATAAACTTTAACCCAAAATATGCATCGTTGGCTAAGTTAAAAAACTGAAATTAATTACAAATTTTCATTTTAGGCATTGCATATTGGGAATATAACAGGACCGAACCGATAGCTTTTAGGTGAAAGCAACTGAGATGCCGGACCTCCGGCGTTTCATTGAACTACTTAATTTAAAATACATGAAATTAAAAAATTAGACTTTGCGCCAAAAACTGGAATCTTCTAGCAAATATTGATTAGACTATAAAAGCATAATCAATATTTCAACCAAAACTAAATTTAAGAACCACGCCTATTTATGGAAATGTGAAGTACCGTATACACGAATCTTACTGTTGTTAGTTTAGGATTAGCACGTGCTCACATTTACACGTGAAGTGTGAGCTATGTTCATTTGTAAAATATTTTTCATCGGAACGCTTCGTCAAGGGGTTGTTGTGTTGTTGAAATCAATTAATATTTTTTGTTGACACATTTTGTTGGAGCACATGCATCAGTATATGACCTTGAAATGTACACACATGCATACATACAAATAATATTCTCATACATACACGTAGTATATATTGCTGATGAAAGAATTTTACAGAATGACAAAGCTAATTTTAATATTAATTAATATACAAAATGTATCAATAAACAAAAACTTTATACTAATTCAATTTTAAATCGATGACCTTACCAAAAAAAAAAAAAACAAAACAAAAATAAAGAGTATAAAATCATATGGATGTAGCGTGTTACTCAGCGATTCGATTGATAACGAAAAAGGCAAGGAAAGCAAGAAGCAACAAAAGCAAAATGCAAAAAATATAAAATAAATTAAATTTCTAAATTTATTTTTTGATACGTACTTCATTGAAAGTCCTAACTGTGCAGGAGCCTGCGCCTTTGCGGTGGACATTGTGATTCCATAATCCTGCAAGGTCTTCTCATCTTCCATTAGATCATTGTCTTGATTGTATAGTCTCTGGTCGATAGGTTTCACTTTTAATATACCTACAGCAGGTAACAACAAGAAAATGTAGAAAAATAATACATGATAAAAGAATGTGAAAAATGGAAATTGCTGAAAATAGATGCCGACTAATGTTGACGACTAACCTTCGATCATACGCTTCAATTCAGCGACACTCGTATTCTCCTTGGCATCGGTGAAAATTGTGGTTTTACGTCTTCGGATCATGAGAAATACGTCCTGCAAAAATTAAGAAAATAAAATATTACATCGAATTCAATGTTTAACACATCAATTTTTGGTCAAAGTTCAATTTGCAGCGACAACTGCGACGGCAGCGACGGCGGCAGCAGCGGTCTCAGCTGCAGCTGATTTCATACTATTGCCGTTGTTTTTGTTGTACTGTTTATTCCGCGCACCGCTTGACGCTGCCGCTGCTGTTTCATTGTAGCTGGATGACCGAACACGCTGCTTGCTGCATTTAGCAGCATGCGTAAGCCTTTACCATTTTGCTTGGCGCTTTTTATTGCTCCTGTTGCTACAATTAATGTTGAGCGATTTTGCTCGTCGTTGTCGTCTATTGTCTCCTCCTGCACGGTCTACGTACTTCACGGACACACTAATTCTTCCCACGTAGCCTATGGCTGCAGGTAGTTCGCCTTTTAGGATTTGTTTGTTCGAATTTTGCAAGCTCCTTTGCGGCAAATGTTCCAAAAATCACACTTTTCTACTGAGGTATAAAAATATATGCTTTTTGGCCTTTTTCTTTTTTCGCTTTTATTTTTTTTCATTCCCTCCTGCCAATGCCGAAAAAATGACAAAATGCGAGTTGACAGTTGGCTTGCGCGAGTGTGTTCGATTACTAAGTCGGGAAAAAATGTCAAAATGTGTACGTTCAGTGTATTGAATTTAAGCCCACTATATAATCTAAACATCTGATAAAAATGGTAGTGTATTAAGGACACTTTGACACAAAATATTTCTCCCTCGATGTTTTCTTGTTTAAATAAAAATTAGAATTTTTGCAAAATTTAATAATAAATGCTGGAAACTATTTAACGAATATAAACATTATGTTTTTTTTTAATTATCTTTACAAGATAGAAGAAAGCATAACATACATATTTTTTTCTTTTCACAACTAAGTATTCTTTCATTACACTTAAGTCCAAACCCCATAAATTCCCCAGAAATTCGGCCAAGCTGCCCTGAATCAATTGGCAGATGTACTACAGGACACACTAGAAGCAAAAGAAACAGCTTTATGTGCGTTTCTAGATGTCGAAGGGGCTTTCGAAAACACCGCGCATGAAGCAATAAATGAAGCTCTCATCCGCAGAGGGGTTAATAATACCCTGGCAAGGTGTATGGGAACCATGCTGAAGACTAGAGCAGTCGAGATACCAATGAGTACAGGCTTTTTAGTAGCAAATACAACAAAAGGTTGTCCACAAGGTGGGGTTACGTCCCCGTTAATGTGGAGTATTGTCATAGATGAACTTCTGGAGGAATTAACAAATACTGGACTTATGATCCAGGGTTATGCCGACAATGTAGTAATAATATGAAGAGGTAAATTCGAAAATACTCTTTGCGACTTAATTCAATTGGGATTAAAAGTCACGAAAAGATGGTGTGTAAAAGTAGGGCTGAATATTAATCCAGCAAAAACTACAATTGTACCATTTACAAGGAAAAATAAACTTAAGAACTTGAAGACCATTCATTTGGATGGTACGGAGGTGAAACTACATACAGAGGTAAAATTTCTGGAAATTACTTTCGACCAGAAATTACTCTGGAAAACACATGTTAGCAACATAACAAAGAAGGCTACAAGAGCACTTATGACCTGTAGGTCCATTGCTGGGAAGAGTTGGGGATGCACACCAAAAATACTACGATGGATGTATACGGTAATTGTACGACCAATGATTGCATATGGAGCGGTCGTGTGGTCAGATAGAACAAAGCGGCAAACAGCTGTCAATGAGTTGAATAAACTTCAAAGACTAGCATGTGTTTGCATAACTGGGACTATGAGAACCTGTCCAACAGCGTCCTTAGAAGTCCTTTTAGAATTAACACCTCTTCATATCTATATCCAGATGCAGGCGAAGAGGGCCAATTATAGAATGTCTGGAATATATATCGGGTCAGGCCATTGCTTAAATCGGAAGAAGTTTGATATTCTTACGAAGAAATTTCCTGAAATTTCAATACCGAGGGATAGCATGATACCGCAGTTTAGTTTTACTAAAAAGTTTAAAACAAAACTAAGTAATAAAAAGGATTGGGAAGGTTTGGTTGAAACATACAATATAAACCAACAAATGATAACCTGGTATACAGACGAGTCTCTTACTGACGAAGGAGCAGGAGCGGGGGTATATGGGCCAAGGATAAAATACTTCGAGCCCATGGGTAAATGCACCAGTATCTTTCAGGCGGAAATATACGCCATAGACAGGTGTGTTTACTTCAACCTCAAGCGAAACTATCGTAATCAGAACATTGCGATTCTAATTGACAGCCAAGCGGCTATCAAAGCACTCGAATCCTACCAGGTAAAGTCTAAACTGGTTAGGGACTGCCTTGAGAAACTAAATACGCTTGGCTTGCAGAACAAGGTCTGGATACTTTGGGTTACAGGCCATGTAGGAATAGAAGGAAATGAGAAGGCAGACGAACTTGCCAAAAAGGGGGCAGAAACCCCATTTGTAGGACCCGAACCCTTTTGTGGAATGGGAAAAAGGTCTCTAACCATACTGTTAGAGAAAGAAGAGTCTCATTATATCTAGTTGGCCAAAGACAATTTTTAAAATACAAAATATATTTATATATATATTATATTTTTACAGTAATTTCGGGAATTTTTTATTATAACAAAATAAAATATAATCAGTCCATTTTTATTATATGTTCTTATTGACATCTTTAACTGTACAAAAAATTTTTGGTGTTTATTTTACAATGTTTTTTAGTATTTTTTACGTCCGAAGTGGGCACCTAAAAAAAAATTGTGTGGGGCGGGCCCAGGTGATTCCGGAACTTGAAGTCATCTTAAAAAAAAATTTTGATAGATTATTGTTCTGTAAGATTATCATTCTAGCAGGTAGTAGATTTAAACATTTTGATTAAAAAATAACAAAATGGCGGACTTCCAACATTTTTTTTTCAAAAATCGCATTGTTTTTTGTTGAAAATTGTTGTAAAAAATTGGAAATTATGATTAAAAATAAGCAGTTCTACTACCTACGAGAGCCAATGGCGTGTAAAATAACACATTAATGTTAAAATATAAAATAAAATGTATAAGTAGCAACCGTGGCTGAAATTATTTTTTTGTTTGGCAATTAAGCCAAAGGAAATTCAGCCAAAAAATTTTGACCGGAATTCCATTTTTTTTGTCGTATTTCCTAAACATAAGAAAATTACACCAAAATATTTTCATACATTTTTTTTTTTGTTGGCTGAAATTCCTTTTGGACTTTGATCGAATTTGGTCGAATATGCGTTCTACATATTTTTTCTATCTTTTCTCTGCCGTTTTGCGAGTCTTGAATGCGCTTCAAACTGCCCGAACAAACGAAAGTATTTTCGTTCGGACTGAATGCTGTGCTGCTGTTGCTGTGACCTACAATTTACGTGACCATGTTTTTTTCGGCCAGCGCAGATTACACAATTTTTTGCTATAAAGCGAATAAATGTCATATTAAAGCACGTAGCTGCAAAGCTTGATTGTGTTTAAATCATAATGAGCAACCCCTTATAGCTTTGCAAAAATATAGTATGGGTATTCACGCGTTGATGCAAAAGTGCAGCTTAAACACTAAGATGTGAGCGTTCAATGCTAATATTGGAGATGCCAAATAGTTTAACTGTCAAAATATTACAATCTCATTGAAAAATAATGAAAATATTTTGGATTCTTCTTACGAATTTAAAGGTAGAAAGGTGTCAAACTTCCGCAATCCGCATTTTCGCAACGTCGCAAGGGCATATCGCATCAACCCGTGAATACCCATAGTATATTGATCAGCTATTCGGTGCCATTCGATTTAATTATAAAAAAATAAAATTTGAAGATGCCAAAAATTAGTGAAAAAAGCTATTGGAACAAACTGCTTTTAACGGTTTATTAATTAAAATTAAATTAAAAATATCATAAATTATAAAAACTGAGAGCTTTGCGGGGCTTTATTAACTTGAGCATAATTTTACGCAGTTGTTTGTACTAGGGATGGGAAACATATCGTACTTGTTTATACATTGTATTTATCATTAAGGAGTGATTAAGGAATGTATCAACACAATTTTTTGTGCCACTCGATGAAGTTGAATTTTTCTTTCTTTTTTTTGGAATTTTGCCTGATTGTGTTTAGGTTGATTCAGCGTTTATTTCATGGAACGCATGGGATGAAACTTAGAGGGCCGATGTCGACGTGTCCGTTGTTTTGTATGTAACTGATCCCTATTTCTTCATATGAAAAAGTCCGAGCACAGGGTGAGTTCTCTCAGTTTCTGCTTATGCGCTCTATGTTTTGGGGCGAGAGTTTCACTTTGTATTCTGACGTATTAATTTTCACAATAAGGCAAGCCGAAAAATTACAAAATTTTGTTTGACCTCAACCGACAAATTTGCCAGCTAGTATATATCGGTTTGCGCTGTTTCATCATCATGAATCCCAATATTGACTTTTTTCGCTAGCATTTTGTCGAAGTAAGCATAACTAAACATATTACAACCATGTTTTGTTATTTTCGTTGAAGAAAATGTAAAATTCTAAAAACAAAATTATATTTAACGAATAATGGCTGTAATGGTATTCGCTTTTTAGCTCACCAGAACAAAAGAGTCCTGCAAAATACAAGAAGTGTAACTTCCAAAATGATAATTTTCAGGTTATGATTGTATGTAATGTACTTTTGACCGTTCTTTTCAATGGAACACTTCCGAAATTTACATCTCTTACCGTTGCACTATAGGAAATTTTACCCAATGTGCTGGCCAAAATTCGAAAAACTGAGGTATCGATATGAAACTTGGTCCAAATGTTTGTTAGATGATAGGGACGCCTAGTGATGATTCGATACAAGTAAATACTCTATACTTTTCATTCGATTCAAGCACTATTTTTACTCGATGCTATACCATAAGTATTTTACTTAGTATCGGAAAAAAGGATCTGTATCGGATACTCGATACTTTGGGAAAATATTTATTTAAAAAACTAAAATATGGCTATACAATATTTAAAATTGTGGATCGTATTAAAATATTTTACAACAATCAATAATATATTTCAAAATGCTACTGCAGAATTATTCAATTTGAATATTCAAAATCTTTCAGTCCCTATTGCAATATTCCAATGTATGAAAATATGGCAGTACAGTATTGAAGTCCTCGAAAATATGGCCGGCCATACATGTGGAACATAATGTTTATTGAAACCGTTTCATTGAAATAAAATATTTTTAACAAGCTATAATCTGTTGATTAGTTTTCCTTCTATTTCTATTTTTAGCGATTTGCATCTAAACATAATAAATATCATATATTGAAGTTAAAGTCATATCTATATGATTCACGTATTTCCAGTAGAAATATCTCAAAACCATAATATATAGGCGAAAAACTCGTGCTGAATAGTGCGAACTGTATGTTCAACCATGTGGTATCACAATGGGCTGTTCTGGCCTGAATATGTTCCTCGACAGCCACTTAAAAATAAGTATAATTTGACTCTTTAAACGAGTATTCGATACAAGTACTCGTTACCTTTTCCGATATTTTCGGTAGCATCGATACTTTTATTCGATACAAGTAATGAGTAAAAGTATCGATACTATATGGGTATCGAATCAACACTGGGGATGCCCTCACATGAAAATAAGCCTGCCATATTTTTTAATTTTTTACAAAAAAACTTTCAATCTCTTAATAGTTTCCCCTCAATGTGCATTTAGTGTTTTGTTAATAAAAATGGGATCCGCAGCTATCCACAGCCAATTTTTTTTTTGTTGCTTAGCTAAGAAATTATATATTTTACATTTTTATATACTAGAATGCAACGCACTGCTTCGCAAGATAGACCTGGTCGACCAATCTTGAAATTTTAGTTTCTAAACAGCAAATTTTTTCACTTCAATAATATGGATTTTTTTACCATAACTAATAAATTGACCAATTTTTTTTAATTGATAAATTATCTGCTTACTTTCATTATTTGTCTCCATATTTTATTTTTTTTAAATCATAGTTTTGTTTTGAAATAAACGTAGTTAAACTTAGCACACAATTTATTACTCTCAAATGTTATTTGTTAACTTATTGCGAAGCAACATATTTTACAGCTGCTCGAGCAACGGTAAATCGATTTGCATAAAAACAAAACTTTCACTTATTTGCCAATACAACAAGGCTTTATGAAAAAAAAAAAATAATAATAATTTCGGACAAGTCTGTTGAAGCGCTATTTAGCCAACAAAAGTTTTCCATTCCATGCAACATCACACTATTGCAATGTTTCAAATGCGATTATCTCAAAACTATGTTTTGAAAGTTACGACACTTCTATTCTCATGATGCGATATATATATTTATGAGCAAAAGAATGTGCTAATTTTGAGTTGAATATACACTGGCGGTCACAAGAACCGCACCACCCACCAATTTCAAGAAAATCGTTTAAAATGGGACCTAAACCTAATTTTGTTTCAGTGAATTGCGAAAGAAACATCATAAATACACACAAATTTTATTATTTTTTAATTAAAAAGTATGTGGTATCACCATGGGCTGTTCAGACCTTAGTTTGTCTCTCGACAGCCACTCCATCCTAACCAACCTAATTAAAACAAAAATATGGAACAAATTTCACGTTTTTGAGGGTATTAATTAAAAATATGTAAAAATAAAAATATTTGTTATTTTTTGGAGGTGTAAACTAAGATTAATTTGTTTGATAATAGAGCCATAAGCAAAATTGTTTAGTTTGATTATGCCCCTCTCTTAGCCTTTCTTATGGCCTTTAACTTGAATGGTATATAGTGGACAAGCACTTTAGGGATATCATTCGTTATTTTTTAATACCAAACTTTTTTCAGAACTCCAACAAGGGATTTTTAATTCTTTGGCATTTTTTGAGAAACTTTCCGTTTCATTATATGACAGAAATGCTATATCAGACCTCAACCGCGCGAGCTACCTGATCATTCCCGCCAATAAAGTTTAACATCATCGAAAAGATTTTGAGTCTGCAAACAAACAAGAATCAATAATCTAACTTTTTTACTATTTCTAAAGTAATCAAAAATTAGGCATTAATTACTAACTAAACCTTGCCAATTTGGAGCGATGATATGCCGCAGAAGTCGTCCGGAAAAAATACGTCATTAATGAGCTAAAGCGCACCACAATTGCTCCATAACATTTTAGCCATATTTTTGGGCGTTCACAGCCCCTTTAATATAGCATAAGGGCCCCCGGATATAGTAGGAAAAATAAATTAAGCAAAATATATCAATTTTATTATATTATTTTATTCAATAAATCAAAATATAGTAATATTAGTAATAGTAGTTCAGTCTATTAATATTAATAAAGTAAATAGAATACATTAATTCATCCATTTGAATACATTTAACAGATTACTTTGAGACTCAACATAAGTCAATAACATGGCTCAAAGTTTATAATAACGTTATTTCCAACTTGGAAAATTGTTTCTTATAAAAAAGAATAAACATGACATTAAAGAATGTGAATGTTTTGTTTTATCTCAAAGAGATATTTAAGTTACATTTATGTTAAGAAATTAATATAAATTCTTCATCTACAAACTAGTAGTTTTGCAAATGCTTAAGGAGTTATTTGTAATGAAAAATAATAGCTGCGTTTTCTTCGCCAGCTAGTTTAACATATGTGAATAAAACGACCAAGTTGTTAAGTCTCTTCAGCCCACATATGGCAGTTCACAATAGAATTTGATGTAGTTAAACGACTTGTTATGTAGACATAACAGCTATAATTATACGTGGTATCTCTGCGGTTTTGTTGCAGTTTTCTCATACAATTATCGCTGCTAGTTACACATAAATAGAAGCAAGTAGTGAATAAAACGCAGCTAATGACAAAAACGATACTATTTTAACATAATAAAATAGCTATTCACAATAGTTTTGAAATTGCAAGGTTGCAAATTGACGCAATGAAAATAAATAAAAAATAAGATTAAAAAAAAGAAAATGTGCTAGATTTGGAACCATCGGTGCTAAAAGTTTTAGAAATCAAAGTTTTTGGAAAAATGTGTTAGATCTAGCACAATTGTGCAAAAGTCCCATCACTGGTCGTTCTTGCTGGAATCGAAACAAAAAATCGTATAAACCAGCAGCGAGATGCAATACCGATGGTGTGACAGCGACGGTTGTCAACACATCCAGCGGACAAAATGTTTGAATGGATGAGTTGGAGGTGTTTGATAAAACAATTATTTTTAATTTTTTTGGCAAATAACATTCAACATTTACAGTTTTTTATATATTCCTTATATACAAATATGTAAACGTTTTGTTTTGATTTTATGTATTTTATATAAGTACTTTTGAATCGTTTTTGCAAAATTTGTACCGAACAGACAGACATACGGACAGACAGACACCATTTAAAGCGAGTTGATGTAAACGTGGTAAAAATAATAGGAAAGAAAGGCGACAAACAGTTTCTTTGGTACATGACAAAATAACAACAAAAACGAGCGTCGCAAGATCATTCGCTTAAAGCCATAAACAGAATTGCAGCGTATTGACAAATTTACGCGGCGTAAAAATGCTTTCACATTCAAAGCGCTCATGATCTTGAGATGAAAAAGAATTGCAGCTGTCGAGCATTTACGCCGACTTGGCGTTTTTATGGTGACAGCTTTTTTTACGTCGAGTAAATTCGTGGATACGCCGCAATTCTGTTTGTAGTTTAATGCTAGTAAACGTGCTCGCAAACGATATGTTTGGGAGCTTAAATATGACAATGAAGAATTAATATGTTCTAATTTATATTCGACAATAAAAACTGCGCAATTCTTATCGATTCTCTTTTAAACTTGCCATTAGCATTTACATTGGCAATTCTTCATAGCAATTTTTGTTTATTTTTTGCTATTTCTGTCATTTCGAAAATTAAATAAAACTAGTTGGTAAGGCCCCAGTAACTGGGGCTATTTTTTTGCGGAAGAAATCTCTATGTGAAAAAACAAATATCAAAAGAGAACCAAACTACTCGTTGGTGTTTTGTTATTTGTGTATTCAGATAATTCTGAGAGATGCCGTTACTCGTGTCTTCTCTCACTCTCTGTCATTTATTATTTACTCCCACTTTAGCAATGATTTTTACAACGATGAATGCAATGCTTTGTTCAATGAGCGAATTTTAAAAAACTTCCGACGCTATTTTGGAATTGGCCTAACCAATTTTAAATCTGATAATTTTTGGCTAACCTACTCGTCAAGTTCTTTAAATTGATATATAATATGATAGTGTAGCACTTCTGGATCTTCTGAAATAGGGATGTAGTTACACTAATAAATGTATAGATTATGATAAAAGAGAAATTCACTTTCCGATAAGTATTTTATAATTACTTTCGTTTTAATTTACTTTTTATTGAGATACAGGTATTTTCAATCGATGTTGAAAGAAATTAATGGTTAATAAAAAACAAAAATAAGCTGGCAGATAAAAAAAGGAATTATTTTTAATTTTCTATTAGACCAATTTATGTATTGTTAACGAGATTATAATGACAGGCTTTTTGGTTAAAAAAAGGAATTGCCTGAGAATTGCCAGTACGGGCAAGTCTGAACTCTTCCCCTTTCGTTTCGCCTCTCTCCCGCACAAAGACATGAATTGCGCAATTTTTATTGCCAAATCTAAATTGAGAAAAAGAAAAGGAGACAACAAACGGTTTCTCTGGCTCGTAAAAAGGCTCGCTTATAATATCTTTCGCGAGTGTCATAAACGAAACTTTTGCGAGTGTCATAAACGAAACTTTTGCTGCCACAAACTGAGTGGCATATGATTCGTTTTCGTATTGTTTTCGGATCCGGCCCCGATAGTTTTGTCCGCTCTTTCGCCAAACTCTCGTAAACAATATAGGTTACTAAGATTTTGCCCACGGAGATGTTAGGCGAACAAGCGCCAACTGAAATCTAATTGCAAGAGAGCAATTTAATCGTTTTGTGTTACACGTAAAACAAATGAATTTTACGTGGACTTATTTCAAAAAATGCACTTTATTTTATACTAAGCTCTCAGTGTAGCGCTCTCTGAACTGAAGCGCGTCTACTTAAGTTTAGGAAATGCTAATGAATATGATAATAATAATACAGCATACTTTTGGGGTGTAAATTATAAAATTTTTAATCAAAAAATGTTTATAACTTGTGTCTGCGGTGATGTCATTTTAGCGGGTTTTCCACTAGATTTGGCGCATTTTTGATCAATTTATCGGGGAAGCCTTTGAGATTCCCGCTAGCGGGTATTTTGACGGTTTCTTAAAATATCTGAATTTTAACTTTATACTCCTATATTGTTAAAAATCGAAAGTTGTTTTTACTCCTACTGTATAAAGTAAATGCAACTATGTGTTCATTACGGGCAGACCTCGCTTAACACTGCGGTTACGTTCCAAGATCTCAGAAGGCACCCAAAAATAAATTTTTTTTTAAATTTTTCAGACATATTTTTAATTAAAATTATAGTTATACATTAGGGTGTAGCATTTTTCGGAAAAAAACCTATGCACAATAATCCCGCGATCACGAATTAACTAAAGAAACGGTTTTTAAATGACGGTAACTACTGCCACTATGACAAAAAAAAGAAGACTTTTTGGTGGCAAATATAAATTTGAATACATTTGAATGCACTTTTCTAATCTATTGCGACGACGATTGAAAAAAATGTTGGCAGCAATTAACCATTCTCATCATCAGCTACAAAAGTATTGTTAGCAAAATTCAAAAACTTCATATTTTGTTAATATCCGAGAAAAAATTTAGATTAAAAAATTTAACAAAAATCAAAATTTTCCAAGATTGAGTGGGTATAGTTAAAGAACCACTTCACCAATTTAGATCAAATATAGCTCAAAACTTACGGAGTTTTATTTACTTTTGAATTCTAATGGGGTGCTTTTTATGTCTTCCCTAACGAATATTAGAAAATCGACGATTTATTCATACCTGGCACCAATTCTTTGGTTAATTCGAGATCACGAAATCCATCTGCAATGGTTATGCTCCAATGGCCAATGCTCTTTTGTAATATTTTCATATTTTCGATACACCCTATTATACATACATAAGAAAATAAATAAAAACATCGATCGATCCCCTAAACTTGGGGATTTTTCTCTTGTTTTTGCGCCAAAAGCTGTCTAGTTCAGCGTTCTTTTACTTACGTCAGTACATTCTCCAATCCATTACATATATAACGAAGGGCAAAACAAATTTTCCAGCGTTTGAATTTTTCTACCTTTTTTTGCGTCATTTAGTGTTTTTTTGGCGGGGTTTTAAACTAAATCTAGCTTTTAAAAAAAAAAAAATAGTTAACAACACTGAAAGCACCGTGCCGCAAGTTATTATATTTCTGCCTTTGGTCTTATTATACACAAATTATCGGGGAACGTATCTATCGTGCAAATCGAAGAATGGAATTATTATTTGAAGTAAGTTTGATTGTTTGTTCGCACCTATCTCCAAACAACAAAATCATTTTCAATAATTATTTCATGTTTTGAAACTTATGTATTACTCCCTGTCCATAAAACTTTCAATATAAAATGAAACACAAAAACCAGTTAGCTGTATAAAAACACTTAATTTTTAAAGACACATAAATCATAGAGCTAAATCAAAGCCAACCGTGGCAAAGTAATGATAAAGCATACGTACGTAATATTTAATTTGACTGGAATCCTTTGCCGTAGATGCATTCTTTGACGATGTAAGTATGCCATCATTGCCCATTTTTTGTTTAACTTCAACTGATGAAGGGTTCTGAAAGTTTACAAAAGATATATTTTGTTTTAAATATCTGCTCATATAAGTAAAAACTCTTAAATTTGAAACGCATAGCTATCTAAACTGTCATGATCAAGGATAGATTATTAATAAATGAATTCTAGTCTATTAATAACTCGTCTGGAAAAAATATGGTGCCAAAAGTATTAATGAGCAACGGGGTACCATGATTTTTATTGATATTATCATTGATATTTATTTTATGAACGTACTTTTTGTGAATAATAAAGAAATTGTTGAGGTTGGGTTGATATCATTCTTTCTTATATAATTTTGATAGCAAGGGTTACCATCGTTTCTTCTTTCATATTAGCAATGTTTATTATTAATACCTTTAAAGAATTTTTCCATTGATGATAGGAAAAATATCCTTTTACCGAAATAAAAAAAAAAAACGAGTTATCAACATATGTAGGAGATATAGTAAAATTATATCCATCTACACTGGTTTTAGTTATTATTCTTACTCATAAGCACAACCCTGCTTTCCGATTCAAAATATCCTCCTACCAAAACAAAAAAATTGTTCAATACGATTCAGGGCAACAAAAAAAGATGCGTTGATAAGCGATGGACACAATTCCGAAATTGTTTTCTGCAAATGCACAAAACTTTCTTGCTAATTTATTTTATTTTTGTTCACCTATTCAATACGTTGATGCAAATTTTTATTTTCCCCAGATAATGCTTGCGATTACATCGATAAGTAGTCCCAATGATGGAGCTAAGGTCCCGGCACCACAGTATGACACTAGATACTATGTATATCCAATTTCGCATATGGTTTTTGAATTAATTTTTTACAGAAATATATTGAGTATATTGTTTCATCAAGGAGATTGTCCACATCTTGAACAGAAATTACCCTAAACAGATATCCCATATTTGCATATGTATGTAGGTACATAGAAAAACGTTCCTAATAAAATATATTTAAAATCTTCTTTTTTTTTGTTGACATAACAGTGCGCAAAAGAAATGAGCTATGTCAAATGACAGCGATATGTGTGTTAACCCTTGTCAAAATCGTACGCGTACCCTTAGAAGTGTACATCCGTCCATACTGCTGCTTACTACTTCTTTGTTAGTCTATCTCTATGTTTATCTTGGAAAACCTATGCACATAAAAATACAAAATATTTATTTATAGCTTTATGTATGTACAAACGAATAAATGTTTCAAAGATTGACAATTCAAAATAATATTTGGCAAATAATAAATTTACAGTATCATTTACGAATGTTACAAAGATAAACACACCATCACAAAATATGTTTATCTTTAAAAAAAAAAAAAATTATTTATCTTTATCCTTGTGCATGTTAGGCTCTATGGCCGATGAAAAAGTTTCTCAAAACGCATTTTGCATTGTACTTAAAGTAGCTATTTATAACGTTATCTATGAATGTGTCAAAGATTAGCACAGGAAAAACTGTAAAACGGTATGCTAGAATCCGTGTTGCCATTTCGTAATTTTGAAATTCGAATGACGGTATGCCTGAAGACGAACGAATCGTAAATTTGGTATTTTTGACTGACATTTTGTACAAATAAGAAAAGATGTTGGAGCCAAAAGAATTGCCAACAAAATAAGATTAATTAGCATACATATAAGTACAAAAAATATAAAATATATAAATTTTGATATTTAATACAAAAATAATTTTCTCATTAATTCAAATGTGCTCTGTTGTCAGGCCGAAAATCACACCAAACCGTGATTCTTACGTTGGAGGAAGTATTTTTACTGAACTTTTTTACGCCGAGTGTTCCATCTACACACCTGGGAATCTAGTTCTCATTTTGATTTCTTCCACCATCATATTCAACTTAATCCAAACTGAGCATAACTGTCGTTCCGAAATGTTCAATGTTGTATTTAGCGTTCTGGAAAACCCAACATCATTGTCTTTGCCGATGCCATGTTGATAGCCTTCTTCAGCGAAGAATAGTAAAACTGATACCAATCGGCTTAATTGCGTTCCAGATGCCAACTTTAGGCTTGGTCAGAGCTCCTTCTCCATAATGTTTAATGCACTTTTGAACGCAACTTTATTGAGACTAAAATTATACACAAAACTAAGTAGAAATATTTTTAATATTAATGTAGCGTTTCATATTCACACGTATATTTTATTTAACAAATGTACATATTTTATTTATTAATTTCATAATCTCTTCGCTGAACTCAAGTTTTTATAAATTTTTTTAATATTAGTATTTAGTTATTCCTCTTAAAATTTAGTGGAATTGAGAGCACACATTCCATATTCTCTAATTACACAGTGCAACAGTAAATATCAAATTTCGAATGAATATCTTTTTAAAGGTAATTCAGGGTCGCTGATTCCGACCCTGTTCTCAGATCACGTCTGGGATCCCCGATATGAAGGCTGAAACCCATAATTTTTCTGAGAAATAAATCCTTGACAGACTAAATTTTTTTTTTGCTATAACTAATGCCTTTATATTAGATTTACCTTTGGAAAAAAAACAACAAACTAACTTTGAAGAAAATATTTCCAATTAAAAAGATGTTGGGGTCACCGAAGACAAAAAGTACCTAGGTCCAAATTTTTAAGAAATTAACCCTTGGAAAAATTTTTTTTTTGCCTTTATGACCCCTTTATACTGGATTAGTTGTTTGAAAAAATAATATATATTCTTCGAAAAAAAACCTCCATCAAAAAATAATTGAAGGTCAAAACCACGTAGGTCAACCTTTCCTTAAGAAATTACCCCTTGAAATTCAAATATTTCATTTATTAATTACACTGTGCTAGTCATAAAATGTAGCAGATCGGAGACATATCGTGTCTAACTAATTCGGGGTCAAGGAATTCAGTGGTGAAAACCGTTTTTTCCCCTATCAGCAGCGTTTCATACAAAATTTTTTTTTAAGTTTTGGTTTGGGGGTATACTACGAAGTTACACGTTCCTTTTCTTATTGCGGTGAAAATTGGTATTGGTATATAAAATCCCCAAAAAGTGGAAAAATTGTATGGGAGGTACCCTTATTTTACATCGAAATAATTTAAATTTTCACATATATAATTTTCTTCGTTAAAAAATTAGTTTTTAAAAGTTTCAGAACAATTGGCTAAAAAATAAACATCCAGTTGTCATCATCAACGATCAAACGTTACTAAATAAGAACTCGACAAAAAAATTATACGTGTCTCTGCGTTTTAAAAGTTTACATCAAATTTTTTTGTACGCGGGCCTAAAGTTTGCCCATTCCAAACAGATTAAGTATAATAAACCATAAGACAACTTGTTAGTTTTGCATCAAAGCTTGTTTGTATGCGCGGAAAGATATAGTAGAATTTTCCGTAGAATATTTTCCTCCAACATATTAACCCTTTGGCGCCCACCAATATGGGTAATTTTTGCCCCTTTCGAAAAAGCTACTTTTTTAACCAATTACAAGGGCTGATAATGGGTTAATATGTTCAAGAAATATGTTGCCCATCAAATTTTACTATAGGTCACTGAACAGCAAAAATATGTAAATTTGGTTTTAGGAAACATAAACCCTGTTATTTGGCAGTGCTTGGCTATATTGGTGCTTGGTGTTCGACGAACACAAACCATTTTGTCCCGTGCTCGGTCGAGGTGGTTACATTTAGATTGTTGCAGAGTTTCTTTTTGTCAAAATATACTCGTTTTTTTAATACCGTTTACTTTGTATATTCGGTCTACTACTGTTGAGATTGTTCATTTGCTCTTAACCTTATAGGGTCCAAAGTGCTTTTGTCTAAGCTTTATTCCCGATCCAAATTGTGTGCGCTTGATGGCTATCAAATCAATATTCCGCCTTACTTCTTCGCGTTTGGAACTTAGACTCTAGTCTTTTCGTCATAACCTCTAAAGTTAACAACAAATGGACACAATTTATTAACAATTTTTATTGTGAGTGCAGATTACCATTAAAATTGGTTCGAGAGTTATAGTTGCACTAACAATCGAAGTACATATGTTGAAAGGGGCACAAGATTTATGTCATACATAAATGGAAAACAATAAGACAATTACTTGTATAGAGAACAACAATTTATTAGCAAACCCTTAAAAACAAAACACACAAAAGAAAAAAACAAAAAACAATAAGTATAAAAATAAATTCTTGAAGAGAAAAATTCAAAAAGCATGTAAAATGTCAAATAAAGCACAACAAACAAACATTCGGGGTTTTTTTTGCTTTCTTTTATTTTGTATGATATCTATGAAAATAAAAGTGTTTGTCTATCGAGGGGACAGAGAAACTAGAAAACAATAGGATATACATACGTATATAAAAATACATATGATTGTAGGTAAGCACTAAAAGCTACTGTTTACACGCTTTCTTTTCGTATGCTATATTTAAGGACACATTCATGAAAATCCATTTTCGATGCATTCCCGAGTGTAATATGAATATGGAATGACGCAGCAGGGTAAGGGAATTTTTCTTTTTTTTGCATATCTTTAAAAAGGGTGAATAGAGAGTGAATTCAATGACTACAAAATTAAAGAATTTATGTCTTTTTCAGATTAAATAATATTAGCAAGAAAGGATAACTTCAGGAACATAAACGGAATGATGAAAATTGAAAACTTTCCATTTTTTATTTGCGAACAAATAATTAACTTGTTTTCTTATGATAAAAATGTGTATTTATAGTAACATTAGACAACATCAATGGCGGTTTCAGGTAATTTACTAAATTGCTTATGTTAGTTTCAACGCCTCACAATGGTTCGATGACTGAACAAAAATTAATAAAAGAGAATTCCCATCATTATGAAAGCACTTTCTCCGAGCTCACGTCAAGGTTTTTCATGTCTTTCAATTTATTTTTAAGGTCTACAGCAGATAGTATCGAATGGTTTTTAATTTCTTTTAGGACAAATCGAGCATCTCAGTCTGATACTTTTTTCCAACTTGCGGCATTTCTTTTTTTTATTTTCAACCAGACCAGTTGCGCGGTATCTTTTTATGATATTAAACACGGTTGCCTGTTTTTTTACCATCTATAACGCCGATTTCTCTAACCGATATGCCCATTTTTGCAATTATTAATATCAATTGGTTATTTTTCAACTGTAGTTTGACCTTTTGTCGTTTTTCAACTGTAGTTTGACCTTTTGTCGTTTTTCAACTGTAGTTTACCTTTTGCCGACATAATGTAAAATAACTAATGTAACCTCATTACCATAATTGAAGGCACTAATTGAAGCTACAAAAATTTGAGTATGCTAACTAAAATAGCAGGGCTTTGACTTTGTGCCTGACTTCCACGGATTTTTTAGGTTTTTGGTTTTATTTTTGTTCATTAAAATAAAGTCTGTAATAAAAATATTTTTAATATGAACTAGGATTTTTATTTTTGAGGCTCAACCCAATAATAGAGCATTTATACCCCGTGTCCCACTTTGAGTGTGAGTAGCTGTATGTCATGTGCGTCTTCATATGGGTAATTCCAGAAAAATTACTGCATTGCATTCATGCTGTCAGAGATGGGTAAACTTTTTCACTACTTTTTACATAACCACTCAAAATATTTCACAAAAAACAAAGAAATTATTGGGAAACTTGTGTAACTTTAAACTAAAATCACTAAAATTTAAGTATATAGGCATTTAATTTATGTTAGCATTTTACCGTTATAATAAATGACGAAATTTTACAAATTACGTTAAATACTTACCTCTAAATTATTTTTTATTTTTTTTTTCTTTTTTGAAACTATCACACCAACTCTGTTTATAATTTTTTCTATACATTTTCTTATTTAAGTTCTCTGCTTCAACTTGATAAATTTCAAGTTGTCGTAGTTTGTCGCAGATTTGGTATCGTCTATTAGATAAAAACTCCTAATTATCAGATCCGGAATATTTCGAGGAAACTAGTGGAATCAAAAAAGTTATAGCTTAACAAAAATTTGAAAATATTACGGAAAACTCGAAAAACTTGGCTTAACTTCAGAAACCCGTATCTATCCAAATAAATTTGGCTGAAAAAAAATTATGCGTTGACTGCTTTTCTTACGTATTCTCATCCTAAATGTAAGTTTTGATTAAATTCCAATGCAAAATAAAGATTCCACTTTCATTTGAAATCAGTTATTTTAACAACATAGAATAAGAAAAATTAAAATGGTTTTAGAAGCTCAACTTTGGATGAACCTGGTGACGAAGCCTTAGAGTTAATTGACTTCAGAAACTGGTTTTCCATATATTGAATATATCCAGATTACAAACAGTAAAGAAAAGAAGTAAACCCCGTAACTTTTGAATAACCCTTAATGCGAGGGTTTTGCCTATATTTTTCCCAATGTGCGACGTTAATAAATGAAATTGAAATATATACTATGAATTGTGAAATTATTGTTGATTAAGGTTTTTTTTTACTGTATTAAGAGAATTATGAAGTTAATAACATTGTCTATAAGTGAAAAGTGAGGGTCCCCTGCAAATCATAAATTAACAAAGGAACCAGTGGAGACCGCTGAGTCTACCCCCAGCCATAGAAAGAATGGTTCGTTACACAATGTAGTTTCCAGTAGTTTGCAGTTGTAGAATACTTCTTCTTTTTCCTGGAATAAACTATTATACAAATATTTTTTTTTTTGGGGGAACTTGAAATGTGCACGTATGTATATATGAAAATGTTGTAAATGGTTTAGATTTTTAAGTTCTTTTTGATTGCGGTTGACTTTAGTTGGTTTAGAAATTTAGTTTAGCTACAAAATTAAATTTTTAATGCTCTATTTAAGAGATATTCATACAATTAAATAATTTAAGATATTTGTGGTTAAAATTCTTTCTTATTGTGGTCTTTCTAAGATTTTCTACATTTTAATTAGTGTATTTGCATTTATGCATGCTTTACATGTATTTTATGTGTATGAAAAACTCCAGTGTTTTGTGTAAATTTTGATAAACAGATTTTATAAGTAATCATAAAATTTGATCAATTTAATGAGAACAAAATATCATAAAGAATATATTGCCATTACATATACATACACACTTAGAAGCGTATTACTTTCACTCATTTGTAACCCCTTCTCTATTATCGTGGATAAATGAACAATTTATGCAAATATTCATGCATAAAAATTGCGCGATTTATTTTTTCTTCTTCTTTCAAATTACTAACATTACGAACATTGAAACCTTCTCGCTTTGATGTGTAGTTGTTTGTGAAGAATGGGGACGAGCAAGGGAAGGAATATATTGCGTGTGTGCATCACTGGTTACACTAAGCTGACAGTAAATTGTACGCGCATAACGCCTTTAAAATATCTCTTCGCGTTCTTTTTTTTTCAAATTTTTCTTTTACCATTTTAAGTTATTTTATGACAAAACAGTGACGTTTTCGGGAGAGAAGAGGAAAGGGGGGAGGGGAAGAGACATGTAAGCAGTAGCATATCCAGAGGGGGAGGCTATAGGGGCTGAAGTATAGTAAACAGTCATTTTTGAGAAATCAAAAATATTTTGATTTTTCCAAAAAAAAGCCATCAGCAGTGTAAAGCATATACTTCCCAACAAACGAAAAACTTTAATATTTAAAATATTATTTTATATTATATATTAAAAATAATAATTTCATATAAATATTAAAATGGGGTCCGATATTTGAATCAATTCTGATTAGCCGCCATGCTGGGCGTGCCAATAGGATGCACGTTACAGTGCAACTGGTTATTAAATACTTTCAGACTACATTAAATCAACAATTTCAACGCCAGCTTGATGTCTTACTTTTAGAAAGCTTGATTGAATTTTGTACTGAATTTTAGTCTGATATTGGCCTTACTTTGCAGTTTTTGCCCGTTTTTGATCTGAATTCTGTTTGATTGTAAGTCAGAATTTTGTTTTATTTTAGTTTTGAATTTTAATCTGAATTTGGTTTCAGTTTTAATCTGAATGTTTGGTCTCAATTTTGATTTGCTTTCCAGCGTTTGCAGACCAGCGTTTGATTTGATTTCAGGTCTAAATTTTGGTTTGCTTTTAATTTGTGTTTTTAGTTTCAGTTTTAATTTAACTCTTAGTTTGAGTTATAGTTCATATTTTCGTTTGAATTGGCTTAATTTTGATACTATTTGGGTCCGAAATTAGTCTGAATTTTGTTTTAAAATTTGGTGTAAATATTTATCAGATACTCCCATTAGTTTTTGGTCTGAATTTTGGGTTACCTTCGTTCGGTATTTAGTGTCCTTTTGGGCTAAAGTTTTGTCTAACTATTGGTCTGAGTTGTGGTCTAAATTTTTTATGAATTTTGATATGAACTTTACAACTGATTTTGGTTTTGATTCAGTCTGAATTTTGGGTTTTTAGTCTGAGTTTTGAATTTCATCTCATTTTGGCCGATTTTTGTTGAAATTTCGATCCGATTCGTGGTCTGAACATTGTTTTTTTTTTCAACCGGTTGTTGCCCGGTACCCGAAAGCGTGTACGGATCTCGTTGAAATTTAAAATAAATTTGTTTTTTGGTCAAGTTAAGATATATTTATATTTTAAGTAATGTATAACAGGCATAAAGAACGTATTAATATTTTCATAAAAATGAAGTGCTTGGTTATGGAGTTGTGACATCGTAAACTCACCACCAGGCCGATATTAATAGTGATATCGATGCTAAGAGTGATATGAATATATATTTTAAAAATACGTTTAAAGTACTATCCTAACCTACTGTTATCTTAATTTAATTTTTTTCGAGTTTTTGTTTCGACCAAAAATGACTCAAAAAATGGACATGTATCAAATTGTTTCATCAAAATTTTTTTTTCAAAAGAAATTAAAATTTCCTTCAAATTGTTTTCTCAAAATAGATCATTTAACAATATAAATCCATCAGAAAAGTCATAATCAAGATTTTGATCAGAATTTGGTCTCATTTTGATCTAGATTTTTGATCTGAATTTGGTTCTTTTCTTGGTTTGAACTTCGATCTGAAAAAAGTATTTGAATTTTAGTTTGGAATTTGGTCGAAATTTTTGCCTAAATTTCAATCAGATTTTAGTTTGAATTTTAGTCTCAGTTTTGTTCCAGTTATCTTTTAATTTTTGACTGGTATTTGATAAAATTTTTGCACTAGTTTTTGGTCTAGGTCTGGGTTTTGGTCGATAGTGAGTCTGATATTTATCTTTTAATTTAGTAAAGTCAGCCCCCTAAACCCAAATCCTAGAACCGCCACTGCATATAAGAGTCTTAAAGTTATTCCAATCTCGACCTGCTATTATCATTGGCTGACTGGATTTCTAAGTTGTTTTAGCCTAATCTGCTTGTTAGGGCATTCTATTTAATATTGAGACAAACTTTCTTAATACATATAACACATTGTATAAATGACACACAAATATGCAAGTGAGCTAAGTTTTTGGGGTTTGAATAACCCAAACCCAGATTTTTGAGATATTTGCATTTCAAAATTGTGGAAAGTTCTGACATTTGCTTTTTTTTTTAATCCATTGTTAAGTCACAAAATTTTAACTTTATGGGACCCTTTTTCTAAAATCAAAAATATAAAGGCAAAAGAAAGAAAATCAATATTACCCCAGTCTTCCATATAAAAGTTCAAATTATATATGCAAAAAGCTATTTCCGCCCTAGCTCACCTACTTATTAAATTTAAGGGATTTCAGTACATTTTTGACACAAATTTTGGTCAGAAGTGGTCAGAACCTTCCACAATTTTCAAATGCGAAATATCTCAAAAATCTGACTTGATAGCGAAAAACGAACAGCAGATTCGTAATAAACGTCTAAAATTACCGTAAAAACATCTTTTAATTGCTCGGGTCCAAAACCGTGTAAACCTGTGATCAGTCTCGTTGGTTAGGTCAGATATTATATATAAGGCATGCTGAAAGTAATTGGCCAACCTACGCCTCTGGATGTTTTCCTACATATCTACGTATGTACAAGCGAAGTGTTTTCGCGATGCTATTAAAGTAAATTGAAAAATATGCGTACTTTTCTTTTTCTTATTTTATTTCTTTAAGGATTTTTATGTAGTATGTTTGTTTGTTACATTCCGGTGTTTCTCCTACTACTCCCCTATCCGTCACTCCTGCCACCATTTTCCTTTTACTAGCAACCACTCACATACACACACACACACACACACACCACACACACATTAAATACGCATTCGTTTAATTTTATCAACGCTCACGCAGTCATCGACGCGACTTTTGCCACTTCTTCAAAGCAAAGCAAAAACAGAAAATCGCTTAAATCGCTGAGATATATTTTACAATATTATTTTCCTCGTTGATGTTGATGTTGATGTTTTTGTTCGCGTTGCTGCCATTTGAGAGCAACTTTTATGACTTTCATTTATGCTGCTGCTGTTGGTTGCTTTTGTTGTTGTTGTAGGAATTGTAGTTGGAAAACGCCTTGACAATTGCTTCAAAAACAGATTTAGCTGACGTATCTGAAATAATTTTATCGATATGTTGTTTTTCTTCATATGCTTTAATCTTCTATCAAACTCCCCCCCACCCCCCTCCCCACCTCTCTCCCTCGAAAGACACCATCACACACACACGAAAACTGTGTATCGCTGTGGCTTTGAAAAGCAAGCACCCAGAAATCGTTTTGCCATCATTATCCTCATGGAATTGAGGCTTAAACTTTGAGTGATGTGCATTTTGTCTTTGATGAAAAATAAATAAAAATATACATAAATAAAAAAAATTACACTTAAAAGTTTTGCGTCGTAAACATTCGAAAAAAAATTCAATAACCGCGTGCAGGCACGATGGGTGTGATTTTTATATTTTAAAATATTAACTTTGATTGGTTGTTTGTGATGCCCTTAATGTGCCGTGAAATACAATTCAAAATAAGTTAATAGAAAAATATCTATAATAAATATATTTAGGGTATTCACAGGCTGTCGTATAATTACTTATAATGTCGTGTAATTTTGTATGAAAAATCAGAGAACTTATGACAAAAGAGAGGATACGACGCCAAATAAGACACTTTGTGAATACCTTAACTATATTAGGCATAACAACTAATTATGATATTAAATTTAAACCATATGTACCATATGAAAATGAATGGGTTGTAAGAATTTGAGATTGAAATATGAAAGAATTGGGGTATGCACAATGTATGTACATTGCCATATACTGTCATATAATCATAATGTCGTATTATTTGTATGAAGAATGAGAGAATTTATGACAAATGAGAGGAAACGAGACGTTCAAAAATAAGAAAAAGTCATGCTGGAGATTTTTAAAAATTTTAATGATAAGAGATAATAATTCAAATAAAAAGAAACTAAATTTTCTTTCCGCTAAATTTATGGGTTCAGGCACACGACAACCACAAAGCCGAACTTTTATGAAAACGTTTACTTTGCGTGGAAAAGGTCATATCTTTTATTACCAATTTAATTGCTATATTTCACTTATTAACAAATAAATGTAGGCAAAATGCATATCTGGGAAAAATATAAAATCTGCACAATGTGGTAACACTATTTGTTTTTGACTCTATGTTTAACCATGTGATTTTTACCGTAATTTAAAAAAAAGTATTTTTCACATCAAAACATAGTGATTTCGATGAATTTAAAAGAGATTTAAAAAATATATATAGCAACATATATTTCCAATTTTAACATATAATAACGTCATTATGTTTTCACTAATTTAAGAAAGATTGTACGCGGAGAGTTGCGATTTTTAAGTTTTTTAAATTTTTTCGTGAAACCAATAATAAAATTTAAACCAATAATATGCTAATAACATTCCACAAGGTCCTTGCTCATGGCACCGACATAGTCAAGCACATTAGTTGGAGCTCTATCTGAGGAAGCCTTAGAATCGCGCCACAAACATATAAGAAAATTTTGATTAAGTTTTACAAGAAAAACTTCCACTGAAGCATCAAATCGTGATCTGATAGTTTCTCTTCTCATGTTATCAGAGCAAATCACCAAGGCAAAAAATACAAGATTACATTTTAGATGAAGTTTTGTCTGGAAAGCAGTATCAAGTATTGAATATCGAATAGTATTGATGATAGCGACTAAACGAAAAAATGTTTTGCACTTTCTTAATAACACTGTGCCACAAAACTGAATTTTTTCCATCGGACTGGTGATATGTCGAGAGTAATTTGAGGCCGCTGAGCTCGAATCTTTAAGACCATTTTGCTCCATCACGTCAAGTTTTTGATATAACGGTACATGAAATCATGAAAATGGTTTTATTAAGACTGTATCAGGTTATTATTAATTTATGTTTTATCGTTTTTGGTGTCTATGAAAAAGTTGTTTAGAAGAAAAAGAAGCACATTTTTTGTGAACATAAGAATCCCCCATCTAAGTTCCATACTCCAAATTTTGGGAGTTTTTTAAGTGGTATGTGGCAGCTTTATTATATTGAAGGATAGGAAAACTGGTTTATAAATTAACATGTTCCAGCTTCTATTACTGACATTTTAGCAATTTTCTTAATTAGGCGTGGCAGTACTACTATTTTTTCTTCACTGAACAAGGAAGGAAGATTTTTATAGATCTACACACCAAATTCCGTCATTATACAACAGATATTTAAAAAAGTTACTGCAATTTAAGTGTTTGATTTATATGGGAGGTGGGCGTGGCAGTAGTTCAATTGGTACCATTTTTGGCATACGACTTTGCTTTAATTAGACTATCTCGACTACCAAATATTATTAATATTAAACAACGTTTACTATTTTTGGCCGCGGTTTTTATAAGATCGTTACATTGTGCGAAGCCGAATAAGACAACTTGTGAATTGCCCAATTGAAAATATTGTACTTACATTATGTAAACTGAAGTAACTGAGGAAAGATAGACTAGCATATTAAAGGTTTTCTTCCAAAAACAACGTACACCAACAATCAACTGAGGGTCTGATATCAAAACGATGTAAAATCTCTAATTGGGTTTGAAGTTAATCAAAATTTGATTAAATTTGAAAATCCTTTAAAAGCATACTACATAGAGAAATGGTATCATGGGGAAAGTATCGATACTATACTCGTTTGAAAAATCGACCGAAAGGTATCGGGTACTCAAAAGTATCGACATAATTGTACTCGATACCTAAAGTATCGGGTTTCGATACCTAATGTAAAAAAATCATAAAAACGGTTAAAAAAAATTGCGAATTATGTGTTAATTTTTGGTTCATATTAATTTTTTGAAAAATATAGATAAGTACATAAATAAATAAAAATACATATACTTATGTCTATATAAAAAATTATTTAAAAAAAATATAGATATACATATATTACAGATACATATCGCAGCCTAGCTATAAACGTGGCACAACTCAAAATTTAAAATTAGAGCTTACTCAAATGTACTTTATGGAAAATAATATGTAATTTTGTTTTCTATAAAATAAATTTTTATATTCATCTATAAGTAGTTTTTTATCGTTTCTTGAAAAGTTTATTTTGAGTTGTGCTACTTTTGTATTTAGGTTGCGATATATGCATGTGTTATACATATTGCTTGTTTGCTGAAAGACTGTCATAAGTCAAAAAGCCCAATATTCGAGAAAATCGCATTTAAAGATTTCAGTGAAGTTACACTCGGTAGAACACAATAACGATACATTTTCTTCTCACGAGGAGAACAGAACTGGGTATAAAATATAAAATTTTTTTTTAATGTATGTTAGTTTTTTCTGACTTTATTTAAGAGAGATAATGCACTTTTTAAATTTGATTCCCTTTGCATTTTTAGTACTAAATTTTTAGTGTAAAACGCTGGAATTTTTGAAAAGTATCGAATTTCGATACCAGCGTCAATGTATTCAATGAGTACAAGTACTCATAATGAAAGTATCGAGTAAAAAAGTATCGGGTATCGGGATAAAAGTATTGAGTACTCAAAGTATCGAGTACCGATACCATTTCCCTAGTACTACATTATTTCTTTTAATTTAATATCAAACAAAACGAATTTAAAATAATTAAAAAATATGCAATATTTATCTAAGTTTAAAAACTCGTAAATTTGATTTGGGTGGAATTCTAAATAAGTTACATAAACTTAAAACTAAAGATAACAATGCAATTATATATAATTGTAGGTACAGATATTTTACCCGTATCAAAACCCAGGAAAAAAATGTGTCGAAATCATTTTTGAATGACTCTTATTTCATACTTATAAAAATGAGAATTATAGGCTATAGAAACTGAATTGAGAAAATTGGGAGAGTAAAGATCCGACCGTGTGGGGTTGATATATGGAAAAAAACTCCTTAACCCTAGGTTAGGTTAGGTTAGGTTAGAGTGGCAGTCGAAGACACACTTAGGCCCATTGTGATACCACATAGTTGGACCTACAGTTTAACGCCAATTCCGAATGGCGCACAGAGGGGTATTTCGAAGATCTAGGCGGCCAAAAGTCGATTTTAAAAACTTCACACAGGGTAGAAAAAATAGTTTGCTTTACAAATATAAATATTGTATTAAAAACATGTATTACACTGCCAATAACCTGTAAAATCTATTAGAACTTGATGCTCCTTGTTAGTAAAAAATAACTTTTAAATATTGTGGCAATCTTGTTGATTTTTTTTTTCTCATTAGGAATCGTGCTAAAGGCAATTCTTGAATTCTTATTAAGCAGAGCAGTGTGTTTACTTTTCAAAGAATTTTTATTGTATAGCTTTCATTAAAGTTGCGGCTCAAAAAAGCACATTTAAGAAAATTGGTTTTGGGCTTAACGAAAAGATTACAAATTTTCCTTTAAGAAAGCAAAATTTTTTTTTGCGAAAAGTTGCGATTTTAAAAAATAAACCTTAAAAAAAATTCAAAGCAAGCACAGCAACGATGGCTTATATCCATGGTATGCGATGACACCAACCATTCATAAAATATTAATACATGATGCCTATAGGACAGCTTACAGAAGAAGCAGCTGCAGCTAGAAACAAACATTTTCGAAAATATCATCAAAATATATCATAGAAAACAAATTTTCAAAACTTTCAAAAAAGAGTACGTATTTTAACTTTAAGATGTATTTGTATGAATCTCAGGCTGTAAGACCCCAATAGGTTATTGTATTGTGGAAGCTAAATATAATCTTCATCGGCAAATACCAGTTCGATTAGCAATTTTTAAACATCCCCAGGAAAGTAAAAGTTCAGGTGGGTTGTATATGCCCCAATGACCATACAGTGTTAAGGATAGTAAAAATCAGCAAACAGACACGATTCGAAACTATTTCCTTGGCAAAGTAGTTTTGGCCCCCTAAATTGGTCAAATACCCCAATGTTTATCAGCTCGGTGGTTTTGCCATTACCAACCAAGATGTCTACTTGTAACACTTTCTTATAATTCTCATACACTTCATATCGATAGTGAATATAAGAAGGTTATAAGAATTAACCACCAGACGAATACGGGAATCGAACCCGAACCTCCCGGATGAAAGTCTAGTGCACCACCCACTAGACTATCGAGGTCGTCAACCCTAAACTAAAAATACATGAGTTAACCAATATCGCAATTAGAGGGGACGGTTTGTGTGTTTTTTTTTCCTTTTCTCCTTTTCTCCTTTTGCCCCGTGATTTCACTATCGAGTTATTGTCTTCGGCATGAACTTTTGCTTAGGATTATAAAGGAGGAAGTGCTACGTGCTATTAGTTAATCCGGCAGGTCATTTTTTGGGGAAAAATTATTTTGACAAAGTCACACACAAAGACACAATTTTTCCAGACAAATAAGAACCAAATTGTACATTTTTAAATGTAATAATTGGAAATTTTTTTATCCGTTAACTAATTTAAACTAAAATATGGTATGTGTGCCGAATTTCAACTTGACCGGGTAAACGCTTTCTCGAGAAATTGTGGTCATTAACTTTGAAAACCTTGTTTTCTGCCTATCGTCAGCTGCAGAAGGTATATAAGAAGAAGGCGAAATATTTCAAACCGGACTCTTATAGGAATTTTTGCAGTGAAATGGTAGATCAGAAAAGTTCGGCGAGACTATGCAAAGCTCTTCAAATGGACAGGGCGGCTAAGCTGGACTCATTTCTGAAGGTCATCGATCTCCTACACAAACTCCAGATCAGAAGTTAATGACGTACTCCTTGCAACGCACTTCCTGGGTTGCAAGGTAGCTGCTCCTCAGAGCATTGTCAATACTCCTAGTCAGGTTGGCTCTAGTATCAGAAGGCTCGATTGGTTAATAGCATCTAGGATAGTCACTGAAGTGCCATTATGGTTTGCATTTTCGTCATTCGATGACTTTAAATCCCCTGGACCCAACGGTTAAACCTGTATTTATTCCTAAACTGGAAAGGATAACTGCGCTCTACCGAAAAGTTTCCGATAAGCTTGGCATCTTTTTTGCTTAAGTCTGGAACGCATGATCGAGAAACACATCAGGCTGAAAGTTCTGAGTTAAACCCCTCTCAGTTCTCGACGTTATGTTTATCAAAGTGGAAAATACTGCGAATCAGCTCTTCACGACTGTGTTAGTAAATTTGAACAAGGGCTTTAGGCAAGGAACTACATTCTCGGAATGTTTGTCCATATTGAAGGGGCTTTTGACAACGCTACCTTCCAGACAATATGGTGTTGAAGAAAACGTCATTCGATAGATTCATGCCATGCTATCCAAACGGCTGCTTATCACGGGGGAGAAAACGAAGACATTGTCACGGCCGAGGTTGAGAGAGAATGCCCCCAAGGAGACATATTTTTCCCTCTTCTATGGTGCTTCGTGGTGGACTCCCTCCTTAATGATTGGCAGAATCTTGGAGCTTACATCCAAGCGTATGCTGACGATGCGTGTGTACTAATCTTTGGTCGGTCATTACAGAAAGGAGCCTTGGACAATAACGAGGTTTGGTACGATCTGCAGGGTCTTTCAGTGAAACGCAAGGATGGCCTGTTACTACCAACGATAAAGAGAGTAACACTGCATTTGTCTTCTGAAGTTAAATATTTACTAGTAACCTTAGATCTCTTATACTGGCTCTATCTCGAGTATAATACAATGGTTCTTGAAACAGAGTGCTTCGGTTTAGTCCAGCCCACCCTTAACTCTAAACTCTAAAATATGATGTTTAGGAAACGATATTAAATAAAAGTCCTTGATGATTCAGAAATAAAAACGTTTAGAATTTGGTTTGCTGGGACATTATATTTGAATATGTCAATGTAACAGACTTTCCCAATGATAAACTTACTAATAAATGTACAAAATCCCACAGCAGACAATATGGAACAAATTCATACTCTAAAATAAAAACTATCAATAAAAAAAACAATCTACACTGGAATAAAGTAAGGTTAAAAGTTTAAAGGTCATTTAGGGTATGTATGTGGGTGTAAATATGTTTGACTGTATTTCTAACAGTATTCTGATCAAATTCAAAAACAATGAAATTAAAATGAAAAAGTTTTATGTAGTTGAAATTAAATATATGTAGGTCAATAATATAAATACTACCGATATAGTTTTAAAACGATTAACTTCTTTTTTCTAAATACAAATTTGCATATAAAAACATTATAAAATGCACCTTAGAACTCAAAATTTTTACATATTTGCCTTTCTTAAATTTTATATTTTTCTTTGGGGTCTTCACTGATGGATGGGCAAAAAGAAAACAATAAAATACAATAGAGACAAGGAAAGGAAATTGAAATTTTAGAAAGTGAAATACATGAGCCACAAAATCACAATAAATATTTATTTAGTTTTTTGTTTGGATTCTCTTTCAAGGTAAAGAACAAAAACGAAATACATAAAATTATTTTTTTTTTACTATTCAATGAATAAAGTGGAAAAGTAAATTTAATTTGAGAGCAAAACAAAAGCATTCAACTCCTGTGTGTATGTATATGTGTATGCCCAACTCCCACAGCATTATAACAAAGAAGAAAAAATGAAAACAAATACAATTCCGGTAAAAATAGCGCTCACACCTGTGGCTGTGGATGTGGGTGATTGCACAGCATGCCTCACCACCGCATACACATTCATACTCACACTCGCATATACACAATTCACCCCCTCACTCACAAAGAGCTATGAAAATAAATACAACGTAAATCAATTGTCTGCAACTAGAGAAAAAATTTTATCGTGTGTCCAACGAGAGTTGGGAGATGCTATACTGTAGATACACTCAAAGTAAAAGGCTTTGCAATATAGCTAAATTGATATAACATATTGAATACTTAAAAATCATGATGCCAAACATCGCTCAGCCATTGCACTATGGTTCAGTAAACCTAATCTTTTGCTGATTTTTTTTTTTTTTAAATTAAAATGATTAGGTTGCGTAATAAACAACACTTTGAATACCACCTAAACAGATAATTCACAAAATTTAGTAAGCGGACCTGTGGTCCCTAATTACTTGCATATTTTTTATTTTGTTTTTTTTTTTTTAATTTGAGGGCTAATAAAGGTTGTGTGCAGCGGCGGTTCTAATATTTGCTTTGAAGAGGGCTGATTTTACTAAATTAAAGGATAAATATCAGACTCAATATCGACCAAAATCCAGAGGTAGACCAAAAACTAGTGCAAAAATCTTATCAATTTTTATACCCAAAAATACAGACCAAAATTAAAAGATAAATGGAACAAAACTAAGACCAAAAACCGGATAGAAATTTGGGCGGAAATTTCGATCAAATTTCAAACTAAAATTCAAACACTTTTTTCAGATCGAAGTTCAAACCAAGAAAAGGACCAAATTAAAATCGAAAATCTAAATCAAAGCGAGACCAAATTCAGACCACAAAAAAAAAAAATAATAATCAGGCTACGAATCGAACCGAAATTCCAACAAAAATCGATCAAAATGAGGCCAAATTCAGACCAAAACTCAAACTAAAAACCCAAAATTCAGACCAAATCCAAACCAAAATCAGTTCAAAATTCAGAACAAAAATCAAACCAAAATCCAGAAAAGAATGTAAACCAAAATTTAGAAAACAACAGTTAGACAATACTTTAGACCAAAACGACGCCAAATACCGAACGAAGGCAAACCAAAATTCAAAAACCAAAAGTAGACAAATTTCCGACCGAATTCAGACAAAAAATTAAACAAAAACTGGACCAAAATTTAAAACAAAATTCAGACCAGTTTCGGACCAAAATTCAGACCTAAACTCATATAAAAATTAAGCCAATTCAGACCAAAATTTCAACCACAACTGAAACTAAGAGTTAAATTAAAACTAAGGGCGCCAAATACAAATTAAAAGAAAACCAAGATTTAGACCAGAAATCAGATCAAACGCTGTGTAAACTCTGATCTAGGCAAAATTGGGATCACAATTGAGAATAAGAGTTACACCAAAACTCAAGCCAGAAGGATCTCAAATACAGACCGAAAGCAAATCAAAATTTAGACCAAATACGGATTAAAAGTCAAACCAAATTCAGATTAAAATTCAGACCTTAAACCAGAACTAAATTCTGACATACAATCAAACCAGAATTCAGATCAAAAACGGAAAAGTTAAACCAAATATCAAACTAAAAATCAGTACTAATATCAACCCAAAAACTAGACTATTATCAAGCTTTCTAAAAGTAAGACATCTATAAATTGACGCTGAAATTGTAGATTTAATAACCATTCTAATCAGAATTAAATATTTAATATTTATATTAAATTATTATTATTAAAATAAATATTAAAATATTATATAATATAAAATAATATTTTGAATCCTAAAGTTCTTCGTTTGTTGAAAGTAAATGCATTTTACTGTTGATGCTTTTTTTTTTGTAAAAATCTAAATATATTTAAGTCTTCTCAAAAATCACCGTTTACTACAAATATACTGCTCTTCGTATATATTTGGTAAATCAAGATTGTCGGGTTCTGGGTAGTTGCTTCAGCTCCATAGGCCCTCCACCCTGAGCCCGCCACTGGTTGTGTAGACTATATTAAATTGAGCTCACCATTGAGTGTGTCAGAAATGTTTCACTGTAAACTTTTTATTTGGATGGAGTTAGGGCAAAAAAGAATGTTCATCAGAGACAATTCCATCGATTAATATACGAATGAAGCAGTTACTAACGAATTTCGTTAACCAGAAAGATAGGTGATTGCCTACACCATATGCCAAATCTTATCAAATACCTTTGAAATATCCAAAGCGACAACCTTGCTGTCACCCCAGAGATGAAAATGTTGATTTAATTTCTATGACAGAAGTGCACAATCTAATCAGTGGTCAAGCGAATACGGCGGAAACTGTATGGATGATCATAGACTACGATGTTACTTTCAATATAATTCGCAAGGCAGAGGTTGATTACACTTTCTAAAATTTTGGAGAGCATAACAAAAATAGTAATGGGTAGGTAATTTGCTGGATTTGAGGTATTATCGTATTTAGGGACTGGCTGGACATTAGCATTCTGCCAGCATAAAGGCAATATAGCATGGGTTGGAACACAATCCCTCAGTACAATGGCTGGAATTCCTTTTGGGCTGCACTTTGCATTGTATTATAGCATAAAATACTTGTCTACTGTGTAAAATGCATGTTTAAAATTTTAAATTCTTGATGGAAATTTAAAACAGATTTCAATACTGCTACATATAAGTTATATGATTAGTTTATGATAAGTACGAAGTTTATTTCGCGTAAATAGTTTGTACTGTCCGACCTACTTAGTCCACAATCCATGTTCGATTTCATTAAATGCGCTGTTTCCAAATACTCAGTTATTAATTTTTTCCCCCATTTATTTTATATTATCAAATTTATCTCATGGCAGTTGTTAGCCCAGACTTGAGATCACAAGATCAAAAACATTCACTACAGTTTTATACTAAGATTATTTTCGAGTGTATTTCCAAGATAATGAAAGTATTAGAAAATGCTCCAAACATAAAAGTAAACATATGCGATGAAAAAGTAGAAAGCTATCACAGATTGTTAAAAATAAAAAAAGGTAAAAACATACAAAACAAGAAAGATTTTTCCAATAGATCACATTAAATCTAAATTTCAGTTAAAGAAAGAAAAAACAAAAACAAGAAAAAACAAAGAATATAGGGAAACAAATCAAAGAGAAATTGCAAACGACAAGTTAATCTTACTTGAAGCATAACCGGAAGCGTTTTTATGACCCAACGGACATCACTGATGCTTCAGACAAGAATGAGGTGTGCGAGTACCTACGTATGTATGTAAGTACCAGCGATGCCAACTTGCGGGGAATCCCCCGATAAGCGGGGAATTTTACTGGGTGCGTGGAATCGGGGAATGAGCTGTTTTTTTGCGGGGAATTTGAAGTCATTCAGCTTTTAGTCATAAAAGTCTGTAGAATATTTTTTGTCAAATTTTATGTAATTTAAAAATCTTCGTCTTTTCTTAAGTGGGCCCTGCGATTTATTGGTATTGGAGAAATTGATTTTTAAAAAAGAGTGCTATTTGAAAGTATTATATTTCGAAAGTATTTTGTGAAAATGAAAGAGAGACGCGGCGCTTCGTCTTCCATTTCGACCGTTCTGAAAGGTATGCCTTAATCCTGCACCTCCTGATTAATAACTCTTAATCCTTGCTGACTAATCTGTTAACTTACAAATTACGATCAGACATCACAAAGAAGATGAAATATATTTTATATGTTGAAAACCAATAATCAAAACTTTGAACCTGTTTTTTTTTTAAAACAATGTTTTTGCCATTTTTTATTTGAGTCAAAAGGGAGCCCATGTCTTCTTCTTTGCAAACTTTGATATCCAAAAGTGGGCTGACACTTGTTTATCTATCAAAATGAACGTCTAGTAACTCGAAACATCTCACCTCGTTCAAATTTGGTGTGGCAACTACTACCCAATAGGATTAAACTTTATGCAAGCTTGAGACGGATCGATTTTGAGAGTGCCAAAAGAATTCCGGAGTCAAAAGGTACATTTCTATTAATTTAAGAGTCCCGTAAAAATTGGTTAAGGTATGGACCAAGAAAATTCAGGGCCACCTTAATATAACACTCATTGAGGACAATTTTAGATAATTTTTCGTTTTTGTAAAATGTTTATTTGTATGGAAAGTGCGTGTCGCGCTGTTATAATATGAAATTATATCGATTCGGGGAATTCGATCGAAAATCGGGGAATTTCTCGAGGGCTATCGGGGAGAAAGAAAAAATGAGTTGGCATCCCTGGTAGGTACATACATATGACTTTCAACAACAATGATGACGACAGGGAGACATGAAATGTAGATGAATATGTACGAATGGGGATGTCCCAAGGATGAGTTAAGCGCTTACGCTTACGTGTTTACGATATCGACCGGCCAACGTACCCGTTGCAGCATTGAGCATACATTTGCACAGAATTGGAGTTGAATAGAAGTATTTTTTCTTCCTTTTTTGAAAAAAAAAACTAAAGCCAAATGTACAATACCATATATATAAGATAAAAATAAAAAGAAGAAATGAATTTTGTTAACTAAAGGTTGAGTTGTGGTGTAATGCTGCACATATACATACAGCCACATAATGTTTTCATCTATTCGATTTTATTTGTTCTTAAATGCTGCAGCTAAAAAGGTATTACTTTTGTATGTGCTTCAGTATTTTTTTTTACAAAAGAGAGGATGGCTATGCTAGAAGATTTTTATAAGTTATTCTATAAAATGTTAAAGAAATAAATAAGAGAAGAAATCAATCTTTAAGCGAATACCATATTCAGATTAATGCAGATTAATAGCAGATTAATGCACCTCATATACGAGTATACACTATCTTTTTCTTTGATCTAAAAAGCTTTAATCTTGTGTTACCCTAAAGTTACCCCGCTAAATTGTTGTTATAAAAAGATTACAATTTTCGTTTTAGCATCAACTCTTCACGCCTCACAGTGATTTTATCTCATACAACGAAGGGGCAAAATTAGAAAATGCGCTTTGATTTTGTTATGCTTCAAACTCAAATCTAAAGTCACTTTTAATTAGCTTTGGTTTCGCCACAAACTAAGCTTAAAGTTACAATTTTCGTCATATTTGCCAAGCTATAATGGGAGGTTTGATCTTCAAGAAATCTTATCTTATTTAGTCATGTTGATATTGGATTTTTTCGAAAGTTAAACGGTTTTTAGTGGAATCCTTTAATGTTGTAATAAAAGTGATATTAATGAATGCAACTTTTGATTTTTTACACTTTTAGTCGTTTTTCAGCAAAATTAACCTCGGTTTATTTTGTGATGATTCCCAAAATATTCAGCTCTACCGATTACCGTTCCATTTAAAAAAAACCTCTAAAAATCGTATTTTCTCGAGTCTGCTAGCAGATTTAAAAAAAATATCACATATTTTGCAAAAAAGTCTCAAAAGCAAGGATTTGAAAAAAAAGTCTAAAATTTTGGGTATTTTCGAAAAGTCGTGTCAAAGTCTCCAAGCAGACAAAAAAGTTGCAAATTGCAACTTTAGTCTCATAACGGCCTCGACGGTATAAATTGCTAGGCATTAGGTTTAATTCCAAGCTATTTTTTGCAATAAAGTGCACGTTTGATTGTTATTAACTTTTTTCTAGTGACATCTCCAGTAAAAATTCACGATATTTTCGAAGTGTGGCGAGTGACTGATCCTAAAGGCATTCAAGAAGACTTGAGTATCTTATTACTTTTCTTAACGATAAGACTGGTAATGAGTTAAGTGATGGTCAGCAACATAGTTTAAGGTTGCTTGAGCTTAACCCTCTAGTAGGCTGGACCGTCTCCAAATGAGCAACAGTTTGATATGATTTAAACTAAATCTTTTATTTGTATTAATGGCGTTCATTCGATAGATGAATACCGGAGCTACACGTTTCGTAGCTTCAGTACTCTGTGCGTTGTTTCGTTTTGATTTTATCGCCAGCTCAAGGTCAGATTGCGAGTAATTTACAAAAAAAAAAATTGGCGACAATTTTAATTATTGATAAAAAATATTTACAGTTGTTTGTTGGAGTTGAAAATGTACTAGGAAGTAGGGAATATTATATTTTACATTTATGCAATTTGAATAAATAATCATTTTTTACTTTTCCATTTATCGGGACTATAAGCTTTTTAATGGACCACATATTTTCTAACCTCGAGGAAAAATAATGACTCCCATTCGATTTTCGACTTCATTTCCGAGTTTTAAACATTAAAATCAACCAATACTCATACTTTTTAATGCTGGTAAAAATTGGCCTACTAGAGGGTTAAATTTAGAAAATTGTAGATTTCATGTAGCAGAGTGCACGCTCACTTTAATAGGAAACATTTCGATCGGCTTGATACTTACTTCACGTAGACTACAAACAATGAGATATCCGTACCTATGTTTTTCCAAATATATAAAATTTTGTTTGATATTATAAATTACTCTTGGCACCAAGTACAAGTCATGGTGCAGAAATACCCGAGAGAACAAAGAGACGTAAGACACAAAAACTTGTAGAGATGAAATCGCCAGAGAAAATTACTGGAGAAGCGAGTTCCGTATTTAATACTGTGGAGAACGACATCGCGAGATACTCAAAGCGGGACCAGAAACAGATGAAGATAAATAGTTAAGTAGTGGAGTTCTGTAGTGATACTGTAGAAAAACGGTCGAACCGGCAATAAATTTATTAGGGTGTATCTTAACCCCCTTAGGAGGAAGTGTACTTTCTGTGTTAGGAACAAATCGGGATGTTGATTTTCGTGTTTAGGAGCCCCCAAATAGTCAAAAAAGACTATTCACGAATTTTTACCTGTCCAGGTTTAGCCGACGCTATGTACACACATTAGAAAAAAACGTTTAGGGAACTTTAAAACACTCCGACTTACACATAATGTGCCTTTATCGACAGAGAAAGGTTTAATCCATATAAGCAATTTTTTGTACACATCTTTTTATTATTTAGTATTTTTAATAATTTTTTGAAATTAACGACACCAAAAAAAAAGAGAACACAGAAAAAAGTGAGGTTGTCCCATAAAAGTCACTATATTTTTGACGGTTATGCTCCGGTCGTAACAAAATAACTGCCAAACGATAGAAGGAAAAACAACAAAGACGTTAATACCAAAATAGTTTGGTTGGTATTTAAGACAATGTCAGCAAAAATGTTAAAATTCACGTGCACATATGTGTACGAAAATCCTGAGAGGGTTACACTTTAACTCAGTGTTTGATTTGTAATCTAAAGGATAATCTGCAGAGTAAGTAGGTTGTTACAAACACAAAGGCGTTGCCCCCGGCTTACCAATAAGCACAAACAATTGAAAAAGTCGAATAAACGAGGTAAAAAACCAGTTTTCAAATAAAAATAATACTGGTAAATTCTGCAAAACTGGGTTTTTCTATTTAGTATTTAAAAGAAAAAAAAAACCAAATGACCAAAACAAACCGAGTGGGCTTTGTTTTGCAACCCCTAACTCTTACAAATAAACTATGTAAATTATAAGTAACATAGATAAAGATTGCAATCATAAAGATACGGAATTAATGTGAAAATAATTATGGTTAAAATGGCTCCAACTTTTTAGCAATGGTCACGAACTGAAAAGAGCAATCTTATCACAGATTGCAATCTTAATAGTAAAGTCGCAAATATTGGAGAAATTGGAAATGGTTGACAGCCTTAATAGTTCTGATTTAATAAAAATATTATAATTTAAAACTTGCTTTTGTTGTTATACAAGACAAAAGAAATAAATAAGAAAAATTTATAAAAAGCCTTCCAGTTGGTTACTCGATTCATACGAATTCAGCGTTGCCAGAACGACGATTTTAACGTCATTTTGACGATTTTTTTTACCCAAAGACGATTTGACAATTTTTGTTGAAAAATTACGTTTTTTTAGATCAACCACAACTGCATAAAAACTTCATCTTTTTTTTAAATCTCTTCTGCCATTTCTATACATATAGTATATCACAAAAATGTCTTTTGACACACCAAAAAAACTTTAACCCCAAAAATCTTCTCAATAATAGACAGGTTAAAATTTATTTTTACCCTACTAAAAAGCTGCATAGAAAACTGTTGAAATAGCAAATACTTATATTATAAAGAAAGAAAATGTGGTTCTGACTATTTTTTAAAATCAAAAGTAAGTTTCCAAAAACTTAAATATTAACAATTTTAGTGAATTGGTTTTCAATAATGAAAATAAGATTTCTACACTGATTAAGACTAAGTTTATTTACCAATTGTCTTTATTTCTCGATACTGTGAGAAGTGTGCTATAAAACAAACAACCTTAATCTGCTTTTGCATTACCATTTGATGACAAGTCAAGGCTTGGTGATGATCATTAATTCATTTCAATACACATTGCATCTACTATAAGATAATGTAAACATTTACCTATTAAGCTTTTCTCGTCAGGAACTGGTACATTTTTTGAAGGAATAAAGACTAGATATATCAGTGTGGAACTTGATTTCCAGTGATACAATTTTGATTATGCTTTCCATGCATAAATATTTTAAGACCAGAGTATTTAACACATGATGTTAATAACATTGATTTCAGAGACAAAGCAACATTTTTGGAAAGAAATTATATTTACGTTGGCATTTCTGCTAAAGAAAAATTAATAAGGGCCTTCATTAAAACTTGCAAAGCCTTGTAAACTTGTCAAAATTTATATGAAATTTGACAGTGTGTTTCAAAAGAAGTCAATTCATTATAAAGTTTGATGTCACATCTTAAAAATTTGGGTGACGAAAATTAATTTCACCAATTAGATGTTGAATGGAGGGAGCAATGACATGTAGATTTTGGAGTTTTTCCCTGATGACGATTTTTTTCTGAAAATGACGACTATTTCTTACAATTTTGACGATTTTTGAAGTGAAGTTTCTGGCAACATTGTACCGATTGCAAATTTCAGAAATATTTCAAATCCATAATACTTTTTGTTCTTTTGTTGTCAACTTGTATATGTAGAGGTTATGTTGAAAAGATTGAAAGATTAATGTTTTAATTGACATATCTTTTTTGATCTGGAATATTTTAAGTGGGGCTGAATTATAATAAAAACTACGGTAACAACGATAATATGTGGTATATAAAAAATATCCTCTAGTTTTAAGTTTTAAATTTATTATTAATTTGATTAGCACTAGAAAGAGCACTATCTATTTTATTGATCCGCTGGCACTAGTGAGGCAGTCAGTCCGCCAGCTCTAGCGAAGTAATTAGTGTTTGATAATACGGAAAGTGACAATTGGTCTCCTCCTACGACATGCACATGTTAAATTCGCTAATTGAAAGAGAAAAAAGTAGATTGCTTCAGACTAGGGGTGGTTCCCATGGACTAGCAATATCGCTCTTTGGAAACCTATGAACAGGGTTCTGATTTTGTTTACCAAAAAAGACTTTAAACTTTATTAAAATTCATATAAACTTAAACCAAACAATTTTTAAATGCTATTTTTATTCCACTGCAATGCAATAAACTACCATGTACATATGTATATCTGTAAATTAGCAAATGTAAATGATCCCCGATTTTCGGCCTGAACATTTTGACAACGAGAGATTTCATGATAGTTTTTTAGGAGACTATGAAAATTAAATCTAGAGGTTAATTTTCAAAGTCATGACTTAAGTTCATGTCAATTTCGTTATTTGAAGTTATATATAAACAGGTTAATGAACAAATGTAGTCATCACAACAACAATGTATATAGAGACGGGCAAATCAGACGGCCGTTTCGGAATCCGCCACAATTCCTCATCAGTGATCTTAGTGATAGTTCTTAATCTTTCAATATCCTATATAAGCTACTAATATTTGAAATCATAACACAGAATTACGGGTTTGAATCCAAATATCTTTGGAATATCGTTGGAACTTAATTATACGTCGGATTGTAAAGCATTAAATTTTTAACCTGAAAAAATTTTCGATATTTTTTCAAAGCCAACGTTTTGTTTATGTAACATTTGTTTCAAATTGCACAATCTTGTATTTTTCCTTTTTTTGTTTGACAATTGGCAACAGGAATAAAAACAAAATGAATTGTAAAAACCAAAATCAAATCCAACTGCATATTCTTGACGCTAGAGGTTGATGCTCTTATTTTCTCACAAAAAGTCGGCGGTCGAAAGTCGGCTGCTTTGGTTGTGTTTAAAACATATAACCCAGTTTTGTAAAAAAGTTCACTTCCACACGATCATACAAATGGAACAGACTATTTAAATTAAAAATTGGGTAAAATTGCCCCAAAAATAGAACAAATGAGCTAAAAAATAAAAACACCAAAAAATTACGAAAACATTACCTAAAAACTTTGCAGATTTCGAATTCTAAGTGGTAGTTCACACGGGCGCAAGCATGAACGCTTGTCTGAAAGAGATAGGTAGAAAAAAAAATGTAGTTAGAAAAAGACAGACTAGTTTATTACTAGCTATTTTTTCAACCTCTCTCTTCCAGGCAGGCGTTAATGCTTGTGAACAGCCACGAAGGTCATAAACGGAGTTAATATGCAGATTAGAGCTTTCTCCGATAAAGCAGAAAAAAGATGACAAGTCAACAAAATCCGAGTACTGCTTATGACATTTACAGCAGGGTATGAACATAGAATTATTTAAGGGGGAATATACACCTAGAATCGTGAAAAAAATCAATTTTGGAAAAAAATTTTAAGGAAGCCTGTACGAATTGTTGTATTGATTTTTTTTTTTTTGAGAATATGTTTATTTTTTTTTACTAAAAAATACTCAATATTGGCCGAGTATTTGTGTACTCTTTCAATTGCCGCGTTAATATTTTGAATTTTTGAGTTTTTTGCTGTATACTTTAAATATATTGTACTTTCGAAATACATAATAAAAAAAATCGATGTTTTGAAACTCGAACACCAGACTACATCCTTATTTGTTGGATTTGTTGGACCAGTCAAAGTGTATATTCCCCCTTAAGGTGCCTAAGTTTCATACAACAAAAAAAAAGTTCTTGTATGTAAACCTCTCTTAAAAATTATCCTTGGTCTAAAAATCTTCTTTTGTATAGAAAAATTGTTCATTAGGCTACTTTTGGACAAATACATAATAGGAATTCAAAAATGATAAGATTTGGAAATTTAATGATAATAATAATTTCGATTATTTCCGTTGTTTTATTCATATAATCTTTGATTTCCGTCCGATTCGATTGTTCTATATTTCAACTAGTTTATTTTTAACTTTGGCTGATTAAATGGAAATCAAATAAAAAATTGTCAAGACAGCATAAAAAACTCATTATCTCTCATCAGCGCATAGCAAGTGGCTCAGTCAAAACGTTAAAGTAAAAGTTACTTTTACAGTTGGCGGAAAAATTAAACGGATTAGACCCCCAACTTGATTAGAGCGTAATAACGACTAAGTGATCAAAAGAGAATAACTTATATGACTCAATAAAAATCAAAATCGCCAAAAAAGTAAAAGTCAAAGTCTAAAATCATAATTGGTTTCTTTAAAGCCATGCTTAATTTTCCTCTGTGTTTTCTCCACGTAATATTTCCAAGAACATAACAATAAAAAAAATACATTGTCTCTAAAAAATCTAATTTATTTTTATCTATTTTTTAATTATCTATTCAAAATGATTGAATTATTGTTAATGTAGTAGTACCTGGAGTGACAAATCCAAATTCATTTGGAATTTAGTACGCTATGCGAGTTCATTGTAGTTAGATATAATAATAGAAACAAAAAGTTTATAAGTTAAAAAATAAAAAACAATTAAGTTGAATGAATAATGTTTGAAGAAAAACATGCATTAATTGCGGAAAAGCCTAAAAATTCTGAAAGTTTCTATAAAATTAAGATAATCTGCTTTGTTATATTCATTGTGATTATTTGTAATGATGTATCTGTTCCATATTATTACGGAAGCGTGACGGAATTCAAAGAAAATATAAGTTGTAAATAATTAAAACTAAAAAATTTAATTTCAGAAGAAAAATAATAAAATTTTAAAACCATAATCATATCTAAATCACCTATAGCATCAACACATCAGTTGCCATTACAGCAACAACCTCAATTAAATGAAAGTAGCGACTATGTTCTCACATCGCAGTGTCATATACCCTATATAGATCCTTTCACACCAGATCTACTTGCAATTTTCAAGCCTGAAAAGCCAGTAAAGTGTTCCAGCGACATTGGAATAATTACGTCCACTTACAATGTGAGCACGCGGAAATATACGTTGAAAATCGCAAAGCAGTATTTAAAAACAAACGATGCCAAGGGAACGAAGGAGAAAGTGAGCTGCTGTTATCGCACAATTGTTCGTTCAGGAAGTGGCGCTAATGCTGACGAAAACTATATGTAAGTATACAGGGTAGTAGCCATGGCCGCTTAAAGAGTGAAATGTTATATTTTTGGGTAGTTACAAATTTGCATATTTTTGTATATGTATTTCGAGAACATGCATAACTTAAAAGCCGAAAAAAATATTTTTTTATTTGCTTATTAACACATTGCCTGCCACGTCATTTAAATATGAATGACACCCATTTCCGTGGGGGTCCTGACATTCACATTTACATGAGAACTGCATGCCACAATTAGGCCATGGCATTCAAAAATGCGTGACACTGAGATGACGTAGCAGACCAAGCAAATTTGAAAAAATTAAATAGACGACGAAACAAACAAGAACATTTTTTTCCCAAAATTGGCTTTGCAGTCAATGGGTTAAGGGAGTCCGACTGTGAGATATTTTTGAAAAATAAATTTTTTTACATTTTCACATCTTTAGGATGCAAGAAATGGTATTGCATAGTAAACTAAAGTTTAGGATACAAAGTTTTATCGCACTCTCAAATTTCGAAGGTGTTTTTCTCATTAAACGTGATGATGATGTAGCTACACAAATAACAGAACATGTGCGACTGCTGCATTGGAGGTACTATTGGAGCTAACTCCATTACACCTCGTGATAGAGGGTACCTCCAAGGCAGCAATCGTAAGAGCAACAAGAAATAAAAGGTTAACGGGGCGATCTATAGGGCCTGAAAACCGAGATAACCCAACGAAAGACAACTATCTCTTGGACTGTCCCCAGGACAGAATGGACAAACAGTATAGTTTTGAGAAACACTTCGTTGCAAAACTTAGTAGTAAGAGCGAATGGGAGGGTGTAGAGTATAACTGCACACTCAAAGAACGCACGATTAAGTGGTATACAGATGGGTCACGAACCGAGGATGGAACTGGGGCAGGAGTATTTGGGCCAAGGATCAAACACTCTGAGCCGATGGGGAAGTATCGTAGCATCTTTCAAGCTGAAATTCACGCAATCGATATATGTGTGCAATTCAACCTGAATAGGAAGTACAAACGGCAAGATATCGCTATCATGTCGGATAGCCAGGCAGCCATTCGAGCATTATGCTCCTCTGAGATCACCTCTAAACTGGTGTGGGACTGTTTGAGCAAGCTCAATCAGCTGGGCAAGGACAATAAAGTCGCCGTATGTTGGGTTCCTGGACACTTAGGAATAGAGGGCAATGAGCAGGCAGACGAGCTTGCTAGAAAGGGAGCAGCGACCACTTTCGTGGGACATGAACCCTTCTGTGGAATAGGAGATAGCGTAATCAGCATTAAGAGAAGAACAAGAGGCAAGAACTCTTTAATAATCTTCCGGGACTGAGGCAATCCAAAACCCTTCTAGGTAATTATAACAAGAATAGATACGCATTCTGCATTGGTCTCAACAAAAACAGACTGCGTATATTAGCTGGTGTTCTGACTGGGCACAGCGGGCTCAGAGAACACCTTTGCAAAATAGGAGTTGAGGAAAGCTCAATATGTAGGTTTTGTAATGAGGAAGATGAATCATCAGAACATATCTTAGCTCAGATCCACAAAAGAATGAAATATCTGGGTATGTACGAAGTGCCCAGTACAGAACTAGCATCCATAGATCCGGGCGCAATACTCAAATTCTTGAAGGAGACTGGACTGGATGAAGCACTCTAGGCAAATCAGACTAGATAGAGAAGAGGGACGTACAATAGATCTTATAGGTCGCGGTACAAATATATATATAAACCTCTCTAATACAATACAATACAATACACATATACTCTTTGTTGTTGTGCCGCATAACTGGCCCACTCAAACACAGTAATAGAAGCCCCTATTTGGGATCGCCACAATCCTGCCTTACTAATTAATTTCAGTTGTTTTGATAGTCACTTATAAAGCAAGTCATTAGATACGTACTACATATGCAACGCAAACACACGTGCTGTTGTCGATCATTATCCTATTCACGATAAGTGTTGCAAATGACATATATTTGTTGTTGCGCAGAAATATTTTGCATTTGCAATGATGCAAGACCATTTGCACCATATCGTGAGTAGGGCTATTGTTTATATAGAAGTCACGTAATGTAAAGTAGAAGATCAAGTGACTGCATGTGCTTACTGGCATGCACATACGTATCAATGTTATATTATTGGATCTTATAATTCAAATTTTCAAGAGACGGCAAAATTAAAACCCCTCCCCCCTTAGAAAATCTCTTGATCCATTAGTATGCATGTTTAATTGTTGAACTATTTGCCCTCTTAGGCAATAAATTTATTTTTGGAGTCGATTTCAATGCAAAGCATATCTACTGAGGATCTCGACTCGACTTTTTTATTGCATTTTCAAGTCTTTAAAAAAAATGTTTTTCTAAATTTTATCACTTAAGCAAATAGACCATTTTATAGTAACTGAAACTTAGTTTTTCATTAAGCGGAAACCTTTTTTGCGGATTAAAGTGCATTCAATACCATTATGTTTTAGAAATTCATTCATTCATTCAAATGGCTTCCGTGGCTTCGTTTACAGGAGCCCATCCGAGTGGTCCAATTTTGTATGACTCTGTTGCATAAGTCGGACTGGATCTCACCAATGGTTTGAATGATGTTGTTCTCCAGTTGGTCAATTGTTATTGATTTGTTGGCATAAACCAGCGACTTAACGTATCCTGAGAGAAAAAACGGCCATTCCACACTTTCTGGTAATAACGCATTCTGGGAATTTTACTTGCAACAACTCCAATGTAACGACCACTGTGTGACACGTTGCGCCGACTAGTTGGAACCACATGTTGTACAAGTCCGTATCATCCAATTGAGACCACAAAAAGACACAGAAAAGCCAACTCCTTGTGTACGACGGGGAATCGATAGGTTTAGGTCTTCAGCCACACTTTCAGCAACACCAACAATATTCTCGCTTCACGCAAAAATAAAATTAAATATAACAAATTTGTGTCAGTTTTATATAGATAAAACACAAAATTTTGTTTAGGTTAATAATGTGTATTCGCAACTGGGCAATGTTCAACAATTTCTTTTTTTAGAATATGCTGAAGAAAATTGAAAGCATTTTCGAACTTTTCAAGCTTGACATAAAGGGGGATGTTTATGTCTTCATATACCCGATACTTTGCCTGAGACAGATTAAGGCGATATGAAGGAATGGCATTTAAGCAATAAACTCTTTTCTTTTTTTGCCATTTTAAAATAAGTTATTAACTAGAGCGAAATTTTTAATTTTGGTTTATATTTCTATTTAATTTGCCTTTAATAAAAAAAAATTGCGAGTTTAAACGGAACTAGTCGGTAAGGCCCCAGTAACTGGACCTATTTTTTTTTTGCTCAAGAAATCTCTCTATGAAAAAAATTATCAAAAGAGAACCAAATTACTCGTTGGTGTTTGTTTTGTTATTTGTGTACACGGTTGCCACTTACTCATTTTATATTGTACCAAAATTTAGAAAAAAATGTACCAAATGGGCAAAAAATGTACCAATATAATAAGTAACATTAAATTTTATTTATTAAGGATGTAGTCTGCTGTTCGAGTTTCAAAAAAATCGATTATTTTTTTTTAAATGTATTTCGAAAGTACAATATACAGAAAGTATACTGTAAATTTCAGACCAAAATTCAAAAATATTAACGAAGTTATAGCTCACAGTCGAGAGCGCCTGTTGTGAAAACTTTATGTCGTTAAAACTTAAAAAGCGTTTTTCTCGAAACAATGCTTTTTTGACCGGCCCTGGGATCTGAGAGAATTCTATCGAACCGATTGGGCTGAACTTTGAATGTGTTATTTTGCACGCCAGTGGCTCTCGTAGGTAGTAGAATTGTTTATTTTAATCATAATTTCTTATTTTTTACAACAATTTTCAACAAAAAAAACGCGATTTTTAAAAAAAAATTTGGGAAGTCCGCCATTTTGTTAATTTTTAGACAAAATCTTTAAATCTACTACCTGCTAGAATTACAAGCCCATAGAACAATAATCCATCCAAATTTTTTGTTTAAGATGACTTCAAGTATCGTAACCACCCGGGCCAGGCCCACACAATTTTTTTTAGGTGCCCACTTCGGGCGTAAAAAATACTAAAAAATATCGTAAAATAAACACCAAAAAAAATTATTTGTACAGTTAAAGATATCACTAAGAACATAAAAAAAAATTAAATGATTGTATTTTACTTTGTTATAATAAAAAGTTCCTGAAATAACCCTAAAAATTAGGCCGAAACACCAGACTACATCCTTAATAAAAAGTAACACATTAATCGAATTATATTTTGTATTTTAAAAATAGCCTTTGGGCGACAAGATATAATGAGACTCTTAACGTCCAACACACAATTCTTTTGAAAGCATTATATATTATATACATTTAAATTTTACCTTTTTCAACAAAAAATATTTGGAAAATAGGTTTAGAATTCTTAATTATTATAAAAGCCAACTTTAAACACAGAATGTACCAAATTTTAAAAACATGTACCAATGTACCAGTTTTGGTAGAAATGTACCAAAGTGGCAACCGTGTTTGTGTATGCAGATAATTCGTTTGATAATTTTGAGAGATGCCTCTCTCTCTCTCTCTCTTATTTATTATTTACTCCCACTTAAGCAATGATTTTTACAACAATGAATGCAATGCTTTGTTCAATGAGCGAATTTTAGAAAACTTCCGACGCTAATATTTTGGAATTGGCTAAACCGAATTCAAATCTGATAATTTTTGGCTAACATACTCGTCAGGCTCTTTAAATTGATATATAATATGATAGTGTAGCCCTTCTGGATCTTCTGGAATAAAATTGTAACTTACACTAATAAATGTATAGATATTTCATTATTCTTTTTTTAATTCCTGACAAAATACAATGCCGGACAAAATGCCTGACAAAATGTCTAATGTCTGACTGTCAGGCCTAATTCCTGACGTATGGCAAGCCTATTTAACGTTGACCCTTTGAATAAGTAGAAATTATCATAAAACAAACATATATGTGAGAATGCTCTGAAAACGCTCTTAAAAGAGAGTTTCTTAAGAGTCAGAATTATGAGTCTTCAGAATATTGTTTGCTGTGCACTGATTTAAACTTATGCTCTCAGTGTAGCGCTTTCAGAAACTCATGCATAACTTTGAAAAAATTAATAATTTTTTGCACTTTAATCTAATATATTGAAGTAAGCAAAAAGCATTTGTTTTGAAGAAGAAACTCAATAAGAAACAACTTAATTATGAATCAACCCATGCCAACTGTAAGACTACATTTTTGTGAAAACCCAGAATTGAAAAAGAATGCAAATACTTACATAAAGTGAAGTGGTTTTCATGTATTTGACCCATTTTTTCTGAAAATTATCAACGAATCACTGCGAAATGGAGACTTTCCCAGTAAGTGGAAGATGTCAACGGTGGTGCCGGTGGACAAGGTAAAAAACACGACTAAGCCAGAGGAATTTCGTCCAATTAATATGTTAATGACTGAAAGCAAAATTTTAGAAGAAGTTGTTAGAAGCGTATATGGAGAATAACCAATTGCTATCGGACAATCAATCTGGGCTTCGTCAGTGCCAGCCGCGTATCGGCATTAAATCTAGTTATTTCATACTGGAAATCAGAGATAAGTGAAGGAAAATGTGCGGTGGCTGTTTTTTTTTTTGGACTTTGGACGAGCGTTTGAAACAGTCGACAGGGACATACTATTGCGAAAAATGTACCAATATGAAATACGAGTCATTGAAAAGAAATGGTTTGAGACTTATTTGACCAAAAGGAAGCAATGCACCAGAGTATGTGAATGCATGTCTGACTCGCTATCAGTAACGTTGGCGGTACAATGCACGAGATTTTTTCAGTTTCTCTCCATCATATCCAATTCTCCCACAATATTGGCCTGAAGTCGGAAAAATGGGGTCTTCAGGGGCTATTAAGAAATTTCTTTATTTCAACAGATACGAATCTGATGTCTGAAGCGAAATGGTTAAACATAAAGAGATAAACAAGTTTTGAGTATTTACTTTTCTTCCATCTCTTACCTGTTTTCTTGAAAATGGGGTTTTAAGCACTCTTTTTCGATCAATGGCCGTTAAAACGAGAACCGTTTGGAAAACTATTATACTGTCTTTGTAGAAAATGTTTCTTGCTAAAAATTATAGGGGGTCTCAAAACATCGGAATAACCTACGAGGTACACTTTTTCCAGAATAATGGAGAAACCGAATTTTTTACATAAGAACCAAACCACTCACTAGGGTGAACTAGATATGAAAAACTGAATACACAGTCGTGATTAGCCACCCTAAATTACTATAAAACCGTTGAAAATCTCCAAAACCAAAAAATCACAGTGAATTTTTTCAGATTTTTCCTATGACTAGTTAGGCTGAAAAACGAAATTAACAAAATCCGCAATTACTCATTAAAAATTGTAGATAACAGTCTGAAAATTTAGCCAAATCATTCTTCAATCAACTGCTTCAAAAGGGTCCATGCGAAACTTGATTCGATTTGGGGGTATTTCTGACATGGAAACCCGGCTATGCCCTTTACCTTCACTTACATCAAATACGAACTGCTAATTCCATTCTCATTACCTCTGTGTTCCCGAAGATATGGAAAATTACACCCATAACTAAGCCTAATGGAGACTTCAGACCAATAGCAATCTTTTCGTATGTGTCGAAAGCTTTCGAAAAAATAATGAATAAGCAAATGAGTAGCTTTCTTTTCCAAAATTGTCTAATCGCCGAGAAACAATCTGCCTTCAAGCCAAAAAGAAATTGTGTGACTGCCCTTATTGACGTCTCAGCAGATTTAAATTCAGTATTAGGTGGTAATAAAATAACAGTACTGAATCTTCTTGACAGAGCTGTAAAAGATTGCAGTCATTTCGAGCTGCATTCATTGAAGTCACTGGAAATAAATTACGTTTTTTGATTTCATTTGAGACTTATGGCTTTAAAAAATTAAATCACCAGTCTTTTTGAAGTCAATGACTGCTCATTGATTATAGCAATCAATTTGAGACATCAAGGCAAATAAGTCACAATCACTCACATGACTTCTTGATTTTAATGACAATAGACAGTTGTGAAAAAACATAGTATAAATTTCAGCTTAGACATACATACATATAAGTACCTACATACCTAAATAAAACATCGAATAACCAAAATTTTATATTAGATACAAATATAATTACAAACATACAAAATCACTAGGTAATAAAAGCATTTAAAACTGTACTGATTTTCACTGAATTCCAACGTCTAATGTACTGATTTCGCGGTTCAAAAATCTCTCTACCCTAGTTTGTACGGATATTTGTAACAAGAAAAAAAATCGTAATAAGTGTGAACATGAAAATGTGTAAAATGTGAAAAAATAACTTAAATGACTTTGGAAGTTGTTTCCATGAATTCAATTTATTTCGGTGTAGTCAATTGACTTCAGTTAAGTCAATTAATATTTTGTAGAGATCGGGACTGATCATTCATGACTTCAAAAATGAAGTATAAGTCATTGACTTCAATATGACTTGTGACTTCACAGTCTTAATTCTGCATTCACAAAATTACTGGAATATTACAATCATTTTTTCGAAGTCATTTGACTTTAAATTTTAAAAAGACTTCAATCTCTTACAGTTCTGCTTCTTGATCACTCCCAAGCGTTTGATTCAGTGAACCACGAAACAATATTTCTCAAACTGAAAAACTTCTTCTGTTTTTCCAATCCTGCAGTCGGTCTTCTTAAATCATATCTCACAGACGCGTCGGTGGGCTAAAGTTTGACTTCTTAGCAGTCCAGCGTGGTGTTTGGCAGGGATACATAAGTGCGGGGGGCCTTTGATCTTTATTATTACATAAATGATATGCCCAAAATTTTACAGAACTGTCAACCTCACATATGTGCAGATGATCTACATTAATTCATGTATCACCAAATCAAAATGTTTGACAATCTGCAAAAAATCTCTTGATTGTGAGTCTCTTCCAAAAGTTTTTGATGCTTAAACCCGTTGGTGATCATTATTTAGCCCATTGGCGACTTCCACGAAACTCATTTGACTATATTTTTAAGTAAATCTACTATATAAAATTGTGTATTATTTATTTTTTATTTAGTAAATATTCGCATTTCAGACAATAACTCTTGCAAGGACCAAGTGATTAAAGTGAATAACATAACATACACAAAAATAAATTAAAAACAACAAGTAGCTTCACACAAATTACAGCAAAAATGATAACATAAGACATAACTTAAAATTAAAGAGACTAGTGAAAAGAAAGGGAAGGGAAAGAAATTTTTTAAATGTGTAGATAACTGATGTGTTTCGGTGTTTACATTAATGATTAGAATAATGCTTGACAGTCAAATGTTTGGAACTGCTTATGTTGGAAACACAACGTAAATTGTTAGGGAGGGAGTTCCAAAGCCTAATGTTGCTAATGAAAAAAAGCCTTGATGAGTTTAAATATTTATAGTTTGGGCGAACCAGGCAACTATGTAATTCCAGTGGATTGGTTAAATTGTAATTTTTGTACTTGAAAAAAAAACTCAATTACCAGTACTTTCGCAAGCGCCGGTACTCAGTATTTCAATTTCAAGCTCTTTGAATTACTTACAAGTACAACACTGCAAAAACGGGCAATGAAATGGGTCACATTCCTTGTCGAGATTGGGATATTACTGTGTATTCTAACAATTTTTGAAGCTGATAGTAGTGGCCGAATGCCATATTAGCTGTGCAAAATGAAATCAATCCAATGATTTCAGTGGTGGCACAACGATTAAATTGAAATTAAATTAAAAAACTTGAAATACATACTTACCTTTTAATAAAACGAACTTAAATTTGTTTTGCTACCTATCTTATCTATCTTTTTAATTTTGTTAATTACACTGTGCAGCACAAAAAGTTTTATCGAGGTCAGACAGAGTAGGCTTGTTGGATCGCAAAAGAGTTCTAGAATACTGTGGTTAAATCCGTTTTGGACCTCAACGTAATATTTTTTTTGTGATTATTGTGAAGTTTGCCCATTTCTGAACAGGTTGGTATAATACAAAATAAGACATCTGCGTTATTTTTGAATTTGAGAATGTTCATATGTTCAGTAGCTTACAGTAAAATCTTTCGTAAAACATATTTTTGGAAAATGTTAACCCATAGATTTTGTTTGCCATTTTCAAGAGAAATGGATCTTTTACCCTATTGCGAAGTTTCACAGAGAGTAAATGCGTTTTAGAAAAATGTTTCTCATAAAATTTTACTATGAATTAATAGACACCAGAAACGTGTAAAGCTTGGTTTTAGAATTACCAAGAGCAAAAAACATGCAAGTGAATTGACAAACTAAAGTATTTTTTGAATAATAGGTGACATAGGTACTGCAAAATTGTATAAGTTTAATTCTCTTATATTTAATTTTTTCTCGTGGTAATTTTAAAACCAAATTTACACGTTTCTAGTGGTCAGTAGATTATAGACGTTCTCAGATGCAAAAATAACCAAGATGTCTTATGTTTCATTATAAAATGTTCAGAAATGGGCAAATTTAGGACCGCGTTAAAGATAATTTAACGTTGATGCCTAAAACGGAGTTACCCGCAGTACTCTAGAGCACTTTATACCCTGAGCCCGATCACTTTTGATCGTCCCAGATTTGTCGCACAGTGTTATTTTTGTTGTTTTAATGAGATTACATTATAATTGTCGTTGTTGGAACATCTATTGCGAATTCTCAGAAATTGCCTTTTGAAGTTGTAAATGCTGCGGTTAAATTAGCCAGCTTAATTTAAGAACTCGCACAACTGCATTCCACGAATCAGTGATCCGTTGAGAATTGTTGCATAATATTTGTAGTTTCAAACTAAAATATGTTCTTCAAAATACTTGAAAGTGTTTGGAAGTACTTGAAATCGAAATACTGAGTACTGGCACTTTAGGGTTTTTAAGTACCAGTACAAAAAGTACTGAAAAGTACTGGTTCTTGTGGTCGTACTTGTAATTTTACAGTTGTGCTTAAAAGTATAGCTTAAACGAGTTTGGTGGAAAAAACTGAGATTTTAAAATTTTGAGCACTCACTTGCGGCGTGTGGCTAAAATTTGTTTTCCATTCTCGCAAACTCAAAAACAAATCTTTTTCACAAACTTAAAACTGAGAATTCATTACTCATATGCATGTGTTAAATTTTATTTCAGTCGTGTGTGGATAACGCATAAAAATTTCCAATTATCGTCTGAAAAATAAAAATTTCGTTGCTTGTAGATCTGGCTCAAGCTTTGTGAGAATCGTCTTTAGGATTCCAAAGAAGGGAATCTGACGTCATAAAATTTTATCACGCTCCACTTCCAGCTAAAGCGAATTAAAAGATTTAAAAAGTGCGATTTTTATGCTTTTCTACCTTCCCTTTAAGGTAAGCATATCGGCGGGCAAATAATAATCCAAAAATGAATTAATAATTAAAAAGTACTACTAACAGTAAAGGGCCAATACCTACTATTTTTGTAACAAAGACAATATCGAGCAGCGGTTCAGCTTTCTACAGATAGCGAAAAATAATAGAAGGAGTGGCCCTAGAGTAACGAAATTTGGCACTTCTCATTTTTAAGTTGAGGAAAAAAGAAATTGCGGAAATGGATCCGATCAGTTAACTGCCACACTTTCCTCCCATACAAAGGGAAAATGTAAAAAGCCATAAAAATTAGTTAAAATAGGGTTTCTCAATCTCACAAATATACCGTTGGAAAGCTAGCCTTAATATCTACGCTTCTGTATCATTGATTTTTCGAATTAAAAAACACTAGTCGGTAAGGCCCCAGTAACTGGGGCTATTTTTTTTTGCTTAAGAAATCTCTTTATGAAAAAACAAATATTAAAAGAGAACCAAACTACTCGTTGGTGTTTGTTTTGTTATTTGCATGGCGAAATTATAACAGGTGATAGCAGCGTCAGCTCTGTCTTCTTCTTCTCTAGTTTTTTTATATAAAGATAATCTTAACTGTCAAAATCTTTTCTTTTTTTTTTTTGTTTTCCATGCATTTGTTCCTGTGTTTTTGACAATTACGATTTTTAGCAACAACAAAGTAGCGTGTTGTTATTGTTGCGTTGTACCTGTGTAGTGCTGCTACCACCATGTTAAATTCGCCTTGGTTATTTGTGTATGCATTCTGAGAAATGCCGTTACTCATGTCTTCTCTCTCTCATTTGTTATTTACTCCCGCTTAAGCAATGATTTTTACAACGATGAGTGCAATGCTTTGTTCAATGAGCGAATTTTAAAAAACTTCCGACGCTAATATTTTGGAATTGGCTTAACCGATTTTAAATCTGATAATATTTGGATAACCTACTCGTAGCACTTCTGGATCTTCTGGAATAAAATTGTAGTTATACTATTTATTTTATTATTATTAAATAAAATAGTTATACTAATAAATGTATAGATAATTTTTTCCATTATACAATTACATTAAATTTAAGCAAAAAAAACAAATTTTCGGGTTATTTGAGCCATTTTATAAAATCTAAACAAAAAAACAGTAGAAAACTTATAGAAATTAAATAAAAACGCACAATATCAATAAAAATTAATTTTTTATTGTACAAATAACTCCAAAAAGGAAAAAAAAATATGCTTGATTAGTTATCCGATTCCAGATCGAAATTGGAGTCACAATTTTTATATGTGTAAAAAGATCGGGAAGTTCCCGCCGGGAACACATTTCGGTACACTTGAAATGAACTGCAATTTTGCATGTATCGCATCCGATGTTGTTGTAATTTTGGTGCCCTGGCATTGTAAACATAATTTTCTATTTCCAATCGATAAATATTCATCCGAACACAAAGCACGAAAAAAAGATTGGCTCAACCCACCCGAATGACGCTTCTTATTATGTATAATAAAAAAAAATTGCGTATTATCCAAAATATTACATAAACTTTATACACGTGAAAATTCATCAAATTTATAACATATTAACAATACTCACCTTGAAAAAACGTTGGAGAATGTTCACTAAACGAATTTTTGAAAAAATCGAGCAAACTTTTTTTTTTTATTCCAAAGAACACGTTGTCTGGCTGAGATATAGCGAGTTCGTCTTTTCTCTACAAAACCTTATGAAAAGTGAAAGGTCCCACAAATCACCCGACAAGACCCTATACATTTGAAATTTTTACCAAGATTATATAGAAAGATAAAAAAACTGTGGCCTTGTAAAACTAAAAAATAAAATTGTTTTATAAACAAACAATTTACTGAAATTTTTGCTTACTTTAACCGCCTGTACATGCATAAGCTATGAAAATAACCAAAAGATCTTACAGGGATTTGAAGTTTGGGTTATGAACTAAATACCGTGTAATTTTTAGTTTCGCTCCTGGTACCAAACACGTCCATTTTATAAATGTATACCTATATATGTGTCATTCCATATCATATTTACAATTAAAAATTTAAACCGCCCCAAATATTTTTTTTCATGTATGGGATGCAAAATAAAACGTCCCGTATTTTTTTGTTTGAACATGATATGTAAAATTGGCAAATGGGCAAATGTTATAAACAAATTGAATAAACAAAAAATTTGACTCTTTTAAATCGTCTTTTCAATTACTAAAATTTGTCATAGTACCTAGAATACCTCATAAAAATTTCAGAGTGGACCGTCCAGAAGTTTTCAAGATATAAACAATTGTTTATAGTCGCTTCGGCCTTGAGCGCGTAATAGCGCGCCGCACAGTGTAACATCACTATACAATCGGTGGCCAAAACTAGAAAAAACTTTTATAGAGCGATAAAATTTTGCACATAAAGCTATTTTGCCTTTAAAAATATATTGTCAAAAAATTACCTTGATCCGACCACGGCCACGCCCACCTCCTATATAAACAGAAAAATTAAAAAGACACATCTTCGAACATGTGTGAAATATAGGGAGGAAATGTTTCACATATTAATTTGTTAGCCATAAAAACATATGGTGCAAAAATAAACTTAATCCCGCCACGGCCACTCCCACCTTCCGTATAAACTTATAAGTTTAAAGGCTATAACTTAAACATTATGTGAGATATGACTATAAAAATCTGTTGTTATTTGGATATTTTATACTTATAACCATTGCAAAAAGTAGGTATACTCCGATTACTGCCACGCCCACTTTCCACACAAATCTGTAAAAAAAATACTGTCAAAAATGATAAGCATGTTTCGTTTTTGTAGGCACTTATGAGTTTCATTATACATTAAACAATTTCATTTACTTTCATCTAACGACTTTCTTGAAATAAAATATTCCAAATCTATATCCAAGTCATAACTAATTACTGCTTCATTTGTGTTGTCTCGTTAGGCAAATCTTGTAAATTAACTTCAACTGAGACTTCTGAAGTAACAATTGGGTGAGGAAGTAATTCATTTTTTAGTTTCTTCAGTCTGTTGTAGCTTGAAAAGCAATTACGGTCGATTGAATTCACAGCTGATCGTAAAACGTTGTATTTTCTCACCGATTAATCTAAATTATAGAACAAAGCCAGTGCTGGTTAATTGAGAAAGACTTGTCGTTCGTATTATTTTTACTTTCCGTTTGTACTTTTATTGCAGCACTTGTTATTTCTTCATGCGGATATGCTTTAAGTAAGTTTTTCATTCGTCAACGTCATTCTAATCATTCGATAGAATCACAAGGTAAACGCGTGAAATCTTTTTCGAGCGGGCACCGTATCGCGCAGCCAAAGTGGACGGCCCGTTATTACGCGCTCAAGACCGAAGTGACTATAAACAATTATTTATATCTTGAAAACTTCTGGACGGTCCACTTTAAAATTTTTATGAGGCATTCTAGGTACTGTGACAAATATTTTAGTAATTGAAAAGACGATTTAAAAGGGTCCCATTTTTTGTTAAACCAATTTGTTTATAACATTTGCTCATTTGTTTTATTAAAACAATATGAAACTTTTTTATTTATTAGACCTTGAACAGTTCGACTTATCGCGAACCTTTCCTGAAAATTTCGTTACTTTTTATAAAATCGCTTTCGAACTACACGATTACAAAAAAATTTGATTTTTTACACTTCAAATGTTTAAATATTCGTAACTCGAAAATTTTGCATATCATGTTCAAACAAAAAAATACGGGTCGTTTTATTTTGCATCCCATACATGAAAAAAAATGTTTGGGGCGGTTTAAATTTTTAATTGTAAATATGATATGGAATGACACATATACATATAAAGTAAGTATGTAAATTTCAAATACCGTTGTTTTTTATAAGAAGCAGGTGGAACCATACAATCGTAAAATTACCACACACGTTTAGATATGTTTAATAAAAAAATTTACAGATAAAATAGAAAAGTATAAAAATCACACTTTTCAAATCTTTTAATTCGCGGCAGCGGGAAGAGGAGCATGGGAATTTTATGACAACGGATTTCCTTCTTTAGTAGCCTAAAGCAGAATCTCACAAAGTTGTAGCAACTAAGATTAAATACTTTATACATATGTACACTATGGAGTGAAAGTGAACAATTAAAATTTGAGTAAATATACACTTTTGGACTGGACATACATTTGAGTTATACTTTTTGAGCAGAAGACTTAAGAAAAAATAAAATTTCTATTGAAACGAAACAAACTCAACGGTAAAATAAATAAATAAATAACAATTCAATATTTAAAATTATAAAAGAAATAAACAGTTATAATGTCAAATATGTAAAATTCTTCCAAATGATCGCTTATCTATGGTTTGGTTTGCGGTTATATAATTAAGTCATATGCTCAACAAAAATATTTGGAAATAATAACTTTGATAATTTTTAATTTTTGACTGAGGTTTTACCTCTGTACTGTTAGTACATTGGGAAACTATTTTTGTCAGATGATTTCTGTACATCTCTTCGGTAATGTTTCAGCTAGTATCAGAGCATTGGGCAGCAGCATAGCTCATAAGGAAACCTTACTGGAAGGTTTTTGCTCTGCCACAGCCCAGTTTAAAACACTCCATAGATTTTCTATATAGTTTAAATCGGGACTTTGGGCGAGCCGTTCGAGAATTTGTATTTTGTTCTCATTTAGCCAAGACTTAACGACCCGATATGTGGGTTTTGGGTCGTTAAAGACAAATTTTCACAGTATCCTCAGAGAAGATGATTTTTAAGGATGTGTTTGTACATTTCTCTAGTAATTTTGTTTTCGATTTAAGTAATTGGACCAACTGCAGATGAAGTGAAACACCACCAAACCACTACACAAGAGCCCCATGCTTAACAGTTTTTTTTTAGTAAATTTTGGGTCCAGCTCAGTATTTGGTGGATGCTTATTGTTTAACGAACTGAATGCGCTGAGCAATATTTTTTTTTGGAACGTTGGGTGTACGTCTGCCAATTCGTCCAAATATCTTCTTTTTTTTTTGTTTAATCGCTTGCGTATAGTTCTGGTTGATATTTTCATATTGTAATCTTAGTCCACTTGTGATCTTAGTGTGATGAAAGTTAAAAAAGCGTTCGTTTTGCTCAGCCTAATCAAGTACCTGATTTCAGTTGGAGACGTTCTAACTGGCAAATTATGGCTTTCACGACCTTTGTAATACCCTCAAGGTTCTGGAAGTTTTCCATATGATGCACTAAGTCAAGATGATTGCGAAAAAATATAAAATGAGTTAATTATATGCCCACTTTCTTTCATTCTTTTTTAATTGCTGTTAAGATTTTTTAAGGCAACTAATTCTACGTTATAAAAAATTCTTGGACTACTAATACAAAATATTTTTCAAACTCGGCATAAAATATTGTTCTAGAGACTTAATTATGTGGCCACAAGTGTATGTATATTTGCATCGAATGTTTGCACAAGCTCTTTATTGTTTTATTTTTAGTGTAGTTTAAATATAATAAAAACTTACAACAACGACAACCAAAAGAAATGGATAAGTCGCAAAGCATAAGAATTTTGCATACGCCAAATGGAACACATAACCATTATGCACTCAACATATTATGGGTATTCACGCGTTGATGCAAAAGTGCGAAATTGCGAAAGTGCGACTTAAAGCACTAAGATGTGAGCGTTCAATGCAAATATTGGAGATGCGAAATAGTTTAACTGTCAAAATATTACCATCTCATTGAAAAATAATGAAAATATTTTGGATTCTTCTTCCGAATTTAAAGGTAGAAAGGTGTCAAACTTCCGCAATCCGCACTTTCGCAACGTCGCAAGGGCATGTTGCATCAACCCGTGAATACCCATATTATTTATTTTATAACGGGAACTTTTATTCTTACTTTTATGTTTCTAAATGCAAACGATAATAGTAGTAAATTACTCTAGTCGGTAAGGCCCCAGTAACTGGGGTTATTTTTTTTTGTTCAAGAAATTTCTTTATGAAATAACAAATACCAAAAGAGAACCAAACTACTCGTTGGTGTTTGTTTTGTTATTTGTGTATGCAGATAATTCGTTAGATAATTCTGAGAGATGCCGTTTTTTGGAATTGGCTTAACCGATTTAGATCTGATAATTTTTGGCTAACCTACTCGTCAAGCTGTTTAAATTAATGTCTGATAATCTGATCTTCTGGAATAAAATTGTAGTCACACTAATAAATGTATAGATTTAAAAAACCGGAGCATTTTATGCCTGCAATCGCGAGTCTTATGACTACAGAAAATTAATAACTGAAGATTCGGAGTGAAATACTTTCGATCAAACTAAATCTTGGTAACCCATTCTTGTCAACTTTATAAGGAATGGTAAAACAAATCGAATTTTCAGCGCATCAAGATTTCGAATCGATCCAACCTCATATACAATTTTTCGATGTGCATATTGTGAAGTATTGTTCCGCGTCAGTGTTTTTTTTTTTTGAGTTTTCATATTTATTTCAAATATTAGACTTGACCCAGTAAAACCACAGTAAGTTTGTTTTGGATCTATGAGAAATTTCTTGTAAAATGGTGTTATGAATACGAAAGCCAAAACAAATAAGAAATGTGTTCTACACACCCACAAGAAGAAGAAGAGGGTAAACAAATTTTGAGTTATGTTTCAGTTTTTTCTGCTAAAAGATGACAAATTGCATTTTTTTAGAGATTTTTCAAAATATATTTTAGATGTATGAGCTTTAAAATTTGAGCTGGAAAACTGAAACTTTTCCTTTTGTAACTTTACGTCTGTGACTAACATATTCAAAATAAGATTGTAAATCTTTTAATGTTAGGATGAACTGAAATTTTTTAAATAAACAAATAAACACGTCCCAGAAATCTTTAATCATCTATGTGTAGCTCGCTTTGTTCAAAATACATACAGCCCGTTTTCTAATATATATCACCAACTTCATATTAAAATTTTTCAACATAAAATAGAAAAAACTAATATTTGTTATTGTTAGAAATAAGCTGCGTTTTATTCGCCTCTTGCTTCTAGTTATGTATAACTAGCAGCGATAATTGTATGTGAAACAACAACAAAGAGGCAGAGATAGCACGTATAATTATAGCTGTTATGTATACTTAACAAAGTAGTTTAGCTACATCAAATTCTATTGTGAACTGCCAATAGTGAAAGAAGATCATGACAGATTGTAAAAAAAAATGAAAATATTCGGAATGGCTGCCGGTGAAAATAAGTTAAAATCATCGTTAAATATTCTTTTAAAGGGTAAAAACTAAAAACAATGCCCACGGTTAAGCGCAATGACTGAGATCTATTAAAATATTTCACCTCCAGCTGCTGAGGAGTTTTATTGTGAATAACAATATAACGAAGAAGAGACTTAACTTGGTCGTTTAATTCGCACAAGTTAAACTAGCTGGCGAATAAAACACAGCTAGTATTAAGCAAGGCATTAACAGTTATCAAGATGACAAAGAGTGCCGATACTCGTAAAAGAAAAAACGAGTAGAATATTACTGTTGCATGTTTCATAACTATATGGCCAGTTCTGTACTTTGCAAGTTAAAATTTAAACATAATTTTGTCCAAAATTTGTTTTAAAAAAGATTTAGTGTTATCTGATAAAATTACGACATTTCGCGACGTATGGCTCTCATTTCGCGAAATTGGTCGAAGAATTGGACGAGATCATGTCACAGTCGCTAAATTTTTAAATAATCCAGATTTTTACGGTATGAAAAAAACGGGAAGACAAAAAAGAAATTGTCGTCGCGGGAGGTGCGTGCACATTAGAAATTAAAAAATGAAATCCATTCCAAGGATAATAAACTGCAATAAGACTGCTCGTCCTGAATTCGGTCGGAACAATTTAACCCAGGACTGGACCAATGTAATATAAAAAAACTTGGGTTTAATTATCCAGGCCCTAATTATTAATGGTTTAAAGATAATTTTTTCCGACGAGAAAAAATTCATGATTGGTTTTCAATTCTATTAAAGAGCTCTACGTTAAGATCCTTTTTACGGCAAAACTTCGAGGGCGGAAGTCTCATGGTCTGGGGTGCCTTTTACTGCACGAGAACACTTTCGTTAGCGTTACCATCCACCAGAATGAACAGTCAGGAGTACATGGGATTCTAATGCCATTTTTACAACAAAGTGCTGATCGAGGATGGGTTTTCCAATTAGGTAATGCTGCCATTCGTGTTAGTAGGGCCACAAGATCATTATTTGACGAGAATGGAAAAATTATTCTTGGCTGTCACGCTTGCTCTTCCGACCGAAATCCTTTCGGGATGCCCCTTTTGGGCATTCTCGTAAGAATGGTTTATGAGAAAAATAGGCCGTACAACAGTGTAGCTGAACTAAAAGTTGTAATTCAATCAGCCAGGGCTAAAATTTCTCAAGAAAAAGTTGGTGGAAAGCATGACTAATAGACTTGCTGTTTTATTGGAAAATAAAGGAGGTTCAACCAACTACTGAGCGAAATAAAAATCATTATTTTCTTATTATCTCGGTGTCAATGAACATTTTGTTACACCGTCAATGAACTGGGTATGTGACACCCAAGTAACAATAAATCCTTAAAATAAAACAAGATTTTTAATTAAGGTTTTGTTTTTTAATTTCATAAAACATATTTTAAGTGCAACATTCTTAATATATATTTTTTTTTAAACAAAAATATAAAATCAACAAAATTAACCTAAAGTCACTAAAAAACTCTGGTGAAATACACCCATGTTCATTGACGCCGGGTTAATTTTATTAAGTAGTTGTTTAGTTATGAAATGACGTGAAGAATTAGTTTTGTAAGTTATGTTGTTAATAAGAGGAAATTCATTTTGTTTTTAACGGATGAAATAAATTATCATCAAATAAAACAAAAATTTCTAATTTTTTTTTTCTTAATGAAAAAATATTGTGGTGATATAGTAATGAAACAGTCTGTAGATCTCCCTCACCTATACGATTTTTCATTTGTCTCAACCACACCTATTACTTCCAATTGTGTTGACCATCGGAGCCACCCTAAAATAAATTATAAAAATTCTGTTAATTGTAATTCAGATTTCATTGCTTCTTCAAGAAGTTACGCTTTTATGAATGAAACCATTTTTTTTCAGTACACTAATGTGCCATAAATATAAAAATCGTTTAACATTTGATAATCACTATAATTTCTAATTTAACAAATGTATTATTTAATAATAAAAACAATTCGATAAAAATAATTGTACATATGTACATTCCACATACATACTACATTACCAGTACACATTCAAATATTCTGATAAGAAGCATTTGCTTTGATAAAGCGATCTTTTATTTCGCTATTAATACTATTATTTCTGTTTAACCCTTTTTGAACATCTGTTCAATTTTACATACAAACTATTATATTAGGTAGTTCGATAAATAAAATAAAATGTTAAAAATTGTTAAAAATAAAAAATGTACTTAGCTTGTATTTGAAGTTGTAAATTCGCATGGTTAGAGGTCGAACTTGAGCTATAAATTATAATTTCAGAAGTGAAAACTTCGTTTTCCCAAAATTCATTTGCTATATGTTGAAATAAGTATTTTTGATTTTTATCGACTCAGATAAAAAATTAGTTTTTATTATAATATATTCAAATACGTTTTTTTAAATCTCCAGCCCCAGAAGACCTTTTGTTTCCAGTTAATATTGATAAAAGAAAAATGAATTTTTTGATTAGTTTTTGTGTTTAGCAGTTAGGTGAGAAAAACGAAAGGTTGCCCTGATGCGGCCTTGCGGGTTTAAGCCAAAAAATAAAGATATATTTGGGCAATTCACAAGGTGTCTTATTTGGTGTCGTATCCTCTCATTTGTCATAAATTCTCATTTTTCATACAAAATTATGATTATACGACAGTATATGAGGGGACTTAGAAATATTTTTTTTAGATTTTCATAAAAAAATTATATGCGCGGTAATTTTTCGTCACAAAACAACACTTTGTACACATAAAAATAACTGTAAACAACAATCGTGTGATCGCAGAAGGTGCAAACTGACCACAAATTGTGTGTTTATTCTTTCTTCAGGTCTGCCAATTAATTAAAAAAAATAAAATAAATTTGCACTTGTCCATTAATTAAAATAGAGTGAAGGCTACCTCAGGGCGGCCTTACGGGTTAGAGGGTTAACAAGTAGTTTAGTTACATCAAATTCTATTGTGAACTACCAATAGTGAAAGAAGAAGCAGAAGACAGTTTGGCAAAAAACAAAAAAGGAAAAGATTCGATCATCATTAAATATTCTTATAAAGGGTAAAAACTAAAAACAATGCCCACGATTAACCGCAATGACTGGGATCCATTAAAATGTTTCACTGTAGCTGCTGAGCAGTTTCATTGTAAATAACAATATAACGAAGAAGAGACTTAACAACTTGGTCGTTTTATTCGCACATGTTAAACTAGCTAATGAATAAAACGAATATATTTAAAAAAAATGCCTAAGACTCAATACCGAAGTCTGTGTATCTAATCAACATGGGTTAATTAATTATTAATATAGTAGCTGGTGGGACAACGAATATTCAAGTGCGAATCAGTGCGTTAAGCGAGTTCACTGTAGTTAGATATAACAATAGAAACAAAAAGTTTTTTAGTTAAAAAAAAAAAATAAAGTTGAATGAATAATGTCAAAAATAAAATATAAATTAATTGTAGAAAATGTTGAAGACACTGAAAGTTCTGAAAATTCAATAAGTAAAAACCATTATTTTTTTAAAATTGGCATATTCTGTTTTATTGTATTCGTCACGGGTTCTTATTATTATGCCTCAAATAATGATGCGTTAGCTCGATATTATTACGAAACCTTGACGGAAGTCAAAGAAAATACAAGTGGTAAATACTTAGATAATCAAAAATTTATTTATGCGAACAAAATAATATATTAAAACATATGTGTACGCGAAATAATTGCAGTTGTTACAACAACGCATCGTGGAATTCAACAGTCAATGTCACCGGCTATAATCATAGCGAAAACGTCTATAGCGAAAAAAAATATCAATGAGGTAAACGCTGAAGGAGTATCAGCAACAACAACAGTTATAACAGAATCGACCACAGCCTCAACAGAATCGACCACAACCTCAATAGAAGCGGCAACACCTGAAGTAGTAGTAGCAACACCTGAAGTAGTAGCAGCAACAACTGCTAAAACCAAATCGACTAAATCCGAAAAAGAATCTCCTAGAAACAGAACAACTATAGTAACAACAAAAACACCAATAACTATAGCAACAACATCGACTTTTCGAACAACATCAACACATCCGTTGCCACTACAACAGAAACAACCACAATCTCGATTAAATAAAAGTAACTACTATGTGCTCACATCGCAGTGCCGCATACCTTACGTGGATCCTTTCACTCCAGGGCTACTTAAAATTTTCAAGCCTAAAAAGCCAGCAGAGTGTTCCAGGGACCGCGCAATAATTACACCCAATTACAATGTGGGCACGCGGCAATATACGCTAAAAATCGCTGAGCAGAATTTAAAAACAAAAGATGTCAATGGAACGGAGGAGATTGTTAGCTGCTGTTATCGCACAATCGTTCGTTCCGGAAGTGGTGCTAATGCTGACAAACTCTATAAGTAAGCAAACATAAATAACATTGTATCCGATTCAACTCATTATAATTTAACTTGAACCTTGTTCTTAATACTTTTCGTTTGATGAAAATAATTTTAAGCCATTCGTTTTCGGAAATACTAAAAAACAGAATTTTGTCTTAAGTGGTAAATGTGTTTGATTGCTATTAAATCGACTAAAAGAAATGTATAGCCAAATAAAAGTGATCGCTGCAGCTGCCGGAGTAGTGCAATAAATCTTTGCCCATCTAACTTATCTTGTTGCTTATCAATAATAAAGAAATTTCTGAGAAATAATTATTAAACTTAAATATACATATATATGTATATATATAAATATTCGATAATAATAGTTACAAATAATATTTTCTGGGAAGTAGTAATTGTTATTTTTATTATTACTGAGTTTTAAAGTTGTTTCAAAATAATATTTTATCTATGTATATAATTATACACACAAAGAAATTTGTAGGTAAATCTAAACGAAAAAATTTAAATAAAAATACGGACTAAAAAGTATAAAATAATTTCTCACCCCATACAGATTTATAACCCCATTCAGATTCATAACCCCATACAGATTATCCTAAAATTTTGTAGTTGTGAATTTTAGTAGGTATGAAGATACTTGCATGATTGAAAACAACAAACGTGGGACGCATGCTATAGGAAATTAATGGATGAATAGTTCACCTAAGACGCTCCAATTTTATCTCTACCCATATGCGTCCCGCGCTTTTAGTTTTAAATCATGCAAGTATTTTCATATCTACTAAGGTGTCTTAATTGCGGTAAAATCATTTTATGTATCTCTTAAACTTTTTTTTATCTAATGTGAATGACTCAGAATTCATGTGTGTTCGTATCCGCTTCGGAAATAACCATCTTGACATTACTTGAACGTTTATGTAAATCATGCACGTTTATTAAAATCTATTTCGTTTAAAATTAACTTACCACCGGTTTCATGGAACCTAGGTAGCAAGGCTGTATTTAGGGGGGGGGGGGGGAGGGGGAGGGTGAGGGGGCGGGGGTTTTGGGGGTTCTGCCCGCCCCCCCCCCAAATGTGGAAACTTTCTTCTATTTTTTGATATTAATTGCCAGTGGATGAAAAAAAGTCAAAATAAAATCTATTGAACAGTTTTTAAATATTTTTTACTTCCATCGGTTTCTTTCTAAAAAGTCAAATATAAAAAAAATAAACTTGAAATCTTAGTTACACTATGCGACCACATCCGATTTGTTTTCTTTGACATGAGGTTTGACTTTGGATACAAAAAGAGAAGGTGATGCTGAGCAATTCTGCATTTATAGTTTTTCTAGGTCAGTAACTGTTTTTGATTTACAGTTTCATTTGGAAGGGCATGATTCAGAATATAATTTCTGGACTTCGAAGTTTGTAGCATGCCAGTGTTCAGCTCTCCAATTAAAAAAAAATGTCCAAAAATTCTATTTTAGGGTTTTCCATCCCATTTTTTCTAAAACGTGTTCAGTATAAAAAATTCATTCACAAACACTAGGAACCATTTTATTCGCAAAGCCCATGTAGGGCAGTAGTAGTGGATCAGCTCCAAAGTTCTAGGGAACAATCTTAAAATGTAATTAATTCTTTAACCCATTATTGCTCAGAGCACCCCGACTCGGAAGACCTCTTTCAATGCAGTAACTGCACGAATTTTGGGAACATAAGCCAACCTCATCCGGATTCCTTATCATGGCCCGAATTCCCACTGATAATCATTTGAAAAAAATGAGCCCCTGACTATTTTTAGTATTTTTGGTAATTGTTTTGAGATCGGGCTCATCACCAGAAATAGCATGTCAATTTTCTTCGAATGAAAAGCCCCCCCCGAAAAAAATCCTGGCTACGGCCCTGCTATGTAGTGATACTCAAACTTTGATACCGTGTTCCACCCGAGAAAATGTTAATGAATTTTCATACCTCATATCCGATCTGGGGCTATATCAAATAAAAGATACGCTGAGCAAGTATGGCAAAATATTGAACGTAATTTTTGTTAAATTGAATGCTTGCCGAAGTAATTATGCTAAAAACGACCCTTTTCGTTGTTTGTGCAATGACTTCAACAACCTGGCTTATTTGACTTATCCGATTCTCAATTTTACATAAAAAATTCTCTTCTGAAGTTTTTAATTGAGTAACGAGCTAATGATTTTTTAATCTGTAGCTGTTGTTCGAAAACCATTTGGACATTTTACTTCACTTATCCATCGAAAATTATCGAAAAATGATTTTTATAACGAAGAATGCAATTATTATTGACAACTATCTACCTTCCAAAACGCCATATTATTTATCCTCGATACAATCCATGCATTAGCTATGCCATCTGTTATTTAACACCGTACTTCTTATTTATTCACCTACCTGAAAGTATGCTGTACTATAATTATTGTTTAGTAATAATATTTAAACACAAGCCTTGAAGTATGCTGTACTATAATTATTGTGTCTGTAAATAAATAAACGCTAATATTTTGTATTATATTATATTTATATATAAAGGGAATTTTTTAGAAGTGTGGTTTTCAAGAAGAAATAAAACGCATTTAATTTGATGTTATGGCCAAGAATTTAGCTTTATTATAAAGATAAGGGTTTGCCATTATGTTTTAAAAATGATTTCGGGCAAGTGGCCGTCGCGGCTGGCTCGAATAAATTCCAGCCGAGAGGCCCAATTTTCGACCATTTTTTACAGCAATTGGGGCCGTATGCCAGTAATAACACGCCGAATATTCTCTTCCAAGGCGTCAAACGTCTCGCGCTTATCTGCGTAGACAAGCGACTTCACATAACCCCACAAAAAATAGTCCAGCGGTGTTAAATCGCACGATCTTGGAGGCACGAAAAAGTCATTAATCATGGCTCTATAGCGTTCCCCATTGACTGTAATATTATGGCCGACTTCACCTTTTAAGAAATATGAAACAATGATTCCCTCTGCCCATAGAGCAAAACAAACAGTGACTTTTTGAGGATGTAATGGCGTATGAACAATGGCTTGTGGATTATCATCACTCCAAATGCGACAATTTTGCTTATTAACGTACCCATTCAACCAAAAGTGAGCTTCATCGATAAACAAAATTTTCTTGTGAAAATCGGGATCGGTGGCTATCTCTTTTTGGGCCCATTCACCAAACGTTCGACGCGCTTGATGGTCGTTTGGCTTCAATTCTTACACGAGTTGGATTTTGTAAGCCCGCAAGCCAAGATCCTTCCGCAAAATCTTCCATAAAGTGGATGGGCACAGATGGACTCTTTCGGGTCTTCTTCAATACTCTGCTCCACAGCAGCAATAGCGTCTTCGGTGCGCACTGTAGAGACGCCGGTCTCTGAGGATGCGCATTATTCACTAGAGTAAACGTGGTGCGAAACCGATCCATGGTTGCTCGAATTATCGACACTGCTGGGCGATTATGTCGACCGAATATTGGACGCAGCATTGCAAACGTTGTTCAGAAGTAAGTCTATTTATTATGAAATGGCAAACCAAACTGAACATAAATCAAGTGACAGCTGTCAAAAAGACCTACTCCGAAAAAGGTATTGCCAGATTGAAAACCACACTTCTAAAAAAAAACACCCTTTATATTAGATATTTCATATTGCATTGTCATCCAGTTCTGAGCTATACTAAAAGTTTCAAGTCTCTAGCTCATCGTTATCATCATCATTAAAATCGATTGCTAAATTCCGTGGTAAAAAGGTAAATCAACAGAAAATAGTTACTTCAAATTTTACCGAAAAAGTGGAAATTTAACCATTATTTGATTTATATGAATGACGTAATGAAACTATTTATTTAATATAAATCTGATAAAAAAATACAAGTTCGTATTGCTCTAATGTTAAAAATCAACCCAAATATTAAATTCTCAGCTAGTCATTTTACTGTGAATCAATCGGAAAAATTTAAAAAACCTTTTTTAACTGTAATGTTACTATAAAACTTGTATGACAACAATAATATCCTGTTGAAATACAGCAAAGTCTGTAAAGTTACAATTCAATATCTTGTTTTTTCTTTTCAAATTCTTTGTAGTCGAAAGTCTCAAAAGTATGATTTAACCTTTGTTATCATTGTTCACGTGTAGTTAGTGCTAGTCGCATTTTTACATACATATCGTCGCCTCAGAATTGATTTGGCATACGATATGTATAAAGAGTTCAAAGCTCATTTTGCACTCAAGTACACGTTTAACCATCATAGCTTTAACCCATTAAGGACGAGCGGGAACCAAAGTAGATAGATCAAGAAAGTAACTTGAGAAAATAATTGTTTTTGAACCTGGCTCAGGAACGGCTCAGCGACAAGGTTCCATGTGGCACCGCTAGGCAATACTGGGTTAAGCTAACAGCGAGATAAAAGTGAACAATGATAACAAAGATGAAGAAAATTACGAAAAAATAAATTTATTAAAAAAAAAAATTATTTTATATTTTTTCAAGTTTAAAAATAAAAAAAAAAATAAAAATTTTTTTTTTTCTTTTTTTTTTAAAATGGATGTTTTGATGAAAAAAATATGAACTGCATTTTTAATTTTTTTGCATTTAAATTTTATAACGAAAAAAAATACCTTCATTTACAATTTTTCAATTTGAAAAATACTGATTCTTTAATAAAAAAAATCGCTAAACACCATCTTATTCGCACAAAGCTGAAATTTGCAGGGCCGTGAAATTAACAAACAAAAAAATACGATTTTTTCACTTTGATCCGGTACAGTACTGTTTTCAAAAAAAAAATTTTGTATTTTTTTTAATTGGAATTTAAGCACTATCAATTCTCTTTTCAAAAACCCTAAATTCATAAAAATTGATTGCATAGTTTTTAAATAATAAATAAATATATTAATAATACTTAAATAAATTGACAACTATGATAAGACAGTTTCCTCAAAAATATAGTAGTATATTCGCCTGTTTCATTCTTTGGTGTAATTCTGGTTTAATACTTTTTTTGAGATAAAAACGCATAAGTTGTTGATCTGCAATTGTACCAAAACTACACTATTAACTATGCTCATACCAAACATGCACAAACAATCAAAACATAACAGAAGCCCGAAAATTACTATTAAAACAAAATTAAATACCCTTTTGATGCAAGAAATCAATTTAACCAGGTAAACATATCGTGGGACAAGATTAAGAATCTGTGAAGGGCGGATTTCACTGAACCTACATAGCTCAGTTTCTGCGATGATTTTTACGCCTATTTCTAAGTTCCATTAAATTTCAATTTTAAAATTAAAAAAAAAAAAACAATATATATAGTATAAGTAATTGAATTGTAATCAATTTTAGGTTATTGCCATGTGCAAATTTCCATCAGGATTTCGTAGTGCCAACACATATTGATGCCATGATTGTGGATTGTAAATCAAGCTCTAAGAAATTGGTGCAGCAGGATGCTTTCTCATTTATACAATACAAAAATTTAACTACGAATACAACTCGTGGTAATAAATCTGTAGCAAGGAATACGACATTGACGTTGGCTAAACGTAAACCAAGCATCTTGTTCATAGGCATTGATAGCTTGTCACGAATGAATTTCCGTAGAAATATGCCACAAACCTTTAAATATATGAAAAATAATAGTAATTGGATCGAATTGGAAGGTTATAATAAGGTGAGTTAAATTTTCGCCAACCAGAAAACTTTATTATGGCTCAAAAACATTAGATCTTCATTATTTTTTCAAGTATTCAGAGTAGCTACAATGCTTCGTACTCGATGCAAAGAAAGAAAATTACCAAACTTTAGAAATCACAACTTTTAACACTAGATTTACGGACAAAACTACAAACTTATTTTTAATGAAATTCGTCAAATTGACGGGTTCCGTAAATCTTGTGTTAAGTAACTTCTTATCCTTACTGAGTACAATTAAACTGAATTTTCACACACATCTTTAGCTAGCAATTTTAAATGGAATGCAAAAAGTCTTCATTGTGCGCAAATGTCGCGGAAATTATATTTCCGTTAGTGATGGGAACCATCGAATTATTCGATAGTTAAAAAAAAGTTGTGGAAAAATTAGGGCTGTGCGATTAATCGTTTAATCCAGAAATCTGATTAATCAAAATGCTTGATTATTCAATTATTCGATTAATTAAGATTTTGATTAATCAAAATGCAAACTATTCGATTATTCAGGATTTTGATTAATCCAAATTAAAATTATTCGATTAATCTAGATTCTGATTAATTGGAATAAAATTATTCGAACAAAATATTCAAACAATTTCTTTTTATTTTCAATTTGTTGGATTTTTTTTTCAATTCTTTTTTTTTTCTTTGCGCCATATTTTGCCCAGATTTTTTGATTTCTGAACCACGGTGTCACTCCGGAATTTTTTTTTGTTAACGATCACAACATACTGTGCTTTCTAAATATGTATAATAGCAATTATTCACTGTTTGGGAATCGAACCAAATGAAACTAGGTCTCCAGTCATTTGATGTTACCGCTGTGCGTGGTTGGGCAAAGTGCCACCGTTGCAGAAAATGGTTGCGTATAGAGCTCAAAGTGAAGTATTGAAAAAAATCCAACAAATTGGAAATAAAAAAAATTGTTAGAATATTTTGTTCGTATAATTTTATTCTAATTAATCAAAAACCTGATTAATCGATTAAATTCAATTTGGCTTAATCAAAATCTTTATTAATCGAATAATTGATTAATCAATCATTTTGATTATTCAGAATTCTTGATTAAACGATTAATCGCACAGCCCTAGAAAAAATCACTCGAGTGATTTTTTCAAATTTGTGTTTTAATAGTTAAAATCATTCGATAGTTTTTATCATTACTAAATAGTTCGAATAAATGAATGAATGAAAAAATCGTTCTATAGTCAAAATCAATCTATAGTTGCCATCAATAATTTCAAGCAGCAAAAACTGTGACCATTTTATGTTCCAATTTAGAATTTTCAGTTTTTTAGCAAAGATCTTTAAGTTCCAGCGGTAAAATTAGAAATTGAATTAGGCGGAAATTTCAGCCTTTTATAGATTGAAATGAGCTGCAACAGACCTCCCTTACTTATACGATTTTTTGCTTATCTGAACCTTATAATGGACCTAATCAACATTTTATTCGAAAACCAGTTTTTGGAAATTCGGCAAACGAACTTCGGCAAAAATGTTAGAAGGGCCTTTTTAAATTACTATAACTATATATATGTGGTCACAAGGCATAACAGCATCAGTGTGTTTATGTATTTTACAGGAGAGCACTTCAAAATTTCAAGTGCTAAGAGTAATCAAGTTGAGTTGTGCTATTCTCCTTCCTTAATATCTCGCAAACCACTCAACCGATATTCATAAAATTTTGACACAATATGGATGGAGATTTCAATTATGATAATAACTCCAATTCGATAAAACTCGAGTTGTGTTGTTATTGCTTGTGACCACAGATATACCTTTATCAGTTATTACTTTTCTTTATTAATAAAATGTCTCAAATTTTTTACATTTATAGATGGGTGACAATACATATCCAAATTTAATGGCATTATTAACTGGTCACAACGCCTCCTTCGCCTATTCTAAGTGTAAGCCTGGAAAAGTTGGCGGCTTGGAATTAGAGTCATGCAATATGATATGGAATACATTTAAAGAAAATGGTTATCGCACAGCGTATGCTGAAGATACATGTGGCATTAGCACATTTAATTATTTGAAAAAGGGTTTCGCGAAACAACCAACCGATTACTACTTGCGACCCATGATGCTAGCCATCGAAAAAAAAATGCATGTGCAGAAGAAGAACGGCCTACCGTTTTGCATTGGACGCAAACAATATGGTGAATATATTTATGACTTTGGGCAACAATTTGCGAATGTCTATAGCGAGGAGCCGAAATTCGGTTTCTTTTGGACCAATTCATTCTCTCACAACATATATGATACCGCTTCGACGATGGACAACAGAATGTTGGAGTATTTAAAAACATTCGATAAAGATGGCATCTTGGAGTCGTCAATTGTTGTGTTCTTTAGTGATCATGGCGCTCGTTGGGGTCCGTTGTTAAAATTACCCGAGGGATTTCTTGAAGAACGTTTACCGATGTTTTTCATTTCGTTACCAAAGTGGTTCAGAGATGAATATCCGGAATATGTTGAGGCATTGAAAGTGAATCGGCATCGCTTAACTTCACCCTATGACATACACATGACACTCAAGCATATATTGGAATTGGGAAGTGATTCTGGGGAAAAGTTCCCAGCATCCAGTGGTTGTGAGAAATGTCAAAGTATCTTTCACGTAATTCCAGAGAATCGTACTTGTACTGATGCCGGCATTATTGAACACTGGTGTACATGCGTGCCATACCAGGTTGTTTCTAAGTATAATGGCATTGCTAAGAATGTGACTAAGCTGGCTATCAAAGAAATGAATAAATATTTGCAAATGAAAAACATGACTTCTATATGCAGTACTTTAGACTTAAAGACTGTACAGGAAGTACAATTGAAGATGACGCACCATGATACCGCAACAGATTTACCCACTTATAGAATAACGTATTTGACTAATCCAAAAGCAGCGAGTTTTCAAGCTACGGCCATCTACGATCCAGCGAAAAAAACGGTTAAAGTGAATGTGGAGGATATAAGTCGTCTCAGCCGTTATGAAAATACTTCTAAATGTATCAATGATAAACAAGCAAAGAAGTATTGCATTTGTAAAAAATAGAAAATCCAATTAAGATAAGTCAGACATACCGGCCCAACGGAAATAATTTGAAGTTGGATTGATTTATAATAATTGTTTTCTTCATTTTTTATAATAAATACGTTAGCAACCAAATACAAAGAAAGCATTATACGATAGCGAAACTATGATGCATCCAGAACACTTAGTTTGGAATAAATATGTTTGTATGTATATAAGTGTTTAAAACTAATCACTTCAAGCTTTCAAAAACGTCCGTAGATAATTTTCATAAACAATCTCCTAAATTCTAATCTCCTAACAAATCCTAAATTGAACTGAAAAAAGTGACGACAGTGTCGTAATCTTCATGAAACTTTTGTGAAAGTAAGATTTGATTGATCGCTGTGATAGATAATGAGCATATGCTGCGATTAACTCCAGTTGTCGCACGATATTAGTCACGAATCGAAATCACTTATAACAGTTTTCGATGTGGTCTATGGCACTCGGTATTTGACATAACACCTCAAAAAGTGATTGAAATATACAAGAGATAACATGAGAACTATGTACTGATAATTTCAGTGACAGGCTGTCTCAAAATGTTTGATATTGTATTAATAAGTACATTGCTAATCAATTAAAAAAGCACGACTGTGATAGGTATGCTACTTACAAAATACATAAAATAATCGATGATGTTCGGTTAAAAAAAAAACAATTATGAAAATAATAATTATTAAAAAATGATTCCAATGTTTTATTTCACAGTTTTTCGATAGTTACGTATCTTTCGCATCTTTATCCAGTATTTTCAGTTAATAGCCAATTATTTAGTGTAACTTTAGATAAGTGATATAAATGAGTTGATAAAACATATAAACTATAGGCCTATTCACGATAGAGTGATTCTTTAAGTCTAGTATATGCCCTTGCACGGTGCAAGAATAGAACAAATTCTAAAACTTTCCAATCCGTACAACGAAACAAAAACGAAATACACATCAATCTACTTTGCAACACTTAAAAACTTTTCCTACAACGATAGCCATGTATATGTTAAATGCAATGAAGTGTAGTATATTACACTATGCAACAATTTGGGGGTCAATGTCTCGGGACAAAACCAAACCAATCTCAAACAATAGTATTTGACCTCAGTAAAAAAACCCCGATCCCTTTTTGCTCCACTACGTCGCAATTTTTTTTTGCAGTGGTTTGAAATTTTAATTTTTTGGGCAAAAAACGAGCCAAATAATGAGAAAAATCATATGTAAAATTTTATTTAAGGTGATTCTTATCTTGGGTAACCTATATTAAAATTTTACAAAAAAATATTTCCATAGAACACTTTAGCCCTCTAACTCCCACAAGTATTGGTCATTTTGGCCTTTTTCTTAAAAACTCACTTAAAAAAACGAAATTAAGTGTTACGAAATTTATTTGTAAGCGTGATTAGTAATATCCTTGTAATATGTGGGAACTTTTAGCAGCAGAGAATCATTTAATAATATTAATTTCGTTTTTTATATGTTACCTTTAACTTCTAAAGGTTACTGGTCTTTGGTGACCGTTTCTGGAGAATATTTTTGTTGAATAGTTTAACCCTTTACCTCCTAGCCTAGCTTTTAAAGAGTTTTTAAAAAAAAGGGCCCAAAATGACCCATACTGGTAGGAGCTAGAGGGTTAAAATGTTCCAAGGAAATATTCCTCCAAATTTTCCAAGAACCACCTTAACAAAAATTTTGCATATGATTTTTTCATTGTTTTAATAGATTTTTTACCAAAAAAAAAAAATTGTGACATAGTGGAGCAAAAAAGGATTGGGGCTTTTGTTACTGAGGTCAAATACTATCGTTTGAGATTGGTTTGGTTTTGTCTCGAAAATATGTGTTGCACTGTGTTATATATCTCTCACTCTCTGTGTTTACATTTATTTTTCAAATCTTATATACTACAGTTCTACGTTAATGTGAGCTCTCGAATCGTATTATAATTTAGTATAAAACTGCACGTGGACATAAATTTAGCTTTGGCAGCATGTCGCTCTGTTGAAGTCATGGGGAAACGGGTCATCTTCTTGTTGATTGCGTCTGTTACCCTATGGATGCTTCGATATATCAACGGCTGGCTCATCGAAATGCCCCACTGACCCCTGGTAGGATCCAGTTGTATAAAAGCGTAAAGCAGCAAACACATAGATTTTTTGTTAGTTTGATTTCTATACAACATCTTAACTCTTTCATACCCAATGTTGCGTATATGCAGCAGTCACTTTTATGTGGCATAAATAAGGTGTTTATCGAATTTCACTATTAAAGTTATTTGCATTCGGTTCTGTTGGGTATTCTTCACGTAAAGTAATTTTTTTAAGGTTTTGTCTTTGAAGTCCAGCAAAAAAACTTAGTGCAAAAATTCTTCGTAAAATCTTTTGCACTATTTTTAAAGAAAAATTTGTAGCAAACTGCTTTTCCGCAGATAATTCGATGCTCTTCCAGTTCCAGATTTCGCCAATAACAGTTTAAACAAGGTCGAGAGTTAAAATCTAATTATAGAAACTTAACGTAACGTAACTTATAGACGGGTAGCCCGTGACAAAAAAAGTCTCTGACTTTCTAAAGGCTGGTTTTGTTATATTAAGTTATACTAGTGAAATATATGAACATACTCTGGTTAGTCAGGTTTTGGTTAGAACAGGTGGCACAAGTGAGCTTTCAAACATGTCAAAAATATGAGGTAAGTGCAACGGTTTTCTAAAGGCTAAAACTTTATATATAGGTTATGTATTCAATAAAAAGCATAATTCCGGTAGTCAATCAGATTTCCGTTAGAAGGACCCCGTCAGTCAGGCCCCAAGATTGTTTAAAAACAAATTTTTCGCAACGGTTTTCTAAAATCTGAAAAAAAAAATTTTAAGTAGTTTATCAATAATAAAACATGAAAAAGTTAGTCATTCAACTATTTGATAGAACAACGCTCGTCAGTCATGGCATATAAGTTTAATCGGTAGAGTAAAAAATGCACCAAAAGTTCATAAAAAATCTTATCTAAGATTCAGTAATTGTTAGTCAGGGTATGATAGATGGAAAAACCACAAAGAGCAGTTCTGGGGTTGCAGAGCGGCCCTACTCGCCCCCCAAAAAAAACCTCTGTTGAAAAAGCCATTTTTTTACTAATAACTGGTTAACCGTTGAAGATATCAAAAAAGTACTCACTACAAAAAAACAAAATTTCCTGAAAAAAAGGTATTGTATAAGTTTTTCGTATATATCACAGTTTTCGAGATATTCAATCTTTAAGAAACTGCAAAGTTTTTGCTTTGGATGTACTGTGGATGCGCGCGCATTTTTGTCTTTTTGAAATTTTGCGCGTTCAGCCTATAGGAAAAATTGAATTACTCGAAAACCAAACAAGCTAGGGAGAAAAATCGAAAGGGATTTTGAAGGGGATATAAGATACAACATTCTCTGTCATTTTCATTGACTACGGATCAGTTTCTATAATTAGAGCTTAATGATGTACAACTTTCTAAACTCCTGCCCGCCTACCACAACGATTTTATTTTCCCTTCTGATTATATCGTAAGCTAAATAACTAAATTCCATCTTATGGATTAGGAAAACTAAATAGATTTTTAATTAAATTTGTTTGTTTCATAATTCTCTACCCGCGAGCGATAACATCTTAAGTCGACTTAAGTAAAAATCCATTTTTTATTGCAATACATTTGCAGTAAAGATACATTCTGTCTTATCTGCACTTCGCTACTACACTTGGTTCCGTGGTATTTGAAAAGTAATAATATCCTATGTCCACATTTGTTTTATTGTACATTTGTTATAAAATCTTAAGTTCATTTAAGATATTATCAGTCACTAGAAATCATAAAATACAATTGATATTGATTGTATACCTATGTTGACTTAAGATGAATTTTATAAAATTTGGTTTGGAAAATATTTAAAACTTAAAAAAGGCTCATCATTTTAAGTCTACATACGATATTTTTTGATATTAAAAAATGTACTGTTTTCCATGCTTAAGTATAGATAAGATATTTTTTCAAATGCAGTGGCAGACTTAAGATATTTTACATATAATAAAATGTTTTATTTAATCACTTTTATTATTTATTCCTACAATAAAGGAGCAATAAAATAATATGTATTAACCAATTAAAGATTTTTGTTGAAGGAAAAAAAATTGAAAATGGTTTTGAAGCTATTGATCAAAAATTCTTCGATCCTGGACATACTTACATGCAGCGCGATGTAGGTCACTCTATAATTGAACATAAGAAGAAACTAACAAATAAAATTCACCATCTACAAGACCTGGCTCCTATTTATTAGAACAGGCGGTTATAAAATCATGTTTGAAGGAAAACAAATTACCAGCGCTGAGTTTACAAATTTTCCCTTTTGCTAAAACAAAATCTGTTTGGCGAAAAGAAAATACAAATGGTGAACATTTTAAGTGGAATCTTGGTAAGTGGTTGCGATACACAAAAGATTTCGTGCTTATGTACTACAAAATCAGATTAGAAGAAATCTAACCTCGCACAATTTTAAATATTAAAGAGGCAGTAGTATGGATGTGTATGTATGCAAAAAAATTACATGAAAACAATTTAAAAAGGAATCAACACTTATAACGCCAAAATGATACTTCGCAGTCTTGAAAAATTACCCATTCCATTTCGACCGGTTTTGCATTCCTCATATCACCCATTCCGCATTTTCCATTCTACATTCCCCATTTCCCATTCCACATTCCCCCTGTGCCAAAACATACATATCCATCAGCGATGCCAACTTGCGGGGAATTATTCCCCGATTTGTGGGGAATTTTACTTGGTGCGGGGAATCGGGGAACTGTTTTTTTGCGGGGAATTTGGTGTTGTTCAGCTTTTAGTCATAAAAGTCTAGAATATTTTTTGTAAAATTTTATAGAATGAAACACGTTTAACTTACGCAATATTTCTTAATTTGGGTCTTAAAATTTTCGCCTTTTGTTAAGTTGGCCCAGCGATTTATTGGTCTGGAGAAATCGATTTTTAAAAAAGGAGTGCTATTTATTTGGAAGCATTATATTTCGAAAGTATTTTGTGAAAATTTCAGAAAGAGACGCGGAGTGCTTTCGTAGATATAGACGATCAATCAGTCAGATCAAAACAGTCGCGCGGCGCTTCGACTTCTCTTTCGACCGTTCAGAAAGCTATGCCTTAGTCCAGCACCTTCTGATTAATAACTCTTAATCCTAGCTGACTAATTTCTAGACTTACAAATTACGATCAGCCATCATAAGAAGATGAAATATATTTTATATGTTAAAAACCGATAGTCAAAACTTTGAACTCGTTTTTCTCAAACAAGTTTTTGTCATTTTTTATTAAAGTCAAAAGAGAGGTCCTGCTTTCTCCTTTGAGAACTTTGATATCCAAAAGTGGGCTGAGGCTTGTTTATCTATTAATATGAGCGTCTAGTAACTCAAAACACCCCATTTCGTTCAAATTTGGTGTAGCAACTACTACTCAATAGGATTAAACTTTGTGCAAGCTTGAGCCGGATCTATTTTGAGATGGGGGTTCCCTTGAAGTGAAATCTCCCATGTGCCAAAAGAATTTCGGAGTCAGAAAGTACATTTCTATTAACCTACCAGTCCCGTAAAAATTGGTTAAGTTTTGGACCGAGAAAGGTCAGGGTCACCTTAATATAACACTCATTGAGGTCAATTTTAGATAATTTTTCGTTTTTGTAAAATGTTTATATGTATGGAAAGTGCGTGTCGCGCTATTATAATATGAAATTATATCGATGCGGGGATCTTCGATCGAAAATCGGGGAATTTCTCGAGTGCTATTGGGGAGAAAGAAAAAATGAGTTGGCATCCCTGATATCCATACAATTACCGATTTAAAATCATTCTATGAAGATTTCCGGAGCTTGACAAAATTTGCCATATCAATGTAAATCAAACATTCGCCCGGACTGAAATTCTGATTCCGTGTTTGTAGAATATATTTAATCTTTGATTGTTTTAATTTTTGCATTTTAACTATATAACTTTGTTTCTGACTAAAGTAAAATTTGTTTCGTTTTGTTAAAAGTATCTTATGTAGTTTCATTTTTAACAACTGAATCTGCAAATCATCTTAAGTCGACATAAGAATACAAAATTTCAAACCAAAAATTATTAATAACATCTTAAGCAACATAAGAAAAATTTTATTTTCTTTTGTCACAAAATTTCTAATTTCGCGGAATTCTTCGAGTATTAATTGTCCTACCAATTTTCATTGTGTAGCACATAAATATGGGTATTTAATACCGATTCTACCTATCTTTAATTAACCCGCAAATTTTTTAAATTTTAATTTTTTCAATATTTTTGCTCTCCTCACAAAAAGGAAAAATAGACTTAAGATGTTATCGCTCGTGGGTACAGAATTGATAAAGCAATTTACCTTAAATATTTCACAAAATCGCTTCTAAGTTTCAATAAAAATATGTTTCGATTGTTGTCGCATAGCTTAGTAACACAAAAGTTAACTATTGTAAACGAAATGTCAAACTTTGCGAATAATATCGGTAAAAATTTGTTACAGAATCGCGGCATCGTTAATATTGTCGTTAACTTCACTTAGCGATCCGAAAATTCTCTCAAACGAGTTACAGAATCGCACCACTGAAAATAAAAAACCCATGTGTTTTTGTAAAAGAGGAAGTGACGAAGTGTCTGGCTTGAAAATGAAGTGAAACACTTCGATGGAAGTGATACGACAGCGCTGATTTGCTCTGATAAAACAATCTTATATTTCTATATTAATTATATTATTTTTGTTTAACCCGTTTTGAACATCTGTAATAGGGTAGTCCGAAAACTTCGTATTCGCATTTGCGAACAATTCTCTCAATTTTCAATATTCGCTGTCACAAATTTTTATGCGAATAACATACATATGTGAGAAATTTTTTCCTGTTCGAAAAAAAGACAACAAAAGATGATATCACTGAAATTAAGTTGCACAAAAAATAAAAGAAAAATATCGAAAATATGTTGGCGGTTTGAGTACTAAAATCTTAAGTTTGCTTTCGCTTTTTATTATTCGCACAACACTAAACTACAACTTTGATCCATCTTAGATGCACCATGGCATATAAGAAGTTATGGACTTCATCTAAACCTGAAAATAGCCATTGTAAACGGTGAAATCGAAAAGCAAGCCACAGCTAACAACCAGAGTCCCAGTCAAAACGTTTAATTAGGACACATCAAAGTTACTTGTCTCAGTTGGTCAAATACGAGCCCCCTTTGAGTGATCTAATGCGAACAATTCATAAATACGAGTCAATAAAAAATCGAATTTGCCTAATACTATGTTCCCTCTGAGCCTAAATTGTGTCCATGGTTTCGGCTGAAACTGCGTTGAAGTGTGTTGAATTTCGGCATACGAAAATATGTCAAACGAAACCACGGGAAGGAGGTGGTTTCAACTAAACAGCGTTGAAACCGAGCAAAGAATCTAATGCAACCTTGAACTCGTTCTCTGAAATGATTTTGCTCTGACATTTATATTTACAACTTAATTAATACGGAGAAACGAAAATATAAAAAAAGAAATCGCGTAGAGCAAAAAAAAGGTCATACATATGAACAAATGGCGGAGAAGCTGTGGTTGAAATGAAACAAGATACATAAAAATTGACGCTTTCTCCTATGCACTTTTAATTCGTTGCTAAATATTTCGTTTACCATTTTGATTCTCTTCGTATTCAAATTTATTCAGTGTTAGCAATAATTAGCATTTTACAACAATCATAATCGAAACCAGCGTCACAATGTGAACGCTTGCAGTTTCGTTCGAAACCTTTTGTTAAAACTACGTAATTTCGGCTCAGTGGGAACATAGTAGTAGTAGTTTTTTGGCTTAGCTATTATTGCTCAGTTATTACTCAAAATAGCTAAGCCTATCTAAGTATACTGCTTAGTTTCGAAATAATAATAAGTTTATTTAAAACCTAGACGACCTCGATAGCCTAGTGGATAGTGCACTAGACTTTCATCTGGGAGGTTCGGGTTCGATTCCCGTCTTCGTCTGGTGGTTAATTTTCATAACTTTCTTATATTCACTATCAATATGAAGTGTATGAGAATTATAAGATAGTGTACAAGTACACACATTGGTTGGTAATGGCAAAACCACCAAGCCGATAAAAAATTGCCACATCGCCGTTCGGAATCGGCGTTAAACTGTAGGTCCAACTATGTGGTATCACAATGGGCCGTTCAGGCCTAAGTGTGTCTCTCGACAGCCACTCCAACCTAACCTAACCTTATTTAAAACCTAGCTTAATAATATAATATAGCCAAGAACCATTTTGTAAATATTTTTGCATTTGACTAAAAGAAAAATTAAAATCTCATTTTTCCAAAAATCATTTATCCGTGATTTAAGAATTTTTGATTTTTATGTATTCAGATAGACTTTAAAATTCGAATCTTATTCTCCTCGATTCAAGGAGATTATGTTGCTGACCATGATCCTATGTACGTTTTCTTAGTTTTACTTTATGCTGCAGTCAATCATCTTATTTTCTATAGGCAGGTGAATTAATACTACTCCCTCTGATATTAACAACAAATCTTATATCCTCTTCAGCATCTATTCAAAATGGGTTAATTAATTGTTAATATACTATAGTAGCTAGTGTGACAAATGCAAATTCATTTGCAATTCAGTACGCTATGCGAATTCATTGCAGTTTGATATAACAGCAGAAACTAATATTTAATAAGTCAACAGCTAATAAAGTTGAAATAATAATGTCTAAAATTAAATATATATTAATTGGAGTAAAGAATGAAAACCATAATTTTTTTAAACTTTGCATATTCTGTTCAATTATGATTTTTTATTTTGCACCAAATGATGATGCTTACAAAAGCAAAGAAAATACAAGTGGTAAATAATTAAATAATCAAAAATATAATTCTCGAAGAAAAAAAATAATATTTTAATGCGAAAAAATTGCAGTTATTGCACCGACTATAACCATAGCGAAAACGTCTATAGCAAAAACATATATAAATGCAAGAACAGCTGAAAGAGTATCAACAACAACAGTTATAAAAGAATTGACCACAGTATCAACAGAATCGCCCACAACCTCAAGAGAAGCGGCAACATCTGAAGTAGTAGCAACAACACTTAAAATAGTAGCAGCAACGCCTAAAGTAGTAGCAGCAATAACGGCTATAACCAAATCGTGTAAAAACGCAACAAAATCTCCTAAAAACAGAACATCTAGAGTAACAACAAAAACACCAACAATTATTGCAGCAAAAACATCGAATTTTCAAACAACATCAACACATCTGAAGCCATTACAACAGAAACAACAACAACAACCTCAATTAAATAAAAGTAACTACTATGTTCTCACATCGCAGTGTCGCATACCCTACGTTGATCCTTTCACACCAGCGCTACTTAAAATTTTCAAGCCTAGAAAACCAGCAAAGTGTTCCAGGGACCGCGCAATAATTACACCCATTTACAATGTGAGCACGCGGAAATATACGCTAAAAATCGCAAAACAGAATTTAAAAACAAAAGATGCCAATGGAACGGAGGAGATTGTTAGCTGCTGTTATCGCACAATTGTTCGTTCCGGAAGTGGTGCTCATGCTGACGAAAACTATAAGTAAGCAAACGTATATTGTATCTGATTATACTTATCATAATTTAAGCTACTAACCCAACAAATAACTCATCCTCCTATATCAATCCATAAAGTATTCGCTGTAGTAAATTATAGGAGTTCATATCATGGAATAAACTTCTTATAGTTGCACTATAAGCTAATTTGTCGCCGTTTTTGCTTCGCTTATGACGAGATGTGTTTCTATTATGTCAAAAAAAAATAACCTTATTTTTGTTTTCTAATCACGGAAAATGATTTCACTTTTAAAACACGCTTCATTACTTATTAGAATCAAGGTGGCTTAACCCTGATAATTTTGTTTGGCTCAACCTTGACGACTATCGCCATTGCTGCTCTGCGTTCCATAAAAAACAAAACCGATTATTCACAACATAACACTTTTATATCATTTACGTTGCTTCACCTCGCATATATCGTTTAAATGTTCCGACTTCGTAATGGCATCGAGAAAAGTTTTCCAGAACACACACATGTAGTGAGTGGCGCTAATACAAAAATTATGAAATAACGCGCTGATTCAAGCTTGACAACGGCTCAACCCGATGACGACAAAGTATATGTGTTTCTGCTTGTGTGTTTAATTATAATTTATAATTTTTGTCATAAAATAGGAATAATGAGTCACGAGTTATTCGATATATTAAAAGTCAATTTATTGAGTTATAAATTTTAAATAACTAGCTGAAGTGCCAAATGGCGAATTCCCTTAAAGCTTATATTCTATATATTTTAAGCTATATATAATTACAAATACTTTATAGGAAGTTAACTCTACGCAACCAAATGACAATTATAAAAAGAAAAATATACAATATTCAAATATATGCAAAAGTACAGAAGTTCAATAACTGCAAAATGTGCATGTTTAAGTCGAATTTGATAAGGTTTATGTACATGATGCTCAGTCAAATTCGAGGAGGTTCATGTCCTCAACAATATGCTTTATGGTGAATTCTTTTGAGACTGCTACTTTAAGGGCTGTTTTCTTTATATCCGGTTTAGCACTAATCAGAACCTTAACTGTCGGTTGGTAGTAGTAATTAGTTGTGATTAGTGCTTAACCGGACATTGAGAAAACGGCCCTAAGAATGCCAAATGAAGACACAATCTCAAGCAAAGTCAGAATGAAGCAGTAACTAATTTTGAGATTTGAGAGCGCGCTGACTAATAGAATTCCCATATAACTTGAAGCTACAAGGTGACAGTGTAAATTTTATCATTTCATCGTTTTTTACCAGAATTATACTAATGAGGCAATTGGACGACGGGAATTTTCTCAGTTCTTCAATTTGTCACAAACAAACTAACAGGACGACGACGTTTCACCCTACGTTTAACATTTCAATGCCCTCTATTGAAATTTTGAAACTAGCTTTGAGAATGTTTTCCGAAGATATTTTAAATTGAAAAATAAACGCTGAGCGCTAAATAACTTTTTTCCGCGTTTTAATTTTCAAAAAGCACTAAAATCAGCGAGAAAAGCGCTGAGTTGACCACACTGCTGGACATCATTAACCGAGGAGATTTGAGATTAAACCTAACCAAATTGCTGCCAAATGTTGAAAACTTATAATTAAAGCATCAGGCTCATCCCTCTCACCAAAAACATTTATTTTTTACTTATTTACATAATTAATAAATGAATATTTTTTTATACATACACTACACTTCACTACAGTTAGAAGCTTAAATCATTCAAAGTGAGTAGCACTACACCAGCTGTCAAAAACACTTTTGTAGTTGATGAATTTGCAAAACATCAGTATCAGGAAAGCAGATGGTCTACCCAAAACCGGAAAATATGACAAGTAATCTACGAGACAAACAAGTTTGTTAACCTCTGGTATAGATGATACAACATATACGATACCATACGTGGTTGGATACAAGTTGTATTGTCCATGCTTTTACACCTACGTAAAGCAAGCAAAAAAGATTCGCTTTAAACATTTTTTTTTGGGATTTTCGAGCTTCAATATTTGAAAAATATCTGAAATATTCAAGCGGATCGATTTTTCTCTTTTCCAGACCTTTCAGATTTATGACGGATAAAGCGCTAAAATTCGTTCATACAAATCGATCCGCCCCTAGTATGTATAGTTATGTATTTATAAGTAATTTAATTATTACCATTTTCAGATTGCTCCCATGTACAAATTTCCATCAGGATTTCGTAGTGCCAACACATATTGATGCCATGATTGTGGATTGTAAATCAAGCTCTAAGAAATTGGTGCAGCAGGATGCTTTCTCATTTATACAATACAAAAATTTAACTACGAATACAACTCGTGGTAATAAATCTGTAGCAAGGAATACGACATTGACGTTGGCTAAACGTAAACCAAGCATCTTGTTCATAGGCATTGATAGCTTGTCACGAATAAATTTTCGTAGAAATATGCCACAAACCTTTAAATACATGAAAAATAACAGTAATTGGATCGAATTGGAAGGATATAATAAGGTAAATTTATATTTGTTCAACCAGAAAACTATATTATTGGGCTATGTGAATGAAAAATAAGCAATTGCCTTACTATCACTGCTTGTAGAAACAGCAATTGCTTGAGTTTTTACACATCTAAACTTAAGCCATTGCTTGGAAATTATAAAAAGAAAAAAAAAAGAATCTATCCCTTTTTTTAATTCATTTTAAAGAGACTCAAAAACATTTGATCTTAATTACCTTTTTCATAATGAATACTTAAGTTATTATTATTAGGACATGTTCATAAAGATACAAATAATTTTATAAATCTATGAACTTAGTCTATCTACAAAGAATCGCCAATTATTTCTGTTGCTGTTGCTCTCAATTCGTTACATGATTTGCCTGTTTTATTCGATACCGTTCTCATCCAAGTCATTCTGGGATGTCTACTATTTCTTCTGCCTTGTGGGTTCCATTCCTACTCAGCGTGTGTTATCTCACCGATAGATTTGCGGAGCGTACGTCCGAGCCATCCATATTTCTTCTTTGTGATGTCGTTTTGAATAGGATGCTGCTGTACCACACTCCACAAGCGCTCGTTACTGATAAGCCTCTGGCTCCTGATTCTCAATATCTGCCGAAGGCATTTATTAACGAAAGTCTGCAGTTTATTTAAGACTGCGGCCGTTAAAAACCAGGATTCAGATCCATAAAGCAGCACTGATTTCACACACGCATTGAAGATTGAAGATTTTAATTTTTGTGGCAGCTTGTACTCCGCTAGCTCTTTATACATTTTTCAGACTTGCGAACGTGCTTCTTGCCTTCCGCAATCTGTTATTAATGTCGGCTACTGTGCCGCCGTCAGTTGAAATAATACTGCCTAAATATTCGAATTGGTCTACTACATCTTCGATGCGTGTTCCTGCTGCATGTTTCCTGCAGAGCGCTGTTTGCATTGATTCTTAAGGCCTTAGTTTTAGTGATGTTAGTTCTTAGTCCCACTTTCTCGCATTCAGTGGCAACATTTGTTATTTGTGATTCCATGTGGCTGTGTTTACTCGCAATGAAAACCATGTCATCAGCATATTCTAAGTCTCCCAACTTATTACGAAGACACCAATTGATTCCATTTTGCTGCAGATCAAGCGATTCGAGGACAGCGTTGAGCGAAGTAATAAAAAGGAGAGGTGAATGTGCACATCTTTGCCTAACACCGCTAGTAGAGGGAAATACTTGATGGTAGCTCCTTCGTAACCGTTTTTAAAAAAATTTTAGCTAAGCAAGAGTTACGACAATTTTAGTAGAACGGTATCGAAAATTTAACTAAAGCAAAATTCTTCAACAGCACAAACTCTTTTAAAGATATTTTATCTAAAGTTTTTATTACTGTGATTTTTAAATATTTATTTATTTTTAAATATATTTTGAGCGTGAGAAAATTAAAGTTTGATCAGCTTACTTGATTTAACCCGAATTTTCGCAGAATACAACTTATTAATAAATAAATTAAAATCAACTTTAGGCTGTGATCTGTAAATTGATTTCTTAGATAGGCAATTTGTCCATATGGACACGCTGGGAGAATTCAGGTTAAGCTAAAAATAAATCACTTTTAACCAGCGATGAATTCGTTGTGTTACAGACCACATTCTGTCCAATATCTACTACCAACAAACCTTCATTTCACTCAAACTTTCATTGCGTTTCTAATTGTATATAGCTCCCCAGTTACGTAGTTTTCTTTTCTTTTGTATACGAAGTGCCACACCCACTTGTCTAAAAATGACCGCATTTTGCTCAATATCTACTATCAATATACCCATTTGTTCGTAAAATACCAAATTCTGCCTAATATCTACTAACATAGTTCCGCAAACATTCATAGCTTTCTTTATAAAGGCTCCTCAGTTATGTCATTTCAAATGTTTAGTTTATATGGCTGGTGCCACACTCACTTTTTTGATTAAAATGAAATACAGGTAGACCTCGCTGAACACGTACTTCTTATAGTACGACCTCGCTCTAATACGTTTTAATTTTAACAACATATTTTCGTTAGGAAAACCTCGTTCTAACACGGTTTTGGAAAAAAAAGTTTTTGTTTTGCTCGTTATGTTGTTTGGTTTATACACATGTATATGTCGCTGTCTTAATTTGCTAAAGCCTTAAAACGCATTTTTCGAGTTTTACAGGAGAAGCAAAAAACATTTTGATATTTAGAGTTCTGCTTCCAAAATTTGTAATTTAAACTCAAAGAACAGATTGTAAGTTGTCGATATATGTCTCCAAAATTTTCGGTGAAAATCAAAGTAGGCTCGCTTTATTATATTCCATCAAAAACTTGATATTGAAAAATTTGATGTTACGGCTTTAGGAAATAAAGGTAGCGATATGTATGTGTACATATACATATATCTACATTAGACTGCTCACACAAAAAAAAAATCGGTGACATTTTTTGAGTAACGTAAGTGTAGGTAATTCGGATCGATTTTTGCAAGGGAAACTTTGAGCGCTGAAAATAAGGATTCCAGATTTATGAAAAAAAATGTTTTAATACCAAATTAAAGCACATTTCTTCCTCTTTTAAAGTTGTTGATTACCAAAAAAAAAAAAACAAAACATAACTTTTTTTTACTTAGGTAACATCATCTCGAAAAAAATGAATTGCATGTAATTCGGATCGATGATGTATGTAATTCGGATCAGCAAAATTTATAGCAAATTATCTTTAATTTGAGGTTTATTTAGATGCAAAAGATAATTTTGGTGTTTAAGGAAAATATATATATAAAAAAAACTTATGTATGTATGCGTAAATACATACATACACATACATACAAATTGTTGTCCAAATCTATATATTTCCCTTATGTAAACATATACTGTTTGTCCCATCTTTGTGAAATTTGGTGTAGAAATGCATTTGTATGTATGTCAAGTTGTGGGCTATAAAATTCGAACGTATCTCAAAGTGGGCGTGGCATTTTCCCAAAAATCCAATATCTTCGAATATCATATCGAGCTAAATTAATAAAATTTGATATGGAGACTTATTTGTTCCACACCGAACTAATTCTCAATTATGGGCCTACTCATGGGCGTATCAAAATTAAGGGAAGAGGCTGTGGCTGGGCGATAGATGTGAATATATTAAAAACAAAAGTATGGGACTGAGCAATCTTACGTAGGAGCAATAGCGGATTTAAGGGGCGTAGGGAAGGGCCTCCCCCCAAATTCCACCCTAACCGCCCCCTCCCGACTTTCCCCCTACCAACGCCTCCTTAACTCCCGTCCTTTCTTAGTGATAAGAATTTCATATAAATGATCGTTGGCCACAAATAAAAAAAAAAATTAAAAGGGATGAACAAATGTTAACCCCCTTAAGGTAAATCTCTGGATCCGCTAGTCGGTGGCCACGCCCATGTGCTGATGAACAATAAAATGTACAAAAAATTATTTCTTCGAATCATTCTAAGAAATGATTATAAGTATATTGACATAATCCAAAATTAGAATGTGGTCTGGAATAAAAAAAATACTAATCATTTAGCACAAACTAGTTTTTAAAAATATATTTAATATTGAATTTGACTAAAAATTACTTGTTAGTTTCGAAATTGGTATAAATTTAAGAAACGCTATTAATTTCAAGTAATATTTCAATAAAAAAAATATTTTTTGATTTTAAAATGCAAAATTTTTGACTGAAATTCAAAATATTTTTCAAGTTTATCTAAACTTTGAACTCAAATTCCACAAAAACTCTCTAAACAAAGGGTCGATCCGAACTACCTCCAAACATCACCTATTATATCTAAATCACAACTAAAAAACTTTCATTTATTAAAACTATATAGTTTTTCTAAATTTTGTAATTATGCAAACACCTCATTTGCTGGTAATTCGGAAAAACGCATGCTGGTAATTCGGATTGATTTTAAAAGTCAATTTTTTTCTTAGTATATTTTCTAAAATGGTGCTTATTTTTACCAAACTATAGCGGAATGTTTAGTGAACAAAACCCTATATAAATTATCTAAATATACTTACTAACACAAAAGTTATTATTGTTACAAAATTTGTGGGTTTGTTATTTTATTTGCTAAGGCTTTGTATGAAAATACGCTCACTCTTTGTTTCTTCGCTCACAACTGATTAATATTTATAATTGAAATAAGTGTTACATACCATTAGGTTAGGTTGGAGTGGCTGTCGAGAGACACACTTAGGCCTGAACGGCCCATTGTGATACCACATAGTTGGACCTACAGTTTAACGCCGATTCCGAACGGCGGTGTGGCAATTTTTTATCGGCTTGGTGGTTTTGCCATTACCAACCAATGTGTGTACTTGTACACTATCTTATAATTCTCATACACTTCATATTGATAGTGAATATAAGAAAGTTATGAAAATTAACCACCAGACGAAGACGGGATTCGAACCCGAACCTCCCAGATGAAAGTCTAGTGCACTATCCACTAGGCTATCGAGGTCGTCAATATACATACATACATACATACCATTAGAAAGAGGGAATAATTCTCGTTCGTTTCGAAAAAAGGACGTGATTTTAAAAAATACCAAACGAAAGTAATTAGCAAAATAAAATCGATCCGACTTATATACATCGATCCAAATTACCCTCATTTGCGTTACTCGACTTAATTTAGATATCTTAATATTTTTACGAAAAAGAATTTTCAAATTTTATGGTTGCTGGGCTCGGTTTTTTCCCTTCTATATGTTATGGATTGTAGTATATACTGCATAAGTAGAAGAACGCTAAACTAGACGCATTGCCAGTTCTTGGCGGAAAAACAAGAGGAAAAAGAGAAAAATCGCCAAATTTAGTAGAAGTATTTGTTTTTGTTTATTTTCTTATGTATGTGCAACTACAATTTCAACTAAAAAATTTCTGAATAATAAGAACAAAATTATTTTTGGGTGTCGTTTAAGATCTTAGAACGTAACTCCTCTTTTTGCACTGGTTTCTTTTATCGTTTAACACGATTTCCCTTAACAAGGCATTTTCCCGGAACGTAATCGCCGTGTTAAGTGAGGTCTACCTGTATAGCCTATATTAAAACCATTACAATACTGAAAAAATCTTTAAAATCGGTTCAGTAGTTTTGGGAAAAAGTTGTGGACATACGAAATATAGTTACAATTTTATACACTGATAGAAATAAGTATATTTCCACCCAAAAAATTATACTTTTATCGTTATTCTTTACTTTTTGTGAATCTAGTTTTTTAGTGACTCACAAAATCGATCATGCTAGGCAATGGCGTAAAATCAAAAAGTAACAGCATAATTAAGTGTTTACTTATCGAGATGAACAAAAGTGGAAATATCTTCAGGTTCAAAAAAGGGCCTTGAAAACCCCGAAATTTCGACAATAAATTACGATTTTTTAAATTTTTTGTCCGCAAATTTTTTCAAATTCTGCAGCTCCCTTATTGCTCCTTGCAAATACAAATATAATGCATTTACATTTGGTACATTGCATACATATAACATTCTAGGTTTTACAGAAAATATAATAAAATTAAATAAAGCTTCTTGTGAAATAATTATAATTCCACTTTTAAAAATTGTTGAAATAGTATAGACCAGCGGTTCTCAACTGTTTTCGTCCTGCGGTCCCCCTCTTCGAATTAGTGGCAAGCCCTCGCCTCCCCCACTTTGATTCTCACACAACATTTTTTCACTGGTATACTATTCATAAATAATACCCGCCTGGGAAAATATCTAGTTGTTGTCTAACTTGGTGGAGATTCTGGTTAGTCTGTGTTAAGGATAAACTAAACTAGTAAACTTATCTAGTAGTTGAAGTTTCTCGTGAAGAAAACTAGGTGAAGTTTTAGTTGGAATATCGCTAGCAAAAACTAACCAACTAATTATTAAATCGAATCAACGATGCATTCTCTGAAGTGATTTTTAATGTCAAAGTTTGTGTAAAAGGCAGTCAACAAACCCACCAAAAAAATTGTAGGAAAAGAAGCAGACAAGTATGACGGTAAGTTAGATAGTTTCAAATGCAGATATTTTTCTATCTAAAATTATTTTAAGTGAATTATGACGTTTTTAAGTAAATTTGTATTATCTTCCAAGCGGGTATAAAAAGCGTATTTAAAATTTATTATTTTAAATACGCGTATTTAAAATTTATTTATTTAACTTTATTATTTATTTTAACTTTTTTAATAAATATTTTCGCGGTTAATGTCAGAAATTTAAATATTTGTTTATTGAAATGTCTCCGCGCCTCCCTTCAAATCTGTCTACGCCCCCCTAGGGGGGCGCGCCCCACCACTTGAGAACCACTGGCATAGACAAATTGATCATTTTATGGAATACGTCATTCTAGTAGTGGGTGTGGCCTCTATACTTTCGTATGACCTCTTCTACACGTCTAGGCATTGAACCGATTAAGTTTTTAACTTCAGAGTTTGGTACTTCTATCCAAATTTTGTAAATTTCCAATCGTAGCTCTACTAGGCTAGAATTTTGAAGTCCTTTTGAGTAAACCCATTGAGACATGATCCCCCAAAGATTCGCAATAGGATTGACGAAGGCCAAGTCAATATATTTTTCGTTGAACCAATTTGTGAAAATAACATTTTGTTCATTAATATCGTCCGAAAACTAGACAAGGTCCTCGTCTAGGAGATCAATATGTGCATTCGCGTTAATTTTTTAGGAAATTAAGTATATTAGGGTTCTTCCTGAGTAACAGAAAACCCGCCAATATCATGGTGTTTCCTATGTAAACTGACCGCTTTTTTATTCCTTTTATCATGCCAATAGCTTCGATAACTATCTGGACCGTCTAGTGTAAATTTTTTTCGTCACTGAATTAAATTTTTTTTCTATTGATCGATTCAAGATAAGTGAGACATTCCGATTTCTAAACGCTCTTTTTTGTGACATGGCTGCTATGCTGGTTTACCTTTACATTTTTTTAACCCAACTTGACTTTTGACTCATGTAAAATTTGTCCAGCGTGTCTTTTCGTAACATTCAAACTCAGCTTTCGATGAATGTTAGAGGCACAAAGTTTTCCTGAGCTTACTTCCTTACAATCTCACGTTTTTAACGAGCAGTTGCAATTGAAAGTCAACCCGATCTCTCAACTTTTCCATAATTTGCCCCCAATTTTAAAACGTTTTCTACTCCAATGTGTGATCTCTTAATCCGTTTGGCAATGGAGCGATTAAAGTACCCACATTCTTTATGGGCTATGATTTTTCCAATTTCTTCTTTTGTGAATGATTTTCCACGCGGTATTGCTTTGTACAACGATTCCTAATTGGATACAATTAATTAAACTACAAATCAAAACATGAATAATACTCATTAAAAGTTTTTACGAAGTTTGGTTATTAATTACAAATAAATTAAACCAATCGGGTAGCAAATTGAAAGTATATTTATTCCCTTTTACACAAAAATTTTATTTGCAATGATTAGTAACGATGAGTATATGGAAGTATACTTATTTCTATGAGTGTATAATAGTATGATTACTTCTCTTTGTTAATAGAATGTCTAACATTTTTTACATTTATAGATGGGTGACAATACATACCCAAATTTGATGGCAATATTTACTGGTTATAATAATTCCTTCGGCTTTTCTAAGTGTAAGCCTAAAAAAATTGGCGGCTTGGAATTAGAGTCATGCAATATGATATGGAATACATTTAAAAAAAATGGTTATCGCACGGCATTTGCTGAAGATACATCTAGCATTAGCACATTTAACTATTTAAAAAGAGGTTTCGAGAAACAACCAACCGATCACTACTTTCGACCCATGGCGCTAGCCATCGAAAAAGTAATGCATGTGGAGAAAATGGGCGACCTAGAGTTTTGTATTGGACGCAAGCAATACGGTGAATATATATATGACTTTGGACAACAATTTGCGAATGTCTATAGCGAGGAGCCGAAATTTGGTTTTTTTTGGACCAATTCTTTCTCTCACAATTACTTTGATATCTCTTCGACGATGGACAACAGAATGTTGGAGTATTTAAAGGCATTCGGTAAAGATGGCATCTTGGAGTCGTCAATTGTTGTGCTCTTTAGTGATCATGGCTTTCGTTGGGGTTCGGCGTTAAAATTACCTGAGGGATTTCTTGAAGAACGTTTACCGATGTTTTTCATTTCGTTGCCAAAGTGGTTCAGAAATGAATATCCGGAATATGTTGAGGCATTGAAAGTGAATCGCCATCGTTTAACTTCACCCTACGACATACACATGACACTCAAGCATATATTAGAATTGGGAAGTGATTCTGGGGAAAAGTTCCCAGCATCCAGTGGTTGTAAGAAATGCCAAAGTATTTTCCACATAATTCCAGAGAATCGTACTTGCACTGATGCCGGCATTATTGAACAATGGTGTACATGCGTGCCATATCAGATTGTTTCAAACTATAATAAAGCTGCTATTGATGTGACTAAGCTGGTTATCAAAGAAATGAATAAATATTTGCAAATGAAAAACATTAGTTCTGAATGCAGTGCTTTTAGCTTACAGGCTATACAGGAAGTACACTTGAAGATGAAGCACCATGATACAGCAACAGATTTACCCACTTATAGGATAACGTATTTTACTAATCCAAAAGGAGTGAAATTTCAAGCTACAGCCATCTACGATCCAGCAAAAAAAACGGTTAAAGTGAATGTGGAGGATATAAGTCGTCTCAGCCGTTATGAAAATACTTCTAAATGTATCAATGATAAACAAGCAAAGAAGTATTGCATTTGTAAGTAAGACGTTCCAAATCTAACGGCAAAAAGTAATCCGCACTTCGGAATCTAATTCTGTATTAGAGGTGGAAGACTATCGATAGATCCGACAATTGATAGTTTGCGATACTATCAACGGGTACTATCGATAGTATCAAACTTTCATAAAAATTATAATTTTGGGTTTTTTTCCAAAATAAATCTTTTGCATAATTTGTGTGGCATTTTTACATCACTTTTTTTACCTCAGTGGTTTTCCAACAATGAAGAATTTTTAATGGTAATTACTACAGTAACTAGTGCAAGAAAATTTAATGAACATAAACTATATACAGTATGTAACAAGATTTGGCAAATAAGGGGACATTTTTGAAAAAATGCCTAAAATGGCGTCAAATTAAAAAGTATCAGCATAGTTGAGTTTCTACACATCCGGATGAACAAAAGTGGAAACAAATTTTGAATCTCTCGTGGCACCAATAACCGTTATCCGAAGAAATGCGATTTTTTAAATTTTTTGGCCGCAAAATTTGTCAAATTCTGCAGCTCCTCTATTGCTCCTTGCAAATACAAGCAAATGCAAAAATAACTTTTGGTATCGGATAATGTTTATTAATGCCACAAGAGGATTTGACGAAATTCTTGGTCATTTATCGTGACCCACAAAACTTGCTCAGCGTGATCGATTTTGCAAGCTTATGTACAAAGAATACATTTTTGATTTTACAGAAAATATAATTAAATTAAATAAAGGTTCTTGTGAAATAATTATAACTCCACTTTTAAGAAATTTTTAGTAGTGGATGTGGGCTCCAAACTCTCTTATGATCTCTTCATAAGAACCGTCTAGTGCAAATTTTTTTCGTCACTGAATAGTTAAAATTTTTTCCATTGATCGATTCAAGATTAGTTAGGCATTGCAATTCGAAACGCACTTTTTTGTGACGTAGCTGCTGTGTTGGTTTACCTTTACTTTTAACTAGTGATGCACAGATTACGATTATCATTAATCGTAACCGTAGGTTAATAACCGGTGATTATTACGGCAATCGTACAATGGGGTTAATGAACATTTTTTTTATTTTATTAAACGCACTCGTTTGTAGTACTACAAACACCTGACACAAAAAAGCTACTTTTTGAAAAAAACGTAAAATTTTGGATTTTATTAATTTTATTTTTCAAAAGATTAAACAAAAACCTGTCGGAAACTCGTTGGACTAAATTTTCTAAATGCCATAGGTGATTACTCACACGGATTCGAAACAGGTGCTGTTTGACCAAAATGTCAAAATTTCCCCTCCAACTCCCTCCAACTCGGCGAGTTTTTAACTGATCTCGTTCAAATTTGGTAATTGTAATTGTTACCCAATAGGACTTAAACTTTCGATCGAGTTTTCAAATTGGTTCCCTGTAGTGTATTGTTTTCACACTTGAAACAAACTAGCTATGCTTCTTGCACAAAATTTGTTACTTGTCAATTTTGAATACTAACATTTTCCTTTTGTTTTTAAATTAAGTTAAATCAAATTTTTATTAGAGATCAATATACATTCTAGAATATATCGTCGGCTTTCTGGCATAATTCCATTTTTTTAATTTCTGAGATAAAGTTAATTTATGCATTGCATGGTGAGAACTTAAAAAGTCACCAGATTGATATACACAATAGTATACGTTTCAACTGGATCATCAAAAAACTGATTTATAATGTTATTCGAATTATAGAAGCTAATTAATACGAATCCAATTAAAAAAATTGGTTTGATTTCTGCTTGAACGGCGACGATATATACATATACATACATATTAGAAAAGATTGTTACTATTTTTTCTTTTCTTCAGGAACGTAAAAAATGTCGGCTCGATTTAAAGTGTAAACTCGGTCTTATAATTCAGCTCACGAAAAATTGTAATTCGCCATTAAAAACAAATGGGGCATTTTCTTTTCCACTTTTCTCTTAAATTACACAATTTTTTAATACAATTTAGCAAATACATTATGAAAATATTGCTTAGTAACCCATTAAGGACGAGCGGGAACCAAAGTAGATAGATCAAGAAAGTAACTTGAGAAAAAATTATTTTTGAGCCTGGCTCAGGAATGGCTAAGCGACAAAGCGCCATAGGCATTACTACCAAATTGAAAAAAGTTATCAAGCAAATAAAAATTTACCAATTTTTGGTAGAATTCTATCAAAAACGGCAACCGTGATCACAAGATGTTTACACATCACAAGCAAATACAAATACGAAATACTTTTCTAGAATGCTTACGATTTTTTTTGTCTTGGACTGTTTTGTTTTGCTAATTTTATTGCATTTATTTGTTTACGGTTACTTTTTTTCATTGGAAAAAATATCCATAAATAATTTGTATCAAACTGATTGTTAGATACAATAAATTAAATCAATGATACATTTGATGGACCCTATAAAATTAAAATTTTAAGAAAAATTTTCGCGATTTTTTTAATCTTAACCTCAAAAGTGACAAAAAATTCCCAGAATAATCAAATTAAATTTTTTCAAATAAATATTATTCAATGTGCACTCTAGTGCATTTTTTTTTATCGTGAGGGACATAATTTCATTAACTTTATGACTCCCCACTACTGATAATGTACCCAACCTCAAAAAAATTAACAAAAATAGTAGAGGCAATAATGCGTTAAAAAATTAATTTTAAGATGGGTTTTGCTAATAAGATGTAGTTTTTGCGAAAGAATTTTTCACGTTGAACACGAATCTGAGGTCAAAAACTTCCCATCACCTCACGTTTGAGAAAAAAAGGGGTTCAAGCGAGTCTTATTTTACAAGGATCCGATAATTTTTTCTATTTTTATTAATTTTTAAACTTTTCAAACTGATTCAGGACGAAACCTTGAATCTCAGACCCCCCTTGGTTTTCATGATTGTATCTAGTGTGAAAAATTAAAATTTTATCATTTAAGACCAGTTGTCCCGATTCATGTAGATCATGAATGTATGTAATCTTTAATTTTAATAAGTTCAGAGTTTATGCATTTATTGAAAAAATTATAGTGTCTGTACGCCACGAAGCGATCCATTCTAGCACACTTTGCTGGGGAATATATTTCAGAGATTTTACCATATCTATATGAACCAATGTCTCTTTTAATATTTTTGGTGGAACGGAGACAACCACGTTCAAACGTTCTCATTAATTCCATCTGATGTGAATTAACAAAGGGTTGTAAACACCAAACAGGGGCAGCATATGTAAGGATGGGTCGTATATATAATTTATAAATACCAGTCTTAATTCTCGTGTTTATGTAACGGTTAGTTAAAATACGATTAATTGCATATTTAGCTTTTCGAGCCTTATTAATTCTTATAGTCACATTTTTGGTAAATCTACCATTTGTTTGAAATTGCACTCCCAATAATCGGATGTCTTTTGAGTATGGGATAGCTTCACCACCCAGTTTTATACACATGCCACGACATTTATTTCTAAAATAAGCACTGGTATCCCAAACCTAACCCATAGTATTGATGAATTCCGTTTTAGAAACATTGATCATGAGTTTCCATTTTTTAAAATAGTAGTTCATTTAAATAAACGCTTAAGAAATTTTGTGCTATCTTGGATCGATTACGTGTAATATGAATCGTCGTGTCGTCTGCAAACTGAGTAAGTTTAACGTTATTATTAATAGGAATATCATACATAAACAAATTGAATAAGATTGGCGATAATACTGAACCCTGTGGGGTGCCGCAAGGCATGTCGTGCCAATCCGAAATTTCATTGTTAATTCGAACCGCAAATCTTCTTGAGTTCAATGATGGTCTGATAATCCTAGTTATAAAAGTGTTAAAATTTAGTTTCATCATTTTATGAATGAGACCGTCATGCCATAAAGTGTCAAAAGCCGCCTTTAAGTCCAAGACCACAATTGATGTGATCATTTTATTATTAAGGCCAAACTGATTTTGAAGAATATCAATTGAATCAATATGTTACTAAATACGAACAGCAATAATTTTCTCAAATATCTTGGTTATGCATAGCAGTTGAGAAATAGGTCTCCAGTTTGAAATGATTGTTGAATCTTTACCAGGCTTGGATATAGCCGTGATGAGTGCCATCTTCCAAGAGTGTGGAAAATATGCAATGGGAAGAAGATGGTTGAATAAAATCGTTAAGAAGAGTATAATACCCGGAGAGAATTGTTTAATTATGAAAAAAGGTAAATCGTCAGAGCCAGTAGACTTTTTATTGGGCCTAGTTTTGAGGATATTATTGACCTCTTCAACCGGAGTAAGAATTCCACGCTGGTCCTCAGGTAATAAGGAGTTTATTTTATTCAGGTCTTCATTGCTACGAATAACCGGAGTTATATTATGATTGAATGTGATGACTTGACTAATGTTTGTGAGATGTTCAATGTCAGATTTGACTCCATCATCGATAATGGAATTATTATGAACTGTTAATAGATGATTATTTGCAAACTGTTGTGCTAAAGCATTTGCAATATTATTACCACCAGCAATGGCATTTGTTTTATTTTCGTCAGTGAATAAGCAACCGGAAATGTTGGGTTTAATTTTGTGACCAGTAAATCGTTTTATGACTTTAAAAGCATCGTGACTATCAGCAACACTGTCAAAAATGTTAGAGTAAAATTTACCGGTTTCAAACTGAACAGCATTTATTATCATGCCGTTTAATAATGATATTTGCTTTAGGCTCTATATTCTTGTGAAATATTGTCCAGTATTACCAATACGCTGGAGTTTTCTTGATAGAGTCTTACATATCTTTTGCATGGCCCTTATTCTTGGTGGCAATATAACGATTTGTCGGTGTATATTTATTAATGACATCTCTTGTGACGTCAGCAAAATTTTGTGAAATTTGTTCAAGTTCACAACTGTCCAAGTTATTATTTAATGGTACCACAAACTGTTTAGCTTTGTGAAATATAATTTGATTGATTTTATCCATATCCGGAAGATGAAAATGTTTTATTTTACGTGGAATAGTTTGGAATTGAAAGTGAAATCGATAGAGCGAAATGATCAGAGAATATTTGAAATAGCTGAAAAGATGATGGGGAAATTGAAATTTATCTATGAATGAACCGTATTCAGAGCGATAACATGAAGGTTGAGATGGATTAATTATGTGGAAACCAAGTGTATTAGAAGAGTTTATTAAATGAATGCCATAGCTATTGGATGAATGACCACCAAAGATTGTATGCCTAGCATTAAAATCTCCGCCAAACAGCGAATTTGGTAAATTGGAGAAAAAGTCATTACACTGGTCGATCGTCAAATTACGATTGGGTGGAAAATAACACGAGACAATATTAGCCCAACCACCAGAATAGTTAAATTCAATTGATGTAGCCCAGCTAGTATTTCTTTAAAATTTGGGATAACGAATTGGTATACTTGATTTTATGATTATTGCTGTTCCACCCATACCACACATGTTGTCAGTACGAATAATATTATAATTTGGAATAGAAAAGTTAATTTTAATATCGAGTTTGGTCTCTTGTAACAAGTAGACATCTGCTTTATTTTGTGCAATAAAGTTTAGAAAAAGTGACCTTCGACTACTATAGACAATCGAATCAACATTCAATGAGATGATGTTAAAACCCATTAAATGAATTGTTGAAGAGCTCTAATCAGGTTATTAGCCATCTGTTTTAATTCATTAAATTTAGTAATTTGGTTTTCGGAAGCCTCAGGTGAAGAGATACGATTCGACTTAACAGTATTGATATTTGTGTTAGTTTGATATTGCTGAATGAGTTTTGTGGTTTTCTTTATATTGAGTGTTGTCCCCTTTACTATAGAGTTGCATGTGTTTTCGTTTGATTGTGTGACATGTGTCTTAATTGGTGAGGTAGCAATTTGTAATGATGTACTAGCCGCATTACTGGATCGTGAACTTGACAATATAGTATTTTTGCTGACTTGCTGTTGATAATATTGACAATGTGACAGATCATTAGCTGTATGTCCGCTGGCGTTTAGTCCAGCCTCCTTGCAATTGATGCACACCAGTGGTAAAGTTCTTCTACTCACACGAGGGCATTGACCAGGTTGATGTTGAGCAGCGCATTGGACGCATCAACATGAATTTGAACATGAAGAAGCAGTCAGTGGCATCAGCATCAAGAACTATTGATACAATGGCATATATTTCTCCGGGTTTTTGCGCATGTGGCCGGTCATAAAACGCTTGATTTCCATATTGCCATAGATACCATGATCTGTTAATGCATCATTAATACCATTGATGTTGGTGTTGTCATCGCCATAGCATAGTCCACGAACGATATATGCTTTTCGTCTTGATGATTTTTCAGCGTATGTATTAAATTCGATGTTATTTGATTCTAAAAATGACATTAACAGTTTTGTTAGTTTTGATGTTATTTGTGTAAATGCGGGGTGCGACATTTGTACCCAACTGGCGCCATGAATAGTCATCACTACCAAAATTATTACGAATCATATTCATTACCACCATGGTGTTTGATGGATCCATTAATTTCAGTTGAATTGGCATTGTTTTGTAAGCTGAAATCTCGTCGTTGGCGACGACATCAGCCCAACTAATATTAGATGTACATGAATTCGATTTTGCCGAACGATTTGGTTGAGGGATTTTCATCACCTTCAGTACTACCCATATTATTATCACCATTTAGATTAATTATTTTGGCTACTTTGGATGCATTTGTACCATTTTTGTTGACATTCGATTGCTTGCGTAGAAAGGTTTTCTCAATAGATTGAACATTGGGAGATTTTATCAAAAGTGTATCTATTTTTGCAGTAAGTTCCATAATATGATCATTTTGTTTGGTTGTTTGGTCATTTTAATTTTGGATTTGTTCTTGTAGAAATGTAATTTGTAAGTTAAGTTTTTCATTTTCTTCTTCCTTTTGCTTTGCAAGTTGTATCCAATAATTAATATCTACATTATTTTCGTCCATGGCGAACAAATGACGTGTGTTCGCGAAAACAGTATATAGAACCCAATTCATCGTTTGGTGCTAGTTTTTATCCTTTGAATATTTTTTTTATTTTTTTTCGTATAATAAAATTTTTCAATGTTTTCAGTTTGAAATTAAATTCAAAACTGATATTGTTTTTGTATTGAAAGCTTTATTGTTTGTACTGTGAGTAGTTTCATCGTCATACACGGGAAAAGCAAAATTACACTATCGGTTTCTTTATTTTTACTCTGAGTGTTGATTTGGTTGAATAAGTTGTGGTCGGCAAAATGAAGAGGATGGAGCTCCGAAATAGAATGGCGGTGGAATTGGAATCGGATAGTTACGATGACGAAGATTCCTGTTGTGAAAGCGAAGATGCAGACATTGTTCCAAATGAAAGTGGTACTGAGAGTTTTACGGAAACTAGAAATATTGATCATTTGAAATGAGGTGGTTTCAACGAAACAGCGTTGAAACCGCGCAAAAATCTAATGCAACCTTGAATTCGTTAATCGCTTACAGCTTAATTAATACGAAGAAACGAAAATAAAAAAAAAAATAGATTTGTGGAGTGCGCAGGAAGAGGAGGTCATAGCCGAGGTATAGGCAGAAAAGGTGGAGAAGCTGCGTGGGGCAAAAAAAAAACAGTCATACAAATGAACAAATGGCGGAGAAGCTGCGGTTGAAGTGAAACAAGATACATAACGATTGACGCTTTCACCTATGCACTTTTATTTCATTGCTAAATATTTTTTTTATCACATGTTAGTAATAATTATATTAGCCGCCGGAATTTTACAACAAGAAATAAACAATGAACTGCCAAACGAAACCATAATCGAAACCAGCGTCACAATGTGAACGTTTGCAGTTTTGTTCGAAACTACGCAATTTTGTTTCAGTAGGAATATAGTATAAGTAGTATAAGTCTATTTTTTGGCTTAGCTGATATTACTCAGTATTCGAATGTATTCAAAAAAGCTAAACCTATATAAGTATACTGCTTAAGTTCAAAATAATAACTGGTCAGATTAACCCTTTGACGACCAATGGGATACCGGTGACCCTTTTACCTTTGAATTTTTCCTAGAAAAACTATGGAATTGATTTTCCTCAACCAGGTATCATTAAATAGGGAATGAACGTGGCTTTCAGAAAGTACCTAATTTTCAAGGGTAGATTCATCCCTTTGCCTACCAGACCACCCTAAAGTGGAAAAATCTTAACTTTTTCACCCCCTTCCTTTTGCTGCAATATTTTGGGAGTGGGTGGAGCTACAGGTCCAAAGGAGAAGTTGCGGGCAATCTTCCTCATTCCAACAAAAAAAGAAAAAGATAGTCCATTTCGACCACCCACGCATAATAAAATAACAAAATATTCTAATTTGGTTGACAGGTGGATTTATTTGGAACAAAAAGAAATTTGTTTATATTTTTGATTGATACATTGAACGTCCATTTTTTGTGATAAATTTCGAAGCAATTTCTATCATTAGTGAAACAAAATGTTTTTTCGCGAAAAGCACAAATAGCATTTGTTCGATGATTCTTGACTTGTTTTGAACAGACAATACATCCTTGCGTCCGTTTCGATTTTGCAGATATAATGACCAGACAGAGTAGCAACTTCTGCAAGTTTGAATCGTTTAGGGCCCTCTCTTAGAACTTCCGATGGTGGTCTCTTGCGGTTGATGAACGAATTGTACAATTGCCTTGAGATAAGCTAGACAATACTGGTTTTCTAGTATCAGGCATACCCGCGTTCAAGTTAATAAAGGCTTATAAGGAATAAAAACTATTAAGTAGTTGCTGGCTACGCCAACGCATTTGCACAAAACATTTAAATATTAAAATTAACATGATAGTGATGGGAAAGCAAAACCATTTTATTGATTACACTTAAAAATGTAATTGAGAAATGCAGAGCTGCATTTTAAATGTATGAACAGAGCATAAGCTTGTGTAGTGCATCAATGTGTCAAATTGATTTCGCAATGTTTTGAGTTATGGTGACCGCCCTTTGTTTTCATTTGTGCATGGAATCACTCATTGTGATCCAATTCTGCATTTCCCTTTTAACCCTTTCGTTGTTTTTGGCTAATATATTTTACAAAAAAATGTTCATATTTCAATACTTCTCTTTTCAAACCTATCGGGAATTTTAAAAATAAAAAATCAAGCATGTTTTTTCTCTTTATAATTTAAGTTTTTTTTTTTATTGGATTTTGAAAAACAGTCCAAATTACATTTGTGTGATTATACGAAGTGAAGGTACAAAGATTAAAATTTTGAGCAAGTATATAAACTTTTTTTTAATTATAATAGTTTAAAACGAAAGTTAAAATTCCATTTCATAATAAAAAATTAATAACTTAAAACATTAATTGTTAAAAAAAAATTGTTTTACATGCTTAAAAAACTCGTACATTATAGTGTTCAAATTCACGCAACTCTAATGTACAATAAATAATTTGGTTACTATTGTGTACAAAAATATGAAAGGTTGATGATTTTTGAATTATTTTCTGCGGGTGTTAAAAAAATTGTGATAGCGTTGATTTTTTTTTGTTCAACAAAAGAAAAAATAACAAGGTTCTGAAAGTGGAAGCTGATAGAACTCGAGGAAAAAAATACGTCTAATTTTTTTTTACGTGGGTCCAAAGTTTGCCCATTTCTAATAGATTAAGTATAATATAACCATAAGATAACTTGTTAGTTTTGCAACAGAGCTTGTTTGTATGCTCAGCAACTTATAGTAGAATTTTCCGTAGAATATTTTCTTCCTATATATTAACCCTTTGGCACCCACCATTATAGGTCTTTTTTGTCTTTTTCGAAAAAGTTTTCATTGTGACCCATTACTAGTGTTGATAGAGGGTTAATATGTTCAAGTAATATGCTGCCCATAAAATTTTACTATAGGTCACTGAACAACAAAAATCTGTATACTTGATTTAGTAAAAATAAACCCAAATTCCAAAAATGTTTCAAATTTTCACCTTTTATACTTAGTGAACAAGTGTGTTTTTAAAAGTATTTTCTAAACTAAAAGTTTATTTTGCATGGTAAAATAAACCTTAGTTGTTTTTTCCACAAAAAAATATTTAAAAATTAAAATTTTTTTCTCGAATTTTTACTCCTTTCATGCAGAAGAAAGGGTTAAAGAATAAAAAAAAAGTTCAAATTTGTTCGCAGTTGAAGTTAGCTGTTTTTTTGTGATTTTTTCTGCGTTTTTAAAATAGCTGCGAAATCAATAATTTTTATATTTTTGAATTCAGCGTATTTCTTGTATTTAATTTTAATAAAACCGATACTATTTGTTATGAACTAAATAAATAAATAAATATTTTCTAAATACCACTCTTGACGCACATAGGGACACATACTACTACTACTATTATGGCACAACAGCCCCTGGAAGGCCAAGTCCGAGCTTTTCGCATCCATTCATATTGTGTGAGTTATATTTATATACGAATGGAAGGAACCTACAGTTTTATGCCGAATCCGAACGGCGGAGTGAAAAGCTGTTCATAGTCATTTTTTTACTCTTGGTGGTTTGCCATTGCCAGCCAAGAGGGGGTGCCGTGTTGACAAATTTTTATTTTATATTTTTGAGCGTGCCGAGATATGAACCCGGGCACCTCTGCGTAGCAGTCCAACACACTAACCACTAGGCTACGGCGACCACATAGGGACACATATGTCCCAAAATAAATTCATTTGTTTTAATGAAATATTTTTTTTTTCAACTTCACAGTTTTAAAATTAATTCTTCTTATTTCATCAAATATAACTTAAAAATTAAAAAAAAATTTTAAAATGCTGTCACATTTATTACGATTGTGAAAGGGTTAATTGTTAATATACTATAGTAGCTGATGTGACAAATGCGAATTCATTTGCAATTCAGTAAACTATGCGAATTCATTGTATGTATTTGGTAAAACAACACAGCTTAATAGTTAATAATTCAACATCTAATAAAGTTGAAATAATAATATCTAAACTTAAATGTTTTTTTAAAATTTTTCATATTCTGTTTTATTATGATTTTTATTGTGCACCAAATGATGATGTTTACGAAGGCAAAAAAAATACAAATGGTAAATAATTAAATAATCAAACATTTAACTCTCGAAGAAAAATAATAGAATTTTAATATAATGATAGCGAAAGCGTCTATAGCAAAAACATATATACATACGGTAATAGCTAAAAAAGTATCAACACCAACAACAACAGCTATGACAGAATCGACCACAGCCTCAACAGAATCGACCATAACCTCAACAAAAATACCAGCAACTTTAACAGCTAAAACATCGACTTTTCAAACAACATCAATACATCTGTTGCCAATACAACAGAAACAACAAAAACAACCTCAATTGAATGAAAGTAACTACAATATTCTCACATCGCAGTGTCGCATACCCTACGTTGATCCTTTAACACCAGAGCTACTTAAAATTTTCAAGCCTAGAAAGCCAGCAAAGTGTTCCAGGGACCGCGCAATAATCACACCCATTTACAATGTGAGCACGCGGAAATATACGCTAAAAATCGCAAAACAGAATTTAAAAACAAAAGATGCCAATGGAACGGAGGAGATTGTTAGCTGCTGTTATCGCACAATTGTTCGTTCCGGAAGTGGTGCTCATGCTGACGAAAACTATAAGTAAGCAAACGTACATTGTATCTGATTATACTTATCATAATTTAAACTACTAATATGACTAGAACCTCGAAACAAATTTTGAGGAAATCTTTTGGAGAATACGAAAAAATCTTGATTTTATCCCTAGTGGTAAATTGGTTTTCTATTTTTTTTATGAACCATCATCAGTCATAGATTAACCTATAAATCCTGATTGAGGAATATAGATAAACAATTAAAAAGTTATTGGGATTGAAAGAAAAAAAGTTCTTAAAGTTGAGCGATGTGAGATGTGCTCTTATAATGTCAAAAAATCACATGAAAATGTAATATCTTTGAGTTATATTTTTTTAAAAATAACCTTAACCGTGTTTAAAATACGTAAGGTGGCTTAACCCTTACAATTTTTTATTGGCTCAACCTTGACGACTACCGCCATTCCTGCGCCGCATTCCATAAAAAAACAAAACCGTTAGGCGATTGCATTTTTTACTTGCCATTTTAAAATTATTCACAACAAAACACTTCTATATTATTTACCTTGAATTAGTAATAATTTTTTCGTTCAATTAAATTACACTTTTTTGTTTTAACCCTTTATCACGCAAGATCATGGATTTTTAAAATTAATACCTGGTTCGATTCGTATTAAGAAATAAACAAACACGTATTTTTTTCCCCCCACATTTGTTCATAGAAAGATTTTATTCAAAAAAATTTGGTAATGACACTTATTCAAAAACACGCTTTTTGTTTTTGTTTGTGTATAATTATCACTATTTATCAATTAATATCGATTATTTGACAATTAAGCTTTCACATTTTTAGAAAAAGCCGCAGTAAAATATATAAATATATGAGTAAACTATGCTTTTTTAAAGTTATTACTTTTTTATTTACAACCAAAAATGTCAAGTAAGTGCATTTTTTTGTTTGGTTGCAAAATACATACATTACGTTAGCAGTTGTCAATATCTTTCAAATAACATAAAATAGTTGCACCAGTTGCTACTTAATCAGTTATGATTCACAACAAAATAAAATAACATGCCTGTAAAATTTTGTAAGAAAAAATGTGTATGTTTCAGATCTGCAACACGGTGTGATAAAGAGTTAAAATATACTGCTTCAGCACGCATATATCGTGTCCAACTTCGTAATGACACCGAAAGTTTGCTGCCGTCGAGACAAGTTTCCCAGAACACACATATAGTAGGAGGCGCTAATACAAAATCATGAAATAACGCGCTGGCTCTACCAATTTCTCTAAATCTTTGACTTTAAATTTATAGTTTGCTTATACTTTAATATAATTATAAAAAAAATACAATCTGAATTATCTTTTTGATGAATTTATTGTTTTAAAAAGGGATTTAGTTAAAATAGAGAATATTTAATTATTACCAATTTCAGATTGCTCCCATGTACAAATTTCCATCAGGATTTCGTAGTGCCAACACATATTGATGCCATGATTGTGGATTGTAAATCAAGCTCTAAGAAATTGGTGCAGCAGGATGCTTTCTCTTTTATACAATACAAAAATTTAACTACGAATACAACTCGTGGTAATAAATCTGTAGCAAGGAATACGACATTGACGTTGGCTAAACGTAAACCAAGCATCTTGTTCATAGGCATTGATAGCTTGTCACGAATGAATTTTCGTAGAAATATGCCACGAACCTTTAAATATATGAAAAATAATAGTAATTGGATCGAATTGGAAGGTTATAATAAGGTGAGTTAAATTTTCTTCAACTAGAAAACTTCATTACGGTTTAAGAGACACAAAAACATTAGATCTTCATTATTTTTTTCAAATATTCAGAGTAATTATTTTGCTTCATTATCGATGTACAGAAAGATAATTACAAAAGTTAGAAACTCCTTTGATCTTCGCTGGTTATCGAAGATCGAATGTAAAATTTTACTTTCGATACGCTGCAATTGTTAAAAATGTAAGTATTTTGGCATTTTTTTTTTTTTTTGCTTTTTGAGAACGAAAAACCAATTTTAAACGGTTTTTGTAAATTTTATGCAGGTCTAAAGTGGTGAAGAACAAATTGGAGTTAGAGAAACTTAATGGAAGCAAATCCTCTGATTGCAAAGGTTACTTCTTCAAAAGTTCTGGCGAAAATTATTTAGGACCACTAATTAGGACAACAAATTTTATAGATGCCAAAACTTCTTCGAAAGGCTGCACTTATGTGGTGGAATTTATTTTCAAAGGATTGGAAGTGTACCTCAATCATTTTCTACTTCTGGCCAGTTCCAGAGGATAAGAGCTTGATCCTCTTCTGATGAATCGTTGAACCGTAATTCCGTTGTAGTCATAACTATTTTGCTCTTATTTTTTCCACTTCATTTTCAAACAAATCGTATTTATTCTTCAAAATGACGTTTAGCTATCTATACTATCGTGAACAAGCCAAAATGAGCAAAATTCAGAATAGCACTATTTTCTGTAGAAAGCAAGTTATAATACGAAATGTAAATTCGTTAGATCAGGCCAGTCGAAGATCGAACACAGTTCATAGTCCGTTTTGGTCCAAAATTGGTAGTTTCATTTTTGGAAAAATTATTTTGGTAGGTTAGTCTCGATTTTTGGTAGGTTTTAGTAAAATGAAAATATTTAAATTTAAAGACAAAATAGTATGCAAAACTGTTTCAAAAAATAAAATAAATACTTTTTGTACTAGAACTTGAAAATTTGTCAAATACGAGCAAATAGAAAAAATTCTTTCAGTGAGCACAAAAATTTTAAAAGTACGGGAACGCGTAAAGCGAAAAAAATTGTTTATGACAAATTTTTTTTATTAACCCTGGATACTATTATTATTTAAAGGAAGGACGACTCGAAAGTCAGGCACTGCGACCCATAAGATCTATTGTACCAAAGCCCCAAGAAAGGAAGAGAGAAAGAAAGATAGATAAGAAACATACCCAAGCCGAGAATCGAACTCGGGTCTCCAGAAACAAGAGTCTGGCACTCTGCCACTAGACCATAGTGGCGATGGTAATTTTTTATCAGCTCGGTGGTTTTGCCATTACCAACCAAGGTGTGTACTTGTACACATTCTTATAATTAACCCTGGAAGTACATGCTTATTTTTTATACGTAAAGGTCATATTCCAAACTTTCATTTTGAACCTCATCTGTCCGGTTGGTGGTCTTCGTCACTTATCAACAAGAAATTTTTCAGTTTCCTGATCATTCAATTACTTTATCGTGCTCATTTCGCATTCCAGCAACAAAAACTATAACATACGAAACACCATCTCAAATTGCAAAAGTTACACAAGGTCATGCTTCGTCGTTTCGACGACGCACATTTAAAAAATCATACTTTCATAATGTATATTCAGTTGAACTTCTGCACACAGCAACAGCTTGCCCACGACTGGCACTGTATGAAACATGCGTCGTCGATTCGACGAAGCATGTCCTTCCAGGGTTAAAGAAAATATTTATACAAAAGAAACTTAAAAAATTTAAAGTAATATGAATCAAAAAATATTCACAAAACCCTTGGGAATTGCTTTGCCAATTATCATTTTGTAAAATTATTGGTTTCTCACAAAACAATAAATTTTATTATTTTATACTTTGTAGTTTTTTGTTATCGTCAGCTGATAATTTGTCAAATGTTGTTAAACAGTTTGATATTTTTCAAGTTTTTGCCAGGAGAAATTTCACGGATAAAACTTTAAACTTCTGACATGGAGGGGAAATCATTTACTCTCTCATTGTCTCTCTCACTTACCAGATTTTTGTGCACGGTACATTTTGCAAATAAATAATGGAAAAAACGGTAACAGACCCATAATTAATATGAAGAAAACCGAAAGGGTGCAAAGCAAATGTCTGTGGAACACGCGAAATTCTCTGCATGAAAACGCATTTATAAATTATAATTTTAATTATAATTTTTTTATACTTATGACAGAATTTGTAAAAATTAATAAGAAGCATTATATGCTGTAAAAACATGGCAGCAGAATTAAGAAGGTAGATGCATTAGAATTTTCAGTTTTGTTTTAGCAAAAACCTGTACACTAATACTTAGTACTATCCAGCGGTAAAATTAAAAAGGCCATGAAATAATTATAGTTATAATTAAAAACTGAACAAGACGAAAATTTTAGCCTTTTATAGAGTGAAAAGGGTTGCAACAGACCTCCCCTATTTTTCGATTACTCGGTTATCTGAACCTTATAATGGATCTAATTAATATTTTATTCGAAATCCAGTTTTTGGTAGCTTCAGCAAAAATGTTGGAAGGTCCTTTTTAAATTACTATAACGATATATACCTTTATCAGTTATTATTTTTCTTTATTAATAAAATGTCTTAAATTTTTTTACATTTATAGATGGGTGACAGTACATACCCAAATTTAATGGCAATATTAACTGGTCACAACGACTCCTTCGCCTATTCTAAGTGTAAGCCTAAAAAAGTTGGCGGTCTGGAATTAGAGTCATGCAATATGATATGGAATACATTTAAAAAAAATGGTTATCGCACAGCGTATGCTGAAGATACATGTCGCATTGGCACATTCAATTATTTGAAAAATGGTTTCGAGAAACAACCAACCGATCACTACTTTCGACCCATGGGGATGGCCATCGAGAGAGAAATGCATGTGGAGAACGTGGCCGGCCTACCGTTTTGCATTGGACGCAAACAATACGGTGAATATATTTATGACTTTGGGCAACAATTTGCGAATGTCTATAGCGAGGAGCCGAAATTCGGGTTCTTTTGGACCAATTCATTCTCTCATAATGACTTTGATATCTCTTCGACGATGGACAACCGAATGTTGGAGTATTTAAAGACATTCGGTAAAGATGGCATCTTGGAGTCGTCAATTGTTGTGTTCTTAAGTGATCATGGCTTTCGTTGGGGTTCGTTGTTAGAATTACCTGAAGGGTTTCTTGAAGAACGTTTACCGATGTTTTTCATTTCGTTACCAAAGTGGTTCAGAGATGAATATCCGGAATATGTTGAGGCATTGAAAGTGAATCGGCATCGTTTAACTTCACCCTATGACATATACATGACACTCAAGCATATATTAGAATTGGGAAGTGATTCTGGGGAAAAGTTCCCAGCATCCAGTGGTTGTGAAAAATGCCAAAGTATTTTCCACACAATTCCAGAGAATCGTACTTGTACTGATGCCGGCATTATTGAACACTGGTGTACATGCGTGCCATATAAGGTTGTTTCAAACAATAATAAAGCTGCTATTGATGTGACTACGCTGGTTATCAAAGAAATGAATAAATATTTGCAAATGAAAAACATTAGTTCTGAATGCAGTACTTTTGGCTTAAAGACTATACAGGAAGTACAACTGAAGATGATGCACCATGATACCGCAACAGATTTACCCACTTATAGGATAACGTATTTTACTAATCCAAAAGGAGTGAAATTTCAAGCTACAGCCATTTACGATCCAGCAAAAAAAACGGTTAAAGTGAATGTGGAGGATATAAGTCTTCTCAACCATTCAAAGAATGCTTCTAAATGTATCAATGATAAACCGGAATTCAAGAAGTATTGCATTTGTAAGTGAGTCAGACGTTCTAAATCTAACGGCAAAAAATAATCCACACTTTGGATTCTGATTTTGTATTTTTAGTGGAAGACCATTGATAGATTCGACTATGCGATAGTATCGAACTTTCTTAAAAATTATAATTTTGAGTTTTTTCTAAAATAAATCTTTTGAATAATATATGTTGCATTTTTAAATACATTTTTTTTACCTCAGTGGTTTTCCAAGAATTTTTATTGGTATTTAATACAGTGACTAGTGCAAGAAAATTTAATGTACATAAACTATATTATATGCCAAGCAGTTCACTATTGTGCTTTGCTGCATTGCGTAAAATAGTATTAATCTGTCTGCCATTTATTTGCTTTAAAAAAATCTATATAATATTTTTTTATCATAAATCCATTTGTCCATATTTCATTCCTCATACTTTATACCCACGCGTTTTGCGAATAATGCTAAACCTTATTTGCTTGACGTTATTATTGTTTCGGATACCAATCTAGTTTCTTTTTATGACCAAATATCTTTCATTTCGGAAAACGACTTAATTTTCTGTACACTTGACTTAACTTTGAGCCGCAGCATAGACCAAGCCACCCAGTTTTATCGCGACTTTAAAGCAATTGATATGAGCTTGCTCATAACAGACATTAAGCCTATAGAGTGGATTAACTGTCGTAATTTGATATCTGTAATAAAAATTAATAATTATGCATGTCCTTGGTACACTGATGGAGCAATGTCTGCCATTAAGTTACGTAACGGTTTGCACTAAAAGTGAAAAAAACATCCTACCAGTGAAAACTGATCCTCATATACAATTGCTCGTAGCCGCACCCCATATATATGGTATAGAGGCGAAAAGCTTAAGAGGGTCCTATTTCCTAGCAATTTGTGAAACTGAAAACAAAAAAAAAAAAAGTGCAAGACATAGATCCCAAAAAAAAACAACCTTATTCACGCGGTGGTCTAAACGCAAGTTCTGTAGTTCTAAGCTCATCTCTTTCTACAAAAACTCTTCGGAAAATTTACCACTTAGACTCTTGGTGTACGTAATTGCGTACATACTTTTAAAGAACAGCATATTCAGAACTGTAAGCAATTTTTTGTTGTAAACCCTTTTATAAGAGCTTCTCTCTTCACTCTTTTCTAGTTCAAAGTTAAAAATTGGAGGGAATTTTTTGCCATTTAAATACATTTTGTCTATCGTCTCCTCGCATTTTTCTGTTGTTTGGAAAGCATAATATTGGTAGCGTGTTTTCGTGTGTTAAATTTATTAAAATAATTCGGTAAGTTATTTTTACTTTCCACTATATAATATACACATTTAATTGTCGAAATTGATATTACTCGATTTTTAAGTACATTCTGGTATTTTCATGTAATTTATTTTATAAAAGGATCTAAATAAAAAAAAAAAACAGAAGCTCAAATTTGCTCAATTATTTCTACTTTAGGTAGGCTTGCCATACGTCAAGAATTAGGCCTGACAGTCAGGCATTAGACATCTTATCAGGAATAATGGAATATCCATTTTAAATCTAACGACTTTTATTTTTTTTCTTAAAGGCAAGTATATAGAAATATAATCCCAAATTTCGCTCTAGTTAATAACTTAAATGAAATCCAATATCTTGAAATAACAAAAAACGAAACGAGTTTATAGCTTAACCCTTAAACGCCCAATACGTCCGATTTCAATTAAAAACATATCCAGAGGTAGTATTTGTGATTCCGAACAACGTTTGTTCTACGTGTTTTCAAATAAATTAGTTTAAGGTGCAGTTATTTTAATTTACATGGTTGACCTCTGTAGTAACCTTTGGCGATTATCTGGAGAATAAAATAAAATACATTCGCAATAATTTTTAAAAACAGTTATTTGGTGTTATCCCATACCGTCTGACACAAATTTGTCCACACGGCAATATGTTTATTACACAAAATTCGAAAATAAAAACACCTTTTTTCAGTTAGTTGTTTAAAATGTTTGCAAAACATGCTTTTCGAGCTAAAAATAACTGTAACTGTACGACAGTTGTCATTTTTCCATTCTTATTTATACGTATCGACAAAGAAAACTTTAGACAGTAAGATCAGATGTTTATTTTAAATGGCGAACGTAAAATGGCGGCACAGGCAGCCGCGGAAGTGGTTGGTCACTGCAGTGACCAGTGGGGTTAAGTAAGGGTTAAATATCAGAAAAAAATAAATTATTTTTCCTTCGTTTCCTCTTCATCTTTCTCCGACAAAGTATCGGATATTTTAGTATGAGGAAGGCATAAACATCCCTTTTTCGGTCAAGCTTGAAAAGTACGAAAATGCTTTCGATTTTCTTCAGCATATTCCAAAAAAAAAAAAAAAATTGTTGAACATTGCTCAGTTGCGAATACACATTATTAACCTGAATAAGATTTTGTGTTTTATCTATATAAAACTGACACAGATTCCTTATATTTAATTTTATTTTTGTGTATTTTTATGTAGGGCCTAGCAAAGATTTCGCATCTATTCATATTGTGTGAGTTATATTTATACACGAATAGAAGGGACCTACAACTCCTGTACGACGCGCGGTGAAGCGAGTATATTGCTGGTGGTGCTGAAAGTGTGGCTGAAGACCTGCCTAAACCTCTCGATTCCTCGTCGTGAACAAGGAGTTGGCCTTTTTTATATGACATGGACGTGGACAACATGTGGTTTCAACAAGATGGTGCAACGTGTCACATAGCGGTCGTTACATTGGAGTTGTTGAAAGAAAAATTCCCAAAACGCGTTATTTCTAGAAGAGTCAGTGTGGAATGGCCCTCAAGATCGTAAGATTTACCGCCCTTAAACTTTTTTCTCTGGGGCTACGTTAAGTCACTGGTTTATGCCAACAAATCAACAACTGGGGAACAACATCATTCAAACCATTGGTTACATCCGGCCCGACTTATGCGACAGAGTCATACAAAATTGGACCTCTCGGATGGAGTCCTGTAAACGAAGCCGCGGAGGCCATTTGAATAATATCATTTTTAAAAAATAATGGTATTGAATATACTTTGAGGTTTCACTTTTATTGCTTAAGTGATAAAATAAAAATTTTTTAAAATGTTGGTTATTTACTAAAAGACTGTCATAACTCAAAAAACGCGTTTAAAGTTTTCAATTGACTCCCACTTTGCAGAAAAAAGAAAAAGTCTTATAATTCTCACGCGCAGAGTACTTACACAATATAAAGCGTGACATAATGAATAATTCTGCATCATTAGCTCAAAAATCGTGTTTTTTGACTTATGACAGTCTTTTAGTAAATGAGCTTCATTTAAAATTACTCAAGTAAATTTTTTGTTTTTTAAATCAATGAGTTGTTTTTTGTACTTCAGCATTTTTTATTTTGAGTTTTAATAGAAAATTTGAAATTTTGACCAGCGTCAGGAATTGAACCGGAAAAGTTATAGCAAGCCTAACTTTGGGTGACTATGTTTGATTTTTTTAGTTTTGTTGCATTACAGTGTCCCCATGAAACACAAAACTGAACAAAAAATGTTTTTTTCTCGATGTAAATATTCTGAACGATTATTTTGTATCTTCGCTATCAGATATAAACAGTTCGGGTACTATATCTTCTGAAAATTATATATGTTGATTCATCTTTTGAGGTCTCAGAAAGCCATTCGGTCAGGCGCTCCGCAGGGATCAGTTCTTGGTCCTTTTCTTTTCTCTATGTTTATTAACGATTTTTTCTCAGTTTGTAGCCATGTTACAATGCATACGTATGCTGACGATATACAGCAATATCTTTATCGCTGCATCGGCATCGTTGATGGTTTGAGCTACAGAGTTATTGAAGGTATAAATGCCATCTCTGCATGGACTAAGAGCAATAAGGGTAGTCCCTTGAACGTGTGAACTCGTAAACCGTGTTAAATTTGTAAGTTTACATGGCTGTTTTCGGGAACGCATATTTCGACAAATCAGCGCGTAAATCAACTATTTGACAGTTTGATCAGGGTTCCATTTTAGTATTTAGTATCAGGGTTTATTTGTATTTTTTGTTTTTCAACCATGCATTGATACACTGCAGCTGTTAAACAAATTGGTAAATATAAAAAAATCAGAAATGATGACAAGAAATGAGAAAGCGTCATTACTTCAATTTATTGACGATACTGCAATAAATGATTTACTTATTTCGGATATGTTACTTATACTCGGATATAGACTTAAAACTTTTTTTTAATCATAGAGAGTAACCAGCAAGAAAAGGACGATGCATTGTTACACATTGCTCTCGATATTCGACTCCATGACGACCTAATCCTGTCCTCAAATCTAGAAGGTTTTTAACAGACGTTTTCAAACCTAAAGTTTTTTACGTTTTCTGAAATACGTGGTTGAAGAATAGAGGTAGCGATAAGTAGTTTTTTTCTAAAGAGCGGAAATTGTATTGATTCTTATGAGAGTGTTGTAGTGTCAGTGCTGAAAAAGTAGTAAAGCACGCTAGGTGGCACGATCGAAAAATGTATTTAGACTGCGCGGCAAAAATACATTTGACCGAATGAATTTTGAAGAGTGACCTGATTTCACTTGATCTAATTCCATTCACCAATATATGTATATTTTCGCGGTCATAAATCATATGGTCAAATAGATTTTAGCAACACGGTCTAACTACATTTTTAAAATCAAGGGGTCTAATTTTATTGAGTCTTAAAACACTGCGATTGTAATGAAATAGCTGAACGTATAGACTACATTTCTATTTGGTATATAGAAATATATAGATTTGAATAAATAAAAGCTTTTCTTTGAATTATTTTTAAAATTCGGTTCATTATTCAGCCGACATATTTACGGCGTCTCATATTTTTATGTAAATACACTTTGGTCCTCAGACTTACAATAAAATTATTTTAACTGCAGGCAACACTGAAATACTCGTGTACTTTCTCTAGGCTGTTTACACATCAAATCTGCCTCGCAATATGACGAGGTGAGTGTAAACTATTTTCCATACAAATTTTGATAGTTCGTCTTCGAGGCTCGAAAATAAACAAGGTTTACAACGTTATCGAGGCATTTACACGTTGAAGGGAATGCCCTTAATGATCTTTGTCTGAAAGCTGTTAAATCGTTTGTGCTCCCCATTCACAAGAACAAAATTATATTGAGTGATATACCTCAACTATACGATGGTCAAGCGCAGCTACATTTGCAATTATGCTTTTGCTTTATTTGACATTGAAATAAATAAAGATAAATAGATAAATAGAAGAAAAGTGAAATTACACTTAAAATATGTTTATTTTTTCAATAAATGATTTTGATTTCGCACAGCCAAGTTAAATTGGCAAATAAGAATAACAACAAATGCCAAATAACGAACTTTTAGTACAAACGTCAAGGGGTGGTAAGTTCAACAATGTATCCAAGGATGGGTCAGGTGTTGTCAGAAAAGCTTCATTACAACAAATGACACACCCCTTTAAAGGCTGCCAAGATCTTTCCTAATGCCGTCAACGCTAAGTCTGCTCCACCAGACGATAGTTCAACCTTTGATTGAGTTAATAATAGTTTGAAGTAGACAGGAAAGTGGTCAATGGTTACTCCTTACTACCAAACATGGCACAGGCATCGAATACAATGGAATTGATCGTCATCTTCAATTCTTCGTGTGCTTCTCTAAAAGCCATTATGTTTCAGAACATTCCGCCAGATTTTTATAATCTAATAGCTGGTAACTACAGATATTTGGGGTTCCGAAACTGGACTTCATTTGAAATATACGCATCAATCCCTTTGAAAATTTCATGATTTTCACGGTTGCAACATAACAAGTTTTTAGGCTTTTATATTTTAGTATTCCAGATCATATTTATTTTATCAATTTCTCAAATATTTAACTATAGGCTTGTGTTTTACGCCAAGGTATGTCAAGGAGTAGATCAAAACTCATGCTTTACATTCATATTTACTTCTTTCTAGATCCTTTTTTATTTCATAAATAATAAATAAAATATATAGTTATATTTTTAAATACAGTAGAATCCCGATTATCAGGATCTATTAAAACCAGGGGTACTCCGGATAATCAAATCGGATAATCAATACAAGCAACGGAGATGTATGCTAGGACATACATTGTAATTTAGATTTTTGGATGGATATAACTTGTTATTGACCTTTGCCGTAATGCATAACATCTTTTCATTGCAGCCAATAATATGCGGCTTTACCATTTAACTTTGAAAATGTCGTTACAAATTCAAAATTTTGTGAAATAAGACAACTTATCTAAAGGCATCGTTATGCAGTAGAGGATTATGAGTCCGGATAAGCACACGGAAAAAAAAGATTTGCGAAAAATAAAGTGTGATATTAAAAAAAATGCAAAATAATCAGGAAAAATTGCCATTTCGCACTGTAATTTATAAATTTCATGAGATACTTAATATAAATTTATGGGTAAACTGCAAACAATACAGTCCAAAACTTAATTATTACAATTTCAGAAAGGAAAATATTCAAAGTGACATGGAAAAAATTGAGTTGATAAAAAATACTGAATTATTATTGAAATATTCTATGATCGGCAATTAAAAATTACGGGGCAAACTGTAAAAGTTTATGAAAATATTTTTGTTTCATTGCTTTCATTTTTTAAATCACACATTTACTTTGTTTTATATATCAAACTTTCAAACTGATTGGTTGGCACCTGGATTTGCTTCATTCTATATTGAGACATTTTGGATTATTTATCCGGGACCTTTTACCGGAAGCTAGTAAGATTTGGGATGTTTACACTATATTAAATGAAAGTTTTATTATTTTATTAGCAAAAGTCTTAAGCATTGCATGTCTATTTCATAATTGTATCGAACAGTTTTCCAAAAACCATTGAAACTGAAACACCATCTTTTTTGAATTACCCTAGAATCATGAAGATAGCTGGTCTAGTTGTTTGCTTTTGATCAATGCGATTTGATGCTAAATATAGGGAAGAGAATAAAATTTTCTATAACTCTTCAATTATTGCTTTTGATATCAAAAGTATTATTATGCTTTGTAAAAATTCAATTTCCAATTTGAAAATTTACAAAATCACACTGTAAAAATTGATTTGAAACTCCAATAATATTATCTGTATTGTGAAGTACAGTGTGCTTATTCATTCGTAAATTTTATTGATTCATTCTGGATATTATAAATTAAACTCAAGGGAATTATTGTTTGATCGTAATCAATTATTACAGTTTTTCGTTTACTATCAGGGCAAGACAGGGAAAACTGTTATTATTATCAGAAATCCAATGAAATATTACAGAATATTTTTTTCCGTGCAGATGTCCGGATAAACGGATGTCAGGATTATCAGGATTCTACTGTAGTTGTAAAAATTGTGATGACTTAAGAAATAAATAAAATGGTAACTTCTTTCTTCGTTTTATTTTAGATTTTACGGTTTCAACTTATTCTATGCCAAAACACAATAATTTAATTTCATTAATTTAGCGACTCCACTTCTTTAACCTTCACATCTACTAATGGGGAGTATAATACTGCATACATTTGCACTTGCTCGCCGAATAAAGATTTTATAAATTTTTGCTTTAAATCTTTACTTTTTAGTAACTAATAGAGAAGTTTACCGAGGACCTATTAAAAGAAGAAAATAGTTCTTATTACTTTTCTTAACTTCATTTTTTATAAAATAACTCATTGGGGTATACCACACCCCAATGGTAAATGCGTGAATTCAAAGGTTAAAACTAAGAAGTTTACAAAATAAAGGAAAAATTATTGCATATTAATTTCAATCAACATACTCACTTCTTTAAATATTCAAAACACGCTTCACTAAAATTGTAATTAAGGAACATATGCAAATTAAGGAAGACATTAAACAACATTACACGTAATTTTGGTAAATGAGTGCGCCATATCTTTGGATTATAAAGACGAGTATATACATACATACAGTACTACCTCAACTACCGCCACTTTCGATATGTACAAAAGTTTTGAAAAGTTTCTACTAATAATAACAAATTTTTTATCATTTTCATTTGTAACTTTTTTTTTAAATATGGCAATATTATAAATATGCTTTAACAAAGAATAATGCTAGATGAATAACAAAAGCCATAGAACAAGCAGATCGTATCATCGTTTCAGAGCCCGCTACGGTTCTCATCAGTAACATTTTTGATAGCTCCTTTATTTTAACAATCTATATAAGTGAAAATATTGTATGTATATTTTTCGTAACGTTTGGGGAGAAGGGGGTGGGTTTAAAAACTATGTTTTGAGAAGAGAATGACGCTGGTGGCACCATTTTTGCTAATGGATTTAGTTATTGAGCGATGTTGACCGACTTTTTCTTGGCCTGGAGTGAATACTTTGGACGTGAACGAGTTTTGTATTCAACTGGATGACGCTAGAATGCCACACAAGCCGTAAAACAATCACTTTTTTGAGAAAAATTGCTGTATAATTTTACGTTCTTTGGGGACTTCAATTGGCCGTTTAGATCGTTAAATTTAAGGCCATTATAATTTGCCCTTAAGGGTTACGTTAAAGATAAAGTCAACACTAATGCTATAGCGACGATTGAAGTCCTTAAAAACAATATTAATGTTATACGCGAAATAGAGCCTCAATTGTATGAAAACGTGATGCAAAATTTCCTTCAAGGAATCACTGCCTGTAAGAAAAGCCGAGGTAACCACTTGGAAGACTGTGTATTCCATCATTATTAATCGCAATTATTTTTCAAAAAAATTATTTTTTTTCAACAATTTAAAATGACGACTCTTAATGGAAAACACTGTACAAGGACTCGGGATTATACTGTAAAATTACAAAATATACGTTAGTTGTAAAGAAATATCAGCTCCTGGGCCTAAAACCAGCAAAGAAGAACCGAGGGATGCGGTTGTTTTATTTTTCTTATATTTAGCTTAGGGTATAAGGAAGGACTAACAAAAGTTGGCTTAGTTGGCTACAAGGAAAGGGTCAAAATAAATTTTAATTTCATAACTTTATTCTTCATTGTTTTTAAATTTTCAACGTGATTGCCATTAATTTCTATACATTTTTAAAGCCGGTAGATCCACTTCGAAAAACTGTCCTCAAAATCCGTTTTTTTAGGTTTGCTACTTCGACATTAACTGCATTAATTATCTCCCCATTATTGCCGAAGACCTTTTCGATCAAATTTTCTTTATTTTTGAAAACAACTAGAAACACGGCATTAAGTCTGGGGAATATGGTGCTAGACGATTTTGTTCAATCCCTGAGAGCGCAATTAAGTTGTTCGTTTTTATAGCAGTGTGAGCTGGGGCGTTATAATGATGCAAAAAATAGCAGAGCAGATTTTAGTAAGCAGATTTTAGTATACCATTTAGTGGTTACCGTCTCTCTAATTTTCTCTACAATTTTTTCTCTGGTGAAATAAATTTACATCATTATTTTTTCCGCTGACTTAAGTACTTGGCTTTAATGAGTGGTTTAGCACCTTCTGGGTTTCTGCGTCGTACTTGAAAAACCAACTCTCCATTTTAAATTTTTGAAGAAAATATTGGGCAAAACGCACATGCGATTTTTTTTAACATCAGTTAAAATTCGAGGAACCTATCGTGCTGATTTTTCCATGTATCAAAGATGCAACCATGGCATGGGCATGGCCCAATTCTTCAGCAATCATTTCCTGAGTCAATAATCTGGGATCTTCGTCAATTTTGGACTTCACTAGAGTCTCACTTGCGTCATCAGTCAAAGATTTTGAGCGACCTTCACGTGATTCGTCCTCCACAGAAAAATCTTCAAAATCACTTCGAGACGGTCACAAGCAATGGTGCATTCATTCCATATGGTATTTGGCACTCATTAAATATTTCCAAAGGTTTCAGGTTACTCCGAAATCTGTAAAAATTGGCAGGCAGAATCTCTTGCTGTAATAGCGGTGGAATTTCTACAAAATCTTTCTCAGTAGCTTTGGGTTTTCTTGTCTCCATGTTGACTGTTTGCAGTGAAACTTATAATGAAATATCATCTGACACTTTTTGATTTGTCAAAATTTATATAGTGTTACCTACTCAACGAACTTTTGATAGCCCCCTCTTATTTTAGCTTTAACGATTAACACAAAAAAAGCAGTAAATACAACCGCCCTAGTTTTAATTAGTTACAATCGAGGTTGTACTGTACATACTTATGTGCATATGTATGTGTGTAAAATATATGCATGTATAAACTTGTAATGATAGCATATTCATTCCCATTTTAATGATGATCAAAGAAATGTGCAACGCACACACATACAAACAGTGATTATACTAAATCCATATGGCTCAACTTTCCTGCTCGTCCTCCTCCCCTTAGAGCACAATTAAATTAACATGTAATTAGCATATGAATAATTCATTTTTTTGTTTTTTTTTGTATATTACCATTTTAAATATTTGCCACTGCAGTAGTATAATGAAAACTATGTGGATGTATTCGTGCTATTACTAATACACATGTACACATGCCTGCCAAAGCTCACCAATACAAATATAATGAAGAGCCATCCTCCACAATGACACATAATTATAATTAACTTGTCGGCTGCATGCAATAAACTAATGTTTTAGGGCTAATTTATTTATGCCAAAAGCATGACAGCAAATAATGTATTTGACACATTATAATATGGTTCCGGACATGGTTCGTATACATATGTATTTCATCTAGATACAAAAATACATTCATACATATCCCACAGGAGACTTCGCCGGAAGAAATCAAAATAAAAAGAAGAAAAATGTACACACACATTCGCAGTTAAATAAACTTAGGGAGGTATATGTAAGTAAAAGATACACACATATCCACGCGGGGGTTGCGAAAGAGGAAGAAACGCATTCGTCTTTTCATCATTCATCATAAAAAATATTCATTTAAAGAAATTATAGGATACGGAAAAATGTTGAAGGAAGAACAGTGAGGAAGATCAAAAACCTGAAGAGCTTAGCAAAATTGTAATAATACATAAAATGAGATTTAACAAGAATTTCAAAAATCAACAAAAAAAAGTGTAAATACTGTATATGTATGTATGTGTAAATGTATGTGTGGTCGTAGGGATACGGCAACATTACATTGGGCAGCACAAAGTTTCCTTTTCCCCACTTTTAGGGCAATGTGTCAACAATAACAAATTCATCATTTGCTATTTAAATGGAGCGACATACATATGTACAGTATGTATGCATGTCCACGTATACGAGCGTTTAGTTAATTAAATTGAGATGTTCCAGCTTTCTCTTCTTTTTGCTTTCTATTCATTTTCAGCTTATTTTATTTTTCCTCACACATGTATTAATACATATGAGCCATTGAGAGCATAAACGGTGTAAGTCAATTTTATTGCAATTTGGATTTTCATCACCAAACAATAACTTTAATTTCATTTAGTTCCCGGTATAGTGGTATAAGTCTAGGCTCAACATGTATCTTATGAAGCTGCTAGTGCAGTGGGAAATACATTTTATAAGTACTCTATTTTTTACAGTACTTCTACAAAAACAATGTACTGCTCAAAATCAGATTTTGTTGACTTACGCCACTTTGGTTCTCAACGGCTTATATATACATACATATGTATGTGTGGATAATTCATTCGCGTTTTTTGCATGTGTGGGACATTGAAACTTACGGGCACTTGCTTGGAGATGTGAGCTTAATGAACTTCCAATTCATATGCCAATAGGGAGTAAAAAGTTTTATGCTGGTTGTTTTTGCAGTCCTAAATGCTTTATATGTATGTGTGTAGATGATTTACAATGAATTATTATATTCATCAATTTAACTTTATAAAGATATGAAACTTTAATTAATTCTCCACATCCAGTAGCTCCTCAACAATGGTTTTTTGTTTATATTTTGGTACACAGATTGCATCCTACTAGGAAGTAAGAAATATAGCGCATTTTCAGGATACAAAGCTTCCCTGTCTGATCCGGTTCCTTGCCGCTATCAAGCAGCCGGATTAGACAGGGAGAACAAGCCATTGCTCAACTTTAAAACGCGTTTTTCTCGAAACCATGTTTTTCAAATCGGTGACCAAAATATCTCGACACTCCTGAACCGTTTAATTTTAAATTTTTTTTAGTACCTTAGATCTTTTTATCGCCAAAATAGTAACAAATTTTACCCTAAAAATCGCTACTTTAAGTACAAACGCCCGCCATTTTGTCAAATAAAAATATTTTAAAAATGTCGTACGACAATTTTAATTATCTTTTCAGTTTTTTTCTTTCTTTCGATTATAGATGAAATGAGAAAGGTCCCCGCGAAGGACCTCTTTTTACGGCAGCTCAAAGAGTACACCAATACCTGGCAATATTGAACATTTTTTAATAAAAATAATTAAACATATTCTCAAAAGTGACTGCTTTCATTTAAAAAAAATCAATCCGGCAATTACTTTAAGCTTTCTTAAAATTGTTTTCAAAAATTGTCTTTTAACGCTTAAAAGTGTATATAAAAAGAGTTTTGTGTGATACGTTGCGCCGTCTTGTTGGAACCACATGTTTTACAGGTCCATGTCCTCCAATTGAGGTTAAGTTTAAGTCACAGAAAGTTATTAGGTCTGACAGTCAGGCATTAGACATCTTGTCAGGAATTATATTTTTTCAGGCATTTAAGAAATAATAATAAAATTTCCCTTTTTAAATTTGAGGACTTTTATTTTTAGATGGCGACTGTATGCAACATTTTTTACTTTTACGTTTTTCGTCCACTTCTTTATCAAATAAGAGATCATTTTTGGGACACGATAACCAAGAGTGGCGTTAAATCAAAAAGTAACAAGGAAGCAGTATAAAAAGCGGAGTTAGGCTCCAAGAATTTAAAAATTTGCCGTGTTACATACGAAATCGTAGTATACGGGACAAGCAAGTAGTACAAAAACAGGGTTATGTTCCAAGAGTTTATAAAACAACTTTTTGGGATAAGTGCTTGGTCAGGCTGTCACATTGCTTCATGTATATTTTAACTTTTTATACGTTTGATACATTTTCTCTCTATTATAAATAAATTAAAGTTTTTATTTTTGGTTGTAAAAGTAAAAAAAAATATATAAAAAAATAATGAGCACTTAACAGAAAATTTATTGGAACATTTAAAGAAAGAATTTGAATTTAACACGTGTACGTGGGAGACCTGTACATATAATACTGTAAATGACAGACGAAAATAAAGATTACAAATTTCAACTCCTGCTTTGTTTTTTCGTGCAATCTTTTGACGACATTTGTCAAAGGTGAATTTTTGTACTCAGGTTTTTGACTTGACTTCAAGACAAAAAGAAAGTAAAAAAAGCATAAAAACGAAATTTCAAATGTTCGGCAGCCAGAAAACATAATTGAATGCATAATTATTACTAGTAAAATTTGTCAAACACCTACATCAAAGTGAATGTTGCCTATAGGCAACATCGGGTGAATGGAATAAAAATAAATATTTTCACTATCTTTGATGTTGTGGCTTTAACTATTTTTAGGTGCAAACACGAAATGAACGAATTGAGTTTTTCTCAATTGATAACAGATCGATAAAATCGTTATATTTTATTGCAACGCTCAAATGTATATATGTGATCCGATTTTTTTGGAGTTTGGTAGGTATATGGACATCAAATTTCTCAGTACATATATTTAAAGTGTTTATAAAATTTCCACATAAACAGAAATCAATAACCGAAAACAAATAATATAATACTAGTATGTAATTAAAAAATTCAAAGTACTCTTACATACACACATATTTTTATTTATGTGTATGTTTTCAAAAGTTAAGTAAGCCGATTACTTTATTCCAAACAATAACATTGAAAATGCATTTTATTTAATCCTTTGCTTAGCTTAACAGAATATTCACATATACCCGTATTGACGTAATGGAAAATATCGAAGTTTTGTATTTGTAAAAATTGCAAATTCACATAAATTTATTCGATTAAGTAAATATATAAGACTTTACATACATATGTACATACATTAAGGTGGGCGGAGATGTATGGATGCAAAAAAAGTTCATGCTTGATATATTATTGGGCCATTGTGAGTCCAGCGCCATAAACAGTTTTTCGATTGCGAACACTCGTCATGAGTTGGAAATTCTACAATAACGGGACCGTATAGAGTATCAGAAAATTAAATATATGATTTTTGGGGTGAAATTTACTTTAGCCTTTACTACAAAAGCTCGTAAATTGAGATCTATCAATTGGCGGAAACCCAACTAAAAGTTGCCCCTACAAAAACTGTTTTCTTCTTGAAAAACTTACCATCTCTGAAAAATAGCCCATCTCAATATGTATACACTAGCGGATCCTAGGGAGGAACGGGGAGATTTTAAGGAAATAAATCCCTAGTGTAGATGTACATCTATGCGTATATTAGGCCACTCTAACAAAAAAAATTGTTGTAACCTTGATTTGTTTTACTATGATTTCTAATTCCAGGATTCTTTTAAAAAATATCTAAAAATTATCTTTTGCATGTGAAAATTTTTTATACTTTTTTTTTGGCCACATAAAAAGTCACAAAAAATAGAAATTGCATCAAAAAAGTTTTGAATTTTTGAGGATGGTATTTTATGTGATTTCCATGAAAACTGGAATAATTTCCGTAATTCGAGAGAATTATGGCTTATTGGATTAGTATTTTAGGACTCTATGTGATTTCAACTTGTTTAATAGCACACAAAAAAAAAAATCAGTTAAAAGATATAAACATGATCTCGAGTTATTGTGAAAAACTTTTTTTTAAATATTTTAATTCAAAACCTTATTGTTTTTGAATATTTATTATTTGTGAATTTTTATTTGGTCAAAAATAACTTAACCCTCTAGTTCCCAAATTTTTGATTGATAAAAAAAAATCGGAATCGTAAAAATCATAAACTGATTTAAAACCCCGCCCCCCCCAAAAAAAAAAAAACTAATGGGCTTGGTTTTATGAAGTGAGAAAGTTTGAGCGCCTAAAATTATTTGTTCTTGAATGAGCTTGAATGACTTTTTCTTGTTTTAAGTAATTAAATATTTTATATAAAAAATTCAAATTCTTAGCTATCCATAGCTAGTTTTTTAATTTGGATACTCTGACGGGAAGTATTTAATTTATTTTTTTCACTTTTGCCTAAAATACAATCAAAATAATTAATTTTCCTATTTTTCACAAATTTTTTACTTTGACTGTCGCTAACTTCTGTAATACGTATCATAGCTCATAACTGATGCATTTTTTAAAAGCTTGGGACATTCTCTAAACTATGTGATAAAATCGAGCAATAGAAAACTGTTATGGTGGCAATTCCATCCCCTTTGGTGAAGGCCGTCTAGGGGCGGGCTTGGGAACTAGAGGGTTAATGAAAAAATTATTAAGCCGATTTTTAAAAACCTTGGTTCATTTTTCGGAGGCGGTATCACCACTTTTTTTCGGTGAGGCACCTTAATGTATATATACATTTGTTCAAGCTAAATATTGAATATTTTAGATAGAAGTTTTGCTACTAAATGTTATTATTAGTTTTTAAATATTTACAGAAACATACAATTTTTTTTTTAATATTCTAAGGAGTATTTGTTACGAGGGTCAACTACAAAAGAGTGTTTGAATACTTAGTCTGCGATTTGCATATATATGCAATACATTGTCCAGAGCATTTTCTATTTTGTTGAAACTAAAATTAGAACAACTGACGCAAGCATTTAATTTAATAGGACTATAATTATATAAAATATTATTTATACATTTTTTATTATAATAACATTTTTAATTTAGTACTAAGTAATAAAAGCAGTATTAATAATATACTACTAACTCTCTCTTTTGTACTCATTTCAAAAAATGCATCTCTAAAAAGTTCCTCTTACTTGTCAAAAGTTCAAAATGGCTACATTTTGAAATAATGCATCTACCATTAAATGCTTTTACCATGGTTGTACTATTACAAAGAAACAGTGTTTAATGTAGTATTTCTCCACCACATTTTCTTGTACTTTCGTACTAAAACCATAAAAAATAGTTCACGTCTTACAATTTTTTATGCTCAAACCAGACCCAAAACATTAAAATTAGCTTAAAATTACAATGAAAAAGTACTTTTTAAAAGAGGAAATGTAGCAAGAACGTTAATAATTAAAATTAAATAGTTATATATTTTAAGGTTGCACCTTTAACCCAGTTATAGTTGGCCTGCTGCACTAAAAAGTTGCTCACTCGCGGCGCTAGATGGGGGTGAAGAAAGATACTTGATTGTTCCTTTTGTTTTTAAATGGTTCGGCCAAATACTCATTCATTTTTAGCTGAACCCAGAACCGAACGTTTGGTCGGAAACTAGTCTCAAGGCTTAAGGCAACATGTTTCAGAGAAAATTAAAAATCAAGAAGGTAGTTTTTAGGTAAATATTTTTCCCATATGATTAAAACTCGAATTTTAAATAGAATAAATTTGATTATAATATTGACTATTGACCAGCAGACGTTGTTTTGCCCTTTCTACGAAGAAGCGGGAAATTGAAGTTTATTTCAATGAAGAAGAATGAAGTTCTTTTGATTGATAAATAATGCTTCCATACTAAGATATCCCGTAAAAAAAATTCAAGGTATATGGAAGGTGTCACACCCCCTTTGTCAACCAACGAATATTTTTGTTGTAGCATGGCATTGTTAATTTACGTACTGTGCATTTCTGTACTGTGCTGTAAATGATTCTTGAGATATGCCCACAAAAATATTAGGATTGTATGGGAGGTGACACGCCCACTTTACTAAAAGCCATTATGAAAAGCTATGATCCATCCTCCCGCCTAAGAAAATATATTCTGGAAATATGACTTCAATCGGTCTAGTCGTTCAGAAGTTACACGATGACATACACACAAAACTCTACCATTATATATAAAGAAGATTGTTCAAAAAGTTTTTGTCTTAAAACCCCATTTCGAAGTAGAACTGTTTATATTTTCTCTTCTTTTATAAAATCCGTTTCCTATAAGAGGCTTTATGTGGTTTAGAGGGAAAAAAGACTAGCAAACCTCATTGCTTTCCCAATAGAAATCATTCAAGCTTTATGATACTTTTAGTGTAAAAAAATCTCATACCCTCATTTTGTAGTTGACATCGTTTTATTTAAATTCATCACTTATTCAAGTTTCAATTATCGATTCAATTCAATTGTTTTTTCGCTAAAGTGTTTTTGTTCCTATATTGTATACATTAAGTACACATATTTATCCACATATTTAAGCTCCATTTACTCTAAATCTGTACTGCATTCACTGGCTGGTGGTTAGAAATTCATTTCATTTTCACTTAAGTAATTCTATTTACTTGTAACATTGATGTCAAGTAAATATTTATGCGCTAACATGTATGACAATCCCATAGGGAAGGGCCCATTTGGTAAATATTGATTATATGTATAGCTGCGACCAAGTTACCATACATAAAGAAATAAAATTTAAGTTTGAATTAAAAAAAGAAGTATGCTAAAATTAACATTTCAGTTGGCCTAAGGAATTAGAAACGTTAAGATCCAGGAATTGGGAAAATCCGGGAAATGGAAGAGAAAGTCGGCCAACTTCGTCGAAACAATGGAAATATTAGAACATTCTATGGGCCCTTTTCTATAGGATTGACACATGCATATATTTTTATATTTATTTATTTGCATAACTGTACTTGCATGCATACATTAAAAATCTTTACCTACTTTACTATGTATTTTACTATGTATACAGGTGCTCAATTTGATGTTCTAGTTCTCTAAAAGCATACTTGTTTATGCTACAAAAGTGAGATGGTAAAAAGGAAAAATTTAGTGCAAATATTATTTTTTTTTAATCTTTAATGAGACATATTGAGAACAAACTGAAAAATCAAACCCAATATTGATGGGTTTATATTCTTAATATTATATTTCTTCGACTTACTTTATGTATTTGTATACCATATTCAGTACACATTTTTCATTAATAATTTATTGTCAAATTTAATTTGTGAGTATAATAAATATCGAGAATGTTACATAAAAAATCTATAAAGTTCCGAGAAAATTGTAAAATCATATTTAAAAAACTAATTAAAATGAGCTCTGGTCGATAGCATTTGGTAATATCGAATTTTATCATTGATATTCTCAAAATTTTATCTTTTTTTTAAAGAAACTTATGCTTGGTTTTCACTATGTCATATTTGCCGTCAAAGAGAGAAAAAGAGAGAATTTCCCATATGAAATTTGCCAACATACTGGCAAATTTGATTGAATTTGACATAGTGAAAACCAGGCATTAGTAGCTAACTCCTAGTTAGATTTATTAAATGCATTAACCTTTACCAGGAGAGAATGCATGAAGTTTTAAAAAGCTTAAACGTTACTCCACCACACAGATACCGATTACACCTCAAGGCACTTCAGTTGTGAACATAGGAATCTGCATCATTGCTCTACATCCCTACATTTTTAATAGTACCGAAATCTTAAGAATTGGTCAAGCATATCTTTGTATAAGACGATTTAAATTTTTGTTATTTTTTTCTTTTTGTATGAGAGCTGCCAGCCATTCCAATATTTTTTAAAATCTGCAGTTAAAATAATAACTTTAATTATTACTATTTAAATTTTCAATCATTTTGTTCAATTTTTTTTTTCGATGATATAGCCATTTTACTATACATCGTTGTTGTTCTAGCATAAATGACTGAGTCCAAATTAATTTTTTTAATTGGATCTGCTTGTAAAATATAATACACTAGATTTTTGGTTGCTGACTTTTAAAGTTTTGCCAGTGTTCGTAGCGCACTGCATAAACTAACTTCATCTTAGAAAATAAAAAAATGGACTTAGTAGAATGATGTCCATTTTCTTCCCTTATTGTAATATATGCAATTCATTGCATAGACTGTTTTCTACAATATTCAAGTGATTTTTAAAAATAAGGAATTCCGTCTTAATTATGATCCCTTGTGGCATATTTATGACAATAGAAAAAAAAATTAAATTAAGCAAGTCATCTTTTCCCCACTTCTGTTATAAGGCTATTCTATGTATTAGGTGAACCGTTAGTAGTTCTAGAAAATATCATTTCGAAAGCTGAATAAAAAAATGAATTAAACGTAAAGATAGTGGACAGTATTCCAAAGGGTATTAATTAACAAGAATTAAGGATAATAGGATATTATTAATAGATTAAGTATTTACCTGGCAATATTTGCGGTGAATCGGTGGTTGCATAAAATTATGAAAATACAAATTCTGTAGTTTTACCGGTATAGGAAAACGTTTTTTGACGCGGACACTTTTTTATTTTATATATTTTTTTATTATGCGAAATTAAAATATTATATTATTTAATATCAAGAAAGAAACACCTTCGTACAGATTTACATTTGTTTTAAAAAATGAAACCAATAAACGGTACCTTACGATCATGTATAATTGTTTTAAGAGTATGAATACATTTTTCAGCTTCGTTGACTCAAAATATTGATAAAATGATGGAAATATGAACCATCAAAATATTTTAAATGTATTGTCAGCAATCCTAATGGTCCGCTTTCACACTCAAGCAATTAGCGCAAATCGGCTTGTGCAAGTCCGATTTGCACAAGTAAATTGTTACATTACAACCCAAATCGTTCACTTGCGTAAGCCAGAAAGTTTGACTTGAGTAAATCTGGATCGGTCGGATAATTTACATGTGGTTGGCGAAAATGTTTAAACGTGTAAACAGCACTCCAAATTTATTACGCGAATTTCTTTTGACTCGCGCGTGGCTTTTGTGTTTCGGAGGGATTTTGTTTATTTATGTTGTTTAATAATGCCGAAACAAGAAAAGGAATTCATGCGAGAGTTCATTGAACTATATAAATCGTTTCCTTGTCTTTGGAAAGTTAAATCCAAGATTTTTGCGGTTTTCGCTTTTTTTGTTACTTTTAACTTTCTATTTTATGTGGTATCACAATGGGCCGTTCAGGCCTAAGTGTGTATCGCGACAGCCACTCCAACCTAGCCTAACTTTTTATTTATTAAAACGCCAGCTGTCGCAAGTAATTCGTAATCCTGGCCCATCGTTTTGCTCACACACTTCATATTCACAACTCAACTGTGCTGGTTTACTAGTGGTGGACAAATTCGTGGAATTAAACTGAGCGTTGAAAAGAAGACACTAATTCAATTTTATTTGTCCATAATATAATATTTAATCCAAATTCCCAAATTTTTGATTGATTTAAAAAAAATTGGAATTGATAAATTTTGATGAAACAAGCATTTATCTGGTTTCAGAATCCTACAAAATTTAATGGGAGTGGTTTTATGAATTCGGAAAGGTTGAATTCCTAAAAGTATTTGTTGTTGAATAAACATTTAATCAATTTATTTAAAATAATTAAATATGTATAAAAAATTCAAATTCCTAGCTCCTCACAGCTAAATTTTTTTTTATCTAGCTAGTATGGAGGAAGTATTTTATTTATTTTTTTATGATGCATTTTTTTAAAAACTTGGGAAATTCCATAAACGATATGATAAAATGTCGCAACAAAAAACTATTAAGGTGGTAATTACATCAGTTTTGATGAAGGCTGTCTAGAGACACGCTTGGGAGCTAGAGGGTTAATTACTGAAAGAGTCGGTAGAGTTAATGAAAAATATATGAACATTTAATTGTAACCATAATGTGTCTGTCTAAGCTATTTTGATCTAAAACATACAATTAATGAATCTAATGTTGAAAAATCGCAAAGCAACAATATAGTTAAGTTTGTACACATCCAAATGAACAAAAGTGCAAACAAATTTGTTAAATCAGATAGTACCTTCAGGTTCCAAAAGAGTCTTGAAAGTCAAAAATAATACAAATACAGTTAACTTGCGATAACGTGTCTGCTCACGTTTACGATTGCTGAAAATCATAAATAAAACTTTAAGAAAGTTTTACGACTTTTTTTTCAATTTAGAGAAGTTGAATTCCGTATATTTTTTTTTGAAATACTGAGGCCTTTCATCACTCACTACGGGTTTCTTTGATTTTCCAGTACAGCTCCTTAGAGCTCTATTACACGTTATATTTCGTTGCTTGCATGCCGAGTTGATTATGAGAGGAGTGAGAAGCCAAATCACCAACCTTGCCTGCTTGTCTACCCCGCAAGCTTTTCACCCTGCCTCAGTCTTCTCTTGTTACGATGCGTTACTACCAGGGGGGAGGGGTCAAAATTGGTCAAAAATTGCGTTACATAATATGTAAACGTCCAAAAAAACCCTGGATAACAAAATGGCAGTCATTTGAAACAAACAACTTTTTCGTCTTTTTTTTTGCTTTGACAAAAAAATTTACTTTGAATCAACTTTTGACAAAAAATCGCTTCCTTTCAATTTCTATCCCGAGCATTGAAAAATGCTGTTTCCATAAAAACGCATTTAAAGTTTAACATTTTAAACAAAAGTATTTAATGTTTGTTCTTCTCAAGAGGTTGTAAATTATAAAATGCTTTAAATATGAAAATATTCTTTCACTTACACATTCTAAACGATGCAACTTATGCAAAAATCTAAAATGAACAGTAACCTCTCCTTAAACAGTTTTTCGCAAACCTACGTTTGTGTTGTTAATAAATTAAACGTTTACTCAAATTTTTAAATTTCTCAACATCTGTTAAATTTCGAAATTAGTCATTAGAAAATAAAACAAAAGTACAGTAAGCCTGCAACCTTGAAAAATGAACTTTTACTTGCATTAAAAGCTTGCAACTAGCGTCTAGTCATTGCGTTTCATATTTATTGTCTTAGGCTGATGTTACACGGTCAATGTTTTGCTGCCAATGTTTTCTGTTTTTACTCTCTCTTCGTCGTTTTGTTTGATGCCCTGTTACACCATCAATTTTTTGCTACATGTTTTTTTGTACTACTTTTATCTGCAACTATGTTTTTCCAGCTAAAAAGTATTTAATTGTATTTTGGAGTGAATGAAAATTCAACAATTTAAAATGGAAAATAATTATAATGACAATATGAGAATATAGGTTGAAACAGCTACAAATTATACAAAAAATATTACATTTATGTATGAAAAACGCAGAAAAATACTATTTAAAATTTGTAAACTATTAAAATAAGCTCCGCCAATTTGTTTCTTGGTCATTGAATTACCATGTTTTTATAAAAATTATTTGGTAATTTTTTAAACAGCAGTCTCACAACCAAACACAAGCCAAACAGCGCAAAGGGTGGCAAAGAAAAACAATGTATTTATAAGTTAGTAAAAAGTGTAGTATTTTCCATGAAATATTAGAATTTCCAGTAAAATACAACAGTGTATTTTCGTCAACCCCCTTTTATTAAAAGTGATGTAGGTTTTTTCCGTCAGCAAAAAAAATTGAAGTGAAATGTGTTCATCCTCTCTTTTGCTCAGTGTTCATTTTACAAAGCAACAATAATTTCATTGTTTGACAGCAAAACATTGATCATGTAACATCGCCCTTATTGTTATATATCGTATTAGTTTATTAAAAAAGGATACAATTAAATTAGTTTGTAGACGCATTCAGAAGGCAAATGTCTATTAGGGCTGTTGTTGTAATTGTAGCAACTAACATTTGAATTTTTTTCGACTTTTAGCCAACATTTTTCTCACATTACATATTTCTATATTTAATTCACAAACCTTTTATTTTAGATTCATAAGCAAATTTATGTTACTAACGTGCATTGTGGACAGTGGCTATGCAAAATAAGGTATGTAGATATCTGAAATAGTATGAAAATAAGCATTCCTGCAAAGATCACTACAATTTATTTGTTCCAACACTGAGAGCTGTATTCATTGTTGCGTATCTGCTGGGAGAACAGCTGATTACAATCAACAGCTGAAGAATTTTGGCGCGCAAATCTGACGTTTATTATTAGAGTTTGTTTTTGTTTTCGTTGGTATGCGACGTGAGTTTTTGGAATTGCTTTTTTTGTTTCGTTGAATGTTTTATTAACATTAGACTACAGATAGAAAATATTAATTGAATTAAACGAAAGGAAACGTGCATTCTAAAAAATTGTTTATTGAAATATTCGAAGAATTAGTGTTTTTCTAATTTTGTCAACTGTCGCGTTGTAAATTTCGCGTCTACGCACGTACGTAAATTTTATCTTCGTGTTTATCGGGAATCGCGGGGTGTTTACGTGGAACGATTTCACAAGGTGTTAACAACAAAACAATGTCAATTCTACTTGCGGACATTGATGCCACTTGCGCTGCTTTGGGCTACAGCGATGGGCAGCGTTACACGGCAGAACCTGATGCTATGCAAGGTTTAAAAGTAAGTGCTTTTTTTACATTTAAGTTGCAATTTATGCATATATTATTTATCATCTCTTTTCATTGTAGCATCTTATTTGGATTTTGCGTCGTGACCTGGATAATCATGAATATCGTCGGCATTTGGGCAGGGCAAAGGTGCTGCAAACCGATTTGGTTTATATGCTGCCCGATTATATACAGGACGATGAGTTTGCTGACATTCTCATACGTATTTTGGTTATTTTAACGAATCCTACTTTGTTGCTATATCGTGATGGTCCTCCAAAAGACAATCATGGTCGAAAGGTCTTTATGGAGCTCATCGATATATTGCAGGGCTACAAAAACGCTTTCACACGTGATAAAATTTGGTCGGCATTGTTTGGAAAGTTGCAAAAAGCTCTGGAAATTGTAAGTAACATTTGATTTGTAAAAAGGCCTTCTATGTAATTGTAGTGAAATTGTTAGCAATATCATAAAAGTCTTCTATGTAATATGAGTTACAGCTGACGGAAAGGATTCGACACAATCTATTGTGTCCTATCCTATTTTCATAAGAACCCATTTTCTAAATTATAAAAAAAATTACTTCTGGTGGATTATAAAGCTTCAACAAAGCATTGCCAGCAGGATTTATTTTTCGCTAATACTTTTTGTTTGCACCACTATTCTCCTTTGTGTTTGATGTATTTTAGAAGGCTATGTTTCCTCGATTTCCGGTTCGTTGATAGTTCTAGTCATGCGCTTGGGATTAAATTTCGGATTTCTTAGCAACGTATGACTGATCCATTTTCACTTTGTGTGTATCTATCTATGGGTGTATTGCATCTATTTGCAGGTCATCGTTGTTAACTATATTCGCCCACTAAATTGTGTTTAGTTCGAACGCTCAATAGAATTTTAGATCGCCCAGCTTATACTGCATATTTAAGTTCTTAATGAATAGTAGGTATAAATCGGCGTCGTAACTAAGATCCGTTAGATGAGATTAAAAATTTAATTTCAAAAAAGTATTTTCTAAGAAATCTTTACCATTCAAACCATAACCATTTCCTTTAGTCATTTGTCAAAAAGTCGACAGTAGGATAATAAAAAATCAGAACAGAATTTCATTCTCTATTTTATTGTGGCGAGTTTAAACTTTTTTATTATGCGGTACATTGCACTTCAATGGAGCGCTGTGATTCGCAAACGCGAAACGCAATTAAAATGTCAGCCTCGAAAAAAATGATGATGTGCTGCGGCAGCGTTCGCGCCATTGCTTCCATCATCTCCATCGCTAACCCCACAATCGCATACAATTCAGCCGATGTAGCAGTGGCGAGCTTTAAAGTAGTCGGCCCTTGCTGAGCCGCGCATAAAACATAATCAAAAAATCCTCGTTCTTTTATTCTGAGAGCTCGTTTGCAACAAAAGCAACAAAAACAATGTCGACAACTATGCGATGCGATTCTGATGCCGATGGGAACGACGTTGATAAAGAAGCCTCATCGTTTGCGTTGCTCTCGGCTGACTCTTTAATTAATCCTTTTAATGGCATCAAATGGTCAAAGTACATACATAAAACTGAGACAGTAGAAGCGCAAGAGAGACAGAGCGAGATGGAGAAAATAGCGATAAAAAATAAGTGAAACATATAAAACTGTTAAAAAATTCTATTTTTTTTTTAATTTTATTCGAAAACTATTTTGCAATCCTTAATTTAATGTTAGTGAGTGAAAAGAAAGAAGGAGAATGACGGCGACTTAAAATTGCAATGTTTTATGTAGTTGTGAAAAGGAGTCAAGTTGAAATACTTTTTTCTTTTTGGTTTTTAAAGGCCAACTTTTTTTTCTTCTATTTTTTGGTTTTATTATGAAAATGAAAACGAAGTGTCGTCCATCGTCGTTTGTCGGGTTCATAACTAATTTAAGCGCCATTCAACAATCTTCATCATTCCCATTCTCAACTTTTCAGGTCTACCTTCTAAGTACAACCTCCAGTAGTCAGTAGTTCTATTCATACTCATCGCAATATTTCTGCTGCTTTAACTATGATAACAAAGTTTGCTTTTATCTGCCGACATCTTTTATATTTTTCTCTTTTTGTTGTAGTTATTCTTTATTTTTGTGCAATTTTTTCACAGCTTTTTCTATTTAAATTTTTATTTTTTTTTTTGTTCTTCGCTTTTTCTGTAGTTTACGTTTTTCATTTGTTTAATTTGTTTGCTAAAGTTGGCTAAAGTTTTTCCTCAATGAGTTTTTCTCTATTTTTCTTGTGCCTGAAGTAAAATTTTTTTTTGCAACTAGTTTTTTTTTTCTATGTTATGAAAAGAAACAAAGCAACCTTTAATTCTAATGAAGCTGGAGTGAAAAGTTCATGGCGAGTTGGCATGTGCTTCAAAGAAGAAGGATGAAAGGAAACGTTTTCCTTAAATGCATTAATAATGCTTAGTTTTGTGTTGTACTAACTGAGCTATTTTGTGTGTTTATGCTAAATTTTATTTTAATATTTGTTAATAAACTTTTAATTATGTTAATGTTTATGGTGAGATTTTTTAATTTAGTTTTTAACTTTTAAGGGTATTTTATGCCTACATATACCTACCATAACATTTAAAATGAAACTAATGTACATTGCACAGGAAGACATCTTTATATAATATTAATTTATTATTTGTTAAAAGCTAATCGAAATTTGTTATTTCTAGAATTTGTATTCTAAAAGAGTTTTGATTTTATTCCAGTTTATATTTCTTATTTTCGGGCAAATCAAAGTCGAATCCGTATCATGGGAAGAAAATAAGTTCCAAATGGTCTTACATCATTGCAAATGCAAATTTTTATTTCATATCGCATATATTTGTTTTTGTGATAGCAGAAATATTTTGCTTTTGCAATGATGCAAGACTATTTGCACCACATCGTGAATAGGGTTAATAAGTTAAATACTATAAATTTAATGCCCTACAAAACTGCAGAAGATTATGATTAATGAAGAACGACGGCTTAGATATGAAAAAACCATTTTAATTAAAGAATTAATTACATTGTGAGATTGTCTTTGGTGCTTATCCGATAATATATCAAAAATTCATTGCTTTTGAAACTTTATTAAAAGTCCTAATTTATCTGGCAAAAAATCCGTTTTTAAGTTTCGACACTCGGCATTTTGTCAAAAAATAATTTTTCGAAATCGTTTAAATCAGCCGATTTTCGTAAAAAAAAAGAACCTGCACGGAAACGTCTACAACTCCAACGTAAATAAATTTTTTCCAATAGCTTTTTTATTGTAATTTTCTTCAATAACACTATACGACACATTTTTTGACATAACGATGGTCATACGTTGACCCCTCGTACGTAGTTTTTCACCACTTTTAAAAGCGACGAAAGAAAAGCAATAAATGTGCGCAAAAATATGAAAAATTGGTTTCTAAATCATTTTAAATAAGAAAACAATTTTTTTGGAAAGTACTTACGAGTGGTCAACGTATGGCCATCGATAAGCTCTAATTCGGATTTAAAAAAAGGAAGTTCTGCTAAGGAATGCTGCTTGCATAGTGTTTTCTACGTAGTTTAGGAACTTTTTATTTGAAATTTGTTGCTTTATTTGAATTTTTTAGCCCAAATGTAAAAAGCTTAAAAATTAATGAAAAAAAGAAAGAATTATTGTAAATTTAGACTCATTTATTATTAATTGCTTAGCATATATGGCCAATTTTTTGGTCTTTAACGTTACAGTTGTACGCATATTATTGCGAATGTATCAAGAATATCTCATGAAACTATTTTTTTTTACAAAGACATGAAAATAGGCCTTAAGGCCTACATTTCATGTCAACAAACTTTTTTTTAACTTTTGTCGTTTCGAAGATATAACCAGTTTTATGTAGTCTTTAAACGTTACATTTTTTGGAAGTGAGTTTCGAGGTAGCTCTGCATTTGGAAAAAATAGCGAAAGTAGCAATGAAAAAACTTAAACTAAGGAACTATATTGAATGTGAGGGATCAAATAAACTACTGAAATCAAAATAATACGAAAAAAATAGTTCTCCTGCCATTCTAAGATCCAAAATGTCCGGTCTTTAACGTTACACGAAAAAGTCTATAACGTTACCTAGCGATTTTATTTTGAGAAACAAGAAAATATGATGCAATAAAAAACTAAAAATTGCTAGAAGGTAAAAAAAAACCAAATATTTATTGAAAATATCATCGTTCTGTTTATTTTTCACTGGTTTTCAAAAATAAGTCTTGCAATATCACATTGTAGTGTTCTGCCGTCACTATTTCTAATACTGTAGAGCATTTCGAGTTTTTTCGAGTGATGAAACTAAGTTCTTCTGAATGCTTTGGTTGTATATAGAAAAGTAATTTCTCAGTTTTCCTAGGTTGGCGATTTTAAGCGATTTTTTTTTCATTTTGAAGTTGTTTTAATCTATGGTCGCGCCGGAGTAGTATCATTCAAATGCAAATATTTTTACCATCAAAAGGTTTTTCTGGGGTTTTTCGGGTACGAGAAATCTGAATCTGCAGTGCGCTTTGGTGCAAAAAACATCAAAAATTTCATATTTTTAAGGTTTTTTCGGCCAAGAAGGTCATAAAATCAGATTAAATGTACGTAATATTCATTTATTTTATTCTTTTCATTAAGCTAGACAATTTTCTAAAACACAATATATTAGACTTGAATTAAATACAAAAATCAGTACATTTTCCAGATATATATATTTTTACTTTTGATTATAAGCTCACTTTATAAACTCATTAAGGAAAGTCTGTTTCTTTCCTTTCTCTAAAAAGTGAACAACAAACTGAAAGTTCTTTCAATGGAATCGAAAAAAATTTAAATTTTTTCTACAGCTGGGAATTTTACAAAACCAATATTTCTATCAAGTTTTTATTAAAAAAATTCAAAATAGATAAAAATTTAATAAAAAGACCAAAAATGTTATTAATATTACAAAACTCAGTACTAAAATAATGCAAAATCCAAAAATAGCTAGGTTTGCGTACTGATTTCACAATTTTAAAACCAGTACTTTTAAAATAAAAATCCAAGAAAATCAGTACATGTACTGACTAAATCAGTACATCTGGTTACTCTATGCTCGGCTCAGTGGTTTCTGAGAACAGTAAATTATGTTTTTATGCCGAATCACAAAGTACAATTTTTTCAGCGAAATTGGTCTTTAACGTTAAACAAGTTTGATGGCCAATACAGCGAGGAAATTGAATAATTTAAAAAAAAAAATGCATTTGTATCTAGAACCTTGGTCAAAAGTTCTCAAAAAAAGTGAATTTTGGCCAATTTCGATCAGATGCGCGACACAAATGAAAAAACGTGCACAGTAAAGATCGAAAGCAACCGATTAAATTTAACATTTATGTTTCACGATGCTATGGGATATATATAAATGGAATTTAACCGACATAGTGCGAAATTCAAAGAATTTTTTTTTCGCGCGTTACTCCTACAGAAAAAATTGGCCATATACATTTTTGTAACACTTAATATAAAAAAATGTGGGCGTTATGCAAATGGCGGCTATCGACCAACGATATACGTAGAGGCTGTGGTGACGAGGACGCTGTGGAATCGGTCGAGCATCTCCTATGCCATTGTTCATCATTTCAGAAACAATGACTCCGAACTCTCGGGGCAAGGTTATTTGACAGACTAGCAGACATAGCTGATGCACAGAGTTCGGATCTACACAGCTTTCTCATCAAGACTGATCCGCAGGAAACCAGAGTGGTTTCCAAAAGATCCAGTCATGATCCGCAGGGAACCGAACATATAGGCCAGGACACCCAAAATATACATAAATGAAGAACATCAGAATGTGCCCTATAGGGCCTCCAGGGCCTCTTTAACCTTATCTAACCTATCCCCACTCCATCATTATCTCTGTCTTTTCGTAATGTTAATCGCTTTTAACGAGCCATCTATTGGAAAAACTCCCAATATACTATACAAAAAACTGCTTTCAATTGCCTTTCTAATAAGTCTTATTTTACAAGGATCTGATAGTTTGTTCTATTTTTTTAGGTTAGAACCCCCAAACTCCTACCTAAATTCGGCCTTGAAATATACTGTAGATCCCAGTTGCCATGTAAACTTTTTACCTTTAAAAAATATTATTTAAAGTTTCTATAAAAATTTTCATATTAATAATGTGTTTCGACATACATAAAGGGTGAGCACACCAAAATCGAGACAACTTTCACGCTCGGTCTCCATTATTTTTTGCACTGCTTCGAATTTCCAAAAGATTTAAATAACGCTTTATAGTGTTTATCATGGCCTACTTATATTTAAAATTTTATACTCTTTGGCCAATAACTGAGCAAAATATTTGAGGTGAAGTTGTCCCGATTTTGGTGGGTTCACCCTTTACATATTAGAGTGATTTTTTCTTTTTATTTTTTTATTTGCGCACTATAATATTTTTCCTTTTGGGACTACAAATATCCTCTAACAGCCTGGAGCATATTATCTTAAGATTTAGAGGTGTCCTTATCGTTTTAAAAATTCCCCATGTGATTTACGAAGGGAAATTCGAATTTACCCTTGAGTTTGAATTGGCACCTACCAAATTTCGACCAGTTGTCTTATATCTTTCAGAAGTTATCGAAATTTTATCTTTGTTCTGATTTTTACATGTTAATTTTAATATTGGGAGTATGAATGTATAAACTCGTAATTGTGACTAACTTCATATCTATCATACGCGCCATTTTTTTGACATTGACAGCTATTCTATCTCGAAGAGCGCCAAAAATACTATGAGAATTGATCTGTCAAATAATTTTCATAATTTTACAAAAGTGTCCCGAAAAAGTTCGAAGATGAAGAATTGAAGGCTTTACTCGAAGAAGATTCATGTCAAACGCAGCAAGAACTTGCAGAATCTTTAGGAGTTGGTCAATCAACCATTTCTAAACGATTAAAAGCGTTGGGAATTATTCAAAAGCAAGGAAATTGGGTGCTTACGAATTGAAGCCGAGAGACGTCGAACGACGATTTTTCACATGTGAATTGCTGATTGAACGACAGAATAGAAAGGGGTTTTTGCATCGTATTATGACTAGCGATGAAAAGTGGATACGTTACGATAACCAAAAGCGTAAAAAATCATGGGGACCGCCCGGACATGCATCAACATCAACGGCAAAGCCGAACATCCATGGATCCAAGCTCATGCTGTGTATTTGGTGGGATATGAAAGGTGTCGCGTATTATGAACTGTTGAAGCCGAATGAAGCGACCACTGGCGACCGCTACCGACTACAATTGATGCGTTTGAGCCGAGCATTAAAGGATAAGAGGCCAGAATATGAGAATAGACACGACGAAGTAATTCTTTAGCACGACAATGCTCGACCGCATGTTGCAAGGCAAGTAAAAACATACTTGGAAACGTTGAAATGGGAAGTGCTACCCCACCCGCCGTATTCTCCAGACATTGCTCCTTCTGATTACCACTTGTTCCGATCGATGACACATGGCCTGGCTGAACAGCACTTCCGTTCTTTCGAAGAACTCAAAAAATGGGTCGATTCGTGGATAGCCTCAAAAGATGAGGAGTTCTTTCGACGCGGAATCCGTATGCTACCAGAAAGATGGGAAAAGGTTGTGGCTAACGATGGACAATACTTTAAAGAATAAATTTATAATCACTTTTTCATAATAAATGTCCAAATTACGAAAAAAATACGAGTTTGTACATTCATAATTCCAATATTAAAACAGAAAATCTATAGAAATCAAAATAATATTAAGTAACTAGTTTAAGGCCACCTTTTGGTCTAGATTTTTCATAAAATTGATTTTTTTTTTTACATTTCAAAAGTATAGGCTTTTAAAAACATACTGTAAATCAATCGTATCAATATATCCAGTATTTCGACTTCTACAGCCTATTTGGTAGGTGAGCGCAGAAGCAGGTAAAAGGGACGACTGAAGTTTAAACTGGTTTATCTCGAAACTATATTTTTCTGCACGGTGGGACACAAAAAACAAAAACTACTCGACCGACTGGTCTCAAATTTTACTATATTATTCAGAAAACCAGTGCTTATCGCAGGAACTAAAAAAAATTTTCTACGTTGAAAACTTCTTACTTTTTACATACAAAAAGTAGTGAAAAAACGGTCTCTTTTCGTAAAGTAAATTTCAACAACGCGCCATTTTGTCAAATTTTTTTTTTCTTCATTTCAGTTTCTGCGATAACTACATTCATACCAATTGTAACCTCTTTTTTTTTGCTTGAGATCAGTGGAAAATTCATAACCTGTCCCACCAGTAAGATCCGTTTTTTTTGAAGAGGGCAACTTTAACACCAATTTTAGTTTACTTAAAATTATAACTTTTTTTTATTATTATTTTTGTATATTGTTAAAGTAATAAAATATATTTACAAAGTTTAAATACTATTGCTCATTATTTCATTAAAAAAAAACAAAATCCTAAAAACTCATCAAATTCAAGGGCGCTAGACCCTTAAACAATTATTTTTATGTAGATAAAACATATGGCAATGATTTAATAATTTACATTTTGGTATATTTAAATAAAGCCATCTACAACAACAAAACGTTTAAGGAAATGCAAATAAAATTATTAATATTTGCATGTGCCCATAAATATTTAATATTTTCAACTAAATAGCGCTTTATTGCCGGGGGTGATTTCAGCCATATTGTCAAAAATAAATAATACGCAAATACAAAAACGTCAGTTGCGTCTAAAATAAAATAGCTTAGAAATAATCATAATAGGAAAGGGGAAGGGGCAGGGTGAAAGAAAAGAAGTGCTCGAGGATACTGAACTATGTACATAAATACGATGCAATGTGAGCGGGCGAATTAGGCACCCCAACTACGTACGAGTACAAGGACAAAGGGCATACGTATTTAGCTTCTTCTAAGATATTGTATGTTTGCACTTCTGGCGGATAAATAAAGGTACCTTTTCTAAGAAAGAAATCATTCGTTTTACAATATTTTCCTTGCTTTTTTTCAAATATGTGTGGTACTAACAACTTCACAATCTGCACGATGTTTGAATTTTGATTTCTTTTTATATTCAGCGGCGTACTTTTGTGTATAAGAAAAATGCGTGGCGGCATATAACGTGTGTGTGTGTGTGCGTGTTGTGACATGGCGGTCTTTGGTTTCCTTTTCCTTTTTAAGTCATCGTTCGTTCGTTTGTTTTTTATTCTGTTTTTTGTTTGTTTATTTGCTCATGGAACACAAAATCGCACCGCATCGCCCGTGGGGCCACACAAGTATGTACAAGTGTACGAGTATGTGTATATACAATATTTTTATTTCTATGCCATTTCATTTGTATGAGTGAGTGTATGTGGGTGTTTGTGTGCGTGTGTGTGTGTGTGTACGAATTGAAACCATGTTTCTTCCATTTAGGCCGACAAATTGGAATTTGTGTTGTGCGGTTCCGATTTGAAGTGGCTCGTAGGCATTTGTCGCTTTAAAGTGGTTTTTGCCAAGTTCCTCTTGGTGTTTACTGCTGCCAGCATCACCACCAATACTCCACCTCCACTTATACCTCTTCGCCTACGACTACTGCTCTAATGCTTATTGTTGCTGTTGTGGTTGCTTTTGTTCCCTGATACTGTTAAAAAGCCTCAATTGTATTGCTGGTAGTGCTGTTGCTGCTGCTTCTGCAGCTGCCGCTAAGCTGAGCAACAGTGAATGAAATGGAAAAGTTTTTGCCTCGCCTAATTTAATCTCGGCGTGCACTCCACCGTGGATTAGTTTGGTGTGTGGATTTAATTTTTTTAAATTAAATTTATTTGTGCGGTTTCTGTATTTCATTTTGAGAATTTTTGACACGTTTTTCGCGGTGACTTTTTGTGGTGTAGATTTGTTGTTGGTGCCAAATCTTCCACTTTAAATGAATCAAAGTAGAAAGAAAAACTTTTGTATGTAAAAAGTTTTATATTTTTCTTTTTTTCCAGAGTTATTAGCCAAACATAATAAATAAAAGCAACTGTTAAAAATTTATTAAGAGGCAATTTAATTTTATTCCTATACATATGTATGTACCTTACACAATTACAAAAGTGGCTGTCTCGCTTGTTAAATGCAAAAAAAAAAAGAAAAAAGGAAAAATCAAAAGTTCAAAGTTTTCACTTTTATACAAAATAAACTTAGTAAAGTCATAAAGACCTTTGAGAAATGCTTAACTTTTTGCATTTTTTCTATTGGTACCAATATAACCGTACACAAGAGTGAGTCAAGCATCGTAAAGTAGTAATTTCAAATGAATAATAAATGAATATCACTCGTTTACTGGAAGAACGTCATAAGTAAAAACAAAAAAAATTTTAAGAAAATCTTATTTAAAACTTTCAATGAACTACCACTCCTTAGAGCGCATTAACAGTATATGCTCCCCTCAAGAGGGGATACCGTTATGAATTTTTTTACACACAATAAAGCATTAAATAACTGTTATTTCTGTATACTTAACTCGAATTTTAGGTTTTTTTTTTTTGGTTATGACAGTTTTGCAGCAAACGAGCGGTTTGCATAACGTAGAAACATGGAAAATTAGAATTTTCCACAAATGCTGTGTACGTGTAATACAGAAAGCAAATTAAAAACTGAAAGATTTTTATCAGCTGCTTCAATTAATAACAATTTTTCAAGCAAAAGCATTTTACACTTGTCTTAACACACCCACATCGTTAACGTTAACCCAACATAGAATTTCCAAGCAGTAAATGAAATATTTTTTGCTATTTTTATTTTTTTTTCCTCTGCTCAACTTTGTTTTTTTCGTTGAATTAAATGGGGGAACTTGTAATTATATTATATGTATCAAAGAAAAACTCTGTCGGTATAAAATTTTATGAATTTGTAATTGATGGTTTTTGAAATTATTACATTAGCGTATTATTTAATAATCATTTAATCAATGCCTTTGGATTTGATCTTAATGATCATCAAAATACATAAGTGTTTGGAAGAATAATAAACCCATTGAGTGTAGAGACTTACCGTGCTATTCCTACGACCATAATAAAACTCACCGCACTGACAATTGACTATTTCATGACAATAGACATAAATTTGCATTCCTAACCAAACTCAAAAGCTCATTGTCATAATGCTCAATTGTCATGAAAGTTATTATGGTCGCATATCCAAATAAAATTTGTGAAAAAAGTTTTTTTTTCGGTATTTTAATGGAAGGTGAACTAATGTTGTCATGCGCGGCCGTTCTGGCAAGGAATTAAGAAATTGTGGAGAGAAGGAGACTTCTGAGAAACTTGCGGGACGAAAATGATCCCTTCAGCATGCAAGAAACAATTTTTGTACAACAATTTCGATTTCAAAAATCGCTTTGCCGAGATCTCATTCAGCAACTGGAGCCCCACGATGAATATGGCTGACTTTCACAATGCAATAATGAAAGTATCAGTGTAATTTACTATTGAATCGTTTCTGAGTAAATTAATTGCTTTGCGCAATTGTGTTGTTATTTGCACTACAGCACAACGATTCCGCAGTAACACTCACTAATGATTTGCATTAATGCATGTGTAGTCCGCTCAAACTTGGTGTCTCTAAGGATGTAAATAAAATTGAGTAATTAATAAATAGTCATAAAAATATTAAATTTAGCAGAAATGCTTACTTTTTTGCTATACTCTTTTCCATTTTGTTTATTCTTTTGAAGAAGAACAAGAATTGACCGCGATTTTTAAATCAAAAAGCTTTCACCTCGGTTGTGGTAATCGCTAAAGCTTTTCCCGTGTTATCTTCGTACAAGAATACAAATATTGACACCCAGTGACACGAAAACATTTTAATTTCAATGACAAATCACTTTTCATAACAACGCAAGAATAGCACGGAAAAACGGATTATAAACCAAACAAAAAGCAGACTAAAACTGAGGTAAAATACAGACCGAAACTTAGATCAAAATTTGGTTCAAAATTTGGATAAAAAACTGATTAAAATTCTAATCAAAGCTCAGAGCAAAGTTTAGATCAAATTCAGACCAAAATTGGGTTAAAATTAAAACCGATATTGAGATCAAAACTCAAAATAAAATTCAGACCAAAAGTTGGACTGAAACTGAGATTAAAACTCAGACCTAAAACAGGACGGAGAATCGGAAAACCTCTATCAAGTTATCTCAAAATAGGTCATCAACAAACTAACCTTAACACAGCGAATCTAAGTATTGTAGTCGAAGTATATGAGATTGGTACTTTATATAAAGATTTTAAGAGTTTACAAACATTCACGTTTTAAGAAGTGGCTGTAGCGGAGTTTACACCTGCAAGAAAAAAGAGTAAATTCCTGATGTAAACTAAAAAGTAAGAAACTTCAGGTTTCTCGTTCAATGCCTCAAAAATACTCTGAAAGAAACTAGAGGCATTTTTTTTCCAGAAAATTCTTAGATTTTAGAGCCATTAGTTTTTCAAAAGTGGACACAAGTGTTTTTTGGAATTTTTTTTTCGAAAATGTCCAAAAGTTTTTTATCATTTTATTTAAAACACTGAGTATTTTTTTTTTTGTGCATTGGTAGGTGGAAACCTTACATAGGTACCGCAGAACGCCAGTTGTTATCCGGTTTTGTCGGATTCCTACCGACTAAAACCACCATCATCTCATTTATTCCACCTCGCGGGACTACTATTAACCCTCTAGTACCCAAGCCCGCTTCTAGACGTCCTTCACCAAAAGAGATGGAATTGCCACCATAACAGTTTTCTGTTGCTATATTTAATACATCTTTCAGGGAATTTCCCAAGCTTTTAAAAAAATGCATAAGTATGAGCTATGATGTGTATTACAGAAGTTAGCGACTGTCAAAGTCAAAAATTTGTGAAAAAAAGGAAAATTAATCCTTGAGGTTGTATTTGAGATAAAAGTGAAAAAATAAATAAAATACTTCCCGGCATACTATGCAGATAAAAAAAACTAGCTATGGATAGCTAGTTTATATAAAATATTTAATTACTTAAAACAAATTGATAAAAAGCTCATTTAACAGCAAATAATTTTAGGCGTTCAAACTATTCCACTTCATAAAACCACGCCCATTATTTTTTTTTTTGGATTTTTAAATCAGTTAATGATTTTTACCAGAATATTAATCAATTCCGATTTTTATTTTATCAATCAAAAATTTGGGAACTAGAGGGTTAAGTATTACTTCGAGAGGGGAAAAGGCTTTAAACGCCACTTCTTTCATCTGAGCGCCTCTCCTGCTCGCGTCTTCTGAGCTTCACCATAACCAATGTGGCCATTTTGCTTACAACATTCCATTATTATTTGGATTTGACCCTCCGGCGTAATAGTGCCTCCAACAGCACTGTTTAGCGCGGCTCTTAATGGCGTAAAACGTGTTCATACAAAAAACACATGCTCTGCATCTTATATGCAGTCTGGTCTGCAGTTACCAATTACAGCAAGTAGCATTGTTTTCGTGGCCGATTTTATGTAAGTACATCTGGGTCAGGTAAAATTTCACCTCGCCATGTGTTCTGGTTAGCCAGTCAGTTAGGTTTGGAATGAGTCTTTCTGTCCATCCCTCATTTTTTGTTTGATAAAGCGACTCTGCCATTCAGCGATTATAATGCATTTTGTATTTGTGGGTTAGTTGTGGGCTGTTCTTGACTCTACAGTTGATGTGATTTTTATTGCAGGGTATTTTGCTACAAGATCTAGTGGGTATAATCCGTCTATGACAAGCGCAGCCTCTTCTGAAACCGTGCGAAATGCGCAGCATACCCATAGTCGATATGTCGAGTTTATTCTGCGTGCATATGATTTAACTTTTAGCACTTCAATCCATATTAGAGCTCCGTAAAGTATTATTAATGTATATTTTATAGCTGGTTTTGGTGTGATTGTGCAGCTCCCGACTTTAGCGAATTTTTTTTCGAAAACGTATATAAGAATCCTGCGACTTTTTCCAGTGTGCAGCTGCATTTCTTGTGTTTAAATTGCCATTAACCCAAAAAGGCTTCATTTATGTGCTTAGTTTCTGAAAACAATTTTTGGCACAAAGTCATATTTGACGATTTTTTTAAGGTAAAATCCTTAAATTAGTGTTTTTAATTTTAAAAAAGAAACAGGAATTTTTGTGGTAAATATCTTACTTTTTTCCAGAGTATTTATTTATCAGCCATAACAAAATGCAAGAGCTAATTGAAATTTATGTTTTGTTTTTATTTTAAATAAGAAATTATGGTGTCCGGGATTAGGGAAGCTGCAATACAAGTATTGCCCTAAGTTCGGACACTGTTTACGGTGTAATTTTTAAGTTGCAAAAAAATTAGTTTAATAAAAAGAGATTTTACTAAATGTGTATTTATTTAAATATATGTTAGCAGAATTAACTCTGACTCGTCCTAGCGAAATGTATTTACTTTTTCCAGAATCTTTGGTAGAAATACAGAAAATTTTGTCATATATTAAACTTTTTATTTTTTATATTACCTACTTACATAAACTTTTTTTAAATTTGACTTAACGCTAGTTAGCGTGCTGGACTCCTGTTTGTCCCTTTCTACGTCATTCACTATTGCAACGAGCAAATCAACCAAAATTATTCAGAAATATGTTCATGCAAATTACTCTAAAAGAAGTTATTTCTTATATCAACAAACCAAATAATCTAAGATCGATAAAAATATGATTTTAAAAAATACTTTTGAGAGATTTACATATTTATTTGATTTGTTTTTTAGTTACTCCACCCAAAATAATATTTATGTAAAGTAGCGAAATCTGAATTTTTTTTTTATTTTCTTGTTGAATTGAATCTTTTATGTTTTAGCTTTTTATTTTTTAAATTATTATTATTTTTTTTGTATTATAACTGAATAAACTGAGTAAAAAAATAATTAAATAATTAATTTTATTTGAAAGATAGCAAGCAAATAGGTCAAACTATAAAAGTAAGATTAAAACAAAAATATTTAAATATTCTACATTATTTGGTTACAGAAATAACACTTAATAATTTTTCTTTTAATTTCTGTCAAAAAATCATTAATCATAGCAAAATTTTTTAAATATAAAGTGTAATTTTCTGTAAAAAACCATCGTGTCCGGACTTAGGCAGTTGAGTGTCCGGACTTAGGAAAAACTGTTTTTGGTAATTTATACTTAAATAATACTATTGAAAAAATATTCGAAAATTTAGTTTATTTCTGTTCATTGATATATTTTAGTTCCATTAGTGCTTTTATTTCGAAGATTTACTGTAGCAGCAGCTTAGTTCATTAAAAAAATGATGGTGCGGCCTTAGCCGTTCGCAGATAGGGCACTTTACATTATGGTAAAAAAAAAATCTTACGTAAAATACAGTTTCGGAATGTGTTAATCTATTGTCTTCAATGTTGAATATATCAGAGTTTACGTTTTTTGTTCCATTCTATTATTTAATTGTCTCTATATTTTGTTCTCATATATTTGGCGGCCATCCTAATCTTTATATAGAAGTACTAGCTGACCCGGATGTTGTTCTGCCCTTTATTTAAGTTTATTTGAATGAAGAAGAATGCAATTTCTTGATGTTTAAAATTGAACATCGTTAATGACAATTCAAGCTTAAAGGACGTGCATTGAATTGGGGAAAAAATTTAAATTTAGATTTAAAAATGAGGCATCAAAATTCACATTTTTAAAAATATTTTGCAGAAGAGTATCAAAGACCGTTCTAGAAGTTATATCTAATCCTAAAAATTATTTAAAAATATGGATCCTTTTCCTATTTATTATAAATATAGAATTTATTATAGAATTTGTTACTGCTCCAACTATCGGATTTTGACATAGCTAGGCAGGTTCTTGAGATAATTCACAAATTAGTAGAATAAAAAATAAATAGTAAAAAAAGGAATGGGCAAAGTAATAGAAAATATAGTGGAAAATAGCAGTAGAAATAGTAGTGGTATAAAATTGTTGTAAAGAGGTAGTAAAAAGGTAGTAGAAAAATAGTTAAAAGAGTAGAAAGAGTGGTAGAAATAATAGTAAAAAATAGTAAAAGAAAAACTGTAAAAAAGTAGTAAAAAATAGTAGAAAAAATAGTAGAAAGTAGTAGTAGAAAGTAAACAGAAATTGTAGACAAAATTTATTAGAAAAGTAGTGGAAAAAAGTAGTAAAATAGTAGTAGAAAATGTAAGTTGAAAAAGTAATAGAAAGTAAGAAGAAATTGTAGAAAAAACGTAGTAACAAATAGTAGTAGAAAAGAAAAGTGAAGCATGGTGCCACACCCACTAATACAACAAACTGAAAGAATTTAAATTTTAGTACCGTACCATAAATGCCTCTCATAATGGAAATTCAGGTTATATGGAAGGTGCCACACCCCCTTTGTCAATCCCACCTATATTTTGCTGTAGCATGGCATTGTCAATTCTCGTTATTGTACCAAATTTCTGTACTGTGCTATAAATGGTTCTTGAGATATACCCAAGGTTTGTGTAGGAGGTGCCACGCCCACTTTACTAAAAGCCATTATGAATAGCTATGAACCATCCTCCCCCTAAGAAAATATTTTCTGGAAATATGACTTCAATTGGTCCAGTTGTTCAAAAGTTACACGATGACATACACACAAAACTCTACGATTATATATGTAAAGATAATCTACGTGAACGATTTGCACGATTGAAGTCATATTTATTCCCTCTGACGAAAGGATGAAATATAACTATTTATAAATTCTCTGATACAATTCTGATACTTTTTTGGGTATAACAGAAAAATAATTTATAGCACAGTACTGAAATTTGGTACAAGAACGTCAATTAACAACTCCATGCTACACCAAAAAATATGGGTGGTGTTGACAAAGGGGGTGTGGCACCTCCCATATAATCTGAATTTTCTTTATGGCATATCTTAGGAGTCATTTATGGTACGGTACTAAGATTTAGTATGAAAATACCGGATTTAAAAAATTCGTTCTGTTTGTTGGATTAGTGGGTGTGGCACCATGCTCTACTTCTATTTTCTACTATTATTTCTATTACTTTTTAACTTAATTTTTTCTACGAGTTCTTCTCATTTTCTACTACAATGTCTTTATTTTGTACACCTTTTTTTTCACTATTTTTTTACTACTCTTCTCTACTACAATTTTATACTATTATTTCTACTACTACTTTTTACTCATTTTTTACTACTATTTTTTTACTACTATTTCTACCACTTTTCTACAATAATTTCTAATTTATTTTCTATTCCTTTTACTACTTCCTTTTCCACTACTAATTTCTCCATTTTTTTCTGCTATTTTGATTGCTAATTTCTACTACTTTTTCCATACTTTTTTCTACTATCTTATGAAATACCTCAAAACCTGCCTTGCTATGCTAAAATCCGTTAGATGGCGCTGTAACAAAGTCTATATTTATAATAAATGGCAAATTGGTCAAAATCTTAAAAATTTCTTTCTTCTTGGAACCCAAAAAACTATTACATTTTATCTCATATTCGTTTTATTCCAAAGTTATATAATTTCAAGTTTGCTAAAAACAAGTTACTTGAAAATATTTTTTTTTTTTTACATTCGGAAAATGTAAACCGTTCAACTCCTACCGATTTTGTTATTTGTAATGGAAAAAACAATTTGATATTTGAACATAAACTAAAAATCCTGCTGTTCCATTCACTCTCCAAAAGCGTGCTTGACCCGACTTTCTACCGCCATAAACTTATTCAAATTAGTTGCTGCTGTTTCAGCTGATTTCAAGCATATTTCTCTCTTATTTTACGCTGACCTCAAATCCATAAATTCATTTGGAGCCGATTGGTATGACAGTCATATGACTCTAGGGAGCAATACAAAAGGATTTGGTTGCCCATTTTTCGCTTTTGCTGCTTTCATTTGCTTCATTTTTTTATTCAAAAAATTCTTTCAGATTTTTTTTTTCAACGATTTCTTATCGCATTGAAATATTATCATCAGTTTGGATGCTATTCGTTTGTTTGTGTGTGTGGAAATGACGCAGAGCAATGCATGTGTATGTGTGAGTTATTTTTTTGCTGTGTGCTGTGTTGTTGTGAAAAGAATAGAGCAGTTAGTTACTGTGGATGCCAGTTGTGTTATTAACTTTTTTGACTTTTTATGCTTTTAAATGTTTTTCGAAATTCTGTGCTCATTTTGAATTTTGTTTTTTTTTTTTTTGCTGCTGCTGTTGGCTTTATTATTGCTGTATTGTTGTTGTTGGCAGCATACATAATAAAGAAACACAGCGCATTAGATGAGTTTATTTTTAAGCTGCTGGCATTTAGTTTGCTTTTACTTTATACAACGCCTCAATGAAGAACTAAAGAACTGAAATGAACCGAGCGGAAGTGCAAGTGAAAGGAATGGAATGAAAGGAAGTTCTTTATTCTTTAAAAAAATATAAGTGAATTGATTTTAACTTTAGATTTATAACGATTGCCTCTAATGACGACATTTGTTCTGCTTCGAAACATGTTAATGGCATTGTTATTTTTTTTTGCCGTTGCTGTTGTTGTGAATTTTACTATGTCTCTTGTAACATAAATTTCAATTTCATTTAATTTTATTAACTTAATTCCATGGGATTTGAGAAGAGCCTCAAGGGAATTCTCTTCCTCTTCTATTTTGTAGTTTATAATTCTTTTTATTTTTTATTTTTAATTTAATTAAATTTTTGATTTCTCTTTGCTTTTTTCTTTCTCGTTGTGTTCTTTTCAACAGGATTGGGCTTTGCGTAGCGAAGAGCAAAGCCTTCTTATTGAACGCATTTTGGTTCTGATACGGAACGTGCTTCAAGTGCCAGCAAATCCGGATGCTGAATGCCGCGCCGACAATGATGCCAGCGTACATGACCAAGTTATCTGGGCACTGCATCAATCGGGCATTTTGGATTTGGTGTTATTTGTCATCTCGTCGCCGGATGAACATCAATTTCATTTGCATGGTTTGGAGATTTTGTGCCTGCTCTATCGCGAACAAGTGAGTTTCTATGTTCTATACCTTACATAGACTACATACATAAATAAGTTAGTTATAATGATAAATGCCACATTTTATAAATTTAATAAATAGAAGGCAATTATTTTCAGCGTAATGTATTGTGTATACATAAGAGTTGGAATTTTTTCTTCAAATTATTTTGAATGTTTTGTCAATTTCGATTTTTAAAATTTATTTTGATAAAGTAAGGAAAACTCGATACGGATATCAATTCTATGTCCTGCAACATGGAAGTAGAAAAAAGGCAAAATAAAAATTATTATCTATAGTATTCAACGGTTCTTCGAATATGTTTTTATTTCTACTAAAGAAAAATCAGTAATTTGACATTTGAAAATAAAATTTTATTTTGCTTTTTTCGCTCCCTGTTCCTGACTTATGTCTTAGTCGATGTTCCATCAAAGCATTCATTTAATTAGCTTATTTTTTTTTTAGCTTGATTAAGTTGATGTTCTTTTATTATACTGAAGTTATTTCAGTAGCTTATCCTGAACTGAATTGCCGCGGTACTCAAAAATACCGGGTTCGTTGCACACGCCAAAAATCAAAACATAGAAATTGAAAGTTCTCCTGTACTGTATCACCTCTTTGAAAATTACTACCTATGGTCGAAAAAAAAGACCAGTGACTTTCGAATTTTCTGTAGGTTAGCGGTAAATGGATATAACTTAGCAAACCAGGAAATAAGTTATTTTACATTTATCTAAATTTAAAATATTTTTGGTTTTGGGTCATATTTTTACTTGTTTTTTTACAGTCGCGCGTAGGGAATATTACAAAAACTCGAAAACATTATTTCTTCGAATTTCAACTTGTAATAGAATTCTAATATACAGGAAAAATAATAATTGCATTAAAGTTAATAACACTGTACAATAATTTAACAGCTTACAAAATCAAATTGGGAATAAAGAATTTTTTAAGAGTAATTCAAGGCCACTGATTCCTACCCTGTACTCAGATTCTTTTTATTACGTCTACAATTTTTTTTTTTTCATGAAATAAAAATAAGTTATTGGACAGCAGTACCCTGTCACCCCCCTTATCCACCGTTTGGGATGCCATATGAAGCCATTGTCTGATATATGATCATACTGAGGAAAAAAGGGCGCGAAAGCTATCGTAAGGTTTACGAAAAAATATTTTCCATCAAGGTCACCATCTGTGTCAAGACATCAGCTCTTGAAAGATATGCATTTTTCCCCCAACCATAACTTTATTTTAGAATAACCGTTAGTACGGACCACAAACAATCTTTCAAGAAAATATTTCCTATCAGAAAATAGGATACCCTAAGTCCAGTTTTTTTTTTTTTCAAAAAGTGTACCCGATAATAGTAAAAATTATTTACCTAGGGGTGTTTCCAATAAAATCTTTATGTAGAATAGACCGTTTGAAAAAAGAACCATTACCTTCATAGAAAATATTCCTCATCGAAAAATACTTGGTGTCGGTTAAGGTCCGAACCACGTGAAATTTTTTTTTTGCTTTTATTTCTTTATACTGATTAACCGTTAGAAAACATCTTCGAAAAAACTATTTTTCATCAAAAAATATTTGGGTTCCTGAAGGTCAATTAAAAAAAAAAAAAATATGTGTGCGGGCACTCACAGTAGAAGTGAAAATTTGTCGTTTATTTGAAAATTATAACAAAACGTTTATAACAAATTCTGCTGAAGTTTTTGTAGAATTGTTCCTTCTATTTTGTTGTTGCTTTTCTTCTATTTATACTCTCTACACTTATCGACACAAACACGACGTAGTATACGTATATAAAACAAGAGAGAAAAGTACCGCTATATGCAATCAAGCAGAGGCAACTATGTCGGCTCGCTGACTAAAGCACATGAGATGAAACTGCGAGAAGTAGACTCCCTGGTTGATTTTATGAAGCCAATCAACAACTGCATAACTTCGTTTCCTACTGGTTTCGTATGAGTGCAACATAAACGCGATTTTTCACGTGACCGTTGTGAGCAAAGCATATATATGGAATTAAGCTCGCTCACTAAAGCACATGAAATAAAACTGCGAGAAGTCGACTCTCTGCATGATTGTATGTAGCCTATCCTCATATGACCTCGTTCGCTAAACACTAACAACAGCATATCTTCGTTTCTTATAAGTTTCGTATGAGTACAACAACAACGCGATTTCCGTTGCAAAATTTTCGTTTCACCCTCTCTAAAGAAGTTTCACTTCAAAAATATAAATAGATTCACCTTAAAGTTCCCAGACGTGGAATCAACAACACCAAGTTTCCTTTAAAAGCTTGTCCATCCGCCATTTTAAATTTATTAAATTTGCTGTTGCATTGTGCAATAAAAATAACAGAAAAAGGAAATTAAATGGCGTGCTCTCTGAATGCTCGATTACAGAATTAGCTGTGCTTTTGGCAAAGAAACTATAACCAAAGAATGGACTCTGAACTTCGCTTTCATTTGCATATAAATATATGCGTTAATAAAACAAAAGCAATGCTAGGTTTTGTTAAGCGCTGGTCTAAGGAATTCAATGAACCATATGTCACAAAACCGCTTTATACATCATTGGTTAGACCTATTTTGGAATACGCATCAACTATCTGGTGTCCTCAATATATGATTTATATAGACAAATTGGAGTCAGTTCAGAAACAATTCTTGCTTTTGGCTTTAAGATCCTTGCCGTGAGATTTACCGTTTAATCTCCCACCTTACGAGCACAGATTAAAACTTTTGAATCTACCTACTATTGAACGCCGAAGAATTATGAGCAACGTGTGTTTTATTGCAAAATTGTTATTTGGCACTGTTAATTCTCCATCTCTGCTGAGGAACATTAACTTGAACGTACCGACTCGTACTACTCGATACTATATCCCTATCAAGTTATCTATTTGTAAGACCAATTATTCAGACAATGAGCCCTTCCGTCGTGCCTGCCGTGATTTTAACAACCTCTATAATGTTATTGATATTTCTGATTTGGTAGATTCTATAAAACAAAATGTTATAACTTTTTCAAATATACATTCTGTCAAATAAGTACCCGGAAATTCTCATTTTAAATTTTCCCTCTGAGAATATTTCAAACGCACACAAAAGGTTGACTTGTTCTTAATGACGCCGTAACCAAACTAAATGACACATAGCAATAAAAATTTACAGAATAGTGGTTGACAGTTGTGCCAACCTGGGAAAAAAAAAAATTTGAAATATTCTCAGAGGGAAAATTTAAAATGAGAATTTCCGGGTACTTATTTGACAGAATGTATAGATGTCGTTATCAGCTGATGATTTATAATCTATTGCTGGATTTCAGAAAGGCCACTTGTTGGGTAGTGAGCTAACTCAACGTCCTTAAAAAAAAAAAATTTAAATTTTATATGGCTTGGAAGAAACAGCCCAATTTTTGAAATCCATCTCCAAGCTACTGATGTCTTCCGAAAAAAGGGGTTCGCCAACGAACATATATGTTTAAGCGGCGGAACTTGTCTAAAGATAAATCGCATCGAGTATTTTTTTCTATCCTATCATAAAAAACAATATTAAGACTTTACATTTATAATTTGTAATAGTTTTGACATGAGTTTCGGACTAATAATAACTTTAGACTGTTCACTTAGTTTTGCGGATTTGTGGTTTTGCGTCTGCTTCAACAAATAAAAGCACATTCATATCAATAATAATGCTCCGCTATTGTCTTATGGTAGCTCTGTAAAACCTTATCATGATATGGACCAAATCTTGGTAGAATCTTGCAAGCTGAATAATATAGAAAATAAATAATGCAACACCGAAGACAAAATTTATCATCGTACCTAATTCCGCAAAGAGGCAACCGTGGATATTTTTGGTAAACAAAAATCATATTTCCATCATCCAATTGCAAATCAGCCAGACACCGACAGTTTCTTGCGCAATTTAAGTGCTTAGCGATGGGTTTCTGAACTCTAGTTTGGGAGTTAAAAACAAATTTTGCGCAAGAGTTCACGCTATCGATTCATATAAAATTCAGCGATGGGATATTTCGTTTTCAGCACGTAATAAAGACCAAAAAATGGAAAATTCGAAAAAAAGGTTTTTTTTTTGGTCAGAATTGCAACTTTGAATTTCTATAACTTTTGACTGAATCAAATAAACTCTTAAATTAAAGATAATTTAATTGCCTTTTTGGAAAGATATAGATGCTTTCCTTTCCATTTCGAAGAAATGGTAATTTTGTTAAAAATGTCGACCCATGTCTGGGAAATAAAAAAATTGCCTATATCTCAAAAACCTGAGTTGCTACGACAAAACTGATTCAGATTCAGATTCAGCGGACCAAAAGACATTATGAACCATCAAATTTGGAGCTGGGTATTGACTTTTTTTTCATTTTGTTGTATAGTGTAATTATGCACAAACAACAACAAAAATCGTGTTTTTGAATAAGCGACATAACCAAATTTTTGTAAATAAAACGTTTTTATGAGCAAATTTGCAAAAACAAAACAATACGTGTTTGTTTATTTCTTAATACAAATCGAACTAGGTACTAATTTTAAAAATCCATGCTCTTGAGTCATGTAGCATGTAACGTTTAATATATTAAGGCAAAAGTTCTTTAAGTGACAAAAAGCATATGCACGTATAATTCCAGCTCTGGCTCGTCGGCAATCGGGGTGGAGTTCTTGCTTAAAATCACCTAATGCTATCATATCTACAGCATTACAATTTTAAATTCACGTGCATAATAAGGGGGAGAGTATAGAAGGATAGGAAAGATCTAGATGGAAAAGGATAGATTAAAAGAAAACAGAAAAGAGAAACGAGAGAGAAGCTAGGGACCTATTGTTCTATTTAAAACATTGTTGTTGTTATGTTGCATGTTGAAGTTGCAACATTTGCCCTCCCAACCATGATCCAAAAAAAACCAACAAAATAAACATTTATATGGATCCCACATCACAATCCCACAACGACCTAGATACTTATTGGAATCAAAAGAATATGAGTCAAAACATTATAATATTTATTGTATATGTAATAAAAATAAAGATAAATTTAAAGTAATTCAGTTGCATATTAAAACTAAGTAAATTATGGGTACATATAAAAAAATAGAATTCAAAAGAAATAGATATTTAATAATAAATAGCAGATATTTAATACAAAAACAAACCGAAGAAATTTAATACAAAAAGTATCAAAACGCATGTAAAATTGTACTTATGTATTTATATACAAATTTTATTCGAATTGAAAATCAAAAAAAAATACACGAAAAATGGTTTACGTGTTTGACCGAAAGAAGTAAAAGAAGTAAACAAAAGCTCACTGAGCAAAAATATTTCTCCTCTATCAACAGCAACAAAAAAAATGTAAACAAACAAAAAAAAAGCACACACTCACTCAATTCTGCTGCACTCCCACGATGAAAGATCTTTCAAAGAGCGGCTGCTTCGAAGTAACGGAGATGGCTGGAGAGAATCATTAATATTGCTGCTAACGAAAAGAGAGAACTTTGACAGAGACGAGGTTGTTACCCCTTCTCAAAACCATATAATTAGATACGATTCCTTCGAATCTATCTATCTTTCACTTATTTCGTTCTATTTACACAGTGGGATATGAAAAATTGTTTCGTGATTAAAATTTACAACAGGCACTTGTGGAAAAAAATCATTAAAATTTATTACGAAAAGCACAATGTTCAATTATGATCAGTGCACATTTATCGCATGCGATAAATTTGCAAATGCATGTACGAGCGTATAAACAAATTACACTCTTTTTTTTTTTGTATTACTAATATTTAATTTCTCTTTCACAAGCACATGTTTTTAAATTGTTCACCAACACTTCTTCATTTTGTAGAAATTAAATTAAATTATTAATTATGAATTTTCTTAATATTTCAGATTTTAAATTTTTAACATATAATGCGTTTCTAAATTATTACACCCAAACATATTTTCCTTCACAATTTTAGCAATTTAGCAACATTTTATAATATATATGGTTGGTATCATATATATATTTATTTTATGTACAAATTCTTGTTGTTGTTGTTGTAATATTGGGGTATATTACAGCTTTTTTTCACTTTTGTGGGGTTTTTTTTTCTTCCAATTATATTTATATGTAAGTAATTATAGATAATTTTCACTTTGAATATTTCTTAAACGTTTTGGGCCTAAAATTATGAACACTGCTTATTTTCACTGTCTGCTCGCTTACACCACCATCTAGTCTGACATGTACATATGTAACTGGACTTTTTCCTCCAACAATCACCTCATCATCAATTCTCCACAAATATATATATATATATATATATATATATATGTATATACCTATGTATACATATTATACATTGTATGATATGGTATTTTTATGGTGTCAAATCCTTTTAGGAAGTGACACCATGGACTAAAAGTGATATCTTCCAGATATCTTTCGCAAAGCTCCAAAAATTAAAATTTCCACAATTCTGGGTGAATTGGTATCTAGGGGTATATGCCGATGTTTGTGCAATGGTAGAAGTACAGTTCACAGGAACAAAAAGGAAGATCTTCTAAAAGTAGAACTTACTTTGAATGGCGCAGGATCGTGAAAAGATCGAGACCTTTTAATTTTGCAAATAAGTAAGCTAGTATTCACTCAGTGAATCAGCAAAATTGAACATATAACATCATATTTCCCAGAGAGTCATAATAGAATTTGGAGATAGATACGAAAAAAAAGAAAAAGGATTTTTTTCTCTTATGAATTTGACCGCTAGATGGCGCTGCATATGAATGAACAGATACTTACAGTGAAGGACACCGAATATCAAAAAAAATTTATAGCAAAAAAAATAAAACAAAATAGGTTGTGACTACAAGCGCCACTACAAATCCCCCCAACCAAAATCAGATTTTGGGGGTATAAAAAAAACGCACAAAACTGATTTCGCTTGTAGCAAAAAAAAATATAATCGATCGTATTTTTATTGCCGTATATCCTTAGCGTGATAAGTACCTAAAAGACGTCCGTTAAAGTCTTCTAGCTCATAATAGCAATTCCCTAATTTCTTACGCACACGAGATTTTAAAAATGTTGGTGCTAATTTGGCATTATAACCTTGTTCGAAATTGCTCTGCTTAAAATTTCTTCTAAAAACTTCCTGACCTTCGTCGTAAGATACAATTCGTGCTCTTAGATTATATGAACGTTCGTTTCGTTCTTGTTGCTTTTTCATAACATCACATGCTCTGCTACGGATAATTTCAAATGTATCTTCTCGGTTGAAATTTACTGTTCTATCTTCTAGCAGTTGTAATTTTCGTAAAAGAGCATAAGTTGAACCATTTGTTATCATATGCTGACCGAATGCCATAAAATAGGGTGTTGTGCCTATTGCAGAATGAAATGATGATCGCAATGAGCAACAAATACTACTTAACATTTCATCCCAATTCTTTTGGTCGGGTTTCACATATGCTTTTATAGCAGATATTACTGAGCGATTAACTCTTTCGGATGCGTTAGCTTGTGGTGAATGTATAGCTGTGTACACATGGTTTACACCATACTTTTGCATCAAATGGTTGAACGAATTTGCTTTAAATTGTGTACCATTGTCAGACACTATAGTTTCAGGCACGCCAAAAACATGAAAGAGTTCTTCTTCAACATATTTGTTAATAATATCAGCAGTAAACTTCTTAACTGGTTTAAGAAATGAATATTTTGAAAAGTGGTCGAGAGCTATAAATATACCTATATGGCCAGTACGTGAGCGGGGATAAGGTCCTAGAAAATCGACGTAAAGTTTTTGAAAGAACCTATTGGTACTTGTAGGTATGCCCATTTGTGGACGAAGAATGTAGTTAGGGTGTTTGGTACATTTGCATATTTCACATGCATTTATATATGCTTTCACATCATTTACCAATCCGGGCCAGAAATAGTAACGACGAATGCGTTCAAGCGTTTTATTTATGCCACCATGAGAAGATAGCTGGCTGTCGTGAGCTTTATGTAACACATCGGCTATCATATCTTTTGGTATCCACAACTTCCATACTAAATCATCATGCAGCTGTTCACCGGTTGAATGCTCTGTACGTCTATATACAAAATTGTCAACTACTTTTAAATCCGGAAATTTATCTTGATTTTCGTTAACGTTTCTTATCAACTCGATATATTCTTTCGATTTAAAATGTGTTGAATTCAAATCAACGAAGACCCCAGTATCGTTATCCATAGCAGACAGATCTTCTACATTTATACGCGACAGTGCATCTGGTACTACATTTTGGCTGCCACGTCTGTGTTCAATCTTAAAACAAAAGCCTTGAAGCTTCAAAGCCCACCGTGCTAAACGTGAGTTTAAATCGCTTTGCGACATGAGCCACTTTAGAGATGCGTGATCGGTGATCACTGTGAATTCATGCCCCTCTACATATGGTCGAAATTTCTTAATGCTAAGCATTGCAGCTAAGCATTCTTGTTCCGTAACAGAATAGTTTCGCTGTGCATGGTTTAACTTTTTGGACATGAACGCGATAGGGTATTCTTCACCATCATCATTCATTTGCACCAAAACGCTGCCTACTCCTGTTGCACTTGCATCACAGTGTATGAAAAAGGGTTTTGAAAAGTTTGGGCTATGCAACACAGGAGCGCTACATAAAATTAATTTAAGCTTTTCAAAGGATTTTTGAGCTTCATCATTCCAAATGAATTTCCTACTTGTTTTTAGCAAATCAGTTAGAGGTGATGTTATGGACGCGTAGTTTTGTATAAATTTTCGATACCAACCAGACATGCCTAAGAAGCGTCGAACTTGTTTGACAGATCGCGGAATTGGAAAATCGGATATGGCTGACACCTTTTCCGGGTCTGTACGAATTACCCCATTACCAACAATATGCCCCAAATAATGGACTTCCTTCAAGCAAAATTTGCTTTTCTCGACATTTATGGTCAAACCTGATGACCGAAGGTGTTGTGAGATTTCTCGAAGGACATCGATATGTTTATTAAAGGTTTCAGAAATTATTAGCAGATCATCTAGATACACGAATACTTCTGTTCGTAGATGCGCAGGTACCACTTTGTCCATTAATCGAGACATGGTTTGTGGAGCATTACAAAGGCCAAATGGCATCACTTTATAATGATAGAGTAGTCTACCTGGAACAGTGAATGCAGTTTTATCTTTTGACAACGGGTCTAAAGGAATTTGCCAAAAAGCGTCTTTTAAATCCAGACTCGTTATAAATTCTGCATTTGGCAATCTACTTAAAATACCATCTATATTTGGTAAAGGATATGCATCTTTAATGGTGAATAGATTGACTTTTCTACTATCTAGACATAAACGAATTTTTCCAGGCTTACGCACTAGAACGATTGGTGATGACCATGAACTGTCAGACTCCTCTATAACTCCTAATTCCAACATTCTATCAATTTCTGTGTAAATCAGTTTCTCTATTGCCGGAGACACCGGAAAATGGCGTTGCTTAATAGGTTTTGCATCGCCTACATCAATTACATGAGAAATAACATTGGTTCTACCAAGACCTTCTTTTGCAAATGATGGAAATAAACTGATAGTATTTTGGAGTTGTTTATTTTGTATTTCAGTGAGAGTATGTCGGTTTGAATGGTTTGATTCATCTATAGCACACAATTCAGATGATGAAGAAAAAGATGTCGGTAGTAGTTCGAAAGATTTCCAAAAATCTACTCCAAGATATAGATCTTGAGATAAACTTGGAACGATAAAAATGTTAATTGGTTTAGATACATTACGGAAGCTTATTTCAGTTTTGACATGGCCTACGACATGTTGTGATTTTCCATCAGCGGTTCGAATAGACGATTTAAACTTTTTAAAAGAATGATTGCTGTTGATAAAATCTTGTGCAGCTTTAGCACCCATACAAGTTATTGATGCTCCTGTATCAAGCAATCTAATTAAAGATTTTCCAAACAAGTTTACTTCAGCGTATGGACGAATATCGCTTGGCTTATTAAAAATTGTACTTAAAAATAATTTTCGGTTAGACTTAATATTATTCCAAAAGGAACGAATACGCATGCTAGAGCGCGCATTGGATTTTGGTGATTTTGTTTTAAAAATTGCATTTCGCGTTTTGTGAAATTCAATTAAACGCAAATGAAATGGCTTAAATATTGAATTGTAATTAGACATAAATGAATTATTAGAAAAATTTGAAATATTGTTTGTGGTTGCGTTGATATCTAATCGGTGCTGGTGGATTGGTGTTTGTGTATCTTCAAAACAATCGGTTTGCGTGCACCTCGATGTGCACTCAATGGCAAGTTTTTTGAACTTGTACAATTTCTACAGTTTGGTTTGTACACATTTGGAGCACCACATCCATAACAGAAAATCTTACGCTCACCCACACAATCTTGAAATCTATGACCATTTTGACCACAGTTCCAGCAGATCAAAGCAATCGCAGAAATCTCTTCTTCAGCCTCATCTTCATAAAATTCATTATCGTAATTTCCTTCAATTTCGGATATCCGTTTCCGTGCAGGAATTATGTTTGAAATTGTTTGTTTACGCTGGATATCTTGCAAGAAAAATTCACGTTTTCTGCATATGTCGCGCAAGTGGGATACCGAATGAATCTGAAGGTTTAAAATTTCATGCTGAATTTCTGGGCGAAGATTTCTACGCAAAATCTCAACAAGTGAGTTTTCAGCTAATGGAGATGTTAGCCGATCAGTTAACTGGACAATTGCATCATAAAACGTGTCAAAATTCTCGTTTTGCTTCTGCTTACGATCACGAATCATTTCCCTAAAATCAACATCAGTGCGAGTATCTTTGTACTGACGCCTTAGTGCTTCGCATAATTCATGCCACCTAACTTCGCGTACTGTCTTATGAAATCTCCAAAACCAATCGCTGGCTTTGGAGTCAAACAAAGAACTAGCATTTCGACAAAGCAGTTCGAAGTTGCCACCTAAGGTTTGGTTTGTCAGCGCTTCAACGCGATAAATAAAATTATCGATTGCCAAGCCATCTATTCCACCAGTAAACCTTAACTTCCAATTATAAATAATGTGGCTAACCTTGTCAGGCCGAATAGCAAAATCTGAAATAGGAGCACTGTTTGTTACTGATGCTCGTTGACCATTACCACTAAAACTATTCCTATCATTTGGATTTGTATTGGATCCAGCTGGTAACCCTAATAGTTGCTCAAGCGTTTGTTGTTCAACATTTGGCAAAGATTGCATTCTCACATTTGGTTGCGCTACATTTGGTTGTGGTACATATGCACTAGCTACATTATTTTGTTCATTATTTGGGTTTGAACTAGAAAATCTTCTGAAGCCTGCTTCAATATTTGTTTCTACCAGTTTCATTAAGGTTTCGCTTAATGATGTTAGCATTTCTGCTTGCTGTGCACCTACTGCTGCAGTTACCAAATTTCTTATGGTATCTCTTTGTTCGGGAGAGCTATGCGTAGAAGATAGAGATTGTTGACTTGTAAGCAGAACTTCTGGTATTAAAATGTCTGTTGAAGATTTTTGTGTTTGCGACCTAGTCACTACTTGACTAGCTGTAGGAAGCTTCGAAGGGGTTGATTTACTCATTTGTGGAACTTCTAGTACAGTACCGCAAACAGGACACGCATTTTTGCCATGAAGGTATCTAGAGATACAAGATTTATGGAAAATGTGACCACAAGATGTTTTAAACAAATGTGAAGATACGTTTATCTGATTATTACAAATATTGCATCGAAATGCATTTGCATCTGTCAGATTTTCGTTACTATGTCGTACATTCATACTAAAAAAAATTAACTTATAGGTAGAAATGTGAATTTTTCAGATTAAAAACAAAAAAAATCAAAATAACCAAAAGATATAATTTAATTTCATCCAGTTTTTGATGAATTAAATTAAAATGCATAAAAAAAAAATATTATTAAAGTAGTGAAAAACCAAATAAATCAAAATATAGTGAAAAACCAAAGTATCTTCAAGACTTGATTCCTTTTCGTATCGGTCGAAGTGTGATGTGATGTATAGCAACAAGGTTTTTTTTTTTTTTTTTTTTTTTTATGGAAAATAGAACAACTAGCACAAAAAAAAAAAGATTTTCTACATTGGTTAGCAACTTTTGGTTCTCAAAAAAAACTATTTTCCTAATGCAGTTAGGATTGGGTAAAAATTTCAACCATGTCTAATTACTGCGGTCAGACATTAGCATTGCGCCAAAAGATCTGCAATTCCAATCAGCTCTTAAACAATATTGAAGATTTACGAGAAGAGAAAAAGAAAAGATAGAAAAAGGAAAGTTTAAGAAAATTTTAAATTTTTACTAAAATATCTGTGGTCAGGCTTTGACCTTTTGCCAATAGCGCTGCAATTCCAATCAGAATTCAAGCAAAAATAAAAAGATTTAAGAGAAAAAAAGTAAAAAAAAAAGATTTTAGTGTTGGGTATAATTTCATCTCTAAAATTTTATACGATTCCATTACACTATGTATAGAAAGAAAGAAAGTGATGTAAAATGAAAATGAGAGAGTTTGAGGTACCACACAAAAGTTATTTAAAACTCCTATAGTTATTTTCGCCAATTTTGAAAAATAATAAAAAAACAGTTTATTATGTGGGCCCCACGTTGGGCGCCAAAAATTAATAACTTATTTCTGTAGCATGTAACGTTTAATATATTAAGGCAAAAGTTCTTTAAGTGACAAAAAGCATATGCACGTATAATTCCAGCTCTGGCTCGTCGGCAATCGGGGTGGAGTTCTTGCTTAAAATCACCTAATGCTATCATATCTACAGCATTACAATTTTAAATTCACGTGCATAATAAGGGGGAGAGTATAGAAGGATAGGAAAGATCTAGATGGAAAAGGATAGATTAAAAGAAAACAGAAAAGAGAAACGAGAGAGAAGCTAGGGACCTATTGTTCTATTTAAAACATTGTTGTTGTTATGTTGCATGTTGAAGTTGCAACATTTGCCCTCCCAACCATGATCCAAAAAAAACCAACAAAATAAACATTTATATGGATCCCACATCACAATCCCACAACGACCTAGATACTTATTGGAATCAAAAGAATATGAGTCAAAACATTATAATATTTATTGTATATGTAATAAAAATAAAGATAAATTTAAAGTAATTCAGTTGCATATTAAAACTAAGTAAATTATGGGTACATATAAAAAAATAGAATTCAAAAGAAATAGATATTTAATAATAAATAGCAGATATTTAATACAAAAACAAACCGAAGAAATTTAATACAAAAAGTATCAAAACGCATGTAAAATTGTACTTATGTATTTATATACAAATTTTATTCGAATTGAAAATCAAAAAAAAATACACGAAAAATGGTTTACGTGTTTGACCGAAAGAAGTAAAAGAAGTAAACAAAAGCTCACTGAGCAAAAATATTTCTCCTCTATCAACAGCAACAAAAAAAATGTAAACAAACAAAAAAAAAGCACACACTCACTCAATTCTGCTGCACTCCCACGATGAAAAATCTTTCAAAGAGCGGCTGCTTCGAAGTAACGGAGATGGCTGGAGAGAATCATTAATATTGCTGCTAACGAAAAGAGAGAACTTTGACAGAGACGAGGTTGTTACCCCTTCTCAAAACCATATAATTAGATACGATTCCTTCGAATCTATCTATCTTTCACTTATTTCGTTCTATTTACACAGTGGGATATGAAAAATTGTTTCGTGATTAAAATTTACAACAGGCACTTGTGGAAAAAAATCATTAAAATTTATTACGAAAAGCACAATGTTCAATTATGATCAGTGCACATTTATCGCATGCGATAAATTTGCAAATGCATGTACGAGCGTATAAACAAATTACACTCTTTTTTTTTTTGTATTACTAATATTTAATTTCTCTTTCACAAGCACATGTTTTTAAATTGTTCACCAACACTTCTTCATTTTGTAGAAATTAAATTAAATTATTAATTATGAATTTTCTTAATATTTCAGATTTTAAATTTTTAACATATAATGCGTTTCTAAATTATTACACCCAAACATATTTTCCTTCACAATTTTAGCAATTTAGCAACATTTTATAATATATATGGTTGGTATCATATATATATTTATTTTATGTACAAATTCTTGTTGTTGTTGTTGTAATATTGGGGTATATTACAGCTTTTTTTCACTTTTGTGGGGTTTTTTTTTCTTCCAATTATATTTATATGTAAGTAATTATAGATAATTTTCACTTTGAATATTTCTTAAACGTTTTGGGCCTAAAATTATGAACACTGCTTATTTTCACTGTCTGCTCGCTTACACCACCATCTAGTCTGACATGTACATATGTAACTGGACTTTTTCCTCCAACAATCACCTCATCATCAATTCTCCACAAATATATATATATATATATATATATATATATGTATATACCTATGTATACATATTATACATTGTATGATATGGTATTTTTATGGTGTCAAATCCTTTTAGGAAGTGACACCATGGACTAAAAGTGATATCTTCCAGATATCTTTCGCAAAGCTCCAAAAATTAAAATTTCCACAATTCTGGGTGAATTGGTATCTAGGGGTATATGCCGATGTTTGTGCAATGGTAGAAGTACAGTTCACAGGAACAAAAAGGAAGATCTTCTAAAAGTAGAACTTACTTTGAATGGCGCAGGATCGTGAAAAGATCGAGACCTTTTAATTTTGCAAATAAGTAAGCTAGTATTCACTCAGTGAATCAGCAAAATTGAACATATAACATCATATTTCCCAGAGAGTCATAATAGAATTTGGAGATAGATACGAAAAAAAAGAAAAAGGATTTTTTTCTCTTATGAATTTGACCGCTAGATGGCGCTGCATATGAATGAACAGATACTTACAGTGAAGGACACCGAATATCAAAAAAAATTTATAGCAAAAAAAATAAAACAAAATAGGTTGTGACTACAAGCGCCACTACAGTCACAAAGGGTTAAGTACCATCGGTCGACAAATGGTTAAAGCACACCTATCCTCAATCAATCTCTTGCACACTTTTATGCATAAATCTCGTTATATCAATTGTCAACATCGTAACTATTATCTGCAAAAAAAAAAAAAAACATTTCAATTACATTTGCCAACGATCCCAGAGTAGTAAGTTTGTTTCAACCGTAACGTCTCCACCGCCGATTGCATTTAACATCAACACCACCGTCGCTATTCATTATTTCAATTTTTTTTTTTTTTTGTATTTCATCTCATCATATTTTCTTTCTTATTTTATTTTTTCTTTCTTAAACATTGTAACTGACGCTAATTTTCCATTTAACAGACAGCGGAATCCCTGGCGGATGCGTCGCTGCAACGCAGCACCAGCGAGAAGCAACGCGATGAACAGGAGCTTCTAGCTGCACGACGACGAGAGAAACAACGTCTGGCGTCGAAACCACCGCCAGGTCGGCATTCACGATTTGGCGGCACGTATGTGATTCGAAATATGAAATCCGTGTCGGATCGGGACGTCATTTGCCATCAGCCGCTGGAACGTGTTATGGCGATTGATTTCGATCGTGAAAAGGAGCAACAAAAGCGTTCATTTCGTCATATAAAGGAGGAGGGACAAGTGACGCGACGCAGTGCGTTTTCAGTGCGGTAAGAATAAATACCACGCTGTGGGAAAATAATAATAATAAGTGCATTATATGTGGGTGTGCCTGTGTATCTGCGTGCTCTTTGTATAGCATAGTCACGTGTGTGTGTGGGTGGCGCGCTATAAATGATTTACATCAGTGTTTGTTGCTACTCGCTTGGTGCAGTATGCATCTCACGAACAACGTATATATACCAGCCGGTGAATGTTCTTGATATTAATTGTTGTTGTAACAGTTTGGTTGTCTACTACTTATACAGGGTGACAATTGTAAAGTGATGCAAGTTTAATACTCTGCAGCAAGCTTTGCCATTTACCGTTACTTTAATTTAAAAAGCAAATTCATTCATCATTGGCTTTGCTTTTAATTTCATTTGAATTTTTGTTATTACATTTTGAAATTTCCATAAAAATGGACAAGGAAAATATTCGTCGTGAAATTATGAAATTTCATTTGGCAAATTATAGTAGCCGTCAAATTGCAAAGGCTTTAAATTTGTCAAGTCGTACGGTAGACCGAGCTATTATTCGATATAATGAAACTGGGGGTTTTGGAGATAGAGACCGGGGAACATTTTCAACAGTTGCCACTACTGGTTTAACAGAAAAAATTCGCAAACGAATCAAGCGATATCCAAGGCGCTCAATGAGAAAAATCGCTAAGGAAGTGGGAGTAAACCGTGAAACAGTGCGAATCATTGCAAAATCAAAGCTTAATCTTAAGCCGTACAAGCTCCGAAAAGCTCAAGATCTGACACAATAAAAGAAAGATTTGCGACTGCAAAGATGCAAGGCGTTGCTACGCTCCTCCGTGTTAAAAAATGTTGAAAATATCTTCTTTACACATGAAAAAATTTTCACGGTTGAACAACATTTCAATGCGCAAAATGACCGAATGTGGCTAACATCATCATCGCAACAAAATAGGACTATTGGCCGAGTTCAAAAGCCAGCTTCCGTTATGGTATGGGCTGGAGTTTCCGCTAATGCCAGAACCCCTCAAATATTCGTTGAAGAGGGTGTTAAAATTGACCAGGTTGTTTACCGGAGCATTTTAAATGAACATGTTCTTCCCTGGGCCCAAGATACATTTGGAAATGAAAACTGGACTTTCCAGCAAGATTCTGCACCTTCCCACATGGCAAAATTAACGCAAACATGGATAAAAGACAATTTTTCTGGATTCATAACATCTCAAGAATGGCCACCATACTCCCCAGACTTGAATCCAATGGACTACTCTATTGGAGTATTTTAGAGAGTAAGGCTTGTGCATCTCAACACCACAGTCTGGAGTCGCTGACAAATTCATTAGAGAAAGCCTGGACTGAAATTGATCAGGAAGTCCTGCGGCGAACAGTCCTACGATTTCCGGATCGATTGAAGGCATGTGTGCAGGCTAAAGGAGGTTATATTGAATGAGGTTTGGTTCAAATGAATGCTTATATATTCAGCAATGTTAACTCTTCATTGTACTTAATGGAAGTACGTCCTTTTGAAAATAACTGCTGAAATGTGTGCGTCACTTTACGTTTGTCACCCTGTATACATACGTATGCACATATATCAGCATTTCACCTGCAACTAGCAGCTACAGTTGATATACCACTTCGATGTGTATTTTACTTTTATGCTTTTGATGATTTGCTGACGTATTTCGTTATTAGAATTTATCTTTAATTGTTGTTTTCGCCGTAGGTGAAGTTTAATATTGTTTCGTTCATTCCCATAAGGAAGTAAAGTGGGATCTTCGAATCTCAGGCTTTTAAAATTTAGTCTGAAGATTCTTTTCGACTTTCAATAGACCTTTTTCTATAATAAACCATCCTGTTATTTAAAATTTGGCTAGCCAACATTTAATTCAAGCAAAACTCACCTAAGCCATCTGATTAGTGAAGAATCTTCTAAGTCCAGAAGTAAAAAAATTTATTGCTTATTGATTTATAACATTTTTCCACTTAAATACCTCTGCACTTTTAAATTCCTTAATCTTTAAAGCAGAAAAAATTAAATAAATGTTTCATTAAACGCTTTGGAATTCAATTAAATGTTTCATTTATTCCAATGTCACATCAATTGAACTTTCACAAAGTTCAAGGGTTCTTTCTTACCATTCAATCAAAGTTCTACCATGCCCCCAGCCACTACCAACATCAACTGTAGAAATCATGTCTGATTAATCTATTACACATATGCTTAAAAATGTTTTCCATATGCTAACATCAAGTGGAATACAAATTGTGCTGAGTTTGTATTTTTTTGTTTTTTTGCTACTGTTTCTGTTTCAACAGCGGCAGGAGCAAACAACAGAAACAACGCAAAAGTCACGTGACATTGATGAACTTCACTGATGGTGCTCCGTTGTTGGCAGTGGTGGTTGGCGATGGTTGCCTTTTGTTTTGTCTTCGTCGTCGTTGATATGCATCAGTTAAAGTGGTTGGTTTTTGTTTTGTACTTTTTTTACCCTTTATTTTTTCTGCTCTGAAAACAGTTTCACATTTCACATACGCCCCGGTGTACTCGTAAAGTATCCGAGTAAATGAAACAAACCGCAATGGTGGAAGAGGAAAGCAAATAAATCTTTCTTTCGATAAAAATTGCCAGTTGTCGAATTAAAGCAATTGCAAATACTTAAAAGAATTCTAGCAGCTCGATAACTTTTTAAGTTGTTAAATTTCAGAAATATTGACTACACATTTATAAATGTTGGTTGGCGGCGACGGTGGCGGTGGCGCTGGCTTCATTCAATTGCGATGTATTGAAGTGATAGCAAAGACAACTTTGTTGTTAATATATTATTTATAATACATTTTAGTTTCGTAAATCATTTGTAGTCAAGCATGTCAACAATATTGTTTCTTTGCTTGTGTATGTTGGTCTCAAATATTACCGGCATATTTGTTGCCAGCACCAGAACCACCCTCCACCATTCTCAACCTCATCGTTATCACTATGGCATCGTGGTTGTCGTCGTTCTTCTATTTATTTCACCTTGATGTTGTTAAAAGAATTTCTGCAGACGACTGATATTGTAAACAGCCATCGATTCCCAAAGGTATACACAGAAGCCAATCATGTTTTGACCTAAACTTGCCTACATACTTACATATATATGTATGTGTATATACTAACTACAACAAAAACAACCAATAATAATAATAAAAGTAGCAATCTTGTTTGTTGCAATTTTCCCATTGTAAAGTGTAAAAATATTTCTCTTTCGCTTTGCTCTATCTCGAACTCTTGGCTATTCAACTCTACGCCTCTCCCTCCCCTCGCCCACTTCATTTTCGTTTCTTTTCGAGTTTTGTGGCCAATATGCGGTGGTGCTTATTCCTATTCCTCCACTGCTAGTGTATCAGTAAAAACATTACAGGAAAGAAAATCACAACAATGCAATAACAACAAATTCTTAACCCATGTCTGTTTATGTTGCATCCTTTAGATATAAAAAGAAAATGGATAAAAGAAAACTTAAAATAGCTGCAGGATATCAAAAAAAAAGAAGAAAAAGAAATATATATCTAAATACATACAATAGAAAATTGCAATTTTCTTCTTCTGTGAAAGATACAATATAATAATTTGTAGTTGTTATTGTGCATTGGCAGCAATATTACCAGCAGCCAATTGCAAAGGAAACACACTCATTTATTATTTAATATTTTTCCTGTTCTCATAAAATTTTAAAACCACTTTAAGGTAAAAATCGGAAATCTTTTGAGAGCACTGAAAATGTTTAGCATTTAGTTTATTTATTTGTTGTTTAGGTTAAAAAGAGCATATCAATTTCAATTCGATTGTGGTATTTAAAAGTACAAACATGCAAACAGACATACAACAACACCAATTGCCAGTTAATCGTTTTGAAATTTTGCCTCTGCTTCTGGTTCTTCGTGTTTTGTGTATGTGTGCACTTTAATTTGTGTGCATGAAATTAATTAGAAAATCTTATGTTCAATGAAAATGAAAATTATAATAGTCAAATTACTTAAACCAGTAATTATTTGTTAAATGATTTTGGGCTATTTCAAGTGCAATACTCATACTCGTAGCTAGAGATGTCATTAACCGGTTATTCCGGATATTCGACGGTTCGGCTTTTCTTTCTTTTAACTGAATAATTTCACTATTCGAAAATCGATTTTTTTTTTGCATAGGTTTTTCGAATAACTCAAATAGTTATGATAATTTTGTATTTTAGGGACGCTTGAAACTCACGCGTACTGTAGAACTAATTCTCCGAAAACTAGCACTAAACAAGTTGCAAGGAATCTTTTGAAGAGGATGGTTAGGTTAGGTTGGAGTGGTTCTCGAGAGACACATTGTGATACCACATAGTTGAACCTATAATTTGACGCCGTTTCCAACGGCGCACGGTGCGTCGACGTAGTGTAAAATTTGGCAAAAGTCGAAGAAGTTGAACGATTTTTATGAAATTTTGTACATAAGTTAATTCGAGGACGCCAAATCCGAAAATAAAATCAGTTTTTAGCTTGTCGTTTTGGCTCAATTGAGTTTTAAATGTGCTAAAACACTGTTTTTCCAAGTAAAACTGGCTAAAAAGATATAAAATAATGTCGCTGCACATTTCACTATTAACTTTTCAATTTGTTGTAAATGTAATTAAAGGTAACCAGAAAGATGAAGAAGTATGTACAAAGGTGGTTAGTTCTATTTACTACCTTACAATTGCTTTTAAATTGTACAAAACAGCAAAAAGTATTTATATGTCATATATGTGAATAATGTTGGAGCTTAAAAAATGTAAAACTGGAGGTTTACTGCTTTCGATTTACACACGTTCTATGTAATCCTCGCATTTTTCAAATACGAAATGTTGCTTTTGGACCTATTTTCAAAACAACCTTTTGGGAAAAAGCGCAAAAATGCGCAGAATTCTTTTTCTAATCCTGATAGTCGAAAGTATGTACATAAATAAAATTTTTTTTTGTCCGTTGAATTTGGAGAATTTTCGGTTTTTTCCATAAAAAAGTTTTCATTTTTAAGCTTCTGTTAAAAATATAGTTTCAAAAGTTTAGGAATAAAAATATAGCTGGGATATATCCCTAATTTAATTAGAAATAAATACACTAAATTGTTTTATAAAAGTTCCCATGGTTGTTTTGTGGTAGACTTTCTTGTAAAACTGTGTTAGGTATTGATTTTTGAAAAGAATATCTCCACTTGACGGCTTACATCGGTCCCAAAGATGTGTTTTTACCAAAACTGTTATTGTTTCTTACTTGCTCGAATTATTACCTTTAAAATGGTACCAAATTTTTGGAATTTTGGCTAACAAAATTTTGGACTTTTGCCTTCTGTCGACTCACTATGCGGCGGTGTGGACATTTTTTATCGGCTTGGTGGTTTTGCCATTACCAACCAAGGTGTGTACTTGTACATTTTCTTGTAATTCTCATACATTTCATATTGATAGTGAATATAAGAAAGTTTTGAAAATTAACCACCAGACGAAGACGGGAATCGAACCCAAACCTTCTAGATGAAAGTTTAGTGCACTACCCACTAGGCTATCGAGTTCGCCTTTTCAAGAGGATATTCGGTACTAATATTTTCAGATGGCAGCGAAAGCGTTTTGTAAACAACAGAAAACTAAATTTTTTAGAGTTCTACAATGCGTAGTTTGCGGCTCTTAGCTCTTATTTGGTTTCGCTGTAGTGCAACACAAGCAGAATCGTTCTCGCCTAGCCGGACGAGTAAAATAAATCTTATATTAAAACGATATCAAATTTTTTTCAGCACATATAAAAAACGATCTTATTAAAGTCCAATCACTTACCGTTCGAATTGTTTCCTTCGGATATAGGTAAAAGGTTGGAAAATAAATATCCCAAACATAAAATACAAAAAAATTCAAGTAAGGTGGAGTTCGGATGTAATACGGATTAACTATGAACTTAATAGAAAAATTGGCGGAGATTCCAAGTGGTTTCAGGATGAGTAGAGTCCTTTGAGATCTGTTTCGTAGGTGGAGGATTCTAAATGCGTAGGGACATCATAATAGATCAAATTTTGGACCCGTGGACGCTCAGTATTTCTGAGCACATCCCTCTAAACATAACCTAATAGAAAAATTTGGAAAATCAGAGTTTTGTTGAATAAATGTTAAAGAAAAACTGGTAAAAAGGGAATAACATCTTAAGTTTATTTTCTTGTCAGCCGAGTTTGAAAGCTTTACTAGCACTGTTTAACAGACTCTATGTTCAAATCAAAGGTCATGCTTAAAATAATATAAGGAGTGAGATCGAAAAAATCTTAACATATATAAAATTCAATAATTTTTAAAAGGTTGATCTTAGAGTTTTGATTTTTTTTTGTATTTAATTGATAATATTTTACAAATTACAGAAAAATATAACTTTTATAGTTCTAACCACTATTTATGAACTCGTGGACCTTTTTTGGTAAGCCTTCCATTAGAGATTTGATAGTTGTTTCAGACACCTTTTTGGAACAGTTTGCCCATCTCCTTTTGAAATCTTCGATATTTTGGGACACCTTTTTTGTGCTCTTTAAGTTTCTTTTCACAAGAGCCCAATATCTCTCCACTGGTCTTAGCTCCGGACAATTTGGAGGATTGGCCTCTCTTGGTACAAAAACTATGTTTCTTGCCGTAATGACATGATGCCAAAACGGGCCAAAAATATGTGGACACATTGTGCTCTCTTATAAAAGGAAGAAGTCTTTTTTCAAACATTCTTTGATGTATATTTCGGTATTTATAGAGCTCACTGTAACAAATGACTTGCTTCTGCATATAGTTTGCCATACCAGGAATTTTTTAGGAAATTTTGTATGCTTTTGGATTCTAAATTGTTCTTCGAAATTTCCTCGAGCATCAGCAACATAAAAATTTTGACCGGAAGCTGCGTAAAATCTGCCAGAAATTCGATTTTAATTTCCGAGCCCTACTTTTGGTGTCTAAATTTTTTGCAGCATTTCTGTCTGGAACTTTTTGGACTTTTTATGTTTTCAAACCTGTATTGGCTTTAACTTTTCGCACCAAATAGTCAGAGCAATGGGCTAACTGAGCAACTTTTCTACCAGAATTGTTTGGAGATCTTTTCAATATGCTTTCTATTTTTTTTGGCTTTCCCAATATCATGTGGTCCTTGTTTTCTTCCCGAACCATGTTTCCTATCAATGGTCAAGTTCTCCTGAAACTGTTTAATAACATTGGAAATAGTTTGACGGCAGACCTTCAATTCCTTGGCCAATTTTTTGTGGGACCAATTTGGATTTTTTTGAAATTTTTTAATAATTTTAAGACGTGCTTTTTTTCTTCACTAATTTTGATCAAACTCACAATAAATCAATATGTTTGTCATTAAAAATAACAACTGACATATTCTTCAAAGATAACTAGATTAACGAAATTTTTGAATTTTACACCCAAAAAAAATTATTAGGTAAAATGTGTGTTAAGATTTTTTCAATCTCACTCATTATAATTCCAAAAATTATTTAAAAATTCGAACCAGTTTAATATTTGTATTGTAAAATATGATAAAATATTTTCCATCTTAAATCAATTTCATATTTGAAAACCGGTTTTTATAAAGTAGCGAATATTAAATATTTGGCATCTCTACTTGAACCTTAAAATATATTCTGAGCACATTCAGATTAAATGTTTAAAATTGTACTAAACGATTTGAATTTTAAATAATGCTAAAGTTCAATTAATTTTTTAATTACCCTTTGAAATCAGTTTATCTATAAGTTATACTTAATTAATTGTTTAAAATTTAAAATTACATATTTTTTTAAAAATCACATGAATAACACTGCCCTGCAAATTTTAACTTTTCTTATGCGAATAAGATGGCTTCTAGTGATTTCAAATAAATTTTTCATGCTGAACACGAATCTGTGGTCAAAAACTTTCCATCACGTCACGTTTCAGGGTTGAAATTCCTGGAATCAGCGTTTTTGGCCATTTTTGTAAAATTGTGGATCTGAACTCTGACGTGCTACAAATATCGCTAATATCAGAAATTAAAGACTGAACCATGCCCTTGCCAATGGGCCCTAAGCCTAGTTGTTCGCATGCCCTCTTAGAGTAGGGGGTGAGCTTATTTGATGTAGCTTATGCTTTTAACCCCAGATTCGTGCTCAACATGAAAAATTCATTCGGAAACACTAGAAATCATCCTATTCGCAAAACCCATGCAGAGCAGTGTTATTATAGGACTGTGCAATGTGTTAACATCAGATGGAGATACAAGAACCCATTTAGATTAATTTTGGGTCGTTGATCGCGAATATGAGGTCCGCGTTTTTAAAATATTAATAATCTAAAATATAAGCTACATATTTTCACTATTTTAATGCATTGTTTAAGTGTATATCGCTTCATTTTCGTTAATCGTATAGTTTTTTCAAATGTCAAAGAGTGCCAGCAGAAACTTTGACCTATGAAAAATGGCGCTGAATTTAAAATAACTCTTAATGGAAAACCGTGTATATTTATACCACAATAACTGTTAGAACAAAGATAATATTCTTCAAGGTTAAATAAAATTCATTTATCCAAATCAAACAGAAATTTTTAAAATCTTAGTTACGAACCTTCTCGATTTATTTAATTTTTCTTTTTCATTCTTATATTAATAGTTTTTTCTCATCTTTGTTTTCTTTCCATATTTTAGCTTATGTTTGCGTGAATACTGCATTGAAGTTTTGCGGTCAGCTTACAATACGCTCGTACGTCAGGTCAGACGTGTCCTAGAGCGTAATGCTGGATCGACGAGTCACGATGACTCATATCTGTTGTGGGCGATACGATTTTTCATGGAATTCAATCGTTTAAGTGGAATGGAATTGCAGTTTGTAAGGTGAGTATATATTGATGGATTGCACATAGTGTGAGTATATGGCCGTTTGTAAATGTGTGTGTGAAAGAAGAAAACGTCTTTCAAATGAATTGCCCAGCTGTACAAATTGTGAGTACTCCTCAAAAGGGCAATGATTTCATTAATCCAAAAGGAGCAATAAAAAAGAAACTGCAATACAGTAACAAAATTTTTGGCTTTCTCTAACACAATTTCATAATTTTTTATGGTCTATTTTTAGAAATAATTATAAACAAAGACAGACTGATTGAGTCGTTCAAATTTGTATATCGTACTCTCTCTTGCCTAGTTAACTCAAGCGTGGCCGTTATGAGACTAAAGTTGCAATTTGCAACACTACTTTTCGAAAATACCCAAAATTTGAAACTTTTTTAAGAATCCTTGCAACTTTTGAGACTATTTTCCAAAAAATGTAATATTTACATGAAATTATACAAAAAATCCGTTGCCTTTAACTTGAAAGTTCGCAACACTAATTACATACATACTTTTTAGTTGCAACACTGTCGTTTTATACGATTTTTTAGAAACTTATTGCTATTTTATAATTTGCCACTCTGACTTACGGAAAATTGTTTGGCCAATTAAAAGTTCACAAATGACAGATACTAAAAATGCTAGGGCTCTGTATACAATTTTTTTTAAATCTGCAAGCCGACTCGAGAAAATGCGATTTTTTAGAGTTTTTTTTTTTTAAATGGAACGGTAATCGGTTAAGCTGAAATATTTTGGGAATCATCATAAAATAAACCGAGGTTAATTTTTTTCGTGAAGCACCTTAATGTATTAATTACTTGGGATAATTTAATTTTTTTTACTTTCAATACATTAATACTTTTTATTCATATGCAAACTGCTGCGAAATGAAATAAATGTTCCTTTTATTAAAAAAAAAATAGAATGAGCCTTTTTTTTACTCTCAGTGACGCTTTTTTGCAACTTTTTGAAATTTATCAACGGCCACGCTGGTTCCAGCATTTGATTAGTTTTTATGCATGGTGGGATATACAATATTTAACCCACCTCGAAAAGTTGAAATTGCTTACAGTCGTACAGTTTAATATTTTATTTACAGTTTCTCATTCAGTTGGAAAAACTATAAACCAAAAAAATTCTGTGCATTAATCCACAAAATAAAAAAAGAATTTTATGGGATTTGAACCTTGGCCCACAAGTGGCTGCGTGCTTATTGAGACATAAATTTTGGCAGCAACTATTTTAGAGTTTTATTTTTCTATGAGATGCAAGTGAGCTTATGTTCATAATCTTGTCCTCCTTTATTACTCCTTTTGGAGGTTAAAACTCCATGCCCTAGCACATGCAATGCTAAAAAAGAGTACAAAATGCATGAGCTCTGGAGCAATAGGGAGTAATCCATTGCGCGCTTTGGAGCGCTCGATCATTACTCCTTACGATCATCCTAAGTTCAACTGGGTGGTTAACTCAATGCAATTTTTCAGTTTGAGGGCAAAAGATGACAATGCTGCTGGTTTTAAAGCACAATAAAATATTATATAGAAATTTAATTTAAACTCTTTGTTCGTAAACTTAAAAAAATTTCTTCATGAACCCTAAAATGAAAGTTTCATAAACCACAAATTTTTACAACGAACTATTTTAAAATTGTGCTTAAATAAAACTGCATTTACTTAACTTCTTTAAAAGGCTTCAGTATTTTTATTTATTTATTTTTTTCTCTTCATCGCTTTCTTTCGGTGATTTTTTTTTTTTTTTGTGTTTTATTGTGAAAAAAATTACTTGCAACATTGTGGAAAATAGCTTTCAGCTTTACAAACACCAACTTTCAATTCATTGTGGTTTTCTCGACCAACAAAACTAACAAAAATTTCTGCACTATTGTCCGTTTTTGTTGTTGCTGCTGCTGCTGTTGTTGTTGTTATTGCATTTCATTGTTGTTGCATTAAATTTATTTAGTGTAGGACTACCGGAAACTGGAAACGGAATTGCTCAACTCTTTTTGTCGTCGTCGTTGTTGTCATTTCACCCCTACTGCCAGCATACAATTGTAGTACATAGAAGCCAACAGTCTAAAAAGTTTAAAGTTTTGTTTTCCAATGACTTTTTGTTGTATATTTTTTTTTTTTTTTTTTACAAAAAGTTGTGATTTTCTTTTGTTGTTGTCCGCCCGAGAGCTTTCTAACAAAATTTTGCAAAATCTAATTTTTTTTTGTTTGGGTACAGGCGCTTTACTAGGGAACGCGAAACGGAAAAATAAAAAAGGGGAAAAGAGGAAAGGAACAAATTTACTTTGTATGTGTGTTGGTGTGGTGAAAATTTCTTTAAAATTGTTTTGGTTACTTTCAAATTAGTTTCTGAATGACAAGAATGAAGCTTTACAAAAATGTTGTCATTTCTTTGGTTCTTCTTCTTCATTCACATTCTCTCTCTTGTATTTTCATTTGCTCTTTTTCCTTTTTGTTTTGTTGGTTTTGTTTTTTTTTTTTTTAATACACTAGTGCAATTTACGAAGGGGGTTTTCTATTCCTTTCAACTTTAGTTTTTTTTGTTTAGTTTACGGAAAGTTTGAAAAGTGAAATTTAGTTTCTCCTTTGTTTTACTTATGATGTCCACAGCCCACAGTGAAAAAATTTATACATAGTGTTGTAAAACATTCTTAACAAATTAATATTTGTATTGGAATGTATGGGTGTTTGATAGATTGTTTTGGCGATTTATGTGATGTTTTGATTTATCTGACGTTTATAGTCTAACTAGCTTTGCAGATCCCCTTAGCGGGTCCATCCAGAATTAACCCTGGTAAAGTGTGGGTAATAAGAAAATTAAACTTTGTTGTCATATATAACAAATATACAGTATAATATATAGAAAAAAGAAAGAAAAATTAAGATATGCCGGTTACAGTATTTCATTTATGTGGAAGGCGCAAGGCCCCCCTTTTAATCCCACTCACCTTGTTCCTGAGATACACTGTATCGAAAATCATCATTGCATCGAAGTATTACACCCAGTAATCCAAGGCTACCCATATTACCGTAGAATAATATTGACAAGTAATACCTCCATACCAGATCTTAGTACCGTACCACAAATTATTCTGGAAATATCCAATAAAAAAATTCAAGTTATATGGAAGATGCCGCACCATAATAATTCGCCTCGTAAGCGGAATTCGATTTGAAAATAGGCTGAACACGATTTTTTCGACAAAAATTGGAATCAAACTTTTTTTGTTAACCCTAAAAGTATGCAATAATGCTGAAAAATGAATGAAAGTAAAAAATCAAAAGTTGCATTCATTAATATCACTTTTATTCTAACATTAAAGGATTACAATAAACTTAACTTTCTGAAAAGGCCAAAATCAATTTAACTAAATAGGTCAAACCGCCCATTTTCCCATTATAGCTTGCCAAATATGACGAAAATTTTAAATTAGTTTGCGGTGAAACCAAAAAAGGATGATGAAAACTGACTTTTGATTTGAGTTTAGCAATCCCTTCGTTGTATGGTATCAAATCACTTTTCTAATCTAACCTATATGTTTCCTGTAGCACGACATTTTCAAGCAACGTCCTTGTACCAAATCTCTGTACTATACTTAAAATGGTTACGGAGTTGTATGGGAGGTGCCAAAACTCTTCAAATTTAGCTTGCGACATCCTCAAAAAAATAATGGATATGCGTTCGTGATTTATTTAAGATCAGATTAAAATTCTGGAAACGTGTAAAAGACCAACAAACAAACTTGTATTCAATCAAATATAGTATATAGGAAGATTTATGCCAGTCAACAAACTGTCATTACAGCCAAGTCATCAATGAAGTTCATTTCCCGGTATGGATTGACTATATAATTATCCCAAGAGTAATAGCTATACAAGAAGCATTACCAGGGAGTGTACAGTATTTTTTGGTGACATATGTATAAAGCGTGAATTCAGAATTTCTTGATCGCACGAACCCAATTCAATAATTATGAGCCATTTTCTCATCGGAAATTGTTACTGCACTGAATTTTCATCAAAGAATTTCAAATCGTTTTAAAAAACTAATTAATTATGGGGTGTGGGCAGGCCCGACCAGAGTGGGGTGGGTCGGGTGGGATTTCCACCGGGCCCGGACCCGGAGTTTTTGAGGGGGCCCAGACTTCAATTCAAATCCTAAAATCCAGAAAACTTTAACAAGCGTCTATGCGTTTGAAAATTGAATTACAAACCATGAAAATTATTTATCGGGTTAATTATCTATCAATCGTGAAGACATTTTGCAGACGGGCCGGGTCCCATATTAAAAAAGAATAAAAAACTTCCATCGATCCTGCTCTACTCAAACTAGAGTGTCAAGTTTACCCACTCTACGTCTGGAAGCGAAATTAGCAAGAAAATTAAATTTTGAAGAGATCGTCAATTCCTTCGCATCAGTTAAAGCAAGAATGGCGTACTTATGAATTATGCGCATTATAAGAGTTGATAAGAAAAACTTTTAATGTACAATAATTAAAGTAAAGTGGATATTCATACTTAAAGTGCCGAATAAATTTTGTTTTTTGATGTTTGTCTGTGTTTTTTATATATTCCGAATTCCGAAAAGTCTTCGAACAAGATAACAAGAAATCTGGGGGGCGATTACACCAGATTTGTTAGAAATGATGCCAAGACGTTTAAAAGATCTTATTTTAGCAAAAAGTGACTTTACTCGCTGGTAAAATGAGTCAAATCATAATAAGTACGCAACTTTAGTCCTGACAATTATTCATCGCTAAATTGATTTTAAAGTAAGGCTACAGCTTTTTGAAGATATGTTGTTACATATTTAAATCGGGGTTGTCTGGTGGCAGGCGTTGGGTAAGAAGAGCAATAAAGCTTGAATGGGAAAAATACAGAGACTTGTCAGCCTGGGATCTCAGGGGCTGTAAGTAGTGCACCTCAGGAAGGTCTGAATATGATATTTCATCTCTCACCGTTACGAGTGTTTGTTCAAGGCCGTGCAGCAAAAGAAGCTCTTGGACTAAGAGAATCCAACGTGTGGAGATCAGGAAACTATAGACACTCTATAATTATGAGTGAGATAAAGCTGAAGGGTCAAAATGGAATCAAAGCTGACTTAGATGTGGCCACGGATTATATGACTTCAAATTTAGATTTTATTACTAGAATTCCAACTCTATATCCAACCCGGTAAGACTAGGAGTCGGCTTCGGTAACAGGAGAATGGAACTGGAGCTGGTCTCTACTCCGAAGACCTGCAGCTAAGGCGGTCGTATCGTCTTCCTGGCAGCTTCAGCAGCTCGACTTCTACAAAACAGTACCATTCGGGTTTCGAATATAACTATCTTTACTGACAGTCAGGCTGCAATGAAGGCAATAGAATCTAAAATAGTTAAATCGGAGATTGTAGAGAAATATCGTGCTTCACTGATGGCCATTGAGCACCACAAGGTCACTCTCTGCTGGGTTCCTGGACATAGCAATATTGAAGGGAACGAAATAGCAGATGAAATGGCCAGAAGGGGCTCTGAAATGGACATTAACGAGGCGGATACCTCTATACAATCTCCGATGTGTAAACTATTTAGGAAAATAGACGACTACACCATCGGCGGTGTCAAATGACGCTTGGACTAACATAGATGACTGTATAGTCTCACGAGCCTTGTGTCAAGGTTAGATAGGAAGAGAACAAATGTTCTCTTAGGGCACAACAAATCAGCAGTACGTCTGCTCACAGGAGTCATAACTGAACATTGTGCTATTGCACCAATGCTTCAACGGTGACGCATTGCAGCGAGCGGACTGTGCAGAGGTTGTCATGATGAGGAAGAGACAGAATCGGCTCTTCACTTTCTATGTCAATGTAAAGACATTACCTGGACTGCTGACGGAAACCGTGGTTAGAGACGTGCCTCCTCCGGGCAATTAAATGAGGGCACTGACAATGGACAATTAAGTCTCCGAATGGAAGTGCAGGTATATATATATATATATATTCGCACACGCCTTCCAATCCTAACCTAACCTAAGTCGGGTTTTTTGTAAGGTTATTTGGGCTTTCGAGAATACAAAGCAAAATTTTTTTCAATCCTAATTTTAAATTATAGAATGCACCAAAATGGAGTCTTAAAAAAATGTAGAATTTCATGTCCGACATTTTTCGGATAAAAAAGTTTTTTTTTTGGATTTTTCCGAATTAATGTTGTCGATTGCTGATTACAAAAAAAAAAAACAGACTTTAATATGTATTAAAATACCTAAAAAAAATACTTCCATTTTTATTGTCATTTTGGCTGGCTTTAATGGGAATGTTCTAGGGCGATGAAGTTTTTTAAAAGGCAAAAAATATAAACTTTGCCTTTAATACTGGTATTATAAATTGTAAGTACTTTAGCATTATCATTAATCGAAAAAAATTGCCTGGGGCTACGAAGAAGAAAAAACTCTTCAGAAATTTGTAATCAAAATAAAATCAAAATCCATTCCCGATAATTTGGGAACTGCAAAGAACACTTCGGACAGAGATTTGTAAAGAAACTGAAGTGAAACTTTTTCAGCAATCCTTAAATTTTTCCACTATCAATTTATATTGTTTAGTGGTGGTTGAAATTTCCAAACAATTGCTAATATTTCTCAACTGAGTACTAACATGTATCTTTTTAACCCATATCGTCCCAACGTTCGATTAATCGAACAGCAATTTTAAAAACTGGTCAAAAATACATTTATAAATTTTTTACAAAAGTAATCACTGTTTAATATTTTTTAGATACTGTATTTACAATTGCATTTAGATAATTTAAAAATATTGTATTTCACCTGACTTAAAAACCAGCTGCAATTTTTTATTATAATTGACTTTTGCCAATTTTTTGTTTGTTTAGCAGCAATTGTTTCTTAACAAATTTTTAATAGTGGTTTATTTAGTGACCTTTTTGATTTGCATAGAGTTGACCTCATTAGCGATTCATCGGAATTGCAATGAAAATTCAACAATCCGAAAATAGCAAATATTTCAGAAACTAGAAACGTTCAAAGAATTCAGCTATTTCAAACATATTCAATGTACAACAAAGAAAATCCTTTCACATTTTCTCTCTGACTCTCACATTATTTCAACACTTCATAAAATATCTTTTCAAATTACCTTAGTTCGAGTTTTAGTCCTCTCCTTACATATGTAACTACTAGCAACCAGCCACTTGAACTCGCACATCTACTAATTAATTCTGTTAATGATTTTACTTCCGTCATACTTGAATTCTCATGCCCTTATTTATATTAAATAGATTTAATTCTCGTCTTACATTCTTTGCAGCGAATCCTTAAGCGTGCAATGCTTTCATTGGGTTCTAACGCGTATGCAACATCATATGGACATGATTGTCAGTGACAAGAAGCAAGCGCGTCTCTGGGCCAAGCGTTTACATGTAGCAATACAGGTAAGTGGTGTTCTTTCATTTATAAAATTTCAGTTGCTTCTACACTTCCCTCAATTTACTCACATCAATTTTGTGTTTATTACTTCGGAGACTTTATGTTGCATCGCAAAGAAAATGCTGTGTTGCATAAATTTTGTAGTAGTTCATGAAGTAGTTCTATTGCAACTTCTTATTCATGTCATTCCATATCACATTCAATTGCAGTTTTTCATTTTTCAGCGTTTGCTTTAGTTTTTTTTTTTGTGTGTGTTTCCTTCATGTTAAAATGAGATGGGTTTGTCAGCTCCCAATAGAGCAATACATATAGCAACAAGACCTTTCCACCTCTCCCGAAAATTGCATAGTGACTTATCACATTTTACGGTTATTAGATAAAAACTGGGAAAGTTGTAAGCAAAAAAGAAGAAGAGATTTCAAAGAAAAAAGTCACGTGTGACATTTTACTTATATAAAGACTATTTTGCCAAGAAAAGCTGCTTTTGCAGTTCATTGCTTTTACGTGCTCTTATGTCAATGAGTTTTAAAGTTAATGTAACTGAAAGTCGATTTTATATTAGTCGAGCGAACATTTATTCGAGGTATAAATGTAATGAGTAGGTATGATCTAAAGGTAACATATGTAATTCATAACGTATTTATTGCATGGAACAAACAATATTTTTTGCCCCCTTCTGGCTTCACGATTTTAGAAATTATGGTTTGAGATTTCAATATGAGATTGATAACAACAAGGTTTTTTTTTTCTCAAATATAATAAATGGCCTTATTATTATTATTTGAAGGAAGGACGACTCGAAAGTCAGGCACTGCGACCTATAAGATCTTTTGTACCAAAGCCCCAAGAAAGAAAGAAAGAAAGGAAGGGAGAAAGAAAGATAGATAAGAAACATACCCAAGCCGAGAATCGTACTCGGGTCTCCAGAGACAAGAGTCTGGCACTCTGCCACTAGACCACAGTGGCGATGGAGAGACCTACAGTTTAACGCCGATTCCGAACGGCTGTGTGACAATTTTTCATCGGCTCGGTGGTTTTGCCATTACCAACCAAGGTGTGTACTTGTACACATTCTTATAATTCTCATACACTCATATTGATAGTGAATATAAGAAATATATGAGAATTAACCACCAGACCAAGACGGGAATCGAACCCGCAACCTTCTGGATGAAAGTCTAGTGCACTATCCACTAGACTATCGAGGTCGTCATAAATAAATGGCCTTAACGATGTTGTAATTTCATCGCTGTTGTTAAGAAAATCTGTTGTATTGAACGCAATTTGTTTGATTCAACAGTTTTTTATTTTGTTTTTACAATTTTCGTAACATCTCTTCTGTTGAAATTATCTGTTGAATATTTAGTTCATAACCCTGCCAGACAGGGCTAATGTAAACTCGAATACAGTAACAAAGTTTTTGGCTTTCACTAACACAATTTCAAAATTTTCTACGGTTTACTTCAAACGGAGTATTTCAAATTTGTATATCTTACTCTCTCTTGTATATTTAACTCTTTAAGGTAAGGTAAGGTAAAAATTGTCCCATTTGCTTAGTTTTTTATGCATGGTGGAATATATTTTAACCCACCTCGAAAAGTTGAAATTACTTATAGTCATATAGTTTAACATTTTATTTACAGTTTCTCATTCAGTTTTCAATGCAATAAACCAAAAAAAGTTCTGTGCAACTGGAGTTTTTATTTTCTTTGAAATCATGTGCCTCAAACAGTTATTAGTGCTCGAAACATTGAAAGAGTAAAACAAACAAAATTCGTTGGAAGTAAATTTGGTTATGTGACACAGTTGGTAAGCTCGTTGTTCGACAGTCATCATGCGAATGTTTTTCGGCCTCAGGTTCGAGCCTGAGAAAAAGAAATTCTAGAAAAAAAATTTAAAATGATAATAGTAAACAAAAAATAAATTGAGCAAAAAACAAAAAGACAAAAATAATTCAAAAAAAAAATTTTTTTTTTTGATTTTGAAATTTATTTAAAAAAAAAAATGTGAAATGAAATTTGTGGGAATTGAACTTTAACCAAAAGTGGCTGCGTGCTTGCTTGCGCACTAGACAACTAGGCTATAGCGTGAAGAATTTTGGCAGTTACTATTTTGTAGTTTTGTTTTTCAAAGCAACAGCACATTGTTAATATAACAGAGATTACTTTTGGATGGGATTTAACAGCAAAATCTGTTGGTTTAATATCCTTTCCGTTTGATATAACAGCATTTATTCCCTCAGTGTAGCACGTAGTCGAGAGCGCATGATAATTGGCTCTCGCAAGTAGTAGATTTGTTTATTCTTAATCATTATATCCTCTTTTTTATACCGATTTTCAACAAAAAAAAGTGCAATTTTTGAAATTTTTTTTTTTAAATTTAATTCATTTTGTTATTTTTGAATAAATATGTTTAAATCTACTACCTGTCAGAATGACAAGCCTACAAAACAATATCCTAATTAAATTTTTTGTCTCAGATGACTTCAATCACCCGTGCCAACCACACACTTTTTTTTTAGGTTGTCCACTTTGGACGTAAAAACACCAAAAAATATCGTAAAATAAACTCCTACAATTTTTTTTCGTAAAGTTAAAGATTTCAATAACAAGATATAAAAAAATTTAAATGATTGTATTTTATTTTGTTATAGTAAAAAATTCCGAAATAATCTTGATAATTATCTATGGGGTCTATTGCGAATCTTTATCGGCTATCGCTGCATAATCGACAAATTTTAAGTTTACCTATTGTGATTTTCGATTCGACATTAATCCGCTCTCGGCTGCCAGTCGTTTGATTTTTACTGATCAAGGTCACAATAATTCTATTTTCATAGCGTTTTCTTTTCTTGATAAAATGTTGCATTTTTTCTGCACCGTGAGATGGCTGCACGGTTGCCACTTACTCATTTTATTTTGTACCAATATTTGCAAAAAAAAAATGTACCGAATGGGAGAAAAATGTACCAATTTTTTTATATAGTATAAATAAACTTATTTTATACTTTTTGTCAGTTTATTATATAAAACACTATTGATTCATTTAAAAAAAATAAGAATAAGAAAGCACATTAATTGAAATATATTTTGTATTTTAAAAATACAGTATACCGCCAAACCATTAGAAACACCTCAAATTTCCTTTAATTTTGTATGTAAATACAGAGTTTTAACAGTTTTAAAAAGATTTTGCTAAACTAGTGCTAGTGACAATTTGGAACCGATTTGTCAAGTAATAATGAAAAAGATTGTTCTTACATCGAAAATTTAGTTAAATTTTTTTGAAAATCCAAGGATGCGTTTTGGGATAAAAAAAAAGTGTTTGCTTTGACTTGCACACATTTTTTTTGCAGCATATGCGTATAGATGTTTCTACACAATTTCCTTTTCTGCTCACTTCATATGTATGCATCCAAAGATCTACGTAGCCATAAAGAGGGACTCAAAAAAGGTAATTTCACATTTATTTTATTCGTAGAATTTATCTTTCCACAATATGTTATTGGCGCAAAAACCTTTGTCATTGTAATCTATTATTTTTATAGAATTAAAACAATAACATCTTATCGAAGAGCGGCTCATGGTAGGAAAAAATAGGGGAAACTAAATTTTTTGAGTATCCTTTTAAGGCGAATCTGGCCCTTGTAGAGCTACTGAAGTCAACTGACAGGTATAGAATATTCGGGGGACATTTATGCACTTATGGTGCAAGCAAAAATAAATTCAGAAATTGCCAAGGTTAACACTCATTTTTATCATAATATTTCAAAAGACATAGGTTTGGTTTTTGATACAAAGAAGAGGGTTAAGGTTAAACTTCCTCATTATCACTTGACTAATCGACCCCAAATTGTCACTAAAAAACAGTTCCCGAAAAAAAAGTTTGGCATTATCTTTTTGAAACTGTTGAAACTCACTGCATTTACAAACAAAATTAGAGTGAATTTGAGTGGTCAATTTCATAAAAAAATCAATTTTTCTTTATGGAGAAAAAAAAAGTTTGTAAAATGCGCACACTGTGATAGTGAAGAGCAAAGTAGAGAAAACAAATTTTCTTGTTGTTTTTTAATATGATCTTTGCCTTTTGAGAGCAGCTTAACTACTTGTGTAGAAAAAATTGTTCGTCTTACATGCATTCTTAGGTGTATGTCTCCGTGCAACAAGAGCACGTGGAGCCTTAGAGAGTTTACAATTATTTTAGTTAACCATTTTATTGAATTAATGTAATCTAATGATAAATTACCAGGATACACAAAGTTTAGATACCTTGAAATATAAATATTCGTGACAAGTGTTAATTTATTTTACCTCACTGTAAAATGTTCTTAACCCTTTCGGTACCATGGTTTCACAAGATTAATTTTTGCGGATTTTTAAAAACTACCCAATAAATTTTTGTAAATTTACAAAACTGATGGTTCTTTAACTTCAATTCAAAAAAATTACAAATACGTTTTTGGTAACGGTACTGTGGTGAAACAAAAATTCTGTTTTTTTTTTTTTTTTTTTTTTTGTTAATGTTCAATCACTCACAATTTTTACAAAATTTGCCCAAATACATTAAATTTTTAATATGTTATGGAAAAAACTATTTACTCAAACATGATTTCCCATATTTTTAAATTTTCGTTTACTTTTTTGGAAATAGAAGTTTTGCTATGGGTCGCCGATTACCCCAAGAATGAAAACTTTTTAAGAACTTTTATACAATGAATGAGAGCGAATTTGCTCTATTGATTCTACTTTCCTTACGGTCAAGAAAGGGTTAAGTGAAAAATTAATAATAAGTTACTTTGTCTGTTTTTAAAAAATATTTAATAAAAATGTATAGAGAAAGTTCGTAAAAAATGCCATTGAGGGAGACAGGCGAAAATGTCTATTTTGGTCAAAAATTGTAACAAGTAATTGGGGTCAGACAATATTAATTCTTATTCGGTTTTGCGCTATCTCCACTGGTTTCCTTACGGATCCGAAAGGGTTAAATCAAACTCCTTAGGTACCTAATGAATTTCAACAATATGTGATTACTTGTAATTCAATGCCATTGAGACTATCAAGTTTCTAAAATAAACTCACACACAGTTTTACTTGCAAACTTCAATTCATTCATTAAAAAGTTAGTTAATTCTGTCGTCTCCTATCGTTTTGCTCGACTCTTTAGCAAATCAGTTGCTACTTTTTTTTTATAGAAAAAAGTATACAATGTGAGACTGACAAATGATGCAAACCTTTAGATTTTTGTTTTTTCTTGGTGCTCTCTAATTGATGTTTGTTTCTTATCCGTTCTCATCTTTTTTCTTTCTTTAATTTTGTTCTTTGCTTTGTATTCTTCAGTTTATCACATTTTCATTTCTTTTCTTTCTTTCTTTTAATTAAAGACATTCCGGGAATTGTTGCATAGCTTGTTGGCGTTGCAAAAGCTACAGGATGATGACAATGCTCAAGCGCTCTTCGATATGTTATTGAATAATGTCTGCTATGTGCTCGAGTATCGGGAGACGATATTGCATTTATTAATGAATTACAATGAGTCGCATAGCACTAAGTAAGTATACACTACCTTCACACATACATACATGTATACATTCCTTTACATTACATACATTTTACTTACATATATACATAAAGAAGACACACTCACACAATCACACATGCCCCTTTCCTTTTCCTTTTTTCTATAATAGGATTACTAACATTGTTTTGTTGTTGTAATGAGAACGTGCTAGATTCCTTAAATATTCGTAAACAGTTTTTGCTTGCTGCCACGATGTGACGACAACGACGATGATACCATGCTACCCCCATCCCCCCGCAATGATAGTCACTGAGGATGACTTAAAGTCGAAAGTAATATCATTGACTCCTACTTGTGTGTGGTGGGCGAGATGTTTCTAGTAGTAGGGTGTGGGTGAGGGATGTGGTATGGGAAGTTGCTTTATTTAGACTTTTCATTCATTTTATCGGAAAGTTTAATTGATTTTGTAAACATGTTGTGTATTGCGTGCCCGGGCATAAAATTATTATTATTATTTTGAGACAGAAACTTTGTGTGAATTTTAATTGCTCTTAAGTTTGTGTCTGTGTGTGTGTGTGTGTGTGTGAGTATGGGTTTACGTGTGTTGTATTTTATATCTATAATTTATAATATATTTATGTAATTTGGTTCATTTGTCTGAAGTAGTTTTGTCTTTCAACTTTTGTCGTTTTATAATTTAGTTTAGTTTTTTTTGTTGTTTGCTGCATCGTTTTTGCCGCAGCAACTTTATCGTATCAGAAAGGGGAAAGCAGGGCAACGACGTCGGCATACCAGACACTACTGACAGTTTAATTGTTTGCAATAAATATTGCAGAATGTGTTAAATAGATTGGTTTGGAAAAAAGCGAAAAAGTGCCAAACAAAATCACACTAATTTTATTGCAAATTGATTTTTAAATGAGATTTCTTAATTTTAGTGAATTGAGTTTAGAGTCTACATGGTAATATCCTTTTATGTTGAATAAATTAAGAAATCTACTAGTTATTATCCAAACACTTAGACATTGAGTCTCCAGAAAAGTTATACATTTCAAATCTTCTCTTGAATATCCGTAAACATATTGTGAATGAAATATCTTAAACTTAAACTTTAGAATTCCTATTTATTCTATCTTATTTGGCTTCATCACATGCAAATTTATCAAACAATTCAACTTAATTAACAAATCAATTTCAACTAATTGACAATTTATTGTTGTTGCTTCAATTCGTGCACATTTCTCTCAATCAAAATGTTTTCCAAGGATGCGTTTTCAAACAAGCATTAGTAATTTTGTAAGAATATTAAAGAGTTTCTTCTAGACTCGTATCTAATGAGCTCGTTAACCTGATTTGCACACTAACACATATATATTGTATTCATGCATATACATATACACACATACACTTTTAAATCGAATTTTGTAACTGTGCGAGTAGCAAATTTGCAGAATTTATGTTACAAGAAAGTCACTTATGCCACCATCAGAGCAATGCACTTTTGACGTGTTGATTGCAATGTGATTTCAATTCAATCTTTCCCCTATGGTCTACGTGCCACACCCAACCATCATTTACAGCGTACGTTGTAAACACTTCAAATGTGAAAGCAAGTATATGTGCGTGTGTGTGTGTGGGAAAGTATCTTTTCGTATGCTTGTCGCTTTGTAAAGCAATTATGTCCAATCACAAATCCTTCAGATGCACTCAAATACACATACACATCCTAACATGTCTCTGGATCACTCAAGTAAAAAAAAGTTGAGTGAAAAAATTATATCTATTCGTAGTTATGTGTTGGCAATGTTATACTGTGTAGTGGAAAGCAGAACAATTTTAATCATTTGTAGCACAATTTTGCTTTGAAAAGTTTTTACTTTACTGATTTCAAGGGCATTAATATCATATAATACAAGCGCAAGTATAGGTCACATATTTTAATAATTTTAAAATATGAGAAACTTCACAGAGGATATTACAAATACAATAATGTGTTTATTATAAGCCCCTGTTTTAACGCTCAAGTTCCCAAGCCCGCCTCTAGACGCCGTTCACCAAAAGGGATAGAATTGCCACCATAACAGCTTTCTGTCATATCGTATTACAGAAGTTAGCGACAGTCAAAGTCAAAAATTTGTGCAAAATAGGAAAATTAGTTATTTTGATTGTATTTGAGATAAAAGTGAAAAAAATAAATAAAATACTTCCCGACATACTATCCAGATAAAAAAACTAGCTATGGATAGGAGAGAATTTGAATTTTTTATATAAAATATTTAATTACTTAAAACAAATTGACAAAAAGCTCAACAACAACTAATTTTAGGCGTTCAAACTTTCCCATTTCAGAAAAACCACGCCCATTACTTTTTTTTGGGGTTTTTAAATCAGTTTATGATTTTTACGCCAATATTAATTAATTCTGATTTTTTTATCAATCAAACATTTAGGAACTAGAGGTTTTAAACATGGCGAAATTTTCATATTACGTTTTCATCACTTTTATTTTTATTTCGAGCCGGACTCAGCTCGGCTCAGTTTTACCGAGTATTGCGGTGTGGAGCTGGATTTTTAACTGTGTCGAGCATTTAACCTGTGCACTCTATCTTGCAGTTACTAACGATTACAGTGCACTAACCATCATGGTCATGGCCATCACACTAAATGATCGTTAATTAACTTTAATTCGCTGTCTAACTGATTCCGTATTATTCATAAAATGGAAATTTTTTCACTATGGGTGATCAAAACATTTGGGCTTTCAGAGAGTTTCCTTTTGGATCAGATGGTCATTGCAAATGTCAAGATCAAAATTAAACACATTTTTCCAAACCTAAACAATTCCGCCCCATATTTTCCTGTAATTTTTTGATTCTCGAATGAGCTAAATCGAATTTTCAATTATTGAACCTTAAATTTACACAGACAAATGTCAAATTGATGATAAGTATAAAGAAATTTCAGGGAGAACGACCAAAACATAGGACTGCAAAGTTACAAGCAACCATGTGGGCGGAATTAATAAATAAAAATATTTTACTACCTGATCCATAGAGAAAACGAAACCCAAATGCTTCATCACCCATACTAAAAAAATTCAATTTGAGAAAGTGAAATGGTTCACATCCCTAATTTACTGTCACGATAGCCCGACCAAATGTACGGATCATTGTTTACATACTATCCGGATGTCCGGGTATCTAGCTAGTCGAACCATATGGATATTCGGAGTAGTTAGTTCCAAGAGTGTCAAGTATTTTAAAGTTATGCAGTAATATATAGGTGGAATTATCCACAATAAGACTCCAAACAACAAAAGGGTATCCACAAGGGGAGTATTATCACCTTCCTTGTGGAGCCTAGTAGTTAATGAACTCCTCATCTGTCAAAACTATGCCGAAAAAACAATCTGCGACATAATTCAAAGGGGCTTAAAAAGAGGTTGTCGTTTTGAAATTTTTTTGCGAAATGAAATTCTTAAAAAATCGAAGTGATTTTTAAAAAAGTGAAGTGTTTTTTGAAGCGTAATAAGAAAATGATATATTTTCAAAATTTATTTGGTTTTATGTACTTAGTTTGCGAAAAAAAACTTTGGTGGAGCGCTACTGTGTGGCAGACAAAATAAGGCTCCGACAAAACTTTTTGAATGAGGGTACATAATTTGTTTTAGAGAATTCAAGCCAAAAACAAAATAGCAGAATTCTTCGAAACTGTCGCGTTTTTGCATAAAATCATTTAGAAATAAAATCCTCCATTCGCCTTCTAAATCGTCAACCTCTTAATTTTCAAACAAATTCTAATATATTATATGACAGTTCGTCATCAGTGTTGCTACATAGGTATTTAAATAAACTTAATAGGTTTCAAAATGTACTAAAGTATGTATGCTAAATGGTATCTTTTTACTTTTTATAGGGAATATGAATTCAAACAAACCGATCTGACTACAGTCGGAGCATATTACAGAGATGAGCATATTTAGATTTTTTTTATCAATTTTAGTTTTTCATTGAAACTGGAAAACCGAAGTATTTTTATGAAAGAGGAAGTGACGAAGTATCAGGATTGAAAGTGAAGTGAAAATGTTCAATAGAAGTGACAGCGACAGCACTGCTCAGAGGTTGTGTAATTCGGTAGACTTAAACATAAATTCATCTAAGACAACGCAAATGTAATTCATTAGGAAGAGAAAACTTCCGCTCATAAAGCGATAATCAATGTTACCCAGGAAGTCAAATACCTCGGAATAACACTACATTCGAAACTTCGCTGGAAAAACATGCAGACAATATAATTATTCACGGTTTGCAAAAACTTAGCAGAAAAAATCTGGGGATGTATTCCGTGCATATTAAAGTGGATGAATACCATGAGGTAAAACCAATTCTTGCAAAGAGTTAAACTAGCCACAATGAGGAACACTCCACCAAAGTTCGAGGACTAGCCTGTGTTTGTATCACAGGAGCTATGATAACATGTCTCATGGCAGCCATGGAGGCACTACTACATCTCACGCTTCTACATATAGTAATGGAGACGGCAGTCAAGAGGGAACTTATGGGCATATTGAGGGAAGGACCTGACAAGGGAAGGACTTTAGTAGTAGAGATCTGAAAAGTATTTTTGCTGACCTATCCCTAGCCACCATACCCAGAGATGATTTGCACAAAAATATATCTTCAAGAAATTCTTCAAAGTTACATTTAACAATAACAGAATGGGACATTAACCCATTATCGTTTAAGTATGATATATCATACGCAAATAGTGTGTTTTTTTTTATAAATCTCTCAAAATTCAGATTTTACGTACTCGTTTTGGCTGTTAACGGCATAAGCGACACCAAAGACAGATTTTTCCAAAAAAGCTTACATTATTCATTTTTGCAGTGTTTAAAAAAAGTGTAAAATGACACGAAGCTGATAAAAAAATGCCCCACCGCCATTAGTAATTGGCGTTAAACTGTATATCCAACTACGTGGTATCATAATGGGCCGTTCAGGCCTAATTGTATCTCTCGGCAGCCATTCTAACCTAATACTAACAAGTGCTGAAAATTCCAGTACATTCAAAGAGATCTGTGTACTTACAGTAATGGGTTTAGAAGTTCCATACCTCTTATAAAGAATATACACTAAGGTGGTACACCGAAAGCTCATGGTCCAAAACAGAGACTTAGAGCCTATGGGAAGCACTCCAACTTTGAACTTTGAACCCAGCAAAAAACGTAGCAGCCAAGATTTACATTGGTCTAGAACCCACGTTAGGTATAGGAAAACAAACCATAAAGGACACTTTATATCAGGAGGAATGAAACAGTAAGCCATCCTACTGGGTACATTTTCCTTAGCTTAGACAATTATAGCTACTAATTGAGAATTTCAACCCCAAAAAAGCAGCTCTTTGTCTCAGGCTAAACAAAAACCAACTTAGATTAATCATGGGTTTCCCCTCAGGGAACTGTAAACTGTATAAGTCAGGTAGGAAGTCAGGCAAAGGAAACATCAGAGCATATCCTAATACAAGCCAGGCACTCACTTGTAGGAGCAAAAAGATATCTGGGGAACTGGTACCCAGAAAGTAAGTACAAAATGTCAAATTTATCACGTCTCTGATAATTTACTTGCACCCAACATTAACTGCTTAACAAGCTTTAATTGCAAATGATATACGCAAAAAAAGTGGGATGGATCATTTGGAATATAGTGTATTCAAAAGTTATTGAACTTTGCAAAAAAATTCTGCACTGCATTCAAATGGCAATCATGACAAAAGTAAATGTTTAAATAACAAGTACATGAATTTTTGTAATATTACATATTTACAAATTCTTGATCTCATGAAAACATTCATCAAAGTAATTGCAATTCATATCACTTTTATAAAAAAGATTCAATTCCTTTAATGTCTTGTCGAAATGAATATTATATGCTATACATATTACTTATTTACATGGAGAGAATTCATTTTCTAAAACGAAGTAAATAATTTTGTAAATCTAAAATATGTAGTAAACATGTTCTTATCATCAAGAAAATTTTAATGGTATAAAAAAATTTATTTATATCTGTATGATTTTTTTTTATATTCCTTGATTTGAAAATTCTAATGCCAAGAAATATTTTTTTAATTATTATAAAATAAGAAAATATTTTCTTATATTCGAGAAAGTATTTTCTCACAATTTTAAAAAATTTTAGGTCTTCGAATAAATACTATTCATAAAAAGTTAGAAAAAATTTTCAGAAAAATTTGAGACTGCATACATTTATTATGGATTTATTTTTTCTTGCTCTGGGTATAGCGATCCAAACGTTTAAAAACATTGGCTGTGAGTTAAAACCCGCTTGGGTCTACTAAGTAAAACACTACTATTCTAAGAAAAAATTGTTTTTAATCAATATAAAATTGAATAAAAATTGGTTCAAAACAAATAGTGAAAAATATTAAGTACGAAAATTCCCTAAATCAATTAACCCCTTCACAGTTAGGCAAATATGAACTCCTCGTACCAAAAACTCTTTAAAAATTAAGGCCTTTACCAAATTTCAAATTTTAAAAATGATAAATATTGCGAACTCAATGATAATCGATCCGCCAGATTAAAATGTTAAAGGCAGATATTAAATTCGAATGCAGCGCTCACAAAAAAATCAAATTGGGTTAAATATATTTGTTTTACATGCGAAGATGTAAAAGTAAGATTTTATTCGAAATATAGAATCGGTGTAACATACAAAACAATAAAACACGTGGAATGGTGAAGAGTGAAACGATGGAAGCAGCCGAATAGGCCAAGCAAAAGTTAATTTACAATGTGCGCTCTCACGAGAAAAATTAATCAGTTTAATATTCTTCCTCCAATAATTCTTATAAATAATAAAACTAATATTCCTTTTGATATAACTCAACCTTCATTATTTAATATATTTAAGGATCCACAATTTCAATCCCCTGTTATTGAACAATAGACTAAACGAAATGAATAACAAACAGTTAATCCTGTTGGCAAAAAATATAAAAAGAAAGATAAAATGCTTAGAGCATAGTGTAAATAATACACTATGTGTGCACACTTGATATGAGCAAATGTGAGTGAACCTCGGTAAACAGTTACGCATTTGCTGTACGAGGCAACAAGTTTTAAATTTTCTGTGCACACCAGAAAGTGAGTATGTGAACCAACCTGTACACAACAGAACTTGCATCCAGCCGCACAAAATTTGCGCATATGTTGCATTGTCAATATTCTCCACTTGGCTTAGCTTTTTCTTTTTTGTATATACTACCCAATCCCAAATGCATTGATCTAGTAGATTTTTTTGCAATCTTTGCGACCATATTTCTTTTTAATTTCTATATTTCCTAATTTTTTATTTAAATTAATTATATTTTGGACTAACGACTGGCAAATTGACATCCTTCGCAATTCTATAGACCGAAAACCCTGAATAACACATATTATTATTTGCAAAAAAATCGACTAGATCATTTGCGTTTGGGTAGAACATACGTCGAAAATTGTATACTCGCAAGGTTTTTTGAACTTTTAATTATAGTAATGGATTCACATAGAAACGCAGTGTCAAAAAAGGATGTTTCGAAAAAATTGCGTTCAAAGTTAAAAAAGAAAAAACAGTGCACTTTTTAAATAACGGCACTTTTTATGACGCTAACAGCTGATAAGAGCTTTCAAATGAACGGTTCTTGTGATTGTTTATCATATTTTGAAGCTGAGAGAACTAAGCGCGCCTTGTACTCCAGAAAACGCTTACCTACCTCATTCTCGCGAGATCTGCCAGAAGCTGTAGAAGTATTTCGAGTTTCAACCTGAATCTTTGTTAAAATATTTTCGGGTATGATTAACCCATTAACGTATAGAGTCATTTTTGTTTAATTTTTCTGAACTTTTTTTTTAATCAAGAATTGATCAGCGCTGCCCTTAAAATTAAAAAAAAAATGTATTTTCAGTTTTAACGTGTGCCCCACTAGCGGTAGCTGATTCAGAGAGTTTCTAATGCGGGCGTTTTAATATTTTTTTTTTTGATTCATGACCAACGATCAAAATGTGTGAGATTTTCAACGGCAACCCATAATTTCAATTTTTAAATTGACTAAAATTTATAGAAGTATTTTTTCCGTGTAGAAGTCATTTCAAATGTATGTATGACTGAATCTACTTATAAACGAACTAAATACTTTGAGTTGAGTAGTTTACTCTGATCACAGCGTTAACAAATACACACATACATGCACAAAAACACACAGTACAAATGCTTCACTACAAATTAATAATGATGATGCACTTTGCTCTTTGACTAAATAAATTTACCGTTCAAATACTACCCAGTCAAACAAAAATGTATCTCTTTCACTAGGAACACTTTCTGGAATCGTGTATTAGCAAGGATCTCTTATTACTAAAATTCTTTGCTGCTATCAACTGACTTCACTGGCAACATTTACAAATAACAGTGAGAAAGAGAGAGGAGAGTTACGCAGAAAATCACATTGCAAATTAGAAATGTTTCGTGTTCAAATTGTTTCTATGTTGTCAGCTTTTCTCACACATTTTTAGAAGCAGTAGTGATAACTTCAAGGTACAAAATGTCAAATTAGTCGAATACTCACAAAAAAGCATTTAATAAAATTCCACAGGGCAATAACTATTTATTAAATTTTTTGCGACTGACTTTTTTTTGAGTATGACCGCAATTGTTTTTTTTTTCTCAAAAAAGAAAATAAAGTATCTTCGCAAGCACAAAGATAAAATGAAACCGAAATGTCAAAATTCTATTTCGTCCCTTACTCAAACAAAAACAGACTGACGGCTTATGAGTAATGCAAATCGGAAATGAGTTTCATACATTCATTTATTGCTTTGCTGGGTTAAACTTACGCAAACAAGTATCAAATACTCATACATATGAACCTGTATCAATGTTTGTATATATTTGCGAACTTATGCAAGCATCCGGACTGCTGGCAACAGATCCACATACAAAATACATACACACATGCATATTTAGATAAAAACGTATTCGCGAATGGGGCGTTACAATTGCGCGCCGATACATTTCAGCAACACCGGGAGCAACAGCATCAGTGAAAATAGCAGCATTAACTTTTTCCGCGTGTATTTGGAGCGTTAATAATTGCCACTTGCTGTTGCTGCAGCAGGATGAATGTTGCATATGTTGCTGAAAGAGAAACGCGGAAGGAAGGAAAAACACTGAAAGGAAGAGCAAAACATTTGGAATTAAATGCAGAAAAAATCTCTAAACTCTGCTCCTCGAAAAAGGAAAAAAAGATAAAAATAAAAACTATGTTAATTATACAAAACGTTAATGAAATGCTTTTATTTTTTGTGTGCTTTTATAGCAATAGTTGTTTTTGTGTGTGTTTGCTTTGTTTTTTTTTTCTCTTTTTGAGTTTAAATTTTTTAATTAAAAACTAAAATTTTATCGAAATTGAAGTTTTTTTTGGCTGATCGTTGCATTTCGCTTTGATTTAAACTTATTTATCATTTATTTCTGCTTTTTTTTATTTTGTTTTTATGTATTTATATTGCTATGCCCGTATGTTCTATCAAATTACATATGCAACGCAAATTCGTTTTAACTTTTCAATTAATCAAATTTAATTCATTTTATCCCATAACAAAGTGTGGGAAGTTTATTAACCCTCTAGTTCCCAAGCGTGTGTCTAGACAGCCTTCTTCGGGTGTAATTACCAGCTTAATAGTTTTTTGTTTTTTTTTTTTAAACCAGTTTTCGAGTACAGGGCTATTAAAGTAAACAACTATTTGGCTTAAAAATCGTTACTCAGCGGTTTTCTGGGTTGCTGATTATGAATCTGACTTAAAATTCAAAATGGCAGATCCGGCATTTTTAAAATTTGATCGGATTCGCTTGAAACTCATTACTCGGGGGTTTCTGAGGATGGGTTTCTTAGCAATCTGACATCGGATATTTTTTGAAATTATTTTTAGGATTGTGGACTGGCGCATTATAGTGCTGTAAAAAATAACTACATACATAGTTCCCCTTTTTTTCTGGTTTTCTAAAACTTTTTTAAAACTTGCAAGCAATTTTCTGTATACTACTTAGCGATTACCCTCTGACTAGTTTTCAGGGGAATAGCAGCAACAATTTTTGGCTTTCAAGTTATAATTATGACACCAAGTTTTATCACTTGCTGTGATTATATTAAAAGTACTTGACCCTCCTAGTGATGAACAAAACAGTGATTTTTCAATAACGATGTGATAGATGTGATAGTGATTTCAGAATCACTGCGGTTGTAAATCGTGATTGTGATTACTGTTTCCTTATACCAGCGCATTCCAGTATTTTCATTATTTTACATACCTGCCGTTACAATTAAGATTAAATCAGGGTCAATTTGGTTTTTAAGTACAATTTTTATCTCTATTCAAATTCGCAGTGGACGAAGCAGTGAATGCTGTGCGAACGTTCGCCTAACTTATCGCAAACGTTTTGCGGTCAAAAATACGAGAGTCGTATTCGCTCAATATTCGCAAGCGTGGTCGCAAACGATAATTTTGCGAGCATAAATATGCAAAATATAAATATATAAGCATAAAAATAAAAGGCAAGAGAGACGACAAACGGTTTCCTTGGCACACGACACAACAACGAAAAAAACGAAAGTCGCAAGATCATTCCCTTAATCCTTTGATTCTTCGCCAATATTTGACTTTGAATGAGAGAAGAGTGAAGAAAGAAGCTCTTAGAAAAGAGTTTACAACAAAAATTGCTCACAGTTCTGAGTATGCTGTTATTTAAAAGTATGTACGCAATTGCGAACACCAAGAGTCAAAGGGTTAATGCTCGTAAACGTGCTCGCAAACGGTAAGTTTTCACTTGGTGTTTTTTTTTATCATTGGCTACCAAGATGTGTACTTGTAAACTTTCTTGTAATTCTCATACACTTCATGTCGATAGTGAATAATAAGAAGGTTACGATCGATTCTCGTCTTCGCCTGGTGAACCTCCCGGATGAAACTCTAGTACACTACCCAATAGACTATCGAGGTCGTAAGTACTAATTAAAATTATTAATGTCTGAATGAATGCGTCGCAGTAATATCGTTAAGGACTCGCAAAAGGCTCGTTACCGATATCATAAGAGACTTGTAAAAAATATTTTTAAATTACCGCAAACGATATCAGAAACGATTCGTAAAAAGGCTCGGTAACGATATCTTTTGCGAATGTCGTAAACGAAACTTTTACTGTCACAAACTGAATGACACATGATTCTCTTATAGTTTTCGGGTCCGGTCGTGATAATTTTGTCCGCAAAAGTTTACGAAGATTTTGCCCACTATGTTGTCTCTTTCTCATCCACTAATACTACTACAGTGCAAGAAAATACAAATTCATTTTAGAAGGAATATAAAAAGAAACGAAATGAAAATAATTGCAACTTGATAAAAATTGCAATCAATGGAAGCCGTTTTTGGAACTCGCTAGTTACAGTAGTGATCAGTGATTTCCCGGTCACAGTGATCAATAAACTGATAACGAAATATCTACCATCACTAGACCCTCCGTTTTAAAAATTTGTAAGGATATATTTAGTAAAATGAATATATGTCTCTTGTTGATAGTCATTCAAAATTCGTGGAGCCCATTGAGCAAATTTCTTCGTATATATATATATATTCTTTTATTTCTGGGCCAATTTTAGACTTCAGCGGTGCTACATTTGTATTGTCGGTCGAATACTTTGGGTGACCTCTCTCAGGTTGGACCTTCACATGAAGATTTCCGGCTAGAAACAATCACAAGGGATGTAACATCCACTCCATATGCATTTTAGCATTCGAAAAAAAATTTACACTGTCTTGACTTAGCATCGAAATCTGTAGAGAATGACAAATCGAATTTTTTTTTTGCTGTGTTTGCGCTGTAAGATCTTCCGGTCTTACATTAGTAATTTTACTTTTTCTCGTTTCCATTATTACTGATATTTTTGAAATTTTAGATTAAATATCGCAAATTTGTTTGTCGTCTATAAGCTTTAGATCAGTGGTTCTCAAGTGGTGGGGCGCGCCCCCCTGGGGTGCGTAGACGGATTTGAAGGGAGGCGCGGAGATATCTCAATAAACAAATATTTGAATACTCTGTAATGCACCAAAATCATAATATTTTGTATTAAACAAAATAATTTCTTTTTTCTTTCATACATTCTGTTCTCATTTTAAATTTTCCCTCTGAGAATATTTCAAAAATTTTTTTTTCCCAGGTTGGCACAACTGTCAACCACTATTCTGTGAATTTTTATTGCTATGTGTCATTTAGTTTGGTTACGGCGTCATTAAGAACAAGTCAACCTTTTGTATGCGTTGCGATTTTTACTATGGATAAAAATATCGAACAAAGAGTTTGTGTGAAATTTTGTGTTTCAAACGAAATTTCTTGTGCCAAAACGTTGGAAATGTTGAAAAAAACATTTGGTGATTCAACCATGTCGAAAACTCAAGTTTACGATTGGTATAAATCGTTCAAAGAGGGGCGAGAAGAAGTGAACGATTTGCCACGTTCAGGACGGCCTTCGACCTCTTCAACTGAAGAAAACGTCGACAAAATAAAGGAAATGGTGCTCGAAAATCGTCATTATAGTTTGCGAGAGATAGCCCAAGAAATGAACATGTCCCATGAGACCGCTCGTCATATTTTGGTTGATGTTTTGGGTATGCGGAAAGTCTCAGCGCGATTGGTGCCAAAAGATCTGAATTTTCTTCAAAAAGTGAATCGCAGTAAGGTGGCTGAAGACATGCTTGAACGCGTAAATTCCGATCCAACGTTCATCGAACGCATCATAACTGGTGACGAGACATGGGTTTTCGAGTACGACATGCAAACAAGTCAACAATCATCGGAATGGCGCGCCAAAAATGAGCCGAAACCGAAATTGCAACGCACACAAAAGGTTGATTTGTTCTTAATGATGCCGTAACCAAACTAAATGACACATAGCAATAAAAATTCACATTAATGAGTCTTTCCTTTCATTACCTATACTATGCACCTTTCAGTTTCACATTTTCCATTTCTGACTCAATGTACGCACACAAAATAAAGAAGAAGAGAAAGTGAAATGTAAAAGTGAATAAAAAGAAACAAAAATGTTTGATATTATTTTGAATATTAATATTTTATTCTAATATTTATATTTGACTTCATAGTTAATTGAACTGGTAGAGATCTCAACTAAAAATCTCTTGTATGTGGCAGAAAGAAATGGAAATCAGCTGCTGCGATTTCAATGCAAAGACATCGCAACAGTGAGTGCCCCTTTGCGTTTTCTAAATTCTCTGCAGAGGCGCATCCAAAATGGTCCGAATTCGCATAAAAGCAAAATACGACAAATTGTTGAAAACTATTATTAAAAAAAAAATCGATTGTAAAATTCCATTTTCAAAGAATTTAGTTCAAATAAATTTTAACAGTGTTTTTTTTTTTTGCCTTTGGTTAATTTCTCGACTACCTTTTTTTTTTTTTTTCGACGAATCCCACTCCCACCTCCCGCCCAGCCGACCGAGGGGCGCTCCCAACTACGAATGGTTTACCGTAGTAGAGTGACCCGGATCACACAACAGAAGCGCGTACGGTAGCAAAAACGCGAGGGGAGAGAGCTCCACTAAGCACAAAATGGCTGGATAGTGGAGAGAATTAATTGTTAATTTCAGAAAGAATTTTATGTTTAATCGAAATCAGCGAATCAGAAAAATTTATAAAGTGATAAACTTTATTAAAATCAATGCAGGCATTATTAAAAGGTTCAAATTTTAAGTAATTACTATTATAAATTTTCAAACGTAATAAAGTATAGTTCCTTGTAGAGTGCGTAGGTATATTGATATTTAACCTGCTTAAAAGATAAGTGCTATTTATCATATATTGCCCTGAAAAAGTTTAAGTATGAATGTTGAATTTAACATAGTTCTACGCGTTTTTAAAGACGGTAATGCAATTAGTTTCAAACGATTTTCATACGATGGAAGGTTTAAATTCGGGTTCCAAGGTAAACCACGTAAACATAAAAGTAGAAATTGTTTTTGGACCGATTCTAAGGCATCTTCATGGCACTTATAATATGAACACCAAACTGTTGAGGCATACTCTAATATTGGGCGTACTAACGAAACAAATAATAGTTTGGTAACATAAGGGTCATCAAATTCTTTCGCCCAGCGTTTAATGAAACAGAGTACACTAGAAGCCTTATTAAGATTTTTGCTAATGTTAGTAATAAAACAAAACTTGGGGTTCATAGTAACACCAGGATCCACAAATGCAGAAACAATTTCAAGCTTATAATTATCAATATTATAGTTAAATAATAAAGGAGGCTTACGCAAATAGGACATTTGCTTAAATTTATTTAAATTCAGCTTAGTGTCATCAATATTCGTCAAAGCATAAAATAAATTAACATCATCAGGTTACATTAAAATTGTGCAGTGCTGAAAAATATTAGGTAAATCGTTAAAGAAGAGTAAGAAAAGAATGGGATCAAGGTGGCTCCCCTGAGGGACGCCCGAAGTAACAGGAAAGCTATTAGATTTACAACCTTTGAACAAAACTCTCTGTGTTCGATTTGCAAGGTAAGAAGAAATCCATTTAAGTAAACGTGGCGGAAAACCAATATTACGTAATTTAAGCCAAAGCAAATTATGATTTACTACGTCAAAAGCCTTACTAAAGTCGGTGTATACAACATCAGTTTGTAATCAATTGGCAAAGCCTTCAATCACTCTTGAAGTGAATTCTACAAGGTTAGTAGTTGTCGATTTGACGGTTAAAAACCCATATTGAAAAGGTGAAATAGATTTACAGAGATTGAAACTGATTTGCGAGCAAATAATTTGTTCAAAAAGTTTGGCAACGGCACTGAGTTTTGCTATGCCACGGTAGTTATTAATTAAAGATTTACTTCAAGACTTGTGTAGCGGAATAATGTATGAGATCTTCCAAGCGTCGGAGAAATGACCACATTTTAACGAATGGTTAAATAGAAGAGAGCTGGGTACCATAAGTTCTTGGCAACATTCTTTCGGAATACATTCTGGAATGTTATCAGGGCCGGAGTTTGCACATGTTTTAAGATTTCTCACATAGTCTATAACAATTGATGATTAGATGGGAAAGAAATATCAACTGGAGACAAAGAGTAAGGATAATAATCGCTTTGATAGGGTATTTTTGAATATGTAGACATAAAAAAATCAGCGAAAAGATTGCAAATCGTTTGTTCATTTTCTGATTCACATTCATTAAAAGACATCCTTGACGGAAATCCGGAATCTTTGCGTTTTATGTTCACAAACTCAAAAGGATTTGGGGTCCTGTTTTATTTAAATATCCATTATAACAAGCTTTACACTCCAGTTGATATTCGTAGCGGAGATTAGTATATTTAGAAAAATCAGTCAGATTATTTAATTACTTGCACCTTTTGTAATACTGAGTCTTTCGGTTTCTTAGTTTACGAAGATCATTATTTAACCAATTAGGAAATTTAGGTTTATTTAAATTACACTTGGGGACAGAAAGACTAAAGCCCTCATAAAGATAATTATTGAATTGTTCAACCGTATTATTAAGTGAGGAAACAGTAGCTTTAGAGTCACGCGTGAGCAATGACTTCCAATCTATTTCAGATAGGTAATTTTTCAGTTTTGTATAGTCAGTTTTTTTGAAATTGTAATCTAAAGAAATGTGGTTTACCTTTTCAAAACACTCGGTTGGAACAGAAAAAGTCATGTTAATAGTAGGATGATGAGGATCTTCTGGCTGAACCAATGGTAATGAACGTGACACAGTAAAATTTGAATAATCGTCAACGAAAATCAGATCAGATAATTTATTATTGGCATTTCTGAATGAGTTTAGTTGGAAAAGGCCTTCACTAGTTATGGAGTTTAATATATCAAAAACTTTAACCTTAGGAATCACGTGAGATAATGCATGATTGACTCTATTTATTAATTATTTGGTTAGTTTAAGCTAACGTTAAAACGTCACTAAAACTTCACCAGGATGGTGTTCCTAACGAGGAACAATTCAACTACTAAATAAATTTACTAGCCTAGTTTATCTTTCACGCAAACTAACCAGAGCCTCATCCAAATTACGGAAAAATCAGAATTTTATCAAGGCGGGTAAGATAAGATTTAATTTAAAAAATAGTAAGCCAGCATAAAAAAACTGTGGTGTGAAAATCACAGTGGGGGGCGCGGGTTTCCCGAGAATTCGAAAAGGGGGGCGTAAGATGAGCACAGTTGAGAATCTCTGCTTTAGATTTTTCAAAACTAGTAAAATACAACCACTAACTTCTTTATTCATGTTAACAAAATTTACTAATGTGTAACCGAAATTGATGCTGGCATCAAAAAGGAAACGAATATGTAAAAACAAATATTAACCCATTAAGGACGAGCGGGAACTAAAGTTGATAGATCAAGAAAGTAACTTGAGAAAAAAATTGTTTTTGAACCTGGCTCAGGAACGGCTCAGCGGCAAGGTGCCATAAGGCACCGCTAGGCATTGCTGGGTCAACATGTTCATATGTGTTTCTTAAATAAATGAAACTAAAATCCTTGTAATGATAACGAGCACTTTTTAAAACCTTTCAGCATGTATCAATGTTAATAATGCAAAAATATTACTTTAAAATTTCTAAAATTATTTTATGTAATTTATCGAATATGTTGTTCCATTAATTATAAAATCACAACGAAAATTGCTGACCTCAATTAGCAATTAACTTTTTGATAAAATTTTTTCCTTTCCTTATTTCTTGTTCTACCTTTTTACATTTTTTACTACTTTTGTTTTTGTCTTCTACTTTTAGAATTTTCTACAATATGCGAGCGAGTACTTAAGTCAAATTGAGTATTTTAGGTTTTTTATTCATCGTTTTTGTTCCTTCTTTTTTGGTAGGGGTATTTTGTTTTTATAAATTTTTTGACGCATCATCATCATCCTCATCGTTAATTCGTTAAAATGATTGATTGCTTTTTCAATATTGAAAAATAAAATCGCGCAAATTTTACTCATCGTTGATGGCAGGCGAAAAACTTCCGATTCAATTCAATTCATTTCAATATTTGGCATGATTTTGAGAGTGGATGATGAGGGAGGAGGGTGGGCGGAAGAGAGTGGCATTGATTTTGCATTTTTGTGAATCACAATCATGAATGAAAACTAATTGCCTTTCAATCACTTGTGCGGTCATTGCTGCCCAGATTTCTGCTGCTTCATAATGGAATAAATGTGTGTGTGTGTGTGTGAGTGGGTGGATGGCAATTGTGGGCGTAGGCGTAGTGTGAATGGTCTGTTGTGATTTTCTGCAAAATCATGATTTTTGACAGCTTTTCTCATTGCCATTGTCGACGTTAATGTAGGCAAATTACAACAACATTTATTACGCGGCACAAAATTCCCTTTTATGTAACGGTGCTGTGATGGATCGAAGAGAATCGGTGTAGCAAGGAAAACATTGTAAAAGTTTATTTCAGTAGCTGAAGCATCTCTAGCAAAGTAATATGTAAAAAATAAAAAAGGATTTATTTTTCTTTTGTATGTAGGATACTGCAGAGAGTTAATGTTCGAAAGAGATTTTTCAAACTGATTGCGATTGTTGAATTGTTGGCAATTTAATTAGTTTATTGCTTGTAAATTTGTATGAAAAGTTCGATATTTAAAAATCATCAACGTAGGAAAGTTGTACACTGATGGGCATAAGAAAATATCCTTAACGATGTGCTTTTGTTTTGAAGTTAATAATTGTGATAACAATATAAACAACGTTTCAATTGCTAGAATAACTAAGATTAGGGACTCCAAAACCCCAAAATCATTGACAAAGACATGTTATGCCGAATTATGGAAGTAGACATAAATGGCATCTGTCATTTGTCAAATGAGTCTCAGAAAAGAAGTTTACATCGTGGTAATATTTTGAGATGAAACTCATATTATTCTGGAAACAGTATGTATTTCGTGAAGCCTTTGAAGAAAACCACATGAGATTGAAATTTGTTGAGAAAAAACTTAACACTTTAATTGAGTGGCATTTACCATTAATATTTTTGCACGGACCGGCGCAATGATGATGTAAAATCCTTTTTTACAAATGACTTTCGGGCCTTCATTAAGCCAGTTGAGTGTCCTTTGTTCTAAATTGGGGATTGTCCCAAAGATCTTTTAGGTTGCAGTGCCTTCCACTTTAGGATGCTCTTTAGCACTTTAATACTTTAATAATAACATTTTGTCTTTATATTTTTTATATACAGTGCCGGTCATATCATTTGCAACCAAAATCACTTGCACTATAAATGACTTCTTAAGCTCACTAAAATAATTTTTATTCAAAACAAAGTGTATTTATTGCCATTAATTATAAAAAATTAAAAGTACCACATTATGTTGCAAATAAAAAAAGAAAGAAGTAATATTACATTAAAGTCTGAGTTGAAGAGGTCAAAACATTTGCAACTAGAAAAGTTAATGTGAAAATGGAAGAAAAATCGAAAAAGTTTTTAAAACTTTGTAGCTTATTCATTATAAGCGATCACTGTTGCACATCTACGTGGCATTGGCTCTATTAAATGTTTCGCCTGATCGATTCGAGGTCGCTTCCATTGCTTTTGAACAACCTCATACAGATGCTCCAGTTTCTTAAACGTATTTGTGCCAATATTTTTCTTCACGAGCATCCAATGGCACTCAGTTGGGCTTAAATTGAAAGACGGACAAAGAGTTTATCTCAAAATTAAATTTTGAAAAAATATTCAATACGAAAGTCGACGATATCGGGAATCACTGATGAGGAATTGTGGCGGATTCCAAAACGGCCGTCTGATTTGCCCGTCTCTATATACATTGTTGTTGTGATGACTACATTTGTTCATTAACCTGTTTATATATAACTTCAAATAACGTAATTGACATGAACTTAAGTCATGACTTTGAAAATTAACCTCTAGATTTAATTTTCATAGTCTCCTAAAAAACTATCATCGCGAATATTTAACAGCGGTATCGCTGATCTGAGTCATAGAGGTGGAAGACCTCGCAAAGAAACTTGTAGAAAAACTAATGAAATCACAAAATTGATGAAAGTGAAACCGAAAGAAGTAAAAAGTACACTTTAGTTGGATATATCATTATCGACAATCAAGCGACAACCCAGAAAAAGTGGATTAAGCGCATACAATATTGCCGAAAAAGCCTTGCCTCTAAGAAAAATCACTAAACTCATTTAAAGTTCAATCATAAATACAAAACCTGGACCTTTCAATATTTGCAAAACGTTTTGTTCTTAGATGAGAGCAAAATTAAATGACGGAAAACAATTTTTTGGAAGGCCACACTGTAAAATAGTCGACCGTATACATACACAGGGTACGGTATAACACCAAGGAGGTTGTGTTGTGGTCTGGGGCTTCTTTTCAGCTAATGGTATGGATCCAACGCATCATATTCGGGGAACTATGAAATACAACGATTATAAAAACGTTTTAAGAGACATTATACTTACGCAAGCTAGCTTAGAAATGCTGCCTGATTGGACATTCCCACAGGATCATCACCCAAATCGCACGTCTAAATTGGTAAAAGCTTGCCGTGTTGCAGAAATCTATCTAAGCCCAATTGAGAGCCATTGGATGCTCGTGAAGCGAAAGATTGTCACGAATACGTTTAAGAAACTGGAGGATCTGTATGAGGATGTTGAAAAGCAATGGAAACAAGTTCGAATCGATCAGGCGAAACATTTAATAGAGCCAATGCCATGCAATAGACATGCAACAGTGCTCGCTAATAATGGATATAATTGGCTTTTTCTAGTTGCAAATGTTTTGACCTCTTCAATTCAGACTTTAATGTAATATTACTTCTTTCTTTTTTTATTTGCAACATAATATTGTTCTTTTAATTTTTTATAACAAATGGCAATAAATACACTTTGTTTTGAATAAAAAAGATTTTTGATAAAAATTATTTTAGTGAGCTTAAGAAGTCATTTATAGTGCAAGTGATTTTTGTTGCAAATAATATGACCGGCACTGTATCTTAGAAAAAGGGTCTAGAAAAACCGAAAGTTTTTCACATTCCATCGTAAACTATATGAAATAAAGGTGAAAAAGCTGAGTAAGCTCACAAAAGATGTGAAATCGTCTTGGCCGATGTTGTAAAGTTCATGTAAAAGTAGAACAAAAAATTCCTGAATATGTTTCATAGTGTAATTAAAATCTTCAGGCATTTAGGGTATAAATTGTTCATTTAGCTACTTTGCAAATAATTTTCTTTATGTGTGTGTGTGTGTGTTTATTTATAAAGGATCTTACGTTGCCCTTCTTATTTACCTTGAAGGCTTAATTATTTCATTTGTTATGCCGATTGTCTCTTTCTTTTTTAACATCCTTTTTGTTGTTCTTAATGACAAATGTATTAATACAAATAATTTATCGTTATTTCTTATTCCTTTCCTCTTTTCACTCTTTCTCTTTCTTTTTGTTTGTCATTGTCGACAAATATTATTTTTAGTACAATGTTGTTGAAATATGTTAATAATAGCGGTTGTCATAATTAATATTATATTCATTGTTGTTTTTGTTATTGCTGATGTTTTCGTTGTTGTTATTGCTGCCGAAGTTAATGCAATGAATTTCATTGGCTTTGTTTGATATCTGTCCACATTTGCCCATAAATCTATGCAAATAAATAATGTATTATTCGTCATTTCTCTTTACCTTTGTATGTATGCATACATATGTATGTATCTATGTAACTACATGTATATAAATGTATGTACTTACATATGCAAACTCATATGTACAAGGCTTCAATGTAAGGAGTGTACACGAAAAAATTGTACCATAGTTTTTTACTTCCTACTTTTGTTAGAAGCGCCCGATAGAAACAAAAAAATGCATATCATCGTCTTTGGGTTTAAAGGCAGAAATTAAAAGCAACACAAATTATTTTCATTTCCACAAGAGTGTTTGCTAAAAATGGATACTCAAGCTGAAATTCGCAACTCATTGTGAAAGTTTTTCAACAAAATCCTAAATCGAGTCACTTAAAAATTGCCAAAACTGTTAACTGTACAGTCAAACTGTTAGCAGAGTTTTGAAAAACTTTAATAATTATCTAAATTTTGATCGAAAAGTGGGATCTGACAAAAACTGTGGATAGGGAGACCTACGCAGAGTTAAACGTGTCACGGACATTTCACTAAAAATCCAAATGCTTCGGGCAGAAAAAGTAGCTCAAAAATGCAATTGCTCTGAATGATTTGTCCGCAAAGTGAAAAGGGAAGCTGGCTTTAAATCGTAAAAAGTTCATAAATTTCCAGATCCGAATGCCACGAAAAACACTGACGCAAGAAATAGTTCAAAAAAATCGCTGACCAGCTTTGTAACAAAATTTCAGTGTTGCATCATGGATGACGAAACATATGTATTGGTGGGGTTTTCGCAGCTTCCAAGCAACTACTTTTACGTAGCGGATCAGCGGTTAATGTGCCAGAAAAGTACAGGACCAAAAAAAAAAAGAAAAGAAAATCCAAATTCCGTAAAAAATGTCTTACTATGTCGCAGGCTATATGCATCTGAGGTAAAAGAACCCAGCCTTATGTTGCTTCTGGTTCAATCAGCATCGATATTTTCTAAATGCTTGCAAAAGAAATTAAAACCATTAGTAATACAGAATAAATTATCCAACTTCCTTTGACCTGATCTAGCATCATGGCACTATGGAAAAATACGATGGATTGGTACATCAGCAATTATATCAATATTGTACCTAGGGAGGCTAATCCCCCAAACTGTCCAGAGCTGAGGCCAGTGGAACGATATTAGGCTCTAATTAGGCGAAAACTGAAGGAGACGAAAGGTGTATCGAAGGACATAAATCATTAATGGTGCTTTATAATTGCCTCGATGGAAGGTATTCCTGAAAATGTTCTAAACTTCCTTAAAAACCAAAAATTATAATTTTTTTTTTTTTGTAAAGAATTTAAATAAAGTGAAGTATAATAATCTGACGACTTACTTGATTTTTATAATTTTTCTATGTTACACTTTTTTCGTGTACACTCCTTATTTGGATCTTAAATATCCAATATGTGCCCAGCAGTAAAGAAATACAGAAATAAATAGTTTTGGCGCGCATCTTTCTATAGAGAAGTACCCCCTCTTCTCCTATTTTTATATGACATTGCTGTTGGTTTAATGCTGAAGATGTAACAGTGGCATTTTAATCAAAACGTCGTAGCTCTTTATTTGTTGACCCTCGGTAATTTGTTGTATATTCGTTCAATGCCGGACCTATTCGACAGCAGCCCGAACTCCAACATTAGATTGATAAAGATGCACGAGGCGTAGTGAGGTTTGCCCCAATTTTTACAGCGCAAGTTGCATTAGCCAGTGAAGCTTTGCAAAGTCTAATAAATTACTCAGGGATATCAAAACCAAAACTGCTGTATACAATTTATATCTGATTGGAACTGAATTTTTCATAAATATGTAAAGCGCGTTAGTTGATCGAAATTTGGAAGCACCCTTTCGTTATGCCTCAAGACATACATACGTACACGTCTATTGTGGTTTCGTATACTATGTGCGTGTACATCAAATGTTTTTCGCTTTCAATATGTATTCTCACATATTGTTCCAATATTTGTACCTACATATCGTCATCTAAAATCCAAGAAGCCGTAACTATACATTTTTTTTTACAGGAGGAGCAAAAAACATTGCAAAACGAAAAATATTATAAATTTAAAAGCAATTTTTTCTAATCTTACTCAAAATACAAAGATTGGAGAATTAGGAAGTGTTTTTAGTAAATTCATGAATAAAAGTTTTTCTTATTTAACTATTTTATTTTAACAAAAAATATTTCATTTTAATTCTATTATACTGAGTCACAATTTTTTTTAACCCTAGAAAGGTAATCATATTTTTCGCAATCGTTGTAGGTAATTTTCGTTAAATCAACGAAGTCATGTTTAACTCCAATTTCTGGAAAGAATATATAGCGTATACACTATAACCTACTTTCGTAACCATATTTTGACTTTTTCAAACACATATATATATATATATATATTTTTAAAAATGGGCTGTTTATTACTAAGCAATTTGCTTCGAGGTACAACCTACAGTAATTTGAAAAAATGTGTATATGGTGTTCGTCGAATCGACGAAGATTTCCTTTCTAGTGTTAATAACATAGCTAACAATGGTTAAACGAAAAAAGTTACGTCTATTTGCTTTATTAAATTACTGCACTTGTAATTACGGCCTTTTGAATTTCGTTAATAAAACCTTAATTTTTTGGCGTATTTGCTTAAAGTTTAAAGATGTTTTCAGAGACATGCATTTTGTGTTAGTGCATCATAATTAATCAAAAAGTCGATTTTGAAAATTTGTGTAGTTACGGCTTTTTGGATTTTAGATGACGATATACATATATGTATGTATACATTGATATATTTATGCACCTGTGCGTATATATTTTCAATACAAATATCTCTTCTTATCATGTTATGAGGTCCTTTCTTTATGCAACATGGCACTAATGACAACCACAAGAGCCAATGCGGTTAGATGCATTGAAAATGCATTGCGATTTGTAACATGCCAAAAATGTATATTTCTCTGTTGTTATTATTGTTCCTATTGTTGTTGCTGTTGTTATGCAACGAATTAGGGATGCCGATCCCGAAACATTTCGGGATCCAAATTTCACTACCGGGATTACTCCCAGGATTGATAGTTTTATCAAATATAAAATAAAAACTGGTAACTATTGAGAAGATCCAATATTTAACATAAAGTAATGTTAATTTCATTAGAGTCGCGTCCTTTTGCAGTCAAAGTATAGAAACCAAAATGCGTTTCGTGTTTTGTTAGCTTTGAGTTGAGAGAAAATGTTTTGCAAATCGTTCATTGTTTGATCGCTTAAAGCCAACTAAGTTTGTTTGTACTACGAAATTTGGGCAAGAATTTCCAAATGGTCCAAATTTAATTGGATATCGTGATCTTCTTATAAATGATTGATTTTACGGGTTTTGTATGTAAATCCTTTTATTTAAAGTTTTAGTCTATTTCCGGATGAATGTAAGGTGAAAAAACAAATATGAAAATGTGAATTTTTCCCAAATAATTTTTGCTTCTACTTACAACATTTATAACAATAGCTTTTCAGTTGATCAAAGCCTTCTGCCAATCATTTAACCAACCACACAAACATTACAATTCTTCAAAATTTATCAAAATATATCTGAAATATCTAATGATCAACTGAAAAGCTAACTACACTGGTTTACAAAATTCAAGTCTTGAAAAGTACCAAGAACAAAACATACTTGGATGAAAATTTGAAAAAAATCTTAAAAAATGGTAATGTTTGAACTTTATTGGATCAAAACAAACAGCATATCGATGGAAAGGGTATTTAATTACTTTTTTTTTAACGATTTGCAGTTCATTTCGATCGAGTTCTTTGTTTGGACTCCACAAGGATTTGAGTGAAACCATACCCCAAAAAACACTAAATTATTGCTCGGGAAAAATTCTTACCATATAAAAAAAAAAAATTTTATTTTTTGTGTTCAGGAGGTCCTAATTTATCCACCCAAACATGTTTTGTTCTTGGTACTTTTCGGCTGTAAACTAGTGTATTATGTGAAGTAGTCACATATTTTTGAACGAGAATTTCAAGCCGAGTGCAAAAAAAAAAAAAAAAGTTGAATATTTGAATATAGAAAATAATACATCACAAAATACATGGTCACAAATTTAGTCGGCTTTTGAGAGCTGTACCATATTCCCTTAATTTAAGAACGAAAACTCAACAAAAAAAAAAGAAATAAAAAATCCAATGATAAATATAAATTCCGAAAATTCCGGGTTTTTTTTTCAATCCCGGGATTGTTGAGCCTAAATTTAGTGCCAATCCCAGAAACCTGGGACTAACATCCCAAGTACAAATGTATGTGCGTCAATGTGGAAAACAGAAAATGTTAATGCGGTGTGCCTCTGCGTAAATTCGCGTAAATTAAAAGCGGTCCTTGTAATGGATGACTGCATACCTGCAATTATACTTATACAAACGTATGATTGTACCCGAACGTATCATGTTAACAGATACAGTATTAATATTGAACGCTAGTGTATTAAGTTCATTTGCATCTATGACTAAAAATATTTAAATATTGCATTAAATTAAAATTTCTGTATAGAAAAAAGACTAATAGATTGTTTAAATTGCATTTTAGGGAAATTGAACAATTTAAATTTACAAAATTTTATTATGTATGCATTTTAATAATTGAAATATCGCCTAAAAGTATACATAGTACTTTAAAAATTCAAATAATCTCTATTATGCGTTTTAGGCACGGTGGACAAAACACACAAAGGCAATGCGCAAAAATGCTTAAGTTGCATAATTTTATTATATACACGAAAGATTAAGTACTCACTTTTGTATGTTCAGGAAAATGTTTCCAAAGTAATTAAAAAAAAAACATTTCTTATAAAGCGTAACTCCTAACGGTTGGCTAGAACCATCTTAACTCGCTTAACACGGGGGTTATGTTCCTGGAAAATGCCATGCTTTGCGAAATAGTGTTAAAAAATACAAGGAACCAGTGCAAAAAGGATGGTTACGTTCCAACTTCTTAAGGGGACATTCCAATTTGAAATTGAAAAAAAAAAATAAAAAACTATAATTTATTATAAAATTTCTTAGATATGCTTTAAGTATCTTATTAAAGAATTGTTTTTTGACCACTTTTAATCGAAGATGGCGGTGGTAGAGGGTCTCTCCAAAAAAGTTCATTTTTGGTGGTAGGATGGATTCAGAGCTTCCTAATAATGACAAAGACAACTTACATTATAGCCGCTTAAAAATTGGCGCTGTGCCCATTTTTTCATTTTGAGTTGACGTTATGTCCATTTGCTTGCCAAATCATCGTCAGATGTGTTGTTTTGAGAGTAATCAAAACAAAAATTGGCATTATGACCAATTAAGGAAAACGACACAGATATAGCACGAATTTATTTGACATTACGCCCATTTCGGATTTACCTTTATCTCCACTTTCAAGAGACGTAATATCAATTGAAATTATGTCACTTTGAAATGGTCATAATGTCATTTAACATTATGTCCGTTGAAATTATGTCAACCCATCGAAACTTTCCTATTCCCCTTTTTTAGGGTCTTTTTTCTCAAAAAAACAAAAAATACATATTTTTACTTGAAATTTCTCTTATAGAAAAAAAGGAAGAGGGAATATTCCAATTTTTGAGGTTCCACTTATATCCATGATAATAGCAAATCAGACGCATTTTGATAAAAATTGAATTAAATTCAATTATTAGGCTTTAAATGAACAATGATGCCAGAAGAATTTCAAAAAGTTCATAGAACTAGCAGATAAGATGATCGTTTCGGAACCCGCTACGGTTCGTCATCAGTGATCTTTGTGAAGTAAAAAAAATACTGTAAAGTAAATGAGAATTACATTGTTTTTTAAAAATCAGTTATGGAGAACTGAGATTTCAGTCCTACCAGTTCAAAAAACCTAATTTAAAAAAAAAACGCCTTTGAAGTCTTTTTTTTTTAAATAAGTTTTTACGTTTAAAAATTGAAAAAATTATTTTTTTATGCAAATTACTTTTAGTCAGCAATACCTGGTACATATTGAAGGTCTTCATGTTCGGTCAACTTCTTAAGATGCTCTGATTGGGCCTTTTTCTCGCTGTACGTGCTTCTTTAGTATGTTCTTCTGATAGAAAAAAGTATGCTGATTACGAATCGGATGTCAGTTTTTAAAAATTCAAAATGGCGGATTTGGCATCAGATTTTGAAAATGTGAACTGGCGGATACATTCAATATGGGGGAAGAACTTAAAATTTTTTTTGGATTCGCTTGAAACTCGATACCAAGGGATTTTTGGGGTTACTGATTACGAATTTAATGCCAGATTTATAATTACCGACCTTGAAAACCCTTCGAGTGACGAGTTGAACGATGAACTTGAATTACCGACCCTGAAAACCCCTCGAGTGACAAGTTGAACGATAAACTTGAAAAATAGTCGGCCATATTGGATCCACCATTTTGAGTTTTGAAAATCTGATGGCAGAGTCCTAATCAGCATCCACAGAAAACCCCGATTCGCCATTTTGAGTTTTGGAAATCTTGTATCAGGTTCGTAATCAGCGACCCTGAAAACTCTTTAGAGACAATTTTGAAACAAAATAATTGTTTACTTTACCAGCTATTTTCTGGAAATTTTTTTTTTTTTTATGTTAGGTCCCATTGGTACACCAAGGCACAATTATATGTATAGCTTTCATTTTATTTCTAATTTTTCACTAATAATTTAGGAGAGTATTCTTAAAACTATAAGGAGCATGCAGGTTTCTTATTCCCCCAAAGTTGCTTTGAGTTTAAATTTGTATTGAAATGTTTTACTTTCTTGATAAGCTTGTTAACCAATACAAAAATTATTAAAAATTAATTTTCTAGAAAATGGTAAAGGAAATGATTTCAGTGTTTACGGTAATTGTTTCAGGGCAGATACAACTATAAATCGCGTAGAAATTGAGAGAGTAAATGCATATTTCATTTAAAGGTGGCTATCACTTTCCATACTTTCTATACTCAAAATCATTTAGTCCCACTATGCAATATAAACATTTTTTAAAATGTTTTTTGAAAAAAAAAGAGCACAGTTTATGCTCGTTAATATTTAAAATTCAATACATTTCCTGAATTTATCTGAATATTTTTGTTTTAGCATGTTTAACTTAAATGCAAACAATAAATGTTGCACGCGTTAGTTGATGTGTGCGGGTGTTGTATTTTTATGTACTATGTTGTATATTTAAATTTATTTTATAGTTTAACTTTTTCACTCAATTGTTGATTCATAGTACAAATACCTTCAATTTCCTTTAAATTTGGTTTTATTTTATTTTTTTTTTCAATGTGGTATGTAGACATATATACAAGCAAATTAACAAATGAATATATTTATATTTGTATATGAGCCCAGTTGGAAAGTGCAGCGTTAGTGAATTTCTCATTAGTGATGTCTAGAATTTTCAAAAAACAAAAAAAATATGGATATTGAAAAAAAGAAAAATAAATAATGAACTGGATAGTTTCTTTTCTATAGACATGAAAAATCTTAAAAAATATTTACATATTTGATTAAATGATACTTTTAATATGGTCGCGGTTCGATATCGCGTCCAACTGGGTGTGTGTTTACAAACTAGTAGATTCGCATGCCCATAGTTTTGAGTTAATAATGAAAATGCATAATAATTGAATTTTATTCGCAAATAAAATAAAAATAAAAATTTTTCCTATATATCTACATAATATAGTAATAAAAACTTAAAATTTAATTTAAAGCGAAAATACATAACATATAAAATTATTTAATATTTTCTTTTGTGATTTCAGAGCATATTTGCGTGATGTTGTTGAAACTGCAAATATTTTTATTAAAATGATGGAGAAATTCTGCAAAGATTCGGTGGTGGTACAGGATAAAAAACGAGGAGGCGGCAAAAAGCGTTCGACAAAGTCCAAGAAACCGGAAAAAACGCCACAGCAAACCGAGGTAAAGATTTTATTTTACAATCGCTATTTTAAAAAGAAACAAACAAACGTTAAATAAATTAACAAATGAAATAAAAAGTTTTAAATTTTAATTAAATTTATTACTTTGGGCTTTTAGGCAGCGTTCGTTTTTTTATTCGTTGCTGCTGTCGCTGCTATTGTTGTTGCTGGAGCTGGTGCTCGTTATATTACCCCCTCCAGACTCTCATGCATAAATACTCTAAATTGGCAATAAAAATGTCCTGTCGCAGCTAAAAATTTATGCGAAACATCAAGTTTAATTGAGTGAAAATAAAGCAAACTCGGCAATTGCTTCATTTATTTTATATTCGTACATATTTATATATATACAAATTTTTTTTTTTTTTTATAAAAGTGGTAGATTTATATACACTTGCGAAAACCAACAAGCAAGAATAAAAAAGTGCCGCCACATTCGTCGATGTAGTGGTAGTCAATTCAAAAACTATAGCGTCCTTATTTTTTGTTTTGTTTTTATTTTTTTATATTCACCCTTTAGGGCTTTTCCCGGGCGTTTATGCTTTCGCGCTTTTTTCACATTCTTTGTTTCACACACATATACACACACATACACATACATATGCATGCATGTGTATGTACCTCAGTTTGGTGGTGTGTGTCCATGTAGCGAGGACAACATAGCGTAGTCACATGATTTCCGTTCTATACGCGATATGTCGCTCCTTGTACATATATGTTTACCGACGACGCCGACAATGACGTTGTTGTTGTTTTGGGTTATTTATTTTATTGATAAATTTAAATATTAACTGCAATAATAGTTGTGAAACAAGCGGGGGGTCACAATTCATATCCTTGTCGTTATCGTCCTCGTCCTCGTCGGTATCATTCTCATCATGATCGTCATCAACATCCTCGTGGGTGTTCGCTCCAATTTATTTTTGTAATAGCATATATGTAAGAAACTTAAATTGAAAAGCATTTTTCGTAGTAAATTGGCACAATATAAATGACGGTGTAACATTTTACGGTGGAAAGTTTGCATTCATGCGGTTTCTAAAGTTATTGTAGATTCTAAAATATAATTGAACCTCATTTTCCAGTCCGGTTTCAAACTTTGTCTAATTACGGACAAACATGGTAAAATTCTAACTTCAACAAAAATTATCAAGCTCAATTAAGAAATGAAAAATTTGGGACTTACCGTAGGCGTATATTCAATAAGCACCAGAAGGTAGTAATTTCTAAAATAATATGAGCAGTGCAAAAAATTAGCAGAGAGTCTTCTTGTACGTCAAGGAATTGACTTGAAAAACGGCAAGGTTAGGAATCTGAACCTGACGACAGCCTGCTTTCTGAGACTACTTAACCCTTTAGTGGAATTGTCACCATAGCAGTTTTCTATTGCTACATTTTATCGTATCGTTTAGGAATTTCCGCCAAATAAAAAAAAAACTAGCCGGGAGTAGCTGGGAATTTGATTTTTTATATAAAATATTTAATTACTTACAAATTGATAAAAAGCTCATTCAACAATACATCATTTTAAGCATTCAACCTTTTCCACTTCATAAAACCACGCCTACTAATTTTTATGTTTTGTTTTTGAGTTTGCTTTTACATAAATATTAATCAATTCTAATTTTCTTAAGTTAATCAAAGATTTGAAAACTAGACGTTCCCAAAGTCAGGTTGAGTTTTGATAACAACAATAACTAAGTAACTAAATCCAAAATAAATTCCTTTAAAGAGAATACTATGGTACGCAGTGTGACGACGGACATTATTGATTGTTATGTTTGCCTTCGGAAATTGAGTTTTTTAAGTCACTACTTCGAATTTCGCATATTTACATTCGAATTCGAAAGGTTCCAATTTTTCATAATTCTGATATAAGGAGTGAGATCGAAAAATCTTAATATATATAAAATTCAATAATTTTTAAAGAATTAATTTTTATTTAATTGATAATATTTTACAAATTACAGAAAAACATAACTTTTATAGTTCTAACCACTATTTATGAACTCGTGGACCTTTTTTTGGTAAGCCTTCCATTAGAGATTTGATAGTTGTTTCAGACACCTTTTTGGACAGTTTGCCCATCTACTTTTAAAATATTCGATATTTTGGGACACCTTTAGCCCAATATCTCTCCACTGGTCTTAGCTCCGGGCAATTTGGAGGATAGGCCACTCTTGGTACAAAAACTATGTTATTTACTTTGGTACCACTCCAGAGCTTTCTTGCCGTAGTGACATGATGCCAAATCGGGCCAAAAATATGTGGACACATTGTGCTCTCTTATGAAAGGAAGAAGTCTTTTTCAAACATTCTTTGATGTATATTTCGGTTTTTATAGAGCCCACTGTAACAAATGACTTGCTTCTTTTGCCGCAACTGCAAATAGCTTGCCATACCAGGAATTTTTTAGGAAATTTTTTCTGCTTTTGGAATCTAACTTGTTCTTCGACATTTTCTCGAGCATCAGCAACATAAAAATTTTGATCCGGAAGCTGCGTAAAATCTGCCTGTACATACGTTTCGTCGTCCATTATAAACATGAATATTTTTGTATGAAATTCGATTTTGATTTCCGAGCCCTACTTTTGGCGTCTAAATTTTTTGCAGCATTCCTGTCTGGAACCTTTTGGACTTTGTATGTTTTCAAACCTGCATTGGCTTTAACTTTTCGCACCAAATAGTCAAAGCACTGGGCTAACCAGGCAGCTTTTCTACCAGATGTGTTTGGAGATCTTTTCAATATGCTTTCTATTTTCTTGGCTTTCCCAATATCATGTGGTCCTTGTTTTCTTCCCGAACCATGATTCTTATCGATTGTCATATTCTCCTGAAACTGTTTAAATCCAAAAATCCACGAGTTTTCTGTCCACAATTCTGGTCTCTTTCGGCGAATTGCTTCACGCAAACGTAAACGCCCAAATAATAATCTTTGTTTACTGTCTGGCCTTCTGGCAAAAATTCATGATGCACTACACGGTTGTAATCCATGAAAACCGTGAGCATTGCCTTCTTTTTTGACTGAAAACGACGTGTTTTTTTTTGGTCTCGGCTCATTTGGTGAACGCCATCCACTTGCCTGATGTCTGGATTGCGTGTCGTACTCATAAACCCACGTCTTGTCTCCAGTAATGATCCTTTAGATGAATGTGGTTCAGATTCAGCCTCGCACATCATGTCTTTTGCGACGTCAACACGGTCTCTTTTTTGCATGAAATTTATATCTTTTGGCACCAACTTTGCTCCTACACGACGGAAACCCAAATCATTAACCAAAATGTCTTGGACGGATCCATAGGCAATGTTCAAGTCCTCCGCTATCTCTCTATGGTTAATTTGCGGTTATTGACCAAAATTTCTTTTACTTTATCAACGTTTTCGTCGGTTTTCGATGTCGATGGTATGCCACTGCGTTCATTATCTTCGATTGACTCACGACCACTTTTGAACCGCTCGTGCCACTGGTAAAATACCGTTTTCTTTAGAGAATCGTTGCCGAAACACTTTTCCAACGTTTCCAAAGTTCGCGCACCACTAAATCCGTTTTTTAGGCAAAATTTAATACAATACAATTTAATAAAATTGTAAAAATCGCCAACACACACTGAGATAGATGTACTCTTGGCTACGTAACTTTTGCAAATGTCAAGCTATGACGCTAAGATTTAGAGGAATATCAACAACAGATGTACCAACTCAACAAAAAACAGAACTCAAATCGGAACGATGGGAGCGCCACACGGTGGTTATTCTGGGAACTTTTTGATCAAGGTGTATTCAACTATTGACGACCTCGATAGCCTATTGGATAGTGCACTAGACTTTCATCTGGGAGGTTCGGGTTCGATTCCCGTCTTCGTCTGGTGGTTAATTTTCATTACTTTCTTATATTCACTATCAATATGAAGTGTATGAGAATTATAAGATAGTGTACAAGTACACACATTGGTTGGTAATGGCAAAACCACCAAGCCGATAAAAAATTGCCACACCGCCGTTCGGAATCGGCGTTAAACTGTAGGTCCAACTATGTGGTATCACAATGGGCCGTTCAGGCCTAAGTGTGTCTCTCGACAGCCACTCCAACCTAACCTAACCTATTCAACTATTGGTTCCAATTTTTTTTTTAAGTCTGGCTCGTTTCAGAATTTAGAATATGAACGATATTGGATAAGTGGGCACCATACAATCCAAACACTTCATGTGGTATATCTTCAATAACCTTTTAGATAAATCTTTGAATAATGGTAATGGTGCGTAGTTGTAATCGCTAGACAGAAAAAATCCTAAAATCAGTTTATTTCCATTTACTCACAATATACTTCTAAAGCTTGCGGCGTTTACAAGGATCTTCATTGTGCGAATGTTTATTCTAACGGGATACTCGTACGTGGATTTATAAATGTTTACCATTTTGTTTTGCTGTCTGTTGTCTTGTTTATTCATCTAAAATTATATTTTTCAGTTCAAGAATTAACTGAAAATACATTCGGCGCAGTAAATTCTACCTTTTTTTCTGTTTCGTTTTGTTTAAAATAAAATTTGCAATTACATTTATATCTGCCATTGTAAACATTTTTATGTTTTTTTATTTATACTTTATATTTACATTTTTATTAATTTTTTGTTTGTTTGTACAACATTGACAATAATTTTACTTTTGCATTTAAATAGCAGCACTAATTTATTAATTTTGCATTGTAAAATTTAAGCGTACACGTACGAGCAATTTTTATAGCCAATCCATTTATGCGTAACATTTTCAATGGAATTGTTTTGAAGACAATGTAGAGAAAAGTTAATATAACCGTTAATGGAACGGGCGGGGGCTAGAAAAGTCCATGGCATGCGTCCAATTCATGTCAAGGAATTGTTTAATTGTGTGTAAAAATGTCACAATGTGTAAATTGTGGTTTTAAAGCGTAAAAATATGTGTAGCAGCAAAAGTTTCTGATTTCTGTATTTTTACATTCATTACTTTATTTATTCGAAAAATTTATACTTGTTTGAGTAGCCATAATTACATTTTCAGAGGTTTTGTTTTTCAACTGTAAATATTTGTATTTAATGTGTAACGAAATTCATAAATTCCTGCAGTGTACGTAGAATTTTAAATTAAAACTGTTGTTTTTAAAATAAGGCATAATAAAAGTTCAGACAGTCATTGGTCAGTGACAAAAGAAAAAATTTATACAATATAATGTTTAAATTTATTCATATCTCAAATGAAACTTTTATATTTCCATATAACAAAAATTATTTTTATCTTAAAGGCATGAAACTCTTATAACTTTTATGAAAAAGTCTTCAAAATAAGAGTTTTAATAAACTTTTATTTTATAAGAGTTAAAAGTGATGATCAGAAGTAAGAATTTTGAAACAAATTATTTTTTTTTCACTTTTAATTTAAACTCTCACTCAATGACTTTCATTTTAAAAGTAAAATTATAAGAGTCTTTAACGGCTTATTTCTTAATATTTTTTACAGTGGTTAAAATAGCATTAAAAAATATTATTAGAAAAATACAAAATAGTAGTAGTAAAAGTAGCAAAAATGTTGTAGAAAATAGTATAAACAGAACTAGAAAGTAGTGATGAAATGGTTAGAAATATGTAGTAGGACTGCAAAGACTTTAAAAATAAAAGTTTTCAAAGACTACTAAAAATAAAAGTTTTGAAGTACTTAAATGCTAACTTTTTTTTATAAAAGTTTAGAAAGACTTAACTTTTATTTTTATTTTTAGAAGTTAGGAGTAATTTTAAACTTTTACTTTTTAGTATAAAACTTGCAGTTTGACTTAAGTTAAAAAAATAAGACTTACTTTCAAGCTCTGTAAAAAACAATACTTAAGAGTTAGGGACTCTCAAAACTCATGATTTGAAGGGGCTGAAACTACTAAGTAATTTTAAAATTTGTTAAAATGTTTGTTTTGGGCTATATCTGCGATACATCGCCGGAGCATATAGTAAGCCAACTAATTTGTAATCACTGAAGATCACAGATCTTCGAAAACTGTCACATCTGCATTCAATTAAGTTTTCAATGACTTTAGCTGCATGTGCTGTGCTGGTCTCAGTTTATGAAATTTCCAAAAATATTTTCTTGAGAAGAGTTATTTTTATTTTAACATTTCTATTTTCAGGAAGAATTATCTAATAAATGGGCTGAAATAGCTAACGAAATAACCAGCATTCTTTCGACTGAGCTACAAATACCGGAAGAGGATCAACCCATTCCATTTGATGCGACTGCAGAGAAGAGTATCGAAGATCAAAAGTAAGAAAGATTTGTGTTATTCAATTTCAATAAACATTTTTCTTTTAATCTAAAATCATTTCCGTTTTACATATATGTATACATATACATATGTATGCACATATGTCTGTGTGTGAGTGTTATCTAAAATGGATTAAATTGAACTTTATATTTACATATTTGTGTTGATGTAAAAGTTCAATTTTAACATTCAAAATAATCAAAATACATACATATAGTATCAGGGGCGGATACAAGGGGGGCGGAGGGGGGGAAGGAACAGGAGGAAATTTCCTCCTCCTCCAAAAAGATTTTCAAACACTTAAAAATTTAATAACTTAAACAGATAAAAAGATGAACATAATTAGTTATTGTTGCTTTTAGTTATTACGATTTATTTTCAATTATAAGAATAATGAATAATCTTGCTCATTAAACCACTTTCCTTCTCTATGGAAATGTGCTGAAATAATAATGATACCTAAATCAAATAAACCTGAAAACTCAGTGCCCTCATTTAAACCTATAAGTTTGCTGGCAATATTCTCAAAAATATTCGAAGTAGTAGATTGCTAATAATACAAGAAAATAAGAATATAAATTCCGAATCACCAATCGTCATAAGCACGGTATTCCTGAGCAATATCATCAATATTGTCACTGACTTTCTGGAACGCAAAAAATATTGCTCTTGGACATTCAAGAAGCGTTCGAAAAAGTTTGGCATCAAGGGCTGTTATACAAATTAAAAAATCTACTTCCAGCTCCATTTTATTTGGTCTTAAAGTCCTGTCATTCTATGTCAAAGTAAATGATGAAACATCAACCAAATGTCAAGTGAAAGCCGGAGTACCACAGGACAGTGTTCTGGGTCCTGCTCTTTATTCGATTTTTACCTGCGACTTGCCTGAAGCTGATGGTGTTACTATAGCTACTTATCCAGACGATACTGCCATTTTAGCGTCAAATTAATCTCCTATAGAAGCTGCTAATCTAGTTCAGAAACAGCTGGACGACGTTCAACAATGGTTACTTCTTGGATGAGTGCTTGACTGGAGTTCCATCTGCCTCAGGTTCGATTCCCAGATGGGGTTAAATTCTTTAAAAATGTCCAAATGGATTGTTCTAATAAAATTGGTCATTTCGGAAATTTAGTTCTTAAATACGTGCCTCAAGTACCAGTTCAACGGGTTCTATTCTTAGGTAGAGAATTGAATCCATAAAAAAAAAAATTATAGGTTTCGGGTCGATATGAAGAAAATGTTAGTCATCAAAATAAAGTTTATGAATAAGCAAATGATACACGAACGAGAAAAAAACACGCTTTGGCCTGCGTTTGGCATTTTGGTTCATATGGAGAATTTTTATTTCCCCTGTCACCCCCGCCCCACCCCAAAAATGTTTCCTATATCCGCCACTGTATAGTATACAGATTTGTGAAGAAGAACTACTTTTTCATCTCTTCTTGTCTTGTTGCTGCCATATTCATCATCGCCAGCATGACTGTAAAATTGAAAATTCTTTGTATTTGTAATTCTAATCCTATAACATATCATCGCATTAGCATTTTTAAATTTTTTATACAAAATCCATTGTCTGAACCTTTTTTGTTTGCCCTTTATGATTTGATTTTCTTTATAACTATACATATGTACACGTATATGTATTCGTTTGTGTATGCATGTGTTTGTGTATCTATCAGCATATGTAAATATATAAATCAATATAAATTTATCTAGACCTGCATACTACCTGTGTACATCAACATAATTTTCTTCTTTCTCTCACTAATTTTCATAATTGAATGCACATTTTAATTTTATTTGTACCTTTTAGAATTCCAACTATGGAGCATATGTATGAACATGCTCCAATTCTCGCATATCCTTTCGTTTCCATATTTTGTGTTCCTAATTTTTGACTTTATATATTTTTTTTTTGCAGAGAGGATTGCATGATCAGAATTCATAAAATGCTGCGCGAGCAAAAATTGGAGCAATCAGTTGCATTGATGCGTGCTGCAAGGTAAGTTACTTCAAGTTTGGTTGATGTTTTGTTATAATTAAGAAAAATTTGCTGACGGTACAAGCTTGAGTAATTTGTGTAATCTCCTTGAGCTTAAGTAATTTCATTGAGTATAAGAAAATATTTTGAATTATAAATTTTACAAGTAAGATTTAAATATTTACTAGTTTTGTAACCGAATAGATGAATTTTTCGGACTATGTTAGAGTAATATGATAAAAGATAACTAGTCGGTAAGGCCCTAGTAACTGGGGCTAGTTTTTTGCGGAGTAAATCTCTTTATGAAAAACAAATATCAAAAGAGAACCAAACTACTCGTTGTTGTTTGTTTTGTTATTTGTGTATGCAGATAACTCGTTAGATAATTCTGAGAGATGCCGTTACTCATGTCTTCTCTCTTTCTCTTATTTATTATTTACTTCCGCTTAAGCAATGATTTTTTCAACGATGAATACAATGCTTTGTTCAATGAGCGAATTTTGAAAAACTTCCGACGCTAATATTTTGGAGTTGGCTTGACCGATTTTAAATCTGATAATTTTTGGCTAACCTACTCGTCAAGCTCTTTAAATTGATATATAATATGATATCGTAGCATTTCTGGTATAAAATTGTAGTTACACTAATAAATGTATAGATTGATTTAGGCTTTAAGCTTGTTGTTTTGAAGCCAGGAACATTTTTCTGACTGGCTATTCAATTGTGCTATCTGAATCTCAACATTCCTAAAGTTGTAGTGGAGTATACGATCCTTTTAGAAAAGAAAGCAATAAAAGTTATGATATTACCCACAATTAGTAGAAAATATTGAAGAAAATATTTTTTCATATAACACTTTATGTACATTTTCAGTATCATCGAATGGTTCCTTTTTAAATTCATAATTTTCGGGGTTGATCCAGTGGTATATCGGGCACTCTTTTTTTACAGTTGTGTTCCGGTTAGAGCAAACTACTTTGGACGTAGATAGCTGCGTCTGAATATATTTGTCATTATCAACAATTCGTGTTAACCCTTAACTAAACGCATTGAAAAAATCACCCAATTAGGCGCATGGGGTCTTGAGTGACCCTAGATAAACATTGGGAAAGGAGTGTTAAAAAGAAATAAAACAATGTATTTTATAGTAATTAATAAAGTTCTTTAATATAATTAACTTTAAGAAACGAAAACATAACTGGAACATTATATTTCATAAAAAAATAAAAAAAATGTAACCTCTCTTTAAACTAATGTTTTTTGGCATGGCCGAGATCAACTTAAAAAAATAATTAATCAGTTTCATCAGCGGATTCTTCTGTTCTGCATCCGACGCAGTAAACCCTCGAGTGTTGCTGACAAATAAATTTATGACACTTCAAGCATTTTGTTGGCACATTTTTGTCATCCTTTCTAGTACATGATGAACAGCGCCCGCGCTTAGCTGTCGATTGTTAGACCGTCTCGTCCACATCATGAACTTCACGGTGCCGTTTCTTTGTTGTCGTTGGTACAGCACGTAGTTGTATGCGACGTTTTTGGTGATCTTCCACAAGTGCTGCTGCTAATTTCTTTAAAAAAAATCCATCTTGTATGTGTGCTCGGGTCCTTACTGCGTTCGATGGTGGTACTTTAGACCATTTCACTTTCGGACCATTTCTCTGAGTATGTCGAGATAACAAATAGTTACCTTCCGATGGTTCAGGGATGTCTTGAATATCTTCGGACTCTTCAATTTCGCTTTCTGAATCATGAGCACTATCAATAGCGGTATCGTTCACCGTTTCGTCTTCAGAATCCGAACCAACTACATCTTGCTCTTCATCGGACACTTCCTCCAGCCATTGCAATATTTGTTTTCGTTAGACATTTCAAATCATTAAAAAATGGAAAATAGGAAAAAGGATCAAAAGAAACTCAAAAATACATAAAGCAATTACGCAGTACAGAAATACACATATACAAAGAAAAATAATAAACAATATATTTACTAATATAAACTAAGAGAAAACATAAAAGTAAAAACTTACCTCCGCCAAAAAATGTAACGTAACTGGTCGCATGGGGTCAGCGTTCTAGAGAGCAGTGATACGTGCGCACTCGTTGATGTTCTGGACGCGACTAATTTGCATACCCCGCGGAGAGTGAGGAAGCTAGAAAGAACGTGAGCGCGCTCTAAACACTGTAAAACATTATTTTTCCATTTTAAATGTCCCTGACCCCATGTGCCTAATTAAGGGTTAAATTGACGTTGGCGTCATTAAAGGCGTACTCCACTTCGAAATTGCCTGCTGTTTCGCAAGCAAACTGATTTTCGTCATTGATTATTTGAATTACCCGTGATATCGCCAACTCCATCTGGAGGTGTAATAACTATATTCACATCGTCCGCATAGTAACTATCTTCCTCCTGGTCACTCCAACTATCCACTTCTGCCTGCAATTCTAATGCAGTCAAAAACTTTCTTTGTTTGAGCATCAAACTTTAAAAAAAGGCACATATTTGTCAAAATATGAAATAATTTTTTATAGAATATTAGCACAGAATTATTTTATTGGGATCAAAAATATCTGTTTAGTTTGTTGTCTATTTTGTTTGATTTTTACTTCGCGAAACAGCTGAATGTTGCAATTAAAAAAATCTCATGTTCACTAAGAACCTAGAAAAGTCCAAATCTGAGAAATGCATAAAGTTACCAATCTGAAATTTTGTAAGGCAACTTCTATTGCCTATGTAAACATCTTCAGGCTTTAATGGGTTAATTACAATGCTATTTTATATATACAGTCTTTTCGACAAGAGCGTGTTCGGCGTAATTGTACGAAAAAGTTTAAGTATCAAGTTGAACTTTATTTTCAACATTTCATTGCGAATGGCGCTGTATAATCGCAATTACAGTTTCGTTGTATAAGCAATTTTTCAAATGTAGAGCAACATCAAAGCAGTAGGATTCGGTGATAGCATGCGTTTTTGAAGCGAATTCTACCTTTACCCTTGAAGTAGCCCAACAAAAACTGGCGCTGAAGGTCATTAATATATCCCTTAGTACAATCCAAAGTCGTTTAAGTGAATTCTGAGCTACCATAACCAAACCCTTACTGACGGCAAAACAAACAAAAAAATGTCAGGAATGGGCTGTCGAACATATAGATGGTGATTGGATCGATGTGGCCTTTTTTTTGGACGGTAGGTACCATAAAACGTGCGTTGTCCATTAAGGGCAGTAAAATGGTTCTGAGATAAGTTAAGCATGTAGGAAAAGCTCATGTTTGGGGATGCTTTTCAAAACAGAGTTTCGACAGGATAATCATGTTTACAAGAAATTTGGATATCCAGTACATGATCCATTTATACCAACATAGACTCTTATCTTCTGCCAATAACTGGTTTAGGAAAGGAAATCGAAATTGAGTGCTTTAAGAGTACAGAACCCTAAACATCAAATTTACTTGTTCAGTAAGTGAAAAGAAGAAAAAAGGACAAGAATTTTGAAATGCGCCTCTCAATCTCCAGATGCTAACCACATTGAAAATTTTTGAGCAACTATTAAGCTTAAGATGAGCAGAAGAAATGCTAAGAGCATTGTCCAATTAAAACGACAGCTTAAGTGAAAATGGCAGAGTTTCCAGCAATCGTATGCCGAAAAACTAGAGATAATATGACCTCTCGTTAAAACGAAATTACTCAAAATTTTGGTAACTGGACAGTATATTGATATGTCAGCGCATTAGACAAACATTATTGTGGTATTTTTTGAAAAACTTAGGACGTACACGCTCTTGTTGAAAAGACTGTATATACCGAAACTACCTACGAAATCGATTTGGAGAATCTGTTAAATAAGTTTATTACGACTAGTGTTGATTCGATACCCACATAGTATGGATACATTACTTGTATCGAATAAAAGCATCGATGCTACCGAAAATATCGGAAAAATGTGTCAAATATGTACTTGTATCGAATATTCGTTTAAAAAGACAAATTATACTTTTTTAAGTGGCTGTCGAGGAACACACTCAAGCCAGAACGGCCCATTTTGCTACATGGTTGAACCTACAGTTTACACTACTGAACACTTTTTGAACGACTGAAATAAAATCGTAAGTGTAGCTGTTGCACCATAACCATATTTTTTTTGCAGAATTATCTCAAAAAAATTAACAATTTCGTTTAGTATTGCAAAAAAACGAGCGATATGGTCTATAAAGTAAAACAATCCCCCCCTCCAAAGTGTTAAAGAGTCATACTCAGTTTTGAAGAAATTAAATTTTAAATAAATTTACATTTTTGAGTAAGGGAGACCGAGGCAAAGTCTGCCAATTTTTGACGGACAAGTAAAAATCTTGCAAATTATTCTCGAAACCAAAATTAAATTAATACATTTAAAAGCAGATCATTCGATAGTACGGAATTAGTAAAGAGGTCTTGACTAATCTCTATTAGTTTCGGCTGTGGAAAACTTTGAATTCAGATATACAATTTTCAATTCGAAATTTTTAGGGGCAAAGTCGGTTACGTCCTGAGGCAAAGTCGATCACTTTATATTCTCAAAAATTTGGAAAAAATCTCATATCACTACTTACTTCGGAACTTTATAAATTAAGACGCAAATAAAATCGGTGATTAAATTTACCCTGATGTGACATAACAGTTACTTTTTAACATTTTCTGAAAAAATTTGTAAACAAATTTATTCAGGCTAAGAAACTGGATAATTGTAGCGAAAAAGTACACCTTAAAATTCTTATCCAAACAAATTTAGCTTTGAAAATAATCTATAAAAATCAAAAAAGAAATGTAGAGAAACAATTTTTCGTGGAATCTTAATAAACACTTACACTTACTGACGCAATTTTGGGCTAATTAAACTTTATAATATAGTATTGGTAAATGCAGAATTTAAACCCCATAAGCAGCTACCTCTAACACATTTTCACCACATAATTTGGCTAATGACCAACATTGCTCGTGGCCGATTTTGCCCCGGTCTCACATATTATTATCTTCAAAGAATAAGCACTAAGTCATTAAAGTGATTTATTTTATTAGAACAATTCATACGAACATTTTCGAAAGCAATTAGATATTCCCCGTTTGGGGATCGGACCTGAGTCAGCTGGAACTTCAGTCTAGTACTCATTCGTCAGGCTATTTTATTTCACAAAAAATGGAGATTTCAATTTTAAACTTTTTTTTTTTACCCTTCATTCAACCATTTAGTTAAATTAAATTTTAAATAACAAAATATGTACGGTTTCAGAAAAAAAAACAATCCCAAAACATTCATATAATTCTTCGCTCAGTGACTAAGTATGATGTCAGTTTTTCTGTCTGCGTCTCTGTTCCTAATTTTGGCCCAGTTTTCTTAGAATAAGTAAGCTATTCGATACTCTTGAATAAAAGATTTCGTTGAAAACTCAAAAATAAACTTGAATTACCGACCATTTGCTTAAAGGGAGATCGCAAACTAATCGAATCTGTTAATATTTCGTATTTAGAATTTTAAATCAGAATCTAAACTTAAGCAGCAAGTGAAGTGCATAATGCAAAATCCTTCTTTACATTAAATCTTCTTTCATCTTCTTCCACTTCTTCTACTCACTTCTCTCTCAGTAAGATACAAAGCATCGAGTCGTATAATAAATTAACTTTCTTCTACTCACACAAAAAAAAAAAAATAAAATAAAATAAAAATCCTTCAGCTTTTACTATATTTTCTACTACCTTTTTGTTTTTTTGTTTTCCTTTCCCCACCTCTATATATTATGCTTACAACCTTATGTGCTATGTATGTATTGCTGTTGCAGCCATGAAATATGCTGCTTAGAGCGCCGCCTCATCGCCAGCAGTCAGCAACTGCTGCCGCTTTCCTTCTTTATTTCCTTGGTTCTTTCTGTTTTTCTGTTATGTTCACCTGATGGTGGTGGCTTTCAATGATTTGACTTGGTCTTGGCGCCTTCAAGAATATTAAATAGTTTTTATTTATAGTAAAAGAGATAAAAATACATCTTACCTTACGGCTTACCTTGCCCTACCTTACTTTACCTCATCCACTACTTCAAAGTTGCTGTATTTTCTACGGTTGTTGCGTTGTTGTTGTTTTTGTTATAGTTGCATCTTGGCATCTTGAAGTTGCTCGCTCGTTGCAGGTGGCGCCTTGAGCTGTGCAGCTTTTGTTGAGCTCCTGTACGGTAACTAAAGTTAACGGCTGAAAAAATAATACCTTTTTGTGAGAAAAAGAGTAAAGTTCTTTTGTGTTTGATCCTTTTTAGTTGTTTCAGTGCTTTCTGTTTTTTTACTTTCATCTTCTATTCAGTGAGAGTTAAATGTGTATGGGTTGTGTGTGTGTGTGGAGAGAGGAGGGGCATGAGGATCTCTCGCAAATAAGAAAACGGAAACAAAAATGAAAAGAGTTAAATTTAACAATGCCATTCATAAGTTTTGTGGCAGCGCATAATTTTTATGTCTTCCTGACGTTCCACTCCTACTCCTGCCCCTGTTACTATTCTTTTCTAGCTTTAACTTGCTGGTGTTATTTTAAATTATTAATGTTAATGTGTGTGTATGTGCTTGGGTGAGAGTGCATAAAACTGCAGGTATAAAGAATCAAAAATTAAAATGCATTTTTATGCAGGTGTGCACATTAGGCGCGGACAAAGATTAGGCACGTTGACATTTTTGTAAAGATATTTAGTACAGTGTATTACAGTTCAGGAGTGAATTCGAAAGGTAAATATTAATGCTAAATGAGTAAATTTGAAATGTATTAAATTATGAATACAAGTTCTAACAGCTCGGTCACACTCTAGTAAAATGTTGCGCTGTACTCTTTACAAAATGTTGAATAGTTTTCATCTGCCCAGGTTTCTGAACACGATTGTCAATATATTTATAATTGGCACGATATGGTGTTTCCATTAAAAGATAAACATATTTCTAAACTATTTCGATATTTTACTAAAACAAATGCTTTGAATACTTTTGAGTTCCAGCTCCTTTATTTGCACCAATTTGTATTACAGTATTTTATGGGCTTGCACCCTGCCACTCACTAAAATAGTACCATATGCAATATGTACCATATCCAAATTAGAGAAACAGTTATATTTCAAATTCTTTGAAAAACTTAAAGTTAAACTAAAAAAACGGGAAATTAGGGTTTTAGCAAAACTGTGGGTCGTAATTCTTTTAGATGATTTCGGGATCCATAATTTCAAGAGCACTACTTGAGATGATGGATGCAAGTCACAATTTCGTGTATTTTTGCGTAGTAAGAGTTTATTACAATATATTTAGATTTGATTACCTCAGACATAAATAAAACTAAAGAGTTTAGTTTTTTATGTGAGGCTAAAGTAGTAAAGTAGGGCGACCTCGATAGTCTAGTGGATAGTGCACTAGACTTTTATCCAGAAAGGTGCGGGTTTGATTCAAGTCTTGGTCTGGTTGTTAATTCGCATAACCTTCTTATATTCACTATCAATATGAAGTGTATGAGAATTATAAGAATGTGTACAAGTAGACACCTTGGTTGGGGATGGCAAAACCACCGAGTTGATAAAAAATTGCCACAAAGCTGTTCGAAATCGGCGTTAAACTGTAGGTCCTACCATCACCACTGTGGCCTAGAAGCAGAGTGCCAGACTCTTGTCTCTGGAAATCCGAGTTCGATTCTCGGCTTGGGTATGTCTCTTATCTATCTTCCTTTCTCTCTTCCTTGGGCTCTATGAAATATGGCCCCAGGAAAAATGGCCCCAAAATCAAAAGTGAAAAATCAATCCAAAATATTCTATTATTTACAACAACAAGAAAATTTGGGGCCATAGTTCCAATTGTTTTGGGGCCATTTTTCCTTTTTTTGTTTGGGGTGATTTTTCATTTTGCAAAAAGGCCCCAAAAGTTTGAAAATATCAAAATTAAAAATTAAAGGCAGTTTCTCGGTTCCCACGGTATTTATTGCTTTTAATGCAAATTTGTTTTTGATATCGGTAATGCATTGCAAATGTAAGAAAACAAAGAATTTTTCCACGTAGTCAACAGAGTGGCCTTCGATTGTGATGTACTCATTGCTGACGTTAATTCGCATGGCTTTGGTCTTCTTGATGTTGATTTCTAGGCCCACGTTGCATGCTGCTCTGATCATATGGTCCGTTCTCGCTTGCATGTCATTGGGCATGTGCGAGAGCAGACATAAGGAGTGAGATCGAAAAAATCTTAACATATATAAAATTCAATAATTTTTAAACTGTTGATCTTAGAGTTTTGATTTTTTTTTATTTAATTGATAATATTTTACAAATTACAGAAAAATATAACTTATAGTTCTAACCACTATTTATGAACTCGTGGACCTTTTTTTGGTAAGCCTTCCATTAGAGATTTGATAGTTGTTTCAGACACCTTTTTGGGACAGTTTGCCCATCTCCTTTTAAAATATTCGATATTTTGGGACACCTTTTTTGACCTCTTTAAGTTTCTTTTCACAAGAGCCGAATATCTCTCCACTGGTCTTAGCTCCGGACAATTTGGAGGATAGGCCTCTCTTGGCACAAAAACTATGTTATTACTTTGGTACCACTCCAGAGCTTTCTTGCCGTAGTGACATGATGCCAAATCGAGCCAAAAATATGTGGACACATTGTGCTCTCTTATGAAAGGAAGAAGTCTTTTTTCAAACATTCTTTGATGTATATTTCGGTATTTATAGACCCCACTCTAACAAATGACTTGCTTCTTTTGCCGCAACTGCATATAGCTTACCACACCAGGAATTTTTTTAGGAAATTTCTGCGTTTGTATTCTAAATTGTTCTTCGACATTTCCTCAAGCATCAGCGACATACAAATTTTGACCCGGAAGCTGCGTAAAATCTGCCAGTATATACGTTTCGTCGACCATTATACAACTTGAATATTTTTGTATGAAATTCGATTTTAAATACCGAGCCCTACTTTTGGCGTCTAACGTTTTTGCAGCATTCCTGTCTGGAACTTTTTGGACTTTGTATGTTTTCAAACCTGCATTGGCTTTAACTTTTCGCACTAAATAGTTAGAGCACTGGGCTAACCGGGCAGCTTTTCTACCAGATGTGTATGGAGATCTTTTCAATATGCTTTTTATTTTCTTGACTTTCCCAATATCATGTGGTCCTTTTTTTCTTCCCGAACAAGGTTTCCTATCGATGGTCAAATTCTCCTGAAACTGTTTAATAACATTGGAAACAGTTTGACGGCAGACCTTCTTTGGCCAATTTTTTGTAGGACCAATTTGGATTTTTTTGAAAATTTTTTAATAATTTTAAAACGTACTTTTTTCCTTCACTAATTTTGATCAAATTCACAATAAATCAACATGTTTGTCATTAAAAATAACAACTGATATATTTTTCAAAGATAACTAGAAAAGGAAATTTTTAAATTTTACACCCAAAAAAATTATTAGGTAAAACGTGTGTTAAGATTTTTTCGATCTCACTCCTTATATTATCTGCGAAGTCCAAGTCTTCGAGTTAGCGGGTGAGGCTCCATGTTATGCCTCTTCTTTTGGAACATACGCTTGCTATAACTTCGTCTAGTAGTATTGTGAAGAGATGGGCTGAAAGTCGGCACGTTTGTTTGACCTCTGCGTTGGTGGTGAATGGTTCGCTAGTGTTGCCATTATGTAGGACTTCTAGCCACAGGATTCTCGAGCATCGCTTTGATAATTCGAATTCGGAGTAAAGATCTTCATATGGCGCTATGTTTAACTAAATGAAAAAATTTCTTAAAGTCAATGAACAGTATGTATAACGGTGACCATCATTCGTTGGATTGTTCGATAATCATCCGAAGCGCTTTAGATTGATCGACGCAACATCTGTGGGGGCGAAAACTTGCTTGTTCGTCGCTTATATTCTTCTCGATTTTTTGGAGTTTGCCTAAGATTATTGTAGCTAGTATTTTGTGGATCGTATTAAGAAGTAAGAAGGAGAGGGATATCCAGTTACCACACTCTCAAGTTATCCTTTTTTGGTAGCTTTACAATGATGCCTTTCGTCCATGATGAAGGTAAACTGTCACTTTCTCCTTTCAGTTCCTTGCCTTAGCAAAGTTTAAGAGCTTTGCCATATCAATCTCTTTCCGGATATTTTGCACCTCTGAAGGCCTGAATTTTCATAAGTTACCGGTGACCCCGATAGATATTTTTTTAAAGGTAGACAAATTAACTTAGTATAAATTTTTCACTCAATCCTTTCTTGACTGTAAGGAAACCAGAACCGATAGAGCAAAACCGAATCTAGATTTGCATTCATTGTAAAAAGTTCTTAAACAGTTTTCATTGAAGATCTTAGGGTCACCGGTGACCCATAGCAAAACTTGTTTTTCCAAAAAAGTAAACAAAAATTAAAAAATGTGGGAAATCATGTTTTAGTAAATAGTTTTTCCCACAACATATTAACCCTCAACGGGCTGATAAGGTACCCGTGTACCAAAATGGTTTTTAAACTGTGTTATTTCTCGAATTATGGGTTTTATGTGGCTGAGTCCTCGTCCAAAATTATAATTTCGCTGATTATTTTGTAATAATTTTTTAACAAAAATGCCAAAAACTAAAACCTAGTCCTTAAAAGGCTGATAAGGTACCCGGGCACCAACATTTTTTTTTTAATGTTTATATCGCAGAAAAACATGAAAATGTGATAAATTAACACAAATATTGTAAAATTTAAATATATTTAAGTTTGGGAGCAAGTTTTGCACACGGAATTGCTGCTTGAATGTTCATCACAAACTCTATTTGAGTAAATATTGCAGGATTTTCTAGTTTTTCTATGTTACATTTATAAAGACTTACAAATAGAGCAGCTTTTTTGCTGTGATGGTTCAACGTTACTTAGAGTTATGGATTTTCCAAGGATAGAATTTCGAATCAACGCCACCTTTAGCTTTATAGTTATATCAAATATTCTTTGGTTTTGCCGTAACATTGTTTTCAATACAAATAGTCCTATGCACAGAAGACAGAAGGATTGCATTTTTATTTTTCTTTGGCACATAAGAACAAACTGTGGCTTCTTTATTGAAAGCAAAGCTTTTACAATACTACAATGTCAACCACTGGAACTTTAACGATTGCTTATTTTTCAAAAATAAATAGCAATTGCCATTGAACAATTTTTGGCTATTGGTGCGAAAAATAAGTAGGTAAATTTGGGAAATCGCTCTGAAAATGACTATGTCGATTTCAAAATAAAAATGATACATGTTTGAAAAACGTTTAACTTCTTAAAGCAAAATTACATCAAATTGTAGGTGTGCATTGTGTATGAGGTACCCGGGTACCTTATCAGCCTACAGAAGGAGTTTTTTTTATCAGCCACATAACGGTTAAAAATTTGGTATATTTGGATAAAATTGTGAGCGAAAAAAACACAATTTTTCATTTTGATCAGCTACAGTACCGTTATCATAAAAATATTTGTAAATTTTTTTAATTGAAATTAAAGGGCCATCAATTCTCTTCCAAAAAACCCTAAAATTTAAAATCAATTAATCAAGCAAAAACACCGGTGTCATCATGGTACCCAAAGGGTTAAAATGCTTGGCGTTAGTATTGCCTTCGAATGCACTTCACGGTCTTAATGTCTTCTTTTGGGCATTTTAGTGTTAAAACCGCATAGCATTTTCGAACCAATCATAATAAATCATATTCTGCCAACTTTTTCCTCTTTGAGAATTAAGTTTTTATCATAAAAATAACAGTAATTAATTTAATATAGTGAAAGTTTCTGCGTATTCCCAATTTCCACATTGCGTTGGTACAATTATGAAGTTTTAAAATCACCCAATGATGATGATTTTTTTTAGCAGGGAAAATTAATATAAAATTAAGTGAATTATGCAACAACAAAAAAAAATGTTCATTAAATATTTGCTGAAAACAAAATCGTTTGCAGCTGCTGCAATTAGGTCAAACTAGTTAAAGCAAATTTTCGGATGTAGCAAACAATTTCAGCAATATCAACAATGAGCTTTGGATGGTTTCGTTTTTTGCTTTCGATTTTTGCTATCAATAAACTTAAAATTACATTTAGCTGAATTCACAAATTTGCTGGTTAAAGAATGAAAATTAAATTTAAAAGTCATTTAGAAAATGCATTCAGATAAAAACAATTTTTAGAATGCGCTCCTGTGTTTTTGCTTAACATAAAGTCACATAATAATTACATCCATTCTTATAACTTTCCCCTTTCGTCTCTCTGTCTTCACTCCCACAAAGAAAATGAAGCTTATGAAAATTTATGTTTCTTTAGTTGAGTTTTTTTTTTTTTTTGTGCTTTTGAAAAGCAAAAGTAATGCTAAAATGCTAATGGAACTGCTACTACAATAAAAAAATGGGAAAAAGTAGTAGGAAAGGCACTTTACCTACTACCATTTATTTTTGTTGTCTGCTGCTCTCTACATGTTTTTTTTTGCATTTGAAGAAGAAGCTTATAATTTTAATTTGCATATTTTTTAAGTTTTTCTACATTTATACATACATACATGTGCATATGTAATGTGTTTGTTCACATACATACATATACATATATATAAAAAATTAAAATTCACAGAATTTTGAGTAAATAAATAAAATTACGGCAGCAAAAAGACTGCATGAAAATGTGAAAAGTGAATTATGTACCTATAAAAAAAAAAACAAAATACTATGAAAATTTTCTTTTTTCACATGATTGGCTGTTGCGCAAAAAGCAAAGTATTCGATTGTCTGTCTGTTCTGTTTGTTGCAAGTGTCTAAGTTTGACTGTTGTATTCGTCTCTCTGCATCTGAGATGAGCATCTATGAAAATGTTTTAACTTAATTCAAGCTTAAGTACGAATTTGCACAACTTTTCACTTTGCTTCTTATTGTTTTTTTTTGTTTGTTTAAAATTTTCCCATTTTGTGTTGAAGATTGAAAACGTATTTATGTTTTTGCATTTGTGTTATTATTTTTGTTTTTTGTTGTTGTTTCTGCTCTGTTTTTCTAACGCCTTTTATTGTTCTTTTGTAAATCGTTGTCAAGCGAAAGTTTTGAATGCATTCAACTTTTTGCTTCTAAGCAAACAAAAAATATGTACATGCATGGAAATAAATATGAACTTTGCACTCACATTCAAATGTGCACATATATGCACACACACACACATATGCGCATATGTGCTCATAAAATATTTGCAAACATTTTAATTTATTTGAAGCAGCGTCTAGACTTTTTAACCAAAAAACCTACACAAAGTGACAGTAAAACTAACATTTTGCTATACACAATTCTTCCGGATTGTCTTTTATTGTTTTGTTGTTGTTTTGTAGTAATTTTGTTGGTGATTGTTATGTTTATGGCAAAAACATCTGAGATTGGTAGTACCTAGCATTTTTACTTATATGCGGGGAAATATTGCATTTTCAGGTCAGGTTAGGAAAAAGGTATTCAAACCTCCACTAAAAGATTTATGGTATTTTAGAGTTTTTTTTTCAAAACAATCCAGCTCGAGCTTAAGTATTTTGGGAGTCACTGTAAAATAAAGCGAGGTTCATGTTTAGAGGAGAACGTGATCCACTTTAAGACACTCTTTCTTGTAACACTCCTTTGTAAAAAAACGAGTGGTCTTAAGACCACAAGAGAAAACTACCTGAGAGATGTGAATTTTCTCACCAAATTTTTCCACTTCAATTGTTGTGTTTTGTGTAGAATTGGGGACCTGGTAATGTTCTTGAGTCCATTTTAACATAGGTTTCATCATCCTGCCAGACCAGAACAAAAATAATGAAATTAATAACACTTGCTCAATCACTTCTAAACTGATTTGGGAATACTAACCGTATAGCTTTTCAGCTTTTTTTTTTCTTGTTTATCTGTCCAGATTTTACAGAGGGCGCAGCCTAGTGGTTAGTGTGTTGGGCTGCTACGCCGAGGTGCCCGGGTTCATATCTCGGCACGCCCAAAAAATCAAATAAACGGCACCACCTCTTGGCTGGCAATGGCAAACCTCCAAGAGTAAAAAAAATGCCTATGGAAAGCGTTTCACTTCGCCGTTCGGATTCGGCATTAAACTGTAGGTCCCTTCCATTCGTGTATAAGTAGTAGCAGTTTTACGGAGGGCACCACTTCAGTTCCGACTGTGGTGTCAGATGCAATCTGACGTCTCCATCGTAAAGTTTGACATTTGTTAGCATATACTTATTCAGAACGTTATGTCATACAAACGTCATTCGTGTTGTTTACATTGAGTTGAAAATACCACTGTTTTTCACTGGTATATAGAATTAAATTTTATTCGTCATTCGCTTGCCGACGAATTCTGTGAAGGTCGTCCTGTGAGAAAACTGATAAAGCAAGCTCGTAAGATCGAAAATAAAATACCATGAGATTGAGGCAACCTTTAACATTAGTTCCATCAGCATACATAAGATATTGCATAATCATTTGCCAGAGAAAAAGATTTGTTCTCGTTGGATCTCATACAAATTGAGCGATGACCAAAAAAAGTCTCGTGTTGACTGGTGCAAGAAAGCGATACAAAAATACAACGGTGGTGGGTCAAAAGATTTGTATAAGATCGTGACAGGTAACGAATCATGGATCTATGCCTTTGAGCCAGAATGTAAACAAGTGAGTTAAAAAAAAAACAAATTTCGTCAACTCATTCTTCATCACGACAACATACATCTCGTCAAAAAACCAAGTTTTTGACCACTCAAAACGTTGAATTGATGGGTCACCTGCTAAACAGTTCCGATTTAGCATCCAATGACTTATTTTCGTTCACGGACATTTAAAAAAAAACTGCGTGGACAACGATTTGCGACGCTCGCAAAAGCTGTTGATGCGTTCAAAAAACCATGTTTTAGAGGTGGCTCAAGAGGAATGGAAAAACTGTTTGGGCAATTGGTTTAAACGGATGCAAGAATGTATAAATCTTCATGTCATGGAGAATATTTTGAAAAACATGTGTACTAAAATTTTTAAGCAAAAAACATTTTTTATAAAGATTTTAAAAATTACTTAAATTGTAGGTACAAATATTTGAAACAAAAAATTCTTTTGCACAAAGTTTCTCCAATTGAATTAAATGGAATTTTTCTACGTCACATGCACAAGTTGCCTTATTTTGCTAAGGCCGTAACATCAAATTTTATAAAATCGATTTTTGGATGGATTATGATAAAGCGTGCCCACTTTCAGCTATTTTTTTTTAGTTTAAATTACAAATTCTCGATGCAGTACTCCAAATACCAAAACTTTTTTGCTTCTCCTGTAAAATTTGAAAAATGTGTGTTAAAGCTTTAGCAAGTTAAGGCAGCGATATTAAATTATTTGCATGTTTTCGTGATGTGCATAGATTTTGCCTATATTTTTACCCTTCAGACGTTGCTATGTTAGGTTAGGTTGGAGTGGCCATTTGTAACGAACCTTCCTGGTTCCTTTTCTTTTAGCTAAGGTATGCTCAGCGAGTAGCCAGGATACATAAATAACACACGATAGTTCGTTTCGATTTTCTATGTTCACTTGTTTATTTATATTCTTCACTGTTGTTTCAATTACACTTGATTCGTTAGTATTTTTATTCTTGGTAGCTCGTATAGTCTTTGTTTGTTCTTTGTAGCCTGTCAATCGTATCTCTCTGGCGTTTGTTCGTCTTCGTTGGCGCTCGTTTCACTTTGTTTGCCTTTCTTGGCGCTCGGGTTTCTTACTGTGATTTCGTTGCCGCTCGTTGCTATATGGTCAGCGGCAACTTCGTTTGTACTACATCAGTGAGACTGTCGCACACACTGGTGTTTAATGAATATCTGATCTTTATATGTCTCACTCGCAAGGTCCAATAAATACCTGACCCATTTCTATCGAGGTCGTCACCTAATACCTAATAAAACTCAACGTTCAGGACGAAAATAATTGCGCAGGTAAGGAGTAAAAGTATAAGTTATAGAGGAAAGCTACTCCAATATATTATACATTAAAATTATTTTTATTATTGTAAATTGTATTAAGTACACGATCAACTCAACTCTCTGTATGTTTTTCTTACTCAAATGAGTTAGTTATAAAAATGTAATTAAAAAGGAAATACTTCCATATGTATGTGCCTGCAAATAAAATTAAAAGTCCGTGAAAGTAATTTATAATTTTCATGAAAATATTTGGATACATACATAAATCCGTAGTGGCGCATGTCGGACGCTACCGTCAAAAACATCTTAACAGCTTAATACCGTGGCAGACATGGTAAATATAAATGCACATATGTTGTATATATACATATTTACTATATACAAAAATACATTTTAAATATATGATGACTGTCGTCCTATAAAAACACTCTCTCTTGCAGTCTCTCTCTTTGCACAACTGCGGCATTTGCTGAGCTGTAATTTTTTACGTTTTCATTTTTTTTACATTTTATAATTAAGTATGTAAAGTATATTTGTGCTTCGTCGCTTTCACGGACGCATACGAATGTTGCAATGTAAATCGCACGCGGACACTTTTGGCATTCATCAATTACACTCAGAAAAATGCTCGTGAAGTTTATTAACAAAATGCAACGTGGAAAATACCAAAACAGCCTTTAATCAATTTTTTTTATTTTGCATAGGAAATGTCACTCCCATTTGTCGAGTTCTATATATTTTCTATTCCAGAAATATAAATATGGGTAGACATTTGTATCGGTAAACAATAAAGTTTTTCCTGCTATGGGATTCAAGCGAGAAAAGTAGACAAATGTCTTATTTTCTAGCGCGATTTCATTAACGGTATTTTACTTCAGTCTGAAATATTGAAGCTTACTTGGCAGAGAGAAAAGAATTGCTTAAGGTTTTCTTTTTTCTCCGCCTGTAAAATTGATTCCATTTAATCTGTATGAAATGATATAGAGCCGACTTTTTAAAGAAATTTAAAAACGTATTGGTATTCATATATTTAGTTTTTGGGGTCAGAGTGTAATAAAACGTTGTAGCAAAAAAAAAAACAAAACAAAAAAAAAAATTATTTCATTACAATTTTTCGTGTTATAAAAGGCTGTAAAAATTAAAATTCACAATATTTTGAAAAACCGAACTATCGAGCCATAGCGACCTGTGTACTGAATAAATAAAAATCAAAATTATTCTAATTTATCAAGTCGTATGGACGAGTTGGAAAAACACTTATTTTGAGAATCCTCATTCAAAAATTTTAAAAGTTGTAAAATGTAATTGATGGTATATACCATTAATCCGCTATGCCATGTCCGTGGAGTTCCCCTTCCTGTTCAGATGCTCGCGATGTACTACTTACTTCTTCCTTTGCTCAATTCGGACTCTTTTTGCCGCGTTGCCCACCCTCGGTTCCGAACGATCGATTCGTTTAGTGTTCCCAGAGTGAATAACAATCGACAGTTAGATTATAAGCGGAACCAAGGGCATAACCGGGTTTCTTTGTTAAACATGCTTCAAACCGAATAAACCTGGACCCTTTTGAAACACTTGATTAAGCATGATTTGGCTGAATTTTCTGCAATTTTTAATGCGTAATGGCGGATTTTGTTTTGGAGACAATTTTGGAATTTTTTCGCGAAAAAACTGCGTAAACTTTTACATGTGATTTTTTCATTTTTCTTATGTAAATGCGTCACTTCCGATTAGGTTGGTTAGGTTGGAGTGGCTGTCGAGAGACACACTTAGGCCTGAACGGCCCATTGTGATACCACATAGTTGGACCTACAGTTTAACGCCGATTCCGAACGGCGGTGTGGCAATTTTTTATCGGCTTGGTGGTTTTGCCATTACCAACCAATGTGTGTACTTGTACACTATCTTATAATTCTCATACACTTCATATTGATAGTGAATATAAGAAAGTTATGAAAATTAACCACCAGACGAAGACGGGAATCGAACCCGAACCTCCCAGATAAAAGTCTAGTGCACTACCCACTAGACTATCGAGGTCGTCAGTCACTTCCGATTACTCATACTCAAATTTTAGCAAGGTGTGAACCGGGTTCAAAAAAATTAAAAACCGAAATTGGCATATGAAAGGTATTTACTTTCAATACCATAAAGCCCATGAAAAAATCCATTACAGCTACTAACTATCAACTATTTGCTATTTTCGCAGAATTTTCGTAACATTTTTTTTACGTCACCCGAGTTATGGTATATCACATTCATTATCATTTTCAAATCAAAAGACGCTAGTAAGAACCTAAAATAATTTAAAATATTTTACATCTGTACAGGAAAAAAAATTTCACAACTAATGCATCAAGACGTTTCTAAGACACGAAATTAATCACTCTCGCAGCAGCTGCCAAATTTTTGCATCTGAGAAACGCAGTCAATATGTTGGGGAAGATGAGGTGAAAGCGACAATCTTTTATATTTTGTCTCATAACATTTTTAAAAAAAGATATAGGAGAACGTGTGGATTAAGCCGGCACCCTGCATTTCTTAGAGATGGAGCGCGTGGCAGCTTAACCGTTTTGTCGTATGAGTGGTTGGTAGATATGAACGTAATTTACGCTGACAATCGTCACTTTAGTTTTCGATTGACAACATGAGTGCGGTATAAACTTTTCGTGCATACAGAATTCCATTTTCTTACATTCTTGTGAAGCTGCTACAGGTGTGTAAATATTTGAAAAGTTCAGTTGATTGAGTGCATTGGTTTCTGTGTTCTGTGTGCTATCGCCTGAAAAAGTCGATTTTCCATTCGGATTTGTTTCGTTTGCGTAATAGCATGAAATGTGTAAAAACTCGTAAAGGTCTTGCGCCGGCACCAAATAGGTGGTCTTGGGTCGGTACCTTTTTGAAGTGAAACTTCTTTAGCGGAAATCGCGTTGTTGTTGTACTCATACGAAACTTATAAGAAACGAAGTTGTGCTGTTGAGGATCGGCTACATACAATCATGCAGAGAGTCGACTTCTCGCATTTTTATTTCATGTGCTTTAGTGAGAGAGCTTAATTCCATATAGCTGCTTTGCTCTCTTGTGTTATATACGTGTGCTATACGTGTTTGCGCCGATAAATGTAGATAGTATCGATAGAAAAACGCTCTAGAAAATAGAAAGAGGATGAGTGCAAAAGCTTCAACAACAACGGTTACGTGAAAAATCGCGTTTATGTTGCACTCATACGAAACCAGTAGGAAACGAAATTATGCAGTTGTTGTTCGGCTTCATAAAATCAACAAGGAAGTCTACTTCTCGCAGTTTCATCTCATGTGCTTTAGTCAGAGAGCCGACATAGTTGCCTCTGCTTGATTGCATATAGCGGAACTTTCCTCTCTTGTGATATATACGTATACTACGTGTTTGTGTCGATAAGTGTAGAGAGTATCAACAGATAGAAAGCAACAACGGAATAGAGAGCGGAATGTTTTTTAATAATTTTCAAAAAAGCAACGAAGTTTCACTTCTACTGTGTGAGTGCCTGCAGGCACATAATTTTGTTTGTTATTTGTGTGTTATTTTATTTTTGTGTGCTTTAATTGCTTGTTGCTTATCTCTTGTCGGTTTTTCGATTCACCCAATGAAACAGACGCCTCACAGGGACCTCACACACATCTTTTTAGAATAATTATATAATTTTATTATTTATTTTGTAATGCAAAATTGGCTACAACGAGCGATGAACGCCCTTGGCAGTTTCATCGGTTTTAACAGCTTTTTGCATTTTTTTTGTTCATTTTGTAATGGAGAAATGTTTCTTTTCTATAAATTTAATAACCTGCCCGTTTACTTGCATTTAGACAAAAAAAAAAAAAATTATATGCCAACTCAGGATCAGGGGGGTGCCAGCTTAGAACCATTATTTCGAGAAAAAATCGACTTCTCTTTGCGCTGCGTTGCGGCCACAAAAATCACTTTACTTTGTTCCGAACGACAAAGAATTGTAGACAAAGGATCATGCTACCTGACCAATGGCATTAAAGTGCCATTAAATCCTGTTTACCGCCCTGTTTTCGGCAAAAACTCTTGCCTATTCAAGACCACTCTCCCCTATCTATTACAATATTTTTAGTATCGTTTGCTATAATTTTGGCAATAAATTTGTTTACACTAGGTTAGTTGTACATTCGACGAAACATGAAAGACCCTATAGCAGCGACTAAGATAAATTAACAAATCTTTAATTTCTTCAAATTTTAGTGTATACGGCATTTCGTTGAGTCTTTCCGTTCTCGAGATTATATGCAGGGTTCACCTACAGTGTCGAATTCACCTCATCTTCCTCCTCACAATTGCCCGCGGAGTCGACTGCGTTTACACTAAGGCATTCAATTCTGAAATGTTTTTGCAACCCTGGAATTTCGAGATTTCAGAAATATAAAGCCTGTGCGGCCAGATCTTATTTCGTTGTATATTATTATTATTATTTTATTTTTGATATTTCTAATAACAAAAGAAAATATTTCGTTGTATACATAACCAGTCATTGATAAGGACCTTTCGAACATCACGCTAGTTAGTGAAATTTAAGTTATGAAGTTTATGTATTTGTACCGCGACCTAAAGATCTATTGTACATCCCTCTTCTCTATCTAGTCTGATTTGCCTAGAGTGCATCATCCAGTCAAGTCTTCCTCAAGAATTTGAGTATTGCGCCCGGATCTATGGATGCTGGTTCTGTAGTGGGCACTTCGTACATACCCAGATATTTCATTCTTTTGTGGACCAGTGCTCCACACTGAGCTAAGATATGTTCTGATTATTCATCTTCCTCTTTACAAAACCTACATATTGAGCTTTCCTCAACTCCTGTTTTGCAAAGGTGTTCTCTAAGCCCGCAGTGCCCAGTCAGAATACCAGCTAATATACGCAGACTGTTTTTGTTGAGACCAGTGCAAAATGCGTATCCCACTACTCCTGCCTCAGTTCCATCCTCGGTTCGTGATCCATCTGTATACAGCTTAATCGTGTGTTCTTTGAGTGTGTAGTTATGTTCTAGACTCTCCCATTCATTCTTACTACTAAGTTTTGCAACAAAGTGTTTCTCAAAACTATACTGTTTGTCCATTCTGTCCTGGGGACCATTCCTGCACCATTTGTAGGTATATCCCACGAGAACTGCCAGATGCAAATAAATCAATTTCCTGGGTAATAATATCGCACAAAAGGTTTTGAAAAATGAAAAATTTACATTTTTATATTTAATTTGTTTAATTTATTATGTATAAATCCTGGGATCTTGTGCCCTTATCTGAGAGATTTTGAGACTTCGAAAACGGTCCAGCATCCCGGGTTCCTTGGATAAAATAATTTCGGTTAAGAACTCTGCATTGAAATTATTTTATCTAGCATTGCTGTTGATGACTGAAAAGTAATGAGTAAAGAAATCAATCATCAATTACAAACTAAGTAATACCTCATTTTTTTTATTCATTTACTCAAGTCTTTTTGACTTAAAAGAGAATTACGATTTAAATTAATTTCAGTACGTGGTACGAGGGAATAAGATGCTGGGTTTTGATATCTGGATGAGAAATGCGAGTCCCTACTTTTATTTTTGTAATCGCAAATGTTTTTTCCTTATTTTTAGCGGAATTATCCAAATTTGTGTTTATGGCGAATGGCTAAGCATTAAAATCGAGTCTAATCAAAACATCACTTTTGCACATTCGTGGTTTTGGCATATACCCATTGATATTTAAAACTACTTAATAATTTTTTATTACATTGTTAATATGACGAAAACTAATGATTGAATGACTAATGACTAATTCATTTTGTGGTGATTATGAATAACTATTTAATCATAAATAAAATTACGTTGCCATGACTATTTTTTTTTTGATCAATTAGTTAATGAAAAAAAAAATTAAAAAGGAAAATATAATACAGGAAAAAACAACATCTTGATTTCATTATTTTTATTAACTAATCTTGGTAAAGCTGTAAAAATTTTAAAGTGATCCGTATTTATATTATGATGATGATGTTTTGGAACAATTCAAAATTCTCGTATTTTAGATCTAATTTTTGTGTCATCTGATTTAAAAGCATCTTGCATAGAATTTGTCTCTCCTAAAGCGGTCATTATTAATTTCCAATTTTATAATTTTGATTGTCAAACGGTCGTAGAGTCACACGAATACGATTAGTCCCATGCAGACTGTGAAGCAATTAGAAATTTTTTGGAATCTTCTGATTGGTCTTTTTGAACCTTTTAGATCCAGCTAACTCATATGATATTTTATGCAATAAATTGAATTTGGCTTTATCGAATTTTGTTCCTCATCTTCATGAAATTCCTTGGACATTTGCGCCATCTGTATGTGAAATGTATAAATGTCATAAACTTTAAGATGGTGACGCTACACATTGTTCTTTCTGCCATAGGCGTGTGTGTGTGTGTGTAATTAATATGTTATATTGAATTAAAACTATTTATGAATCGTTTATTATATAGTTTGCTCGTGAATTCAGCCCCTTATGCACATTGCTCGAAAAAATTATGTCACGTCACATCCGGTTGGTTTTACTCTAGGGCAAGAGAAAAAAAGTTTCACTTGAATAAATTAAAACATGTTAAGGAAAGATTTTGACTGCTTACATAAGTTTCTATATGGACAATATATTCTTGACATTGAATCTAAACTTACATCCAGCCCCTCCGGTTTCTGGAATTACATAAATTCTAAACGTCAAACGAATGGTTACCCTACTACATTGGTATTAAGTGGCATATCAGTGTCTAATAATACACTCGAGTCTTGCAATTTATTTGCCCAATATTTTTAAGATGTTTCTGTCAAGTATGATAATGATAATAATATTAATAATTCAAATAACAACCTTCAATTGCTCAACTCAATTAATGGTCCTAATATTTTTCACATTTCTCATAATGATGTAGCAACTGCGATTTCAGAGTTGAAATCTTGCTGTAACAGGGATATCGAAGGTTTTTCTCCTACATTTCTCAAAATTTTCTCTGACATGGTCGTCGTTCCATTTGCTAAGCTTTTCAACGAGTGCTTAAAAAAAGGTGTATTCCTTGATGCTTGGAAGCTATGCGTAATTGTACCAATTTTTAAATCAGGCGATCGTAATGATATCTCCAACTACCGAGCTATAGTAAAGCAAAGTACGATTGCTAAATCATTTGATAGCATAATTCAAAAGAAACTGTTTAATCTTGTTCATAATGTTATATGTAAGCACCAGCATGGGTTTTTTCCTGGTAGATTTACAAGTACTAATTTGATGACGATTACTAACCGAATTGTTAGTGCTATGGAGCGACGACAACAACTAGATGTAATATACACAGATCCAAAGCCTTTGATAAAGTTTATGACCCAATTCTCTTACACAAGCTGAAATTGTACGGCATTAATAATGATGCGGTTCTAAACTTTTTCAAAAGTTTTTTAAATGGCAGGAAACTTTTCGTTAAAATTGGTTCCACTAAATCGTCTTTAATGGTAAACGCGTGGTCTGGTATTCCAAAAGGTACCCATACTGGTCCTTTATTTTTTTACTATTCATCAATGACTTACCACAAGATTTCAGATTTGTTAATTGTGATGATGTGAAGTTATATTTAAAAATCTCTCAGTTGTCAGATTGCTTGAATGTTCAACTGGATATTTACTTATTCCAAAGATGGTGTTCCGATAATCACTTATAAAGCGCGGTTCATGCAAAATTAGCACGCAGGAAAGTTGCTGTATCTTTTTAACCAGAACACTCAGAATAACAAATAATGCATTAAATGATAAGTTTAATATTGTGTTTTAATATTTACAATAATATTAAAAGATTTAAATTTCTTTGTTGTGCAAAAAGTTCCGGGTATTCCTTTTAATGGACCCCATCAACCTTTGAACATCCGCTCTGGATACTTTTGCGGCTATTTGGTTCCATTTTAGTAACATTGAATTCACATTTTTAACAATACCTGCATTTTTCTTCAACTTATATTTTTAATAGCCCAGTATTTTTCGATCGGTCGAAGCTGGGGGCAATTGGGTGGATTCAGTAATGCATCCCTGTCATAAGTAGTCGATTCTCTGGACACCCTATATATATATAATCTATTACTATTACTTATCACTCTATTTCTACTCTCTTGTTTACCTTGCTTAATTAACATAATATACTGAGGGGCTAGTTTGCTCTGCACATTGAAATGGTGCGTTTCTTTTAATGATACGCAACGGACCTTTTATACTACATCTACTTTATTTGTCTGATACCAATCCATGGTTTTCTTAGAGTAGTGGCAACTGGCTAAATCAGGCCAAAACTTCACTGGCGAATGGTGGTGACGAACAAATGGCAATAGTCGTTTCGAAAGGCACTCTTTGATGTAAATATCAGACGTCATAGAAGAGGATGTCACAAATGCCCTAGATTTGAGACCACAGCTGCAAATAGCCTGCCACACCATTGCTTTCTTTGCAAATTTATCCATTTTTATGTACTTGAATTTTGAGGGTACATTACCACGATTCATTGCCATATAAAATTTTTGACCCGGAAGCTGTTTAAGATCAAATTTTACGTATGATTCGTTATCCACAATAATGCATCCATTGAATTTGGTGAAAACATTATTATAAAGAAGACGAGCACGTTTTTTGGCTAGCAAATTCTGTTTGTCTGTTCTATTTGGATATTTTATAGCACGATAACACTTTAGCCCAGCTTTTATGCGTATTCGTCTAGCAGTACTTTAGCTGGTATTGAATTTTTCGGCACGATCGCTATCCGATAGTCCGGGATTGTTTTTGATGGACCTCAAGATCTTTGCCTTTAATTTTAGGTTGGTGGTTCCCGTTTTGTTCACAATTTTTTTTTAGCTCTTTCAACACTAAGAGTTTCTTTATATCGTTTTATAACTCTACATACCGTTCTTTTGGAGATATTTAACACTTTCGCAATCTTTGAACCAGACCACGACGGATTTTCAATAAATTTGTTCACAATCAATTTTCTATTTGCAGCTTCCATTGTACACACAATCATCAACTTGCTATCAATTAATATGAAAAATTTATCAACTAACGGTAACGGTGTTGGAAACAAATCCCAGTAAAAAATTTGTTCTTCTGACTAGGGGCGACGTGGTGACCACAACAAAGCGTGCCAATTTGGCGTGAACCGCGCTTTATTTAAATATTAACAAATGCTGTGTTATTTCGTATTCAAAAAAACCTAAGCTATTGCTCTTTGATTATCAAATAAACGGTATTAATATAGATCGTAAGACTGATACGAAAGATTTAGGTGTCATATTTGACTTTAAACTGACATTTTCTTCTAATATCGGCATTTTCTATGATTGGCTTCATCAAAAGACATACTACGGACTTCAAAGATCCCTCAACATTAAAAGCCTTGTATATCTCCTTGGTGAGAAGTCACTTAGACTACTGTTTAATGGTTTGGGACCCGTATTACGATACTCATAGCAACAAAATCGAAAAAGTACGCTTTATACAAGATGCATTGGCCTGATGGTATTCCTTCCTATCTTGGTAGACGCAATCTTCTCGGTCGGTAGTCTTTAAAGACAGAAGAATCTATTTGTCTTTACTTTTCGCATTCAAACAAGTCAATGGCAAAATTAATTCCGAGGAATTAAGTAATTGATTTCGCTCTCGCGAATTACGTCAAAATCATTTGTTTGTCGATTCCCCACACCGCACTAATTATGCATTCTACGAACCAATATCAACATGCATTAGATCATGTAACAATTTTTCCCATGTTAAGCTAGATTTATTATAAATTTGTAATTAATTTTTTACCTTTTTTCGTATTATCACTAGTCTGTAAGTAATTTTAACTGTAGACTGAATGAAAAAAATAGATAAAATAAATAAATAAAATTCAAAATTTGCTTGTTTCAACCGTCACTGCCTTCCTAGATTTTTTTTCTGATAAAATCATTTTGAATCGTTCAAATTTTTTGGATTTTTGAACTCTGCAGCATTGGCCCACTGCCTTTTTCAATGAGTGTACATTCGAGTTCAACTGTCACCAGTTTTCAGATTATTTTTTCTGTTCTTTTCTAGAACCAACGAAGCTTTGTTTGCAAATTAAAAACAACAAAACTAAAAAAAAGCTCATCATCTCACGTCAGCTTCATGTCCTTTGGCATATCTGTGTATATAAGTATATCTGTCTGTCCCTTTTAAGTGTAGTTAAAATTGCGTGTGTGTGTGTTTGTGTACATGTCCTGCAATGGCACATAGTCTCTGTTTGTCTGTCCGTCCGTTTGTCTGTCTGCATGCCTATGAGTGTCGTTCTCTCTGCAATCGTTTCACGTTGTTCATCAGGTGGAAAATTTTAATGATGTTGTAATTAAATGACTTGGAAATGTATTTATATTCATCGGCTTGACAGTTCATGGATTTCGCGACTGTCAATGTGTACATGCATGCGAATAGCTGTGAGTATTCGTGTGCGTGTGTGTGTGTGGCGAGTGTCCTTTTCAGTGTTTTCTCTTATTTTCTTTGGCAAGCATAAATTAAACTTGAGCTTCACGAAATGAGACTTTAATTAAAGCCAAATGCGAAATTTTACAACATTGCTTTTCTTGTTGTTGTTGTTTTTTTTTTATGTTTTGTTTTTATACTTTTGTTTTGTTTTTGTGTTAATTTCATGCATAATTACTTTTTTTATTCGTCTTCTACTTTACTTTTGCATCAGTTCTTTCTTCTTGATCATTTTTCATCTTGAGTACAATTAATAATGTTTTTCTTTAATTATGACGAATTTTATTTCTTCGATTCAAGTTTTTCTAAAAGAATTTTTCACCTTCTTGCACATTTGAAAAAGAAACTTTATTTACGAATATTTTGCATACACAGTAACTTCAAGAAGAGGAAGAAAAGTTTATTTGTTATTTTTATTTTCTTGGCATTTTTGCGGCAATTATGCTCGCAATTTGTAGTTTAATTTCACAGCCTTTGCGAATTTAATTTATGTGAAAAGTTTTAATATATAATTTCTTTTTTATTTTGTAATATTTTTGCTTAGTTCACTCTTGGCATTTTACAATTCTTCTTCTTCTTCTTGAACTTCTACTTTTACTTTTACAGGTAATTGCTTTATTTGTACCTATTTGAAAATGAGAAATAAAGAAGTTTTAAAAAGCGTGAAATTAAAATAATTTTGCTTTTGTTTCATTTCATAAATCTCAAGTTCAAAGCTGGGAAATTTATGTTTTCGTTATTGGAAAATTGCTGCGGCAATTATTATAAAGATTACCATTTATTGTGTTTCATTTACACATATAGAGAAATGTTTATGTATTACTAAGGTATCGGTAAAGTAGTATCGGTAGTACTTAAAAGGATTAATGGCGAGCTGCGCCAGGTTTGGCCTGCTATTGATTGTTAGGTTTTGGTCGTCCTCGGTGAGGTTAGGTCAGTGTATTCCCACGTATGCAACTGTTTTATTTATATAGTTTGTTTGAACTTTTTAGAATAATTCTGGGTTCTGGAAGAAATTTTGCTTCAGGCCAACAGAAAAAAAAAGGGCTACTCTTCTTTGTATACTATTGCTCGACTGTTGAGTTTTTGTGGAAACGTCGCCGTTTGTCAGCATTTTTGTTAGGTGAAGGTAGTACCAACACTTTTTTAAGCTCGGCATCATAAGACAAGTCATCTGACGTCAGAAGGGGCTCTTGGTTGCTTTCTCGGTGAATCACTGGGGATTTCTCTAAATCCAAAGACGTTCTGATCGTTCAGGGATTGGGGAAAATGTTATTGACTCCATTGACGATTGATATATTTTTTGCTGGGTCGAGCATCTAGCCTAATTTATACTAGGCACGTGTTGTATATTCACATCTGCGTTTGAATTTTTATTATTAGTTCGGGGATTAGCCGAATCGGACCCAGACAGATCTCTTTTCGTCCCCTACAGCCTGATGCCTCTATTCTAAGCACTCGTAAACGAGCATGCTCCGTCAACGCAATCATATCCTTATAGGCTAGGTGACCAATCTCAGATTCATCAACGTAACGATGACCCAAGATTGTCACCCTTCTGCTCGCCTACGCTGGGCATTGGCCGAAGTTTCCAGCTCCTCCAGACACCACCTACAGGTGTCATCCCCAACAAGTTTCATCTTTTAGAAATAATACTTGAAGGGATCGTGACCCGTAGTCAGCGCTGTTAGCCAGCTCAACGTCTTCCGGTTTAGACCGACAACTTTGGCTGGCTCACTGCACGACTACTTCACGGCCGTCTTTGCCTGCCTGCAGTCAGTGGCCTCCTCCCATTTTTTACGATGTTAAGATTTTAAGCACTGTTTTATCTGGCCCTCCACCAATCCATCACCAATGGCGCTGCATGGTTCTGGTCCACATTATTTTTCTGTTGAACCTTTTTTAGCCAAAATATCAGCAGTTTCATTTTGCTCAATGCCTATCACAATTGGTTACATAAAAATAGGCATACTTAGGAATTACTTTAAACAAAATGCAGATATTAAAAACTAAAATGAGTCCGTTCGGTGAGTCCCTTCGGCACTCGTCACTTGATGTGATAACATACTTAATGCATTCTTGTTTACTTCATTATAAAAGTTTTCGTTTTTATGTTCAATTTAAAATTTTCTCTTTTCAATGCACTTTTTTCGCTTTTTGCACCCCCACATCGCTTATTGGTGATATTATTTTACAATTCCAATTAGAAAAGAATCTATACATTTATTAGTGTAACTATTGTACAATTTTATTCCAGAAGATCCAGAAGTGCTACGAAGTGCTATATATCAATTTCAAGAGCTTGACGAGTAGGTTAAGCCAACTCCAAAATATTAGCGTCGGAAGTTTTTCAAAATTCGCTCATTGAACAAAGCATTGCATTCATCGTTGGAAAAGTCATTGCTTAAGCGGGAGTAATTAACCCTTTCGGTATTTTGATACCATATGGCATCATTCACTTTAATCTGGCATAAAACAGGTGTAATGCAAATTTTACTACTAGCATTATATATATTCGATTCTGTTAAGTATTTTTCATGGTTTTTAATTGCCGAATATTTTAAATTTCTGCTTATGCTATTTTCTTAAATGGTTTTTGTCTTTGAAGTCAAGTCAAAAATCTATGCGCAAAAATTGATTATCAAAACTGGTTGCATTATTTTGGTAAAAAAGTTAATAATTTATTTCTAAGTGGAAATATAACTTTCCAATTATGTTCGCAAAAGATAAAAGCATATAAAAATCTAAAAATTTAAGAAAAAATATTAACCCTTTTTTGTCTATAGCTTCAGGAGTGTAATTTTTCAAACTTTAATAAAGGACAAACAACAAGGATACGCAGAGGTGTGAAAATATTTTATATCTGATGTAGAAGTCCTAAGTAATCATGAATTTCATGCAAAAGTTATCTATCGACCTCAATTAAAAAGATGTACTGAAAGGGTTAAAAAATGAGAGAAGACATTAGTAACGGCATTTCTCAGAACAAAACAAACACCAACAAATAGGTTCTCTTTTGATATTTGTTTTTTCATAAAGAGATTTCTTGAACAAAAAAAATAGCCCCAGTTACTAGGGCCTTACCGACTAGTAAACTATAATAATAAAACAATTTTTTATATTTTCCACTATTTCATTGTTATATAAGTATATTCCACAACCAATTTTGTCAAATATATAATAAACGGGTGTAGGAAAATAAAATTGTTTGCAAAGAAAACGAAAAATGTGACAAGGAAAGTGTGACTTCGAAAATATGTGGAATATAGTACTAATAAATTCAACAGTGTGCATAATTTTTTCAATACTACAAAAACAATTAATCCTCGTTGCATATTTTCAGTCTTAGTTTTTTCAATACTACAAAAAATCATTTCTCGTGGCATATTTTTAGGCTTTGGTATATAATTTAATTTTTTGAGCTTACGTCGATGGTAATTCACATCACACAGCGTGACGATGGATCTTGTGGAATTTGTGATATATTCCCCATTAAATCACATCAAACAATCCTTCCGCAGTTTTCATTCCCGTTTGTTTTTCTGTGTTAAAGTTGACTTGGTATTTTAAGAACTAAATGCATATCGAAAGTGAATGAAAATCCAACAGCAATCAAATGAAATTGCGAACCTCTACAATTCGAACAAAACCTTAACAGATCAAACCATATCAATATTTAGATATATGGAAATGCATATTATGCACGTTCATTACAAGCTCAATAAAGCTTTCTGGTTTCACTACGGAATTAGATCCGAGAGTTTTTAACCTTATTCAACTTAAAAGAAAAACTTGTTAAATGTTCTATTTATTTTTATTTGAAAACTTTTACAATCTGGTCACTTTAATTTTACTTCTGTATTACAACCAAACGCTAAATAAGCTTTATTCAGAATATAATTTAAGAGGTTATTCGACCTAATTGCATCAACGTTGTTGCGGCATTTCCATGCAATTTATAATATCAGCAACAATAAATTTTGTTAATAACAACAACAACAGCAAAAAAAAGAAGCAAATGACATGCAATGAAAAAACAAAATATCTACCAAATTGTTGCCAACAAATATGAAATTTAATGAGTGCAGTATATGTAAGTGTGTGCGTATGAATGCATGTGTGTGGGTGTGTATTTTAGGTGTGTAATTGCAACTGTAACAACACCAACTATTGGAGATTGCTGCTGCCCCATGTTGATACTCAGTGCACAGCACAGTGGAACAGCAGCACCGACTCCAAACAGTTGAAGCGAAAACAATGCAAACCACAGGAACAACAAACACAAAGAAATCACACTATCGCCTACGAACACCGACACAACGTAAACTGCAACAAGAAAGACGAAAACTATGACGACGATGCAAATAGGCATAAATATTGTACTTAGCACCCAGGAACAAAAACAACAACAAAAAAGCGAAGCAAGTGTTGTTCGATAGTGAGTAGAGGTAATATTGTTGCATGTGTGTGAGAGTGTATGTGTGCGTGTTATTGCAGCTTGAACAACATTTAATTATGTGCAAGTGTGTGCGTCTGTGAGCCTGTGTGTGTATGTATGTGGTAGTTGGTCTAAATTCTAGTTTATGTGCTAGTGTGTATTTAGTTTATATACTTGCATTTGTATGCGTGCGTGTGAATGTATGCAACTTAAATTACATTAAATTAAATTACCAACAAAATGATATACAAAAGTAAAATTTTATAGAAATAACATGGAGTAGTTTTTGTTGTTGATGCAAGTGTAAAAGGATGCTGCTGTTTTTCTTGTAAATGTATTGCAATATGTTTGTGTATATGTGTGATACATGCATCAGCACTGCATGAGTAAAAAGGATTAAAATTGTAGCATGCAACATTCATAGCAAATAAAATTTAACGCATCAATTTTATTTTAAAAGCTTGTTGCATTTTGTTGCCGCTGCTGTTTCTGGTGTTGTTGTTGCTCTCTTGCTGATGTTGCAGCAATTTCTGTTGCCATTGCTTGTATTTTTAACTCGTTGTTGCTGTTCGCTTCTTTATGCCATCTCAAGGATTTTCTCGCTTTTCTGCCACTTGCTTTTGTTGTTATTGCCTCCGATGTTACTTCCATATTGGAAAGTATTTTCTTGCTTGCATGCTTCTCATACTTCTCTCTTGTGTTTATATACACAGGCACGAGAGTCAGTGTTTGTGTGTGTGTGTGTGTGTATGTGTTTGCGCGTTTATGCTTGTGTGCGTGTATAACGACAAGCTGCTGCTCTTAATTGTATTGAAAACTTTATTGAAACCGTATTAAATGGATTTTTAATAACTATTTATGAAAAATTTAAAAATTAATGACATTTTCTTTCGATACTCGCATGCACAATCATGAAGAGTCAGTCTTGCGAAGGTTTAGAAGGTTTATGGCGCTAATATTAGATGTTTGTTTCAATTCAGTTTGCTTGCTGAAAATTATTGGGGCCATTGTAAATCTTTCATAGCTTACAATGTGATAAATTCTACAATAAATGATAATAGCCGTATTCACAATCTTGTGCAAATGGTCTTGCATCATTGCAAATGAAAAATATTTCTGCTATCACAACTACAATTATATGCGATATGCAAATTTTTAATTGCATCATAAGCTTTATTGCCCTTGCGAGAGACTTTTTTTTGGAACAGTAGTCAAGACTTTGAAAATTAACAACTAGATTTATTTTCCATACTCTACAAAAAACATAGTATGGGTATTCACAGGTTGATGCAAAAGTGCGGAATTGCGAGAGTGCGACTTAAAGCACTAAGATGTGAGCGTTCAGTGCAAATATTGAAGATGCAAAATAGTTTAACTGTCAAAATGTTACCATCTCATTGAAAAATAATGAAAATATTGTGGATTCTTCTTACGAATTTAAGGTACAAAGGTGTCAAACTTCCGCAATCCGCACTTTCGCAACGTTGCAAGGGCATGTTGCATCAACCCGTGAATACCCATAATAAAATGATTGAATGGGGCCTGATTCAGAAAAATGACATCTATAATCATTTTTCTAAAACACACACACTCTCTCATGTACTAGACTTTGAAATAACGGACTGTTATGCGGACTAGTAGTGGTAGTTTTCTTTTAATATCTCTATTCAGTGAAGATATTTGGAATCAATTCCGTAATTCTGGGTTACGATTTCAAATATTAGTAGCATATATAGGATATGGAAAGATTAAGAACTATCACTAAGATCACTGATGAGGAATCGTGGCGGATTCCGAAACGGCCGTCTGATTTGCCCGTCTCTGTATACACTGTTGTTGTGATGACTACAAATATACGTTCTTAAAGCCTGTTATACATTATTTAAATTATTTTTTTTTTCATTTGGACCAAATTTTTTGTGGTATATGTGGGTCTACAGATACACTAGAAATTTTGAATTTCCAAAAAAATAAATTTTTTTCTGAACACCCTTGTGTGTATGTATACTCTCTCATATTTAAATAATTGCACAAAAAGAATTTCTTTTGAGAAATTTGCATTGAAATTATTTTATGTAAAGTTTTACTTGTACCATATGGCTCACGACACATTCGAGTTTGTTTTGAAATATTGCAATGTTTTTCCTAAGAAAATTGAGAACAGAATTAGAAAATAAATTTGTTTGGCATCCAATTTCTGTGTGCGATATAACAAATTTTATAACGATAACGTAAATGAGGGTAATTCGGATCGATTTTGTTTTGCTAATAACTTTTGTTTGGAAATTTTTAAAATTACGTCCTTTTTTCGAAACGAACGAGAATTATTTTCTCTTTCTAATGGTATGTAACAGTTATTTCAATTATAAATATTAATCAGTTGTGAGCGAAGAAACAAAGAGTGAGCGTATTTTCATACAAAGCCTTAGCAAATAAAATAAGAAACCCACAAATTTTGTAACAATAATAACTTTTGTGCTAGTAAGTATATTTATATAATTTATATAGGGTTTTGTTCACTAAACATTCCGCTATAGTTTGGTAAAAATAAGCGCCATTTTAGAAAATATACTAAGAAAAAAATTGACTTTTAAAATCGATCCGAATTACCAGCATGCGTTTTTCTACTTGCATATAATTCGGATCGATGACCCGAATTACTATAATTATTAATTTAGAGAATTTTTGTGGAATTTGAGTTCAAAGTTTAGATAAACTTGAAAAATATTTTGAATTTTAGTCAACAATTTTGCATTTTAAAATTAAAAAATATTTTTTTTATTGAAATATTACTTGAATTTATACCAATTTCAAAATTAACAAGTAATTTTTATTCAAATTTAATATTAAATATATTTTTAAAAACTAGTTTGTGCTAAATGATTAGTATTTTTTTTTATTCCAGACTCCATTTTAATTTTTGACTATGTCAATACACTTACTTAATTGGCTATACAACCGATGATCGGTCTTGGCCGCCTGTAAAAAGCCTCGCCAGTCGCTTCTGCAATGCGCGCGCCGGCGCCAGTTAGTAAGGCCAAGTGCGGTCAGGTCCCCCTGCACCTGGTCTTTCTAACGGAGATTAGGTCTTCCTCTTCTGCGCGTTCCACCTCCGTGGCTCGAATAAAACACCTTTCTAGCCGGAGCACTATCTTCCATTCGCTCGATATGACCCAGCCAACGAAGCCGCTGGGTTTTTATGCGCTTGACTACGTCAATGTCGGCGTATAGCTCATACAGCTCATGGTTCCATCTTATCCGATACACGTCGTTCACACGCACTGGACCAAAGATCTTGCGGAGTATCTTCCTCTCGAACGCTCCCAACAGCCTCTCATCATTGGTGGTCAATGTGCACGTCTCTGCGCCATACATTAAAACGGGAAGGATGAGGGTCTTGAAGAGCGTTATTTTTGTTCGTTGAGAGAGGGCTCTGCTTCTCAATTGCCTACTGAGCCCGTAGTAACACCTGTTGGCAAGAGTTATTCTTCGCTTGATCTCAAGGCTGACATTATTGTTGGTGTTGATGCTGGATCCAAGATAAACGAAATCCTTGACGACTTCGAATTTGTAATTGTCAACAGTGACATTTTGTCCAAGACGCCGCGACTCTTTGTTTGTTGACACAAGGTATTTCGTTTTGTGCTCGTTCACCACTAGACCCACTCGACGAGACTCCCTGTCTAAGTTGAAGAATGCTGCACTGACTGCTCGCGCGTTGGTTCCAATGATGTCAATATCATCAGCGTATGCCAGCAGCATGACACTCTTGTAAAAGATAGGGCCAGAGATGTCGATGTTCGCAGCTCGAATTATTTTCACCATCATCAGATTAAAGAAGTCGCACGATAGGGAGTCTTCTTGTCTGAAACCTCTTTTGGTATCAAATGGCGCGGAGAGGTCAGTCCCAATTTTCACTGGGCTGGTGGTGTCGGTCAGTGTCATTTTGCAAAGACGAATGAGCTTTGCAGGGATACCAAAACCATACATTACGGCGTACAGGTGATCTCTAATCGTGCTGTCGAAAGCGGCTTTATAATCGACGAATAGATGGTGTGTGTCGATTTGTTTTTCTCGGGTTTTTTCCAGGATTTGGCGAAGTGTGAATGAATATCTGGTCGACGGTGGATTTACTAAGCCTGAAGCCACACTGATAAGGTCCAATCAGTTTGTTGACGATGGGCTTCAGTCTTTCACACAGTATGCTCGATAGAACCTTATAGGCGATGTTAAGAAGGCTTATCCCACGGTAGTTGGCGCGAATCGTGAAATCACCCTTCTTGTAGATTGGGCAGAGTTCGCTGAGGTTCCAATCACGGGGCATGCTTTCATCCAACCATATTCTGCATAAAAGCTCGTGCATGCGTTTTGTGAGCTCTTCGCCTCCGGTCTTAAACAACTCAGCAGTCAGGCCATCTGCCTCCGCGGCCTTATTGTTTTTCAGCCGAGCGATGGCTGTTAAGACCTCGTCATAGTCGGGCAGCGGTACTTCAACGCCGTCAGTGATTGGGGTTTCCGGAACAGCTTCCCCAATAGCGGGATTGTTGGCGTCATCACCATTAAGCAGCTACGAGAAGTGTTCCCTCCATAACCTCATAATACCTCCCTTTTAATTTTTTGAGATACTGCCGAATTTTATAGCCCACAACTTAACATACACACAAATGCATCTCTATACCAAATTTCACTAAGATCGAACAAACGGTATATGATTACATAAGGAAAATACATTGATTTGGATAACAATTTGTATATATGTGTGTGTGAATGTATTTACGCATATATACAATACATAATTTTTTTTATATATATTTTCCTTAAGCACCAAATTTATCTTTTGCATCTAAATAAACTTCAAATTAAAGATAATTTGCTATAAATTTTGATGATCCGAATTACATACATCATCGATCCGAATTACATGTAATCCATTTTTTTCGAAGTGATGTTACCTAAGTAACTATTGAAAAAAAGTTATGTTTTGCCTTTTTTAGTTATTAACAACTTTAAAAGAGGAAGAAATATGTTTTAATTTTGTATTAAAACATTTTTTTTTTCCTAAATCTGTAATCCTTATTTTTAGCGCTCAAAGTTTCTCTTGCAAAAATCGATCCGTATTACCCAGACTTACGTTATGCACTATAAGAACAGTTTAGTATTATATATTTATTTCGCTCAAAACGGTGTTCTTTAGAAATCTCTTTTTGCATTCTAATTTCTGAAAGAAAATCATTCTATTTATATAAAGTATATAATGTGGAAATATTTTTTGGTAGTAAACAATATATTTTGTAAATGAATAAATCCATTTAAACTAATTTTTTATTTTTGTTTTCTATTCATTTTTCAATTACAGAGAAGTCTGGCCTGAAAATGATCTCTTCGGTGCAATTTCCGCTGCACCAGAAGATGAATTGCTGCTGCTACGTGAGATTTTCTTGCACAATATTACAACAGGTAAGCGTGAGAGCTGTCACTGCATTTAAAATGTACTTTCCCCTTGCATACCCTCACACACTTGCAGCTGCTCTAAGCAGGTGCGGCACCATTTAAATCGTTTTAAGGGGTCAAAAGAGCCCTTATTTAATAAATTTATATGTGCGCCTATGCCTTTGACACTACCGTTTACTAAATGTTGCATTGCCCTTTCCACTATTATTTTTGTTTTTGTATTTTTTTTTGTAAATTGTTATTACTGCGTTAATTAAAATAGAAATAGTGCTGCTTAAATTTCCTTAATTCCTTTGGTACATTCATCTTAGTCTTTCATTCACTTCGAGGTTGTTGTTGCTGCTGTCTGCTACTGGACTCGACTCTGCTCGAAGTCTATTAAAATATTTAGCAAAAAGACAAAGCCAAATTATTTTTACTACCTCTTACGCTTTGTGCTTTTGTTTTTATGCACTACACATTTTCTTTTTATTTAATTTTTTTTCTGCTGTGTGGCGTTGCATTTTCTTTCGTTCTTCGTAACAAATTATCTTAACAAATTGTTTCGGTTCATTAAAAGTAAAAAAAAAAAAAAATGGGAAAAAGAGAAAACAGGAGTAAATGGAGTAATTTTCACAAGCATGAAATAGCTGCTATGTAATTTAGTATTCAAAGAAAGTATGTAGCACCCTTAAAGTAATTCGAAATAGTAGAAACGTTGGTGCAGCCAAAAGAAAGAAAGAAGTATTAAATTCATAATTGTACTTAACATTGAAAAATGTAGTCGTCGAAATAAAATACGTACTTCGTAATAATATTAAGTAATTAAGAAAATTGAAAAAAGGTTTTAAAAAGGTTTTTTTTTTGTGAATTAAATGAACCGTAACGAGTGAACTTTAAAAATAATCTAGAAAAAGGTAAATGTACAATTCTTTTTTAATTTATATTTTTTTTTATCCCTGAATTAAAAACACAATGTTAAATCACGCAAGTACGCATCGCACCGTAGCAATAATTAACTCCGATACCATTATTTTAGAATTTATCTTTTTCATTATCATCATGATGTCTGCAGCACATATTTTCATCATAAAATTATTTACCTTCAAGGTGAATTACCTAGATACCTTAAATGTAGTCCTGTTTGCATTTCTAAAGTGAAACACGGAGACGCAAAGCCAGACAGACAAAAAGATCAACGAGACAAGAACATCAATATTCTAAAAATTTCCACAAATATTTAAGCAAAATTGTCTTTGAATGTTGAAGTACAAATACAAGTACAATAACAGAAAAACGTTGCGAAAATTAGGTAAAATGAAATCGGCATGACAAGTCACGAGATTTATATACATACTTACTCGTATAAATTGTACGAGGGTCAGACAGAAAGTTAAAACCAGGACTTTTCAATTGCATTCTTTATATTGTTAGATATAGACACCAACCGTCTCATTTTCTGGATCTTGTTTTAGTTATTCTCTTTGGAATGTGTCAAATCAGAAGTGTGACTTAAAACTTGGTTCTACCATGCAGTTTGAAAATTGTTATTTACACGATGATTTGAAATGTATTGGCTGCGTTTTTTATACTTAAATTATAAGCGCATTATACATGACAAAAAAAAAAATTGGTTTACTTTACTTTTGAAAAAAGGCACAAATATAGAAATCTGATAATTTGTTTTCTTTACATTTTGAATTAGTTTACTGTGAAAGCAAAACTTTTGTGGATTAATTTACATTTTTTGGCTTGACTTGAGAATGCAAATAATTTTGATGAACAAGGTCTCGGTTAAAAAGTGATGGGAATGTAGTATATGCTGAACTGCTGCACAGAATGCCTAGGTTCGATACTCTCCTCAATCAAAAACTAAATTTTTTTTATGGCAAACAATGAAAAACCTTCAAAAGTAAAAATTAAAAAAACTTTCCACTTTGCCATTTCTATTCTATTAGAACTGTAGGTCTCTTCATATTTCATTCTATTCATACTCTGCTCATACTTTACTCATGCTATGCCCATATTCTACTCATACTCTGCTCTGCTCATACTCTACTCTACTCTACTCATTCTCTACTCTACTCATACTCTACCCATATTCTACTCATACTCTGCTCATGTCATACTCTACTCATACTCTATTCATACTCTACTTATACTCTACTCATACTCTACTCATACTCTACTCATACTCTACTCATACTCTACTCATTCTCTACTCATACTCTACTCATACTCTACTCATACTCTACTCATACTCTACTCATACTCTACTCATACTCTACTCATACTCTACTCATACTCTACTCATACTCTACTCATACTCTACTCATACTCTACTCATACTCTACTCATACTCTACTCATACTCTACACATACTCTACTCATACTCTACTCATACTCTACTCATACTCTACTCTACTCATACTCTACTCATACTCTACTCATTTTCTACTCATACTCATACTCTACTCTACTCATACTATACTTATACTCTACTCATACTCTACTCATACTCTACTCATACTCTACTCATACTCTACTCATACTCTACTCATACTTTACTCATACTCTAGTCATACTCTACTCATACTCTACTCATACTCTACTCATACTCTACTCATACTCTACTCATACTATACTCATACTCTACTCATACTCTACTCATACTCATACTCTACTCATACTCTACTCATACTCTACTCATTCTCTACTCATACTCTACTCATGTTCTATTTTACAAACATTTTCATTGTGACCCTCATTGATACATTAGCGGATGGCAGACAGGCAGGCAGCACGTATTCAAAAATATCCTACTTATATTTTGCTCAGTAATAAATTTAACATTAAAGATGAAAATGCTAAATGCCAAAAATAGATACGATAAAAGCCTGCCGTGTTCCACTTACTCAAACACACATACATAAATATATAAGCTCATACTACAAGGCAGAAACATTTTCATTTTCTCTCCAAAAAAACAACAATAACAAGCAAAAATATTTCACAAAAATACCAAATGTATCGCAAAGATAGTAGAGCTATGATAAAATGATCAATAGAACTTGACATTGCACAGTGTAGCTAATGAGGAAAAATTCATTCAATAATTTTGAAGCTATAACTTTTAAACTTGAAATATCGTTCAACATTCGGAAATTTTGTTACCTTACGTCTCGACTTCGAACTTGGTATAAAAATATCTTTGGAATAACCCCAAAATAGTTGCATAAATTCTTTGAGTGTCAGAAGACGCTATAAAATTTCAGTATTAAATTTTTTAATAGAATTATTATTTTTCGAGTTAGCTGTTTTATATAGAAATATTTTTAATATTTAATCCAAATTGGCGGTCACATTTTAACAATAAGTTTGTATAACTTAACTTAAGAATGTCCGAGTCACCAGACACTTTCAGATTCATATACGAAAAACTACGTACTCAGTGATCTTAGTTTGTTAAAATTTGTCACATATTTTAATCTTTTGCGATACTGTTCACGTGGCAGAATGTGCCTGTTTACAATTTTGCGAAAGGACGGGCGCACAGAAGTAGCAAAACTTTTTTTTTCTTCAACTGAAACATGACTATTTAATAGAAGTCTTCTTGTTGTTCACGTTGTTGTTTGTGTAGATAAATTTATTTGAAAAGTTCGCTTTTTTGCGTCAACATTTTTTTACCGGATTTTTTGTTTATAATGGAGTACAATGTGTATGTATGTGTCTCTATCATTGATATTTGCTGTTACAATTGCAGCAACAATATTTTTCACCTAAAAGTATGCAATAATTTTTAACAAAAACTCCTTTGCTGTTTTATGCACTGAACTTAACAAAATTTTGCGTTTTTTATTTTTCTTCATATTCTTTAACACATTTTCTTGCCTTGTTGTTGTTATGCCGTAGCTTAGGCCATGTGCTCCAAAGAGGAAAATGGTGGCACATGAAAACAAAGTGTGGGATAGCATGCTCATATTTTCTCACATTTTACGAGTACTCTCTCGTAGATTTGCTGGAATTTCTTGAAAAAAACTTCAACAACCTATGACAAAAAGAAGAATAAACTTTTGTCGTCAAACTTTTACATGACGAACGATTTAAATTGTGATGTGCGACGTTTTTGTTGCCTTTGTTTTTCTGTTTCCCTGGCAGCATAAAAAAAGTTGGGCGGTGCAGCTAGGAGTGTGCTGCGGCGTAGTGCCGTGCGGTACCGTGCGAGGTGTGCTTTGAGGAGTACGTTGACAGCGGATTATCTTTGAATTTATGATCTTCGTTTTTGTTTTCCCCATTTTATTGCGTGTATATGTTTCTTTGAATTTTAACAGATTATTTTATCTTGTTATATTATCCTACACAAGCTTTATGTCAAGTTTATTAGCAATTTCTAAAGAAATTTTTTACTTTATTTTAAGAGTTTTCTTAAAATTTACATTTTGTCTAAGGCAAAAAGGACTTTTGTTTTGTTTGCTTTTTGCATTCCTTCATTTTATGTTATCATTTGAAAAATGTTTTTTTTATTATATTTATTAATTAAATTGGTATTGCTTTGAGTAAAATTGATAAACATATATTTTACATTTTTAGCCGTCTGGAAAAGTTAAACTTTATTTTTTATACCAGTCTAGTCTCTCTTTTGAGGCTATTTTCTAAACTATTTTTTAAACGATTGAAAATAGTCTTAAAAAAGAAGTGGAAGTGAAAGAATGGAGTTAAGAATTTATTATAAGTGAATTAATTATCTTTGCAGTCGATTTCTCAAAAACTAAATTAACTTTGAATTTGAAGCGGATTGTATCAATAAACGAATTCACTTCTATAGAATAAAAAAAAATAATGCTAGTGGGTTCTACGTGCTACTGATGGCACTATGTTCGCCATCGTAGGGGCTTCGCCAAATGCTTCGGTAATCTGGAGTCTTTCGTCAATGCAGCGTGGCCAATGGACAGTCCACTTTTTTTTTGCGACATCTCATATACCCACCCATCAGATAGAGTGCCTACTCATCCTGCTACAGAGTTCTTTATTAGTTATGGCGTCTAAAAAAAAAACATACTTAAAAACTGTTATTTTCCAGTTGCCAATTCCGATTAACCGTGAGACTCATACTTGGTCTGGCAGTGTGGTGAAAAGGTGGCTGGAACAACCGCGAGAGCAAGTTTTTATAGGCGGGAGATTTCGGCTTCGAGATCACGTCTTTGGTGCCTTACACTTTTTATTATTTCCGTATATAACCCTTGCGTCTTTTTAGTCACGCCCTTCACCTCTGCGGGGTATTTAAGTCACCTCTTACGACAGGCATACGTTACTGCGGGAATATTCTAGCCCCCTTCCTGCAGGAGCAAAATACTGTCAAGTTATCCATCTTGGGGACTGTCTGAAGTGCTGTTGTTTGGACCTGCGTTGCGCAATCGGGCGCGTTCCAGATTTCGATCACGTTCAATGCGGCGAAGTGTAGACATTTTTTTTGCTACCGCTGTAGTGATTTTTTGTAGTGATTGCCCGTTCGACATCGAAACGTGGGTAATAAAAGAGAATATGTAGCGAGTCCGCAATATCGTTAGGACAGGTGGGGCAAACGGCTCTCTGAGGATAGTATTTAAAGCAGCCGTATCCGCTATGTAACTATGTAATAAAGAAATCTATTTCTCCTTGGTGACGGGTTATCCAGCTCTCAATATTTGGGGTGATTTCAAATGTCCACCTTCTATCTATTGGTATCATGATTGCGATCACAATAATTGCGCTATCCGACACTAAACGAACTGCATTGGCAACTCTTAATACTCCGCAGCGATAAATGGCCCAAATTCCGGTAATGTACAACGCAATCCGCTTTGCATTCGCCCATACTGGCGCAGCATATAACACTATCGAGGTTGTAACTCGTGCCAGAAATTATAGTCTACTGGAGCGTGGACCTCCAATGTTCGACATAATCCGAGAGAGTGCACCATTGACCTTTGAAGCTTTTTCACAGATTGCCAATAGATCTTGCATAGATCAGCACACCTAAATACCGTAGGTACGGTCGAGAGATAATTTCATGCTCATCCACTCTAACTTTGATGACTTTTGGTACCTTCCTGGAGCTCAAGAAAACTGCCTCCGTTTTCTGCACTGCCAACTCCAGATTTCGTCGATGTGCTCAAGAAGATTTTAACTTCAACATCAGAAATTCGCAACTTTTTTTTAATTACTCTTGTATTTTTTGATTGAATTAGCGAATAAAGCTTTTCACTTATTTTCTGAGATTTTGCCAATAGAGTGTAATGGCATCGAATAATATAAACGAGAAAAAGTATCGGTTGTGAAACGGGTCTAGAATGTTGGCCGATGCTATCCAAGTAGCGAAGTTGTCGTTGAGAATCTTTTTCGATTTTTTAACTTAAAGCGAATGCTATCGATTTATAATCAGAGTTTATATGTATTTTATAAATTTTCATGCCTCCAAAAAATACTAAAGAAACCAAAATATGCTGAAAGAAACTTGTGGTCATATGCGCTACATCAATTTTGGGTATCGGATAATGTGTTCAATCTAAAGTGAGACTCTACTCTGTGTTTTAATTGATTACGTGTTGCCGATTTTTAATTTGCCCTCTGTATGTAACGTCTTAGATCTCTTTCAGTTTTCGCCAATTTCCAGCCACGTTTGACTTCAAACTAATTTTTTCTCAGCATTGGTGGTGTTCAGCGATACCAACTTGCGGAAAATTCCCCGATTTGCGGGGAATTTTCCTGGGTGCGTGTAATCGTGGAATCAACTGTTTTTTGCGGGGAATTTGAAGTCGTTCAGCTTTTAGTCACAAAAGTCTGTAGAATATTTTTTGTCAAATTTTATGTAATGTAAAACGTTTAAGTTACGCAATATTTCATATTTCTTAAAATCTTCATTTTTTCTTAAGTGGACACTTTATTGGTTTGGAGAAATCGATTTTTAATAAAATATGGTATTTGAAAGTTTTATATTTCGAAAGTATTTTGTGAAAATTTCAGAGGGAGACGCGAAGTGCTTTCGTAGATATAGACGATTATAGCGCCTAGTGTCAGTCAGGCCCAAAAAAAATGGCGCTGCGCTTCAACTTCCCTTTCGACCGTTCAGAAAGCTATGGCTTAGTCCAGCACCTCCTGATTAATAACTCTTAATCCTTGCTGACTAATCTGCAAACTTACAAATTACGATTAGCCATCATTAAGAAGATGAAATATATTTTATATGTTAAAAACCGATACTCAAAACTTTGAATCCGTTTTTCTTAAAATAAGGTTTTTGCCATTTTTTATTTGAGTCAAAAGAGAGCCCATGTGTAACTCGAAACAAATTTGGTGTAGCAACTACTACTCAATAGGATTAAACTTTGTGCGAGCTTGAGCCGGATCGATTTTGAGAGTGAGTTCCCTTGAAGTGAAATCTTCCATGTGCCAAAAGAATTCTGAAGTCAGAATGTACATTTCTATTAATCTACCAGTCCCGTAAAAATTAGTTAAATTTTGGACCGAGAAACTTCAGGGTCGCCTTAATATAACGCTCATTGAGGTCAATTTTAGGTAATTTTTCGTTTTTGTAAAATGTTTATATAGAAAGTGCTTGTCGCGCTGTTATAATATGAAATTATATCGATGCGGGGAACTTGATCGAAAATCGGGGAATTTCTCGAGGGCTATCGGGGAGAAAGAAAAAATGAGTTGGCATCCCTGGTGGTGTTGTTAGGAGAGAAATCGTGAAGTAGATTATCATTCATCATCATTTATGACCTCTCCCCCTCTTCCTTCATACCGAGTTTTTCAGCAAATGGTTGCTACACATTTTTAAGAAAGGAAACTAAATTTCCGCATTAAGGATAAACTTTTCCATTTTTAGTCGACAAATCGGTCCCAAATTGTCACCAGAAAACAATTCCCGAGAAAAAAGTTTTGGCAGCATCTTTTAAAAACTGTTAAAACTCATTGCGGTATACTGTAATCAAAGAAAACTGAAACTAGCCACAGGAAGAGTTTAACGATAAAAAAATATCGTTGCACTCACATTTGATTCTTAATAATCTTTCCAATGTATTTTTTGAAATACAAAAAAAAAAAATAATATTAAAGAAAATTTAAACTTAATGCAAATTTAAACCTAGCAGCGAATGCCTTTTTAATTATTCGTTTCTCTTTTTCTCTATATCTCATTTCTATGGCAATCTATATGTACTCCCGAAGGTATAATTTAATTTTAAATAACACTAACTCGTCTCCTTCTATTGTACATATACACATACACATAAAAACATGTGAATGTATGTACATAGGAGCATAATAACAAATTAATCCGCAACATAGACATTTAATTACTACAACGTTACAGTAAAATACACAAAAAAAATTGTTAAGTAAAAAATAACTAACATGTTCGTCGCCCATTCAATTCCATAAGCCGTCGTTTTTTTTTTCAGCTGACGCACAAAGCGGTGGTCACAAAGTAAGAGAGAAAAAAATTATACATATGCAAATCATATAAATAAAAAATAACAACACCACAAAATGAAGTTAGCGGTCGACATTCATTATCAACGTCAGTGCTATGACCTATTTGCCCCCCGCCATAATCACCTGCCAAAGCCCCAGTCAGTCAGAGTGCCAAGCAGGCAGGCAGGCAATTACGAATCAATAGCAATTGAATTCAATGGGAGTTTATCTAGTCGCACATAGTCGCACACCTGGAGGGTATTTCATTTTAATACGTTTACGTGTACTACACAACCCGCCTGGAGTGTGTGGAATGTGATGGAATACAGTAATGCAATGATGAAAAAAAATTTAAAACAATGACAACAAATGAAAGCCACACTTGCGAGGTTTCCATCCAATGACCCCAGGGTTCTATTTTGTTTGTTTTTGTGTTTTTACTGTTTTTTGCGACGCTGTTTGTTGAGTATACTTTGTTGCAAACATTCATTGGAAAAAAATCGCTTGATATTAAACTTGTATGAAAACGGGTGGCCATTGTCGAAACTGAAGTGGTCTATATAGTTTCGAAGAATGACTATAACTCAAACACAGAACATTAAATTTGGTGAGAGCTTGAAATTAACACACTTAATCCTTTCCCTCCATACGGGTATCATACTTATATTTAATTATTTTACGTACTTTTCCCATTTCAAACATGTTTCAATCAAAAGCTAATATTTCTCAAAAGTTTCCCGTTCAAAGTGAAAATATTTCTTAACCCAAGGTTACTTCAACTGCATTTTGAAATTATTTAATATTTATTTAGTTCTGCTTTAAATAGCTCTCGTAAAAAGTTTCAATTTATTATAAAAAGGATGAATCAAATATGATCGCATATTTTTGCTGCTTGATATCTTGCAGATAAATGTGTATATAGTCTAAAAGACAACGCCGTGAGGCAGAATAATTTAGTAAAAAACTGAGCAAACCATTTGAGTATTTACCTAACGTGTCGTGCGTAGGGCATACAGGTACCAAAGATGACCGTTTTCTCTTAAACACTTTCACAAATGAATACAGACAATATTATTGAAGCTTTTAAACTGTCAACTCATCCATCAGTATGCACTGTTGCCATTTTATTGTTGTTGTTTTTTTTATTTTTATCTCTCTGTGGATTAAGAACCCTTGCGCATAACGGTGGTATGCTCGTTAGATGTCGTTCATTGTCAATTTCGTGTTTGTCTCGTCACAGGATTATAAAAAATGATGAAAGGCTTTTGTACTTGTAATATTTTTTGTGTGCTTTGTTTTTGTCAGCTGTTGATGGCATTTTTTTCTATACGCTTACGTGTAGCTGTGTATGGTCCTTTATCTTTCCATGAATTCGCATTCTTTTTGATGACGCATTATTAAATTCTCTGTTTCTTTTGGAACAGCAATTCGCTTGCATTTGTTCACGTTCCAATGCATTTTCTCCATAAAATCAATACAATAAAAATGCAATTATGAGAGTAAACGGGGCAAAATATGTACTGATTCATGTGATGGAGAAAAAGTGTAACAGCAATAGTATAATTTAATAGTTTAATCTGTGAGTAGCTTAAGACAAAAAATTTAAGAAAAACGACGGGCGCTCCAACCTCGAAATTGGGTATAATTTAACATAGCCACATAAGGGTTCTATGGATGAATGAAAATAATAATATGCACGTTGCTGTTGGGTACAATTTAGTATGCTAGACTGCTACGCAATGTTTTTGGGTTCGAAACTCCACCGCCTCTTTGTTTTGTAGACCTCGAAGGGCAGAAATTGCCTCGAGTGCAAATAGTGCTCAGAAAACTTTTACGACGATCTTTTCTACATAGATTTCTTTTTATTTTACTATTTCTAAATAGATTTTTTGTATGTAGTTTAGTGGGAATCGATTTAATATATTGGGAGTATGAATGTATAAACTCGTATTTTTTTCGTAATTTGCACACTTATTGTGAAAAAGTGATTATAAATTTATTCTTTAAAGTATTGTCCATCGTTAGCCACAACCTTTTCCCATTTTTCTGGTAGCATACGGATTCCGCGTCGAAAGAACTCCTCATCTTTTGAGGCTATCCACGAATCGACCCATTTTTTGAGTTCTTCGAAAGAACGGAAGTGCTGTTCAGCCAGGCCATGTGTCATCGATCGGAACAAGTGGTAATCAGAAGGAGCAATGTCTGGAGAATACGGCGAGTGGGGTAGCACTTCCCATTTCAGCGTTTCCAAGTATGTTTTTACTTGCCTTGCAACATGCGGCCAAGCATTGTCGTGCTGAAGAATAACTTCGTCGTGTCTATTCTCATATTCTGGACTCTTATCCTTTAATGTTCGGCTCAAACGCATCAATTGTAGTCGGTATCGGTCGCCAGTGATCGTTTCATTCGGTTTCAACAGCTCATAATACACGACACCTTTCATATCCCACCAAATACACAGCATGAGCTTGGATCCATGGATGTTCGGCTTTGCCGTTGATGTTGATGCATGTCCGGGCGGTCCCCATGATTTTTTACGCTTTGGGTTATCGTAACGTAACCACTTTTCATCGCCAGTCACAATACGATGCAGAAAACCCTTTCTTTTCTGTCGTTCAATCAGCAGTTCACATGTGAAAAATCGTCGTTCGACGTCTCTCGGCTTCAATTCGTACGGCACCCAATTTCCTTGCTTTTGAATAATTCCAATGCTTTTAATCGTCTAGAAATGGTTGATTGATCAACTCCTAAGAATTCTGCAAGTTATTGTTGCGTTTGACATGAATCTTCTTCGAGTAATGCCTTCAATTCTTCATCTTCGAACTTTTTTGGGCCGCCTGAACGTTCCCTGTATTCAACATCAAAATCACCACTTTTGAAACGGGCATACCACACCTGACACATTCTAACGTCTATAGCACAGTCAGGATAAGCTTCAGTGAATAAACGATGTGCTTCAGTTGCGTTTTCTTTAAATGGAAGAAGCAAATTAAAACTTCCCGCAAATGTTGTTTTGTTGGCACGAAATTCGACATTTTCAGCTATAGTAAAACACTTTTGTAAAATTATGAAAATTATTTGACAGATCAATTCTTATAGTATTTTTGGCGCTCTTGGAGATTGAATAGCTGTCAATGTCAAAAAAATGGCGCGTATGATAGATTTGAAGTTAGTCACAATTACGAGTTTATACATTCATACTCCCAATATATTTTAGAAAAACAGTCAATTTCTTCCTAAAATTTTACAAAAATAGTAAAAGTTGAGATATTGTGTGACTTTTGCTCTGAAAATGTTAAGGTTAATTAAGGAATAAATGAAATAAGTTTTTTCGAAAAATTGTTTTGAAAATTGTTTTTTCGTTGAAAACGTAGTAAAAAACTCATAAAATGTATTGAAAACAAAAAAAATCGAAAAAAAAAATTGTTCCAAGTATTTCCCCGCTTAAGAATTTTTTGAAAATTTAGGTCGAAAATTTTTTTTTTTTTTTAAATTATTTTTGTTTCAAATATTGTAAACACTCCACTATGGGGCCGATGAAAAATCTAGCTGGCCAAAATTCGAAAATTCGACTATCTCGGTTTGAATCCAAAAGTATATGGACTTACTCTCCATAGATCCCTCATTATAATCCACACAAAGGATATTCTAATTAGGCGAAGGATTTGGCTGTGCGATTGTCCAAAGTTGCAATATCCTGTCGATAGGCTTAATATTGTTGAAAATGTGTTGCATTTAAAGTGTCTTAACTTAGCGAATATTAAAGCTAGACATTAATTTTTGGTCTCATGTTAAAGAAAAAACTTTACACTATTAATGGAAATGATAAAAAATGGATGTACCGTTTTCTTATACCCAAAAATGTTATGTAAAAATAATATAATATTTTTTTTTTTTACATTTTATTTTTTTAGTGAATGAGAAAAAAAAAGCTCCGATTTGCTCCGAGCGAAAATAAAAATCATCATATTGTGTGAAGCATCTACTTTAGAATAAGGTATGAGTGCTTTGCAAGTTTTTGCCACAGCTTGAATAACAAGCAAAAATATGATATCACGTAGCATTTAATTAATCATAGGTAGTTATTTAAAGTGTTATATTTATTCCATTTTAAATGGTAATCAGACGAAAATTGGTATACGAAATCAGTCTTAGGCCTCATTCACTCTGTATGAAAAATTTTTTAATCAGGCTATTGCAACGCCTACCTCCAATATAAATATATGTTGAATTTTAAAAATGCAATAACTTTGAACCCATATATAATTATTACCCACAGATATAATTATAATTATTAAATTACATATGCTAATATATATTGTCTTGAACATAAGCCATGCCAAAAATTAGAACTATCGGACCATTATCACGCATACCTAACGCTCGTATCTATACAGTTTTTCGCAGTAGTATACAGTTTTTTCAACTCCAAAACCGCGTACCGCCTTTTTTACCAAAATACCGCTTTTATACTAAGAAAAAAATATAAAATTTTTGAACGCTAGGAAAATCAAATTTATCAATCGCAATGCAAAACTCGTTGCGAGTATACTTTTGAAATAAGTGGAAACACTGAAGGCGATTCTTATCGTCAAATGTAACTTGAAATATGCATGCGTTGATTTCTATAAATACCTCATAGCAAAGCCGGAATCGCTTCGTCAAATTTCTTTCAAGCACATAGAATACAGAAGGAGATATGAAAATGGAGAACGAAAATGATTTAGATAATGGATAAATTGCTTCTTAATTTTCATTCAAAAAAATTCATACCGCGAAATATACAGTTTTTTTCAAATCGATTTACAGTTTTTTAAAAGTTTTTGGTAGAAATATACAGTTTTTGGTCCGAAAGAAGATACGAGCGTTACGCATACCTCTCATATGAATATAATCACAAAATACTGATATTTTATTTTTATTTTTTTTATTATGTATTTTTAAAGTCTCACATGTATAAGAAGTAGGCGCAACAACATTCCAATCGTTATAATTTTTACCTGGATATATAAATATGCTATTATTTACCAACATATGCAATTTCACCACTTTATCAGCAATGAGTTCGAAATTATAGAGTTTTAAAAATTTCACATATATGGGAGGTGGGCGTCTCTATCTATTCCATTTTTGCAATGATATATGGCAACAATAATGTTTATAAGAATATAAAATTGCATGATCATATCTATAATATATACCAAGTTATACTCTTTTCGCGGTTTAATTTATATTGAAGGTAGTCGTGGTAATATTCCGATCGTTATAATTTTCGACGCAGTGATTGCTAATGACCCCGTGAGCAAGTGAGCCGAATTTCATGATCAGCATCAAAAAAACCATATGAGAACTCAAAAATTTATATAGTATTATCAATGGCTTTATTTCCATCCTTTCATATTCATGAGATCCTTTTTAACTTTCTCTTTCTATCGCAATCTCAGTCTTCCACCTTTTTTTTTGTAAGGTCTCATTGCGGCTACATAACATGCCCATCTTAATCGTTGTGACTTTGTGAATCACGCTTAGTTTTCACTTTCTATGAGATTTGTAGGGTCACCTTAACTCCAGCCTCTTCAGCTTCTTGCCCTCTGTTTTAGTTCAATTTATCTTAAAAAATTAAAACGAAATTTTAATTTTTTTCATTTTGATGCAATCTTAAAACTAAGCAGAAAAAAAATTTACCTATAAAAGTTATATCTGCAAGACTGAATCGTTGTTGATTTTCTCAAAAGAAAATAACTTAAACTAAGTCATAAAAAATCCAAAAGAAATAAATAAAATGACATAAGAAAATGTGTGAAATAAAAAATGTTTGTATTCAGTGGAAAACATCTCTACTCAGTTCAATCTAACTTAACTGATACCAAACTCAAGATAGAAAAACTGAAGTTTATGATATGACAATATAAAATCTACGAAAGAAAGCAAAAACAAACAAATAATAAAATCAAAGGATGAAGATGTCGCAAGGACATTTTTCTAGTGACTTCAAGTAAAACAAGGACACACGCAAGAATCAAGAAGCACAACTTAAAATTAGTTGAAAAATTATAGAATAGGAAGAAGAAGGAGAGAAAAGTTGAAAGTTGATGCTGATGTGAAATTTAAGTTAAAAGCAAAACGACATTTGACATAGAAATGAATTTGTGTATTCACACTACTAAACTCTCATTCACATAAATTCCGGCACAAGTACCAAAAGCACAACAAAAAGAATAACAAAACCAGTTATTTCATCATTTTGGCAGTAGGTAAATCACCTCATCCATACACATGCACACATACACCCAAGTAATCCTTAGAGTAAACAAGTGACACGAGAGATATGTGTTGTGTGCTTTTGTGTTTTTTTTCTTGGCGCGCACAAAACAAATCTACCAAATAAGGATAATAATAAAATACTCAATTGTAGGACAGAAAATAGCAGTAGAAACCACTTGAAAATTTGTTATGCTACAAAGTAATAGTACACCAACGAGTTAAAGTATGTGGAAGCAGTAGTAGTGGTAGAAGTAGTTGTTGTTGTTTTTTCTTTACTTTTTGTTGCTGTTTCGTGTCGCCTTTATCGTGATTGTTGCTGTTATCCTTATGTGCTCCTGTTCAAAATTTCGTTTCACTTCATTTGTTTCTCGTTCTCTAGGACATTTTCATTCTCACACTCATTTATCCACCCACAACTGCCACACCCACTCATCTACATCCAGTAGTCCAGTCTGTGTCTTACCTAGCTCTCAGTATCTCCCGTCCTTTGTTTCAAATGGGGTGAAACATTAGGGCAAATGAATGTCCTGTTAGTTTAGCAGCATACATAAACTTGCAACTTAACGATGCGTTTGTGTGCCACTACTTACGCTCGAGTGGCTCGACCGACTACTGCTTTTGTTGTTGCTGTTAGTCGTTATCCTTTGCTGTCTTTGAGTTATATGAATGTGTGTGTGCATGTTCATGTGTTTGTTGCTAGTATTTAATGTATGTGCAAGTGCATATAAATAAATTGTTGGGATTTTTTTGTGGTAAAATGATTGTTTTTGAATAACAATTTTCTGCATGCATAAAAATAAACATGTGTGTATGTTGCACACATATACATACAAAATTTAATAAAAAAAATTTCAGTCAAAGAGATTGTCCTAAAAAAATGTATTAAAAAGTAAGTACTTATTATTCATATTCATTAGAATTTTTGTTAAAAAAAAATTCTTTCCCACCCTAGAAAAAACTACTTCTAAAAAAATGCATACAATTTTTTCCTGCTTTCATAATAAAAACTAAAATTTTACACCAAAAAAATGAATTTCTATACTGCTCCTGGGACAGCTAGTAAAAAAAAAAATGCTACAACACGAACAAATATAAACAAGAAAAAAAGTAACTATGAAAAGTATTCGCATAACGAGTGCAAAACCATGAAATGAAATTGTTACAATTTCATTTCAAAAAATATGCATTACAAAAAAGAACTACGTACATACTTAACATTTTACATGCATAGATACAAATTTTTTTAGTGTAGGTATGTGTGTGTGTGTACATATAAAATAAAAGAAAAAACGAAAAGTGTATAGAGAGAAAATGTCCCCAGAGTGTCCTTCGCCATGAATGTATGCTACCAAATTGCAAAAAAAAAAAAAAAAAACTGCATTAAAGATGAATGTAGTACAACAAAAATTGGCACAAACACATATTCAGCCATAGAAACATGCACACATATGCACAAATGTATAAATTTATGTTTTGTGTGTGCTTGTGAAGAAAAAAGTAAAGTTTTATATGAGTTTGACAACTTTCAAATCGTTTAACCTCAAAAGTACGTGTACATTCTAGTAATACAAATACACAGGGATGTGAAACAAAAACATGTTGCAATATGATTCGGTTTAGCGGTTCATGGTCTCTCTGAGGCCCTGATTCGGTTCAGAAATCGGTTCTTGCTCACCTACGTACTGCTGGTTCAACTCGAAAGTGGTTTGACTCAAACATCAGCAATTAAAAACTTTACTAAAGTATAGTAACATTTCATTTCTTTATTAAAAATTATTTAGTTTAAAATAAATAAGATGAAAATCAAATTAGGATGCCTGCAAAACTTTATATACCTTACACATTCTTAAATAAATATACTTTTTGGTATTGAATGGTACGTGGGGGTGATTATAACGTAATTTTTATAGTTTGAAATATATTACAGTAGTAATAAATATCTTGTTGTTTTCGTACCAATATTTCCTTTGATATTGTTCTTTAAAGATTTTAATAGTTTGAGAGGTATGGTTAGTGCCAGATGTCGAAAATGTTGGCAAAATTTTAAGCAGATATTTCTAAGATTTTTAAGAAGGACACACTTCGTTCGGAAGTCCCATTGTGATACCCCGTAAGCTTTCTTGACGAGCGTATTGAGTTGTGCTTAATACTGTTTTATGCCAAATCTGAACAACGACGTAGGAAAAGTTATAAACACCAATTTATTAGCTTTTGGTGGCTTGGCCATTGCCTACACAGAGATGCCCTTGTGCAATTTTATTAAATTATGGGGGTGTCCTGAATTAAAAGGTTTTGTTTAGAAAGGAAAACAGGAGCATCTTGCCGTTGTAGTCTTCAATCGACAGGAAAGATCCAGCTCGTAATTTTTGACAGAAACTAAACTTGCAAAAAATGTTTATTTCTTACATATTTTTGGTCTGCGTGAATTAAAAAAAAGCAGAAGAAATCGTGGATTTATAATTTTTCTCGGGTTTTAAAAAAATGTATTGGGAGTATGAATGTATAAACTCGTATTTTTTTCGTAATTTGGACATTTATTGTGAAAAAGTGATTATAAATTTATTCTTTAAAGTATTGTCTATCGTTAGCCACAACCTTTTCCCATCTTTCTGGCAGCATACGGATTCCGCGTCGAAAGAACTCCTCATCTTTTGAGGCTATCCACGAATCGACCCATTTAATGAGTTCTTCGAAAGAACGGAAGTGCTGTTCAGCCAGGCCATGTGTCATCGATCGGAACAAGTGGTAATCAGAAGAAGCAATGTCTGGAGAATACGGCGGGTGGGGTAGCACTTCCCATTTCAGCGTTTCCAAGTATGTTTTTACTTGCCTTGCAACATGCGGCCGAGCATTGTCGTGCTGAAGAATAACTTCGTCGTGTCTATTCTCATATTCTGGCCTCTTATCCTTTAATGCTCGGCTCAAACGCATCAATTGAAGTAGGTATCGGTCGCCAGTGATCGTTTCATTCGGTTTCAACAGCTCATAATACACGACACCTTTCATATCCCACCAAATACACAGCATGAGCTTGGATCCATGGATGTTCGGCTTTGCCGTTGATGTTGATGCATGTCCGGGCGGTCCCCATGATTTTTTACGCTTTGGGTTATCGTAACGTAACCACTTTTCATCGCCAGTCACAATACGATGCAGAAAACCCTTTCTTTTCTGTCGTTCAATCAGCAGTTCACATGTGAAAAATCGTCGTTCGAAGTCTCTCGGCTTCAATTCGTACGGCACCCAATTTCCTTGCTTTTGAATCATTCCCAATGCTTTTAATCGTCTAGAAATGATTGATTGATCAGCTCCTAAGAATTCTGCAAGTTATTGTTGCGTTTGACATGAATCTTCTTCGAGTAATGCCTTCAATTCTTCGTCTTCGAACTTTTTTGGGCCGCCTGAACGTTCCCTGTCTTCAACATCAAAATCACCACTTTTGAAACGGGCATACCACACCTGACACATTCTAACGTCTATAGCACAGTCAGGATAAGCTTCAGTGAGTAAACGATGTGCTTCAGTTGCGTTTTCTTTAAATGGAAGAAGCAAATTAAAAGTTCCCGCAAATGTTGTTTTGTTGGCACGAAATTCGACATTTTCAGCTATAGTAAAACACTTTTGTAAAATTATGAAAATTATTTGGCAGATCAATTCTTATAGTATTTTTGGCGCTCTTCGATATAGAATAGCTGTCAATGTCAAAAAAATGGCGCGTATGATAGATTTGAAGTTAGTCACAATTACGAGTTTATACATTCATACTCCCAATATTTTTTTTTAAACTTTAAGGTGCTATACTTTGGTACAATAGATTTTATAGGTCGCAGTGCCTGACTTTCGAGTCGGCCTTCCTTCAAATAATATTAAGGTGCTATACGATTATTTAAATAGATTTTTTGACCAATTTTTTTGGTTTACTTAGAAAAGAATTTTATACTGAAGAAAAAAAACTTTGATTCAATTCAATAGGTTGTTTGGCCTGTCAAAATAAAAACTGGAGAAAATGCACTTCAATTGCACCAAGAAACTGAGCAAAACATAACCATTGATGCTTAGTATTTTTTAAAATATTTAGAATTCGTCTCTGTAACTTTGTTAGTATATTCTTGAATAATATATCTGTCGATTCAGGGCAATTTAGGACACCCCATTAAAAACGATTTGAGAATTAAGTACCAGCTACAGGTGGGAATCGAACCCGGATATGAGTACGCTACTCACTAGGTTAACGAGGTTGACGGCATATGGAAATATCTAACAATTTGTGGAAAGGGTTATTACGGGGAACGAAAACTCAATTAAAACCACGAGAGCATTCGCTCGCTGATTGTTCGTTGAAATTTTTATAAGCAATTTTCTTGAAAAATTTTTTTTTTTACTTTTGGCAGTCATGCAGAAAACGAGCGATATGATGTTTTTGGAAGTATTGACTTGATTCAAAAATTTTTGCAGAAAAAGCCCAAGTATTAATTCATAATTAAGTGGCTTTATTGTCTAAAATTACAATTATGATAATAAAAAATAAACTCATTAAAAAATACTTCTCCAGTTCATTCCTCAGTAGTGCTGAACTGAAAACACTTGAAATATTAATGCTCTGTTTACAACCAACGTAAATGTTGACTTTAAATTGACTCCACTTTGTTTCAAGGAATGAAATCGAAACCAAAATCGTAACCAAAACTGTTATTTTCATCTGAAAAAGATCGAAACCCATTCAAATTCTGGAATCGGTTCAAATCGGTACGGTATCGGCCTAAAATTATAGAATCCTAAACCACTTAGAATCCTAATCACTTTCCTTCAAAACCGTAGCCGGAACGAAACCGAAACCCGAATGAATGTTGAAGAACGAAACCGGATCCTGAACATTATATTGATTCGGTTTCATTCCATGTTTTGTTTCCCTTAAGTTTTTATTAAAACCATTCCACGGCTTATTTATCTCGAAAATATTGGCAATACAATGGCATACTTAAAGTTCACAACTAGGTCTGGTTCGGTTCGAGGTACTTAAATTGCGAATGGGTTGGTTCAAACTTGGTTTTCATCCTTGCAAATGCATATAAACAAATATACAATACTCTTGTTTGTGTGTTATAGTTTGAATAAATGCGTGCTGCATTTGATTATGATGTTTACAATGTTGTTGTTGTTGTAGGTACACATACGAGTACAATTACATATGTTAGTTTAAAGTTTGGTTGTTATGAGAAACTTTAAGGATTGTCACGACTTTGCAAAATGAAAGTAAGTTTTCTTTTCGGACTTTTTTATTGATACAACAATATGAGATTTTTAAATATTTACATTGTTAAAGCGTTCGTTAGTTTTGGACAGAAATATTTAAGAAATTGTGGTTATATTTTAGAAGATTGTATGCTCAGATTAAAGACTTAAGGCGTCTACACACACGAACGTTGGTCGGAATATATGAGATTATTTAAGTCCCTATTCGTACATGGCTGTAGAGAGGATAAATCCAAAAATTTTATCATCATTCTTAATTTTTAAATAATTCCTCCCCTCCATCGAACCAAACAGCAAACAAGTTATAAATCATCTAATACATTGGTTGTTTATGAATAAATGAATCGATGGATTTTACTAAATTTTTCGGAATGAGAAACTTAAAAAACAATGAACACAAAGTTCTTGTATTTGTCTGCTCTGCCTAACAATTCATTTACAAAATATGGACGATACGTGGGTGTGATTATTATTCTATTTTGATGATTTGATTAAATTAAGTTATATTTGTTTGATATTGCAGATCGCCCACTTGACTTATTTTCCTCTGTATCTGATTTGCCCATTTTTTGTTTCATTCCCAATGCCGCGCTTAAGCAATATTCTCTTTGATTTTACAAAAAAATGTTCTGCTGAGTTTTCTTTGTCTTTGCTAGTTGCCAGATGACCTCAATAGTTAAGCGTGTAGTGCACACAACTTCCACCCGGAAGGGTAGGCAATGGCAAAACAACCGAGTGGTAATAAATTGCCGCACCGCCGTTCGGAACTGCCGTTAAACTGTAAGTTCAATCATTTAGTATCACAAAGGCCGTTCAGGCCTAAGTGTTTCGTGCATATGTAAATTTTTTATTTTTGAAAGAGAGAAAACCTTTTCTTTTCTTTTATCTGAAAAAGCCTTTCCAAAACCATTTTCTGCAACCAATTTGGCCAGTTTAGACCGATTTAAAGTGAGGTATACGCACATAAAATTCAGTTTCAAGCATAACCAACACATGGATAAAATAATGACGGACGGTTGCGTGTACACTCGTCAAGAATGCACCGTTAAAATTCCTTTCTGCGTAATTTTCAGCGTGTGAACATCTTTTGCCGTCGGCAAAATAATTTTGTTCCGATGTTTACTCACCGAAAATCATATTGACATATTGAGTATACATGCATCAAAAACGATGAGGTCGTTGACAGGCCGTCAAGCAATATCAAACAGGCTTTGATTTTCATTAAACAAGCCATCCAGACGTCCGTGTGAAGATTTCTCACTAATGCTGTATGCGTTGCTTGATCCTGTATAGTCCCCAAAAGGCGTGCTTCAAGCGTGTTGAACGTGAAAACAGCATGTGATATTGGTTTTACTCTAGTTCTGTAAGTGCACTTTGAGCTAGATTATCCAAATCTTATAGCGTATTCTTTTATCGATAAAATGTTGCATTTTTTCTGCACCGTACGAGAACTGTCAAATTTTGTGTCCTTTCTGAAAAAGTGACAGCCCTTTCAGAGTATAGTGTTCTTTTCTAAAAAATGTTGCCTTTTGAGCGGGGAAAAATGTAACATTTTTGCTTTTAATTAAATGTTGCCCTGAAAATTAGCTGATTCTGACAGGGTAGCATTTTTATATTCTTTTCTTGCACTAAAAAGGCAACATTTGGACAGGATTGAGGGTAACATTAAAAAATTGTTGCCATCGCACGAGGCTGAAAAAAATGCAGCATTTTGTCAAGAAAAGATAACGCTATTAGCCACCACACATCCTTAACTATCCAGAATACGTGGTATGACGTAAATGTAGGCCAAATGTAGGGTTTCCATAGTAATTTTGGTGCTATGGACTTCAGCTCAAATTCTAAATTTTTAAATAAAAGTTTATATTTATTTGAAAACTCTCCTTGTGAGGTTTTTTTTTCCTTTTGGTATTCTTAAATACATTCCGAATTGCAGTCAATCACATTGAAAATAAGAATTTGGTTAATAACTTGACCTCAACGACATTTACCGGGTCATAAATAAACAATAATAAAAGTGAACGAAAAGCCAGAAGAGCTCAAACCGAACCTATGTTGTAAATCTTAGCTCGATAGCTCTTATGGTTCCGGAGATAATTCGTTGCAAACAAATGCACCAACGATTTCACATATAAATAAGGATATAAGGAAAAAGACAAAAAAGAAAGCAAAATGAAAATAAACCGTTTAAAGCATTTCATTTATTTGTGAGCTGCCACGCCCTCTTTCCCAATATCACCCATATATTTCTTGTGGCATGACTGTGTCAACCAAGGTCCTTTTAATAAATCACTGTACCGTTCTACCGTGCAGTACCGGTTCCGCCTCGGCGGTCTATTGCCAACGTGCTAGACTCTTGTCTCTGGGGTGCCGGGTTCGATTCTCGGCTTGGGTATGGTTTCCTATTTATATTTCTGCCTTTCATAGTAAACATTAGTATTGCATTAGTAGGATTATCTCCTGTGAGTTGATTGATCATTAAAAAAGAAGATGTACCGCCAATCGGCTACGTAACCGCAACATTTATGAGTATTCAGGTTTTAACACTTTCCACCGGTCCACCCTTTTATTAACATAAGATTTGTATGAGAGGTGGCACGCTCTCTTGTAATTAGGAACTCAGATTGTATAAACTTTTGTCGTGATTTAAATTGATTTAATTCCTCAAAGTAATGCCGGATCGACTAAAGCTATACATCAACCAACCGTTCCGTTTGGATGGTATCAGTGTGGACTTACATCTCAATTACCAAATTCATAATGTTAAATTTTTAAATTTCTTTTCAACTTTCAAAAGCACATTGCTTATATAGTTTACTTAAACAATTTTCTATCGCTGTTGCATTAAAAGTTCAGCTCATTGTTTAAAGTATATTTAAATGCTAATTGTAAGACGACGAAAACAAAAAACTCAAGCGAGAATGGCAGAAAATATGAAGCTTCCACTTTAGCATTTGTTGTTGTGCTCTTGTTGCTTAGTGATAAAAAAAAATTCCCCTCCTCCCGTTATGGTTATGCAAGGTTTCCAGTGCTTTACAATGTTCCTCGTGAATGTTTCTGTGACATCATAATTTTTGTTTTTTTTACCTTTTGTCAGGAAAAACTTAATGCCTGTTGTTGTTGTTGTTGTTGCTTCTGACTCTGCTTCATATCTCAGAATACAGGTTAAGTGTTGTTCCGGCACAATGGAGTTGCATTATTATTATTCGTATTATTATTATATATTTTTTCTTTATTCGTGCAGCTTCTGCCACTTCTGGAAAATGAGGTTAGAATGCAAATTTTTATGTTAAATATTTTTGCCCCATTTCCATTTCAATTCAATGCGCGTAGTTTCATGGATTTAAGAATGTTTTATTATAATTTAAGTTTTGGAAAACTGACAAAGTGGGATAAAAAATCAATTCTAGTTTATTGTCAATTGATAATTAATTTCTTGGTTCAAATATCTGTGACAAAATTAAGTACATTTAACAGCTAGAAATATTTAAGGAGCTTTCTAAAAACATTTTATACATAGATCGAAGTCCATTCTTGAAGTTCTTTTTTAAGAACTCTACAGATGTTTTGTTTAATTTAATGACTTGTGATCTGAATTCGGTATGCAGAATTTATCTATAATGTCGAAAAATGTTAACCCAAAAGTGCAAAAAACAATTTAGAAAAAACTTTTTAAAAGTATTGGATTGGCTTAGAAAATTAAATTCTTTGTTTTATGACCCATACTATGCAGATCAGTTTTTTATGCTAGAATTTTAGAAATTCTATCTTAAAAATGTAAAAATTAAATGAAAATACAACCAAAATTATACATTGTAAGGCTTAAGTTCTTAGAAGTCGTAATAATTTTAAAATTCGAATCACAAATTTACCAAACGAACAAAATTTAAATGTTACCAAAATATTCGAATATTCGAGCAACTTGTTAAACTAAATTGTAAAAAATTATTTCTAGATTTTTAAGTTGATAGTAAATGTCCAAATTGGCCATTCCACACAGTTTTGGGTTAAGAATTTTGTCGTAATAGATAAATTCTGCATCTTGATTTGGACTCAGCTCACGCGTATATATCTTCTTAAGCAATCACAATTAAAAAAGTTTAATTTCACAGGCCTATGTTATTATTTAGTTGTATTTAGGTGCTTAAAAGTATTTTATTATCTTTAATCTTCAAAGATAAAATTTTCCTTTTGTTTGCCGTATAAGATCATAAAATTATTGTAACATGCCAGTTGCAGTTCATTTTAATGTAATGATGTAATGTATAGTTGTTGCGTTTGTTGTTGTTCTTGTTGCTCTTTACTTTCAGAAATATTCCCAATCCAATCGTTTCATTCCATATTAAGTGGCAACTTTTTTTTGTTTATAAAAAAAAGTTAAAAGGAGTAGATATTTTTTTTTAAATTTGTATTTTAAATTACAAAACAAATACTTGCGTTTTTTCTTTTCGTTTACTGATACCACACAATCATGTATTCATAAGTGCACTTCCGGTACACACAGATATACAGTATACATTCTTTCATTTTTTTCTTCACATTTTCCTTTTATTTTACACACTTTTTGTGAATGTATACGTTTTCTCTATGTTGGCTGATAACAAAAACAGAGAGCTTTTTGGCTCAATATACAAGTATATACATACACACATACATATATCTACATATACATATGCACTTGTATATGGTAGCATACTCATACATATACCCTGGAGGCATATTAACGTTAAAAATAACAAAAGTGCAAAGCATTATTACTGTGATGTGATGGTGTTTAAATATACATACTCGTACATTGTAATAATTCTATATGGTTACAAGTATTTGGAAGCTAGAAATAAGGCATGACTGAAATGTGTATATACAGAATATACAATACAATACTCATGTATTGTTCTTAAAACCTTAAATGAAAATTGCTAATGAAACTGAAAATAAAAATCCTTAAATCCTTAACCCTTTTCACTCATTAACATTACTGCCCTAATATTCTATGAACAGTACAGTGAAATGATGAATCTCATTCCATTGATTATATTTTCGTACAAATTTTTGTTTCCACTAAAATTATATATTTTTTTTTAATTTACAATGAACTTTTCTAATTTATGTAAGAACTTCTTTATATTTCAATAAATTCTTCATTGAGTTTGTTCATTAGTTCAAAGTAAAATCATAAACATTACTTCAGCACCGTAAAGAGACTTTGAGCAAATGAATTGTTTACTAATTTTTTCATAAATTCCGGTTTTGTTCTTAATGTAAAACAATTCATTGAGTGCATGAATGTTTCATAAATTCAATGTATAAATTTCATTGAATTTATGAAAAATGTAAGAAATTCATATAAATCGATCCAATGAGTTTATTCATTGACTTAATGTACATAAAAAGATTTTTAAATTGACTGGAAATTCTATGACCATCGATACATTCTCACAATGAATGCGTTCATTAGAATATATCAATGTACGTTTTCATTCTGTGAATGATAATTTTCATGTCTTTTATGAACTTTTTGGTTCAGTGTAGTTATTTTAGACGTGCTTAATGCACATTACATCCATTACTTGACAGCGGTTCAACTCAGGATTATCTGCGGTAGGCCAATCACCTGCTCAGATGATCAAAAAACGATAAACGAAACTAATTTTAGGCACGATGCTTAGTAGAAGTTCTAAAATTACACTTGTATGTCAATATCACTTCTTTCAATATATCCACTGATCTATAGTTCTTTTAACAAGATGGATTGGGCAAATTCCGTTGTACGAAAAACTACCCCATACCAACCTACAATTTCTTTTGTTTTTCTGTATGCTTTTCCTTCCTTTCGAAGATTTTTTAATATTTCGCGCTTTTCCTCAGTTTTGCTCGTCCCACTATTGAAATTGGAAAATCCATTAAAATGTTAAAACTTAAAAAAAAAACAATCCTTAACCATTCTTCTATATTTACTTTTCGGTTTCTTTCTTTTACGAATTTTTAACTAAAACCCTTCTTTTTTTATAAAACTTAATCTCACTCCTATTTTTTTATTCAGTGGTACTCAAAGCAACATACTGAAATGACTGGATAGCTGACACAAATATTTTCGCAATTCCAAGCTACTTTTTTGTGTTGTAACTTTTACATTCCAATGGAAGTACCGTTAGAAGTTCGGGTGGTTTGCATATCGTTACATGATCAAAATTATTTTCCAAATTGTTTTGAACACAGCTGTATGCTGAATTTATTACTTGATGTGATTTGATTATTTTAAAGAAGAAAGACTTTTTATTGTTAGTCTTAACGTCTAAATTAAACTAAAAACTACGAACTATGAATGTAGTTAGTTTTGAATTGAAACATATAGTTTTTTGCAATAGGTCGAATTAATTTTGGTTTTGAGATGTTATTTGCTATCTGAAATCTATTTCGCTACTATTTTAAAAATCATAGAAATATAAGAAATTTTCCATTTGTGTATTTTGTAATCATAAACAATTGTCGTACTGTACATACATATGTGTCATTGTATTAATATGAGTATACCATAGAAGCTTTAACACTTTTACTGTTTGGCTACGTTCAATTTGGAAAAAAGTCTTATATATATGTATGTGTGTGTGTGTATATGAAGAAGAAAAAAAAAACAATTTGTTTTTGTAAATTAAATGCAAAAACTGAAGCAAAATGCATAAAAATGCACAACAATTGTCATAATTGAGAAAATTGCTTATAATATTATAAAAAACCGTCGAAAACAAATCCAATTTTCATTTTAATCGAAATAAACATAACAAGAAAGTATAAAAGCGACATCGCTTAAATAAGTAATCGGTGTTAATGCTTCAATTTCCTCCCTGAATTTCAGCACTTCGAAAAATGAACGCTCAATAAAAACTTCCCCTATGTAACACATACAATTGGAATTCTGCCTGCCGTTTTCTGTGTGTGTGACTCAATAAAAATTCATTATTTTAGCATTAACTTTCATTTTTTTTTGGCTATTTCCTCTGTTGCCAATTTGCCTTTTGCCCGTTTGCTTTTTGCCTTTTGTTTTTATTTTTATTGCATTTTCATTCACTTTAGCATTCAACATTCAGCTCCAATATTGAATATTCAATTCGTTACTACTGCCATCAACAACAACAACGCTCTTCCACACACTCCACACACACCTTTCATACTCTCACTCATACATGCATAGCTATACATACACATTTCCGTTATGTCGGCCATTTTTACATGGTATTTTGACGACTTTTTCTACTGATTGCAATTCAATGAAAAATAATTGAATTTCAAATAAAAATGTTGTCCAATTCTCTGACTTCTATCGTAACGCATTTATATACTCACACACATACACACTCACTATGAGTATAAAAGAATGCATATGCGTATGTATGTGTTAACGTATTTTTATAATTTTCGATTCTCTTTTCCTGCTCCATTTCCGTTGCAGTAAAATTTTTTCATTATTACGCCAGAGTTTTGTTATTTTGTAGCTTTTTTTTGTTGTTGTTGTTCGTGTCGTTGAGGCTTTTACGAGCGCTACTCACACATGTCACATGTCACGAATTTAAATTTTATTTCATTGATTTCTACATTTAATACTATTTGCTCAACATACCGAGCACCCTGTCTCACCTCCTTTTTTTGTTGTTTCTGTTTTGTTTTCATTTATTTAAATGCCACTCACATGAGGTGCATATGTGTGTGTGTGCATGTATTGGATATGTTAACCGATATTTCTCACTATTGGATTCTTGCAGTTTTGAAGTTTTTGTGATGCATTTTAAAAATGTCTGTCAATTGAATCAGCGCCACATTTAAATAATTTTATTTGCTAAAGCCAGTTTTAAATGGATTTTTAATACACACAAATATTCGTACACACATATATACATACAAAAATGGATGTCTCTGTACGTGGCAGGCATTTAAAAAATGCACGTGTTTTTATTTTCGAATATTTCCATTTTCGAATAATTTTAGCTTTACAATGGTTTTATAATATATATTCTCATATTTTCTCACAAGTAAATTTAAATTCGGTTAATCAAAAATAGTTTACTACTAAGTATATGTTTTTGTATCACGATTCAAAATGGAAAGTTGAAAAAAGTTTTACATCTAGACTGAAGATTAGACCTGTTGCTTTAGATTACTACAATAAAAAGGGCAAAAACCTTGTTTTAAGAAAAACGATATGTTTTTAACATATAAAAAATACTTCATATTCTTTATGATGGATGACCGTAATTTGTAAGTTTACAGATTAATCAGCAAGGATTAACGGCCGAAATGGAAGTCGAATCAGACCGCGGCTGTTTTGGACTGACTGACACTCGGTGCTATAATCAATCGTCTATATCTACGAAAGTACTCCAAGTTTTTCTCTGAAATTTCTATAAAATACTTTTGAAATTGCACACTTTTTTAGAAATCGATTTCTTCAAACCAAGAAAGTGAAGAGAAGTTGAAGATTTTAAAATATGAAATATTACAAAGTTAAACGATTTACATTACATAAGATTTCAAAAAAAAAAAAAAACATTCTAGAGACTTTAATAACTAAAAGCTAAACGGTTTCGAATTCCCCGCAAAAAACAGCTTATTCCCCGATTCCCCGTACTAAGCGAAATTCCCCGCAAATCGCTGATACCGAGCAACTGTTCTGCGCATAATTTCAAGAAATAAGGTTTGTAAAGTTTTAAATCTCTGTGTTTTTTCCGTTATCAGATTATTATGAATTGGAAAAATATTAAATTTGAACATAATTAGTTTAGTAGTAGTTGTTAAGTAATCGTGGTCACCGACTTCAATAATGTCATTTTGGGGAAAAAGCATTTAAAGTTTCAACTTACTTTAATGTGAAGAAGAATTCTTTTTTTTTTTTTTTTTTTTTTTTGGAAATCACAATACATCACACTGAGATGACGTAGCAGACCAAGCAAATTTGAATAAACTAAGTAAGCGAAAAATCAAACAAAAACATTTTTTTCACCTTAAAATTTTTTGCCGAAATTGGCTTGGCTTGGTCAATATGTTAAGATAGTTTTGTATTCAGGGAGCTTTTTCCAAATATGCTTTGATTTAAAATTCTAATTTTTTGAAATTTATATTTTCGATAATAATTATTAGAATTATATAATAATATATGAGAAGGAAAAAAAATAAAAATCAACTTTAATTTTTAATATTGGTCAACAAAAATATAAATCAATTTTAATAATTAATTTTATCAAAACTTTTTTCTCAATAAGTTTTGTGGGTTGTGATGAATTTTAATTATATTTAAAAAAAAAAGTTATGAAAATTGTTTCTGATTTCTATTTACATTTTTCAAAAATAAAAATCTTAAGTGTTTTTTTTTTAAACAAAAAAATTATTATATAATTTTACTTGTTTTTCGCTCAAATAATAATTATTTTTGATTTATAAAACAAAACCTCTGAAAATAACTTTTATTTTTCGATTTTTAAAAATATTCTTTGTAACTGTTATGTGTCCTTGGAAAAATCAACCAACTCATATATGATAATTTTTTAAAAATAACAATCTTTGTTTCAGGTATTTTTTTTTTTTTTTTGCGGTGGAATAAAAATTAATACTTGAGTTTGATTTTCTTTTTTCAAACCAAAACCTCCAACCATAGCTCAAATTTGTTATTGTGAGGACGGTAAAAAAATTGTCAGTTACGCTTCCGTCTACGAACTTTTGTTTCAAACCACGTAGAACTCGACGGCATTTGGAAGCAATGCTACATTTTGAGCGGCATTTATCTATATTAACAACAACTCAGTGATAAGTTTTTTTTGCTTTTTTCTTTCGTAAACAGCAAAACAAAAAGAAATGGATCACCGTTCTCAGAATATTTCGTGTCCGTGTCCCGAATATTTCGTTTGTAAAAAAAATAAAACTCAAACATTGATATTTATTTCTAAGCAAAAAGCAAAATAAACTCAAAACATAATTTTTATATGTGGAAAAAAACTTAAAATCAAGTGGTAATTTTTATTGTTGAGAAATAAAACAAAAATCATAATACAATTTTTCCCATTGGGCAAAAACGTAAAAATCGCAGATCTAATAAATAAAAATCTATAAATAATAATCAGTTTTAATTTTTAGGGGTAACTCTAGGGTTGCCAGACGGTGTCGATTGCCCAGATTGAGCAAACACATTAAACATTATAATTTAAAAATATACCAGAAGTCTCAGGAGCTGAAAATATTTATAAAGGGTTTTCCATTAAGGATAATTTTAACTATTAAAAAAACACAGAATTTTTTGAGATATTGAGTTCAAATTTATTGTGGGTGTAGTGCATGCATTACATTTTATGAATGGAATTCGATTTCGGTCATATGACAACCACGAGCCCGTTTACAGCGATCGATTCTTTGGACCCAATTTTCCACCACTCTCGCACACATTTTGACCGGATCGTTGGCAATTTCGCGTTTAATATTGTCTTTGAGCTCGTCTAAAGTTGCTGGCTTGTTGGCATAGACCAGTGACTTGATATAGCCCCATAAAAAGAAATCCGATGGCGTTAGATCGCATGAACGAGGCGGCCATTCCACCGGACCATTTCTCGAGATAATACATTCACCTAATTTGTCTTTCAATAAATCGATTGTAACGCGTGCTGTGTGGCTAGTGGCACCGCCTTGTTGAAACCACATATCGTTGATGTCAAGTTCATCCAATTCTGGCCACAAATAATCTTCCAACATAACACGATAGCGCTCTCCATTGACGGTAACATGACGGTCGTTTTCGCTGTAAACGGGCTCTGAATCGAATTTCATTCATAAAATGTAATGCTTGCACTAAACCCACAATACATTTTAACTCAATATCTCAAAAAATTCTGTGTTTTATGAATAGATAAAACTGTTATGTCCTTAATGGAAAACCCTTTATATCGGCTCCGTAAATTAAAGTTTAAATGGTATGCTACACTGATTAAACAGTGCAACAAAAATTTCATTCGAGAGGTTTTCCAACGGTTTTATATTAATTTAGTCGCTGATCACGACTGCGTTTTACTCCATCACATCAATATGGATTTGAAGTCGGAAAATGGGGTCTTCAGGGTCTATTAAGAAATTGGTTTATTTTAACAGATACGAATTTGATGTCTGAAACAAATTTGTTAAGCAATTTTTTGTGAAAAAATCTTTTTTCAAAATTCCGAGCTGAAAAATCCCGATATTTAATCTAAATATCCGATTTGCATCTGGCAACTCTAGGTAACGCCAAAAAAATATTTTCTAGTTCTAATGGAACATGCAACCGGTATCATTGGAGTACTTAATTGTGTTCTTCGACATTTAGAACATGGCGATTTTTTTTCAATCAATCATTTGAAATAACCCTAATTTTCGATCTCTGATTCTCAGCACTCACTGTGAATAGTATACATTCACTGAAGCTTAGGTCTGTCACGACATCTAGTTCTCTCCGGATTGTTGAATAAAACTTTTGGTCATTTGTAAAAAGAGTAAAGAACCAAACGACTTCGTCAATTCCAACTCTTTTTATGGGTGATCGCCTCGTCACTAGCTCGGTTGATAAAGCGAATCTTTTAGCTAGCATTTTCGCAGAGAATTCTTCTCTGCCAGATAGCAATCAGCCATTACCTGTTATCGAACCTGTATCTTGTGCTATGCCTGAGATACACTTTCGAACACGTGTAGTTAAAAGAGTGCTTGCGAATCTCGACATCAATAAGGCTTCGGGGCCCGATGGCATTCCAGCCCATGTATTGCGAACATGCTGGTCAACACTGGCGCAACCGTTACGCAATCTTTTTAACATTTCATACACTGCAGGTGTATTGTTGGAAAGTTGCAAACGTTGTTGGAAAGTTGCAAACGTTCAGCCTATTCCTAAAAAAGGCAAGACTACGGACCCTGCGAATTACCGCCCCATCGCAATTTGTTCTACACTGGCCAAGGTCATGGAAAGTGTAGTAAACTTTCACTTGGTCAAGTATTTAGAGCGAAATGAATTGCTTAATGACCGCCAATACGGTTTCCGCCGTAATCGCTCAACGGGCGATCTCATGGCGGTTCTCACCGAGAACTGGAATCATAGTGTCCATGGCTTAGGTGAGAGCAAAGCGGTTGCTCTGGATATTTCCAAGGCGTTTGACCGAGTGTGGCACAAAGCACTGGTGGCAAAACTGATTGCGTATGGGGTCGGCAATAACTTCACCCGATGGATCAAGAGCTTTTTAGGTGACCGCTCTATCCGTGTTGTGATAGACGGTGTTACTTCGGAGGCTCGTGCCATTAATGCTGGAGTGCCGCAGGGCTCGGTCCTCTCCCCAACTCTCTTCCTTATCTTTATCAATGACCTTCTGTCATTGACTAGAAATCCCATTCACTCCTTTGCAGATGACAGCACCATTTGTCATTCATACACCTGCTCAAAACGCCCTAACTCTTTGGAGATTGAGAGTAAACGGCATGCTATGAATGGCTCACTCAATAATGATCTCCAATCAATCTACGAGTGGGGTCTCACGAGCAGAGTTGAATTCAACGCGCGTAAGACCCAAAGTTGTTTGTTATCCCACAAACGAGTGCCCCAACCCTCTGTTAACCCCCTGGTTATGGGTGGGGTGATAATTGCGGAGTCAGAAATTCTTGATGTTCTGGGCATGTCCATCCAATGTGACGTTCGTTGGAATAATCATATTTTTGATGTGTCGAAAGAAGCAGTCAAGTGCCTCGGCTTTCTAAAGCGGTGTAAGAAATACTTCACTCCGTCTGATCTCCGCATGATCTATACCACCTATATCCGCCCCAAAATGGAGTATAATTCGCACCTATGGGCAGGAGCTTGACGAACGCAACTAGAGTTCCTGGACCGTATTCAACATCGATAATAATAATCGAGCGATAAAGCTAATAGGAGACAGTAGGGTTTGCAGCTCTATTGACTCCTTGGAACACCGTAGAAACGTGGCTTGTGTGACTCTGTTCTACCGGTATTTTCATAATAAATGTTCCGCTGAGATACGGAATTTGATTCCACCAGTTCATGTGTTCACCAGAACTACTCGAACTGCAAGCGGTAGTCACGCATTCCACGTGGATATGGTACCCCAACGCACCACGCATTACAGAGATAGTTCTTTTCTCTGCCGTACCGCGCGTATATGGAATAAGCTCCCTGCAACAGTTTTTCCTGACTTTTACGACATTTCCAAATTTAAAACAAACGTTCACAACTTTTTCTCCCTCTTTCCTCCTACCACTAATCTATCTTCATTCCTCAATCAACGCAATGCTTTGCATTCATAGGGGTACCCCCTGAGTGTTGATTGCCTAAATAAAAAAAAAACAAAAAAAAACTTCGCGAGTTTTTTGCTTCTCAATTTTGCCAATGCAAGAGTTGACTTGGTGGTTATGTTGACTATTCGGTATTCTCCATTATCACAAACTCTTCAAGCTCACATAATACTTCTGATCGCCGAATGGAAGGTTAATTTTCAATCTGTATTAGTTTGAAGTATTCATGGAGGTAGATGATTTTGACCCCAAGATGAACAGATACGATTTAGTGGTTAGTGCACTGAACCCAAGCATTAAGTAATCGAAGCCATGTGGAATATGATCCCCAGTGCGGTATAATCCCATTGAAACCAAAATTCTTCAGTATCGCAAGGACTCCAGACATTTTTTTAGTTCAGTTCCTGCAATCTAGCCATTCGATTTCCTCGGAGCTGTCATCACATTCTTTCAAATGTCACGTCGGTGTCGTGTGAGGTTTTATGGTATGTGTGAGTTTATAAATATGTGTTTTGTTATATATTTTACTTTAAGCCCAAAAGTATGCAACACATAATTTCTATATCAAAAACGTTGGTGGGATATACTCACATATCAATAGAATAGAAATTGTTTTTATTTATTGTATTGTTTTGTTGCATAGTTTATTTTAGTTATAGTTTATTCTTTCCTAATTTGAAATTGCAAAATAATATCAACATTCGGCGATGTAGCCGTGCAAGAAGCGAAGAAAGTGCACTGAAAATGAAAATTTTAAGAATTCCACGGTTGCACTCTTTGGAACATAAAAACGAAAACTTTAGTAATAAGGTAAACAACAATGCGTAACGTATTTTATCACATCATGTGCCGAGTGCAGAAGGGACTTAGTTTTGTTTTTTATTTGAAGTAACATGCAAAGGAGCGCTTTAGCCAATACTCCCCAGTTAACTGAAGCACTTAAAGGCAGCATTCGTGAAGTTGAGATGGAGAATTAAATCAAAAGAGCCTGGATATGCACGAAAAGTCATGGAGCACATTTCGACTAATATAAAATCCATTCATATATCATAAAAAATACGTGTTTTCTTGATATTGATGGTCATACCATGGTTGACCCCTCGTATGTGGTTTTTCACCACTTTTGAAAGAGACGGCAAAAAAGCAATAAATGTACATAAAGAATTTGAAAAATTGGTTTATAAATCATTTTAAATAAGAAAAATATATTTTTGGAATTATTTTTTGTTTTTATATATTGTTTATAGAAATTTATTGCGTTATTGTCTTGTCTTCCAAAAGTCAACGTACGACCATCGATATATAAAAATGAAAACTCTAGTTGGAAAGTCCTGTGCTTACTTACTTTATTCGCGTTCAGGCGGTTCTGCTCACACCAATTAGTTTTTAATTTTTGAAATAAAAAGCCACAATCTTTTATTTTCTAATTTAAATATTTATCGTCTTTATTTATAAGATAAATTTCTCACTTATTGGAATTTCATGATTTTGCTTTCCTCATAACTACAATTTACCATTTCTGTTCTATTTTTATGTTTTTGTTTTTTTTTTTTGGTTTTGGTTTTGTTACTATTAAATATGAAAAAAATTAGAGTCACTTATATTGAAATGTAATACGAGTGCACAAATCTGATAATTTAATAAGAAATGTTTGTTTTTGTTTTATGTTTTTCTTTGTTTCTCTTCAAAATTGAACTCAACAATAATAATAACTATTTTTATGTATGACGTAGATACCCATAAATATTTATATATTTACAATAATTAAATCTGGAAAATATTTTCAAAATTATGCTACATATATTTCTCATATTTTTTCTTTTCGTACTTAAAATCTAAACAAAATAGTTTTGAATTTCCCATTATTATTGTTCAATGTATTTGTGTGTGAGTGTGTGAGTGTAATAATTTCCATTTTATATTTATTTTTTTTTTTTAATATTCACACACATGTTCAATTAACATTAGTAAATTAAACACAGACACAGAAAAATTTTGTTTTGTTATTATTAGTTTGTTTGATTGTTTCTTTTTTTATATCTGTTTAAAACTTTTTGTTTATTTTATTTCATTTATTGATTTTACTAAACTAAATATTGTAAATATTCTTTATTTATGTTTTTGTTTTCTTGTTTATTTATTCATTGTTTGTTTTGTAATACTTATCGCAAATATTTGGCAATTGAAAATAATTTTTGCTTTTATTTTCGAAATAAAATATTTATTTAAATTCAAAATATTCATTTATTATTTATTAATTAATAATTATTTTGTTGACTTTTTTGCTGCTCTTTTCTTTTTTTTTGCTTGTTTTATTTTTGTGTTTCTCTATCGGTCAATAATTTAAAATACTCACATTATATTACAAAATATTAGAGAAAATATTCAATAATTTGTTTTAGTTTTTACAAGAATAATAGAATTTTAAATGTAATTATTGCATATTTCTAATTTTATTTATTAGTTTTAATTTTTCTTTAATGACAGGACCTAAAAAGTTTTAAGGAAATTTCTTTTCTACATACTACTGTCTTAACTTTCGTGGACTCTTGTTATTCGACTCCAGTTAAACATGTTAAAATGATTGCAACATTATTGACATCTAACGATTTGGCATGTTCCAAACTTGCCTAAGCTTCCAAAAACAGATAGCTGCGAGAAAACTGATTTTACTAGAATAATTTCATAATATATGACATCGTCATGGTGGACTAAGAATGTATCCTTCCTTGTTACATCTATTTGAAAACTTACTAGAATATTTCATTTTGAGCGCTTTTCTGTTGTGACTTGAGAATGTGGCATCACAGTTTTTCATAGTCAATAAGGTATCCAAATTATCATCTCTTTTCCTTGACGAACTCGATAGTCTAGAGGGTAGTGCACTAGACTTTCATCTGGGAGGTTCGGGTTCGATTCCCGTCTTCGTCTGGTGGCTAATTTTCATAACTTTCTTATATTCACTATCAATATGAAGTGTATGAGAATTATAAGACAGTGTACAAGTACACACCTTGGTTGGTAATGGCAAAACCACCAAGCCGATAAAAAATTGCCTCATCGCCGTTCGAAATCGTCGTTAAACTGTAGGTCCAACTATGTGGTATCACAATGGGCCGTTCAGGCCTAAGTGTATCTCTCGACAGCCACTATGACCTAACCTAACCTATCTTCTCTTCTTCCTCTTCTTCTTTTATGACACAACAGCCGTTGTAGAGCCTAGACCAAATTTTTTGCATAAGTTATATTTGTACACGAATGGAAGCTTTTCTTAAGCAATTTTTATTTTTTTTTTTAATTTGTAAGAACTCAAATCTATACGGTTGGGTCTAAATTTGATAACAGAATTGGTATCTAATTTATAATCTTTTCTGAATTTCTAAAAATCAGCCTTTTCCCCCTGATCACTGTTGCGTTTCCTGGGCTGAAGTTATAGCTATCCCAAGGATTATCTTGGTTAGGAGAATCTCTAAAATCGCTTCAAACTGAATCAGGAAATATTTTAAATTGTCGCAAATCTCGTTGAAATGGAGAACCAGTTTTATATCCACCCTTAAAGGTTTCCCACCCTTGAAGGCTGATGATTTCGCAAGGAATTATACAACCAATCCTCTTCCATTAATAAAGTTGAACTCAAATGATTACCTGTAGGAACACTAAGGAAGTCTGGACAAAACTAAATTTAAAATACTCAAAGGACACTGTATTATGGAGGGCCACAGAAGAATGCTGGACCTATATACCAATGACTTCTGTAGAATTTGCAAAGAAATGGTTAAAGTAGAAGCGATCATCCATGCCCATGCCCATTTTTTCCATTGTCCAACATATTTAGAATAAGCCAAAATTTTTAGACTACCGAGCTTCATCATTAGCTCCGAATAGTTTTAGATTTAAAAAAGGAAAGGTTCTTAATCATGAAATCACTACTACAATGGGGTAGCACTTACAAATATAAGTAACCTCTCGAGGCAACCGTTATAACCTAACCTCTATTTTCGATGCAGGATCATTAAGCAAATTAGTACGTGGTTCATGGAAAATTCCTTAAATGCCCTACTTGCCCTGCCAAAAGAGAAGTTCTGAATGCTAACTGAGGATTCAATCGTAACGGCTTTAGGGTCCTAACGAGCCACAGTTTGGAAGACGTAGAACGCTGGTTATGCACCGACAGTAATCTTATGAGTGTGTTTTCTTTGATACGGCCCATTAGAAGATATATAAAACCATTTTCTACGTTTGATGAATTGTTTATTCCATTAGCAGGACCAGAGAGTCCCAGCTGTTGTATTTTTACGGACAGCTGTAGATTGTATAGTGATTCTGTTGCCGGAGTCTTTGTGGAATTAATCAATGGCAAACTCTGTTATCCTATATGCGGGCCACCATTTTTCAAGCGGAACCCCGATTTCGTGAAACATTTTTTGATCAAAACATATATTTTGCCCCTTTGAAGGACTGAACTTTTATGGGTCAGCGGTGACCCTGTGGTTCTCAATGGGATTTTTTGCAAAATTTTTCTGTACATTGTTATTAGATATTTTTTTAAAGATAGACAAAGTAACTTAGTGTTAACTTTTCACTTAACCCTTTCTGAACCGTAAGGGAACTAGAACCGATGGAGCAAACCCTAATCTAGATTCGCATTTTCGACCCTATTTCATTGTAATAAAGTTTTTAAAAAGTTTCTATTGAAGATCTGAGGATCACCGGTGATTCATAGCAAAACTTGTATTTCCGAAAAAGAAAACAGAAATTTAAAAATATGGGAAGTTATGTTTGAGTAAATAGTTTTTCCCACAACATATTCCAAATTTGGTGTATTTGGACAAATTTTGTAAAAATGTTTCATTTTGATCCGCTACAGTACCATTATCTAAAAAATATATGTAAATTTTTTTAATTAAAATTAAAGAACCATCAATTCTCTTTCTAAAAACCCTAAATTTATAAAAATTGATGTGATAGTTTTTAAAACATCAGAAAAATGTATCTTGTGACACCGGTGTCACCATGGTACTGAACGGATTACGGGTGTCGGTGTGAATGCAAAAAGCTCGGTATAGGCCCTCCATGCGCTGAGGTGTCATAGTAGTAGTAGCTGCACTAAAGACTTAAGGAGGCAATACCAAATGTGCCTGTGAAATTTCAATTCGGAATGCCGAAAATTTGTTTAAAACTTTTCTTGTTTTGCAAAAATATCTTCCGGAATATTAACTTTGCTATTGCTGAAAAAAAAAGTTAAAACCCAAACCACCAAGGACTAGTAAATGCAATTTATTAACATTTTTTTTTTTTTTTGCTCTAGAATCATATCTAGAGGCTCTATTTGGCACGCCATTTGTCCCTGCACCGAGTATAAATTCCATTTTAAGCGGTTATATTTTTCGACTGGATCCGAATTTAGCAAAATGATTATTTTGAATTTTTGATAAGATATTACATTCGTTTAAATTTTGGTGTTTCTAACATTTTGATAGTTTTTTTTTTTGTTTTTAAACACGCGCAAATTTAAGTGACGATTTAGGCCAAATATAAGCATTTACATTGAGCATCATTGCCTTATGTGGGTACTGAAACATATTGGAGTCGCTGGAAATGAGCTCTATAGTGAGATTGTTAAACTAACTTCTTCAGCGTGCTTTATTAGGCCCGAACCTCATAATGGTTAACCAGCATCGACATGCAAAAGGGCCATCAACGATTGCCATCGTTCGTAACTAAGTCGGCAACGGAAATTAAATTAGATTGTTTTACAACAAAAAAAAAAATTTTCATAAGAAAATCCAGATTAAAACTCAAGTTTTGAGACGAGTTTGGAACTAGAGCACGAACATTTGTTTGCTTTTCACAACAAGACCACGAGTTACACCTTTTTTTCCAACATGAACTTCACTTGTGTTCGTTAAAAGGGCAATTTGGATCGTCTTTCGATTTGATTCCATCTAATTGAGTATTTGTCTAAGACTGTCTGACAAAACGGAATTTCTAGAACTAAAACTGCTTTCGTTTTTTCATCTATGGGGATGCACAAACAATTCGGACCCAATTCAAATATCATAAAGTTCATAAAGTAGATTATTAAATATTGAGAAAATTCACAAATCACTCGCCATCTTCTATAGGAAAAAATATCTTAAAACCTTTTAGTTCATCCAATAATAAAATGGAAGAAGTTACAAAAAAATATTAGTACAATTTAAGTTAAATATAACTAAAAGTTTCTTATTTATTATCTTTGGTTTTTATGAAAAACTTGAATACTGAACTTTGAAATTCGAAATTAAATACTATTCGTATGTATGCCAACTTTATAGTCTCATATCTATTGTTATCGTTTCAGTGAATCTTACCCACAATATGCTGCTCTGAACTTCTGTCTTGGCTTACATGTTCTTTGTTGTAAACGAATTTCGCTCATCGGGGGGAGGGGGGTGGAGTGGTCGGTCATCGTAATCACTTTATTTTCTCATAAATTCTTAACTTTATAAAAACGCACTTGTCCCAAAAACATAACAATTTAGCAACAAAAATAATTACTGCACAACTTTATTATCTTTTGACTGAGTGACCCAAATAAAAGGCCAAACTTTCAAAGTATTGCTGCAGATAACTCAATTGGGCTAAAAGCCGAAAGAGTAGATGCAAAAAACCACCTAAATATTTACCGCTTCCAACTAATATCTATTTGTATTTGTATGCAAGTATGTGTAAGACATGAAAATGGCTTTATGAGAACATTTGCTCCACCGTCCCCCAAATAGTAGATACGATACGCTGACTACAATCGCTTAGTAAACCCTCATTAAATTTGACATCAGCAATTCTTTGTTCTAAGTTTCATTCTCTGCGCTACTCTCTACTACTTCATATTACTATCATTATGTAACTTTTGCTTATGTTGCACAAAATACAATAGAGATGATAGGCAAGAAAGGGATATAAAACCCTGCTTAACGCCTTTTCTTTCTTATGAAGAATTCCAAGAATACGTACATATAAAGCTAAAGCCAAAACCGAAAAAGTACAAGACGAAGAGGAAGAAGTTTGTAACTTGAAACTGCTTAATTAAGATTTGTATTTGAAATATTTCTGGTCATCTGCCGTCCATCTCAAAGTCCTTCTATTTAAACCATTCACGTTCACACATTCTTCTCTTTCTCCCCAACCCCTAAGCAATTCAGCAAATGAAAATGGACAGTGTTGCTTTAATTGTTCAACCCGGAAGGGGAAGTGAGGGAATTGCGTATACCATATATATTTTCCATATAGAGAAAATGAATGTCTGCTGAATTAGGGAAACAATGCTCGAACGCCTTTATTCATGTTCTTGTTGTTGTTCTTGTTGTAACAGTAGCAACATTTTTAGGATTTTTATTACAAACTCGCAAACAGAAAGAGTAGCAGGAGGGGGCGTAAACCTCAAGAAAAAAAAGAGAAGATATTTGCTTCGTTGGTCAAGTAAAGAATTTATTATTGTTTGGTTTGAGTAGTGCACAATCAGTTGGCGTTGGCCAAGGGCGGGCGGGGACACATAAAAGAAATAACTTTTTATCTTGTATTAATGTAATTGTAATTTTTGTTGTTTTCTTCCCTACATTGTTGTAATATGAGTTTGTCATACGGAACTTTTACGCCTTTATGTATGTATGGTATGCAGCAATTGTTGTATTTCTTAAAAATATTATTCTGAATTACTTTCTCTGTGGCTTTTCTATGTTGGCCAAATTGGATTAAATGGAATGGGATAAATGGACTGATAATTGTTGTATGAGAATTGATGAGGAGATTTAGGGAATTTAATTTTATTTATTGGTGATGAAAAAAGTCTCAAAACTCAAGTATTTCCCTTTGAATGAATCCTTATGTGTAGAAGTTGAAGGCAGTTTGTCTGAAGTTTTGTTTAAGATTCAGAATTAACCCTTTCACTCTCAGCGTCTTATATACCCGCAAAAAAATCACTTTTGTATTTAGCCAAATTTAATTTGGATGGCCAACAGTGTGTTCAGATTTTTAGAGTAGCTGAATCCGAACTCGATACAAAACTCCAAATGTTCAAAATTTGATCCCAAAGATGAAATACGATTTCGATGAAATTCGAAGTTTTCGAAAAAATTAAAAAAGTTTCGGACTCGAGTATGAAATTCTGAACACTTACTTAAATTTTTCTAAACGTTTTGGCAAGGGAAGTTTATTTCCACTTATATATGTATGTATGTATATATCTGTGTTGAAGAGGAAAAACAGCTTAGGTCGACTTAAGAAAAATTAAAACTGGAAGCATATTTTTGATTATAGTAACCAAAATGCTGAGAGTTCTTAAATAATTTTTACAGTTCAAATTCATTAAAATTATTAAAGTGCGAAATCTATTCAAGATCTTTCAACATTTTGATAGTTATAATCAAAAATATGCCGTAAGCGTAAGCTGATCTTCCTTTTCACCATAAATATGCTCTTATTGTATTGACTCGGCATTATTGCTTTTTCGGATTTTAAAATATTACGGTGCGAAAAAGTTTACAAATCACAATAAACTCCGAAATTTTAATCAAAACTGGAGATTTTCACAGAATGGGCAATTGAGATTTGAAAATTACGTATAAACGTGCGTCTGATTCTTTGAAACCATTAAGCGTTCCACTTTGACCAGTCCAACTCCTTGCAGCCCTAAACGACCTTAGCGCATGGTTTCGCGATCACTGAAATTAGTAATTCCATAATATTATATAATATGCGACAGCAGAACCTATTGGACGACTTTAGATGTAGAGCTCTTCGTATTCGAACCCAAAAAAGATGTGCGTTAAAGCTATCATTGAACCCTTTATTATTATTTATTGTTTTGGGCGATGCCCTCTTCTGAGGACTATAAACGAAACATTTAATGGAATTTCAACGAGCCTCTCTTAGATCTAGACAACGAAGACCATATCGGGCTATTGGCTGTCGCCAAACTATCTGATTACAAACTAATCAACATTAACACCGAGTGCCTCTTCGACATCAAAGTAATGATCCAGCTGCGGAAACTGGGCTTGGTGCATCGCAAAGATCTTCGTCAGTGGCAGCAAGGGCTAAAGAATGCCGTACGACTACCTTCTCGCACGATCTTGAGGGCATGCCAAAAATTACCATATAACTACTGACGATTCAGACCTAATTGCTCATGACGGCCTCCTGATGTAATAACGTCGAGCTAACGTTCCGAACGAAGAGGTGATTTAGTGTGTTGGAGTTTTGATTCTTCCTTCTCGTAAAAGAAACACTGGATGCTTCAATATTGGTGGCATGCACAACGAAGAGGTCGACAAATTCACATATATGAGCACCGAAATTTCGGCGGATGGTGGCTGCAAATGCGCAGTTGAATATGTTTGATTCAAACGGAAAATTAACCTTGCTATACGGCTGCGAGACATGGCTGACCATCGACACCATACTAACTACAAAACCTACAACTATTTTTGAATAACAGCCTTCGGCGTATTTTAGAAAACCATTTAAAAGGATAGCCTGCTAACTCGATGCCAGCAGCAACCGAACGCTGTTCAGATTAAGCGCCATAAGAGGAAATGCATCGGACACACCTTGCTTAAGCCTCCTATCAATATTTGCCGCCAAGCCATGGAGTGCAATCTGCACACAAAGCAAGAAACGCGGACGCATTCAACAGGCCTATAAATATGCGATTCGAGTAAATGTTGGAGAGAATTGAAGACGATAACGAACGACAGATAATACAGAGCAATGCAAGTCATGATTCAACTAAACGGTGATAAAGGGATGAAAGTATTAACTACCATGACCTAGTAAAACCTTCAGTGGGTTTTGCAAGTTTAGCGATAGTCGCGATTTTACAGTGGATTGAAATTTTCAAATTTTAGTCAAAAATCGCATGAAATCATATGACGAATCATGTGTAAATCTACACTTAGGATGAATCCGATTGCAATGTTACTTGATGTTCCTGGTTGATAAACTGGTTTTGTGAGAATGTGAAGAATCCAAAACAATATCATTTAAGCTAAACTTGCTCAATAACTTTGTGGGATTGTTCGGTTAATACTGTGAAAACTTTCCAACTCTTATTTTGCTTGGTTTTCTAACGAGACGCCTTCACAACTTATTCGAATATACATAAAGTATTTATGATTAACCCCACACTCCAGATTTGCACGCACGCCTCCCAACAAAAAACTTCTTCCAATGAAAATTATCTTTATGCGTAATTTTTTGTGGCTGGCGATAAATATTTGATAGAGTATGAGTATATAGTAATAAAAGTGACCCATAAAATACTCGTAGCAGCTAGAAATCCATCCAGCTTTAATTCCAAACAAATCGAAAACCTAAACATCATAAAACTTGTGAAAAACAAACTTTATGACAAATTGTTGCTGAACGTGAAACGCATTCGCAACTATAAATCACTTTGATGCGACATAAGGATTTTTATATCTTTTATTTTTGCTCATGAGTGTGAGTTATCGGGAAAAGAATCGGGGGAAAGGGGAAGGGGGTTAATTTTATGACTCACTTTGGCTTTGACATTTTGGCCATTTAGTTTACGCGCTACATTTATGTATGTATGAATTATATTTATATCTATGTACTTAATTTTCATGTTCATTGCATGTATTACAGAGGCCTATCACTAACACATTCGCTTGCATTTAACTTACAATTAGAATTAAATTTTTATAACGTCAACATTCGTTCCATAACGACTCTGCTAAACGACGATGAGCGCCGCCCGCCCATGCATTATGGCGGCCATTAGTTGCTTTGGCGTAATTCTGGTGTATTTATTGAAATGGCAAGTAGTGCCGCTGGAATACCGACTGTCACCATAGGTCGAACTTACGTGCTGATGGCGTTAGTTTAACATTAAGTTTACGTGCGTTGACAGCATCATCATCATCACGATCAAAATCTGTAGCTGCTTCATTGCTGTGATGTCGCAGTAATCCAGGCTCACCAGCAGTGGATTTTGCTACTCCAGTTGCTATATGGGTTTGATCCACTCTGGTGTTGCTGCCTATTAAATCGTTAATAGCATTCATTTGACGTCTGCTGGTGCTGGTGATGCTGGAGGATACACTAAGCAATTCCATTGGCAACATATCACTGTGTAAAGTACCGGCTGGTTGTCCAGAATCGGGTGTCATCTCAATATAGAAAGCATCACCGTCCATAATTGCCGATGATGAATGCGAGCTGCTGAGACTGCTGCTGCTATGTGAGCCGCTACCGCTGCCGCTGCCTAATTCACTGCTGCTGCTGCTACTGTTGTTGGTGTTGCTTCCGCCACCATCGCCCCCAAAGTATGGTGCTGATGTTGAATAAAACTTATTACCACGACGATTCGATTTCGTATTCGAGTCGACATGTGAGCTGCTACCGATAGTAGCGGCAGCGGAAGTCTTTTGTAATTCACGTACATGTAAATTGTGTAGCGGCGAGGAGTAAGGAGGTTGCAAACGAGTGCGATGATGCCATTTCTGTATCGCAGCAGATGAATTCATTTGTTGCTGTTGTTGCTGCTGATGCTGTTGCTGATTGCTATGGTAATTTAAGAAGCTATGTGCATCATCTTCGTTAAGTTGCTGCCGGCGCTGGTGTGGACGTTGTTGATGATGAGACAAATGACGACGCCATGGCATGTCACAACGATAGACATGCATGAGTCCAATTAGCAGCACGATCAATAACGAAAACGAGAGTAGTATGACGGCCCCGGGATGTCCCGTGGCAGTAGCTTTACGTATGTCGAGCCATTGTTCCGTTTTGGAGATGCTCTCGCTAACATGTTCTTGGGTGGTAGTGGCAGCCGAACTTTTTTCAGCTTTGATGAGTTGAAAGGACTCGGCAACTTGATGCTGTTGTTGTAGTTGCTGCTGTAATTCGTGTTTGTAGTATTGATGCTTTGTATTAATGATGGGCGTATTGACGGTGCTGTGTTTGTTGTGTGCTGTTGATGACGCTTTGACAGCTACATCCTCCTCAGCAATAGCCGGGGAAGCCGTCACAGTCATAGCCGCAGCGGTGGCAGGTTTAAGTTCTCTAAAGTGGCGCCCTTCAGAGTCAGAGCGCAGAATGGCGGCCTCATTTTCTCGTGGCGTATTCAGCGTGTAATGTTGTTGTGGATTGGAATGTTTCGTAATAGTCATTTTCTTCATAATTAGTGATAGTTTCTTTTTATCTTCGTGTTTCTTGGGATTTTTCAGTGTAAATGCAAATGAAGTTGTTGTTTCTCCTTCCACTTGCTCGTTCTTATGTTTGGATGTTGCTGTTGCTGCCAAGAATTTTCTTGTTGCTGCTGCTTGCTTCTCATCTTCGTCGTCGTCGTTTCTATTATGCTCATTTGTCTTTTCGTTTATTGCTTCCGTTTTTGCATTTTGCTTATCACTTTCTGTTAGTCCCGTTATATCGCGTAGCCATTTTGTTTCTACTATTAGTTCTGGCAAGGAGGGTGGATGTGAATATGAATGCTGCTGTTGGCTTTTGGCCAGAAGCATTGCCATATCTTGCCTGCTTCCTTTTCCTGTTGTATCGTCGTCGTTGTCGCCGTATGTTGCTCTGACTGTATCAGTTGATGTTCGCATTGTTGTTGTTGTCATTATAGCAGCAGTAACTTTGGCTGCAGCTGCTGGCGTGGACATGGACGTTGACGTTGACGCTGGGGGCACTGGTGCCGGGGGTCCTGTTGCTGACAACTTTAGCTCCTCTGCTTCCACTAGAATATTTTCGCCTTTATGCATAAGTAGTGGTGTACCAATTAAGTGTCTATCTTTAATATGCAACTGCAATGGTTCGTGCTTGTGTAGTGGTGGCGAAGTTTTTGTTGTTATTGTTATTGCTGTGGCATGGTTTGGCAATGAATCCCTTTTATGTTGTTCTCTTGCCAAAATTGTATCTTCTGTCGTCGTCGTCGTCGTAGTCGTTGTTGCTGTTGGCTCCGCTTTATCGCCAGCAGAAATATTTTGTTGCTGCTGCTGTTGTTGCTGACCGGAAATGCCATTAAAGTTGGAATTTGCTGTATGCTTAAAGTTATTTGCTTGTTGTTGTTGCTGTTGCTTATTTTCGGTCACTTTATTGTTGTCATTGTCGTTGCTGCTGTCATTGTGAGTTAAATCTTTATCTGTAGATGGCAAGTGCATTGTTGTTGCTGTTGCTGTTGTAGTGATAGTTGGTGCAACTGATGTTGTCTTGAACCCTTCCTTTTGCCTTAATAAACTAGTTATCTCAACATAATTGTTGCCTGATTTTATCGTTGCTGGAATTGTTTGTGGCATATGAATTGCTGTTGTTTCGGCATTTTTAGCTGCAACTGCTGCTGTTGCTGCTGTTGAAGTTAAAATTGAAGTTAAAGTTAATGTTTTTGTAGGGTTTGATTTAGTTGCTCTTGTTGTTGTGGTAGATGTTGCTGCTGTTGTTGTTGTTGTTGTTGTTGTATCGACATTTTCTGGCTTGTTTGAAATCTTCCTAGTTTTACTGCTTCTATTATTTAATGATGACGTTGATGGTATCTGAGTAGTTTCTGTAATATTTGTTGTTATTATTTTGCTAGATTGTTGTTGTTTTTGCTCTTCGTTAGAATTTATTATAGCTGCTTCTACTGCTGCTGCTGCTGTGGTAACATCAACATGCTCTAAGAAACTTTGGCTCACTACTTGGCTCATTTTTGGTTCATTGTGATTGTTGCTAGATTCTATATGCTCAGTTAATGCAGTTGTTGTTATTGTTGCTGGTATATTCTGCTCCATGATTTGTTGCTCTCGTAAAGATATTGCTGTTGGTGCTTGTGCTGTTGCAGTTGCCGTTGCTGTAGCCGATTGGTGCAAAGTTTTTGTGGTAGCAAATATTTTTGCGCTCATGCTTCGCTTTGTTGGTGTGTTATTTCTTGGCATAATTGGTGTTGTTGTTACTACTACTTCTGCAGTTGAATTTGCTGCTGCTGCTGCTAGTGTTTTAGTTGGTGCCTTATCATTTTCTGATTTTGTTGCTAGTTGCAAAGTTTTTGCTATTTCAGCTGTAAAATTCTTTTGATTAAACTTGAAAACTTCAGCCTCTCTTGCTTCTGCTTCTTCTGCTGCATTCGTAATCGTGTTTTTCTTCTGTTTTTCCTTTTGTAATTCACTTGGCAAATTGAAACTTATGCTTTCCGTCTGAACTTTTGGCGCTTCCACAATGATTGCTGCAGTCTCCTTCTCCGCCGTCTTCTCATCATTCAACTCCTCGATGGCACAAGAGGGCGGTGGGGACGGTGGTGGCGGTGATGGGGGCGATGGTGGCACTGATGATGGCTCAAGTGCATTTCGGCTCTGCATTTGTCTCTCAACTACGCAATTACTCTTAAACTTTTCAAAAAAGTTGTGCATCTGCAAAAACTTCTGTTTTAAATCGATTTCTGCTGCCATCATCAACTGCTGTTGCTGCTGTTCCTGTTGCTGTTGTTGTTGACCCACATTCAGTTGTTGTTCACCTAGTTCGTCTTGCATTATAATGCCACTCATGCCTCCGCCTTCATTCATCATCGTGCTGCTGCCGCTAGTGCTATGTGGCAGGTCTCCTCCTATTCTGCAGGGACTCGCCCACTCGGCAATGCCTAACAAATCGCTGCACTTAATTGGATTTTCCTCTAGCATCAGATCACGCAAACGTGGCAGCGTATGCACAATGGCCTGACTCAAACCCTTCAGTTCGGATGATTGCAAATTGAGCGTCAGCAATTTTGGCAATTGCAGTGCAGGCAAATACAGCAGCTTGTTGCCGGATAGATCTAAAGTTTGTAAATTGTTGAGCCCTTGGAATGATTGCACTTGTATGTCCATAATTTGATTATGCTGCAGGAAGAGATGCTCGAGTGAGGTGGGCAAACTTATGGGTACCTTGCGTAGACTATTATGATCCAAAAAGAGCACTTCAAGTATTTCGAGTCGACCGAGCGCATCATCTTCGATGTCTTCAATGTGGCTGTTCGAAAGGTCGAGATATTGCAGTAGTGGATAACTGTCCAAATCGCCGCAATTGATAATCTGCAAAATGCGAAAGAAAAAAATGGTTTGGGAATGAGTTTAAAATACTATTAGTTTTAATTGAATGTAAACATGACATGAAAATGAGAACGAGAGTGAGAGCAGATTGAAGTAAGAGCATTAAAGTAGTTTGCACTGGCAGCTCGTTATCATCAACGTTAACTTTATGAACATAATCATAAGCGTTATTGTTCGTTATTATCATCATCATAAGTACAGTGTGTTGCTTAAATGCTCTAAAAAAAAGTAATGGAAACCTAGCGTAGTTTTTGAATCTACCTGCTTTTTTATTTTATTGTTTAAAATATTTTTTCGTTATTCAAAGAAAATTCAAACTGGTGATTTACTTGAAAGCAGTAGCTTGATATTTAAAAATGACTTTTTTTTATTATGAATCATCAAACAATTGGTGCTTTAAATTAATGTAGAAATCTGAAGTAGTAAGTAAACTTACTTTGCCGTGCTAGCCTGGTATTCTAACGTAGGTAGGTATACAACCAAGCGGTAAATATTCGAGAACGATGTTAAGCGCTAAAGTTAATGATTATTGGCCCACCACCCGAAAAAATCCAGTCTAAATAGAGTATAGACGAACAAAAATTGCACTTCAAACTAATATTGTCAAGTAAGCTAAAAAAGGTGGAGAAAACTTGAGAAATGGTAGAAAAACAGCATAAAAAAACTTGAACAAAACGGGCATAAAATTTAAAACAAAGAAGACAAAATTAAAGGGAAAATTTAGGGGACAAGAAGAACTTAACCCGTTAAATGCCCCGGAATTAAGTCCAACCGAATTTTTTTATCTAACCTAGAGTAGAAGAGGACAAAAAATGTAGACTGTTTAATTAAAAAAAAAATTTAAAAGTAATTGAAATTCAAAGTTGATAAAGAAAGCATCAAAAAAGTCCGAAAATCAAACCTCAACGGAATTAAATCTTGTTTGCATATTTAAGTGTTTGTCTCGATTGCATTCCCCTAACGTTAAAGCCAAGTTTACAGATTTTTGCTGTTCAGCCACCTATAAGGTAGTAAAACTTTATGAGCAACATATTAATAGAACATATTATTTCTCTATTTAAAATTAATAGGCTTTGAATGCACAATGATGCCAGAAGAATTTCAAAAACTTCATAGAACCAGAACGTTTCAGAACACACGGTTCCTCTTTAGTGATTTTTGTAATAGTTCCCTTATATCAGCAATCTACACTGGCGGTCACAAAAACCGCACCACCCACCAATTTCAAGAAAATCGTTTAGAATGGGACCTAAACCTGATTTTGTTTTACTGAATGTAATTTTTTTTTATTTTCGGGAACAGAATGATTGCCAAAGAAACATCATACATACTCACAAATTTTATTACTTTGTAATTAAAACAAAAAATGGAAGAAATTTCACGTTTTTGAGGGTATTATTTAAAAGCATGTAAAAATAAAAATTTATATTATTTTCTGAAGGTGTAAACTAAGGTTAATTTGTTTCGTAATAGAGTCATAAGCAAAATTGTTTAGTTTGATTGTGCCCCTCTCTTAGCCTTTCTTATGGCCGTCATCTTGAATGGCATATAGTCTACAAGCACTTTAAGGATATTATTCGTTATTTTTTTAATACGAAACTTTTTTCAGAACTCCAAAAGGGATTTTTAATTCTTTGGCATTTTTTGAGAAACTTTTCGTTTCATTATATGACAGAGGTGACATATCAGACCTCAACCGCGCGAGCTACCTGATCATTCCCGCCTGTAAATTCTAACATCATCGAAAACATTTTGAATCTGCAAACAAATAAGAATCAATAATCTAACTTTTTTACTATTTCTAAAGTAATCAAACATTAGACATTAATTACTAACTAAACCTTCTCAATTTGACGCGATGATATGCCGCGGAAGAATAACGTCATTAATAAGCGAAAGCGCACCACAATTGCTCCATAAAATTTTAGTCATATTTTTGGGCGTTCACAGCCCCTTTAATATAGCATAAGGGCCCCCGGTTATAGTAGGAAAAATCCATGGGAATTTTACTATTTTCGCTACATAGTTATCCTTGTATTGCTCTATATCTGAGCGTCGCACATACCGAAGATTAAATGCGCCTATTTTCTCGAGTCTGCCAGATGCCAATTGCTGTAGTTTTTAGTCCATGCCAAGCAATTTGTTTCCAACCATTTTGACAACAACGACTTTTTGGCTGATCGTCTCCCATACAGACCGAACTTTTGTTTCTTTCTGCGTAAGGTTTCGACATTTATATTCACGTTGTAATAATTTATGGTTCTATTTCAGGTTATGCCATTTCCATAGTCTTCTTGATCCTTTTGTCCTTTCAAGCGGTTACAAATTGCCTTTTTTCTAGATCAGTTCAACAGCAGTCGACTGTAGGCATCAGATTTCTCCAAATATTTAACTTTATGACACTTCTTGATACCTAAGAATAAAAATTTCGACGTTTTGGTGGCGCGACAATTGTTTATACTTTGCAGTTGTTTTTGGCACTTTTTCAAAAATTCTTCTTTCCGCCAAACAAGCGCAATAAAAAATGGTCCACTCCGCTTAAATACATTATTAAAACATAAACAAGGGAATCTCCTTTACAAAGGAAGGAAAATTTGGGCTAAGTTAGGAAATATTACCGAAATTGCAGTAGTATTGCAAGTGGTACGGTTTTTGTGATATCCAGTGTATATTAGTGAAAGTAAAGTAGAATCACAAGACAATTGTTTTCATTGAATAGTATTATTGAAAGGAACTACCATTTTTTTCAAATTAATAGGCTTTGACATCCTTTTTAATATTTTTTTTTAAGAACCAAAGAAATATTTATAAAAATTGTTAATAGTAACAATTATTTCATTCACGCTTCGGAGGGCTCTTAGTAGCCGACCGCTACCACTCAAGTGACTTTGTGAGTTTTGAGATGCAGCGTCCGTTTACCGTTAACCGTTGGTTTCTGCATTACCGCGTTTAGCAGGTACCTCGTTTTGCGGCTAAATTGCCGCTGCGCGTCCTCACGTGTAACAATAAAACGTTGACGAATAAACATTTAAAAATAAATGCTTAAAATATATTTCAGTATCACTAAAAAGCAATCACTTGCTTTATTTTAGTGATTTTTTTGTTGCTATAAATAAGACAAATTGCAGTCGATATTATGAAATTTCTTCTCGTGTAACTTTTCAGAGCGCGCTCTCCGAAGTGTTAATAATATTTTCTAGGTATTGGACTTGAAAGATGAACAATTCAAAATCGTTTTAAGTATCCAACATTTCTCTTACTGTCGGATAAATATGTTTCACTGTACTGTGCTAGATAAATATGTTTTAAATGCACTTGTTTATATCTAAGCAGAAAAATTTCCCTGAGCGGGCTTTAGACCCTTGGGTCTGTCACTGAGTGTGAGCATAAGAAAATTTTTCTCGATAAAAAAAGATTTAGCCTACTTTGATCTATATAAGATTAAACAATTTAATAGAAATATGAAGTCTCAAGTCTGTAGATAATCCGATACTACCAAAGTGCGACGAATAGACTAGCTATCCCGAGTAACTCGAAAAGTCAATTCATACTCTAATACCGAACATTTTCAAACTCCCGGCAATATAGTAACAAGAATTATCCATGAAATAAATAAACCTCGACTCAGAATAGCCTAATAGTTTCAATTGTGTTGTTTTTCGGCGAGAAATGAAGCATAATTCGGGCTTAACAGAGCAATTTGATAAAGAAGACGATATCTATTTAACATTGGTAGGCGATTATTATGTCTCAATCGGAAAGTGTTCTAGAAATGTTGATTCAGTCTTATGTTGATCAATCTTGGCAACTACGATTGTTTAAGCAAAACACACCCAGTATATTTAAGGCAGCATCAACTAAACATTTGTAAAAATTAGTTTTCCTCCTGTTGGTGGCGTATTACGAAAATAACTTCTAAAGTCTACTGCTATCCTTTTTGGCAGGAAGCCGGAATTTTCCATTGCCAAATAGATTCTAAGATTTTTGTTTTTTACTATTTTTCTTTCCTGCGAAATATATCAGTTCATTGATGTGTCGTGTCATAATTATTATTAAACGTAACAAATTTTAAATCGAAATTGACTTGAATATGCTTTAAATACGCGGCACTTTCAGTTTAACTACGAAAGTCAGCTTGCGTGTTTGCCTGCCTGCTTGCTTGCTTGCTTGCTATTATCCTTAAGCGTCCCATGTTCCAGCACAATATAGAAAACATTAATTTTTCTTTGCTTTGTGTATAAAGTCAACATAGACGAGACTCATTAAATTAATAAAAACAAAAAGAAGAAGAGTACGAAAGAGAAAAGAAAAACACGGCTTTGTATTATTTTCCATTCTGCTACCGCAATGGTTGAAGTGATGAGTAAATTTCCTTGTATTTCCTTGCTTTTTATTTTACCTACACATTACCCCCTCTCCCACATTTCCTTATACCTCAATCACTATCTCCTTCCACTAATCTTGAGATGTTTCAAGCGTGAATACAGACAAGTACGAGTGGCAACTTCAAAGTCATCATTAAACAAATACCACACAATAACAACAAAAACAAAGAATACCATAAAAGTAAAAGTGTAGGCGACGAACAGATAGACCGGCAGAGAAATAAGCAGATAGACGGACAGGCAGACAAATTAAAAAGGAAGCAAGCGTATACAACAAGATTATCCCCTTTTTATATATTGTATGTATCCTTGCCAAGAGCATCCTGGCAAAGCAGTCTATAGGCAAGCAAACAGGAGATTGAGGAGGCAAATGCTGGCAACACAGGGACGCGGCAAAGAATTGGTAAAGTTGGCATGCACGTTTAAGCTTTATCGTTATTATGCTTATACCAATTATACAGAATTATAAATGCCTACGTTAGCCTTAGGCTAAAAAGCCCATAATGTTTTCACCTTGATGATGGTGATGTTTTAGTTTAGTAAGAGTGTAGCGTGTTGTGTGTTGGCTTGGTAGCAGCAGCCTAACTGGCTGTAGAGTGTGCTTTAGCGCCATCAAAGCTGTGCATAATCTCTTGAATAGCTTAGTTTGCGCTTTTTTTTTGCTGTTGCTCCACCTTTGCTGTTTTCATATGAAATTATCTTTTGTTTACACACTTCTCAGCCTCTATTGAAGCCAACATCATACCGCCATTTTGAGTAACGTAGCATAAAATTATGATGATAATTCGAATGAATTCGAAAGCGAAGAGCAGAAAAGCAACGAAACAACAGCCCAATAAATTATAATAAATCTCCTTTTTATACGACGAGATCCTATTTGTTTTATTTAATTTGTTTTCCCCATTCAGTTTTTGTTTATATGATGATTTTCTATATGAACAAATCACAATGAAGATTTTTTATCTTTGCTTACCTCAGCATATTGCTGAATATTTTCAAACAGATATTTACGATTATCCTCTGTAAATTTATCATTGTTTTAATCAAAGTTTAGTTTTGGCTTATTGTGTATTTTTTTTCATTAGTTATTTACGCAATTACTTGTTGTTATGATTTAGTTAGTACTTTCTTTCAATTTTCTCTTTTTATATTTGTGATTTAACACTCCATATACCAATTACTTTCTGACTTATTCCGCAACTTCCGACGCAAATCGAAATATTCATAAGTGAAGTTACTGTAGAGAAAAATTTTCCAACTCAGATAGACCGTATTTAAGTTACGATCAATGTTTAGACAAGCGGTTTGGCGTGAACTTGTTAATTACAGATTAACGAGGTGATTTCTGATTATTTTAATAGATATAAAAAATTCCATAAATGTTTCGAAAATTAATACTTTTTCGCAATATATTTCATAACTTGTACAATTTTGTTTGGCGATTTTGGCAGCTTGAGAGTTGGGAAATGGCCAACTAACCCGGCGAGTATCAGACGGCACTGACTCCGTTATCCTTCAAAAAACTGGAGACAGTAGCCTTGTTCAAATTGCCGCTTTTATTGTTAGAGGTGCTATTAGTTTTCCACTTGCCTGGTGTTTCGAACATTTTTAAAATTTATACTTTGAATTAAACCAAAAACGTGCTTTGAGCGTTTCTGTGACAAATAATTTTAGATATTTCTGTTACTTTCAGTGGCGGTAAGTCCATACAAGCCCAAAAGCCTGGCTTGCCTAAGAATTGTTAACTGAAAATTTGTACAATATATACTTACAAAATTACTACTTTTGTTTTAACTGAAAGAATAATTTTCTTTTAAAATTTTTTATTTGTATTACCCTGTTTTTCAATAGCTCTTATAGGTACTAATAAAAAATTAAATGTGGATTACATTGAATACACTCAAGCATTCATGTTATCGCAGTTCATCAAGTTGGCTTTTACGAGGCTTTTAAAATTTGAAAATGTATGTTTTCATAACATGCTATCTCGCTTATTCTTATAGGAAGTTCAATAGCTTTTTTAGTATGTGCGGTTCCATAAAAAGTAGCAGCATACCAATTTTTTACTACTATGTATGATTTTATATAGAACTTAAAAGCTGGCTTTCAGTTTTTGTTTGGCATTTGGAAAGTATTTACTCAACTTTCTTTTTCTCCTATTTTTTTGCGCCATTAGTTTTTAGTAGAGTTTCGAACCGGATAAATTTGGGTTCATGTTCAGGTTCAGGTTCAAGCAAAATATAACAGTGTGTTCCGGTTCAGGTTCAAATAAAAATTAAGCAAAACAAGGTTTTTCAAATAATAGTTTTACTTATTTACATCCATATATTTAGTTACTTTGCAATTTGGATTTTTTCATTCCGTTGACATTTTCTTATATTTGATAATTTGCAGTTTTATTAATAAGGTTTATATTAAGAGAAATTATCGTTTAGTTTAAAAAATAGTATATCATTCAACGATTTGTTTTTTAAATGATACCTTTGCGAAGCCTATTTAAATTTAAGTCCAAAAATGCCCTTTCTACGTTCACCTCCTGAATTTATATGCTTATTTTGTATTTTTGATGTTAATATTTCAGCACGTCCAAAAACGTTGGTAAAGTCCAAACAGAGCTCCCTTATTCCTTCTTCAATGCTTCAATCGGGATCTAGAGCATTCCATCCTTATTGTCGATTTTAGCCTTTTTGGTTTGGTAAAAAAAATGCACTGGGCTTGCCTCATCAGTAAATGCTAGGCACGCCACTGGTTACTTTGTTTGTGTGCCATTAAAATGCGTGTTTATTTGCTCTTTTTTCAGAATTCCGTCTAAAATTTGCTTTATGCATTAACAATTCAAACCCTCACTTGTATTGCATACCAGAAAAGTTTCAATTTTGTTCCAATAAAGCTTAAAAAATGTTCAGAAACTAAAAGTTTTAAACTGAGTTCTCCAGTCTTGCTTGGGTTGGTAAAAAGCTAAAAAAAACATCAACAGATATTGTGGGTCCACTCCATATATCTCATCAAAGGCATTTGCTGCTAGGCAAGTCTCAGTTTAAATAGTAACAAAATGGAAGACCAAGTTTGGGTGCTGTTGAACATTAAATCCCATTCACGCTTTTAAATCAAAATATCTCGTTACTTTCAACAGTAGGTGAGCGCGATTGTTCGATGTTTTTTCCATGGAATATTTAATTCATATATTTCATTCATATAAAAGCCGAGCTTTTCGCATCCATTCATGTTGTGTGAGTTATATTATTTATATGCCGAATCCGAACGGCGAAGTGAAAAGTTTTCGTAGGCATTTTTTTGCTTTTGAAGGTTTGCCTTTGCCGTGCCGTGTAGGCAAATTTTTATTTTCTATTTTTGATTTTTGAACGTACCGTAGCAGTCCAACACACTAACCGCTGGGTTGCGACGACCATATGAAATGGTGTTATCAAATTCCGTATCTCAACGGAACATCTACCATGAAAATATTGGTCGAACAGAGTCACACAATCCGCGTTTCTACGATGCTCCATGGAGTCGATAGAGCTGGAAAGCCTACTGTCTCCTATTAGCTTTATCGCTGAATGTTGAATACGGTCCAAGAGCTCTAGTTGCGTTCGCAAATCTCCTGCGAATTATACTCCATTTTGGGACGGATATAAGTGGTGCAGCTCATGCTGAAATCAATGGGAATGAAGTATTTTTTACACCGCTTTAGAAAGCCGAGGCAGTTGGATGCTTCTTTCGACACGTCAAAAATATTATTATTCCAACCCCACCATAACCAGGGGGTTAACAGGTGGTTGGGAAGCTTGTTTATGAGATAACAGACAACATTGAGCGTTGATTTCAAATCTGTTCCCCCCACTCACCCGCTCACAGATTGATTGGAGATCATTATTGAGTGAGCCATTCATAGCATGCCGTTTTCTCTTAATCTCCAAAGTGTTAGGACTTTTTTAACATGTGTATGAATGACAAATGGTGCTGTCATCTGCAAAGGAGTGTATAGGATTCTTAGTCAACTATAGAGGGTCTTTGATAAAGATAAGGAAAAGAGTTGGAGAGAGGACGGAGCCCTGCGGCACTCCACCATTAATGACACGAGCCTCCAAAGTAAAACTATCAATCACAACACGAATAGAGCGGTTGCTTAAGAAACTTGTGATCCATCCGTTGTAGTTATTACCGATCCCTTGCACAATCAGTTTTGACACCAGTGCTTTATGTCACACTTGGTTAAATGCCTTGGAAATATCTAGAGCAACTGCTTTGCTCTCACCTAAGCTATGGCCACTATGGTTCCAGTTTTCGGTGAGAACCGTTATGAGATCGCCCTTTGAGCGATTACTGCGGAAACCATATTGGCGGTCGTTAAGCAACTATTTTTGCTCTAAATTGCCGAGTGAAAGTTAACTACACTTTCCATGATCTTGGACAGTGTAAAATTAATTGCGAAGGGCCGATAATTCAATGGATTGAACGTTAGCAACTTTCCAACAAGACGGAAATACACCTGCAGTGTATGAAATGTTGAAAGGATTGCGTAACGGTCGCACCAGTGTTGACGAACATGCTCGCAATACATAAGCTGAAATGCCATCGGGCCCCGAAGCCTTATTAATGTTGAGATTTCCAAGCAGTCTTTTAACTACACGTGTTCGAAAATGTATGTCAGGCATAGCACAAGATACAGGTTCGAAAACGGGTAGTGGCTGATTGCTATCTGGCAGAGAAGAATTCTCTGCAAAAATGCTAGCTAAAAGATTCGCTTTATCAACCGAGCTAGTAACGAGGCGATCACCTCTAAAAAGAGTTGGAATTGAAAAAGTCGTTTGGCTTTTTATTCTCTTTACAAATGAGCAAAGCTTCTTACTACCCCTATGGAATTGTAAGACTTTATGCTTCTGGCGCTGTTCGCGTTAAAATTTATCAGGTTGTTTATCGGCGCAAGATATATTTGAAAACGTATATTGAAATTTCCAGCAATATAGCAAAAATGAAGCAAACAGATCAAATAAAATTTATCTGCATTCATGACCACCATACTCCCTAGACTTGAATCCAATGGGACTATTCTGTTTAAAGCTTTTTAGCGAGTAAGGCTTGTGCATCTCAACTCCACCGTCTGCAGTCACTGAAAATATGACTGAAATTGATCAAGAAATGTTTCGGCTAACCGGTTTACGATTTTCGAATCGATTGAAGGCATATGTAAAAGCTAAAAGCGGTTATATTGAATATGACTATGTTTATTTGAAAGAGTATATATTCAGACCACTTTGTTAGTGCCTGCCCCGCTTTTTGTCGGACCAGAGTTAGCATATTTGGGACTGGAGTGTTAAGAGGGCAACACCTGAGCTCTTTGGCACGGCAGGATCTGCTCAGGTTTATTAATAAATCTGGTAGATTTAAAGAATAGCAAAATGGAACACAGAATATAGTACAATGGACGTAAAACTTGTCTGCGTGCGTCTGTTTAGACCTGCATTTCACTGCACTTTAGCTTTTTCGAGTTATTGCGTGAAGGCTGATAAAAGTTCGTTAAACTGGTCGGACAAAATAGACTCCTCCTTCGGAAGTCTTAAAAACTTAAGTAACTTCCTAAAATCTTAAGAATTCCGAGCGCCCACTGTAATTATTGCAGATATATTTTAATTTATTACCCAGAAAAGTTACTACAACAATCATGAAAATCCAAATTCGGCACCTGAAAACTCGTAGAATAAACGTTGTTCGGAATCAAAGTATAGTTTTATTTGAAATCGAACGTACTGAGCATTTAAGGGTTAATGTTTGAACGATTGAATCCGTACTTGCACTATTATTCAATTTATACAACGCTTTTCTCTGAGTGCACCATACATATTTGTGTGTCCATGTACAAATGCATTTGAGAATTAGATACTCCATCAAATGTTAGGTTTGTAATTTTCCAAATAGCAAAATAGCTATGGAAAATATTACGTTAAATATTTCCGCAAGTGAAGAGGAAATAATGTATTTGCATTAAAATTTCGCATACGATGAAAATATTCTGAGAATATATATAAATGCCTCACATGAACACATGATGAAATTGTTTGAAGAGGCAAACCAACAAATTCAAAGAGGCAAATCATTATGCTAAATACATATACCAACTAGGAATTGAAAAAAAAAAATCTATAATTATACATATGGGTATCGAACCACCAACGAAAGTGAGTGCCTAACACACACATACACAAATATTTGTTAGACACACCCCTACCCCATTTATATGAAAGTGATGTGTGGTTGAGAAAACGTTGGAGGGGTGGGGTTTAAAGTATGTGGTTGTATCTGTGCTTGCTAACATGCTGTTAATTGCTGTAAAAGCGTCGAAATCGCGGTTCGTTGGTTACACACGCTTGATGGATTCGCTCATTTATCGATTTCAAACAAGCGCGAACACAATAATGTAAGCAAACGCTGAACTCCGACCGAAATTCTCGCGTACCTCGGTACCTTGTTGTTGGTGGTGTTTTTTCTTTCGCTTTCAAAACTTTAGCAGGCAGGTTTGAATTTGGTAGCAAAGTAAACGAAAGCAAGCAAAAGGTAAAAAACTACAACATGAATTGAAATTCTTCTGAAAAAAAGATAAGGTTGCTTTTTGATGTGCTTTGAAGAATTTAAATGAGAATGAGAAGAACAATATGAAAGGTGGAAGGAGCAAGGTGCAAGGTGGCGGTGTGGCAAAGTCAAAAGCGGAAATAAATTGTTGCCAATGAAGAGACTGATATTTTTTGTATTTATGCACGTTTGCGTGGGTGAATAGAAATTAAGCTGAGATGTTAAAATTGTGGTTATTACGTTGGGCATGCCACTCCTTTTAAACGTTTTAAACCGGCGAACATGACGCTATGAACTTTTAATTAAACATGCAAAATTCCTACCTACTTACTAAGTGTAGGGTGCTTTCCTCAGAATTAATATTTGATATGAATTAATTGAAGCAAAAAAAAAAAAAAAAACTGAACACCCCGTGCTAATGATAATGCAACATTTTCACGCTTGTAAAGTTATTAAAATAAATCGAAATATCAAAGGTTCATTCTCACTTACCTTCAACCAATTATCGGTCAACTTGAGCGTACGTACGGATTGTGCCAACGCCGCTGGTATCTGACACAAGCCGGTGCCGCTGGCATCCAACTCCTTCAAGCTCCACGAAGCGACAAACTCCTGCATTGAAGCGCCCACTTCGGGGTTGTAAGCTATTGAAAGTCTCACCAAATCGGGTATGCCCTGAAGAGCGCGGATCGATTCACCTTTCAGTTGATTGTATGATAAATCTAAGAATTGTAGATTTGGTAGAGCCAAAAAGGTTTCGTAATCGATATCAGTGATATTATTATGCGTCAGCAGCAGCGTATTCAGGCTGAGTAAATTGTAAAATGTCTCACGGAATATTGTGTGCAAATTATTGTGCGCCAAGTTTAAATGTTTCAAATTGTGCATGCGTTGTGGAAAGAATGCAGTTTCCAGATTCTGAATACGATTGCACGAGAGATCGAGCGTTTCGAGCGCACTGAGCTGTGACAGATTGAGCGTTGAGAGATTCTCAATGATGTTTGAGCTGAGATGTAATTCGTGCAAGCACGAATTGTTGAGTATGCGGCCGTGCTGAATGTGATTGCCATTGAGATACAATGCTATCAAACTTGAATTCTCTGACAGAAGTGGAAGCGTGGTGAGCATGTTATGAGAGAGATCGAGTTTTTGCAAATGCGTGAACCCAGTAAGATTTATTTGCTGCAATTTGTTTGAACTCAAATCAATTTCGTTGACTGTGCTCAAATCGCTACTTTTAAAATCACGCGTTGCATCAAAATCGCTTAGGTTCCTGCTGGAAAGATGCAAAGATCGTACACTCTTTGTCGCTGCGCTCTCTTCCTCTTTCCGTGTTGATCTTCGTACTACTTCGTGTACGGTCGGCTGAGGTGAACGTTTTTGATAGTAATGCAATTCAGTATCTTCTCTACGATAAATCGGTTCGTTTTCATCGCGTAAGATGCGATGTATTGTCTCATATGAAAGTCGTTTCAACTCACTCCTATATAAATTGAAACGTTCGTGGTCTTCGGTACCAACGCCAGTACCACCTCCACCGCTATCATCGATTTCCTCTTCCATTCGCCGCGATACTGCTGCTGCCGCTGCCGTATGTTTTGGCTCACGGTGCTCTGGATGCAGCAGTAGATCATCATCGTTTATCAAAAGTTTTATTTGTGTCTCTAATTTGGCACATTCGACAAATGTCGTCGTTCGCGCTGGCAATATTGCTCCTAAATTGACGACGACAAACACTAATACTACTAACATTACATCACAGTGTTTCAGTTTGACAAATGTCATTCTGCTACTATTTTGGCATTTATTTGACATTTTCGTCGATAAATTCATTTCGAACGTTTGTTTAATTTTCAATATTGCTTCTGCTGGTGCTGCACAAAAGTTATTTGTTGCTGTATTACGTGGCCACACGTGACTTTCTAAAATCGATGTTTATCAAGAGTTTTTGCCGCGTATTATTTCACTCACTTCAGTTCACTTGCTTCACTCGTTGGGTTGGCAACCTTTATTTCAGTGTTGCATTTTTGCAGCTTTTGCTTTGTTTTCAACATTTCTGCACACAATTTCATTTTGTGTCTTTAGGTAATATTTGAAGACACCCAAAAAAAAAAAAAAAAAAAAGTACATAGAAAACAAAGAAAAATTAGTTTACACTGCACAAAGTGAAAAATTGTTTTGTTCGCTATGTCTCTTTCGCACTCGCAGTCTGTGTTTGTGTGTCACGTTTCGTTTCGTTTACTGCTGAAACAAAAGTCAACAGGGTGGCAACTTTCTCCTCTTTCGCTTACATAATGCAGTAGTCATTTTTCGTTTCTCAAGTTGCTCTCACCGTAGATGGCTTTCTACCTACAATTGTTAACGAGCTGACATCAACCTCTGCTTGAATTCTCAATTGAATTAACTTACGAGAATTTGCTTGCTCCCTTTACTTTATTGTTAATTCCCGGTCATTCTTTATCAAAATTTACACATTTTTGTCTCGTTTCCCGTTTTCCTTGTTTTTATTTATTTTCATTTCTTCGTTCACTTTTTGTTGTTTGTTAATTTGAGAAAAATATACGCGTTAAATTTCCTTGAATATTTAACGAGATACTCGTAAAATTGTATATTTTAAAGCTTCGCGCGCCTAAGTGTATGCAATGAAAAATGTCACTTTGCTATTTTAATGTTTTAAATACGCTTGTTTTGTTGTTTTTTTCTGACGCTTGATTACATTTTAAAATGTCAAGTGCTTGTTATTATTGTTGTAAAAAAGCATCATTACAAAGTGTTGTTGTTGTAGCTGCTGTTGACGATGATGATGATGATGGTGATGGTATTGCGCTGTTGCTGCTGTTGTTACTTTTGAGAATACCATCACGTGCTGCTGCTGGCTCTTGTATTTTATGTTTATGTTGCACCAAAGTGTTTTAGTTTATTTTTATATTGGTATTTTGGCGCTGTTTGTTGTTGCTGCTGTTGTTTGTGGCATTTCCTTGTTTAGGGTAGCGGGGAGTAGAACGCTCGTTTGTCGTCGTCGTGCATGCAATGCTGAAGGTAGCGTAGCAGTCAGAAAATCTGTAATGAAATGTGAAATAAATTGTTGTAATTAGTGCAAAAGTTTTTCGTTCGTTTTTCATTACAAAGAAGAAGAAGAAATGTTTTGCCGCTGAGTGAAGCAGAATTCTCGTGTTGAGTTGTAAAAATTAAAATTGCTGTTGTTGCATACTTTTCGGGGAGTGCGTTGTAAGATTTTAAAGAAAATGAGATATTCGTTAAATAATACACGAGCATAAAGAGGTCACGTTTTCAGAGTGGAGTGTGTTTTTTGTTGTTTTAAATACGTACGTATTTGCTGTAATTTCTTTGTTTTTTATGAACTTTAAATGAAGTTTTACATTGTAATATTGCGAAATGTTGCATATTTTAAGGCGAGAGATACACAGATACATAGGTAATTAAATAAAGTTAACGGAAATGAAAATATGTGCGTACTGCGCACTCAGAGTTATGTGTTTTTGATGTCGTTGATTTGAAGATGTAATCAAATAAATGAATACGTTGATTTTTTATTTGTAATTACATTTTAACTTGAAAAATCGTAATATTGGTTGCAATTTAATGGAAACAATAAACAGGTCAGCACACAGGGCGGAAAAATATGTCTTACGGATCAATATTGCTAATTGAAGCCTAAGTAATATCTAAACATGTGCGTTTGACTTATTTTGAAATTTTGAAATCAATAAAAATGAAAAATTTTAAAATCAGTTTCAAATATTCTGAAATCGTTTTAGAAGATTCTGAAATAAATTTCGAATATTCTATATCATTTCCGTACATTTTTGAATCAGTGTCGCAAACATCATAAAATCCATTTGAACACTCTGAAACCAATTCAAAAAATTCTGAAGTTGACTTCGATCAATCAATTTGATATATTCGTAAATTTATTTTGATTATTCTGAGAACAACTTCGAACATTCTAAAATGATTTCGGAATATTCCAGCGCCAGGTTTGGATCACTTTAAAATGAGTTCGGAATATTTTGAATATTCTAAAATAAATTCGGAATATTCTGAAATCAACTCCAACATTTAAAACCAAATTTTCGAATAGACTGAAAATAATTTCGAAATCTGTTTGGAATATTTTGTAATCAACTTGTAACATTTTAAAATCAATTTCGAATATTTTGAAATTAAATTAAATGATACTGAAATCAACTTGAAATATTTTCAGATCAACTTTAAATTTTCTGAAATAAACTGAAGATATTTTAAAATCAATTTAGACTATTTTGAAATCTGCTTAAAATGTATTGGAAACATTTGAAATTATTTTCAAATATTTTGAAATTATTTTCGAAAATTTTGAAATCAATTCCGAATATTCTACATCAATTCCAAACATTTTCAATTCAATTTGCAACATTAAAAAACAAATTTAAGTATTAGAAAATCGGAAATTAACTTCGATCAATCAGTTTGATCTGTTCTTAAATCAATTTTGATTATTCTATGAACAATTTCGATTATTCTAAAATGAATTTAACTTGTTTTATTTGTTTAATTGCTTTAATTTTTTTTAATTTTTATGATTAACTTGCAATATTTTGGAATCAATTTAAAATATTCTGAAACTTGTTGGGAATTCGAATATTCTGAAATTAGTTTTGAATATTCTAAAATTTTTTCGAAATATTCTAAAATAAATTCGAATCTCTAAAATAATACTGAAGTCAACTCCAACATTTGAAAATAATTTTCGAACATACTGAAATCAATTCGGAATATTTTGAAATTAAATTGAAATATTCTGAAATCAAATTGGAGTATTCAGAAAACAACTGGAAATTTTTTCAAATAAATTGAAAATATAAAACCAATTTCGAATTTTGTGAGATGGACTCGGAATGTTCTGAAATCTATTTGGAAATTTCTGAGATTAATTTGGAATATTCAGAAATCAATTTGGAGTATTCTGTAGTCAACAAGGAATATGCTTGGATCAATTAAAAATTTTCTGAAAGTGATTTTAAATAATCTGAAATGAACTTAGAATATTCTGAAATTTATTTCGAAAATCATCATTATAAATAAACAATTTTTTAGAACCATTCAGTTAATGTGTCGGTGTTGATTGTTGTGGGAAATCTCGTGATAGTGTTCATATTACCTGGGATTTTATACCATGAGAATTTATATGGAAATTTTAAAATACTATGATAAGTGAAGGAAAATTGTTGTACAAATTTTGGTTTGTAGAGCAACTTTAAATATCCGGAAATACATGAAAAGTTGCAATTGAGACTAAAAGTGTTTCAGGGAAACCATGAATTTTCTACATACATAATTACGCTATTTTTAGTTTAATCGTAAAAAAACGATGAATATTCTTTAAATAACATCTAACTCAAAAACACGGTATCGAGTGGAAAATATTGAACAACCAAAACTACTACAAAAGAATCGGGTTTCGAAAGAAAATTATCGACTACCAATAGATATCCCTAGTCCAACTAGCAACGATTTTTACGAGTATACTATAGGTTGTTAATTTAACAGTTTCTTTCAACCTTTTTGCACATAGTTTTCATTTGTTACTCACTTAACCCTAACCTGCTTAGTACTTCCTTAATATGCGTTCAAATTTATTTAGTAACTGCTTTGATCTACTTTCAATTATCCTTACTACTTACATTATTTATCTAAATCGTTTTATCTTCCTGTTGCCGTCTGCCCCTTTTTTTCGTTGCTTCGGATATCCTTTACTGCTACTCAGCTCCCCTATTGCTCAAATATTTTGCATGATATATAAAGTATTACAGAAAATTAATTTATCTTTCGCCCGCCCACACTTCACTTCCATGACTTCAAATATTGTATGTTTTTCCTTTCTTTTTTATTTGCAGGTATGTCAATCGCATTTACATATGTTTCGGTTTTTCTTTTTCGCTTTTTTGCTGCTAAGTATAAGAAAGAGGTAAAGTATGTGTGGTGGGGTGGGACTGTATGTATACATCAGTAAATTTCACCCAGAATGACAATAAATTTGGGCCATTATTTTGCGCATATCGGAAGGCGCTTTGATGGGCATGTACTCACTCACTCCTGCCTAGAAGTACACAAGTTGCTTGCCATGATAAATATAAAAAAAAGAAGAGAAAGTGGTGGAAGAGGACAAAAAGAAAATATGGCTATAAAATGACATTTTAACCCGGTTTACATATTTTCCAGCAAATGTATGTGTAAGTATAAACTATGTTTGTATGTGTGAAACAAGTGTATGATAAAAATGGCCATAGAAAGAATTCTCCGTGTGTGTGTGTTTATGTACAAAGATGAAGATATTTCTCCATTGTTGCCACGTTTTTCTTTGTCTCTGTTCTTTTTTTATCTAAATTTATATGCGCTAAACTACAAATTAAATGCTAAAAATAACAACAATATTTAGTACATATTTTGAGGGCGTAATGTTCATTGATGTTGAATATTTATAGGTTTTTCTACTTATTGATGATTGATGTGATATTCACGCTATTTTTAAAAATTAATATACCTACCTATGTATAGGTATTTAAAAAATTTAAGTACATCACAAAATAAAAAGTTTTCTGGTGTATTTAATACCAAAAAGTTGTTGGTATTAAATGTGCAAATTTTTATTTTATTTTTCTCCCTTAGAAGTTCAACAGACCGTAACTAACTAATCTCAAACCAATGAATAAAAGTCAGGCGCATAAAAATGTTCTTTGAAATCTCAGTATAAAGAAAGTATAAATGTTGAAAAAATGTAAAAACAAATCGAAAAGGAAAAATACCTTAGCTTCTCAAAGAAAAGTAGTGAAATTGGTTTTGCAATCATTGCTGCAGTAGCAGCAAGCAACTACTTCACTTTACTGTTGCTTCCACACTGTAATCACAGACAGTAGAGTTAATGCTGTTGCCATGGCCACACTGCATTTAACTAGGCAACCATTTAGAGGGCGAAATTTTCATCAAATCTATCAAGTTTATGAAATGATAACTTATACTTTTTCTCCAGCAATCCATCTGGAGAAAAATTTCAACGAATAAGATTTATTTAGTGAGTGGGATGTATAAGTTTTTGTTAATGAAAATTAAAACTTAACTTACAAATTTTGTTTAGTGAAAAACAAATAAAACATTGAAAATAATCATTTCTGAAGTTATCTACTGTACAAGTTATCAATTTCTTTACGACGAAGAAGAAGCTCAGTTTATATTGTAAGTAGTCGACTCATATCGCAAAAAATATCCGCCCATACAACGCAAACTTTGTGATTTTTTAAAAGACTATGAAAATTAAATCTTAGTGCTAATTTTTAAACTCATGACTTTAGTTCATGTCCAGTTTGTAATTTATTCCACTTTTCAATTTAAGTATTAAATTCATAATTTCATTAAAATACCCTTTCTTCAATTTAAACCAATTTTCGGTCCATTAATTATTCTCTAGTCGGCTTTACATTTTCCATGTACTTTTTTTTAGGGAAAAAAGAAACTTGATGAGATGGCGATATCTCAAGAATTTTCCTAACAAATCTGGGTCAAGCTATTATAAATCTCCAATTGATTCAGTACTCAATTTTTCAGAAAGTGAATAAAAACTTAAACTTCAGCTTATGTATGCAAATATGTCTTTGCAGTTTCGCATACGCTCGTCTGAGGACAGCACATTACTTTACATAAACTGCGACCCTGTCGCTTTTCGTTTTTAAACTTCTTTAAGTTTTTCTTATTTTTTCAAAATATTTCTATGCTATGAAACATACACATACCAACATTTGAAGTTGTTGCTTCATGTGCAAGCTTCAAAAATGCAAATGGCATAAATATGCTGGCACTGCATAAGCGGTTTCACATCTACCCTTCCCTACTCGATTTTCCAATTCTAGTCTTTATATTTCATTGAGTTGTACACACTCAAACAGACAAGTCCTTGGAGGTCCAGCGTTGCTGTTGTTGGTGAAACATTAAATACGGACATTTTCTTGCATCAGTTGAGTTCAATGGCGGTGACGGTCAGCGGTGTGTGGCGGTGGCAGCAACATCATCAAATATCCAAAAAATGCCAAAGAAAATGTTTTTCTATTTTTTATAAGAGATGCGTGAAAAGAAGAGTTCGTTTTATTTGAAATTTGCACAAAAATGATACGCTTAGTTGTTGCTGCATGTAGATAACTGCTGTTGCTGCTGCTGCCATTGCTGTTTTTTTTATTGTTTGTTGCTGTTGGCAATATGCACCACGTTCTATTCAATACAAGAGCATAACAGTTTATCTTTCAGTAAATTATCCTTGTTGCCTTTGTGTGCATCCAATATGCAGATATGCTTGTGAGCTGCAACTGAACCAGTGAGTGAGTGTGCGCCAGTGAGTCCTCTATAGGATACTTTTGTACTTGTATCTCATATGTCTTTTCATTTCGTCGACGCTGTCGTCCTTGCTTCTTTTCTACTTCCGTTTAGTCTTTTCGTACTCTTTTGTATACTTCCGTTTCCCTGAAATATTTATGCGGGCACACATTCACACACACACACACACAGAAGCATAGCATATGTACTTAATGCATCTGTGTCAATGTCAGTGTTTTTGTTTCTTTGTGTACGTGGATTTAAACGTATTTGCTTTTGTCGCTTGTTTTTACAAAAACTTACTAGATTTTTATACTAAATAGTAAGTATATCGTTTATTCCGTCATTTGTGGTATTGTGGCATTCTTTAGCACACAACCAATGCATCCTTCTTCAAAAATGAACGGTGAATAGAATTGCGAAAATACAATTTTTAGTATTAAAGGTAGAAGCTGGAAGAATATGATTAGTACACATACAACACGTTGATGAAAAGATGAACTGAGCGGTAGAGGTAAATTCAAATATTTTAGTTAATATTTTTATCAGATTTTCCATTTTTGGGAAATCTAATTAAATGGAGAGGCCTTTGATATAATTAAAGATATAAATCAGATTGTGACCAGGCTATTGTATGCCGAGTTTTGAGCTTATACAGAATTCTATTTGCGTAAAAACTTATCATCTTGAAAGAATTCATCAAATTCAAATGTGCAAAATATGCTCAAATATGGAGAGTTGTAGTCAATATGCAAAATTATTGAAAAATTATCAAAATATGCAAATGCATAACATCTTTACTGGTCTGTGAGTAACAATCCGTGTGAAATTGCAATAGTTTGTGGGCCTAAATGTTTTGTATGTGTTGATTATTGAGTTTTGGTTTTTTGCTCTCCGTTTATTTTTATATTTATACTCGTATGAACTTTAAGTCTCAGTATATTGTAAGTTGAATTTTATCAAAAAAAATATTAAGTGAAAAATATTTTCACACTCTAAAAACATTCTATTGAAATGTATTTCAAACTTCATGTATTTTCAATACAAAAATATTTTTAGCATAAGTTCCAAATATTTCATAGCCAAAATTTATAAAAATTAATGAATTTTCGTATATCGGAATATATGGACATGTGTAGTACATCTGCACATACTTAAATGCAACTCAAAATGCTTTTAGTATTTCAATAAGTTGTTCTCGTTTGGTAAAAAATCCAACAATAATAACAACAACAACAAATAAAAATAAATGTAAAGCCACATCAACTACAGCTGCATCACATCAACTTGCATACAACCACACATGATTTCCAATAATATCCTTCATATGTGTGAGTACATACACATACCATACTTAGATGTACATTAAGGTGCCGCACGAAAAAAAGTTTGTGCTACCACGTTCTAAAAATGAAGCTTGCTTATTTTATGAAGATTCCCAAAATATTTCGACTCTACCAACACGCAAAGAGAAAATTCGTTCCTCAGAAACGAAATTTTCACGAAATTTTCACTATGAAAACATTTCATGAACTTCGTTCATGAAATGTTTTCATAGTGAACGAATATTTATTTATCATAAACGACTGTATTCGGTTGCCATGAGCGAACATTTATTCATCACAAACGGTTCAATTCTTTTATGATAAACTAAAAACTTTTGCAATAAATAAAAATATTTCCCTGAAAAATATGGAAAAAAGCAAAAACGATTTTCATATGTATATTGACATTTTATTGTATAGCCTCATATTGAGCTTTATTAATGTTTATTGCTCTAAAATTTGTTCTTAAGTCCTAAATGAGAAATTTAAATTGTTTAAAGGCAACGCCAAATAAAAGTATTTCTTTTCAAGAATGTACATATAATATTGTGAATCAAAACAGAGTTTATCAAATAATGAATGAATGTACATATATCATATAATGAATATCATATATAATGAATCAGAAAAAAATATTTTATAATTAGAAAATATTAAATTTTATTGGTCAAAATGAGCTTTTCTGGTTTAAAACTAGAAAAAGTGAATGCAATTTACTTCGAAATATGTTATTACAATTTTTGTATTATTTATTATAAACATTTCATTTAAAGTATTTAAATTAAGATATGATAATTTTATTAAATGTTGGACAACCACTGTAATTGATTTTTAATATATTTCACTATTTTTAATTTTATTAAAGTATTATGCACAAAAAAAAAACACAATCATGGCAAATTTCCTACACTTTTCCTAGTTTTAAATCAGAAAAAAAACACGTTAAAATTAGAGAATATTAAATGTTAATGTAAAACCAAATGAATTTTTCTGATTTAAAACTAGAAAAAGTGTATGAAATTCAAATCAATTTATATTATTACAATTCATGTATTATTTATTTTAATCACATGTTATTATTTGTTTTTTGTAAACACCACGCACTTTTTTTAAATGCTCTAAGACAAAAAGAACTATGATAAAATAATTTCAATGTACAACTAAAATTCGCTTCAAAAATGCGTTGACAAACGGTAATTTTCGTTATGTTGTGTTGATTTGTTATTGTTTGAATGTAAGTAAGCGTCGCTGTTGTTTTTTTTTTGCGGCGAGAGCGCGATGAGAGGATACAACGAAGATTAAAAGAGAAGAGAGTTGTTAATTTTCGTTCAGCTGAAAAGTTTTTTACATTTGCCAGAAAAGAAAATTACCTTAATTTTATCGTGAACGCATTTCGTTCATCATAAAGATTTTAATCTTTTGCAGAAAACGGTTTTAGTTTCTGCAAACACGGCAATGTTCCTCAGAAACGTTTTTGCTCCACGTAAAAGTAATATGTTCTCCACAAACGGGCGATAAACGTTTTTTTTCTTTGCGTGAATAAGATGCCTCGAGCTGGATTGTTTTGAAAAAACCTCTAAAAATTGTCTTTTGTATTGACTATGTTTTCATCACTGTACTTTTTACCAAGAAAAGGTATCAGATTATTGAAATTCAAAAATGAATGTGCTTTGCAGCAAAACATTTGGAAATTTTAGCAATTGTAATGGTCATCAATATAATACCAGTGGACATTAACGGGTTAATTTTGTATCGTTTTAACAAACTTAGTTATTGGCATGGGTACACTCAAAAAAGTGCGGAGTAAATACCACAGTTTTTTTGTGGTAATATTAACTCTTTTGTTAATGGTTTTTAGCCAAACCAGAAAAGAGTAATCCTTACCCCGACGGAGTATATTTAACTCCGAAGAGTGAGTTATACTTTTGAGGAGTCATATTAACTCCGGTAAGGATTTATATTAAGAATATAAATTCTTAAAGTAGCTGATAATAAAAAAGTTATACCAACTCCGTAAAATGTTGATACAACCCTCAAAAAAGTTTAATTAATCATTTTAAATTTTTGAACTAAATGTAAAAGGAGTTAGTTGAACTCCGACTAGGAGTGCTTTTATTTCGATTTCAAAAATACTATGCCGTTTTTTTTTTAGCTAGACGCTCGTATAACCGGGCGATTCTCATATTTTATTAAAATATTAAATTTAAGAGGGCGGTCATATACATGAGACATATGAGTCATTACAGAATCATTATAAAATAAGGTTAATTTTTATGCTGGGGTTGCAACAAATTTTATTTTTGTATGTGACTTTAGGCACCTTAATCTACATACATCTGTATATGCAATGGTTGTTGTTGTTTTGTTGCTAGTAAGCAATATACAATTTTAATAAACTATCACAACAGCAGCAAAAGAAATACTTTGTCAACCACCAAACATTCTACATTCATACCTTGTAGTTGAAAAAAAAAGATTAGGGTGTTGAAAATTGTGCAATATTATTTTGCTACTATTATACCCACACCAAATATGAAAAAAAAAACTTTATTTTTCAAGGAATATTTCACGTAGGTGTTATATAAGAGTAGTTGTAGTTATGGTAGAAATAATGGAAAGTGTCATTAGCAGCGATTCATTAACCCATTTTGAGGAGGTACCAGACAGAACCTGTGATAGAATTTTAAAAATTTTAAAAACAAAGTTTGCTTCTATCTTCAGTATTAGGTCAAGTAGTATAAAAACATTAGTTTTAAAATTATTGGTTGAGAAGTGGAGAAAATATGAACTTTTGCCAAAATTGGCCTATTTTTCATACATTTTTTTAAAAAAGTTTGGTTAGTTAAAGTCTTGAAAATATGTATGGAGACCTTTAAAGTTAAAGCTTCTTATTTTTTTATCTAGATGAATTTATAATTTCGAATGCAAAGAAAAAAAAATCTACTTTTTCTTGTTAATTAAAATTTTAATCGAATTCTCAAAGTTTCTGCACGAAAAATTTAAGACTAAAATTCAAAAAAAAAAAAAAAAAAAAAATAATAATAATAATCGGACAAAAATCTTATCAAAATTCAGTCAAAAATCAGAACCAATTCAGGTCAAGATTCAGAAGAAAATTCGGAGGAATAAAACTCAAATTGTAATATAACATGAAATAACAATAAATAAATAAAACTATATGTAACTAAACGTTTTGTTACGACCAGAAGAGATCAAAAATTGCGTTACGTAATATGTGAACTACAAAAAAAAAAAAAAACAGGGTGCTTCTGGGTGCTTGGACTGCCATCATTCTTGAGACTTCTATTAGATTTATGTTTCCTTCCAAAACGTTCTAATAATCCTGCATTCCGTTAGCTGATGCCAACTACAATTGGCATTTTGGATGTACGTATGTTAATACAATTTAGCTCTTGCCTATACATAGTGGTGTTAATACTAATTCAGCCTGGGACTCGTTCAGTGAAGATCCCTTTCACGTTGGTTCGTCAGCCATTTCGTTGCCCTTGATATTACGATATCGAGCGATCCCGACTTTCTTTGTACTGGTTTACAAGATTTGAGGATGTTATAGCCGAGTTGAGTGCTATAATCGCGGCCTGGCTATACGACAAAATAGCGATATTGGTTTTAAAGGTCTGATCTGCTTCCAGTAACCTGCACTATAGAAGAATGATTTAAACTTCGTCAACTGGAGGTCTTAAGACATCTAAGAAGATAAGATGAAGTAAATAAAACAAAGAAAAACTCTTAGATTGGCCACAGCCTACAGGGAAGATTTAAGGAAGAAGAAAATACGAAGTCATCTATGGTGAATGGGCCAATCGAGGACTTTCAAAGCAGGCACCTGACAGAAAAAAACAATATGTTCGTCATAACATAGAATCTATCGTAATTTATAAAGAAATTCTCTTTATTTTAAAAATTTTATATTAACGTTGTAATTATTTATATAAGTTAATGGAGCAAATAAACCTATTCCACATGATATTGAGATACTAGCTCGCTGCACCCATTTTCTAATTTTCGGCGACGCTCATGTATCAAGTAATTTCAGTTAAGTTGATAAAATATGTAGCTTTTGGGCTCCATTTACTGGATTTCCCCAACAACAATAATACCGCACATTGTATGATCGGAAAGAACAGTTCGCAACAATAAAACCATCAAACACGCATTTTAGCAACAACAACAATCGATTGATCACGTATGATGCATTCCTACAACAACTTCTAATGCAGTGGGACAACAACAATTTTTAGATATGCGAGCTAGCTTCCATTAGTTTTAAGAATGAAGAGTCAGAAGAAATATAACACTCAAGGAAGGAAGTAAAATTCCTATAATATTTATAAATTGTTACGACGCAGAAAAAAAAGAAGCTGTTTCATTAATTTATACAAGGCGGAAAGCCCAGTGAATGAAAATCGATCACATTCTAAGAATAAAAATGTGATTGAGGTTTTGAGCATTTTCAGATTCCATTTCTAAAGTTCCAATGAGTGAAAAAAAATTTTCTATCGCATGTTCTGTGTTGAAACGATAAGAAACAGTTGAACAGTTTGTTCATATGGTCGCTTGAGTGAGACCCACAGCTGTAAAAGAATCCAATAAATTTAGAGTATAAGTCACAAATGAATAATGATTTTTGATTGCAGTTGTTGAATAACATATTTGATTAGTTATTCATTTAGTTCTCTTTCAGAACCAAGGGAATCATTTTTTGAAATCATGGGAATGCAAATCTAATGACTCCAAAATCATGACTGCTTTGAAGTCACTTGATTACCCTTAGAATCACTTGAAGTCGCATGCAGTCACTTGGAGTCAATTAGAAACGGGATCACTTGAAGTCTTTTGGAGTCAATTGGGATTTTTAAGTCAATTGAAGTCATTTGAAGTCATTTGGAGTCAATTGGGATTTTGAGGTCACGTTGTTGTCAAACCAATTGTCTAAGCAATTCCACAATAAGTTATTGGATTCGTGTAAGATAATTTTTGCCAGATCATGAATAGCTCTATTCATTAAATATAACAGAATTCATATTATATCTCCTCTTATAAATGGGTACTCAATAAATACTCAGGTCTCTCAAGTTTTAATAATTCCGTTTTTTTAATTATGAAAATATAAAACTACACTTTTTGCAGTATTTATGAGAGAAACAGTTTGAGAGATCTGATCATTTATGAAAGAAGATACAATTTCAATTCTGTTATATTTAATGCACTGAAATTTATTCACAGTGATGAAAAACGATGGTAACGCAAATATAGATTAAAAATGTATGTTTCAGAGCACGCTCTCCAAACAAACAAGGAATAAAGGAAATCGGTAAATGATTGTTTGAGCAAAAATTATTAGCGAAAAGGTGGCCATTTTGGATGCTGAAGCTTTTGACAACTTAATTTTACACCATCGTTTAGTAATATTAAACTTTAACTATTTCATACCCAATGTTGCGTATATGCAACATTCACTTTTTTGTGGCATAAATAAAATGTTTAACAGATATATTATACTATTAACGCTATTTGTATTCGGTTCTATTATGTATTCTTCACGTTTGCTAATTGCCGAATATTTGGAATTTCTTGCTTATGTAATTTTTTTTTTAATGTTTTGTTTTTGAAGTCCAGCAAAAAACCTAAGTGCAAAAATTTTTAGTAAAATCTTTTGCACTATTTTTTGAAAAATAATGCATTGAATTATTACTAACTAGATATGTTTATAAAAGATAAGAGAATGTGAAAATCAAAAAATTGGAGAAAAGGAGTTCTCCAATGGTTGTCTACAGCTTCACAGCTATGTTTTTAACCTTTAATAAAGGACTAACAAATCCATGTAGTAGCAATGGTGTCATGATTGTGGAAGACCTAAGTAACCATAATTTCACTACAAAAGGTTTCTCTCAAGCCCCATTATAATTCAGGGGTCAAAGGGTTAAAATAAAATCAGAATTGAATTTCTTTTTCTAATAATATTATTGCTATTTTAACAACATTTTACGTAAGCTATCTATTATTGCGAAGATATTTGGCGTTAAAGTTTTGTTTTCATTTTGACAGCTTTTTTTACACCTAATGTACATTCGCGTTTTCGATTCCCAATGGGTGCATTTCCCGGGTGCAAATCAGAAAAGTTGATTTCGAAGTGATTATGCGTTTGCGTCTTAGAAACGGCATGATGCATGATTAGTTGTAACATTTTTAAAAATCGTTCAATTCTAGTTTGAGAAATGTTTTAATTTCCTTCCAAAAACATATTTATATAATTTTTGGATGATTTCGGGCTTGTGTCGAGTTTGTTAACTGTCAAAGTTTTGAGAAATCATGCTGACCTGAAAAATCAGAAAAATAATATGATTACAAAAATGGCGTCCGTTTTGCTAATTAGAAGCACTCAGCTACACGTTTCTAACACACTTTGAAAGCAGCTTTTCTGATTTTGCACCCTCGAAACGCACCCAATGATTTGGTACTCCTTGAAAGATTGAATTGAATTGTACACAAGCGACTTCTTTTCTATTTTTATCAGCGTTAACGTCAACATATTCACATGAAACATATATTGTGGGATGCTTCACCACTTAATCTTTCCAACGATTTAAATTAACAGGCGAATATGTTGACATTAATATAGGTAAAATAGGTTATTATATATAGATTATCAATATTGTTTTTTGTTATTATTTAAATATTTATTAATATTTTTCTAAAGCGTGTGTGAGAAAATATTTCTTATTTAATTCGTTTTTATTACAACATACCGAAACCTTATTTTAGTTCCTTTTTTTGTGTTGCTTTTTTGTGCACATGTACATATCAAATAAATAACACTGCATTGGATTTCGCTTAGCGTATATGATGAAATGAAACTACATCCAAGAGAAGCGCTTTAGAAGTGCAGTAAAATAGAAGTGCATGAAATTCGGTCGAATGAATTATGTAGAATTTAGAATCGATTGCGACTGTATTTCACACACACATGCACTTCACTTTCGTTTATATCCCAATTGCAATTAAGCTGTAAAGTAATTGCATTTTTAGGCTATATTTTCTTGTTGAAGATTGCAATGATGTTGGAAATTCCTCTCTGTTTTTATTAATTTTTTTGCACCTTTGGCATTTCGTATGTTTTTTTTTCAAAGGTTTGTTATCTATCGAGCTTTCGATGCATGATTTTTACTGACAGAATAATATAAGCAATTTTTAACTTTTCCTATCATTTTTGCTTTTCAAAAATTCAATTTTTTTTTGTTATTTTTAGATTTAAATTTAAAGTTTTGCAATCAAAACTTTTTCACTTTTGCTTCTGCCGTTTTTCGCTCGATGACGATACAATAACAATATAAATTTTGATTGTTATTTTCTTGTGAAAGTGAAAAATGTCTATATATGTGAATATATATCTTTTGAAATGTATATCTACTTGTATGTGCATGTTTATATCAATACATATGTGTGGGTGTAAGTCTCTGTGCGTGTTCTCCACAAACCCTTGAGACATCTTTAATGTTGACCCAAATAAAAAAATCATTTTTCACAGAACAGAAAAACAAACACACAAAAACAGAGAATCAAAAAGAAGAATTGTTACAAAAAAAAAGTTCAAACTGAAAGGGAAAAAATCATAAATGCTCATATGTAAACTTTTGATTTTCTAACCGAAAATTTCACACACAAAAAGAAAAAAAAAATAGTGCGATACGATAGTAGTAGTGTGTGTAGTAACAGAATGCGAAAAAGGAGATTTTATTGAAAAAGTTTTTCAATTTTGTAAAAAGCTTTCATCTTCTGTAATAGTTTCCATTCTTTCTCATCTTCTTACATACGAATAGATGCGTATAGTTCAGTTTGCATGAAATCCCTCAACAAACAATCTCCTAAGCAAATACTCACTCGCACTTTGGATTGCAGAAGGATTGTAACACACACACACACACACACAAACAAAAACACTCATAAAATTTCATTTAATATTTGTGTGAATTTCCCTTTTTAAAAACATGAATTTATAGAATTTTCAAGTATTACTAGGTACTACATATGAATTGGTTCAAGTGTTGACCGTCCGTCCGTCCGTCCGTCAATCTTGCTTGCTGGCCTGCATGACTGCCTTTAGGCATTTGCCACACAATCTCACAGTTTAAGAAAAATAAAAAATAAATAAAAATGTCAGAGAAAAAAAAAATTGCAAAAATTTACAAAAAATAGAAAAAACAAATTCCAAACCAACTAAAAACCAAACCAAAAGAAATACCAAAAAATAACCAGAAAATAGAAAATATATGAAATGAAAAAAAAAGGAATAGAATAGAATGAAGAGAAAAGTCTGAAAGAAAAACAAGTTTATTACAAAATCCATTTTGCACACAATTTGCTCGAGGCATTAATAAAGTAATATTGTGTATGTAATATGCATGTGTGTGGGTGTGCATACTTGTATGTGCATATGTGGCTGAACCAACATATAAATACATTCATGTGCTTGTGTTTATTTTATAAACTTTTAACCAAAAAAAAAAAAAAAATATGACAAATTCTTTTTATGATGTCTAAAATGTTTCAATGCTCTTTGGCATTTTGATGAATTTTCAATAAATTAGCACATAGTGTTTTCTTTTCTTTCTAATATTAATGTATAAAAGGTTCAGTTGCAAACAATTTTTTTATTTATTTTTATTAATTTTTTTAGGTGTGCCGAAAAACGAAAACTACAAAAATACCTATGATGCCATCACGATCTAAGATAAATTAGAATTAAAAATCATTAATGCGGAACTTTTTCTGCAGGAATTTATGTTCTGGAAAAATCTTGATTTCAAGTCTTATTACTTATTCTTTGTTAGGGTTAAAACTCTCTACTGCATAGTAAATCATATGTGACATACAAATTGGTCTAGGAGCTCTAGCTCAATATGACGTGGAGTGATAGCAAAGGTTGAGAGGGAGGGAGGTCTATTTACAACCCCTTGCGAGCTATAAAGTTTTAAAATTGGTTCTGTCTTTCCCAGTTTAAATCAGTGCGAACATATATGTGATATACCTACATATATTTATTTTGCTGTGATAATACCGGCCGCCTCCGCCCAGCTAGTCTAAAATATTTTGAAATCTATATATCATAAAAAATCAAAGTCTGTTCGAACCACAATTTTCCATAACTTGTATTTCTGAGAAAACTATCAACAGAGTAGCAATTTTAATTATTTTTATCGTTAGAAAATTTCGAGACTTTCAAAACCTTTTTGGAACTTGAAGATGTTATCTGATTTCAAAAATTTGCTTTCTCTTTTGTTCATCTGGATGAGTAGAAACTTAGATATACTGTTGCTTTTTAATTTGACGCCATTTTTTTTTTTTCGTATCCCAAAAATATCTCTTTGTGTAATCAATTTTGCGAGTCACAGTATACTGTATCTTTATACATGAAAAGAACCTGTTCGTTTGACGGCGATAAACTCACTCAAAACTGACCTCCGATTGAACTGAAACTTATTTGTTATGAGGCCTGAAGTGTTGCTGACATTCATAACGAGGATTGGAGAAGTGGGCGTGGCACCTCCCATACAAACGAGAATTTTCATCTCAGGAACTTTTTGTAGTACGGTACAAAGATGTGGTCCGAAAGTAATATTTGTTGACGGTACTTTGTGGGGAAAATTGGGGTAGGCTTGGAAAAGTGGGCGTGATACCTCCCAGAGATATGCTTATTTAAGTATATCTCTGGAACCATTAACCATATAGTACTGTAATTTCGTACAGCTAGTGGGATTGAAAAGATTATGAGATATCTCGGGAAGCATTCTTTTTTAAATGTAATCAGCAAAGTAATTGCATCGATTATCTTGTTTCTAATATCACCCGTAGTAAAACTATCCTACGTAAAGAACAATATATATATAATATATATATAGTAGTACGGTATTAAGATTTGGTGCAAATATCATTTACCAATACTGATGTTATAGTGGAGTGTGAGTTTTTGTACCAAATTTTAGAGTCGTTCCACAAATAAATGCTAAGATATTCCATAATTAAAATTCAAATTAGCATGCCCCTTTTTCCAATTTCACACACCTTTTTCCGACGGCATTACATTACACGGTGCGACAGAAAAAAATACCTGGGAGGTCATACTATTTTCTTGTAGGTCTTGTCGAGTAAAACAAGAGTCTGTACTTGAAATTTTCCAAACTTGATTTACCGTTAAAAAACTCGGTTTTGGGTACTTTTGGGCACTTCTAAGCCTGTAACTTGGTTGATTATCAACAGATTTTCAGTTTCTTACCGGTTTTAGAATAAGGAAATTTAGACTTTCGAACGATATATCTGTGTGTAGTTGCCTAGCAAATCCATTTTTTTTTCATTTTATTCGCATTTTCTCAACTTTGACGGTGTTTGTACACAATATTTTATAAAGGAGCTATACTACTTACGGAAGTATTCTAAAAACTCATTTATTAATGAGTAAAATGCAAGTTTGTCTTTCGAACTATGGTTTTTAAATTATGTGACTTCAAGTATTTGGTTTGTATGGATGGTGTCACGCCCACTTGTCCAAAAAATACTAAACTCTGCCCAATAACTACTACCAACATACCTTCACCTCGCACAAGCTTTCATTAGTTTCTTTACACTGGTTCCTCAGATATATCAATTTAAGTGTTCAGTTTGTATGGGAGGTGCCACGCCCACTTTTTTATTTGAAATAAAATATAGCCTATGCTCAAACGGGGAGTGCCATCATCACAATTCTTAAAACAATTTGTAAATCGAGTCAGTAGTTCAAGTAATTTCTTAAGGAAAATTTAACCTAGGTAATTTTGACCTTGGGTGACCCCAACTACTTTTTGATTGGAAATATTTTCCTCAAAGACTAATCGCTTTATTGCAAAGATTTTTGTCTGTCGAAGACTAATTTCTGGCAAAAAGTTGGACCTAAGTAGTTTAGACATTCAATGACTTCAACTATTTTTTGATGGAGAATAATTTTTTCGTAAAATATTTATTATTTTTTCCAACAATTAATCCTGTACAAAGGGATTATAAAAAAAAAAAGTTTTTCAAGAGTTAATTTCTTACAAATTTTTTACTCGTCCCGCGCATACCAAAATTATGTGTTTTGGCTCCCATACCGGGGATCATAGACGTGATACAGAAAATGAAATACAGCTTTAAATTATTAAAATTTTAGTAATGATATGTATGCAAAAGACGGAATCAAAAATTACATGAAGTCATCGAAACAAGCTTAATCTGAATTAAAAACTCGACCAATGAGCAAAATAGTTCGAAATGTATTTTCCAATTTTTAATGCAGTGGGAAACCTTAAAGAGAAAAAACGGTGCTTATAAAGAAATTTTGCGTGTACTGTTCGGATTCGGTATACCTGCATATTTCCCATTTCCCTTCCATTCGTATATCAAAATATAATACACTCAACTTGAATGGGTGGAAAATACTACGTCAAAAAGACAAGCTATATATGTATGAAGGTAAATAGGCCATTTGTTTTCTACCTTTTGTTTTCATGTTTTCAAATCAATAAATAATAATAAAAATGAGATCATTAAATTTTATAAAGACATAATATAATCTATAGTGCCAGTCCTCCGCTATAGCTCTTACCTACTACCATTCCCTTCTCTTTCGCTTTTTTAAACCTTACATACTCTACGAAATCATCAAATTTGTAAAATATGATTGTGTTATGTTTTCTTGACATATTTGTGTATCTTGTATCTTTGTCTGTCTCTCCTTCATCTGTTCGTTTATAGGTTTGTGCTTGAATGTGATTTCCCCATGACACAAAATTTTTGTGCTTGTTGTTGTAGTAACATAAGTAATTGTCCCTTTTTAGTGCTGCCACTGTCATTCCATTGTATAGCTCTGTGTGTGTCACAAAGTCATATGTACATAATTTAGGTCATACAGTATAAATATGTATGTATGTCTATTTTCTTTTGTCTGAGCGCATCTATGTGTGTGTGTGTGTGTGGATATATATGAGAAAAGCATCAAGTGCCACAATGATTTTCTAATAATTTACTAAATTGCCTTTGGTTGACCATTAAATATGTGTGCGTGTGTGCGTTATTTTTGTTATGTATATGTGTATATATGTATAAATATACATACATTATACCCACAGAATTGCCCATAATAACGCTGTCATTTACAACCAACACACAAACACGCATAGAACGAGCATCATCATTTCCCCATTCATTGATCTTTCTCCCTCGTCGCATCGCATCCTGTCAAAAACTTTTCAAATAGTCCTTTGGGGATTTTTTGTAGCTGTATTTATGTGTTATTCTTTTTTTTTTTAGGACACTAATACCACAACACATGTTTTAAATATGAATATCAAATGTGCATAAGGTTATGTCAGAAACATAAAAGCGTGTATGGAAATATGCTGCTGCTTTAAATTAAGCCAATCCGCTCCCCCGCATCTCTCCAAACAGGAATTGCCTCAATTTTGAAATTCTAATGTCATATATCTACATTGAAACAACAAAAGAAGAGATAACACCAACAAAACATAATAGTTGCAAATTTTTGAATTTTCATTTCTCTAAAATTCACGCACGCATTCTCACACACACCCAGTCACATGCACATATCCTTTCTATGTTTATGTATTATTGCCATTGTTGTTGAATAAAGTTTATTTTGTGAATTATTTCGTAGAAAAGTTTATTTGATTTTTGTCAACAATTAAATTGTTAAAATTTTTAAACTTGTATTTATTTATTTGCATACTTTTAGGAACTTAATCAGTTCATTTCGTTGTTTCATCCATTTGCTTGCATTGCATTGCTTTCATATTTAGACATTTCTCTAAAATAAACTTAAATTAAAGATATTATTATTATTATTATTGTTGTTATTATTGTTGTTATTATTGTGGAAAATGTTAGCATGCATAAAACCATGCACATTTGTGTGCATTCACTCCCACATGCACACATCGGAACAATTATGCCAGAGTGCAAATGTCATTTATATTTGTAGAATTCTTCTAATGTGACTTAATTATACCCTACAATTAGAAAGTTGGGTGAATTTGATTATTGTATATGAGCCTTTCAGCATTTCGAAACTATTTAAGTTGTATGTTTTACATAAATTTACTTATGTTTGCTTTATTTCGAAATCATTTTCGATCTCAGAACCACGAGGTGGTGGCTTTTAAAATATGTTCTCTTTCCATTTTTAATTTTTTTTAAATTTGTATCTTATCCCAGAATTAAACCATAGCATTGAGTTGAAGTACATTGAAATGGATTGAATATAATCCAGAATAAGTGTTGGCTCAAATTCGTTTAAGCTGAACATAAAATTCTGTTTCAACTTGTTTAAATGTTGTTTGTTTGGCATTCATTCTCTTTATCTTCAGCTTCAGTTTCTGTGGCATGATTTTTGCTTGGGGTATGATGTAAGCATGCAGGCTCTTTTTCTTCTGCTACTTGATTCATATGTCATTTACTTTGACAACTGTGTGCTTAAAATCTCATGTGCAAATTATTATTATTTTTTATTTTTTTAATTTTGTATACACATATATATAAATAGTTTGAAAAACTTGATTTAGTTGGATTAGTTTGCAAACTTCTTTATTTAGATTTCCATAATCCTAAAATAAAATATACACAAAGGCTTTTCTTAAAATTAAAGGATTATATGCAATTAGTGTTGAGAAGTTTACATATATTCCTATTTTTATTAATTTTTTTGTTAGACAGTTTTATTATAAAAGTAATTGTTCAAATAACATAGTTTATTTGTTTTAGAGTGGGTCTAATATCGAACATTTTTATTAGAGTGAATTGAAAAGGTTGGTTTTTCTCATAAAAATATTTTTCTTCCCTGATTCGTGATAACCTTGAAAAGGCAGAAGTTCTTAAAAAATTTGTTAGGCTCGCACTTTTATACATACATTTAAATAAACTGCCCTGGAGAACACATTCGCAGAGAAAAAACCCAAAACATTGCCAGCTTTCTGGCAGTGTAATAAGGCTTTTATCAAGACCTAGAAACAGTCATTTTGTAGTATCCTGAAAATTTACAGAGTAAATATAAGGCTCATTATTACCTATGTATCTGGAGTATGGTGGAACAAACTCTTTAGCAGTTGCGTGAAAAATGAGATTTTATTATAATACCTGGCTTTAGATCCATTTATAAATTGCGCACCACTTGTGGCAGTGCGCATCCAAGGCAGTGCCCTTAAGTCAAAAGACTTGTGTAGTCAAAAGACTTGGAGTCTGAACGAGACTTTTTCTAAATTAAATGCCACATATTTTTTACCAAACACCATTGAAAAACAAAAAACGTGTCCCTCACCCCACCTTAATTTTCATGCCATTTTTGAACATGTGCACTTTGCGAAGAAATTAATAATCAGCCCTGAAATCCTCGGGAAAATTTGTTTCTTTGCCCCATACTCCTATAGAAAAATAAAGAAAAAGAAACAAATTTTCCCCGGGAATTCATTAGAGAATATTTAGAATAGGCCTGAATATTTAATACATGAACACAAATATAAGCACCCTACATGGGTATGAGTACTTTATAGACGTACATGTACGAGAGCCGACATAATAAATATGAACATATTTACATAGAAAAATATGGTCCTCCTGGAAAAAGGGGGAAAAAAAACACTTCCCCGTCTGGGGATCGACCCTTCTTAGTAATGAAATTGATAAAAGCTCCAATTCCATTGCAAGAATTCGGGAATTCTGGTAGCCTTCCTAGGCATTAAGTGGGTTTTTAAAAATGTCAGTAACAAGGCTATTTTAGATTCTGTCGCCAGAGTAGGTGTAGATCATAGATAGGTTGGAGTGGCTGTCGAGAGACATACTTAGGCCTGATCGGCCCATTGTGATACCACATAGTTGGACCTACAGTTTAACGCCGATTCCAAACGACGGTGTGGCAATTTTTTATCGCCTTAGTCATTACCAACCAAGGTGTGCACTTTCTTATAATCTTATAATTCTCATATACTTCATGTTGATAGTGAATATAAGAAAGTTATGAAAAATAACCACCAGACGAAGACGGGAATTGAACCCGAGCCTCCCGAATGAAAGTTTAGTACATTACCCACTAGACTATCGAGGTCGTCGTAGATCATAGATAATATTCTTAATTCACTGGATTCTATGGGGGTTAAGGCGGTACCATATGCGGACGATGTGGTGATAATAGCTTCGGGTATGCATCCCAGTGTAATTAGCGACATTGTGCAAAGGGGACTGTATAAGCTGAATGTCTAGGCCACTAGATAAGGTCTTCGGGTTAGTCCAGAAAAAATCGATCTGATGATTTTCACTGTTAAAACCAAAATTCCGACCTTTAAACTCTCAACGAACAACAGTTAAAACTATCAAAGAATGCTGAATAATTCGGAGTTATATTGGACGCTGCTTACTACTCGTGTTTGGTAAAAAATGGGGGTTGCGTTCTCTCATCACTCTTCGAATGTATGAGGCAATTGTACGTCCAATACTAACTTACGGTTCAGTAGTATGGTAGGCGGCTCTAGGTACATTAAAAAAAAGATGTTAGTCTTCATGTCGATCTCACAATCATCTGGAAATGGGAAAGCAGACGAATTAGCGCGTGAAGGAGGCTCTCTTGACCTAACCCTTGTGAAACTGGTACCTGTTTCTCTGGGAGCAATCCAGAAAGACATCAATCTGTTTTGACTTGTCTTTAATAGCAGTAGATGGGAGCCACTCACATCATGCAATACCTCCCATACGTCGTTTGTTAGAATAATCGCACATTTATTGTGTCGAAAGAGGCAGCTAAGTGTCTTGACTTTTTAAGGCGGAGCACTATGGGCCAGAATGTCCCTTTTTTTCGCATAAAGTGAAAAACGGCAATTATCTCGCTGAAATTTCGCTCACTCGCTTCTGATGTTATACAGATAATTTAAAAAAAAAAAATAGACGGTATCACTGTACTGCCACGCCCACCTCCAATAGAACAAAAATAATAAAAACACTTAATTTTATGGGAATGATCATTTTCTAATAGAAATAACAAAACCTTCTCGGGGAAATAAAGGATTTGGAGTTCAGATGTCAACCTTTTTTTTATTTCACTCGGTTTTGTCGGAGAAGCCATAGTTTCTTTTATTACATATATCAAATCTGTCTCATTTGAAGTTTGAGCTGACAAGGTATCGGCACGAGCCAGTAACTGCGTGTTACTTTGTTACTGTGAAGAAATTTCTGAATTAAGTTTTCTTTTTAACCGATCATTTAGTTCACTGTAATTGCGATGATGTCTCTTCCATTCCCTAACCAAGCATTAAGAAGAACTTCATTCTGGAGCTTAATTGATTCTGAAAAGACAATTTTTCTCAGAGATTCGCAAATATTCGCAAAAGTTTTGATTGCCACTTGAAAGTAGATATTACAGCATTTAACCACATATGCATTTCATGGACTGCCATGGACGGCATAATATTTTTTTTCTTCACAGAACACAAACACATTCAAGTAATTATTTCTCACTTATGATAACCACAAAATTAGAAATAGTAATAAAGTTTTATTTTTCATTTTCTAAAAAAAAATTGTTTTTAAACAAATTTATAAAAATTTCACCAACGAATTTCAACAAATTTTAATTACACAAAACGTCAAACCACAGGGAGCTTTAGTTGCAAACTTTGACAGCGCGCCAAATAGACAGTGTTTCCACCATCCAAAAAAAAAGTATTTCTTTACCATAAATAACATTTTTGTCCACAAATTTTAACAACAAAAAATCGACTTTATGCCAGCAAAAGGATCTTCTGGCCCATAGTGCGGTGTAAGAAATACTTCATTTCGACTGATCTGAAAATGGAGTTTCATCCGCATCTATGGGCAGGAGCTTCTCGAAAGCAATTAGACCTCCTAGACCGTATTTTAGAATGGGACTTGAGGCACCAGAACGTTTATTTTCTGTTCATAAATGTTCAAATACGAGCAAGTCGACTTTGCAATGTCGATTGTCTGGAAGCAACTTTATTTTCATATAAACTCGTCACTTACTTTCTCGTTTTTTTTTTTCCTCAATATTTTGTTGACTTAAATCAAATTATTCTGCATTAATGCAGAGAAAAATGTATAATATTGGTCAATATTTAATATTATGACTAAACATTGTAAGTATGAATAGAAAATACGTCAATATTTTTTTATGTAACCTAAAATAGCAACAAGGAAATCATAATGTAAATAAAAAATAAAGTAAGAAAGATAAATAGGTATTTATATACACACATACAATGTACATATATAATATCAAGAAAAAGCAACATTATCAACTCAACTCAACTTATTTGTCATGGCAACAAATCTTCTTATGGTCCTTACAACCAAAAATAAATGTTGAATCCAAATAAGCGCGCGTCGTCGTCACATTCACCGCTGATATACCAACTGCTGTGTTGTGTTGCTCGGTATTGCTGCTGCTGTTACTATAACTCAAAAAATAGCAATGCACGAGTAGCGAAATGGGTGGATGAACGGTTGGTTACGGGAAGTAGAGTAGGGAATGCTACTAGTCCTTTGGATTTCAGCAGTAACGATAACAAATAAAATCTATGTTTGAAGTGGTTTCATATTTCTTCAGTGTCCAAAAATAGTGTCGTTGTCGAATAAGAGCAACAGCAACACTAAACAATAGCAACAGCAGCAGCGCAAGCATGCGGTTTCGGCAGTAGCAGCAGCAATCTTTACTTCTTCTACTTCAATCTAAAACAAAAAACACTTGAAATTGATTTTTGTTTTATTTTTTACTATTTGAGATTCGTTGGTAAAATGATGTTGCTGCTGATGCCACTGCTGCCGTTGCTGTTGTTGATGCTGAAGATTTTAATTTTGGATATTTAAGTGGTTGCTTATGTCCGTCGCTAGCTCATTTTTTTTCTTTTTTTTCAATTTTAAATTGACTACGATTCATGAAATTTCATAAGTGGAATTTCACAAGTTTTATACTATTTCGTTATTTGAGCTAGAAAGGAAAAGGAGAGTTAGTTGAAGAGAAAGGGCGTCTCTATTATTTAATATCCTTTGTGTATGTATGCGTTTGTGTGTTTTTGTTGTTATCAAATATTGATTTTTATCTCAACGAATAGAATTTCTGATTATTTCCGTTGCGACCGACCGACCATTGTTGATTTTCATAGCTATATGTCGCAAATGGGAATAAGTGTATTATTTTCTAGAGCTAGTTTAAAAGCTTTGAATATACATACATATATATTCAAGAGATTAAAGCAATATTTTAGACGACATTATATCAGATCGAAGACCGTTTTTTGAAATTGAGTACCTATATTTAGTTTTGAAAACTATTTAAAAATTTCTAGCATATGATATTTTATTTTTCAGCTCAACTCGAGTTATACTGTTGTGCCTTTTTCCTCCATCGAAAAATTCTTGGCAAATAATTCTGCTTCTACTTCCAATATTTTAATATTTTTTTCATTAATTTTTTATGATATTTTGGTAACTTTATTGAATTTAATAAACTCATATAAAAATAAAATCGTTTAACATTTATGCTGCTGCTGCCTCCGGGGTAAATTCATAAATTAGGGCCACATAATTCCTGCCTGCTCATTTTCTTTTTAATATTAAAGCCACTTGTCACCAATAAGCCTCATTTGCATTTACGCGCATTACTCTGGATCTTTTTTTTTTTTTTTTATTTTACTCAGTGCTCCTCGAAAAACTCATAAACGAAATGAAAGTGAAAAGTAGCAGAAGCAGAAGCAAGAGGCACTAATATTAAAATTTTACGATATTTCAACACGGCAGCAACATTGTGAGGCATAAACCCTTTTTTTTTTCATTCACCCAGATACAATGAAGCAATGGTAACAGCTACAAAAGTTAGGTAGCAACTGCAGTAATACTTGTGTATTAATTTCATTTTGCTGATTTTTTTTTACTTTCATATTTTTATTACATTTTTTTCAATACTTTCCTGTTTAGCCTATGTATTCTCTGTAAAATGAAACACAAAAATTGCCACTCGATTAAGGTTACGCCACCAAATGCGTCCATGACCTCATGCCATGGCATAGTAGCAGAGGATAGCAGAGCATCGTATGGCGTGGGAAATATCGAAAAATTAATGCTGCGGAAATTACAACATTTGCAAAAGTTGCCGAGGCAGCACCAAAACAACAAAAACCAACCAACAACATTTTTTTGTGTTGCCAATATCTAGCACGAACGAGTATGTGCAACTGATGAAAAAAAAACAAATGATGTTACTATTGATGATAATAATAATGTTGAAAGTATATTTTGTTGCTGTTTTCCAATTTTCTTCTTTTTTTCGAGTAGCAAACTTTTAGGCGCGAAATTGTGTCAATTTTGTTATGAAACTACATTATGTTGTTATGTCATAATGAAGGCATAGATTGACTGCTAATTTTGGTGTCTGACTTGAATCAATAAATTTAAAAGAAAAAACTGTGGCAAATTAAATCGTATATTTTGTTTGAATTTTGAACAGTTTGAGAATGCGAAATCGGGTTTTCAAACTTATTTAACGAGGAAATGGACAATAAAGGCTACTCATAACGATTATTTCTTTCAAGTAAAACTTTTTTACGAGTGTTTGGTCGGTGTAGAAGCATTGAGCCACCGATGTATTGAGACGTTGAAAATGACCGAATATGAATCCAACTACATCCTTTGCCAGGAATTCTATCTTAAGCTCAAAGATGATAGTTTAGAACTGTGCTACCAGAGACCTTTTTGATATAACAATGGCTATCAGATCTTTCTTATATAAAAGTATTAAGATCATTGATTAGAAATAGAAAATTACGACGCATACTGATTTGTTCCATAGACGAAAATTCTAAAATTCTTAATATGAAAATCAAACAAATTTTGGTGTAATTTTCAAGATAATACTCCAACTAAGAAAAGCCTAATAGCTAAAAATGTTGCATTGTTTCTAAAGTTAAGTATTTTCGAAAATACGAAAACTGAAAATTTACGAAGTTTTGGAGAGAAAATTTAGAAAATATGTAAAAATATGTTCTTGGATTTTTTTTCTCAATTTTGGAAATAAATTTTCTCTATCACAATAAGCAAAAACATCATCCGCTAATATGATTTTTTCAACTAAAATTAGAACTAAAAGTTTACAATCACGCTGAAAGTTACTAAGCTACATTCATTAATATCACTTTTATTCCAGCATTAAATGATTTCAATAAGAGTTGCATAACTTTCGGAATAGACCAATATGCAACAAAACTTAATGAAATAAAGTTCTTGAAGATCAAACCGGTCATTCTTCCATTACAGCTTGCCAAATATGAAGAAATTTGTAACTTTAAGCTCAGTTTGTGGCGAAGGTTAATTAAAACTGAGTTCAGAGTTGAGTTTAGCGACCCAAAATTGACTAACATATCGAAACCAAAGAGCTCCTTCTTATTTTGTGCCGCCGTGGTACAGGATCAAATTACTTTGCAACGTGTTGACTCATCTCCAGAGCTGTGAAATGGAACGAAAAAAGTTTGCAATCGATTTTAAATAGAAAACTATATACATTACATTAAAAAAAAAACACACCACTGGCAATATCCTATCCATTTTTAAGTTTTCTAAAGAATGCGCATACTTTTAGGCGCATTTGTGAAATTTACAGAACATCATCACTAAAAGAAAGATGTAGAAAAATTCCTGGGCATAAATTGGTGGGGAGCAGAGTTTAAATAAGTAGGATATATTTATGTACGAATATATTGAATATTTTGATTTTTTGCGCCTATTATCTGTTGCTATTCGCCTAAAAGCATTGGGCACTTATTAAAAACTTTTACTAAAATTATGACTACAAAATACTTATTTTAAACTTTCTGCAAACCTCTCCCCTCCTTTCTCCTATTCCTTACAAATTTCGTTCATATAAAGTACTAACAATTTTGTTTTTTACTTTCGGTTTTTTTTTTTCACTTCTCGAAAGATTTTCCAAAAAAATGTAGATGGATAAACGTTCCAGCAATTCGTTCGTTTTGCTTTCTAACTTTTTAATTTTTTTATGTGCGTTGTTCGGTTTCTTTTTTCGACGTCATCCATAGTCAGTGATGCTGGCATCATTTTCGATGTCGACGTCATCGTCGTTGAAGCTTATTTCATCGTTTTATACTTGTTTCTATTTTCTTCTGTTTACTTTTTGCCATTTATTTATTCATATTTTTTTCTTCCTTATTTTTAATATTATTTAATGATATTCATAGCGAAGTTCCCTGCATAAACTGCAAAGAAGCAGACGAAGAGAAAGTAGAAGTGGAGCAGAAGAAAAGAGGAAGAGGAAATTGAGAAAAGAAGGAGAAAAAAAGATTGAAACAAGGATAAACTTTTGTCACAATCATTATTTGTGCTTATTAAAATTTATTCGTTTTTGTTGTTGTTGTTTTAACTATACTTATGCCGTAGGTAGCAGGCAGACATCACAGTTTAAAAGTTATTAAAGAATTTTTTGTTGTTTTCTTTATTTTGTTTTTTTTTTTTATTTGTTATGAACTGAAATTATGAGTTGAAATATTTTCAAAGAATTTTCTTGTAAGATAACATTATTATAATTTTGCATTGGCAGCACACGCAAACAACAACAGCATTAACAACAACACTGATGCTGTAAAAATATTGCCAACTCAATTCAAAAAGTTAAAAAACTTTAAGATGAACAAGAAACATCTCATAAATAAAACTCTATAGCGTTAAAGTCCAGTTTACACACACACACATTTACACATTGATTAAGAAAATATTGTCTACGTGTGTGTGTGTTAACAATGCTGGTTCGTTAGTTTCCTTATTAGTTACCAAAATCACGTACTCCACGTATTCCACTCATTTTTTCTTAACTTTTTTTCTTGTTGCTTTTCTTCTTTTCACATTTTTTTTTATTTTATTCTATACCAAAGTTTTTCAAGGTTTTCCTCATTTGGTGTGTTAGCGGTAGTAATGTGAACGGAAATTTAATCGCCAATTATGGTTTTGAGTGTGTGTGTGTGTGTGTGTCTGTGCATTTGTGTATGTGCGCATATAAAAAAATATGCATGAGTTTGGAAATTCTATTGAGATATTTGAAATCATCGACTTGAATTATCGAGTAGTTAAATAAAGTTAAAAGAGAATTAGAATTTCGATGATAAAACGAAAAAACCATTATGGGTTATTCATATAAGCAGTGGCGGTACGTCCATATAAGCCCAAAATCCGGGCTTGCCTAAGAATTGGTAACTGAAAACTTGTACGATATTTACTTACAACATTACTACTTTTGTTTAACTGAAACAATAATTTTCTTTTAAAATTTTGTACCCTGTTTTTCAATAGTTCTTATAGGTACTAATAAAAAATTAAATGTGGATTATATTGAATACACTCAAGCATTCATGCTATCGCAGTTCATCAAGTTGGCTTTTACGAGGCTTTTAAAATTTGAAAATGTACGTTTTCATAACATGCTTTCTCGCTTATTCTAATAGGAAGTTCAATAGCTTTTTTAGTATATGTACCAATTTTCTACTCAATGTATGATTTTATATAGAACTTAAAAACTGGCTTTTAGTTTTTGTTCCACTTTCTTTTACTCCAATATTTTTGCGCCATTGAGATTTTAGCAGAGTTTTGAAACGATTAAATTTGCGTTCGTGTTCGGGTTCAGGTTCAAATAAAGTTGAATCAAAACAAAAGGGTTTTCAAATAACAGTTTTGTTTATTTACATACATCAATACATTTAGTTATTTTGCAATTTACATTTTTTCATTTCGTTGACATTTTTCTTATGTTTGATCATTTTATTAATAAGGTTTATATTAAGAAAAATTATCGCTTAGTTTAAAAAATCGTATATCTCTTAACGATATGTTTTTTAAATGATATCTTTGCAGAGCCTATTTCAATTTTAGTTCAAAAATGCCCTTTCTACGTTCACCTCCTGAATTAAAATGCTCATTTTGTATTTTTAATGTTAATATTTTAACACGTCGAAAAACTTTGGTAAAGTCCCAACAGAGCTCCCATTCCTTCTTCAATGCTTAAATCGAGATCAAGAACATTTTATCCTTATTCCCAATTTTAGCCTTTTTGGTTTGGGAAAAAATCCACTGGGCTTGCTTCACAAGTAAATGCTAGGCACTCCACTGCATATAAGGTAATGGTCAATAGAATATTTATACAGGCTGTAGGGGGTCGAAGAGAGCCAGCGTGTTGAAGAGTATTAGTGAAACAGTTGTTTTGCGATGTCGCGTAAGGGAATGAAAAACTAAAATGAGTCCCTTCTGCACTTTACGCTTTTATGTTCCAAAAAGTTGCAACCATTGGGTTTTTAAATTTTTCATTCTGTGTTTTCAATGCACTTTCTTTGCTTTTTGCACGTCTGCATGGCCTAAAGCTGTTTATATTTTACAATTTCAATTAGAAAAGAATAAACTATAAACTAAAATAAACTACGCAATAAAACAATACAAAAAATAAAAACAATTTTTATTCCATTGATATGTAAGTATGTTCCATAACCGTTTTTGATATAGAAATTATGTTTTGCATACTTTTGGGCATAAAGTAAAATATTTAATAAAACACGCACTTATAAACTCACACGACTCCGACGTGACATTTCATTTGAATTTCTATCAATTCATACCATTATAAATTTTCCTTCAGCCTCCTCTTCTGGGTTTTTATATATATATATATGTATTTGGAACCCGATAGGCGGCGCTGGGTTGGAGTTATTTTGAATATAAAGATTTTAACCAAAATAACAAATTTTTTGAAGACAAAACAATGATTACCGGGTCCGACCAACGAAGCTGGACGAAGCCCAACCTGGTTTAATATAAAATAAAAAATTACTCAAAAAGTTTAGTTTTTCTGCCTTTTGTAATTTCATATATGCATTAATGGATTAAAGCTAAACTTAAAAATTTGGCTCGTTTCTGCATATCCCACATCTCATACTCGTGAAATTGTAAAACCTAGGGACCTGAATTCTGAATATACCTAAGGAGTCCGACGTAGAAAAAATTGCAATTTGTTGAACCGTGTATTATTTTTTTATTTTCATCTGTTCACCATGCTTCATTCTGCATTGTTGTTGTAAATTTTAAATAATATTTTCATGAAAATAAACCTCAAAAACAAATCTGCGTGCCAAGAAAATTAAAAAATTACTAAAGGATGATTTTTTTCCAATGCAATTGGCTAGAATTGGTGTTGGTTTGGCACTTAATATTTCATACTGAAATTAAATTCAATTGCGATTAAGATGAATGGGAAATTCCAAATAGAATATAAATATTGTTGTATTGCCAGGAAAGATATATGTGAATTGGAATAGAGAAATAGGATTAACAATCGAAAAACCGGTATTCTGGTTTTCATGGAATGTGATGGAAAATTTTACGCTCTTTTCGGTGGTGTAATTTCCAGGTCCCGAAAATACCTGTTTTGAATTCAAAAAGCAAATTGAATATTAGTAGGTAATAGATCGGTTTTACTTCCGAGGAGCATACCTAGCCGATTTTAATAAATTATTGTATAATACTGTATTTTTATGTGCTGATTACGAATATGACCATGAAATTTTAACTTGGACGTCACATTTGGATTAAACGACCTAAAAATCAGGATTTCTTTAGTTGTACAGATTTTTTTAGAAATACTTTTATAACCTCATCACATATTTGATTCAATCATAAATGCTATTGCCCAACACATTATTATTCTTTCGCAGGCTGTTGTTCTGTAAATTTAATGCTTTTCTACTTTACTGCCATTTAAAGTAATATTTGTAAATCTCTAACTTGGCAACTTGTCTCTACAACAGAATTATCTAAAGTTTTTTCCTTCACACCTTCATAGCTTGAGGGTTTATGTTGCCATTCGAGATGAATGTGAGATGTCGCAGGTACAAATGTGAAACTGTAATAATACACTAACGTCCAGCAAATGAATGACACCCCACAAACCAGCATTTGGTAATAAATAATCGTAGGTACAAAAAACTCATAAATCTCAGTTACGATGACCTTAATGTTGTTATGAATAACAAATTCATACAGGAATAATGCAATTTCGCTTCTTTGGAAATATTTATTGAATCAAACTTTGGGTAAATATGAAATATTAGATTCAGTTCACATACAAAAACATAGTAGTTGATTCACATCACTTGTAAGAGTTTCTAAGCTTCTTTCACAAAAATAATTACATATCTTTCTTCTTCGTTTTCTGTTGCATACTGTTGCTCACGTTGCTGTTATATATTCTCAAATTTTAGCAATAAATTCAAAATGTTAATCCTTTCGAAACTTAAACTACCTTTCATTAACCTCCTTTTTTACTTTATTTTTCACTTTCAATGTGAAGCAAGTGAAGTGCCGGAGTAAGAGGAGTATTTCAATATAATTATAATGAAAACTTTAAATCGTTTGGCACATTTAAGCAATTAAGCGCGTTTTGTTTGCTGCTACTGCGCCGTGTCTTTGCTTTCGTTCTTCCTTTGGCGTTGCTTTGCTCCTTCTTCAAAGTTTCGTGCTCTTTTCTTTGCCATTTGAGCCATTAAAAAACATTTTAAAATGTCATTCAAACAGAAACATATGTGCGGTAATTTCGTTGCCAACCATATTGTGCTTGCTTTATAACGCGCACACATGGATACACTCACACACATACACACATTTTCATAATGTCGAACATATCTTCTTCCATACATATTTACTTTTTTTCTTCTTATATTTATGGCATTTTCGATGAATACAAATGCTTAATTAAATGTCGTTGAAATGACGCGACATCAGGCAAATTTGCAGCGTCTGCATGTGACGATACGTATGACATACATAAAAACATAAAACATACACATATGTATGTATGTATGTATATATGTATGTGTGTTGCGAGTATGGAAGTAATTTATTCAATTTTCGTGGGGCGCCATACAAAGTACCAAGGCAATGCGTAATGCTAAGAGAGTGAGAAGCGGGAGGTGATGAGGCATGAAGGAGGCCACCGCGTAAATCGTTCTAAAAGATAAAGCTTCAATTATATATGCGCTTCCTTTTTTCCATTTTTGTATTTTTTTTTTTTTTTTTACACTTTGCACAAATGATGATCCCAGACGAATTAAGGATTTTGTACGATTTGCAGCCATCGCACTGTGGTGGAGTCTTGGTAATGTAGGAGGTGGAAAAAGGCGGCAGTAGGTTTTGGTATTTTATGGTAGGATTAAGGTGCAATTTAGAATTTCTGCATTTTTTGTTCAATTGAAAAAAAGAAGAATGAAATTACTGCATAAAAATTTATGTGTATTAAATTTAATTCCGTTTTTCGTTCTTATACTTTATGCTGCAAAATTTCAAGCCTCTCTCTTTTACACAGTGTGACGACATAAAATTATTATAATTTTAATCCACAAATACATATATACAAATATCAATATTTATATTTATGTATATAAATCATACTAAAACAATTATGTAATTAATTTTTATATTTTACGGTCAAATATTACCAACAGTTCACATCTACAGAACGGAAACTAAACGGTATAAGAGGAGGAAAATTAGTATAAAAGGACATGCATCAAACTGAACAAGACACTCACACTCAGACTTAGATCTTGGTCTGAGGCAGTGGCTTAATGGTTACAGTGTTCTCTATCTTAAGCTTATATGTAATAAACTTTACCGATGCGTCCGCACGGAAGGAAAATATAATATCGTTAGTTTATATCAGCAGAGCGTCTGCATGCTAAGTTCTTCGTAATATATTTTTCATTCGTTGAGGTATTAATCTGGCGGTAGTCCTTACGTCAAGATTAAGATTTTCCCAGTGGTATTAATCGGCATCAGGGGGTCGTATTCATGTACTCTGATGTAGTAAACAAACAGATTTTACCATACGCCGAACGACAACGGCACGCAGCGCCAACGAGGCCAAACGAAGTGAGCCGAGTGCCAAGAAAGGCAAAACGGATTTAAAACGAGCGGCACAGAGGCTACAAAGAATGACGAGCACCAACGCATATAAACGTAAATCTTACGAAGTGTCAAGAATAGCGTACGAAGCGCAACGAATAGCATACGAAGCACAACGAATAGCATGCGAAGCGCAACGAATAGCATACGAAACAACGATAACGCGAATAAGCGAAACACAACGAACAATACTAAATTGTGTGAAGTGAAAGTGAATAATAACAATAAACATTATACAGTATAAATTGAACTATCGTAAGTTGTTATTTACTCACCCTGGTTACTCACTAGTGTCCGACCGATTATTCGGCTTCGGTTCTTCTGCTATTCGGCCTAAAATTGCACCTTCGGCTTCGGCTTCGGCAAAAAGTGGCCGAAGTATTTGCCGAAGCCGAAGATTATAATCATTTTATTTTATAATAATTTTTACTATAGATTGGCAGTAAAGATTTATACAAATAAATAAATATGAAGTGTTTATATAAAGTATTTACATTACAATTTCTATGTTATATTTTCTACGTTTGCTTGTTTCATTTTTACTTTTGAAGTAACCCACAGATTTACAACCGTACAAACAGTAATCAGAGTTTTGTTTTTAACGAACAACCTGCTGGAGCTAGAAGAAGAAGCTAGCCAGAAGCCGACACGGCGCTTCTCTTTTTTTTTTTTGCTTTCAAGTAGGTCAAAAAAATTTAAAAATGTTGTGACTAAAATGTGTAAAGGTATTCTTTGAAATTCACAGTCGATTGAAAGTTTCTGATGTTTATTTGCAGGCCCTGATACAGCTGTCATGCATATTTGAACTTTGAAACTAGTTTTTTCCAAAACAGCATTTGTAGAAATGGCTGCCATGAACCAAAATTAATGAACTGATTGCGCATAAATTTTTATCGTATCTTCAATGGATCTGTAGTTCTACTCCGTCCGAACCAGGATCATTGTGATATCTCTCAATGTGTTTTATTTAAATTGAAATCGTCAAAACAAATTATAAAAATCAAATACTTATTTTCAAAACTAGATAAAAATACAAACTTTTAATGACTTAACTTAACAATAAAACTATCCTAAAAATTGAATTTTCAAAAGTTTTTTGTTACTATTTACATTTTATCACATTGTTTATGGAATTTCCTCAGCTTTTAAAAAATGCATTAGTTATGTGTTATTATGATATTAGCCACAGTTAAAGTCAAAATTTGTCAAAAACAGCAAAATTAATTATTTTGTTTGAATTTGAGATAAAAATAAAAAAAAATAAATAAAATACTTCCCGTCATACTAACCAGATAAAATAACTAGCTGTGAGTAGCTAGGAATTTAAATTTTTTATACAAAATATTTAGTTATTTAAAAAAATTTACAAAAAGTTTATTCAATAAAAAATACTTTTAGGCATTTAACTTTTTCGGCTTCATAAAACCACGTCCACTAAATTTTTTAGGGTTTCGAGATCAGATTTATGCTTTTTACATTAAAATTTGTCAATCCCAATTTTTTTTAAATCAATCAAAAATTTGGGAACCAGAGGGTTCTGGTTCCGGCTACAGGTCTATCGATTAATACGCTGATTCAATCTTTGATTTTAGATAAGCAGAATATGGCAGCCATCGGACAACTTTTTTTTTGGCACAGGTTTCTATGAATGACAGTCGTTCTATAGATATATAGTCGATGTTACTGTATATTTTGACGTTAAGAAATTTTTAAATGATTCTTGAAATAAAAAATATTTGTCAGCTCCTTCGACAGTGAACAGTTATTTGGTGTTACTTGTCAACTTTTTATTTGGAGTATCTACTATTTATATTTTTCTGTATGTTTCCAAATACATAGGTACAAAATATTTACTTTCAGATTTTTTTTTTTTATATTTTAAAAATCCTTCGGTCTTCGGCTTCGGCGGAAGGTTAGATGAATGGCCGAAGTCGGACACTATTACTCACTGAGTTGCCATCTTTTGTTGGAAATTGAAATCTAATGATTGATATTTGTTTAAAAACAGCTGCATGGTTCAGATAACAATGCAATTAAATGGAACTCTTTAGTTTTTTCAGATGAAAATTGTTAATATTCCATAACTTTAACGCATTACTCATTTTAACTGCTCAAGGTTTATTAAATTTGGTAGGCAGAAAGAAGCAGAAACATTAAAAAAAACCTGAAATTGAGATCAAAACATAAAACAATCTATTCTTTAGGGAATAGCAAAAATTGTTTTAGCACTAGTATTAAAAAAAGAGCCAGCACTCAGCTCCTCGTTTTAGTTATAATATTTTATAGTGTATTAAAAATTAATAAAAAAAGGAGCATACAAAAGAAAAGAGCCAGAAAAGAGAACAAGTTATCTTCAAAAGAATTCGGTTGGTATCGTTAAAAACGACTCTATCCTGGATAGACAATAAAATAAAATACTAGAATTGATATTTACAAACTTATACTGGTCTACTAATTAAAGTAAAACGAGGAAAAATGATTGGAAAGCTAAGGTTGAGAGCGGGCAAACTTTAAATATCCAGCACACTTAAATAACTAAGTTTATGAATCTTGTTGAATTTGCACCCTTATTTGTATGGGAAGTTGACGTGAGCTTAATTCGATTATACAATTTACTAAAACATAATATCTAGTATCGGAAATATATTTGCAAATTTTCGATCCATATCCCACAATTTACTATCTTTACGTGCGGGTTTTATTGTAGCTAAAACTCTTGCATATTAATAAGGGCCTGTGCGAAATGTGTTTAAATGTAGTTAAAATTTTTGCTAAATTGCAGCTCTGAATGGGGCTAAATTTTAGTATTTTTTCGAGGATGCTAAACTTATACAGCTGTTAACTAAAATTGAAAACAACAAAGAAATTGGATGAAAAGAATAAATACTAAGAAAGATGTAAGTAAAATTTGTTACAGCAACTAAAAATTATTATTATTTCATTTATTTCACAAAAAAACATTAAAATATCAAAAATTTAAAATAAAAATATTTAAATACTAGCTGGGCTTCGCTGTTCGGTCCTGGCAAAGTAGGAGTAATACGAAAATTACTACCAATTTATCCAAATTAAAATATTTTATTTTGGATGTTGTTTGAAATTGTTGGATGTTTTGTTTGAAAAATCGAAAAAATTTTTAAAGAGTGAAGTGTTTTTTTTTTAATTTTTCTGGTTTTATGTGCCAAAAAGGCAATTATAAAAAAAAAAGTATGCTATAGACATCTTATGCACATTAGTTTTCTAAAACACAAAAAAAAAAAAAATTAAATTTGGCGCAGTGGTTTTTGAGCCAAATCTGAACTTACAATTTTCATACAACCAATTTTATATATTAGTATGGAAAAACAACTTTCCTTCTTTTTCTGTTGACAGTTCACAGTACAGCTAATCGATTTCCATCAATTTAGTACTGGAGTCATTTAGCACAGCTTTGGAAGTTGCTAAAGCAGATGTGGAATATTTAGTCACATTTCGCACAGGCCCAAAATTCAAAAAGTAAAATAAGGGAGTTTGCTTACTCTGAAAATTTTTAAAATTTTGAATGTAACTTTCTGCATCTCGAAAAGGTAGCTGCTCTAAAAATACTGTAAACCCACTCTAATAATGTTGGGAAAGAGAATAACTAGTTAGTGAACTAAAATTTTAGTCATGACTAACGAATCATGACGAAATAGTTAATTATAATCACCACTGAAATAAATTAGTCATTCAATCATTAGTTGTAGTCATATTAATAGTGTTATACAAACTTGTTAAGTAGTTCTACATATTGCTCGTTTGCTGTAAACAAATCGAGTAAAGTAAACCGACTCATGACAGTCTTGCAGGGAACGCGCGATATGGTCGGTTACTTATATGTAGTGTCCGACCGAATATTCGGTTTCGGTTACGGTTTCGGCCAAAAATACGGTTTAGGCTAAGTTTCGGTGTCGGCAAAAAATATGGCCGAAACCGAAACTTTATAAATTTTACTGTAAATTGCATTTCAGTACGCAAAGGACTGTTTTTATTTTTAGCATATAACATAAAGTTATTCAATTTTGAATATTAAAATAAAAATGTGAATTTCATTTGTACCTATACCACAAAATGTATTTTTTTTAGTGCATGTATGTATTTTCTTTATTGTTAAAATAATATTTTTGTTATTTTATATATATTTACATATATAAGTATGTATTTTAGGGCGTACCAATTTGTATGGATGAATTTTTTTCGGAGTACCGACAGAAGAGTTCCATATTCTATGACAAAAAAATGGAGCTTACCCTCGTAAAATTCGTAGAAGTTAAAGTAATATTAAAAGCAACTATCGATTTTTATTCAAACAACTACAACTTCTTCGAATTTTACGGTGGGGTAGGATCCATTTTTTTTTGCCATACTCTCTTCGGCAAAGTTGATCAGAATCGAATATAGAATTTTTCTGTCAACGTACTTTTCAAAAAAAAAAAAAAAAAACATTGGTACGCCCGAATGTACATGGATTTTTTTTTTTTTAGTTTTAATTAAAAAAAAAAATTAAAATGATTTGAATTTTGTTTTTAACATATCTGTGGTCACAAGCAATAACAACCCAACTCGAGTTTTGTCGAATTCAAGTTATTATCATAATTCGAATCTTCATATCCGTTTTCATATTGTGTCAGAATTTTAAGACTATCGGTTCAGTGGTTTACGAGATATTAGAGCGGGAAAATAGCACAACTCAACCTGACTACTCTTAGCACTTGAACGTTTGAAGTGCTCTCCTGTAAAATACAAAAAACACACTTATGCTGTTATGCCTTGTGACCACAGATATATACATATATATTAAAAAGTTTCGGTTTCGATTTTGGCCGAATATTAGAAAAATAACCGAAATTCGGTTTCGGTTTCGGCCAAAAAAGTCGGTTTCGGTCGGACACTACTTATATGTCAAACTAGAGTTGCCAGACGTACGGATTTGATCAGGGCATGTCTAGATTTTTTTTAAATACTGATTTTTTGAAATATCGAAATCAGTACGAAAATGTACTGATTTTCAAATTAACCCTTTGTATCACAATGTTGTAGATCTGTAACACACCCAATTTTTTCTTACAAAATTCCACAGGCATGTTAGTTTATTTTGTTGTGTATCAGAACTGATTAAGTAGAAACTGCTGCAACTATTTTATGTTATTTGAAAGGTATTGACAACTGCTAACGTAATGTATTTTGCAACCAAACAAAAAAGTGCACTCACTTGACATTTACGGTTGCAAATGAAAAAGTAATAACTTTGAAAAAGCATAGTTTACTCATATATTTACATATTGTACTGCGTTTTTTTGTAAAAATGTGATCGCTAAATTTTCAAATAATCGATATTATTTGATAAACAACAACAAAAATCGTGCTTTTGAATAAGCGACATAATCAAATTTTTGTAAATAAAACCTTTTAATGAAGAAATTTGCAAAAACAAAAAAATATTTGTTTGTTTATTTCTTAATACGAATCGAACTAGGTACTTATTTAAAAAATCCATGCTCTTGAGTCACAATGGGTTAATATCTTGAGAATTTTTGTGCTTAACCTTAATGGTCTTAAAATTGTTTTGCAGACAGTCTCACCCTGTTTGTTTCTTTTTCTGATTGTTCACAAAATAAAATACATACGCGTTGCTGCTATCGAGAGGAGGAAAGCAATATTTACTTGAAGAAAAGTCGATTAACGAAAAGTTTTAAATGAGTGAGAAAGGCGTTCGTTATTAATTGAATTTGATTACTGTCCTCAGCTCTCACAATCCTATAATATGGAAACTGATACGTAATTAATATTGTCTATTAACGAAAAAAAAATGTTAAATGAACACACAAAATCGGAGAAAAAGCTTAAAGACCTAAAGATATAAACACTATATTATATTGAAATTATTAGGTAATAAAAGCTTTCCAACGTGTAATGTACTGATTTTGCTGTTCAAAAATCTGGCTACCCTATGTCAAACCAACAAATAAAATGAGTAATAAGAATTAAACATTAGTTTGTGATTCATGATTTACTCCTTAAAATTTCCGCAACCATGACACGAAATTTCGTACCATATATGGTATGTCTTTTATGAAAAATTAAAAAAGCATTGCCATATAACTCTACACAAGCAATGGATAACCCTTTTCCTCCAATTTTTCGATTTTCATATTCTTTTATCTTTTATTGACTTCAAAGACATAGAATAAAAAGAAAAAAACAAACAACTTGATAAACACAAAATTTCCCTTGCTGATGAAAATCTCATACACTGTGATCGTTGCAAGAAAATTTATCTGGAGCACAACATTATACGGATTTCTTGAGCGGGTAGTAAAAACTGGACTATTCGGTTGGTCTTCTTGAATCGTTGCTGCGGGAGTCATATGCCAGAAATCATTTTCTACCATTAAACACCATGAAATTTATGAGCTAATAAAACCATCTTTATCGTAATTTGATTAAATTTTGTGTGTTTAATTAAACAAAAAAAGTTCTATTCCTTCGAAAAAAAATTATTCACCGCATAATAATATAAGGATTGAAAATTTCATGAATCCCAAAATATTTCTCACATTCCTTAGTTGTTTCGTATTATGTAATATGAATTGTATAATGCTTTTATTTATATGAAAAATATTTTAAATAAATTTTTAAATCGAAATCATTAGTAATTGCATAATAAAATCAAAGAATAAATGACGTCATAAAGTAAACAATTTTATTTCATGTACTTTATTTGAATCTTCCTTTTTAAAAAATTTCAATTTCAATTTTTTTTTTCACTTTTTACAGAAAAATATTATCCTTTCACAATCTCAGCCCAGACTATTCCCCCACCAACTTCTTTTTCATTTATTCTCCGTTCCACTACAAATCAGAACTAAGATAACCGGTTGTTTTTTTTTTTTTAAATGTATCCTTTATTTCCTTTATATTTCCCTATTTTATGTTCAAGTATATGTAGGTATTTCATTCTAACGAAGCATTGTATCTACTTGTGTGTAAGTGTTAGTGTGTGTTTGTTTGTAGTAGTAAGCTTAAGCTTCCTAGATGTGCTCACTTTTCAAAGGCAGTTGTTCTTCATAAATATGCAAATTTTTCGCTACTTATTTGTAGCAGAAACAGAAAACTTTTCAAAGTATATCTATTTTTATCCATGAGGAGGAAACATTCCAAAGCTTTTTGCAAAAGAAAATCACGGTGTGACATTAAATTCATTGAAAAATTCCAGAATCATTTCGTGTTGTTTTAAGAACTTGAACTTTTGCATCAATTTCCATACAATTTAGAATATGAGGAGTGTAGTAAAAAAGAGAAGCAGTCGTAGTTGTTGTAAAAGAATAGTAGCAAAATAACAAAATTGAATTGAAAATGTTTTACACAGAGTATTAAAGCTAAATTGAATGGAGACTTTTAATGCTTCCATTATATGCAATTTCATTTTGAGCTATAAACCAAAACTGATTTTGAAACTAAATGTTGTATATGCTTACAGCTTACAAACTAATTTACGATTTATGTATACAATATTAGCAATTTTGATCCCTCTTCTCCCTCATTCGGTATGATTTCGCCGCTCCCCATTGTAAGGAGTATTTACATTATTTCTTTTTGTTTTGTAATAGCAGCAACAACAGAATCAGCAAACAAAAATGCATGGAATCGTAAATTTAATTTAACCGAAATCCTGGGTAAACATTAACTACGAGTAGACACCATGCGGTGGTGAAATAGTAGTAGCAGCATCTACTACTATAGTACCATTTTGTACCATACTACTCCAATGTAGAACATGAAAGCATTTAAGAACGCATTCTTCCGATTTGTACCACCACCAACACTTGCACGATGGTTGTAAGCGACTTCGATTTTGTATGCAGAAGTAGTTTTTGTATAAAAATTTCAAGGATTATATGTGAGCGGGTGTAGACAGACTCACACACACACAAATACTCATGAAGATACACAAACAATCATAGAAATGCAGGGAATAAAAGGAAGAAAATAATAAATGCAGAAGCAACAAACAAAAGAATTTATAGGAATTTGAGCACGATTCGCTTTTTAGAAGGGGGAACTCCCCTCCTCTTTTTTCCCCATCAATATCATTGATGTAAATGGCTGTGAGATTATTTGATTGTTACATTTTTATACGTTGCTCCCTTTTTGTTCGTTTGTCGTTTGCTTGGTACTTATGTTTTTTGTTCTTTTATCCAGAAAAATCCTTAAATTCTACACTAATATACATGCAGGAATAGTAGTATTTACCTATATATAAATGCTTCTAAGTGCTTTTTGTGGTATTTAACAAGAAAATTGTCTGCCTGTCTGTCGCCCTTTTCAATTTTTTTCATACATTTTTTCGACCCTTCATTTCGATCTTCCTGTCGTACCTTTTCATTTAGCCTTATTTCGTTTTATGTTCATTCATTCACGCATTCACTTTCGTTTAATTGAGTATAATTTGAATTTTGCATTACGCGGTGCGAGGGATGAAAATAAACTGGATTCTACTATACTTTCCACATACAATTTACATCCCATTTCTTGCAATGTAACCCTCCTTTTTCTTCCTGCTTTGTAGTGATTTTGATTATTGCATTCACTTTTTGTTAATTAGTAGTAAAATTACTACTAAATGCTTTTTAGATTTTATATCTTTTAGATTGCTTTGTAATTTTATCTTATGCGATTTTAAGGGGGCGAGAGAAAAAACTACCCTTAGGACACATATGTATATGCATGTATGTATGTATGTATGTATGACGAAGCGCTTTGTAGTAATTGAAGTTGTTTTCCTGAAGTTCACTTATTGACACATTAATTACACTCAATTTAATGGAATTAAAAACATTTAGAGTATTTAAGTCTTTACATAAATAATTTCCACATCAGCAATCACTATAGTGATATAGGGCTCCTTTTCTAAAATATCTATTATTTAAATACAGCTACTCACACTCAAAGTGGGACACGGGATATAAATGCTCTACTATTGAGTTGAGCTTCAAAAATAAAAATCATGGTTCATATTAAAAATATTTTTATTACAGACTTTATTTTACTGAACAAAAATAAAACCAAAGACATAAAAAACTCAGCCACATCAACAAAAAACTCAAATGTTTGTATTTACACTCTTTTTTATGCAGCTCAGACTTAAAATGGGACAGATTTTTTAGCTTCGATTAGTGCCTTCAATTATGGTAATGAGGTTACATTAGTTATCTTACATTATGTCGACAAAAGATCAAACGACAGTTGAAGAACTGTAAATTATTATTCATAATTATAAAAAGGTGCATATCGATTAGAGAAATTGGTGTTATAGTTGATAAAAAAAGTCAAACGTGTTTAATATCATGAGGAGATACCGCGCAACTCGCCGTGTTGAAAACAAATGTAGCAAGTTAAGAAAAATATCAGACCGAAGTGCTCGATTTGTCCCAAAAGAAATTGAATACAATTAGCTACTATCTGGCGTAGACCTTAACAATAAATTGAAAGACATGAAAAATCCTGATGTAAGCTCGTAGACTGTGCGTCGACTTTTAAGGAGCAATGATTTGTACAGTAAATGGGAATGGCAAAATATTGAGCCTTCTTTTTGCAAAAAACTAGTTGATAGCATGCCACGACGTCTTCAAGCAGTGATTGAAAGCAATGACAAATCAACGAAATATCGAAAATACTTCCCGTTCCCCAAAATTCGCCTACGATCTTTCAGGTGTCCCATTTTGAGTGTGGCTTTCCTAAAAGGAATACAAGTATAAACACTGAAATTTTTCTATTTGTGATTGAATTAAACTTTATTTGTTATGTCATTGTTCAAGTTATTGTACAATAAAATAATTTGTATTAGAAAAAAATGTTAAACATGAGGAAGGACTTATATTTTTGACGTTTAACGCAGTTATACGCGGTTTTCCACTTTGAGTGTGAGTAGCTGTATATTCTATTCAAAATGTTATGACGTTTATTAAGTTGGCCAGGCCAAAGTATAACGATCGTTTCGGGATTTAGATTTTTTTAGATCTGTAATTATGGGCTCATAGTAGTTTAGGTTTTCTCATTATACAGTAAATGCTTTCAAAATCATCAGGCACTTCGAATGAACCTAAAGAGTAAAAATTCAAAAAATTTCGCAGGCATAAGTTAATTCATCCTTTCCTATTTTTTTCTGGTAGTTTTAAGAAAAAATTGTTTGAAATAATTTTATGGAAAAAATTTGTCCAATGCGTTTCATGTGCATTAAATAAAAGAAAACGTTCATGCGATTCTTCTCACTAAGTTTGATTTAGATACCAACCCCCCAAATGTTCCAATTGTAATCAAGGCAATAAAAAGTACATGTAAATGGTCTCCCGCATTATCCCGAACCAGGTTCCATGTTCTTAGTATTGTCATAGTTATAAATCCTTATTATTATACTAAGTTTTCTCCTTCGTAATCAAGAAAGCGAAATATCGATCAGCTGAATCTTTGCTCGAAGTACAAAAATTCTTTCAACTGAGCCGGCGTTAAATTATTTTAAAAACAATTTATACACAACACAAAAGAAAATAACAAGGCTCTTTCAGTGAATTCTGATAGAGCTCCGTAAAAATTTTTGTTTTAAGCAGATCTACTGTTTGCCCATCTCTAATAAATGAATTATAACAAATCATAAGACAACTTGTTAAGTTTGCATCTGAGATTGTTTGTATGCTGTAAAAGAATGCATTCAATTTAATTTGCAATACCTTGAAGTCACAGTTTATAAACGTCAGTTCATGATTACAGTTATTGAATAACATATTTGACTCCCGAATAAAAGTTAGAAGTATATTTTGGAGTCGCCGATTGGTTATTTATTTAGAAAATTTAAAACTTCAAGTGACCCCGAGTATGTTCAAGTGACTTCAACGCAGTCATAATCTGGAAGTCAAAACAACGCAGTTGTGATTTTGAAGTCATAAAGAATGCAATCATTTTTTTTTTGAAATCATGGGAATTCAAATATTATGACTTCAAAATCATGCGTTGAAGTCACTTGAACTCACTCAGAGTTACTTAAACTCTTAAGTTTTGATAATTCGGTTTATTTAATTATGAAAATATAAAACTTTTTGTGGTATTTATGAGAGAATCAGTTTGACTTGCCTGAGTATTTATTGATAACCATATGACGACCTCGATAGTCTAGTGGATAGTGCACTAGACTTTCATCCAGAAGGTTGCGGGTTCGATTCCCGTCTTGGTCTGGTGGTTAATTCTCATAAACTTCTTATATTCACTATCGATATGAAGTGGATGAGAATTATAAGAATGTGTACAAGTACACACCTTGGTTGGTAATGGCAAGACCACCGAGCTGATAAAAAATTGCCACATAGCCGTTCGGAATCGGCGTTAAACTGTAGGTCCTACCATCGCCACTGTGGTCTAGTGGAAGAGTGCCAGACTCTTGTTTCTGGAGACCCGAGTTCGATTCTCGGCTTGGGTATGTTTCTTATCTATCTTTCTTTCTCCCTTCCTTTCTTTCTTGGGGCTTTGGTACAAAAGATCTTATAGGTCGCAGTGCCTGACTTTCGAGTCGTCCTTCCTTCAAATAATAATAATAAAATAATAATATTGATAACCATCTATGAGAGAAGATATAACATGGATTCTGTTATATTTCATGAATAGTGCTATTCACAATTTGATAAAGATAATCCTTCAAGAGTCCGATAAGTTATTGTAGCATTTGATTAGACAATTGGTTTTGATTAAATGTATCAACAACTTCAAATTCCAATTGATCAATTAACTTTAAATTCCATTTGACTCCAAGTGACTTCAACTGACTTCAAAACCTCAATTGACTCCAAATGACTTCAAGTGACTCTAATTGACTTCAAATTCCAATTGACTCCAAGGGACTACAGGTGACTTCAAGTAATTCCAAGTGAATCCAATTGACTTCAAGTGAAAACAAACCAGTCATAATTTTGAAGCCACAAGATTTGCATTCCCATGATTTAAAAAAAAAAGATTGTATTCCCTTGTCTCCAAAAAGACTTTTCTAAATAACCAAACTTTTTTTTATGAAATTTTTTGTTTTTCACTTCAGGTTTTTTTTTTTCGCTCGTGGTAACTTTAATTCGTCTTGATTTAAGGATCAACATAAATCATCCATCATTGAATGGTTTTCCCCATTATAAATTTTGAAGGCATCATAATTGTGAGGAAAATCACCGTTAAAATTGCAATTTATGTTGAAAAAGAAGAATTTCCATTAGGAAGGAACTAAAGGGTGTATGGTGTATTTTACCATTGAAGAAATTAGTGCTTAATCAGCTTACGTTATTACCTTGAAAATCGCAGAAGAGGCGATTAGCAAGTCCAACAGATTTGTGAGTTGAAATTTACAAACCCAGCCATGAAGGTATCCTAGGTAAAGAGAAAGCGGTCATATTAGCAAGAGATCGATTGTTGTACATTTGTTTTAATTCTCGAAAACAAAATAGATCTAAGAATCTGTTAAATATGCAGAGGTGTGCCCTGAGATGCATCGAAATACATTGCAAGCTTCGTGACAGTCAACGATTTTCTGAAATGGTTTCTAGCTGATGTCTCGAAAAAAAAACAATTAAAATATTTTTAACCAATGACACTTTTTGAAACTGCTTCCGATATTTCTGCAGATGGTTCTCCAAAATTGACCAAAATCACGTTTTTTTTTATCAAAGTTTCGGAAAATGTCGGCGTAAAAAAAATTCTAGAAAAATTCAGACGCTTAATCACAATTCAGTTATAGGGAAATGTCAAGCCATGTTCAATCTGACTAATGAGTAAAAAGTAATGACAAAAAAACTTAATCATCAGTCACAATCTCGTTGACTAATGACTAATAGTTTTAATTGCAACCATGATTAAAAATTACTATTACAATTTGATTTCTTTTCAGTATGAAATACCAGAGAAATAGTTGACGGTTTTGACGCCTGGAACGCCCTACTACCAAATAAAAGATTAAATAATTTTGTAGGTTTTGTATTATTTAGTGTTTAATTAATGAAAAATATATAACAAAAACTACAAAATTATCATTTGGTAAATAAAAATAAAAATTAATTATGCAATTTAATTTTGGAGATTTCCAAAGATTTCGTCGTCTAATTTCTAATGTTTAATCGCATCGGTTATAAAACGCGAAATTGTTGAATTAAGCATTTACTACATAGCGAATGGTTGAACCTTAAAATTCGTGGTTTTGGCATATAGAGCTGCATACTTAATAAATTTCAACTATAAATATTTCAAAACACTACCAATGCGACTAAATGATTGAATGACTAACACAGTGGTTCTCAAGTAGTGGGGCACGCCCCCCTAGGGGGCGTAGATAGATTTGAAGGGGGCGCGGAGATATTTCAATAAACAAATATTTGCGTACTCAGTAATGCATTGTAATCATAATATTTAGTTTTTAATAAACTAATTTTTCTTTTATTTTATATTATGTGCTAAAATATGCACTTTTTAGTTTCACATTTCACAATTTCTGACTTTAACCGCGAAAATATTTATTAAAAAAAAATTAAATCGAATGTTAAATACCATTTTTTGTGTTAAAATATTAATTATTTGTATATTTTTGTGATTAAATATTAATACGTGTTTTGTAGATAATTTTATTTCAACTTTTCTCTTTTTTTACAATTTATTTCTGATTATAAAATGAACACGCAGCTTCGCTGACCGCTTCGTTCCGCTGTTTGCTGACTACTCCTGCTCAAGTTCTCTTTCTCCTCTCTCTATGCTCGAACAATACGAGTACGTATTTTTAATTATAAAAAATATATAATATTGAAATTGTAAATAAGCTTTTTATACCCTCTTGGAAAATAATACAAACTTATTTAAAAACATCATTAGTCACTCAAAATAATTTTAGATAGAAAAATATCTGCATTTGAAACTATCTAATTTACCGTCATTCTTGTCTCCTTCTTTTTCTACAGTTTTTTTTGGTGGGTTACTTGACTGCATTTTACATAAACTTTGACATAAGGAATCACTTCAGAAAATGCATTAATTGGTTAGTTATTCCAACTACAACCTCACTAAAACTTCACCATCCTAGTTTTCCTCACGAGAAACTATTCAACTACTAGATAAGTTTACTAGTTTAGTTTATCCTTAACACACACTAACCAGAGTCTCCTCCAAAGTAGACAGCAACTAGATATTTTCCCAGGCAGGTATGATTTAATTTATAAATAATAAACTAGTACAAAAAATGTTGTGTGAAAATCAAACTGGGGGAGGCGCGGGCTTGGGACTAATTCGAAAAGGGGGGCGCAGGGCGAAAACAGTTGAGAACCGCTGGACTAACGATTGAACGACTAATTCATTTATTGATGATTATGACTAATTGCACCCTACTCTCAAGTACCCACATAAGGAGAGTTGAATTTCCACCTGTAAGAAACACACTTTTGTATAGAATAAATTTCAAATAAAATCACGTCCATAATTTGTAACAATTAATTTTACTATTTTAGCTAATCACAGACACGAAGTTCAAATTTTACCAAAGACCATCTTAAAAGAAATGTACTTAATATCTATAAGACACATGTATGAAATTGGTATAAATAAAAAATAAACTCAAGCCGACATTATCTATAAAGTGCACTTTATATTGTCTATGCATTGTATAAAAATTTATGAGGAATGAGTTTTAAAGTGATTTATCGTGATATGGGTCACAAGGGCGGCTGTGGTGGCCATTGTGTTAATGAATGCACACTGAGCTTCAATTTCAAATAGCCCTAAATAGTCTTACATACATATTTCAATTAAAATGATGATTAAAAATTTACATGAACTTGTTTTCTTCTCCTTCGCCCACTGCTACTGCTGCTCTGTTTATAAACAAGTGTATGCTTTTATGATAACAATAAAATGAAAAGCCACCTCAGGAATTCCCATTAAAAGTTGCAAAAGTTTGATTGGGTGAAAGAAGTGAAGTGAAGGGGGAAAGGCAAAGTATGAAACATGAAACTTGCATCAGAGTAAAGTAGCAAATGGATTAATGCAAAAAAACTCCCAAAAAAAGTAGAGAGTGAAAAAATACAAAAATTTTCAATGAATATTTAAATTGTGCAAACTATTCAATTCAATGATGAAATACCACTGGCAGTTACAACAATAACAACAGCAGCAGTAGCACCATCACCATTTGCCTCACAACCAAAAGCAGTAACAAAAACAACAACAGTAGGCAAATACGCAGGCAGTAGAAAGCATCAGGAAAGTATGCAATTTTGTAAAATATCCTGAAAAAGAGCTCCTAGAGATATGTTAAGAAAAACCACATCAAACATCATCCATCGAAGCTAAAGTCGAAGCTATTTCTGTTTGCTTCTCGGATATTGAGAGAAATTCTCAGTGAGAATTTATCCGCAATACCACAATAACATTTCTGTGAGTAAGTGAGTGAGTGTAAGTCTCACAGTGTGTGTGTGTGTGTGTGTTTAAGTGTATGCATGAATATGTGTGCATTCAAATGGATTTTAAAATTTAATTTTCACCATTTCAATAAACTTGAATTTTGCATTTATGTGTGTGTAAATACAATTTGAACTGCATATCTGCATAGCAGATGCATTTACATACCTATAAATGTTTACTTATGTATGTGTGTGTGCGTATTTGAAGTATTACTGACTTGTTCTAAATTTAATAATATATTTTAGAATATGCTAACTGGATTTGGAACTTCATCATCATTATTTGTGATTCAACAATAAATAAATGAAGTAATCAATTTTCGATTTTCTTTGATTGAGTTTCAATTAATTGCTTTAATTAAAAAACAAATTTCTTCACATATATTTCCATTCTCACTTAACCATTTACTTATATTGGATATTCATTTAGTAATATATTCTATATGTGGGTAAGATTCATTCCTCCTCATTCCTTATCTCACACTTGCTTGCGCAAATCAAATTGCGATTTATTTAAATTATCTTTTATTTAAATGTAATTTTTGTAGCCTAAAGATATTTTAATAAACTACATAAATTTCAATATTATGAGTTGCATATTTAGTATACATACGAAATATATCTACATTTTTTATTGAATTCGTATGGGCGAAATGCTTCTGTTTACTTTTAATTAAATCGTTATTATTGTTACAAATTAAAATTATAATTGAAATATTAAATAATAAATGGCATAAATTATTGAAATGCGTAAACTCAGGATATTTTCAATAAATGCTTTCCATCTGCAATAATATAAAATAACAAAGACTGAATGGCATCTATGGTTGCATTCAGGAGGTGCAGCTGTTGCGCAACTGTGGCGTGTGTGCATTTCTGCTTCGCAGAGCTGTTGGCATTTCGACGCCATTTTGTCCATCATATTATATTTCTGCTCTTGCGGGACAACATGTTTTCTCAAAAGACAAGCGCCGTCTGTTTTCATTTATCGGCGGTTTGGCGATTTTTAGACGGTGGCTGGTAGCTGATATTTTCTTTTGTTTCGGCAGCTGATATAAAATTACTCCAATAAAATATTTAAAAAAATCCAATTATAGGCAAATTGAGCTGTTTAATGTTATTCAATTCATTTTATGTAGTTTGTCGTTCATTTGTACAGTGAGAACGGCTTAGCCGATAAATTACGGCCGGTAGCAATTAAAAACAAAGCGGCGGCGCGAAGTTGACTAAGCCGCACGGCGCAGGTTTCTAAATAGGTTACACTTCAAAATATATATATAAGAAAATCTATATGATGTCTGGGAAGATACAGTTTCAATTCAATATACAATTGGCGGGTGTATTTAATTATAGGTATCTTTCATTGTTTTCGTCTGTGATAAAATTAAAATTTTTTCACTTTTTTGTTTCTTAAAAAATAAAACAGCTGTTTCTCAAAAATTTGGCAAAATTTGCAGAAGACACAAAATGTATATACGTAGCAGAAGCGAATTTACTCTCAACATGTTGAGCTTCCAGTGTGTCTTCTCAATGCAACCTATGATTCTATAATTCAAGGAAAAAACAAAAGTCAATAAATTAACAGCCATAACTTTACGTCGCATTACATTGCAATTACTGACACTCCTGAACATTTGTTGATTTTATTCCTGTGATTGCAATGTGTGTGAGCGTTTTCAACAGACTTGTATACTTCACGACTGCCATAATTTTTGATAAAAGACAGCAAGAATCCTAAACAATACAGAAGTAGGAAGTAGCAAATTAAAGTCCGACTGTGTCCTTGGAGCCTTAAAAATTTTAAGTCCAACGTTGTGCTTTATATAATAACTAACTAAAGGTTCATAATAACAAATAGTAAATATAAAGGACTTTCCATTAGGGACATAACAATTTCGTATCTTTACATGAACGCATCTTTAAACTTTTTTAATGACCTGTCAATGTCAAAAGGTTAGCTAAAGTCAACATTTTCATCATGGTTAAGTTCACGAACCAGCAACGTTTGGATATTATTAAAAATTACTACCGAAATTCTGAGTCGGTGGTCGCCACATTAAGAGCGCTTACTCCTATTTTCGGTCATAATAATCGTCCCACTCGACAGGCTGTGCGTGCTATAGTCGATAAATTTGAATCCACATTTTCACTATTGGATGTTCCGAAAATATCGCAGCCGTAAGTGTATCGATTCCACGCCGTTCTCAAGAATTGGGCATCGCTCGAACGACACTGTGGCGTATTTTGCGAAAAGATCTTGGCACACATGTTTACATGTTTACAAGATGAAATTGAACTAAAGCCACTTGATCGTTTGAAACGCCGAAACTTATGGAAATAGGCGCTGGCAAAGCTTGAAGGAAATGAAGAATTTCATCGAAAAATCATCTTCAGCGATGAAGCTCATTTCTGGCTCAATGGCTTTGTTAATAAGCTAAATATGCGTTATTGGTCAGCAACAAATCCACATGTGCTTCTTGAGACACCGTTGCATCCGCAAAAAGTTACTGTTTGGTGCGGTTTTCAAGCCGCAGGTGTGATTGGGCCGTATTTTTTCGTGGATGAAAACGACCGTCATGTTAACGTCAATAGAGAACGCTATCGTGTTTTGTTGGAAGATTATTTGTGGCCAGAATTGAAAGAGCTTGACATCAACGATATGTGGTTTCAGCAAGGCGGTGCCACTAGCCACACAGCACGCGTCACAATAGATTTATTGAAAAGCAAATTCGATGAACGTGTTATCTCGAGAAATGGTCGGGAGGAATGGCCGCCTCGTTCATGTGATCTAACGCCATCAGATTTTTTTTTTATGGGTCTATATCAAGTCACTGGTCTTTGCCAACAAGCCAGCAACTTTAGACGAGCTCAAAGACAATATCAAACGCGAAATTGCCAACGATCCGGTCAAAATGTGTGCGAGAGTGGTGGAAAATTGGGTCCAAAGAATCGATCGCTGTAAACGGGCTCGTGGTTGTCATATGACCGAAATCGAATTCCATTCATAAAATGTAATGCATGCACTACACCCACAATAAATTTGAACTCAATATCTCAAAAAATTCTGTGTTTTATTAATAGTTAAAATTGCTATGTCCTTAATGAAAAACCCTTTATACCATATATATTAGGAGGTGGGCGTGGCTATTGCCCCATGTAGGAACGACAATTACTCTAGAGATTATTTTAAAGAATTTGGTAATTTGCTTTAGAATTTCTTTCAATGTTAGTCTTTAAAAATTTCACTTATATTGAAGCAACCACGCCCACTTAACCAATTTTGCCCATTTCCGAACTTCTAACATTCTTAAGTTTGCTCAAGTTTCTTTTCAAGTCATAAATAAATACCAACGACGCACTATTCCCTTTCATATCATTTTGTGAGAACTTAACTTCTATGGGGGGATGGGAGGTTACTATGCCCACTGGAACAATTTTCATAGTTTTTACATGATATACTTTCGTCATTTACTTGACTACCTCAACCGATTTTCATTGTATTGGTATCAATATTTTCCTTCATATTGTCTTTTGAAGATTTAATTTGTATGGGAGGCACCACGCCCACCTAACCGATTTGACCGACGTACATTTGTTTGAGATTGCTCAAACAAACTTTTACTCGAGTTATTGTGCACAGAGCCAGACGGACAGTGCTAAATCGACTCTGCTGTGAGCGCTAAGTATTTATATATCTTAAGTGAACCTACTTTTGAAACCGATCGAGTTCAAACTTACTTAGTCTTATTGGGTGTAGTAGTTACCACATCATTCATTTTAATAGATAAACAAGTCTCACCCACTTTTGGTCCTCAAAGTTCTCTAAGGAGAAGACCTGAGCTCTCTTTTGAGTCAATAAAAAAAACGTTCCAATTTTGAGAAAGTCAAAAATATTTTTGGTTTTGAAAAAAATTGGTGAAATGATAGATTTTTTGAAATTTGTTTTTACTACTTGAATCGAAATCTGTTGAAAACGTGTAGCAAAAATTTTTATAAATGCAATAGGCTAATAGTTCCGCAACAAGGGCTGCTTGCATGATTTATTATCCAAATGGAAATCACATTTAATTTTTATGATATAGTTTGCTTAGTCGTGAATGGTACACTTTAGCAAAATTTATTTTCAAAAAATTTCGTTTCCGGGATTTTTTAGGAGGTTTCCAAAAATACTGAAAGTCAGTTAAAATCTACTAAATAAACAGCTCTAGTAATATTTTTCTAATAAAATCTGATAAATAAACATAATTGAGTAATTCCAACTACAGGCTGTTTGGAAATAATTCGGAGCGTCAAAGGATGAATCAAATCCGCGGTATTTTTTTACTGAATGCAAAATGAAAGAAAATCAGTCCGTTTGCTTATTTTATTCACTCAAAATCATCGATCTTATACAAACAAATATTTATGTGGAGTATTATGAGAAGGTGAGTCTTATACTATGTTCCCACTGATGCGAAATTGCGTGGTTTCGATCATTTCCATGTTTCGTCTGAAACTGCGCTGAAATACTCAATTTCGTCAAATAAAAGTATGTCAAACGAAACCACGGAAATGAGGTGGTTTCAACGAAACTGCAGTCCAAACCACGCAAAAATCTAATGCAACCCTGAATGTGTTGACTGAAATGAATATTAAAATGAATGCGCTCTATTCTGACATTTATGTTTTGCTTACAACTTGATTAAAATGGAAAAACGAAAATATAAAAAAAGTAATTTTTGTAGTGCGCTGGAAGAGGAGCTCATAGCCCAAGTATGGGCAGAAAAGGTGGAAGAGCTACTTTGGGGGGAAAAACGGTCATACATATGAACAAATGGAGGAGGAGCTGCATAGTGACTGTGGTTGAAGTGAAGCAAGATACAAAAGAATTGATGCTTTCTCCTATACACTTTGATTTTGTTGCTAAATATTTTGTTTATCATTTTGATTATTTTCATATTCAAATTTATTCAATATTAGCAAAAATATTTGTCGGCGGCATTTTACAACAAGACATAAACAATGAACTGTCAAACGAAACCATAATCAAAACCAGCTTCACAATGTAGACGATTGTAGTTTCGTTCGAAACCATTTGCTGAAACCACGCAATTTCGACTCAATGGGAACATGGTATTATTTATTATACTTACTAGACGAAAAAACTTATTTGTATGCCAATCATATTTACAACAAAACTTAAAGTTTGGTTTTGGTTTAAGAAAGATTGGAAATATTTAAAAGCAAAAAAATTTGTTTAAAATAATTTGAAAAATATCGCGCGAAATTTTAAATATTATTCCTTCAAAAACTAAAACCTCCAAGTTTTGATGCAGTTTAAGTATGATCCAAATTATTTTACATGAGTTTTCTGTTTTCAGATATTAACAATTTTTTTGTACTGATGGACTAGAAATCAAGCTATTGATTTATAAAAAAGAAAATATACTTGATATGGCTCCTTCTGATTTCATAACAGATTATTTATTGATTTAGAAACATGTATTTTTTCCTTTGGATAAATAAAAACACTGAATAATTTTTTTGGGGGGGTCTTTTTACATTTATTTTAGTTTTATTGTTTTTATCTTTTAAAAAAATGAGGAAATATTTCATTACAAAATTATACCCCAATTAAATTGGCCAAAAAATTTTAATTTTCCCATTATTGTTGGGGTATTTTTTCATTTATTTTTGGGGTGTTTTTTTCATTACTTTGGGGTTATATTTCATTTCAATAAGTGGGGCCTTATTTCATAATGAAAATATGCCCCTATTTTGGGGTCTTTTTTCATTTTCAGTGCGGCCAAATTTCATGGAGCCGCAGTTTTGCACTGCCCGGTTTTTTCTTTATTGGAACCAGATAAGTGCAAGGGAGTAGCAACGTTTTTACTTTTGAAAAATTACCCTAATGTTCATCTTGTGGCCCATTCTCCTACAATTTTCTTTTTTTACATAAATATAATTGTATTTTTCTTCTTTTTTTTAATTTTTAAAAATTCTAACTAATAAATTTAAAAATTTAAACTTAAAATTCAATGTCTCTGCGAATTTTACAGAAACTGTAATTTGAGTTTTTGAGTAATTTGAGCTTGAGTTTTTCAAAATTAAAATAATTTTACGGATCAGTTCAAAAACTGACTTATTATGAACCAGCAAAAGTGTTACTATTAAAATTGTTCAAAAACGGTTCTATTTTTTGTAGACGGTAGTTTTCTACGTAGCAATCGCATATTTGAGTGAAGATTTTTCGAAATTCTGAAGTAAAAAAAACATTTAGGGCTTAGTGGTTAAATATACAAAGGAATCACTACTTATTTCCATTTATGTAAAAACGCACAGGCTTGCGTTTTGATTCACTGCCATACACTTCAAAACAGATATAAAATGCAAGCCACTAGCGAATCTAGATATTGCGGAGTGGGAGAGGCAAGTTCAGATTTTACATTTTTTCAATGAGGGTTTAAATTCAGAAGCAAAGATCTTAACGTACGATATATTTATCAGAGAAAAGGAGTTTATACCGAAATCCCGTTCTTTGTTGGATCTGTTGGTGGTAGAATTAAATTGTGTACAGGAATATAAAGTAATTTATCCAAATTTATTGTTTTTTTTATCATGGGATAGCATTTCAAATATAATTGTTGTTGTAATTGTTTTGCATATTAACAAGAATTTTAATTGTTCTAAAATTTTTCTGTGTTTTAATTAAAAAGTAACAAAAATTTATTTTAACTTTAAAAAGTAAAAAGACAAAAAAAAAAATTTGAATAAAATTAAAGCAGTTTGAAGATTCAGCGTTAAAAGTAAAAAATAAATAAACAGAAAAATTTCCACTTCCAGAAAAATAGAAAAAAAAAAATCAAAGCAAGAATTACCTAATTAACATAATCCACAGTGGACAGGATGAAGCTGCTCATATTGTTGGTGAAGCCGTTGGCTGCCGGTAGACCAACACTGCCACTGTTGCTGGTATTTCTTCTGTTGCTGTTGTTGTCTGTTGTCGTCGTTCTTGTTACTGCAAGTGCCACGGTTCATTAAGGCGCTTTTTACTGTTGCTGTTTCTTGCTACTACTTTGTAATGTTTTCTTTTTTTTTTTGTTTGCCAAAGTATCTTAAATGTCTAGATTGTTTGTTTTTAATCCTCTGTGATAAGTTGTGCAGAAGATGAAGATGGAGAAGCAAAAACGACAACTACAACTGCACGAACAGTAACGTTGAATTAAAGTCTGACAAATATCCGGTTACTTTCATTACTCGGTGGCCGTCGTTGTCGGCATTTTAGTCTTGGTCACTTGAAGTGATTAATAATGCCAACTTTTTGTTGATATTTTGGCAAAAGAACAAAAAGTTATTTTTTGCTTTACGCATTTTTTTAAAGAATTTTTGTTATCTCCTATTTGAAGTAAATAGGTACTTTTTATGAGTTGTATTATTATTTTATATATCTATATACTTTATTTTATTTTTACACAAGTACACAATTCTTCGCAATCGCACATTTATTTATCTTAGAGTTCATAAAGAATTTCTGATGTTTTCGTTATTCATATTTTTTTTTGTACTTTTTACTATTTTAGTCGGAAAAATAGCGCACAGAACACAGTTTCTTCGTAGTTTGCATATATTAAAGTACATACGTAAGTACAACGTAAAAGTATTTTGCATTTTTTATTTTTATTCGGCTATTGCTGTTGCTGCTGCTGGTGTTTTTTTCAAGATTTTCTTATATGAACATTTGAAAATAAGAATAAAACTATAAGAATAACAACAAAATATATGTGTGCTATTAAAATTATGATACCCCTGCGCCCTACAATATGTATTTTCTACTATTTCTTTTTCTGCTCGGTTCTTCCTTCAGGCGGCAACACTTGAGCTGATAGCTCAAGGATGCGACCTCGCCAAAAGGATCCACAGCAGCAACTATGAAACCATTCAGAAGATGTGATGGCAAAATAACATTACACTGACATACTTGCACACACACACACACATACTTATATACTTGTGTACGTTGTTACGTTATGTTTGTGCGTATTTATGTAAGCCTTACTCACAGAAGGAACCAGCTAAAAATAAGAAACTATGTTGTGCTCTGACTGCCTTGCCTGCCTGCCTGCCTGCGAGTAGAAGAAAATGACATTTAACGGAAATAGACGGGAAATTCTTGTGTTTGTTTGTTTCTGTACTGTTGTTGTTGCTGTTTTTTTTTTGTATATTATGTTGCGGCTTTCTAGCTTTTAACTATTTGTGAAAGAGAAGAGTAGTGGGTATAAAACAGAAAAAGCAAAAACTTTCTTCTTGTTCAGTAAGTTGGCAGGAAGATGAGGGAATGCGCAGTAGAAAGTAACCGGAAATGAGCAAAAAAAAAAAAAAAACACAGAACTCAAGGAAAAAGAAAGATATGAGAAGCAAAGTTTATGGAAGCATGATTTAATAGTGTTGATGAATTAGTAGGGAAATAAATACAATTTAAAGTGTTGGAAATTGATAGTAAATTAAAGTACAGTAAATTTGCGGGTGATTCTGCAAAGCTTGCGTTATGTTTATTTGTGTTTCTCATCTATTTCCTCTGAAATATTGTCACAGATTTATTTACCATCTTTTCACATTTAAGCCTAAACGTATGCAATACTATTTAAGTTAAGTGCTATTCGTAATCATTGGCTATGCAACACTGTGCATAGTTGCTCGACCTAACTATCTAAACATTAATTAAAATTTCGTGAATATGTTAAAAAAAAAATCCGAAAATTTAAAAAGTTTTTGCAATTCCTTTTTCGCATTTATTGTATTCATCAGTGCGTTTTCCAATTTGAAATTTAACAATTCAAGAGTTTTTTCCTTTTACACATAATTTGCACTTAATCCATAAAGTATGCAATAAGTTTTCTATTGTAATTTGATATTGGTTTTTATTTTACAAATTAAGCTTTAATTTTAAAATACTTAAAAGTTTAATAATTAATTTTTAGATCAATTTTTTTTCAGTTGTGCACAATTTTTATTTGCTCCCAGAAGTAGGCAACATTTTCTTCTTGACTTAAAAAGCATGAAATCTGCATATGTTGTAAAAAATTATTTAGAATTTATTTTAATACTTTATTTTCAACATCCGAAACCTTAGGTCTGGAATTTAAAAACTTAAGGCTTGCTAAACTGGTTCGTTGCAAAAAGTTTGCTATTCTATATATTTGGTTTTATTGAATAAAATTTTAACTAGGGAATAGCTGCTCATTGTTCTTAGTTATGCCTATGTTTCATGATTTTTTATGTTTGTAATCTAGCGAACAATTAACTTCACCTTCTTTACAATTTGCATATCTAAAAGTATGCAAACTTTTCAAAATATTAAGCAACTTTAATGGACCACACCTAACGTCACAACTATAGATTTTAAGCTCTTTTCTTTTATTCGAATAATTTCACAATTAATTTTTTAGTCTAACAAGTTTCCTTCCCAAATTTCATTCTACACAAGTTTTACACATTCCCAGACAATTATCCTTGAATTCCTAAATTTCCTTTTATTTGTCTACTTAAACCACTACATAAATTGCAAAGCATCTATAAAAATATAAAATAAATATTAAGCTCCGATTTAAAGAAACGAAAAAAAATTTGTGGGTACTATAAATTTTGCAAATTTATTTCCAATGTAACCTCCATCAATCGAACACCTTTAAATTTCATTGCATACACACTCGCACATGAACACATAGCAAATACAAATACAAACACCTTTTGCTGTTTTCAACACAACAACAATAACAACAACATTCTAGTCAAATCTACTCCTAAATGTATGCATCACTTTTTGCGTGTCACTTTGACAGTTTTGCAAGCACAGTTTCCCACAAACACAAGCAGCAGTAGCAGCAGCAGTAGGAAAAAATGAAAAAAGTTGCACAATTCGTGTTTTGAATATAATTTCCTTTCTATTTATTTTCCTGTTGTTGTTGTTGCTGCTTTTTTTTGTTTCTTTTACCTTCACTTCATTTTGTCACTTAACACACGCACGTCATTCTATACTCGTTTGTTTTTCTTGAGTTTGCTTTTTTTCTTCTACTTTTTGTTGTTGCAAAACTCTTTTCGTTTTTAGAAATGCCGTTCGCTGTTATTGCTAGAACTTAAAATAGTGTTAAACTTTTCACCGTTAGTTTGCTTTTCGTCCTTGCGGGCGTAAATTCAGCATTAGACTGAATCAAGCATCCGTCTAGGACATGCTTAAATAAGAGGCTGACTGACTGTGCTTCCTAGTCACGAAGTTATTAACTTTTACGCTCCTGTTCATTGTGCGTTATTCGGTAAAGTATTATCCCAGTCGCTTTCGTGCATGTCCTTGTTTGAGTGCGTTTTCGGTGTATGAGCGAGCGAGTTCATTTCCCAATTCGGAAACATGCGCAGTCGATAGCAATCAGAGAAATAAACTACTTTCTCCCTGCATGTTTTGACAATTTCAAAGCAATCAGTGTTGGAATGTTGTTGCTTTTAAGGTATCTTCAATGAATTCTCGTAGTTCACTCAATTACAATAAACTTTCTCTCTCTATCCAGCGGCTTCTCTCTTTTGCTTGCTCGATTTTGTTTCTCAAATATTTATCCGCGGATAAAAGTTCATTTTTTAAATTGGCATCCTTTATCGTTATTTTTGGTTTGGTTTTATCTTACTTCCCTTTTCTTGGTATTCTTCCTCTTCACCTCCTTTTTTTTTATTTTTTTTTTTGTATGTATTTTGCTTCGTTTGGTTCTACCCGTTTTCTTTTTGGAAATCAATGTTGTCGTCGTCGTCGTCCTCACATTCACCTGTTAGCATAAAGTCCTTGAAAAATGTTTACGCAAGTATTGCAAGTGAATGTGTGTGTGTGAGTGTGTGTATAAATATGTGTATAGCTTACAAAACAAACAATAGTAGTAGTAGTAGTGCCTTTTTTATTTTTGTTTATGTTAAGTGTGTGTATTATTTTCTTTTTGTCTATACTTGATGCTTTTCTTGAATGTGAATGATGATGGCAATGATGTTGAAGACTATAACTAAAATCATCTTTCTTTCCTGCTCGTAAAATTATTTTTTGGTAAAAGTTTGATTCTTCAAGAATGCATTCAGGAATGCGACTTTTAATAGGAACTGCTAGAAATGTAATTCAAAATTAGTTACCGAATTTGCTTTACACTTAAAATTAAGTGCACACACACATATTAATTTTAACACAACTTTTGTGGTCTTTAACGTCTGTAACTAGTTTTAATTTAGTTTTATTTGGTTTTGTCTGTAAGTCTCAAATGTTTTCAAGCAAACATTTACGCAGCTTATTAGATGGATTCCCAAGTAAATATAATAATAAAACTATCTATATCACTAAATAAGCCTAAAGCTATTAGAAAAGTGAAAACAATATGGATATTCACGTGTTGATGCAACATGCCCTTGCGACGTTGCGAAAGTGCGGATTGCGGAAGCTTGACACCTTTCTACCTTTAAATTCGTAAGAAGAATCCTAAATATTTTCATTATTTTTCAATGAGTTGGTAATATTTTGACAGTTAAACTGTTTTGAATCTCCAATATTTGCATTGAACGCTCACATCTTAGTGCTTTAAGTCGCACTTTTGCAATTTCGCACTTTTGCATCAACTCGTGAATACCCATAATTTTAGTATTTGGAGTAAGTTTTTGGTTTAGGTCTTTAAAATTTTCGGTACAGATGAAAGTGGGCACGCTTAATCACAATCCATCGAAAGCTCGATATTGAAAAATTTTACGTTTGGGATAATATAACCTGAATGATGTAGTCGGAAGACATAATCCAATAAGTTTATGTATCTAAATATGAAAACATGAAAAGGATTGCAAGTAAAGCAATGAAGTGGAACCCTTTCAACTCGGAGAAAAAACCGAAAACTTGATGGACCAATCAGCATGTGAAAAACCAGAAAGCCTGAAAGCAGTTGCTGAAAACGGCATCAAATTTTTTTTGCAGAAAAAAAAGAAAAAAAAAATTAAAACAAGAGACTGTCATGGACTAGAGAAAGTATTTCCTATAATTGATAAAAAAAAATCATGCAATTAAATTCAGCGATTTTTTTACAACTTGGCACGCCGTTTTGTAAACGCGGTTCTTAGAAAAACGCTTGTAAAGCTCGAGCACGTCGGGGACCACGGAAATCGTAAGTCCTCTATATTAAAAAAAAAATATATTTGTACATTAGGCCGGGGCGATTTGGCAACCAATACCGCGCCGTCGAAATTATGATTCCTATTTTATTTATTTAAATTCTTTTTGCCAATGTAGACTATTTTTCGCCGAGAAATCATAATTTCGATGACGCGGTATCGAAAAATTTCATTTCATACAAATCGCCCCGGCATAATGTACTTATAAAAATTCAGCAGTTTGAATTAAGCTACGGAAACATAACAAGCATCAGTATAATGTAACTGCAAACTTATTCAGGTATAGCATCAAAGTATATATGTACGTACATACGTTCTTATACGAGTAGGGAGGCGTCACTCCTTTCTGTATATAGCAAGTTTTGTTAAAATTGGGTCATTGCTCGCAGAGATATCGTCAATTAAAAAAGTCAACTCGGAAGAAAATTGCAACTATGGAAAAAATCGAGTTTCGTGCAATCATAAAGTTGCTGACAAAGCAAGCAAAACCTCTTCAAACCATTTTGGAAGAGATATTTTCTGCACTTTCGACGACTCTTGCCCAAGAAAAACCATGGTTTACAAGTGGCACAACCTATTCAAATAAGGGAGATATTCATTAGATCCCAGGCCTAGACGGCCCATTGAGGCAACTACTTCTGAAAACATCGAAAAATTAGAAAAGTTAGTATTGAAAGATGAGCGCCTGAAGAAGAAGGAACTTGCAGAAATGGTTGGAGTATCGCCTGCAACCATTTGGAATATCCTGCATGATCATCTTGGCATGTCAAAGGTGTGCGCAAAATGGATGCCGAGAATGCTTACGCCGCACTAAACGAGCATCTAGTAGCATGTTGCTGCGCGTTTTTGGAACTTTGTGGCGACACTGGGATGAAACATGGGTTCATCATTTTAATCCTGAGTTGGAGCAAGAGTCCATACAGTGGCTCAAAAAATGCACATTACCCCCGGAGAAGTTCAAGGTCACAGTCGGCCGGAAAAATCATGGTTTAATTTTTCTAGGATTTAGAAACTGCTAATTGACTACAAAGACAAATACGTTTCTATAACAGGAGAATACTATGCAGGTTTACCGATATGCTTAATAGATGCTGTAAGAGAGAATAGTCGAGAAAAACTGACAAAAGTTGTGCTGCTTCTGCATGATAACGAACCCGTCCACAAGGTTTCAGTTGCAATGGTTGCTATTCAAACAGTTAGCTTTGAAATCTTGGATCAACCTCCCTATAGCCCAGATTTGGCTCCCAGCGATTATTATATACTTCCAAAATCGAAAATACAGCTTTGAGGAAAAAGGGGGTTTCAGCGACGATGAGGTGAAGATATTGAAAACGAAAAATAATTTTGAGTTTAATTTCATTCTATAAGGGCTTCATTCCACGAATTTTTTGCCTTCCCTCGTACATTTAGTTGAGTTAAAAAGAAAATAAAGAAAAGGAAGGAAGGATTTAGCTTTAAAAGAATTCGCTTTTTATAATTTATTAATCAGTGAGTGGTATCCCTGTGAGACCTAGAAAGTTAGGTTGCTGGATCGGTAGATTACATGAAATATAATCAGTTCAAAGTTTGAAACCAAAGGGACCATTGACTTGGAAAGTCAAAGCTTAAAAGAAGAGGAAGGGAAAGGAAGCCCTCTAACGTGTAATCCAATATTTTAGTGCCACTTCATGATGTGTATATAGCACTAATTGTGTTCCGTGCTTTAGAAAAATCAACCACTCTGCCTAACTTTTTCTATACATATAATTTCAACTTACAACACAATTATTTAATCACTATTAGTAGGTTATCAAGAGCAAAGTGTTGCTTTTTAAACCCGTGAGTCTGGTCTAGGTATGCGGGAAAGTCACAATGTTTATCAAGCTTTACTAGGGTACCAACTGAAAATCGGAAAAAAGCCTGCAATCTGTCATTTTGTTTTGAACAACCATTCCGAAGAACTTAACTAGCAATGGCTAAAACCCTCAACTATTTTAAGGACTGCATCAAAATTATCTTAATTACTTACTACTAATTCAGTTCAAATTCCATTGTAATTAACGCATAATTTTCATGAACATTTCAAAAATTCCAAACAACATTTAAAAACGTCAAAAGTTGAAAGCGTGTCATCATAATCACGCATTATGCTTCATTATGTCTGTAAATGCAAACACAAGTACTCACATGCACTCAACAATAAATATAAGGGCATAATAGCAACAACAACAAGAACATCACCAACAACAATAGTGGAATAACAACAAATACATAAAGAACAATAGAGACTGAACAGTGGAAATTATTATCATGCCTGAAGATAAAAAGTCCTGAAGCCATTTTCCAGTCTTTGAATACATTAAAAAAAAGAATTTCAATCTAACCTGCATAAATGTTGCTTGCAATTGCAATTGCAGGTACCTACTCTGAAAGGTCGAGTGAAAGGAGGAAGAGGAGGAATCGTCTGTGTAGTGATGCACTGCCGCCATTAACATTGCCAGCAACACTGCCAACAATCAACGCCACCGCCACCGCCGCCTTCGCCAACGTCAACATCAGCAGTATCAACAATTGTTGTTGACAGTTCGCAGCAGTTTAAATTGCTGCTGCTGTTATTATTGTTGTTGTTTTTGCTGTTGATGCTTGCACTTGTGTATGCACTTCGGGCTCTTAACAAAAATATATGTAGTTTTTTTTTGTGAGGGGAGAGAAACAGTGGAACTACAATGTACTTTACTAAACTTTAGCTGCAATAAGTGCATGATTTAAGTGTGAGCGTGTGTGTGTGCTACATAACAATGTTGTCGTTGATGATGATGACCTCCGTTTAAATTTACAAATCCATTTGTGTGCGTATGTGTGTGTGAAAGTGTGTGTGGGAATTCTTTTGCCAATATTATTCCAGCAACAACATTATTTGTTGCTTTTACAATTTTTTTTACATATTCACTCATTGCTTGTGTGGTTGTATTTGTGCGTGTGAATGTGCAGAACTAACGTTGTAATATTCGATTTTGTAGTCTTGATTATTCTGTACTCGGACAACTCACAGTTTTTGTAGTTCGTAGTTCCAACCACATGCAAATGATTTACGGCCATTCTTTGCTCCAGCTAGCACCACACTAACTTTCGACGATTACAATGCTAACTTTGCTTCCCCAGTTGCTGTTAACGATAATGGTTGAGCAAAAAAAAAATAAAAATTTCTCAAACTGTTGAGCTGATGTTTAATGGCACCGGCTACCTTCTTAAATTTGTGTCCTCTGTTGCTTTTTTGATCCTTACGCATTGTCATTTCCAATTTAACGACGTGTGCTTCATTAAAACGTACATAATATCCTCTATCTCATTCGCTCTCTTTCTCTTTCTTCACACTTACACAGGAGGAGTATGTTGCACATATCCATTGCTGTGGTACTTCTTACTTTAGGGTTAAAATGCTACCTGTCAACGCATTGTACGTTACTATTCATTCATATGACCACATTTCGGTTGAGCTGCCTGCATTGTGCTGCTGCTGCTTTTGCTGGTACTGTTGCAGTTACTGCATTCCAGTTGCTGCTTGCTGACAAGCCTAGAGAAGATTAATTATTCAGTTGTGTCCTTTGTGTGAGCACGTTGAGTATGGTGTCTATTGTACAAATTTTTGGCTTAATTACATGCATGAGGCGCTCGACGAATGTGTTGTGACTTTTGTGCCTTTTCTATTGTTGTCTATTTAAAGTATGAAGCTAAAGGATATGTTGAACATTATTTTACCTATGTAGTTGTGCTGCCAAGTTTGTTCAAAGATGACCTTTCTATTGGTAATTTAGGAAAATTCAAAATGGTCATTGTGATAAGTCACTTTGAATAATGAGGTAGACTTTCGAATCGCTCACCCTTTAGCTTTAGGTTTCTGGTCTTCCCTATTATCTGTCACCTTAAAACTCAAGTACCTGGTAGATACTTTTCATCAAAAATCAACTTCCAGTATAAAAATAATTTTCTCAGACTCAAATTTTAAAATTGGCTTTGGTTAAATATCTAAAGAAAATGTCTTATTAGATTCAGAAAAAACTTTGAACCAGTCTTATAGAAACCAGTCATAAGGAAAAGAAAGAGAAATTTAAAAGGGAAATAATTTTTCCTCTCACCTTAATCCTAGTCTAAACAGTTCCCTATAATTTTACTTCGATTTGAATAAAAAATGGACTAGAAATATTTTTTTTGGATTGCGAAAACTTAACGCTTTCATAAAAGCGAAATAAAGTTTCCAATAAGTCCAACTAGTTTCTATGCCCAGTGTTCTATCCGTATTCTAGACCCGCCAGAACTTTACTAGGAATTTTTGATTCGCTATCACCCACACACCAACGACATTTCGTAGTTTCATTGAACAGACCTCCTAACCTTTTAAGCGGCAATTGAACACAAAATCTTGAGATAGAAAGATCTATAGCAATCCCTGACCAATTTTTGCGTTGGTAAAAACAGTAAAAAAAATACCAATGATAAATTTTCTTATATGAAAGCCATTTATCTCTCGTCCATCCTTTGGAAAAGACCCATCCAAGTCCACATTGAGACATGAGCCAATGCACCCTACTAAGCAACTTAGTTCATTGCCGGCAGTAGCGTATCCAGAAGGGGGACCATAGGGGCCCCCCAGAACCCGACAATATTATAGTAAGGAGTCATTTTTCAGAAATAAATATATTTAGATTTTTCCAAAAAAAAAAAAGCCATCAGCAGTGAAAAGTATATACTTTCAACAAACGAAAAACTTTAGGACTTAAAATATTATTTTATATTATATTATAATAATAATAATTTAATATAAATATTAAAATGGGGTCGGATATTTGAATCAATTCTGATTAGCCACCATGCTGGGCGCGTCAATAGGATGCACGTTACAGTGCAACTAGTTATTAAATACATTCAGACTTCATTAAATATACAATTTCAACGCCATCTTAGAAATGTCTTACTTTTAGAAAGCTTGATAATGGTCTAGTTCTTGGATTGAATTTTGTACTGAATTTTAGTCTGATATTGGTTTAACTTTTCCGTTTTCGCCCGTTTTTGATCTGAATTCTGGTTTGAATGTAAGTCAGAATTTTGTTTTATTTTAGTTTGAATTTTAATCTGAATGTTTGGTCTAAATTTTGATTTGATTTCCAGCGTTTGCAGACCAGCGTTTGATTTGATTTCTGGTCTAAATTTTGGTTTGCTTTTAATTTATATTTGGCGTCCTTTTATCCTCAGTTTTAATCTAACTCTTAGTTTTAGTTGTAGCCAAAATTTTGGTCTGAATTGGTTTGATTTTGGTATGAGTTTTGGTCTGAATTTCGGTCCGAAACCGGTCGGAATTTTGTTTTAAAATTTTGTCTGAATTCGTCTGGAATTTTTGTCTAGTTTTGTTTATTTTAAGTTAAAATTTTTTTATGTGAATATTTATCAGATATTCCCACTAGTTTTTGGGTTTGAATTTTGGGTTACTTTCGTTCGGTATTTGGTGTCCTTTTGGCCTAAAGTTTTGTCTAGCTATTGGTCTGAGTTGTGGTCTAAGTTTTTTTTGAATTTTGATATGAACTTTACAACTGATTTTGGTTTTGATTCGGTCTGAATTTTGGGTTTTTAGTCTGAGTTTTGACCTGAATTTGATATCATTTTGGTCGATTTTTGTTGGAACTTTGGTCCGATGCGTGGTCTGAACATTGTTTTTTTTATTAACCGGTTGTTGCCCGGTACCCGAAAGCGTGTACGGATCTCGTTGAAATTTAAAATGTATTGGGTTTTTGGTCAAATTAAGATATATTTGCATTTTTAGTAATGTATAACAGGCTTAAAGAACGTATTTAATTTTTCATGAAAATTAAGTGCTTGGTTATGAAGTTGTGAGCTCACCACCAGACTGATATTAATAGTGATATCGATGCTAAGAGTGATATGAATATATATTTTAAAAATATGTTTAAAGTACTATCCAAATCTACTGTTATCTTAATTTAATTTTTTTCGGGTTTTTCGACCAAAAATGACTCAAAAAATAGAGATGCATCAAATTGTTTCATCAAAATTTTTTCTCAAGGGAAATTCAAATTTCCTTCAAATTGTTTTCTCAAAATAGATTATTGAACAATATAAATCCATCATAAAAGTCATAATCAAGATTTTGGTATGAATTTGGTCTCATTTTGATCTAGATTTTTGATCTGAATTTGGTTCTTTTCTTGGTTTGAACTTCGATCTGAAAAAAGTATTTGAATTTTAGTTTGAAATTTGGTCGAAATTTCGCCTAAATTTCTATTCGATTTTAGTTTGAATTTTGGTCTCAGTTTTGTTCTAGTTATCTTATATTAGTTTTTGGCCGTGGTCTGGGTTTTGGTCGATAGTGAGTCTGATATTTATCTTTTAATTTAGTAAAATAAGTTCCCCTCCCCTCCCAAACCCAAATCCTAGAACCGCCACTGAATGGCGGACTCATTGCTTACGATGCCCAAGTATCCAACAAATTGTAACTTTGATCGTATGATCTATTAAAACAAATTCTGAATAGTTTCGAAGAGATTACTTTGAAGACCTCATGGTTGTTATAAAATATAACGGAAGCTGCTATTTTCGACCTTTTTTGGCTCAAGTCTCCATTGTGTGATCGACAAAAAAAAATAACACTAAGTCGTCACATGAGAATAAAGATTATTGTGCTGGGTCAAAAAATAAATCATCATTTAAATTGCTATCTATATAGTAGAGCAAAAGGTCAAAGTTTTGGAGATACTCGAGAAATATGGTTAAAATATCCACGAGATCATTAAAAACCAAAAATCTTTGGAAAGGCCAATTGGCGAGTTAAAAGTTCAAGAAGGGCACTAATTCTATGTTTAAGACTAATGCTATACGGTGAATGTATGTTACCAAATATGAGAAGTTTTCCGATGGTGTTGTGCCGTCCTTGGACATATAAACTATTGTATAGTGGCGAAAAAATTATAGCGCCTGTATTAGGGTGGTCCTTAGCTATAGATCATTTTTTAAATGTAAAAATGTTGCTGCTCCCTTGCCCTAATCTGGTTCTAATCAAGACAGGCCAGGTGCAAAACTTCAGCTCCATCGGACAACTTTTAGGTGGCACTCAAACGCCTTGAAGTTGAAACATAGTACACGAAACTATTAACTCCTTTCAAAAGCGGTATAGTCTTCGCTATCTTAACACATCCAGAAAATTGTGTGAAAACATTCTGAATAAAATTGTTTAAAAGTAAATTAGCACAATTCCTGAAATAATATGAAAAATATAAGAAATATTACGTTTTTTTTTTAATATTGCACACAACTTCTATAGCAGGAACTTATTATTTACAGAAATATTATTTATAGAAAATAACTCAGCAACCCTCAAACACATGGTTTTAAAAAAACAGGGTAAATATGAGATATTGTTTTCATAACAGCTGCTCTTACAATATTTCTGTTTTAAAAATTAAAAAACAGCATAACTCGACTTAGGATGGAAAATATTTTATCACAAATTTTTGTCTATTAAAAAATAAATGGGAATTTTTAAATAATTTTTCGAAGTATATATCGTTTTCAGAAAGATCTTTAATTTTAAGATAAAGTCGTTTGATACAATGCTATAGTTTCTCTAATCATTCTATTCAAAACTATTAAACTCGGCTGACATGAAAATAAACTTAAGCTGTTGTTTCTTTCTACCCCAGATTTATTAGCAAAAGTAAAAGTGAAAATATAAAATAATGTAGCCGGAGAGCAAATCATTGCTATTCTTCCAATTAACCCTAATTGATATATAAATTCTTGAAATCCAAATTCAATTGAAGGCAGCATTTCAATTTATTTTTACTTTCACAAAACACACACAAAAAATCTTCTTTTTTCCAAACTAATAATCACTCAAAAACGAAATTCTTTTTTGTCGTGTGTCCACCTAAATTTGAAATTCAAAAGTTCAACGAAATTCACTCTCGTGTATCCGCACAATTAGAAAGGATTTAGTAGTAGTTGGGTATCGATGGGTTGGGTTTTTCGATCTTCGGCAACGATTTGTGAGATAAATTGTTCCTCAGCTTCATAATGTTTCAATGAGTTTCACAATTTTTTCTGCAAGGTCATCAACAACAACTTTCTTCTCAAGTTTTTCAATTCGATTTTGCAACCATTTTTCCATATTGAAAGTTCTTTGTTGAAGAAATCGGTGCTGATAGCAAATTTAGCGAAGAAAAGACCTAAACACGATGTTTATAAACAAAGAAAAATGATTTTTTTTGTTGCCTGCTTCCAATAAAATTTATGCTTTATTTGTCTTAACCGCTGTTGGAACATTCATTTTCATCACAGTTTGGGGAGCTAAGTGCTCGAGGTGGGTAACAAATTTGTCGGCAGCACCTTTCTGATATCTCGATCAATATCCTAATAATTTATCATTTCACACATGAACAAAAAGTAATGATAAGGTGCTTTAATAATTTAATACACCCGAGCAAGAAAAATACAAATTCTTTTTAAGAGTTTTTCCCATATGAGATAACTAAAACTGGTCTTGAGAAAGGTATATCTTGAAAGCATAAATCATCGTTAACTCCAACAATTCCATCGGTGTTGTTTCTTCATAGAAAGGTGTTATTCAAGAAATCCAAAAAATTGATTTATCTGAAAAAATGATTTTCCGGGTGACAATGTACAACTTCATGGTCGATGAGGGCCGCCTAGCTGTTGTCCAATTGAGCTCAAATTTTGTACACATTGTTTCTTTATATGCCACTATGATTTACAAAATGATATTATTAGACTGAATAATATTCTTTATTACAATTCGAATATTAGGCCGTAGTTTTGTCCTTGACTCAAAACTCTTTTGATGGGAATGTTGATTTCCGTCTCTGTTATGAAGACAGCCAAACCATCCGAGTTGCCTTACAGCAAGCTGTCTATTCTGTGCATCATCTGTTATCCTTATCGTCTTAAGCTAGTATGACACGAAGTTTTCGTAACCTTGTTAACAGGCCAGCCATTCATTAGAACTTTAAACTTTGATCACGACGACCTTGAAGTATCTTTATGAATTTCTCTTTTCCAGGAGCGAGTATAGGAGAGTTTAGTTTAAATTGTTTAAATGTAAACATTCTTAGCTGGAAGTGAAAAGGCGCTAAGTCTACTTTTACAAAAACGAAATACTTTCTTTTTAGAGGTGAATATTGTCTTTTAAAAATAATCCCAGTTGTGTTTTAGCCTCTATTCTGTACAATTTTTGGATAAATTGGTTAAAGATACATATTGTTTCGAGCATCATTTTGCTAAACTTCTTTCTTTGAAGTTGTGTTTGAAACTAAAGTCTTCTTTTTCAAATTATTCGCGGCATGTCTGCCTATGTTCAACGTGCTCAAAAACAAACAAAAAAACGGTTCTGCGCACGTAAATTTGTATTTTCTACTTTGAGGTGATATTGTAAAGTTCGTTTCTAGATTCTTGGGTACTTTTCGATTTTGGGACCTTGATGCTAACATAAACCCTTTTTTCATTCTAATCCACCTGCCAAAATCGTCTAAATATTTTTAAGCAAATAGAAATTTTTGCAGAAATTTTGTTCGATTTTGCAACCTAACTCACAAGGAAACTAAATTCATAGTGGTATCTACGTTTATTTTGGAACCTTTGTCTTTTTTGTTTTCTTTAAGTTCCTCTCCCGTGCCCATAATTTTTAATTTATCCCATCTTGCCCTTTTAATCTTAAATAAATGTAATATTTACTCCCAAACGCCTCTTTAGAACTAATAAGCATTAATGTCAGAATTTGAAAGCACCCTGTAACCATTCGGTGTTAACCTTCATTTGTACCGCATAAATAAATTCAATGTTAAATACCTGCATTGCTAGCAAACGGTGCAATGGCATTGACAAGTGAGATTCCGTACTCATACTCTTTTGGACACGCACACACTCTCGCAAACATTCAAATGCAGTAAAAGCAATAGGAATTGCTGCTGCATACCATTGCAAACGATATTTACTCAACGAGAAGTAATTTTTGTGTGCAACAACTGACGTCGTTGTAATAACTTGAAGAGTTCCCCCACGCACTAATGTGCTATGTTACTTGTTACCCCTTGGCTCTCCAGCTTTCCTACATACACAGACCAAAGAACTTCACCCTTCCAATGCCAGCTTTGACGATAGTATTTCATGAAGCTCATCACAATAAATAATAACCGCCATATTGTAATGATTGCATACTGCGCTTTCCCCTTCACTCTTCGCAACAGCAAACGACATCGCCCTTAGTATCAGTTCGGTTCAGTATAGTTCCTTCTCTCTCTCTCTCTTTCTTTGCTGTACCCGCACCACATTCTCTGTAAATATCAGCACGTCCGTTTGTCTATCTATCTGCTATACAGCAGCTACTTCTGCTGTTGATGCTGCTGCTGTCCTTGAACGCTGCATTTCCGTTTCCGCTGCAGTTGGCTGCACGTCGTCGCATGTCACTACAAACGACATGTGTATGTGTGCACATCTTCTGAGCGAGTGAGTGAGTATACAACACAGACACAAACACACACACACACATGTGAATGTATATGTGGATATGTCGTGTGTGTCGTTTACAAATGTGCTTGTGTGACAACAAAGTATGTTGCAATTTACATTGGTAACCAAATGCAAATGTCGCTTATTGCATGAAGCAACAGCGACAGCAGCAGCAACAGCAGCACATCAACTGCAAATGCATCAGTTGCAGCTGTTTTTCGAGTATATATGCATGCATGCACATATGTGTGTGTGTGTGTGTTATTCATGTACGTGCTGTGACAGTAAAGAATTCTTAATAAATTATTTAATTTATTTATCATGCATAATATTTACACGAAATTGTGTTGCACCATCAAAGCAGAAGAGTTGAAAGCAAGTGTTGATGAATGAATGGACGAATGTTCGCACGGCCGACGACGAATGAGTAGGAGGGGTGTGGAGGAGGTTTGTGAAAGCATAAACTATGCAAATGTGATTTTTTTTTTTTTAATCTCTGCAATATTGCTGGCAACTATTCAGAAAGCAAAAATTATTATTTTAATAAAGATAGCGAAAATTAATTTTCAAATGCTTTTAGTTTGTTGAAAAAAAAATTGGCCTTGACAACTCGTTTCTGATTGTATGAATAGTAATCTGTAAATATTATTAACCCTGATTTAAAATTCCATTTATAAAAATAGAATACAAAGATTCACGCCATCTGTGAATATAAACTTAAGTTAAGCAAAATCTATTGAAATATTTGTTTTTTGTTTTGCAGGTAAATCACTCTGATACAACTCGGGAAGAAATTATATGAAATATGTGGTAAATATTCATATAGTACTTATCTATTAATATACTTTTAACAGAATATTGGACTACCTATTACCCAAGCCAATGAAAAATTTAAACAATTTCAACCACAATATAAATTTCTGACATAATTTTGGTTTCTGATTTGGTTGGTTACAGTAGCTGATCCGCAGCAGCCGTCGTTTTAAAACCACTTCCTCGACGAATAGTGAAGTAATGGAGGTCTACTTTGAATTTACACCGTTGAGTTTAAGTATCTTAAAGGGAACATGGAGGTGACTGTAGCAACTTTAGACCCTCCCGTTATGAACCGATCCGAAAAATCCAGTTTTAGTGGTATGATGGATTCCGAGTTTACTATTAAGGATAAAGACACTAAATTAAAAAATGTTTTTTTTTTTCTAGAAATTGCTTTACAAGTGAAACCACAAAAAGTGAAATTTTCCCCTTCCCCTTTTTAAGATCTTTTTTCTCCAAACAACGAAAACCAAATCACAAACTTAAGTTTTTTTTAAATAAATTTTTACGTTTTAAAATTTAAAAAATAATTATTTATGTACATCACGTTTAGTCAGTCATCCTTGGTGCATACTGAAGGTCTTCAAGCTCTGTCAACTTCTTTAGATGCTCTGGGCTTTTTTTCTCGCTGTACATGCGTCGGCAACGTCTTTTTTTTTTTAGCGATTCTGATAGAAAAAAAAGTATACTGATTATGAATCGGATGTAATTTTGTCAAAATTCAGAATAGAGGATCCAATATGGAGAAAGATTTTTCAAAAATTGATTAACTTGAAGCTTGTTACTCGGGAAACAACAAGATTTAAATTTATTTGTAGGTATACACAAAGAAATTTTTAGGATTTAATTGTTCCAGAACACAAAGAACACAGGTTCAAATTGTTTTTGAACCTGGCTCAGCGACAAGGTTCCATATGGTACCGCTAGGCATTACTGGATTAAGCTAGCAATGAGATAAAAGTAAACGATGATAACGAGGATGAAAAATTTTATGAAAAAATAAATTAATAAAAAAAATTTTTTTTTTAAATTTTTAAAGTTAAAAAATAAAAAAACTCGAAAATTTTTTTTTTGTAAAAATGGATGTTTTGACGAAAAAAATATGAACTGCATTTTTAATTTTTTTGTTTTTTCAATTTTAAAAAGTTTGATGTCAATAACAAAAAATTGTGACGTAGCAGAGCAAAACGGACCACGGACTCGGACTTAGCGACCCCTATTACCCTAAGTACACTTGTCCCGTCTCCGCTCATTTTTGGCTGTTGAACAGTGTTGTTTTATTTATTTTTTTCCAAAAACATGTGGATATTATGGCAGTTTATTACTGATCAAAACTTACTGATTTTGCTCGGTGGTATGTTGCGGAGTCGTCCTGGAAGGTAGCCTCACTAAAGTGTTGGTATTGTGCCTCCACGAGAGAGCCCGTTATGACCTCTCCCTCGCCGAATCATTTGAAATATTAAAAATTATAATAATCTAACGTGTAACGACATATGTATGGCCTATGGGTCATAATCGAAGCCAATCATTAATACATTTAACATTTTATCTTATCCCAGTAGGAAAGGAAATGTTACCTCCAACGCAGATCATTACACCGTGGTGGCACTTACTTTTCTCAAGACACTTATTTTTTTCCTCTTAATATTACATAAGAGATCATTTAGTGCTGATATTAAGCTTCTCCTTCCCTAGTTCTACATACTCGTAAGCATGCATATTAAAAATTCACAAAAAATTTAAGAGATTGTCATTCATCGTAAATTATGTCAAATTTTCATTTGCACTAATCTTTTTTGCACTGCAATCATAATTCACTTCCAAATGCTGTCAAATTTCATCATCATTATGCTGTCTCTTTCACTCTTCACCATTTGTAATCTTTTCGTCTTAACACTTCATTAATGAGAAGTACGTCATAACATTGAAACACAAAAGAAAAACTCATTTGATGGGAGTTCCTCCATATGGGGTTGAATAAGGTGAAGTACAAAAAACATTAAACTGAGCCCGTATAACGACAACAACAACAACCAAAAAAAAACCCTAACGCGTGTGTGCTTCACTCACATATCAGTTTAAACATGTGCCTAATTTTATTATGCTACATCATAATTCATTTCGTTATTTTAATCAGCATAATGTCATCTTCATATGAAAAGAGGTCGGTCACAAACCAAATATACAAAACAAGCTAGCTTAAAAAAACCTAATACCTATTGTAGCGCTGACAAATACCAAAAAAAGAGAAATTATACCTACTTCATGCTGTGCCATTTTCCATGAAAAAATTGCTTTAACAAAACCTAAACTCTTCTCTTTATTCTCTTCCCCATTCCGTAAACTAATATATATAAAAAGCAAACGTCACTCAATTGTTTTCAAAAAATAAAAACAAAAAACAGTAGGAAAAACTCAAAAACATTTACAACGCCGTAAATCATTCCACTGTATTTTTTTGTTTTTTGTATTAATTTCCACAAAATTACCCTAAAAATGCGTAGTAAAAAAAGAGGAAGGAAAGCGAAAAATGAAAACCACGAAAGCAAACAATCACAAAAAAAAAATAAATAAAAAAAATACTGCAGAAAAGCAAATGGGAACTTTTACTTTATTATTAAAACACAAACGCTCACAAAAGAAAATGTTTAAAATTAAAAAAAGAATGAAGAAAAACAAAAGAAAAATAAAAAACTCAAGCAGCAACACTTAATCACTTTTTGCACTCTCTTCTTTTTAACGCTAAATGAGTTAAATTGGCAACACTGTTTATGCCACAATGTTGCTGCTGCTGTTTCGCCAGAAAATATGCAATGAATACTTACCGAGTGTTTTAAAGCTCATTTATGTATGTGTGTGTGTGTAAAATTCAATGAAATTTTCACAGGTTCCCTTTTTTTCCTTTCTCCCCCTCCTCATAAACGTTAGTGTTGAGATTTTACTCCTGTCATGAAAAGAAAATTTTAATAATGTTACTTAAACATAGCACGCACATTGCATACATTGCGTAATGAGTTTAAATCATAAGTGAGCGCACTGCGCTTATGTGAATTTTTTACTGCTTATATACGTTTCAATCTTTTCATTTTCGACATCATCTTGAAAACCCCCGCGATCAAAAAGTGGTGTCGCAATGTAGAAAAATCCGGCTCAATAGTATAAAAATAGATTTTTTTGTAAACCTTTTGCATCATTTCATATTTTTTTGTATTTTTCATTTTAAAAGACATATCTGTTACTTGAACTCCGCAGAAGAAAATGGGCTTGGATAGGCTATGATTTGTGCTCGTGACATCGTTATGATTAAGAACTGCTTTTGAATGGAATCTTCAAGAAAGTCGAAGGAATGGGAGACTACCGTACTGAAGCTCATTCCGTGATTTTAAACTGGAATAACGTCAAGAGACTGGCGCAAGGTAGAGCCGAGTAGTTAGGATTCGTTGTAGCTTCTTGTTCCTTCGAGGGGCCATATTATATCGTCATCGTCCCTGTAATTTACATTTTACAAGAATATATACTAAATAACAATATACAGCATTTTTTTTCATAAAATCTAAATTTTTCGTCGTATTGGTAGATCTTTGTTTTTGAAAATTTGATAACGTAGGGACTTATGGATGAAATTTTTTGTCTGTTTATTTTAGTTTTTCTTCACGAAATATGCCATTTTAGGAAAAAGTTTTGGATGAAAAAAAAATTTACATAAAATTTCAATTTTCGGGTATTTTGGTAAATCTTCGTTTTATGAAAATTTGATAAATTGTTTTCTCGCATATTTTAGCTTTTCTATATGAAATTCAGTTTTTCGTGTATTTTGGAAGATCTATATTTCATAATTCATGTAGAAAAACTAAAACAAAAAAAAAATTGTTTCATCCACTTTATAAAATATAAAATAAGATTTACGAAATAATTTGCCAAAAATACTCTAGAAAAACCAGGCCAGAACTCAGATACTATTCTGCTGTTATACAGTGTAATCAACCAAATTCAAAAGAAAAGAGCTATAGGTTCTTTATTGTTATGTTTTGGAGTAGTCTACTAACGTATTTTCGAGACATAAAATGTACTGAAAAAAGTACAATTATATTGAAAATGCCATCACTGATATGTTCTATATATGAATATGCTTGTAAAGTTGCTGATTTTTTAAGATTGTAATGAAATATCATATTTTGCAATATTTTTCATGATTCCATTTATTACATTCTGTCAAATAAGTACCCGGAAATTTGAAATAAAACACAAACAACTTATCAATCATCTAAATTTATTATATCCCCTTCAATATCGTGGTGCAAAATCCAACTGTTGTTCCGTCACAAATCTGGTCTTTTGAGACGAACATTCTCTCTCAAACGCCTCATAATGCCAAGATAATATTCTTTATTGACGGTTTGGCCCTCCGGTAAGAATTCCGAATGAACAACACCACGAATATCGAAGAAAACGGTCAGCATCACCTTGATTTTCGATTTGCTTTGGCGCGGTTTTTTCGGATTCGGCTCATTTTTGGCGCGCCATTCCGATGATTGTTGACTTGTTTGCATGTCGTACTCGAAAACCCATGTCTCGTCACCAGTATGATGCGTTCGATGAACGTTGGATCGGAATTTACGCGTTCAAGCATGTCTTCAGCCACCTTACTGCGATTCACTTTTTGAAGAAAATTCAGATCTTTTGGCACCAATCGCGCTGAGACTTTCCGCATACCCAAAACATCAACCAAAATATGACGAGCGGTCCCATGAGACATGTTCATTTCTTGGGCTATCTCTCGCAAACTATAATGACGATTTTCGAGCACCATTTCCTTTATTTTGTCGACGTTTTCTTCAGTTGAAGAGGTCGAAGGCCGTCCTGAACGTGGCAAATCGTTCACTTCTTCTCGCCCCTCTTTGAACGATTTATACCAATCGTAAACTTGAGTTTTCGACATGGTTGAATCACCAAATGTTTTTTTCAACAGTTCCAACGTTTTGGCACAAGAAATTTCGTTTGAAACACAAAATTTCACACAAACTCTTTGTTCGATATTTTTATCCATAGTAAAAATCGCAACGCACACAAAAGGTTGCCTTGTTCTTAATGACGCCGTAACCAAACTAAATAACACATAGCAATAAAAATTCACAGAATAGTGGTTGACAGTTGTGCCAACCTGGGAAAAAAAATTTTTTGAAATATTCTCAGAGGGAAAATTTAAAATGAGAATTTCTGGGTACTTATTTGACAGAATGTATATTTTTTGCTTCAAATACATGAATTTCTGATTTCTTTTTGCAATATGAAATCATGAAAATATTTCATACATATTCTTTCTTTCCCTTTCCCCTTTAAGTTTTACAGAAATAAACCTTATTTAACCTATGTAAAAAGGCCGATCTCAGCATATTTTGAGGAGTCGGTTTGCCTATTCGTTCACTATAGGAACCTTTAGCGATTGTATGCTTCTTTGCCAAACCAACTTGAGATCTGAGTAAATCGTAAAATATAAGTGGAAAAAATTTGCATCAAGTTGAGTAAGAAGCCTGGATTTATTCAATTCAGACAGATATGAAGTGTGCTCAGAAAAAATTAATGAAAAACTCCAAAATCTGGAAAAGTGTTTTTCACAAGTTTTGGAAATATTCGTTGAAATGTGTTTTTGTTTTCCGATAGTCCGAAACACTACAAAAAATGGTAATTTTTTCTTAGTCCTGAAGCCTTAACCTTAAGTCACCTTGATATTAGATCCAAATTCTTTCGAAAAATTAGAAGAAAAACGGAGAAATTCGAAGTAGGAAAAAATATTATTTTCTTACTTTTTTTTCTTGACTAGACCAAATGATAAGTCTGTGTGAAATTTTATCGATTTTGCTTCAGCTCGCCTTAATGGGTTAATACAACCTTGGAGAATCGCTTGCGGTAAGCAATTAATGACATTGAAGTTAATCAAAATGGTTAGTTTCAGCTCTACGTTGCCTAAAAGAATTAAAAGAAATGCTAAATGTAGAAGTTTTCATTGCTGCTTGCGCTATGAAACTAATAAAAAGCGTGGAATGAAAGAAAAAAATAACAATAAGGAGTGCGCTTTAAAAATGTGTAACATAGAAAAATCAAAAAAATCAAGCAAGCAGTGATTCCAAATTATACGAATTTTTTTTTATTGCACTTCACTTTATGTAAATACTGTACAAAATAAACAAATTAATGATTTTCAGCTTTTAAGGAAGTTTCGAACTTTTTCAGAAATTCCCTTCATCAAGGCCTTTATGGTGCTTTCATTAATGTTTTTGGAAGCTGCAGTCCACATAATCTTAAAATGGCACATATTCTTCGTTACATCTTTCGTCTCCTAAAGTTTCCGCTTAATTAGAGCCCAATACCGTTCCACTGGCCTCAGCTCTGGGAAGTTTGGCAGACTAGCCACTCTAGGTACAATATAATATAATTGCTGGTGTACCGCTTCATAGCTTTTTGATGTGAAAATATCTTGATGCTGAAAGAAAACTTATGGTGGAGTCAATCGATAGAAATTAAAATCAAATGTCACTTTGGTGTCATGTGAGGCTTCCTGGTATTTGTGAGTTTATAAGTGTGCATTTTACTTTAAGCCCAAAAGTATGCAGCACATAATTTCTATATCAAAAACGGTTTTAATAGTGGCATATCAAAAATTGTTTCTATTTATTGTACTTTTTATTGCATAGTTTATTTTAGTTTATAGTTTATTCTTTCCCAAATTTATGGAATTATGGATATCGTACAAAAATTGCATGCCGAAGGTTTTCTAACTGTGCCATTTTTGTCTGCAATGCTGAAAACGAACGCTACAGGAAGCTCCAGTACAAAAACTTGGAATTTAAACACAAACAATCAAATAGTTATATTAAGTCCTCTTTTCAAAAATTACAGCACAAAGTTGTGTTGTAGAATCGATTCATTCTAATGTGTAAAAAATACTTTTCATAATGGTATTCATATTCAGGGTTTTCGACTCTCCCGAATTGCATTCTCCATTTAAATAACACTAAATATTTAACTTTGGATTTGAATTACTAAACTCCACCGCGGACGCATTTCCTGTTTGCTTAATCAGAAGCTGTGCATTTTCATTCACGCAATTAACCCTGGATTGTTTCACTTCTCTTGGTTAATCTCATGTTCTTCTTCATCTTCACAATTACTTAATTATTTTGTGAATGTATGAATGTATGAAAAACGACTAGGATTAAAGCTTAAGTCAGTAACACATGCGCGTATGCTAATCCTAACTTAATTCTAAATTTAATTTAAACTTTTATTTTCACATAAACTCTCTTAAAATTTTTGTATTTATCTACTTGAAAAGAATTATAACTCAGAAAATAAAACAAACAAAAAAGTGACAATGCCACAAGCAGATGATTTTCTTATGATGATGCCACAATGATTGTTGATGTGTCACACAAACACACACTCACGTACACACACACACACACACACACACACACATGTCGTTAAGATTATCATCAACTCAAGCTGAAACCTGAACCGCCAAGTAACGCGAACCATAAGCGCTTTCAAATGATAATGCGATAGCAACCAAAAGCTAAGAAGAAGCGGCGAAGACGACAGCATACTTTTAGGCGCGGCGGTAACTTTTAAGCAATTCTGTCAACACAAACACACACTAACTCATACACATGAAGTAGGCACTTTCATTAGTGTGCGTAAGAAGGAAAAAATCTGATGATGATGAAGCAGAAATTTATTGTTTATCATTATACCAGCGGTAAAAATTTCAAATTTCAGTGAGATAAACGTTAAGAGCAACGAGTAAAACAAAAGGATTAACATAATTTCGGGATGGTATTAAGGATTCTTTTTATTCTCATATGTTGTTCATAAAGGTGCTTCTCTGCCTGACGCGTCTTTTACGTTGTCACATGTCATCGTAATTTTTTGGAGGAAAAATTTTGTGAAAACTTTGTAGACATTTTCTTCATTTTCTATCTAGCTATCAAAAAATTTTTTAGTACGCGTGCCTACAAAACGATTAAAAAATACTTCTAAAAATATGTTATGTTTTTCAACTTATTAATCTCAATATATATATATTGATTCATTCTGTTTCCTACTGCCTCCGCCTGTTTTGTTTATCTCCGCCAGCATATAAAGAAACTCTTAGTGTTGAAAGAGCTAAAAAAGTTGTGAACAAAAAGGGAACCACCAACCTAAAATTAAAGGCAAAGACCTTGAGGTCCATCAAAAGCAATCCCGGACTATCGGATAGCGATCGTGCCAAAAAATTCAATACCAGCAAAAGTACTGCTAGACGAATACACATAAAAGCTGGGCTAAAGTGCTATCGTGCTATAAAATATCCAAATAAAACAGACAAACAGAATTTGCTGGCCAAAAAACGTGCTCGTCTTCTTTATAATAATGTTTTGACCAAATTCAATGGATGCATTATTGTGGATGACGAATCATACGTAAAATTTGATCTTAAACAGCTTCCGGGTCAAAAATTTTATATGGCAATGAATCGTGGTAATGTACTCTCAAAATTCAAGTACTTAAAAATGGATAAATTTGCAAAGAAAGCAATGGTGTGGCAGGCTATTTGCAGCTGTGGTCTCAAATCTAGGGCATTTGTGACATCCTCTTCTATGACGTCTGATATTTACATCAAAGAGTGCCTTTCGAAACGACTATTGCCATTTGTTCGTCACCACCATTCGCCAGTGAAGTTTTGGCCTGATTTAGCCAGTTGCCACTACTCTAAGAAAACCATGGACTGCTATCAGACAAATAAAGTAGTAAATTGCCCCCAACTTCGGCCGATCGAAAAACACTGGGCTATTACAAAATATAAGTTGAAAAAAAATGCAGGTATTGTCAAAAATGTAAATTCAATGTTACTAAAATGAAACCAAATAGCCGCAAAAGTATCCAGAGCGGATGTTCAAAGGTTGGTGGGGTCCATTAAAAGGAATACCCGGAACTTTTTGCACAACAAAGAAATTTAAATCTTTTAATATTATAGTAAATATTAAAACACAATATTAAACTTATCATTTAATGCATTTATTGTTATTCTGAGTGTTCTGGTTAAAAAGATACAGCAACTTTCCTGCGTGCCAATTTTGCGTGAACCGCGCTTTATTACATTTTCCCATCTCTTGTGTATTTGCAATCATTTCTGACTGTTATAAGTGTGTTGGCTGCTATGCAAAGAATTCCTCGTTAAATTCCCGGATTAAGCAAAGAAACAGTTTTTTTTCTATTACGACACCAAATGGAAACCTTTCAGCTGGCTTAAAAAGTTATACGCACTTAAGAGGCCGAAAAAACGATTTTCAAGGATTTTTTTTTTGAAAATAAATTTTTTTGGATTGGTATAAAATTTTACATTCATATTGTTTGATTTTTAAACTTTTTTAAAAATTTGTCTTTTTCTTTAAATAATAATTCTTGAAGCTCCTGTAGATGATCTCCGGGAATATCTCTGAATCAGATCATCCAAAATGAAAAAAACAAAATGGTGGCTTTACAAAAAAACAATTTTGATTTTTGATGAAAATATTGGACTTAAATTGTTTATAATGAAAATAAATTCTTGTGTAAAAATTTGAGACTGATCGGTTAAGCCATTTTTGAGAAATCTTGCTCACCGACTTTGAAAACACGCTTTCAAAATTTTAAACGCTCTTTACACATAGTGAATTTGTCTTTATAAATATGCATGTAACTTCAAGAATATTTGTCGGATCGATATGAAATTTTCAGATGTACATTACGAAAATCGATTAAAAAAATATAGATTTTTTGAAAATTCTAACTGCATATAACCACTTAAAGCAAATGCAAAATGCTTGCAGTTTTAATGGTTTAATGGTTTTAGTCCCCTGTATGGGAATAACTTTCTTTGGTTGCATTTGCATTGCTGGCTCTGACTTTATTATTACTGTTGGACTTCGAAAGTTATATATGGCCAAGGGCTTCGTTAGTAACGTTACATTCGTACTCATATTTTTGCTCATATCTCAGCGAATAATAACAAAAGTCCTGATTTCTCAATTGCATATAAAAATACTGCCAAAGTATGATATTTTATGGGAGATCAGTTTTTGTGTATCTCTTGTAATTGAGGAGCTATAGGCATTTTAGGCCGTTAGTAACGTTACAATTTTTTGGAAGTGAGTTTCGAGGTTTCAAATGGTAGTGATCATAACCAAGTTATCTTCCTCAATAAGATCGTAATGCAAAATGTTATTTGGTTTTCGGATTATTATTGTCACCCTTCCAATGGTAGAGCTGATCCTCCACATTACTTTGGTGAAAAATTCACGATTTTGAAAAATCATATGAAATATACTCTTACATTAATGAAAAATATATGCTTTCATTAAATTTTTCAAAAACTACAAAGCTGTAATAAGGAATAATAATCATAGCCCGAAGAAAAATTATTCTCGTCATTTTGTTAAATATTCGCGTTAAAGTCATATTAAATTTTTTTTTTGCATATTTAGTTAAAATTACAAAGAAAGAAAACCTTACGTAAAATTGTAAATAAAAAAAATTTATCAAGTTTTGTGATAACTTGACAAAGAAAACTTAAATAGAACTTCGTTTATTTAAGCCAAGCAAACTGTAGAAAATTTTTTGTGATTTACCTGAGTACTTGGGAAAATAATTTGTTTAAGGGTAATTAAAGAAAAAAAAAATTTATAGGGCATAAGTCCAAAGTAAATTGTCTAAGTACTTGGGTTTTTTCTTAACCCTCCGTTGGGCACGTGGTTCTGGCCAGGCTTTTTTCGATTCCAATTGTAATTTAAATATTTTATTCGAGCTCTGCCAAATACGTTGACAGCACCGGGTTATGTTTCTGTATGTATTAGTTACTGGCTTCGCATGGTAAGTGAATTTTTACCTATGGTACTTATTCATTCAATGGCAAATCACAACTAACAAAAACCGCTCCTAAAGCCCAACTTGTATTTATGGTAGTATTATAAGCCAACGCCACCACCATAACCATTTAACCTAATCTAACTGAAGATTCCAGAAAATCTTTCAAATTTAATATTGCATCTACTTGTCAGCTAAATATTTTTGAACAAAAATGAACATCATATGCACTTGAAATGATGCTAACGATGCTGCTATTGTTAAATTAAATGTTGCAAGGATAGAGAATGAAATTGAGAACGAAAAAGCCAAAAAAAAAAATCAACTCGACACTTAACATGATGCCGAAAATATTTACCTCAACAAAAAAAAACATGGCTTCATCTCATACAAAAATGTAGAATAAAAAACAAGATGGCGTCGTCATTACAATAATCATCGTAACCAAAAAAGATTGCATGTTTTAAATCTGTGCGTTCTAAGTTGCATGCAACATACCGATGTGAAACGATGTGTCTCGCCCCCACCGTCTCCAAAAAAAAAAAAAAAAAAAAAAAAACAACAATATAAAATAGTCTGTCTACGTAATTGTTAAAATCTTTTCAAGAAATGCAACAACAAACACAAAAACAACAAAACTAAAAGAAGGATGTGGTTAAGCGCAAAAAAGCAGACTACAAATATTTTCCAGCATACGAACGTAGGCAATAGACATTTACCAAAATAATGCTCAATACTTATACATACATAAGTATGTGTGTATATGCGTGTCCACTAGCGGATGCAAGGAGGGGGATGGGGGGGGGAGGTGTAATTTCTAAAATCCTCCTTAGCCCCTTAATTTTTCAAAGAGGGCACAACGGTCCATGTGCCAAAAAACACAGGCTTTGTGTTAAAACCCCCACTCTGGATGCGCCAGTGTGCGTGTATGTACGTACCTGTTTTCTCATCAAAGTAAGCCACAAGCAACGTCAACAATGCAATAGAATAGTGTTGTTTCCACGACACCCACAAAGCATTTAATTTGCTCACACTCGCTCTTTGTTGCATACTTATAAAAGCGAATAAATCACTAAAAATGTTTTTAACTATTTTTCGTGCAAATGTATGTGAGCTTAATTGTGATTTTCATGTACGGAGAGAAGGTAAAAGGTTTCTCTTCTATTTTGAAAATATTTTAAGAACAATGCACTTTTACACTTAAGGATTTCTTTTGCAATTTAAAATGTTGTTGCAATGTTGTAAATACAGCGACACATTCCACATCAATACAATGTGCGCATCTCCGCCCCTAGTAAAAGAAAAGTCTAAAATGTATGACGTAAAAAAAAAACTTTTAAATACTTATGTAGTGGAAGCACAAAAACAATGAATAACATAAAAGCATAGTGTAGTAGTTTTTCATTGCCGCTATTGTGGCAGCAGCGGAAGAGCCAACAACTTTTTGAGGCAAAGTCATTTAAGAAGTTTTGATGATGAAACCAATTTTGCTGGCTACTTGTAATTGAAAGTATATACATTTAATCTTTTTAGGATTTCATAAATATGTATGTATATTGTAGTTTTTGTGTAACTTTTCATATCTAAAATATATGCATTATTATGCCATAATTCTATAACATCATAACCTCAACTACACCTTCATCTCTTTGCAACTCAATACCTAACACAACAAAAAATTCTTACTGAACATGTCAAAAGTTTTTACTGTTTTTTCTTCCTCTGTTTTGCAAAAACATCTTCTCAATAGACTCAATACTGAATGAAGTATGAAAAGTATAAGAAAAAACAAAAAAAAAGGCATAACACTACATATATGTATGTGTGTGCTTTTGAGGATACGTGAGTGTGTGTGTGTGTGCGATTATGTCTGCATTATGCACATTGTTGTATTTTACATACTCCAAATGATCCTTTCAACTCGTTGAGTTTTGCAGTCAAATTCTTTTTGTTATGTTTTGCCATGTCAGCTTAGCAGGTGCTGTTGCATAAATAGAGTGGGAGTGTGAGTGGGAGAAATGTAGTAACAAGCTTGGGGGATCTTCAAAGTACCTACATGTCTAGCTATGAGAAACTTAAATCTTTGGCATTGTTGCACTTTTTTTGCACATTTCAGATATGCATATCAATTCAGGTCTCTGTATATTTCCTGCACGTACAGTACTGTGCAAAACAAAAGCAGCAAATCTTGGCATACCATACTTATTACGTTTTCATAATTTTGTTAATTTTTATTTAAAAGAAAGTAGATTTTGTTTATTCTTAAATGATTAGATTATATAATGGAAAACTTAAAAGTTTGAAAAAAATGTCCAAACAAAATTATTTTAAAAAAATCGAAAAAATATGCACTTAGGGCTGTGCAAAACAAATGCAACAATTTTATGATATTCTTTATTTACATTCATTGCTTCACATCCGTGAGGCATTGACTTTGTCAGCTTGCTTATCCCAGCTCATCCCTGATTTAGAAGTGATACCCTCCCACTCTATGTTTCGAAGTTCTGAAGTAGGTTTCAAGGAGTTAAGCTCAAATGGTAGTGACAACCCATGATAGATATGAACCCTTCTCAATGCTAATCAATCTTAAAATAACTTTAATATGCGTTTTATGCCTATATATTCCACAAAGTGGCAATTTCCACAGTGACTTATAAAGGATTTGGGTTTCCGGAGCTTCCCTATAGATTTGGTGGTTAATATTTTAATTTATTTCGAGGAAACATCAAAGACCATAAACCAACTAATTTATTTAATTGCAAAAACTTCCGCCACCATGCTTGCCAGTGACTTTACAGAGCAATGTTATAGTCGTCCTCCTTTGTTACGTCTAATATGGGACTTGTATGAATTAATTCAATTAAATTTGACTAAACTTACGTCAATTTGTCAGTAACTAGATTGGAAAAAGGTTCTGCATAGACAGAAGTTAAAAGTGGACCGATGAATCGAAGTTCAGTTGAATCAATTCATTCAACAAGTCTCTTATTAGACGAATCAAAGGGGGCGACTAAAACATTGCTTTGTAAATTCACTGGCAAGCATGGGAGCTGAATTTCTTGCAATTGAATAAATTGGTTTGTTCATTATCTTCTCCCTTTCCATGACATAAATATAAATATTGACCACCTAATCCATAGGGAAGCTCCGAAAACCCAAATCAGCCATTGTGGAAATTGCCACTTTTTGGAATATTTAGACATGAAATCTACTCGAGACGCACATTAAAGTTGTTTTAAGATTGATTAGCATGGAGACGGGTTCATTTTTCTCATGAGTTTCCACTACCATTTGAGCTTAACTCCTTGAAACCTACTTCAGAACCTCGAAACATAGGGTGGGAGGGTATCACTTCCAAATCAGGGATGAGATAAGCAAGCTGACAAAGTCAATGCCTCGCTGATGTGAAGCAATGAATGTAAATAAAGAATATCATAAAATTGTTGCTTTTGTTTTGCACAGCCCTAAGTGCATATTTCTTCGATTTTTTTTAAATAATTTTTTTTTGAAAATTTTTTTCAAACTTTTAAGTTTTCCCATCATATAATCTATTCATTTAAGAACAAACTTAATCCACTTTCTTTTAAATAAAAATTAGCAAAAGTCATGAAAACGTAATAAATATGGTATGCCAAAATTTGTTGCTTTTGTTTTCCACAGTATTGTATGTATATTAATGTGGTATTAAGTTTCCGCTGCATATTTTTAGGTGCTTATCATCTACACTATAGAGAATTCCAATCTGCTGTCAGAAGTTTCATGAACTAATGTGTGAGTGAAATGTGTAGCAATAATAATTGTGTCATGTTTCATATTTGGATGTTGGTTAGTTGAATTCAGAATTTTCAAAAAAGGAAATGAAATTGAAACAAATAGGAATGTGTTTCAAAACAATTGGAAATGGTGGCAGTCTTAAATTGCTAATACGATCAGGCTCATAAATTTATCAAGAGTTGATAAATGGAACTACTGCGCTTCTTGGACTTTTGCCAAAATTTAGAAAAAAACACTTTGTGCAAAGTTTTTGTTGTTGTTTTAATTTCAATCGAAACCTTTATCGTATATATCAATTCTTCATTAGTGTATTCGGTTAGATCGAAGTCTACAAAGCAGACCGTGTTTATTGGGTGTATTGATATTCCTAGTCGTTGGATGCCGTGTCGTCGGATATTCCATATAGCAGTAACTATAGTAATATTCCTTCAAAAATATTTGTAGTGGTGGGGAGGAAAAGCGAGATATTAACTGTTCTGAATATTTTCAATTGTGTTCCGTTGCAGAGGGAACGATTTTTTATAATTTTATTTTTTGTTATATTCTTTGCTTTTGTACCTACACTTTAAAAGATTTTTAAAGTCTTTTTTACTCCTTATGTTTCAAAATACGGATTGTCGGCAATGCCCGTCAATTCGAAGTACAAGAATGCCTCGATTTACATCGAGTTTTGTTTCATTTGGCGCTTCAAATCGGAACGATGCACAGTGATCCGATCCAATACATCGGCTGGACAAAAGTCCAGTAAGACAATTTAACAATCTAAGCCGAGAAATGGTGGATTTTTTTTGCTATTAAGTAGAGACAACGTAAAGTGAGGCATCCCTGTGCCAAAGACCGAACAAATTTGACCATAAAGGAAAATAAAATTTAAATTTAAGACCTGAAACAAAATTAATTTATTTATCATTATACTGTCCTGTGTAACTGATGCTCTTAAAAATGGTTGAGACCAAAGAGTGATTTCGTATCTAATTCTGTTCCCTGGATCCGAATCTGGTAAAAGGATTTCTTTAACGCTTCTTCAAATCCTGAATTATATAAAAAATAAATAGTTGTACTCAATTATTAAAATCTTCCATAAATCCTCCGGTGAAAAAAATATCTTAAAAACTATTGCACCTAGACCTTAAACCACGTTTTCTCTTAAAGGAAACTAGTCGGTAAGGCCTCAGTGACTCAAAAAATCTCTTTATGAAAAAACAAATATCAAAAGAGAACCAAACTACTCGTTGGTGTTTGTTTTGTTATTTGTGTATGCAGATATTTCGTTAGATAATTCTGAGAAATGCCGTTACTCGGGTCTTCTCTCTCTCTCTCATTTATAATTTACTCCCGCTTAAGCAATGATTTTTACAACGATTTGTGCAATGCTTTGTTCAATGAGCGAATTTTGAAAAACTTCCGACGCTAATATTTTGAAATTGGCTTAACCGATTTTAAATCTTATAATTTTTGGCTAACCTAGCACTTCTGGATCTTCTGGAATAAAATTGTAGTTACACGAATAAATGTATAGATTCAAATCCTGAATTATATAAAAAATAAATTGTTGCTCTCAATTATCAAATCCTCCATATATCCTCCGGTGAAAAAAATATCTTAAAAACTATTGCACCTAGACCTTGAAACACGTTTTCTCTTAAAGGAAATTTAACGAAGAAACTGTATGGGCTTATAAATCGATCAGATTAACTGTTTTCGTTTTTCTTTTGTTGCTGAAATACCGAAATTGGGTGCAGCGGGAAACGTGGAAGATACAAATAAAATAATATCAACTTAGAAAAAATGAAAATAACAATAAACGTGCGTTCACTTTGGTTTTTTATTCGCAAACAAAAACGTTTCTTTTGTGGAATTTAATACCTTTTTAAAACCAAAATTATGTTGCTGTATTATTACAATTTCCCTTATTTTTACTGTAAAAAAAAGAAGAAAATACCAACGTTGGAATGGGTATATTAAAAGCGTACACATGTGTATATGTTTATGTAATACGTATGTAGGTGTGTGTGTATTTGTGTGCATGCATGCGTGTGTTGGTACATATGTATGTATTAATGCGAGTATACGCCCATAGAATTTATGAGTTAGAATTCGTACTTGTTTTGAATTTTATTCTTTTTTTTTATTCTTTTTTTTCCTTTGAAGCGTTATGTGTAATTGTTGTTCTTGTTGTTCTTGTTGTTGCCGTTGAAACTTATGCCACGGATGGAATGTTTTTATAATTGTTGTAATTCTATTTCAAATCTGAGGTTTATTAACACAAAAAAAAAACGCAAAGAAAAAGAAGACGAAAAAAGAGAAAAGAGAAAAAAGAAAAAAAGAAATTTGCTATTCTTCCCATTATACACAGTGGCAGATTTAGAAATAGTAGTTGGAAAAAATTATAACTTTCTCTTCGCTCTAGCAACTCAAATACGCTACTGGCATTTAAAGATTAATCGTTAGAAACTGCGTAACTTTTTACACTACATTTTTTTTTCTAGAATTTTTTCTAAGAATCATCTAGCTTAAAAAAGTTCAGAGCGTTACTCACATCTTAAATTTTGCAAAAAATTTTTTGGCAAATTTTTATTTTAAATTTTAAAAAAATAAATTTTCTCCCCCACAGTTTTGAATTCATATAGATTTGTTTATGACTTTCAAAAATTAAGCTCACTCGCACTTTCACTCTTACATACGCACAGACGCAAATATATGTTTGAATGTGATTCAAAATTAGCCCGACTCCAGAGTGGCTTCCGTTGTGTGCTTTATGCTGCTGTGCTGGAGGGGTTCTTCTTTTTCCACATTCACACACACACACATACACAACTTGCTATTAGGTTGGCTCTGGTGATGGTGGATGTTACTGGTGTCCTTGTCATGCTTTTGTCATTCTGTTGTTCGTTCGTTTGTGTTTGTGTGACTGAGTGTGTGTATATGTATGTGTAACATATGCATTTTGGTAATTTTTTGTAATTTATTAAATTTTTATGCAAATTAAGATTGTTGCGTATTTAAAGAGTAAAATATGTTGATGACTTGCTTTCGTTTTTACAACAGAGATTCAGTCTCGAAAGTTATGATTATTTTTCCAGCGAGTTGAAAGAATTTTTATTAAAATTTTTAATATCTTCTTTAAAACTCGTAATATTCATACAGTGGGGGTACTCGCAGTTCTCCGCTATTTGCTATGGAGTCTCAGGATTTACAATCAACTATGCGTACTCCAATTGAAAGAAAATGTGGGGGTAAAAATATAGAGTTATTTCGGGATGAGTGAAATGCTCTTTGAAATCAATAGAAATGACGCTGTAAATATATCTCCAAAAAAGTTTTGAAGTCTTGGCAGGACTTAGAGCTGCTAGTGAACTAGGTCAAGATGATAGTTCTTTATTAAAGTTATATGTGCCCACCTAAAACCTGAACTTAAATTTAGTAAAAGAGTTTCGAGTAAAATCTGTTCAAAGATTATAATATATAACCTCATTAGTTCAGCAAAAAAAAAAAAAAATAGCATTGGCATTGGTGAAGCGTTTATCATAAAAATCAGTTCTTTTTCTAAGACAAGCATGCACTCTTTTAACAGATAGCATTGAGCAATAAGATGAAACGGGTATTCCCCCCTCATACATATTTGGCATTTACAAGAGACTAATCTCCACGTCTAGTATCTTGCAAAAAAAAAACTAAAATCTTTTAAGCTTTAAATTATACCAAATAGTTCAAATCGGATAACAGAAAGCTTAACCGAGCTTAACAAAATGTCATCGCAGTTAGAGTCAGAGTAAACGTATAACGTTAAGCGGCCCTGTAACCACCTATGGCACCGCACAAAAAAAAGTATCAATATCTGCCCAGTTAGACATTTTAGAGCACATTTTTTAGGATCTTTTGACGAACTGGACTTAATGTATGTGTCACTGTGCACCATAGAGAATCAACATAGATTTTTTGGGTTAGTTTTTTATATTTTCAGAAGAAGATGACTAGACCAAAATAGAATAAATTTCTGAATGACACCCGTGACATATTATGAAGGGCGGTATGTGTTTATTTTCATAGAAATTCAAATTCGAGCCTTTTTAGGAGCAGTTTCTTGATTTTGCGCCAAATTAGATTCATGGAGTGAAGTTTATTTTCTTAAAATCATCTCCAGGTATCCGCCTCTCCCTTTCGGCTTTCTTGAGAATTCCAGTCAGACTATTGCTCAGCTCAGTCTACCCAAAACGTAGCCGATCCAACCTAACTTGTTTCTTCGTATCTCAAGTGCCACTTGCGGCATAGCAAATCGACTAATGCCCTCTTATGCAGTAGCTATGGGAAACTGCATGCAAATTCTTACATAATTCTAATTCAAGAATTCAGATTCAAATGTGGATTGGAAGGAATTAAGTGGGGTTCTATCCTTTATTGTGGAGGAGAGGTTCGTCCGCGTTCTTGCATGTTTAAGCCGAAAGCGGTGACTATTGTTGTTTCGGCTTACCTTCCTTAAGATTCTATTATGACGCCTCCTACGAGGGAGTTGGTTTAAGTCGCACGATACTCAGAATCAAACAGCTTAGGATTAATAGTGGGCTGTGACGTCAATGCTCAGAACACTATCTCGGGGAGCGCCAAGTGTAACTTCAGGGGGAATAAGCTGTTGGATAGCCGGTTCTGAAAGATGACTCTCTTTCAGACCATTGTTATATAGATTTCCGGTTTGCGGGCGATCGAGAATTGGTTCTTGCCGGTCGAATCCTTCGAAAAGCTGATTGGACACGATTCATTGAGCTGGTCGATGAAAAAATCGCGTCGTTCCTAAACTCCGGACAATAGAGTCAATCGAGGAAGCCTCTAATACATTAGAGCGAATGTTCGTTGAATGCTATGAGATGGTGTGCGCGGAACGTAGAAGTAGACAAGGTAAGGAGGTCCCTTGGTGGAAAACTGAGCTTCCGAAACTCCGGAAAAACTCCAGGAAGTTTCTGAATCTTGCTTTTAAATCTGGCTTGGAAGCGGTCTGGACTGCCCCTACCGTCAGTTGCAAAACGACTATAAGGTGAAATATTTAAAGCTGGACTCTTATAGGAATTTTTGCAGTGCAATGGTAAATCAGAAGGGTTCGGCGAGGCTATACAAAGTTCTTCAAAGGGATCGGTCGGCTAAGCTGAACTCACTTCTGAAGCCCGATGGCTCGTACACCAACTCCAGGTCAGAATTTAATGACGTACTCTTTGCAACGCACTCCTGGTCAGGTTTTGGTGCTAGTACCAGAAGGCTCGATTGATTTTTAGCCTCCAGTATAGTCATTCGATGACTTTAAGTCTCCTGGATCCGACGGCATTTATGCAATGATGCTCAAACAGGGACAGGCAAGTTTCATGAAGGTTCTAGAGAGGATCTTCATGGCTTGTCTTGCTCACGGATATATTCTACGTCTTTAACGCTCGGTTAAAGTTGTATTTATTTCTAAACCGGGAAGATATAACTACGCTCTGCCGAAAAGTTTCCGACCGATAAGTTTGACATCGTTTTTGCATAAAAGCTTGAAACGCTTGGTCGAGAAGCACATCAGGCTGGAGCTACTAAGTCAAATCCTTTTCAATTCTCGACAACATGCTTATCAGAGTGAAAAATCCTTCACGACTGGAAGCAAGGGACTACACCGCGATCTGCAAAGTCTTTCCTAGCGTGAAGCACCGTAGTGCTTTTCACTAGGAGACACAAGAAGGACGGCCTGCTACTACCAACAATGTAGGGAGTAACACTGCAGTTGTCTTCTGAAGTTAAATATTTAGGAGTAACCTTGGACTGCAAACTTGTACGGAAGACGCACGTCGAGCTGAAGGTCTCGCGTGCATTGAAGGTTTTCTGGCAGTGCAGGCGAACTTTCGGCAAGACTTAAGGTTTGAATCCAGCTCTGGTACACTGGGTTTTGTCTCTTATGATTCTATAGTATGGTGGAGACGAACTTTGGTTAAGTCCATAAAATCCTCTCTGACCAGGCTTCAGGGAAGTGTATGCCTGGGTATTACTGGTGCGATGTTTACTACATCTGGTGATGCTCTCAATGCCTTGTTTGACTTGCTGCCTCTGGATCTTCAAATCCGTAAAGAAGCGATGAGGGCGGCGTACAGACTCCGGTTAAATGGAGTCTGGCATGTCGAGGCGTATATAGGGCATAGTCAGATATACCACCAGTTGTCAGTACAGTACCCACGGTTGATGCCCATGGACAATCATGTGTCTTGTATCCGCTTCGGAAGAAGATTTGATGTCAGGTTCCCGGCGCGTGATCAATGGTTAAATCCAGAGGTCGTACTCCGGAGTCTCCGTCAACAGATCCAAAACTTCAAACGGTACTTGATCCGGTTGGTACTTGGACGATGAGACCAAATACTCTTTTTCCACTGTACAGATGGCGACAGTATTCTTAAGGGAGTTTTTCGCTATCCTGGGCATGGCGGTCTGAATAATTGAGAGGAGGTGGTAAGGGAAGTGCATAGGCATCTGCAGTCATAGCCAAGCTGCACTGAAGGCCCTTGCCAACCCAGTCAGCTCTTCAAAATTGGTCAGCGAGTGTAAGGCAAAGCTAAATCGTGTCGCAAAACACAATAAGTTTTTTGTGCTGATGTTCATTAGCTAATGACCATTCGACCTTAAAAAGTATTCTTCCTTTGCTTTTGCATCATTTTTGATGAACAAGTCCAGTACACATGGAAGGTAAAAAAAAAACACGTCCAGTTCCCCTAGATACTTTTGAAGACTCTACTAATATTTTCGTAGTTTTTTGTTCATAATAAATTTCAGTCTTTTCAATTTCCTTTCATTTAATGCTCAGATTTAAGTAGATGCTTATTGGGCATACAAAAGCTCATACATATTTAATTTCTTTAATTAATTGAAGATATGGCAACATCAAGCTGCTGCTGCTATTGTTGTTGTTACTGTTTTTAATTCGCATGCACTTGATTTGGATTGGTGAAAACTCTCTCTGTGCACTTTCGGTTGCACATTTTTAATGAGTTCACGAACAAGGATTGAAAAGCGCAAACACACAAACATTCGCACACACAAGAAGGGAAGAAAATAAAACAAAATAAAATGGAAATTTTGAGGAAAAGTACAGTTATTCTTTGAACAAAGATTCATCCTTTTGATTTTTTTTTTTTTTGCCTCTGTGGAAAAAAATGCAAAAACTTTCGTTTTTACAACAAATACGTAAAATGTCAGCAAAAAAATGTTGCCAGCACGCAGCAGAAAAAGAAAAGAAAAAATTCAGAAATTTTTTATTTTATTTTTTGCATTTACATAAATAAAAATTCCTGTGCGTAGTTTATGAAAAACATTTTATGTCAGTGTCGTTACCATGTGTATGAATGTGCGTGTATTTGTGTGTGTGTGTGTGAGTGTGCGGTTGATGTGTTAAACGCGTCTAGAATTATAAATTAGAAGGAGTTCGTACATATGAGCGTCTATATGTTTTTTTTTTAATGTACGAGGGTGTGTGTATGTATGGATGTATTTGTGTATGTGCCTCTCATTCCTCTTTGAAGTATTTACGTGTTTTTATTAAACATGGCAACACTGTGCGACAGAAAAACAAAAATAAAACATGTCGCACTGCAGTCGCACCATTTACTTTCAAAATGTGGGAAAGATGTTGACGGGTAAGTGGATGGAGACAAAGAGGCGGTGGCAGCAACGATAATGAGGGTGATGTGCTGCTACTGATTTTGTATATATGAATGTATGTATGTTTACGAGTGTTTTTGTGTATGACTTTTTCTTGTAATATCAGTAATAACCACAAAAATTATTGTTGTCGTAAGCATCAATGTTGTGTCATTAAAGAGCTCATTCCTCCCGACCGAAGACGCCGAACGAACGACATCTTGTGGTTGAATTTTTATGTTCATAAAAATTTCATATACACATTAATTTAATAAACTAGACGACGAGACGATACGAAACGATTCGAGCTTGTAATGAGTGCAAAAAACATTTAATGAATTATTTATGGAGCGAGTGAATGAATATAGAATTTAAGAAGCAAGAAAGTGCAAACTTCATCGTGTGTGTGTGTGTGAGTGTGTGCATGTAAATATTGAAAGCTAAAGCATAAATGCTTCAAAAACGTTATACTTTAATATTATTGACCTTAACAAATATTGTACCATAAAAAGTAAAAGGCAAATACTTTCAACAATTGCATTTCTTCTGAAACCAATGAATTATGTACTGTTTTTATGGTTTATGTTTCTTTTTTATCAATAATCTCATAAATAATTTTACAAAATTCTCTGCACAGACACAAATAAAATAAAGCACTTGAAAAAAAAAAAAAAAAATTAAATGCATCGCTATAGAAAATATCTACGTTTTAAATTTAACAGCCTCTCCGCAAAAAAAAAAAACGGCGATATTTTTATATTGTTCATAAATACTGCAGAAATAAAAAATCAAAAATACACTTGGAAAATTATTTAGGATTATGCATAGGTATAAACGCTTACATCTGTGGCAAAAATGATAGATGTTTTCAAAAACCTCTAATAAGTTGCGTTTAGGTCTGACAAATTTAGAACACATTTATGTTTGTTTAAACAGGCTTCAATCAATCTTAAATCGATTATGCCACTTGTATTGGTTATTTTTAAAAGTGAGCAGCACTAAGAAGCGAAAAAAAATCACTCAACATTATTAAGTCATTATTACTTTTGCAGTTTGTATGCACTTTGACTACGTCATTGGTGGCGTTCAGCTTGTAAAGCTTTCGAACGTAGGTTGCTACGTTTACATGGTAAATTTTTTGCCATATCAATGGTCATACGTTGTTCCTTCGTAAGTATTTTTCCACCACTTTAAGAAAAGGGAACCCAAACGGATCAATGGAATCAAAAATTACAAACATTTTATCACCCATAAACTGGTTTCTAAAGTGAAATTGTTTTTTTTAAAAGCTTTTAGTGATAGTTTTAAGCGGTTATATACAGGGACCGAAAATAATTATTATTTTACAAAGTTGAATGAAAAAAATCCATTTGTTCCAAATGTTGGAGAGCGCAGTTGAGTAGGGGAAAGGCATTCAGGCTGAGACTCCAATATTTTCGTTTTTTTCCACTAACGGTATGAATGTTTCTACTGTCACGTTGATATAACATCAGTAGTAAATTTTTCATTACAAAGCGACCTACTTGTTGTCATTCCTTATGTTTCAAACAGAATATCCAAACAATTTTTATGAAAAAAGTGAATTTGAGAATTTTCTAAACGTAAAACAAGTGTAGTTATTGAAAACGTACAAAAAGGTTAATATAACATTCGTACCACAGTTTTCGCTCTATTTTGCAATGATTCGCACTGTTTCACGGTTTACTCCCACTTCCTTAGCGATTTTTCTCATTGAGCGCCTTGGATTTCGCTTGATTCGTTTACGAATTTTTTCTGTTAAACCAGTAGTGGCAACTGTTGAAAATTTTCCCCGGTCTCTGTCTCCAAAACCCCCAGTTTCATTATATCGAATAATAGCTCGGTCTACCGTACAACTTGACAAATTTAAAGCCTTTGCAATTTGACGGCTACTATAATTTGCCAAATGAAATTTCATAATTTCACTACGAATATTTTCCTTGTCCATTTTTATGGAAATTTCAAAATGTAATAACAAAAATTCAAATGAAATTAAAAGCAAAGCCAATGATGAATGAATTTGCTTTTTAAATTAAAGTAACGGTAAATGGCAAAGCTTGCTGCAGAGTATTAAACTTGCAGAGTATTAAACTTGTATTTTTAAGACTTTTTGAGTTAGCATTTGTCCAAAGACTTGGGTCGAAAAAGACGTTTTTCTACCACAAACTTAAAATTTCGTTCGTTTCTGTCAGTATGAAGCTGTTCTAGATATCACGAAATGCTTTTTTAAAGCAGTCCTATTTAGCACCTCTAGCAGTGACGTCAGCCTTAATTACGAATTTTGAGTTAGTTTTTCTTCATCACATCTAGTTCCGATACAATCTGGTCCTGAAGTTGAAAGATTGAGGTCTTCAAGAACTGAAAAAAAAAATACTTATCTTAATAGATATGAATTTTACGACTTAAGCGAAGTTGCTCACTACAATGAGATAACAATTTTTTGAATTGATACCCTTCCACAAGGTTAGATCCTCCCCCCCAAAAACGGGGTTTTATTTTCTAAAAATTTCCCATTAAGAAAAAATATAATACTGTCTTCGAAGAAAATGTTCCTTGTTAAAAATTAGGTTGGGTCCTTGAATATCAGAATCATTTCCAAAGAATACATTTCTCACAATAATGCAATAAACCGAATTTTTCTCGTTTTAACCCATGCAATCTAAATCGTTGAACTAGAACCCAAACATGTCATAGGAATATTCGAAATTTTAGTCATCCATTCAAAAGGTCGACAAGAAAATGTAAAATACTCATGCGAGGCATTTCTCCCGGTTTTTTATGTAAGGAGATCCAAAAGGCGTCAAGAAGAAGCTAGGTATCAGCTTGAGGGGCAGAGCTCAAAGTTCAAATATAATATTAATTGTTTATAATGCTGTCATGGAATGTGCGCATCTTCACCGTTATTAACTTCCTTTTAAACACACAAGCTTGACTTAAGTTCTCAAATCAACTCGTCTATTGTGGGTCGTGACATCACCATTTTTCACCAGGATAAATTAAATATTCTGCTAATCAGTTAAGCTAGAAGTCAACCAAGCCAGAACAAAAAAAAAACAAATAAAAGGCATGCTAAACCCTTAAGAGGTTATATACGTTTTTATGAGTCAAAAAGTAGAAAAAATTGTTTATGTTATGTTCAAAATTTCAAGTCAATCCGAGCAGTAGATCGTAAGTAGCAACTTGATTTGTAGTGCGCTACTGTTCATGAATAAAGTGCACTCAAAACTTTAAACGTGATTTTCTCCGAATGATGTGTTTTGGAAAATGCCTTTGCGGTGACCGCGATATCTTAAAAACTACTTGACCAATTCATCTATTTTGTGTCTATGTGTAAACATTTTAGCTCACGGTATGGGCAAAATTTCAAATGTGTAAAATGTAAGAATAACTGTAACGTAAGATGTAAGATAACTGTAACGTCCAGTTCCCCTCTCGCTCGCACTACTGCGCGGCATGACTGTGCTACTCTAAACAACAAAGAGAAGAGAGGGAGAAAATAAAATACGAGCGGAGTTTGTTTATGTTTTGATCAATTTACTCACACATATATGTACATACGAAAACAAAATGTGTGTGTACATTTATTCGTGTGGAGATCGACTGTACCATACAAGCAGAGAAGTCGACGTAGCACACACAGTCGTTTGATAGGTTTTGCATTTCGTTAGTTAGATTGGATTAAAATTAAATATTTTTTAAAATATAAAAACAATACAAAATGATAAGTAATAAGGAATCTTGGTTTCAATAAATGTATAAACAAAATGTAGTGATAATGATAGCAAATCACGGCATTATAAAAATTTTGCTTTGTACATTAACATTAGAAAGGCAACACTTTTTTTTATCTATGTAAATAGCAAAAATGTTAAACAGAAAAAATCAAACTTATTTATTATAAAATCACTTATTTACTTCAAAGAAAATAAATTATTTCTTATTTTTATTAAATGCAGTTAAGACAACTCTCTTTGCGGTGCTTTTAAAAAGTAGTGGGGCGACTCATCACCCCTGTTGCCTTTCTAAGGTTAAATGCGGGAAGCACTTATCGTCGCCTGAGGATTGATTTGACGTATGTGTGTACAAATTCATATACCTATACGCCAAATCAATTCTCAGGCGACGTTATGTAAAATTTTCACATCTAATAAAATTTCAAATCGACAGGAAGAAAAACTTAAAGCGCGAAAAAAATTATGCAATTGCAGCTGCGTATATGCGAGCATATTGATTCCGATGCATTGAGTAAAAGAAAAATAATGCAACTACAACATATCAGCGCTATTCACGGTTTGGTGCGATTGCAAAATATTTATGCTATCACAACAACAAATATATGCGATATGGAATAAAAATTTGCATTTGCAATCATGCAAGACCATTTGCAATTTATGGTGAATTGGGCTATTATATATAAAAGATAATGATATCTAATAAGTTTTTAAGTTTATAAAAGAATTGTTTTAATTTGAATTAATTACCTAAGCATATAGATTATACATTAAATCTCTATATATGGCTATACATATGTGAGCTTATGTATATGACATTCAGTTAGCTTAACTGTTTACACATCAAATATCTTGCGTGCTCAAAAAATCGACTTATTTTTGGAATCTTGGTTTTCGTATGAGAAAAAGGTTTTTTTCAAAATTTTTCGTTCAAGTACTCGGCGCTGTAGTGCACAACTGTAAATTTAAATTTGTCTTTTTGATTACAGTTGAATTGTTGGCATTCAATCGTGGTCACCGCCAGACTCTGCAGAAAAAACGCGCATCAGGACAAAAGCTACAATATTTTTTCATATCCGACTACTCTTTTTTTCGTAAAAATATATACCATGTATACCTGTTATACTAGTTTCAAATATGCCCTAAGTTTCCCTTACTAAAACGTATATAACCCCTTAAATTATCCTTTTCCTCATAACATTGTAAAAAATGTTATCAGTCGCTTTGAATTCTACGTTTTCTGATCATCTTGTGTTGAAAAGAATTTTTTAATATGGTAACATCTTTAGTGACGGGTATTCACAAGTTTTCAAGTTACTCTTTCCATGTAATGCCTTCCATTTGATACGTTCCATGTCACACTGCCCAAAAGTATGCAATACATAATTTATTTATCAAAAATGGTTTTTACTTTTTTGTTATCACAATATTTGACGAGTGCAGAAGGTACTCATTTTGGTTTTCTTTTTTTTTGGCTCAACTGAAAACTTCTGTGAGCTCCTCTACGTAATAAATGTTAAAATTAGTATTTATTTTTTGCCAGTGTATATTTTACTGTTGACTCAGCAGATAACATAAATTGTGCTTATATGTGTGTGCTCTCCATATAAATGCATGCAACAAGAAATAAAATAAATCAATCATGCACACAAATGCATGTACACACACATTCATACAAATGTATGTATGTATGTATGCACCATTATATAAAGTATCTATATAAATAACAAACACTCGTATAAAAATCTCATGATTCACCACTGGCGGCAACTGGCGGTTACAATGTTGTCGCCTCTCGCTTATGCATTGATATTATAATCCATAGAAATATGTCCATATGACATACCCACTATGCTTGCACTTTCCGGCAGCCAAACGAACCAGAGTCAGGCGGCATTTGTATGTGCATAAGAGTATGCTACTTTAATTAACGTGCTCTTGTTTGACATTTTATCAATGGTGAATGTGAATGTGACTGCGAGAATATGAATTTCACTAAAATCACAATTATAAAATCAATAGCAATAATAATAACAATAATAAACTGAAAATGCACATGCACACACAAAATGATGTAATTCCATGCCAAACCAAGTATGAATTTCATCCACAGGCATACACATACTACATACACGAAAATATAAATCGAATAAAAATTATACACACGCCGCCAAAAACTATGCAATTAAAAATCATTTGCAACTGTATTTATTGTTATTATTTTCATTTATTCATTGCAACTATGGAGTGGCCACTCATTCTTAGCTACTAAAATTCTTTCTCCATCCATGAAAAAGTATCGTAGTATATGAAATTAGTGGCTGGCATTTCCATGTTCAACATGTGCCGTTTTTCATGTTTTTGTGTTTATTTGCATTGGTATTTGTGTGCGTAGTCAACGCGTGTTAATGTTTGCCATTTTAGCAAATAAACAACAGAACTAAATTAAAGCAAAATATTATCGAAATTAACGCATGTTGCATGGACATTACCATTCGCATTTCAAACATATGTCGCCATTTTCATTTGAGTATTTATTTGTTTCTGTGCTTTTATAGACAGGCAGGCAAGTAGCTATGAAAAATACAATATGGATAGAAATACAGTAGAAAACAAAAACAAATTCTCAATTACAAATAAGCTTCGACCTATTGGAAATATGTTATTGAAATCTTATTATCAGAATGACATCCAAAACACAAAATATCTTTAGTCCTGTGAATATTTCGGGGAAATCAATTAACGTATCTCACTCATAACTATTTAAGTGCCTATTTATTTAATTTTAATTTATTTAAACACATTATTAAAAAGCAAGTTTTTTCACCGCAAAAATTAAAGTAATTCTTAACCATTGACCTTCAAAAGCAAATTATTTGCCACTCTGATTTCAGATTGGCTTGTTTTCAAATCAAAGACCTAATGTGTCCACATAAGAATTAAGGTTTTACAAACATAGATTTTGCACTGTCCTTTATATGGCATTGTGTGTGATTGGTAAAGTGGTGTTCTAATAGAATCAGTCTGGATGACAACGTGTGAGAAAATTGATCCGTGGCGGCTTACTTCACTTGAACGAAGGAGATCCTTCAGCTTCGAAATTTTTTTACCTAATCTTTGATGTATCGTTGCAACGATAAAAAAAAGTCCCTTGAAACTACAAAACTCCAATTTCTCCACAATGGTTTGTGGCATTTTGTATGTTTTTTTGTATTGGTCGTTAAACTGCGGGTGTATGGGGTCGTATGAGTAACTTTTCTTAATTTAAACACTGACTCTAATTGCCTCCTTTTGATCGGGATTTTTGAATTAAAAATTCTCATTCGAGCTTGTGAAACTTCGTATGTTTGTTGGATATAATAATAGTTATCTTTATTATCGTTCATTTCCTAGATCGCGATCGTCAGTTTTAATCATTTTGGGGTATATAATAGAAGTCTTCCCTATAAAGAGTGTAAACCAGTGTTGATATCTTAGCTACAATTGTACCTTTTTCTGACTTTTATGGTCTTTAAGGTACTTTAATCATTTCCGAAGAATTTTAGGTACAATTTGTTTTTTGCACATTTGGAGGAGAAATTTGAAATGTTATCAATTTATATATTTTTTTGCACGAAGTTTTGAAACGTTTATCGAATTTCGCAGGGAGTTTTATCTTTGCCACACAACCAAAATTCTGAAACAAATTTTGGTTAAACCTGCTCTGTTAAATAAGAATTCAATGTATCCTAATGAATGGTGTTTGAATTTGTTTTGAGGTTCTTATCACATTTTTATAGTGAATAGAGAGCATATTTATAAATGATTGCGACTTCGGGGCAAGGTTATCAATTCAGCCTCCCCTCTTTTCTGATTTTTATATTCATTTGAAAAAATTTTATTTTATTTTATAGATACTTCCTTTGCAAAATTTCACAATTGAATTAAGGTACGGCCAAAAAATAAAAGATCACAAATAATAGATATTCAAAAAATATTTACATCTGTATTAACTTGATTTTTTGCTGTTATTTTAGTGATGTTTTTTATCAGATTTCTATGAACAGTAAACTAATTCTGCCACTGTTTCAGTTATAAGCAGATTTTTTAAAAATTTTGACGCAGAACCTAATCATCTATTATCTGTGAACATTTAGTTGGCCAGAAGTAAACTATAGAAGACAATTTAAAGAGTTTTTTTTCAGAACGGCTTACGAACGGTAATTGCTAGAGGCGAATTATTTTGGAAATTATAAAATAACACCTTTTTTTTTCATTTTTTTACACGAGCGCCATTTGAGTGTGTGTGCAAAATTGTTTTTTGTGATGATAGCAAATCTTTTATGTCTTTTAGAGTTCAGAGCGCGAGCAGTATACACTTGTCACGGAAAGAAGTGCTCAAATATCGAAATAAAACTAATTAACAGTGCCAAAGTGTATTAAATAAAAAAAATATGCAGACAACAAAGCAAGCTGACTAAAATTGTTCATTGAAGTCTTAGTTTGTGTTCATAACACGCGTTTGTGGTCTGCGTGATGCCAAATGGCGCGTGTAGTCAAAGTAGGAACACTGTTTTTAGTCTAGATCGGAACATCCGAAACTTTGCTGTTATGATGCGTTCTGACATTGGAAATTAATTTTTCAACTTTTTTCTTTCATTTGCAGGTTTTTTCAACCATTACCCTCCATATTTCTTAGACTTAGACTGCATGTTCCGACTTTGAACACAATTTTCTCAATTCGGCTTACAATGGCAGTTATAGGCAAAAGTCAAAAGGTGTTCCAACCTAGACGACATTCCCCTATATTGTGATATCAAAATGAAAAAACTCTTTGTATTTGAATTATGTAGAAAAATACATCATTATCTCTTTTAGGCATAATATCACGCAAAAAGTACAGTTTTGACATAAATTAGGCACTTTCAAAATTTTCAAATAACAATCATCAATCAATATCAACACTGGTTGAACAAAATTTGAAACGGACATCAACTTTATGCAGTTAATCGGTCATCTTATTATATTTTTTAATTTTTGGTTCTTTCTAAATCATTTGAAAATGAAATATCTAGATTCTTAGTAAATTGGCAAGTAGGTTGTAGGTTGCTGTCTACTATTAAACTGGGGGGATCAATTTTTTGCCGTATTTTTTCAAATTAGAGTGGAAGCGGTGCCTCGAAGTGGAAATATATTCCGATGGATCCGAGATTAATATACTCCAAGCATTTCAAATTGTTTAGATCTTTACGTTCACCGGACTCCGGCTAATGTATTTCATCCCAATTTACTAGGGATAATCGAAATATGTAGATCGTATAGTAAAGCTACTATCATGACTCTACACTCAAAAATAATATCCTTTAAGTTGATGTACATAGAAAAGAACTAATCTCTCTATGAATGTGGTAGCACAATGTTCTAAGAACATTATGGGTTGGCATAGAAACATTGAGGGTAATAGCTAGGTGGCTGAATTAGCTGGAGTTTTTATTTTTATTTAAATTCTCTGCCTGAGAATCAAACCCGTTGAACTGATTTTCCAGTCAAACATTTAAGCACTGAGTCATTGAGAACAATGCATGCGAACATTTTTTAGAGCAATTATTCTCCGTCTGGGAATCGAACCTGAGGAAACTGGGACCTCAGACAAGCGCTCATTCACCAGGCCACCGATGATCGACTTTAAACAATGCGCGGCCGCAGTCATTTGCAACGCAAGATTGTACAGACTCATCACAGTATAAAAATCTTTGCCTCCACCACACGGTAGGCAGAAAGCGACGATAGGTTGCATAAAAATATCGACAAAAACTGAAAATAGGGGTGTATTTGTTGACGATTACAGGTGAAAAATCCGTTGGAATGAAATCCTAGTTGCTCCTCCTGCAAAGGTATCCATGTTTTACATACAGTAGGTGGATAAAGTAAAATGTCAAAATGAAAAGAGAACTTTAACACCAAATTTATTTAATGAAAGAGATATTTTATTTTCATTTAGCCCTGAGTCGTCATCAAATGGTAATCTAAGCATAAATTGAAAATGTGTTTTCAGACCACGCTCCCCAAACTAACGAGTTATATAGGAAAATGGTGAATAATAGTTTGGGAAAAAATACTCCAGAACGATGTAAAAAATCTCGTTTTCATCATAGAATACCAATTCACTAAAATTGTTATAGAAAAAGGTGGTACTTTTGAATGCTAAAGCTTTTACACCATCGTACTGTCACTTAGTAATATTAAACTATAAAAGAAAATCAGAACTAAATTTGGCTCATTATATCGTCGCTTCCTGCCCGCCGTGCCCACAATACTCCACCGCTAGCTAAAAAAAAGATTTGCTTGCCAATTTACTATTTGTAACGCATCAAATCGTTCTCGTATTAAATTTAACATTCTTCAAGGTTAATTATTTTTCTATGAGGTTACTTAATCAATTGAAATAAATAAATTATATAGATAAGTATTATAGAAAATGTAAATAAATATATGTAATACATATTATTATTATTTTGATATTTGACTTCCCAAAGATCACTGAACTTAATGAAAGCATAATTTGGCATCATTCTTTCGCAATAACGGTACCCTATCCACTGCTCATAGCCACCACCTAACAGCAACATTTATTCCACCATATAGTTTTTTTCTTTCTTTTTATTAACCAAAAATATATAACTAAATAACCATTCAACTTAAGCACATATGTTTATGTGCCAGCAATGGCAATAGGAAATCGCGGAAACAGGAAACTGATGCGCAAAATGAGCAAAATATTATTTTTGTACTATGTAGTATGATTGTAAGAGCAGCATATGCTGCCTTCCATTCATCTATCCATCCATCCAGCCAACCATTTATTCATTCATCCGAACTCGCCAATAACACAATAATTTCAACAATTTCGAAATGCATGTATAAAAGTATAGCAAAATGTGCCAGAAGCAGCAATAAAAGCAGCAACAGTCATATTAACAGCAACTACAACAGCAGCAGCAATATGGCGCGCCGAAAAGACGACAACGACACTGCCGCCGTTGGACATCATTAAAGTCCATGGCAGGGATCAATTTTGGCACAAATGAAACTAATAATAGAATTCTTTGTTCTTTTCGTGCGTTTCTGTTGGCGTTTATTTGTGGATTTATTGTGGCTTCTCTCATTTTTTGCGTTTTAGTTTTCTATTGTTGCGGAAAACAACAAGAACAATAACAACAGCAGTGGGGCGGGAAGCGGAAATAGTCGCACCACCTCCAACGCAACCTACTCTCTTCCTTTTTTCAATTTTCGCTCAGAAACAATAAAATCCATTCATTTGCAACACTTTATTAGATTTTTTATTTTTTTTTTGGTTTTGCAATTCGCATTTCTAGTTTTTCGTCTGACTCTCGACTCTACTACGCGTTTTTGGTTGATAGCGGTGGGCGGCGAATGAACGAATTGGCGGACGGAGCTCTGAATGGCGTGGGTTTTGAATATGTTTGCTTATGCTCTTACGACGGTCATTGTATTGTTTCCGTCGTCTAAAAACTTTTAAAATATATTCGTCCCTTCTGCTTTCTGTCAAATTGTTTGACATTGTTTCTAGTGGCCACCATCCACAATGACAACTTTCATATCTCATATCCTTGCAATCATTTCATATTTGCTGCGGAAATACTATGTTGCTTGCAACATTTTTAGTGGATTGCATGGACTTAGAAACTGTGGTTGAACGTAGTTTTTATAGTTACATATGAATATGAGGGTGAATTTATAATGTTAATATTTTATATTTACTTTGTGCTTGATGTCAATGTTTCAGTTATTATTAAAAATTAGCTTGATTTGCTGCTCTTGAACATGCATGCGCCGAAAAGCTTTTCGCTGCATGAATGTTCAAATACGAATCCTGGTAATAATCTAAAAAAGTTAATATCGCAGGATATTAAAGTTTTGAGTTATGTAGATGACGTAGTCCTGCTGTCAAATTAAATGAAATTACGCATAATCTTAAATAGCAAATAAATAGTAGAATATTCTGAACATTTTAAAAAGGCAACCAGTGCGTATTACTCTTGTAAAAATTGTTGGGGTGTAAGTTGAGAAATTAATGTACATATGAGGAGACCAACAAAAATTCTCTATTCAGTGAAGATATTTGGAATCAAATCCGTAATTCTGGGTTATGATTTCAAATATTAGTAGCTTATATAGGATATTGAAAGATTAAGAACTATCACTAAGATCACTGATGAGGAATTGTGGCGGATTCCGAAACGGCCGTCTGATTTGCCCGTCTCTATATACATTGTTGTTGTGATGACTTCATTTGTTCATTAACCTGTTTATATATAACTTCAAATAACGAAATGGACATGAACTTAAGTCATGACTTTGAAAAATTAACATCTAGATTTAATTTTCATAGTCTCTTAAAAACAATCATAAATATTTTCTTAGTTTGTAAAAAATTCGCTGTTGATCGAGATGATCGGTAAAAATCAAAATGGTCTACAAAAATTCCACCGCCGACCCACTAGAAAATTGGATTTGTAATTTTCTATGAATTTCAGCGTCAACTAAATTTTCCACGAATACCAAAATGCATATAGAATGATGTGTCATCTCTTGTTACTATTTATAAATGGTTTCAAAGATTCCATTCCGGACATTTTTTTGTGGAAGACGACCCTCTTGAAGGTCGCTCGCCATCTTCGACCGACGATACAAATGTAATCCTGGGGCTGGATTCCCTAACATTGAGAAAATTAAAAGTGTACTCACCGATCAAATTGCAGTGATTTTTTTTTAGTTAGTGTACACAACTTTGACAAATAAAACTCATTTTCACAGTTAGGGAATCGGAAATTTACAAGTTTACACAATTTTCAGTGTATACTCGAAAACTCACAGTTAGGAAATCCCCCTGGTGTAGGCTAAAATTGAGGAAGATGCAAGATTGATTCAACAAATTTTAACTGATGAACTGCTTTTGAATGCCTTAGTCCCATAACTCAAAAACAAAACAGTAAGGTGCCCAAAAGAGGGAGCTGTGATGCTATTTTCTACATAACGATAATGCGCCAGCATTCACTGATGAAGAATTCAAAATTTTATTGAACTTTAAAGCATAGAAAAAATTCGCCCAGAACCATATTCCTCGGATCTAACCTCACCAGTGGTTTGACTCCATACAAAAGATGGGAAAATAGAAGGATTTATCCCTGTGACTTAAATTTTTGTATTCGTAATTATTTTGAGATTCTGTTCGAGAAAATAAAAAATATTTTGAAAATGGGCCATACAAAGTGATGAAGTCAGTAAATTAAAAAATTCGTTAAATATCTCAAATCAAGGTTAAGAAGAATATTGTATTCAGTGGCCTATAGCAAAATTTTATAGGAGATATTTTCATTAACTCTCTATATCCTTTACAAATAAACGACCTATATTTAAGGTAGATAGAGGCTTAATATGT